>OX352471.1:30113379-31560046 GCA_947093115.1 Brenthis daphne | reverse complement strand
GTGGCATTTTTATTGAGTCGCATCGCAAAAGTTATAAGTTCTCGACGTTTGTCATCAGCATTTGACTATCAAATAGGCACTCACGTGGCGTGCTTGATATACGGCAGCCATCTTGCGAATGTTTTTACATGGCGACGGTTTCAATATTGGAAAAGTTCCACCACCGGCTGAAGAATCACTCTTCACACGAAGAGATTTATTGCAATTGTTTCTAAACAACATTTATCACTCATTCACTTTATTTATGACTTATTCTGGAATAATACTAACACGAATACAGTTTAAACAAGTTTTCTTCTATTGACGTTTTATTCGTCTTATAAACTAAAAAAAAGTATGTAGTGCTTTGTAAATTATAAAAAGTATTAAAATAAACAAAATTGGCGCATGCGTATTTTTTTGTTTTCCATAATAATATTATGTAACATTAATTTACGTAGTTTGGAAACTATCATGGTAAAATATTGACGAAAATTGTGTTTTAAAATTGGTTGGGATGTGAAAATAAAATACGACTGAGGCATTCACTCAACGTTTTATTTACCTAACGAACTGAAACGCATACCAAATAACGTACCAGATTGACTTGCTCAAAAATTCAATGTTTGCGTGTCAATAATGAAAATTCGTGTTATATTGAATGAATGAAACATGTGAGTTTGAATCCTTGCCCTTAAATACATTAACACTTGGTAGCTTACTTAACTAAAACCTATTTAAAATACCTAAGTATAACATGTATCTTTTATAAGTATTTCTATAGTTACCTGTCTTACTAACCGATGTGTGTCAGCCGGTGTTCAGCCCTTTGTGTCCCACTGCTGGGCATGGACCTCCCATCAATACGAGGGGAATTAGGCTGTGGCCTGATGTATGTGGACTGTGGTCCACCACGCTGGCCAAGTGCGGATTGGCGGACTTCATAAATTCGTTGGCTCACTATTACAAGGTTCTATGTTACAATTTTAGTACTTATTTAGTTATTAATGCTACAAGGTTCTATGTGTCATTAGCTACAGTTTTGCAAAAACAAACCACTAGATAGCGGTACTATAACTACAAAATATTCAATTTTACATAGTTCTATGTTGTTTATTTTACGATAACAAAATACCGAAGTTCTATGTAAAAATTACTAATCTTCATTAAAATTAACATAGAACCTTGTAATAGTAAGCCAACGAATTATGTCTTTCGAAAACTTGCTAGGTTTTCTAAGACATGTAGGTTTCCTCACGATGTTTTCCTTCACCGTAAGAAGAGTGGTAATCATGTTGTAAATTATTCACAAGCACATGAAATATCAGATGTGCGAGACCTGAGATTTGAACCCTCACTCGGTTTCCCAAGCGAGAGCACTGGGCTACTACTGCCTTCAAGGCTATTTGTATATTAAGATTTATTTAGTTAGATTGCTATCTGCTACTGACGATGTAGAGCCTTAATTTAATCGACTTTAATCAATTCGTACTCTTGTAGACTTCTCGTTCGACTCTGTTCAGTAAACACTTGAAAGTTTAGTTTTCATTGAATTTTCTGTATTTCTTAGTCATATATTTATTATTATATAATTAATTCTTACCCAAAAAAGTTTCGCATACGTTCTTTAACAATACAAATTCTTAGGGCCTTAATTAAAATCCTTCCAAATACCAAGTGCCTGGGCATTATTGTACTCTGACATTGACTTGATTTATGACACTACAATGAAAAGGGTTGTTGAATGTTGAGGAATTAATGATGGGATTTTTGGTGAAGAGTCATACAAAAGTACAAGAAACATTAATCTGTTTTTGAAACGTGGAGGACAATTTATTAAAAAAATATATTAATTTATAATATTTTTATAGTGCCTAAATATTTAAAAAATATTCTACAGCATTAAATATATTTTTCATCGATTAAGAAGATAGGTGAAGGAAGATTTTATTTTGGATTTTTGATTATCTTAAAACTGAAGGTTTAAATTCCAAAAAATATCATATATACGCAGTTAAAAAAAAATCAGTATAAATAATAGTATGTTTAAAAATAATAATTATGCTTTCAGTATCTGAGGGATATGTAAATTGAAAAAAAAAGTGAATGATGGTAAAGTTTGTAAGATAAGCATTTTTTTAATACACGTACAAAGCTTGAGTAAAGTCGCTAATAAAATACATTTATTTAGATGTCACTTTTCTTGATATGTAAATCTGTGACAAGGGTAGGTACATAGCATTGAACAAAGAAAACGTAAAATGTTACATGTGCAAAGTGGGTATATATAATATATATATACTATAATATATATAATATATATATATATATAACTATATACTATATAACTAACTAGCACAAACCTCGGCTTTGCTCGCGCTAAAACGACAAAAAAAACTCTAATAAGGTAGGTTTCATACAAACGTGGTAAAAAGTAGCCCATGACACTCTCTAGCCCTTCAACTATCTCCACACAAAAAAGACACGCTAATCCGTCACTCTGTTTTGACGCGAAAGAAGGACAAACAAACAAACACCGTTTCACATTTATAATATTAGTATGGATATACATAGTTATAACTAAAACTAACTACAATATGATGCTTTTAATATTATATAAAAGAAGTTCAGTGATTTTTATAAAAAAAATGTAAAATAATCGTGTTATATATCGACGCCAGGTATACATAAAGTATACTTATAGACTTTTTTGTGTAAGTGCCATTGAGTTAAAGCATAGTGATCCATGCCTATATAATAGATACTTAGCTAATAGCTGAAAATATCACAGCCATCTCAAGATGTCTACATCGAAGGCATTTATTACCGTGAGTGGGGGTCTGAGATAGGGTAAGTTCGAGTATCTCCCCAGTCTGCATTACTATGCATCGTTTTTTCCCGGTAAGTAATCTGCAACCTTGGTAGCTAATATATAATTTATTGTATGCTTCTTATTAATAGCCTAAAATAAATTATAGCAATTCGTTTAGAATAATTGAGTTCATAGGTTCTTAGTACTATAAAAGTGAAACTTTGTCTGTTACATTTCACGCTTAAATCACTGAAGAGATTTCGATGAAATTTGGCAAGGGCATAGATTGTATTATAGGGTCCGATAAACCTTTCATCCTATCCCGATAAGCATGCGAGCGAAATCAAAAGCGGTCAAAAACTATCATCTAATATAAAAAAATCTCGTGTCACGGTGTTTGTGAACTTCTCCGAAACGGCTTGACCGATTTTAATGATTTTTTTTATATTTGGTAGGTAATGAGGATAGGTCGTAAAGTATTGTTCAACCTCCTACCTCCACCCCCCATTTTATAAGTAACTAGGGGCAAAACCAAGCAGAGCGAGTGTGAGTCGCTAGTAGAGTATAAAAAGATTAATCAAACAATTATAAAAATAATGTTCGGAGACGAAACGAATGACTGCTGCATGTTTGTGACACCCGAAATTATAATTTTTCGCAATTTCACTAAGGGGTAGGGAGGTAAGTGAAGTTTACTATCGTCTATCATTTTCATTTTTCATATTGTGGTTTATTATGATAAGATTATGTTTATTAATATAGGTGCTCTATGCAGACATCGAACCCGTGTCTTTTGGCGTTACAATTCAGATAGGGTACTGTAGCAGCATTTAATTTTTATTTAATAAAATTATGTTAAAGGGACATATGGGGAAAGTATGTGATTATGCAATTACAGTCAGGTCGACCTCGCATGACAAAAACTGATCTCGCGTGACTCGATATAACTAAACGAAACTAAACGTAATAGCTATAAATGGAATAATACCTGTTACACGTACACTACAAAGTAATTAGTGAAGGACCGAACTATATTTGTAACTTGGTGTTTTCCACTGGACTATCGAAAGTTATCGTGATATTGTGCGGTTCGACAATTTCAACATCACTATCGTAATTTGTTTGTACTGAAAGATACGTCTCCCTTTTGTTATCACTAGTGTTTCAGTGGTAGTAATTCGGCCATAAGCGAAAATTTGAGGAAAACACACACACACATATATATATATATATATATATATATATATATATATATATGAATGGAATTTATCTATCTAAAAAAAATTTTTTTTTTATGGATAACAACTCGTTAAAAAGAAAAAGGTGCTGAAGTGCTTTGTCTTTGCCTATTTATATAAAGAAGATTAAACTTCATTTTCCATTATTTTACAACTAATTTCGCTAATATTCTCAATGGCTGGAGCGATTTTGATGAAATTTTCAGGCAATCTTCAGACTAACCAGCGGGTGATCCTGTGAAGTTTAGTAGAGTATTGCTAGCGCCATATGAAATGTGGTGCCATATAAAATTACATTAATTATAATAAACTATTATTATAATTATACACTTTCTTTGCTAAGCTACCATTTTAGTTTTTACAGCAGAATATATCCTACCGGAACCATCACACGTAATGTAAATAATAGTAAATATAACTTTGCACAAAAATCTTGTCGCAGGAACAACACGTACGTCATACACTCTCATATTTATAAGAGAAATGAGTAATTCAAACACGTTTCTTGTACGAACATTCCCTTATTTTGTTATTTATAGTTTTTTTTATTATTTGATAATGTATTTACCATAATAACATATAGCGTAAAAATTTCACTGTTATCTATTAGGGCTTAAAATATAAAGTCATTTTAAAGGACGGACGGACAGAAGGCGTTGTAGTTCCGTCACAACCCTTCTGTTACGGCATACTTAAAAGTAATATTGGGTACTTCCCATTCTGTGTTATATATATATATATATATATATATATATATATATATATATGTATATATTTATTCACTAAATCTATATAAATAAATGTATCTTATGTTTGTCCTCTATGCGTTCCTGAACCATTGCGATGAAACTCTGGTTATTCTCTGTACGCCTGAAAGTTCCTGGTGCAATAGATTTGCGTAACGGTTTAAAACACTTGTCTTATAAGCGGTTCTAAACCATCAAAGATACATATGACGACACGTTTGGCTCAGTTTGTAGTGACCCTACTTGCTGTTCCAGCGGTCGCGGGTTCGAGTCCTGCTGGGGGCATTCATTTGTGTAATGAACACGAAAGTTTGTAATCCAGTCATGGGTGTTTATATTTATAATATGTATATATTTAAAGTTATATACATATACCATAGAATTAGACGGTGCTGTGTGTTAATGTCCCAACATATTGATTTAATTATTCAAGCTTATGGACGTACCCGAGCGAAACAAGTATAAGTCCTAGTACCAGAATATGTAACAAATAAACATAAATTTTATTTCATTGTATACACGTGTATTCGTTAGATTTCTAAATATTTGCCTAGGATTAAATATTAAAGTCGCCACTTAAACAGAAATTGTGTAAAACGAAAAAAATGTGTTGGTAAATAAAATAGAAAGTTAGCCATGGCTGGGTTATTCACGTTATATTTGTTTGTCGGGATTTTATTTTTATATTCACGCATGACTATCCTTCCACTTTAGAATAATTCCCCGGTTATTGTAAAAGTTGAAAGCAATAAATTTAGAACAGAAAATAGCTTCTATTGTCAACTCTATAGCAAACTAGACTTTCAAGGAGCAAAATTACTAAGGCGAATAAAACAAAGCCCCATAACAACCGTTGGAAGTGGCGGCCGCACACACTTAATAAGTTAGAGATCTATTTTCCTCTAAACTACTTTATTTGTTTGGGATACAACAAATACAGTATACGCAGTTTATAAAGTTTCTGGCTAGGCCAAATTGCATCTACCATTCTTGTATTGTTTAATCAAAAGAAAGTTTGGTGTGCTAATGGTGCTTTTGATCTTTGCTCTACCGAACAATCGGCTTAATTTATGCTATTAATTTTACATTTAATCTATCTCAAATAACGACTATCCAGACGATAACCAAAAATATATTTATAATTTTTTCTTTTATAACAATTTTAATCTTGCTATTTACATAATATTTAATAATGTCCGCCAACCCTCACTTGGCCAGCTTGGTGGACTATGGCCTGATCCCTCTCGTACTGAAGGAAGGCCCGTGCCCTACAGTAGGACGTTATAAAGGGCTGAGTACATACATACATACATACATACATACATACATACACACATACATACATACATAAATACGTACGTACATACATTTACATAACATGTAATATACATACAAATGTCTGTACGATTTTATGTGTTATAATGTGTGCGAAAAAACAAGTAAAAGACAGTGTTAATTTAAGTACACCGCATTCGATGGGGAGAGCAAATGAACAGAAATCAGAGCGAAGGCTCTGGGGAGCGCTTCGGTCTAGCCGCGCTCTTGATGGATGCGATGATTAACTTCATTTCTTTTTTACCACGAATTCAAGTACTCACAGATCCGTATTGATGAAAATCTATGTTTTTGTTACATTTTATTCATATATTAGTACCTCGTACTCACATCCCTCAGACGCATCTCTTAGTAGTTTTTACTACAAAATTATATGCTACAAAAGCAATTTGATTTACTAGGATAAGATGTCCTTATCTACAAAATAATGTTTATTTTGTACTTCACTAATAGCGATCTTTAAATGAAATTTTGTCTTTATATAAAACTAGCGGCTTATTCTCGCTTCGCTCGGTTCCCCTCTAGGAAAACAATAGCTAACCTATCCCACGGATATATTTTTCTAGGATAAAAAGTAGCCTATGTGTTATTCGGTACTATAACCTATGTCAGTGCCAAATTTCATCCAAATCCGTTCAGCCGTTCTGGCGTGAAGGAGTAACAAACATCCATACATCCATACTTACAAACATAAACATTTATAATATTAGTATAGAAGTTACTTGACCTATAAAGATTTTTTTAATCTGACCCTTAAAAGGAAGATTTTTATGCTTCTCGACTAGCCATTGTCAGTCATATAGTAATAGTGTTATTAAATAGATTGTAATAAATATACTTAAAATGTATCTTAAATTTAGATGAAAAAGGTCGTGGTTGATCACAATAAATAAGCACAAATCACCACAATGCCCGAGGGAAAGCTCCGGTCTGGCCGTGGTCTTGATGGATGCGATGATCACGTTAATTCCTTTTTTTGCCAAGATATTAAGTGTTTGAAAATTCCCAAGTGTTAAATATAGATGTTTATGCCAGATGAATTCCAATTTAGTTTCGAGTTGAAACTTGAAACAAATTGAATTTTACTTATTCAAGAGTCAGTGTTGGATCTACTACAACTGTATATTTCAAAAAAAAAAAAAATTGCCTGGTGTCTAAATCTAAAGCAAATGACATTAAAGTATATTACAGTATATACATTAAAGTACATTACAGTTAAATAATTTTTACTATTTACAAAATTTGGTTGTTTAGAAAGAATAACATCATTTTTTGCAACAGTTATAAATTAATCTTTGGTAAAGCTTTATCCTTTAATCTTCCACACATATTCGTGCCACACATCCAAAAACTTGCTTATAAAATAATTAATTAATAAAAGTTACAAAGTTGGTTAATAGGAGGGTTGAATTAATCGGAAGTTTTGTACAAACATGATAAGCACATTTCATCTAAATTCTTCATATAAAAATTCTATACGCGAAATATTGTTGGCTAAATTGTTTTTAGTAATTGACTGTGTGCGAACACAATTAATATGTTTGTTCAGGGCTTCGTGTCGAGTTTGTGAGCAGGTGTGCTGTATGTAAAGTAGGGAGAGAATTTAGGTTATGCAATCGAAATAAAAATACCTTTCGATATATTTTGGCAGTTTATTTTTAGGCAATTGCATGTGAAAATAAAAAGTTATATAGATTTTTGTGAACGCGGCATTTTATTCCATTAGGCCATGGAGAAATATGTGGTAGGTCAATAAAAATTAAATTCATCTTATTTTTGCTGAAATATATACATTAGCAAGTTTAGATGAGAATTACGAAACAGTTACTTTCAACTTTAAACGTAGTGATAAGCTAAGGGATATTTTTTTTCTTAAAATGGGCTTGCAAAGGTGTTACATATTGAAAAAACATCATCTGAGTTGATACTCTAATTTTGAAGTTGAAAAAAAAGCAGTTTGAATGCAATAATCAACTTGAGGCACAAGCTGTATATTTGATACGTTAGTCTATACAGATAAATAAAATTGAAGTGTCTGTTTGTAATGTCAAAATAATAGCGTTTTAGTAAATGCATATGAATATACGGTTATATACGGTACTTATAAGAAAAACACATTTTTTTAATTTTTGTCTGTCTGTCTGTTTGTTCCGGATAATCTCTGAAACGGCTGGACTGATTTTGACGGGACTTTCACTGGATGATAGCTGATGTTATAGGGAGTAACATAGGCTACTTTTATTTTGGAAAAAGAATTAGGATTCCGTTCAAAAAAATCAAAACGTACCTAGGGACGAACCCGAGCAAAGCGAGGGTGAGTCGCTAGTTTATAGAATAAAAGAGAATCAGTGGTTTAAAATAATATTGTAAGTGTATGCATATGTGTTCATACTCGATGTTAGGTGATGTTGTTCTGTTATGCCTCAAATATATAATTCACGAAAAATTAGGACTAGAGTGCCTACGAGTTCCACAATTTGTAACTTTCTTTTTATAATAGTCACCGAAGTCATTTCAAGCCAGAATTTTCTTGGCCTTGGGTATATAATGTTACATAAATATTAAATTTCAAGCAGACAAATACTTTCACGTTCTTATTAACTTTATATACTGCTTTGTTTTAAACAAATGATACATTTAGATATTATCTGTGCACAAACCGGCGCGGTCGAAACGTTAATTTAGTTAAAAGGGCACAAAAGGCTCACACCCCGTACACCGGAATAATATTACGGGGACACGGGTGGGATAAGGCTGACCGTCCACCTAATGACAATTTATAGTTCTATGTAGACCAAATTGTCGCTTTTTTGAGCTTCTCTTCATATATTACTGATTCTATTAGATCAAGAATTTCATAACATAGTAATGGTGGATATCTATTACATTGAAGGTTACAGATTCGATATCTGTCTGTCTGTGTATTGGTCATACAGATATTTATAACAGTTAAAATGAAAATTTGAAGAATGTTACAATCTGTTATTTAACAAGTTTTTTTTAAGTTAGAAAAAGCAAGTAGCAAGTAATTAACGGTAAATGTAGTATGTACGCGTATATCGGACTACAATCATAAAAGGGGAAAGTTTGTATGTATGTATGTGTACGATTGTTACCTCTTTAAGCTGTAACAGCAGGACGGATTTTTATGAAATTTTGTACACAGATAGGCTATGACCTAGTATAAAAAATAGACGTGTAGACTAGTGTAACAGAACAAAAATAGCTAAAGATTTAAATACGTATGTCACAACTCTCTTTTTTCTCTTTTTATTCTCTCTTTCTTTTTCATCATGCATACGCGTATCGTACGCGCGCATCGTAAAAATTTTACTCTCATATATTTTTCTAAACGTGCCAAAAGGAATATAACTTCAAAATATCTGTATATTTTAAAAAAATTGTAAAATTACGCTTCAAGATTGTCAAGCTATTAATTTTGTGGACGGTTCGCCGGAGATCTCTCCACATATTATGTGACCTTACGAAATTAACTACGGATCATAAAACACATAGGTTAACAAGTGGTGATACCTGGTATAAGTAATGTATTTCTTTTCGGGATATCATCTGTGATTTATATTTGGAAATAAAATAGGGATTGAGCAGAAATTTTTATTGTGTTTTGTGCTGATAGAGGCATTTTTATTATATTAGATAACATGGTAAGAATTCGTATATATTTTTTCTTGCTAAGCTAATATCAATATTCTCTTTTATAATTAAACTAGCATTGCCCGCGGCTCTGGCCGCGTTCAGGTGACCAAATACCAAATTTTTAGGTTTTACATATTAGAACACTCTTACATTGCAGTTTTTGTATTTTTTCTCAGAAATGAGATATTTTCCCGCGTTAAAAAGTATCCTATATGTTGACCCCGGTAACCAGCTATCACCATACCAAATTTCATCGAAATCCCTTTAGTGGTTTTTCTGTGATGCGGTAACAGATAGACAGACAGACAAAAATTCTAAAAACTATAGTTTCGGCCTCTGTATCGATAATAATGTTTATTTCAACAAAATTTTCCAAAAAATATTTAATGTACAGATTTGGCTTAGTTACAATTTTATTATATGTATAGATTAGAATAAATTAATATTATAGATATATGTATTACGAGTAGTTATCATCACCAGATAAAATAAGCCGACCTCTTAAAATAAAATGATTCTTATTAAACACCGACAAGACACCCAACAACAGACAAAAGTTTTAATAAAAAACGTTCGCAAAAACCCAAAGAAGAATTTATTAGCTGTTATATTAAAAAATCAATGGCCTCATATTTTTAGTTCAACTCAGCTTTGTTAAAACAATAAGTCACGTTGTAAAGAAGTTCAAGGTGAGAGTAGAATTAGTTTTTCTTTCCAGACTCTCAAGTCAAACTAAGCGGGTCGACGGGCGACACTGTTCTTATGACAACCTCGCACCCTGCATCGAGCTAGCGCTATGTGAATTTCCTCACAACCTTACCATTGTCATGTAAATCTGATTTAGAAAGAAATGCAAAGTTTGCGAGAATGAATGAATATTTCAAATTACGCGAGTCTGCGTTCATTCTAACGAATATTGTCCAATTTGTCACATACTCAAGTTGTCTTTATGAAGTTGTTTACAGACGATGGTGTTTGCATTCATTGATGTATATTGCATTTCCTCTAAATTATGAGAAACGGTTATTTTAACTTTACTAAATTGTGTATTTATTCGTAAATGAAGTTGTTATTTGTTAACTTTAATTTATGAATGATATCAATTAAATAAAACAAATGTAAACGAAAATTTCTGCGTTTGTCAATGTTTGATGTTGAGACAACATATTTTTAAGGATATTTAGGAGTATTTATACAAAGCATAGTTTTAATAGGATATATTATATTGTAAATATATTATATTATATTATATATAATAAAGTATATTGACGTATTGTATATTACGTATACAATATACGACGACACCTTTGGCTCAGTTTGTAGTGAGCCTATTTGCTGTGCCAGCGGTAGCGGGTTCGAGTCCCGCTACAGACTTTTGACTTTTCTTGGATACTTTATATCCCGTAGCTATAGAATATTTTTATATGACAAAAACTGAAAACGCCTAGTAGGTTATTAGAGTACGAGCGAAGAGAGGGTAGGTAGGCAATTATAAAACATTAAAGTAATGAATACAACTAACTTTCATAAACAACCATTTATTTTAGACACTGCATGGCATTTGTATCTTTTACTCAAATATTTAAACGGAGCTCAAACCTAAGACCTAACTCTTTTGTCTTTTGAATAGTAATTTTAGTCCTTATAATAGAGGCTTATCTGCTGCGAGAATGCATTTCAAGTGTCCTTTACACGAATGAAGAAATATTTATAGCTAGGTGTAAACAAATGGCTATGTCAACATACCGTGATGCTACGATATATTTTTAGAGTAGAGACAGCAAGAGTATCAAAATTATCGACGTTCATGTTATTTTTATTAATAATAATAATAACTTTAAATAATAAAAAAATAATAATAATTTTAATTCCTCAAGTGATCTACTTTTGTCTCTGTGTGTTAATTATTTTCATTGATTATAATGTCTTCTTAGGGTTAGTGTAAATAATAATTATGTATTTAATTTGTTTGATATTTTTTTGAAAGTCGGTAAAAATTTACTGTAATATATGTAAGAATAAATGAAATTAAATATTAGTTTACGGATTAAATTACGATGATAATATAAAAAATAAAAATCATATATGATTCAAGAAATAAATATCAAGTTAATCATTAAAATTCAAATAGCTTTTATGTCTGATACTCAAAAGTAATCATATAAAATAATAAATGTACCATGTAAGCCATAATTTGGTAAGTTTTACAAAGAAAACCCGCTTCCTTCATAATATCATTTAGAATTAAAAGCAATTAATAACATCAATGTGGTAAAAGTTCTAATTACTACTCGATTCTTAGCGCGTCGTACCGAAACATCGATATTTTTAATAGGCAACACTACTAAAAGCCGGTCAGGTCGTAGGGTGAGGGGTGTCAAGTTTTCCTCCAAACCAGCCAAAAATCTTTACAAATGCAAACGAGAGGAAGTTAAAGTAGAGCTCGGGTGTGAGGAAGACGGGTATATTGCATTCGACTTAGCTGCGGTCGCAGACACAAGAGGTACATCACTGTGTTTGAAAGTACCTAAATTTCCCTGTGAATTGGAGTGAACGAGAAAAAACAAATAAGTACGAATATCTAGTCTGTACATTTGGTTTTATAAATAAGCTGGTAGTCTTGGCAACTCTAAATATCGATAATACGGTTAGAAGCAATTATGTGTATTCCATAGTAAGTCACGCTAGCGTTATCGACTATTGAACAATTCACACGCTTTGCAAATTTCTATGAAACTTTGATGTTTGATATTGTATTTATTAATATAACAACATTATAAATCTTTAAATATGTGTTTATTTTCTCCTTAGCACGAGTTTTTAACAATAATAATTTCTTTCATCTTTTAGTTATCCTTTCTCTATCTATAAGACTATCTATACATATAATAAAATTGTAACTAAGCCGAATCTGTACATTAAATATTTTTTGAAAAATCTTATTGAAGTAAACATTATTATCGATACAAATGCCAAATCTATAGTTTTTAGAATTTTTGTCTGTCGGTCGGTCTGTTACCGTATCACGGAAAAACGACTGAAGGGATTTTGATGAAATTCTGATGATGATAGTTGGTTATCCGGGTCAACATTAGGATACTCTTTACTGCGGGAAAATATCTCATCTCTGAGAAATCTATATTAAACGTTAAAACGTAAGTAGGGTGAGTTGCTAGTATTGTATAAAAACTAAAACTTACTCTAATCTCGTAAAACGATTGTAGCGCAGATATAATATCTGACGTAAGATCGTAACGAACAATAAATTGGAACACAAGTTAAGGAATTTCTTTTAATTAAATCCCCACTGAGAGTTAAAAAAACGTTACAAATAAACGATAGGAAGCAGAAGTAAGAAGAATTGAATAGGATTTATTTTTCAATATCAGAATAATGTGTTGAAAGAAGATTGTTTGGGACCCTCACTTCCTTATTATAAATATTTCATCTATTGCTTGTTATTTAAAATCGGAGCAAGTAAAGTATTAAATTTTTTCCATTCATTTTTTTCATACTAATATAATCCAAATTATATTATTTATATAAAAAATTTATTTATTTTAGTTATTTGAATGATTATGTTATCACTATAGTTAAAATATAATTTTTAATGTAACTCACAATCAAATAAATCTCTACTTATCTGTCAAAGTATCATCAAAATATCATATTATGTCAGACAACACACAGACAGACACTTAAACTCATTATGTTTATAATATATAGTTCTTTATTTTCTGTCTTACCTGCCACCTACTAGCAAATAGTTTCCATCTCGTAGCAACAATCTGAAGTAGTCAGTGTGTGTATCGTTGCCAAGGAACTTGTGCGTGTCGTCCACTCCTGAAAAATAAAATTATATGAGTATGATTTAAGGATATTTATTTAAATTCTATAACAAAAGGCAATCCTTTTGTAGGGCATGTATTTATTGGAAGGATTTAACTGGTTCTTTTCCGCATGGCGAAATATTCTTTTATCATCGTCTGTTTATAACTAAGTGCTATTAAAATTTTGATAGAGGCGAACCGTAGAGGGTGAAATATTTGCATCATCACAAAAAAGTAAATGTTATTTATTGTTAATAAGTATTGTACATAAAATTATCTTACACTAATTTAAAAAAAACTAACCCTTTTGTTTGTTCGTATTATCTGAGAATATTAAACTGGTTTTAATTTTTTTTAAAGTAATATGTATGTATATGATACTTTAGTAAGACGACTATTTCTATCGTAATATCGCCTATTATATCAAAATAAGAGAGGCTACGGACGAAAATTAGTACGAAATGACGGTACGCAATACAAATCTCTGTAATTTTAACATAAAATTATAATAATTTCCATAATGGAAAATCTCTAAACAACCTTTGTAAGTTAGAAGCGTTGGTACTAAGGTAGTATAGCTCGATCACATTTCAGAACTCGCATACACCCGATACCAATTATGTTAAAAGCTACGTAAAAGTTTCGATTTTATCTCATTAGAATACTGTTACTTGTACGATCACAGAACAAAAACAAAACAGAATAAGTATATGTATGGAGTTATTTTTATATTGTGCTTTCGATTTATAATGCTATCAAAAGGTGATAGGAACTGTCGTCGTAAATATAAAAATATATTTCTAATACTAGCATTGCCCGCGGCTCCGCCCGCGTTCAGATGACCAAAAACCAAATTCTTAGGTTTTACATAGTAGTATACTGTTACATTGCAGTTTTTGTATTTTTTCTCAGAAATGAGACATTTTCCTGCGGTAAAAAGTATCCTATATGTTGACCCGGATAACCAGCTATCACCATACCAAATTTCATCAAAATCTGTCTAGTGGTTTTCTCGTGATGCGGTAACAGACAGACAGACAGACAAAATTCTAAATAGTATAGATTCGGACTCTGTATCGATGATAATGTCTATTTCAATAAGATTTTCCAAAAAATATTTAATGTACAGATTCGATTTAGTTACAATTTTATTATATGTATAGATAGATGTACATGTGTATTAAAAAAATATATTCTAAACAAATTTCTTCTGCAAACGGTTGTTTGATATCTATTTCATTCAGTACGTTATTTTTAAATATTCAAATAGAGATTTTTCCATTCACTTTTGGTTTTTTATCATATAACATTTGATACCACTTACACCATTCGTACTAAGCTGTTACGATGTTCCATGAAGCCGACAAGAAATTTGCATTTCCATTAGTGAGTCGGTAACAATTTATTGGGAGAATTTAAAGTCAAGTATAATGTGACTTTTACTACATTTTAACTAATAGATTCATGTTTTAATCTCAAATTTAATTAATTGTATTAACATATAATTGAATTTGTTCCAGATACGATAAAATACTCTTTAATAAGATGAGATAGTAGAAAAGGCTAAATTATATCTTAGCTATTCAAGTTTTTCCCTGTGAGGTATGCTTTTTGCGATTCTAAAGGCAAATAAACAAAAAAAGTGTACACACATAGTAAGCTATCAGGAATTAATCGTTGTGTTTAGATGTAGCAAATCTGCTTACCAAAGTCATAAAACGCAAAGTTTATGTCTGTTTGTTTATCCGCTTACTTCTTCTAAGCCACACAATGGATTTTGATTTCACTGTCATTTAGAGAATTTCTTTCGGATGGTTTATATGTATAATACATACATATTATAGTTGAAAAAAGCCGAGAATTTTAAAGATTTGTAATGATGTTGTAAAAAACGTATTTTTGGGCGCTTACATGGCTAACGCTGACTAAACCTTACGAGATAGATTAAAATAATGTACTACGGAATTGTATATCTTAAAAAGGTCTACAGAAAAGTCCGCGATGATATATACATATCTATCTCCAAAGTATAATCCGCAGTACCAATTTTTATCTTGTACACATTACAAAGAAATATTGGGTTTTTACGAAGCTAATTTAAACTATACAGTATTAATCCTTATCCATTTCATCTAAATAGATATAGATACGTTGTTTATTTAATGTAGATTAAAATTGCCTTTTACAGCATATTATTAGATGAATATCTTAGAAGTTATCACAGATTTAAATTTATTAAAACGTACCTAGTCTATACAAATATTATAAAGAGGTAAAGTTTGTGAGTCTGTGAGATTGTGAGTTTGTGACGTTGTAGGGGGTAATCTCTGGATCTACTGAAGCGATCTAGATGAAGTTTGACAAGAAGATAGTTTGAGACCTTAGGAATTGCATAGGATACTTTTTATCCCGGAAATCATCCCTTAAGGGGGTGA
This sequence comes from Brenthis daphne, assembly GCA_947093115.1. Taxonomy (NCBI): domain Eukaryota; kingdom Metazoa; phylum Arthropoda; class Insecta; order Lepidoptera; family Nymphalidae; genus Brenthis; species Brenthis daphne. The sequence continues at coordinate 31,544,014 of OX352471.1, read as the reverse complement.
AAATGGGGATGAAAGTTTGTATTGGGAAGCGAGCGAAGCCAGGTTGAGCCGCTAGTTAATAATAAACACGTAAATATTACATACCTAAATATAATATATTATATTTTCATCAGATAAGAATTGCTTTTGAATAACATTTCAGAATCAGCTATTCGCTATTTCTGAAGAATAAGTGGAAAATGAAGAAAAGATTACTAGGTCGCTATTTCCTTTGTGAGTTCTATAAAGGATACGATGTTAAGCTAGTAATATACGGTAATATACATATACGGTTAATTTTATATTAAACTAGCAACTCACCCTCGCACCGCTCGGGTTCGTTTCTACTTTCGTTTTCAAGTTTAGTATAGAATTCTCAGAGATGAGATATTTTTCCGCAGTAAAAAGTATCCTATATATTGACCCGGATAACCAGCTATTATCATACCAAATTTCATCAAAATCCCTCCAATGGTTTTTCCGTGATGCGGCAACAGATAGACAGACAGACAAAAATTCTAAAAACTATAGATTCGGCCTATGTATCGATAATTATGTCTATTTCAATAAGATTTATCAAAAAATATTTAATGTACAGATTCGGCTTAGTTACAATTTTAATATATATATATATCCGCGACATTACAGAGCCTAAAATAATATTGAGTCTTCACTTTACGAGTAGTTAAGTCATGTGTATAAAATATAATATAGTAGGTTCTTATTATAATGACTTTGCGGAAACTCGTTTTACTGAAATACAGACACATTTATGTATCCTTAGTTCAGTATTAAATTATAAACATGTCAAGTTACATCAACATTTATATAGTAGTTTTCGCACACCCATCATACGTATTTACGGCGTTTTTACGCGTTTTTGTCAGCAATCCCGTGGGAAATTCGGTTCTCATCGAGATTTACTGTTGAACTGCAATAAAATATCATTATCAGCGAAAATATAACAAACATTTAGGCAATTTAATTTCTTTCATTGTACATATCTTTGAAATAAGATTATTTTTTAAAGAATCATTCGATCGGATCAATCTGAAGTCTGAACAGTTGTTCAGCGGCGTTCGCTGTTAAGATAAAAGTAATCAGTTGTGCGTGAAACGATATTCATAAAAAATCTACTTTGATCACTGTTTGTAAGATATAAAGCGCGAATAAGACGACAAGTAAAGTGTTCTGGCACGTGCGATGAAATCTGAGATTACTCAAAGGGTCCTTTTATGTGCAGAGATGGGTTCGAGTTTTTCTCAATGATATTGGCAGTCAAGCTTCCAATCATTTCTTTAAGCACTGACAACAGAGACTTATGATGAAATTATATTATTTACTAGCTTACACTCGCGACTCTGCTTGGGTAGTTTTTTGTGCTCGTTGTCCATATTGTAATGATAAAGAAAGCCAACCGCTCTCAATAATAGCATAAAGTGATTTTTTTAATTTGAGTATGACTTAATATGATTCTAAGACAATGATTAAATTTCTCATTTCCATAAGTTATTTTAAAATTTCTTCTGTTCTTCAAATTAGCGAGTCAAACAAACTACTAATTTAAAATATTAGTGACGCTTTTCTTTTATATTTTACAATTTTATATGTAAAATATTTTCATTTTTCTATATCTACTCAAAACTAGATTGTGATAAATATTTGCAAGATTATTTATACTATAATATTATGAAGAGGTAAAGTTTGTGAGTTTGTGACGTTGTAGAGGATAATCTATGGATCTTCTGAACCGATTTAGATGAAATTTTGTAAGAAGATAGTTTGAGACCCTGGGAAGGTCATAGGATAGGATTTTTATCCCGGAAATCATCCCTTAAGGGGTTGAAAATGGGGATGAAAGTTTGTATGTGGACTCAACCTATATACTACACTATATACCTATAAATATGGTCCTTGGATCATGGTATAAGGAGCGAATGAAAGAAATGCTTAGTAAACTTGAAAAGTAAACCTGTAAATTCCATTTTAATATTATAAATAGGAATGCTTGTGAATGTTTGGTTGTTTGTTACTCAATCATGCGTTAATCATTGAGCAGATTTGTAAGAAACTTAACATCCAGACCATGTTTAATAATATACTTTTTGTGCTGGTAGTTCGTGAGATAATATTTTTATTTTCAATTCAATTCTTTGTTATGTGGCCTTTAGGATAATTCTACTTTAATGTTATTTTAAAAATACTTAATTTCTCAACTTGTCAAAGGATGGTGCCATTTCCTTTTAACATCAAGATGTTGAATATAATATATAAAGAAACCCTTTTCACTCGGAAAAAGCCGTGGGCAAAGACTCGTTTAAACATGTATATAGAAAACTTACTTCTCTTTATAAATGTAGTTGGATGTATCTATTTATGGTACTGCTATATTTTTAATATGTAAAATCTGGAGTAAGTTCTTTTTAAAGTTTGTAAGGAGGTTGTATTGCGGAAGTAGGTCAACGCCCCAATTTCGTTCGGTGCGGCTTCGATATATCACCATACAAAAACTTGGGATGACAGTAATGTTGTTCTACCAATTTTTGCCTTATTTATATTTATATATTATGTAAATATACATAATATATGAAATAATTATTAAGTATAAAAATTTAATACTTTATTAACTTTACGCGAATATTTGACATTTTAAATAAAACTATCTTATCGGATTTTTTTGTGGATTTATTTTGATTTTTTGTTCACGTTTCGAATCTGCATTTCGACTTCCTACTATATAAATGCGAAAGTTTGAATGGACGGATGAAATTTGGCACATAGATTATAGTCTGGAATAGCACATAGGTTACTTTATATCCCGGAAAAATGTACTAGTATTAATATTATTATTAATTCAATATTGTTTGTATGTGTGTATGTGTATGTTTGTTACTCTTTCACGCTGAGACTGTTGGACAGGTTTGTATAAAATATAGTACACATATAGACAGACTATCGATACGTTTTTAGTTACTATTAGACACCTATATGTCTGTCTTCATTCTCTATGGACGTATCCGAGCGAAGCGTGGGTAAGTTGCTACTACTTATAAATAATGTTACACACTGAAATTGCGATTGATCTACACAAAACTGCTTTTAAACTTAAATTATAAAGTTTTTTAAATGAAATTTTGTGATAAAAATATAGGACGTTTTGCAGTTAAAACTAAAATGACTACACTTTCAAACAATAATTTGAGCAAGTACATGCCAGTATCTAGCATTAAATTATACTTTCCACCATTGTAAGTTTTTACTGTCATTATTTGAAAACGAATCAAGATGAAAGTCTGTTGTATTTCATCTTTAAAAGAATAAGATTTTGTTTTTTCAAGTCTGTTTTTCTACTGAGGTTAGAACTGAGGATGTAGGTCAAGGCGCCAATTTCCTTCACTGCGGCTTCGCGATATCTCGACTATCGACTTTCTGGAATATCTCTAACATCTGGGGCGTTTTTGTTCGACTAAATTGCATCGATAGAATATCTTTTATGGCGCTTTTTGTTAATGTTAGTTATAGGATTGTGATAACAACTATGTTTTTATGTTTTTGTCATATCAATTTAGAATAAGCTTACCATAAGTTTAATTTAGGTGTGTCTACTGTCTATACTCCTTAATTACTCATACAATATTATACTTCAATTCACGATCATCTATACTAAATTCTGTGTCCTGTCAGGGCTCTTACTAATGTATGTACGTATGATTTTCCTATTTAGCGCTAGGACAAGGCAACCTACCTTTTGTCATAAGCTTTGATATCGACATCAGCTGAGAGTCCCTAGTATATTAAATTTATACATACACTAGCATATCCCGCAGCTCCGCCCGCGTTCAGATGACCAAAAACCATTTTTTTCTCAAAATTGAGATATTTTCCTGCGGTAAAAAGTATCCTTTATGTTAACCCGGATAACCAGCTATCACCATACCAAATTTCATCAAAATCCCTCCAGTAGTTTTTCTGTGATGCGGTAACAGACAGACAGATAAAAATTCTAAAAACTGTAGATTCGGCCTCTGTATCGATAATAATGTTTATTTCAATAAGATTTTCCAAAAAATATTTAATGTACAGATTCGGCTTAGTTACAATTATACATATAGATTTTAGTATATACTTTCCCCTAATAAGTATATTGTTTATTTACAAAAAATAATATGAAAGGCTTAATTTTTATTTGGCCGGTTGGTACAAGTATTAAATATAAAATGGTAAAATAAAGCGGGGTCGCGTAGTCGACCTCGGGGGGGATATTAAAAAATCTAATTACTGTGAAATCATTAAAATGTTCGGGCGCACCTGGCACTGAGGTGAGCCTTTATGATTGCACCATTGCTTATATACACACACACAGTCGTGAAAAAGAAACTCGTTATATGTACATTTCATGTACATACATACATATATGAAGTAGGTAAGTATTAATAGTAAAATATGTTCTTTTTTAAATTTGATATATTAGAAATATTAAGCAACTAGCAGAGCTCGCGGCTTCGCTCACGTTAAAACTACAAAAAAAATCTCTAAAAGGTAGGTACTCAGGTTTCATACAAACATTCATCCCCTATTTTACCCCCTTTTAGGATGAATTTCGAAAAATGCTAGAACATTTATTTATTTATTTGTATTGAATAGCATTAATACCAAGTTTAAAGTAATTCTGAACAAAAATAAATTTTTGGATTGTATTACAACGTATTTTCCCGTGGGAATGAGATAATCTCCCGCGGTAAAAAGTAGCCTATGTCACTCTCCAGCTCTCCAACTATCTTCACACCAAAAATCATGCCAATCCGTCACTCCGTTTTGACGTGGAAGAAAGACAAACAAACAAACACTTTCACATTTATAATATTAAGTATGAATGTTTCATATTGAACCAATATTTATTGCTGATTCTAAATATGGTAGGTACTAGGTAAGCATTTAGACTTTTCAGAACAATAATATACCTATTTTGTGTGTATAAATAATATGTTTTGTGTGTCTAGTCGTTTGCTGCTACTGATGAATTTTGATAGGAAGTAATCATTGACTTTTTTGTGTTCATGATACTTGTAATTCTGGTAGTTTAAGTATTTCTCTTTAAATATTTAGATTTTAGAAGTTTTAAAATATTTCTATAATGAAGCAACGAAATTATGAATATAGGGGTTTCGTTTTATCATTTGAAGTATATAAAATGTATTTAGTCGGCTGAATTAAATAAATCACTTTTTAGTTTATATTCCTCAATAACAACAATGGAAGAAGCTTAAAACCCCAAAGCGTACCCTAAAATAAATATAATGAACATTTTCAAATCAATTCATTAGTATGAGAATTCACAGAATGGCGTAGTTGAAAGCGATATAATCTATGGCACACGAAGTTATAGCAAAAACCCACGTCCAACTTCTCGGATCTTTGGCTTACAACTTTCCAGCCAGGCCGATTGATATCACTCTTGAGATTTATTATCTATGTATACATAGACATTGTATATATGATGATTTAAAGTTAAAAATAATAATTTAGCGACTGAAATATTCTGGAATTTACATATAGTAATTGTAAAACACACACACACACACACACACACACACACACACACACACACACACACACATATATATATATTCATATTTTTAGTATATATATATACTAAAATAGTCGATGGCTTATAATAGTTGTTTATGTATTATCTGTATCGCCGTACTTTTTTTAAATGAATGTATTTCATATTATTATCTTGAATTTATTTGAGTTGTGTAGGATTACTAACCGCCAACCAAAGGTTATGTTCCTTTAAGGTATCAAACGGATCTAAGCCAAAGTGACGTAACAATCCTAGAAATCAAATTGAATGTGGTTCTAACAAGATAACTGTACGCACCTTATGAAATATATTTATCTAAATATATATGGTCTTTTTTACTAATATAATGAAACTCTTGGTAAGTAAATTAATTCAATTCATGATACTTTTAGTACGTATATTATAAGCTCTTGCAACTTGCATGGAGTGTACAAATATAAACTTAGCTTTCATTTAAAGATTTTTATTTAGGAGAACAACGAAACTTACACAATAAATTATGTACTGCTCAATTGTGTAATTGGTACTTATCCAAGTATATAATCGAATTATAAAGAAAATATACATAGTAACAGCATTTTCTCACAATTCATCTCGGCTATATTAAAACGTGTTTAATATAAAATAATTTATTAACATAAAATATTAATTAAAAACTTTGTAACAAATTAATCTCACAAATAATAAATGTTAGACGCAGACTTTCTAAGAAACAAACTAGTTAAAAATGCATTCAAGTTTAAAGGGTCGTATTAACCTCTCGCACCGCGAGCTATGTGCAAGTGCTGCCATACTGCGGAAATTAACTTAGTCTGGGTGACCCAGTGAGATCCATTTCCTGGCATCCTGGATAACTATATTCAGAACTAGTTTTTGCCTGTGACTGCTGGCGTGAAAGTTTATGATTATTTAAAGCTTTTTTTTTAATTTTTTGTAGAGAAAAGAAAATATATTTGCGGAAAATCTTATCGTTATATTGATATTAATTATTTGCGAACCATAACGTGAATGTTATACAACATAAGCAATTTGTATAGCGGTTATTAATTTTGGTGATGGAAACAAAATATTACTATGTTGAATGTCTATTTTCGTTGAGATATGATAAATATTACATGTTAAGGCTTCTGAAGGCTCTGTCCTGATTTTTCTTTTTTAATATTAAAGTATGTTCATTAATACCACCAATATTTACGTCAGAATATATAATAAAAGATATATTTTACAACAAAAGTGTTTACCATATTTCTGTAAAGCTTTTATTATATACGTATATGTAATATGTATACATAGAATATAATATGTATTTAAGCTGATGGATTAAAGTTATGTACATAATATACTGTTTGTACAATGTCAGTGAAGACCTTACTTTAGCTTGATGCATAAACTAACCATTTTAGGGGTTTAAGTTGAAATTCCAAGTTGAATTATACTTAGGTAATCAAAAATTGAACACAAAAGAATGAGAAAAATGTATAATATTTTTATTATTCTAACAAAAATGATATTTTTGTGTGTCAGAATAAAAATATCCACATATTTTAAAAGCGTATAGAAAATGTAGGCGTTATTTAAGAAAATAAAACAAGTTTTTATATCCAAGCTCTGTAACAAACGGGTTTGAAAAAGAACGAGTCAATGTATTTCTCGTAAAACGTGTTATCTCGGCCGTTGCGAGAAAAACGGCTTTATCAAACCAACATAATCGCAACGATGATTTAAGGGTAAAGTTCAACAATTTTTAGACATCAATGCGTGTTTTAGCAATAAAAAAGAACTTCGACTCGTTCGGAAATAGTAATTGTGGTAAATTGAATGCTTCGTTTTCTTCGTAATCTCTTTCGTCGAAGTTTGTTTTTATAATAATGATTAAGGTATCATAGGCGTTTTTGTTTTTACTTCCTTTGAGTTTCCTATATATCTTTTTTTTTAAACTACATTTCGGCATTTGAACGAGTATTGTCGTTTGAATTTTTATGAAAATGTACTCCAATAAGGTTATTGTAACATTTTAATTAAATATTGTTATATTTACATTTAAAAAATCTAAAAATTAGGTCTTTACAAAATTCATTGCCTATAGAATCAATGTAAAATTTCAAGGATAAATTATGCTGAATTTTTAGAATGCTAAAACGTCTACTAAGTTGCAATCGTTTCACATTGCACAAGGATCAACCATTATATAATATGTACCATGTACATACATGCATTGTTATGGTAATTTAAATTCCATGGGAAAATACTAATGGGAGATTCAATACATATGCATGGGTTTTTTAAATGAAACTACAAAACACAAGTGTTTATAAAATATTAACTCCTTTACAGACTTCACTTCTTTGAACTTCACTTAATTGACTAGAAACGAGTTCAATTATAATAGGCTTACGTTGCTACCTCTATTATTGACTTACTTCACTAAAGAGGTTTAGGTATTATATTTAATTGGAAATCTCACTAGAGTTACTTTCTTATCGTGTAGAATATTTTATTACTAATATTTGATTATAATATTTTATTATTATCTGTATTTTTTTTAATTATAAATTTTTGATATTTTAGTTTTTTAATTACTAGGAAATATTTTTTCTCACGAAATACTCATAGAAAAAATCATAGAAAGAACATAAAGGTTTCAATCATCGAGTAACCGCTAATTTTCCAATGTATTCAAACTTAAAATAAAAATTACGAAGGTAATAATATTGTTATTTACGGTTACATTATAGTGTTAAAATCCTATAGTCTTTTTGTTCTATTGAATTATAAAAATAAAAAACTCGAGTGCATAAAAGCTAACTTTTTTTTTAACGTTGGGAAATGCGTTTTCGCACGAAGTGTGCGATTCACCGGCAAAGCCAGTACTACCCACTAAAACCCAACAAAGCCTTCCCCCGTCTTAATGGGGCATTGCAGGATCGCTTACGCATTCAACTACGACGCCCCGGCGGCGGCAGGTCTGCCGAGGCAGATCACAACAACCACGGGGTTGCTCGAAGGTCCACTCTGCTATCAGAGAAGTACCAGGAGCAACCCGCATGGTACACCGCCCATCGAAGAGGGCCACCTTCCACCACCCACCGAAGTGGGCCACCTCCCTGTGCGTTTCTTGGCTTCGCGCCCGGCTGTATTGCCCAGGCACTACTGAGCCCTCCCACCACGACAAGGTGAACGCACGTTAGGGGGGCATAAAAGCTAACTAAAAAGATGAAAACAAGTTCATGAAGGAATATAGTATTATGCAGTCGGAGGCACGTTTCATCCTTGCCGCGAGATGTACATTGTACATAATCGTATGTATGTATATATCCGACATGTATGTAAACTGGTATTTAAAATGAAAAATGATAAAAGAAACCTAAAACTGATTTTTAAATACCTATTCAACGATACTTGACATAGTTCGTCGATTTATATTTTTTTCGTTTTCACATTATGGCGTCCAAAATCGGCCATTTTGATTTTTCCAAATTTTTATGCTTTCTATGATATTCGCAGTCGCGTCATGACGAATCAAATGACTTGTCAATTATCAAAATCGGTCGCCCGCGCGTTTGGTCTAAAACGTGCCACAAAGGTACAAACCCACATACATACATACATACATACATACATACATACATACATACATACATACATACATACATACATACATACATACATACATACATACATACATACATACATACATACATACATACATACATACATACATACATACATACATACATACATACATACATACATACATACATACATACATACATACATACATACGTACATACATACATGCGTCGCGCAGTCGGGTAAATATAGAGATATGTTTTAAAGTTTACACTTTTGCTATTAATTCTTAATTTTAGTATAGAACAAATTATTAAAATTATATACATACATATTTATTAAAAATAATTAATATTTCGTTACACAAAGCTTCTTGTTACCTTTGAACGCGATAGAATTCTATACAAAGTGGTGAACGTATACTTTTACTTTTTTTAACTATACTGTATTTTTATTTATTCTTTGTGGCATTTTTATTGAAAAATTTTGCTTTACATTCGAATTCGAGTAAATATTGTGTTCCTATATTTTGTATTTATTCAGTTAAATACAGTAGTTGTGTTCATATTGTGATTATATTGCAAACTAAATGAAAGTTTATAATAAAAGTTTTACATATAAAATTAAAAATTAGAAAAAATCTACGCAAATTAATTGTCATTTAACGATTACACTGGCACGCATGAAGCCATTAATCGAATAATCATACGCCAAAATGCCTTACATCATTTTGGAAAAGAGCTGCTACTCTTACACTGCTGGACCGATATTAACCAAACATAGCTAAGAACTACCGCAAGGAAACTGGCTTTCAAATGAAAAAAAAAACGTCATCGAAATCGGTCCATCCGTTTCAGAGCTACGATACCACAGACAGATACACACACACATAGACAGACATCAACGTCAAACTTATAACACCCCTCTTTTTGCGTCGGGGGTTAAAAATAAGATATATTTAACATTATTTATCATACTGTATACATACTGATATTATACATTTAACGTTCGGTATCATTACTCTTGAGCTATATAAATATAAAGTTATATAAACCTAAACTTTATATAAATAAAACTTATATAAACCATTAATCAAAAAAAGTCAAATCAATAATTATACAGTTCGCATATCATACAACTGAATGAAGTACATCAATTTTTTAGTGGTACAAAAATTAGTCCTTAAGTACTGAAGCAAAATATTAGCTCTAAAGCTTCGGATTTTTTAGATTTTTGGTTCCCTCCATTTGGAATGCTTTACAGCAATGATGGTCATAGTTATTACAGACAGTAATACCTACTTTTATTTAGAAAGTCAAATATTGGCGTAAATCTAAGAAAGTATCGTATATAAGTACCGGCCTAGCCACGCCCCCCGACCAATTAGATTGCATAAAATTATAAAGTCATATTTCACAATGACCAGTTGAAGGCAGATTTAAATATATTATTAATGAACATAATTATCTCAAATCAAAAACAAAGTCATTATCATTATATGATGATTTTTTTTGATTTAAGATAATTAAGTCGATTATTTATCTGAAATCAAAATAAAGTCATTATCATCTCAAATCAATATTTGATATATGTAAGTTGATTTTTATCCATTAAACTTAATCTTTTGAAATATTGAATTTGAATTGAATTTTTACTCCCATTTTGTATACACCTTTAACCATTTTCTTAACGCGAATGGACTATAGCCCTAAATCTAAAGTATTACTCATTTTGCGTAGAAAATATAATGTATTTCAATTACACTACTATTATAAATGTGACAGTTTGTGAGTACGTGTGTATGTTTGTTACGAATAACGGTGAAGCTTGAAACGACTGAACGGATTTTGGTGAAATTTAATAGGCAGATAGACTTGGCATGGAATTTTAGTAATAAAATTTGCCAAAAGATGGCGCTACCTGTATGCAATATTATAATTACTGAAGGCACATAGTTACACATATTTTACACCATGTTTGAAATACATCCTTTCTTTAAACATAGGTTAAAACAATATCATTCCACTTTCTTTGATCACTAATTCCTAATACGTGAAAAAAGGAAACCAAGTATGAAATTGTCGTTTGTAACTGCCTCTACGTTAGTTAGGCGTTGGTAGAACAATTTTTCCTCTCCGTTAACTATAATAGTCTGAAGATTTCTTTGTTCCTTATGTTTGAGATTGTAGAGATTTTTTGTCATATTGTTTACAATAAAAAAGTAAAAAAGTAAAAAAAAATCAAATGTATTAATATGCCTATATTACACATACATTTGATTAATATGCCTATATTACACATACATTTGAATATGCCTATATTACACATACATTTGATTTTTTTAACTTTTTTTTCTTTTTTCATGCGACTTGTTCCGGCGTTCGCTAGTCTTCTTTTTATTTTGACACTCGAAAGCCTTGTTTTCCAATAAAAATATTTCCATCCCTATTATCTCTATATTTCACTCTATATTATTTGTGGTACGTTTTAACGGTTACTATGGAATAGATAGACTATATATTATATGATTTACTTATAGACTATAGCCTTCTTCAATAAACGGGCAATAATCTAATGCAAAAAGAATTATTTAAATCGAATTAGTAGTTCCTGAGATTAGCGCGTTCAAACAAACAAACTTTGCCTCTTTCTAATATTAGTATAGATTTCGTAAAATCCTTTTTTAAAGGTTATCTATGTATGTTATTCATAAGCAAACACATTCCCGTAATATAGTACAAAAACAATCGTATAAAGTGACATGCATTCTAAATTTTAAGTGTTAAAAATATTTAATATTTAATACAGATCTGATTTCGATTAATTCGAATTAGAGAATTATTGTTGCACTGCTGTAAGTAATAACACTAAAATGAACTTAACGCGATGAAGAAAAGACTTTTCTATTTGAAATATACACCTCAATAGGTTTTTTATTTTTTCAGTGGCTATGAACACTTTTATAACCAGTTTTAATTCGGAATCTATTTATATTTATATAAAAAGGAAAGTGACAATTTTCTATTTGAAAGTGATGGATTTAGATCATGCAATATGAGGATATTACTTATTCATTTATTTCAAGTGTGTAAAATTTGTTAATATTTTAGCTTATATACAATTATTGAAGAACTAGCGACTCACACTCGCTTCCTTCGGGTTCGACTCGAGAAAAGCAAACACAAATCTATTTCACAGGAACCGTACTAAATATAATACGTAATAAGCTACCGTACCGTACTAAATAAGCACGTAATAAATAAAACATAAAATAAAAAACATCTAAACTTTCACATTTATAATATTAGTAAGATTATAAAATTTAATTTGAAAAAGATATAGAAATCTTTGCCCTAAGGGATAGCGGGGTGTGTATGTGTTTTGTCGCTGCCACGGGGCGAGTATAGTGTACATAATAAATCTTTTATATTGCAGTGCTCATAGCAACCGTAACACAAAGGTAGGGTAACAACAGCGTTACGTAGGTGGGCATTGTTGGGACATTTTGTACTCCTCGTTAACTCTAATGGGCGCGGCCATCTCACTCAACGACTCTCGTATCTTATCAGAGCTTCTTTTCACACAATACGAAATTTGTTGGCGAAATTTTTGGCTTGATAAGTCCTTTAATTCGACGTGAACGTCATTTTATGCTTTAAATTACGCACGGATATGTGACAGAGTTTATTAACGATTTTAATTATATGTTTAAATAGGTTTTAGTTTAGTAAGTCGTAGGAAGTTCAAATAAGCTATCCCTATTCCAAAGACTCATATTGGTTATGCTGTTAAAGAATGAAGAATTTCGTTGGCGCCAAGACATTTGTCATGCGATGGTCCAACCATATAGAATTTAGAAGATGGTAGGCTAGGCATACCACATATAAATAATATATATGATGTAAGAGTGATAAAAATAAAAGCCTTAAACTATTATGAATGATGTTTTCTTAAATCATACAGAATTACTTCAAGCGCATACATTTACCGCATTTATTATAATTTGTTATATGTACCTCTGAAGTGATCTATCACCTACCTATATCTATCGGTCTATCGATACTATGAAATATTTTAAAATTTTCATATTTGCAGGTATCACTTACAAATTTCAAACCTGAACATTTTAGTTCAGGATAGCAAAGGATAGATAAAATAATCTTTTGTATGAAATGCATGAATTTGCACAAAGCTGGAGTAAGAAAGTTGATATTACAGAGAAACTTTGTTTCATGGTTGCAGCGCGAGTTACATTACGACATATTAAATGAGCAAGCAATTACTTTTAAGATGTTACAATGGGGATAAATGTCTTCGATTTATTTTACACTTGTTACCGTCTGTGGCTTCATATTCGGTTTTATTATCATACTTAGAAATCATTTATAATGAACCCCATTTCGTACTCTACTGGTTGATGTGAAATTCAAAAATAAAGCTTAGACGTAGAATGTGAGTAAAAAGAAATTATAAATAGTAACACACGATAATTATTAATTTAATTAAATAATTAAATCATAGTTTTGAACATATTCAAAGGCTGGCTAAGAGTTTGAAGGGCTAATTTTGTTTCATACTCTATAATTATAGAACACTATAGCTTGCTTGCCAATACAAACTTTCATCCCTATTTTCGCCCCTTTAAGGGATGATTTTCAGGATAAAAAGTATCCTATGTCCTTCCTAGGGTCTCAAACTATCTTCTTACCAAATTTCATTTAAATCGATTTAGTAGAACAGGAGATTACCACCTACATCGTCACAAACTCACACACTTACCTTAAACTTTACCTCTTTATAATATTAGTATAGATTAGATGTTTTACAAGTATTATATGAAGTGTGTATATATTGTTCAAACTCTATACTAGTATAGATGAAAAACAGATTATAATAGCCGTTTTTTCAGTAGAACATTTTAATATCGACTTGGTGATCGCACACATCTTTTATTAATTACATTTTAACGATAACAGAAGCTTTTTTACTTACGTAACATTATACGCCTTTATAAGGTATTCTTTGAAGTTTCTTTACTCACCTAAAGTTAGAAGGATATTTCAAGAAACTCACAAAGAAAGTCCATCCTTAAAAGATAAATTCATCTTAAATATTAAAAGGTTCTTACAAAAGAAGCATCGACGAATGCTGATGAAATAACAAAAATAGATATCTTGATCGTAACTAACCGGTACGAGTATATTATAATAGTAAAGAGTTTTTATAAAATTATTACATACAATACATACATATAAAACTATTAATCTTACAAAAATGGTATACTTTATAATAAACTGAAAACGAATAAATATCTCATAAATAACTATATTTCGAATAAAAATAAATTTTACAGTGGTTTTCTTACAAAAATGGAAATAAGTAACTTTTCGTAAAATCTTTTGATATAAAATATAATATCAAAAGCACTTAGGCGCTCCTTAAGCGGTAAAATTGTGCGCGGGACGGGATTATGCAGGTAAGTAAAGTGGCACTGATTTAATTTCCTTGCATTGCTGCATCCCACCTCTTTATCTTATTTCCTTCTACTAAATTTGTAAAAATTGTACAGGAGATTTTGTTACCAAGCTAGAAAAATACAAGAGGTATTTTTTTTTAATAATTTTCAAATTTATTGATAAATTATTAATAATGATATGATCTATTAGTCCCGCTGAGTTTCTTTCGCCAGTTCTTCTCAGGTCTAAGGCTTCTTCTTTCCGAACTGGTAGTAGACTCATGATGTTCAGTAAAAAATTGTAATAATTTATTGCTGAATAAAATATTATGATTTTGATTTCTATAGAATTACTGGGTACTTCCCTTGGTAAGTGTTAAATAGATATGAATGGTTATTACGAGTGTATGTACCTTAGGAGAAAGATTTATGCTATTGCAGATTTTTCTGTAGGCCTTATTAAGACCTACAATTTTTTAGTGCATCGTTTTGATGAATCTCTTAAAGTTTAGTCAGTGTTAAACATGTAAATTTCTAAGGAAAACTCGATTGAACCAATTATTGTGTTTTCCCGTGGGAATTAAAGATTTTCTTGTATTAAAAGGTACCCTAAATGTTGACTCGAGTAATAAGTTATCACTATACAAAATTTAGTTAAAATCGGTTCAGTACTTTTAACATGAAATGCGCACATCGATTTCGCTAAGTTACTATTTTATTATATGTATGGATGTAAAAAAAACTATCTTACAAGACAAGTGAAAACTCAGGCTTAATGACACACTCCATTATGTTAATATAAGAAAAAAATAGTAAAAGAAATCTTTTACTAGGAGAATTTTAAAAGATATTATAATATTATAATATTTTCAAGAATAATATATGTTACCTATATCTAAGCATTTAAAATTTATTTCTAAGCCTCGTATCTATGCCCCTGCAGTAATACGTCAAATGCTTCCTTTACACGTATGAGTATACTGCTAGGTTAATGCACAGTGAAGTGTTGCTCGGGGACCGATATGAGAGCAAGTGCGGAAAGTATTGTGTATAAGATGCTACATTGCATTTTATCGGAGGAACTTATCATTTTTCCATATTATGAAAGGAGCTTAATGATTTCATAATGAAATTGTTGCTTTAGATAGCATTTTAAAAGCTCCACTTTTATTGCTCTTATAATTAAAAGCTTACAAATCTACAAAAGATGCAGTTTTTTAACTTATTGGTATTTTTGTGTGTATGTTACATGATATCTTCGCAATTATCGACTTTTAATATCGAGTATCATATAATATTATATAATATCTAAGCTATTTTAAAAAGAGGGTAACCCCAACCCCCGTTGTTTAATGAAAAAAAAATCTCCTATAAGGGATGGGAAATAGGAGATGAAATTTCATATTGAACTCCTGTTGAGGTAATTAAGAAATAATGGTTTATATTGAATCTGACATAAAAATATTAATTAATATGTAATGATTGAGTTCATGAAATATTTTTTAATAAAAAAATATTGAAATTATTTTAATATTTTTTGTGTTTTATACTGTAGCTACTGTATTTTACTCCTTAAATTAGTATACTTACATAGAGAGCTAACCTCTGTACATACAGCCAGCGGTTACAAATCTAGTATCAAATACTAATTTTTGCACGGGTATCGGTCACGCGATATATGTCAATTAAAAATAACCTATGTAAAATTATATATAAAGATTATCTCTTTTCTGAATTTTGTTCATTTCTATAAGCTGTGAAAGCTTAGTGAAGTAACAAAACATACTCGTTAACTCACAAACCTTCACAATAATAATATTAGTGTATACAAAAGCGATTATTATTTTTAAATTTTGACGACACGTTTGGCTCAGTTTGTAGTGACCCTACTTTCTGTGCCAGCGGTCGCGGGTTCGAGTCCCGCTGGGGGCATTCATTTGTGTGATGACGAAGGTTTGTACTCCAGTCATGGGTGTTTATATTTATAATATGTATATATTTGAAGTTATATATGTATAATGTATCAACTATCTGGTATCCATAACACAAGCCTCGTAGCTTACCATGGAACTAGATGGTGCTGTGTGTTAATGTCCCAACGTATAAAAAAAAAAGTAGTTACAGCATGAATTACAAATGAATCGACTCATCCGATTGAAACTTATATAAAAAGTATCATCAGAAGTACAATAATGGGCGAGTTGAGCTACTCGTAGATGAAAGTCCTTATGGGCGTTTCTACAAAACGTGGGTCTTGTATAGTTTTGCGGACTCAATAGAAACATACATATGAAGCCAGAACCACTGTCAGCAGTTAGTATTTAATAATTTCATAGATCTGGAAGTATTTTTGAGTATTCCATGTAACTTGGAGTTTGTAAAATATATTTTTATCTATACTGATAAATTAAGTTAAAAAGGGTTTTTGTATAGGTATATAAGCGCACTAAAACTATTTGTTCTTTTTCAATAATTGTTTTTGGGTCTTATGTATAGCCTACTTATTGGGGAAGATTAAAAGCTAGCTAATATCATGCTACGATTCATTTATTAATCTATACATATAATAAAATTCTAACTGAGCCGAATCTGTACATGAAATATTCTTTGGAAAATTTTATTAAAATAGACATTATCTATAGTTTTTAGATTTTTTGTGAATTTTAGTCTGTCTGTCTATTACCGCATCACGGAAAAACCACTGGACGGATTTTGATTAAATTTGGTATGTTGATAGCTGGTTGTCCGGGTCAGCATATAGCATACTTTTTATTGCGGGAAAATAACTCATTTCTGAAAAATCTATACTAAACGTTAAAACGTAAGCAGGGACGAAGGGGTGAGTGGCTATTATATAATAAAATTTAGTATTCATTTTTAATTAAACAGTATACCTACTGTAAAATCACTTTAAAAGTTGTTATTTCACTTTCAATACTCTCTGGTACAAAACTGGTTCACAAATGGAAAAATATACTGCATAACATACGCAAAAAATATATTCAAAATGGATACGACCGACCTCTCATTTTGAAGTCAATTAAAAAACAATGAAATAATTATGTCACAAATCTCTACCGAGGTCTCGAGTAATTTTTTAGAAAAATCTTATGTATACACTCACAACTCGAATGCAATCGTAAATCGTTACATATTTACCAGGCGGAACGAGAATGGCCTGTGGACAGATATAGATGCGTTTCCGTCCACCGGCTCCTCGATTAATCTTGCACACCTACTCTACCTTTGTTAGTTTTCCAATGCCATTATAGATTCAGCTAAATGGCTGTTGTAAATTGATATCGATATGGGAGAATCGATTTGGGGAACTCGATGGATAAATATAGCTTACTAAGATAAATGCAGAGAACACGATGTATTTGAAGCAATTTTTTTTTATTATGAAACATCTACTGGCGCGCCTTGGCAGTAATATCGACTAGTGGTGTGACATTAAACGGTGGCATGACGTTGTCAACTTTTCTCGTCTATTAATCCGATTTTAAAATCATATAAATCGATACAATATCTTGTGAGTGATAATAATGGTGAGCCAATAAGTTTGTAAAATTTATTAATAGTAAATTAACTGCTCACGTTTTATTTATGTATGTATAAGTTAGTTAAATATCATAGTATTAGACGGCCTTCAAAAATTCTGAATAAATAATGCAAATCATTATTTGTAACAAAGCCTCGAAACGCTATACGCAAAAATCTTCACCGTAATTAAAGCACCAAGATGGCAGGGCAGATAAGTTTCAAAAGCGTTACATAACCTGACCTACAATATCGAATAAAGGAATCTTTAGATATTTTTGTTGTAGAAATATTTTGCGAGTATTCTTTCATATTTTGAATGATTTAAAAATTCTGAGTTATTTTGAAGGAAAAACAAAATAAGTACTTACCTAATATATTAAAGAGAAACGTATTTTCATTTTGGCCAATTACTGGCAGATTTTATTTTTATTATAATATTAGTGTATGAAAATTATATACTTAATTATACTAATATTTTGAGTGTAAAAAGGAGGAATGTGGTGGCCACTTATACGAGGATACAAATATATTTATTACTAGCGGCTCACCCTCGCTTCATTCGGGATCGCATCTAGAAAAACAAAAACAAATCTATCCCTCGGGAACCGTATATTTTCCGGGATAAAAAGTAGCCTATGTGTTATTCCAGCCTATAATCTATCTCTGTGCCAATTTTCATCCAGAGCCGTTCAGCCATTCTGGCGTGAAAGAGTAACAAACATCCATACATCCATACAAACTTTTGCGCTTATAATATTAGTAAGGACTACCGAGTTACCCTTGTTTAGACGTACTTTGAGTGTACCTTAGGAGATACACACATATTATCGCGGACTTTTCCATAGGCCTTTTTAGGACCTACAGTTTTGTATTATGTACATTATTTTGAAGTATCTCTTAGCTTGCGTTAACCATGTAAGCGTACAAAAACTGTTTTTTTTGACAAAACACCGTTATACTTTAGCCATCTTGTACAATACAAAATTTTTAAAAATATTTACAAATTATATAGAAAATTCGTCCTCGTTTGTTGTCGTTTTTTTGGTAAAAACTGTATTAAAATCCGTTCTATGGTTTAAAAGAAGTAAGCGAAGAAAGTAACGACTTGGCCTCGAATTTAATTTTGTGTTTTCTCATAAAAATGAGAGATTTTTAGCATTAAATTGTTAAATATGTTGATTGTTGATCATAACCCTGCTGCTAAAAATTTTAACTGCCTCGGTGGTGTAGTGGCTAGCATGTACGGCTGTATACCCGGAGGTCCTGGGTTCGAGTCCCGGGTCGGGCCGGTTATTGAGTCTTTCTGTATAGTAAGTCTCAGTAACAGCCCGGAGTTGGGAAGTTGGCAGTGTGTCACCCTCGTGCCTCGGAGAGCGCGTAAAGCCGTCGGTCCTGCGCCTTAACTCTCACTGGACGTGTCGAGCAGTCGTCCCACCGGAGTATGAGAGTGACAGGAATAGAGAGTGCACTTGTGTCTGCGTGTACATAAAAACTGTCTGCGACTACATAAAAATTTGTTAAAATCCGTTTAGTACTTTTTGCGTGAAAAGTAAACCGATATACAAACAAACTGATAAATAGACAAAATTTTCAACAAATACTGTTTTGAGGTATATATTCTGTACTCGTCGTCGTGTATACGTAATAGTCGTTCTTTTAAAAAACAATTCATGGCCATATTTCGGTATTTACCTATTTTATTATATGTATAGATAACAATGGATAAAAGTTTATATCGACGTTCATAATTTTTAAAACGTGTCAATACTAGAAAATGTCCATTAAAAAAATAATAATAAGAGAACAGTAGAAATAGTTTTTAACAAAAAAGTATGATGATGTAGCAGGGGATATTATAGTGCACAAGTGTACGCGCAGACACAAGTGCACTTTCTATTCCTGTCACTCTCATACTCCGGTGGCACGACTATTCGACACGACCGGTGAGAGTGGCGGCGCAGGACTGACGGCTTTACGTGTTCTCCGAGGCACGGGGGTGAAACACCGCCAACTTCCCAACTCCGGGCTGTTACTGAGGCTTACTATACAGAAAGACTCAATAACTAAACTTAGCCCGACCCGGGACACCAACCCGGGACCTCCGAGTGTGAAGCCGTACATGCTAGCCACTACACCACAGAGGCAGTCTACAAAAAAGTATAGTGGATCCCTTAATCTCTCATTCTCTCAATTGATATATATATATCAAGGATATATCAAGGAGAAAGAGATATAAAGTGATCTTCATATCTGTCACATAAGGGCTCCAAAAATTTATTTTATATGCAAAATTGATATGAGCAATTTGTTAAATTTGAAAAATGTATACTTGATTATATTATTCAATGTCAATGATTTTGACATTGAATTGTTAATTGATTTGAGTTGTGCTTTAGAACAAAAAGTTAGATAATAATTTTATAATTAACATCCAGATTTAAAATTTTATAATTAATTAGAAAAATACCTACTCATATTAAAATAGAAAATGTATAGAAGTTAAAGGATTACCATATAAAGTTTAGTTTGACCTGCAAGTATTATTTTAATATACGAATTTGATTTGCATAAATGAAGATATTTCGTTTTAAGTGAAAAAACATCGAAAATAAAAAATCTAGCCCGAGAACGCAATAAGTCTGAAAGGCAAACTTTTGAATCGCTAGGTTTAAAACTTAAAGACTCAATCTCTTTGAGTGGGGTTTAAATTTGTTTCAAAGGAGAATGCGTTTTAAGATACAGTATCGAATGGTACAAAGTGGTTTGTGGGGTGTCGCAGGGGGGCAGGCGGAGAGGACAACAGTCGTCATTTGCAAGGACTTCAGACGCAGCGAAGTTACACAAGTTGTCACCAGGCTTTATTCAGGTTTTATACTTTTTACCCTTCACTTGCGTTGGTTATGATGATGATAATTAAAGAACATTTGATTTTTTGAGTTATTTTAAGCAGCACATTTGAGATGTTGAAAATTATACCTTATAGATCTTTATTTTTATTTGGTTCTGTTTTTATTTTGAAAAATATCTGCATTTATTTATATCGTCATTTTTTCATAGTATAACATATCTCTACATATAATAAAATTGTAACTAAGCAGAATCTGTACATTAAATATTTTTGGAAAGTCTTATTGAAATAGTCATTATTATCATCGATACAGAGGCCGAATCTATAGTTTGTAGAACTTTTGTCTGTCTGTCTGTCTGTCTGTTACCGCATCACGGCAAAGCCACAGGAGGGATTTTGATGAAATTTGGTATCATGATAACTGGCTATCCGGGTCAACATATATGATACTTTTTATTGCGGGAAAATATCTTATCTCTGAGAAATCTATACAAAACGTTAAAACGTAAGTAGGGACGAACCCGAGCGGAGCGAGGGTGAGTCGCTAGTATTTATATAATTTCATAGTTATTTATAATGCAAAGCAATTTATAGCAGCGAATTTAATACAAATGGACATTATACAAAAACGGAATACTCTACACAAGTTTCGGTCACAGGCTAGTATAATTAATACGATCGAGTATCTACAGGAAGTGCAAAATGGCGGCGAGTAGGCAACATGGATGCGCTTCCGCTCGCCGGGGGACAATAATTAATCTAGTACTTATTTTGCTCTTGCAAGGGTTGTAGTGACGAAATTCTAGCTAATATTTGCTCGGAACTATGAACTCTATTGTAATTTATAGGCATTGCTTGCTGTTTTATGTTAAAAATACTAAAACAAAAATATATTGTTTTATCAATATATTGCAAGAAAGGAATTTATATGATACTAAAAAAGAAAAAGTTTATTTGCATTATCTCTACATAAATTTTTTGAGTAATATTTTATTAGCTCTTTAAATTTGTATAATCAATTCAAAACAAGTCGTCTGCTCTATGTTGCTTTAGCAAACGCTTTTAAAAAAGTTTATTATAAGTTTATAGTATAATATATATAAAAAAAACCTTATATTGCGTAAATGGCGTTGTTAATTTTAAGCAATTTTATTATGGTTATTAGTTATGCCAAATTAATATAACAGATCTATATTTTCAATAAAATTCTTCAAGATTATCTATTTTTAAAGTAAGAGCCACAAATATGAGTACCGACTACTACGAATCTCGGAACTACCGAGAGGTGATCGAAGCCGATATATAGGCAAAGTATGTATATCTTAGAAAATCGGAATCAAAATGTATCTACTGAAGTAACTAGCTTCCTATCAGGCTTTTCAGTCGAATAAAATGCTAATTAGTAATAATTAATATGATAGAGTATTTTAAATAAAACTATCTTTTCGGATTATTTCACAGATTTATTTTGATTTTTGGTTCCCCACGTTTCGAATGCTTTACAGCATCCATGGTCAAAATAAATCCGCGAAATAATCCGAAAAGATAGTTTTATTTAAAATGTCAAATATTCGCGTAAATCCAAGAAAGTATAATATGATAAGAGTATCCAAAAAAGGCGAAATGCCGTCGAGTGTCAATAGAGATGCGCTTCCGCCAGGACAATTAATACTTATACTTCACTATCGCTTAGTGTTGTAGAACTAATATTTATTCGGCACTATGAATGCGGGCAATTGTCTCGCTTCTTACTTTCTGCGAGTTTATTTGTTATTTACATACTACTTTGCTAGAAGAACGTAATATTAAAATAATTGTACAGCAATACTTATATTTGAATTAGTTTATCGTTGCAAGTAATATATTACATAAGAATAGATTAACAGCGTAACGATTTTATAATGATGTAAAATATATGATTATTAAATAAAATATTATCTAAGCTAATAGTACAAATGTGAAAGTTTGTGAGTATGGATGTATGTTTGTAACTCTTTCACGCCAAAACGGCTGAACGGATCTGGAAGAAATTTGGCACAGAGATAGATTATAGTCTGGAATAACACATAGGCTACATTTTATCCCAGAAGAATGTACGGTTCCCGTGGGATAGGTTTGTTTTTGTCTTCCTAGAGGCAAACCCGAGCGAAGCGAGGGTGAGCTGCTAGTTTAATATACAAGTTAGGTGATGTGAATTATATTTTTATTAATTTGCATAATATGCTGTATTGTATGAAATTTCGTATCTTTTAGCCTAGTGGAAACGCGCGCTTGGGAAACTAAGTTAAGCGGGTTCAAATCCCGGGTCACGCACCTCTGAAATTTTCATGTGCGAATCATTTCTAACATGATTACCACTTGTCTTACGGTGAAGGAAAACATAGTGAGAAAACTTTCATTTCTGAGAGAACCTAGCAATTTTTCGAAAGACATGTAAAGTCTGCCAATCCGCACTTAGCCAGCGTGGTGGACTATGATCTGATCACCCTCATATTAAAGCAGCACTGAAACATTAAAAAAGAACTAAATACAATTTTTATGAAATATTATAGCAATCCAGATAATTTTGTTATTTTTACCTTAAAACTAACTTTAAAAGTTAAATTGTAACTACATTTAATACGGTAACCGAAAGACGTATGATAATGTGTCGCATAATGTGTGTACTCCCGCGTGTGCCATAACGTTACGGCGATAAAATTAATGCCATGTTCTTTACTTCGTTTGTTCAAGAGCAGTTATTTCACTAAATGCGTTATCATTATTTGGATTACGTCGTTGATACACACAAATTGCTTGTTTATTATTGCACTAGTGATTTTCCCTACCTTCGTTCGGGTGCGTCCTTAGGTGCCTTTGTATTTATCTTTTACAAACTGACAGCACCACCTTCGACAGATTTTAATATATATAATAATAACTGTAGTTTACGTATTATACCATAGTCTATATTATGTAGTAGGTACGCAGATATATTACAACCTGATTTAGTAAAATCCTCACGCGTTTAGATGACCCAAAACCAAATTCTTAGGTTTTACATATTAGTATACTCTTACATTGTAATTTTTGTATTTTTTCTAAGAAATGAAATATTTTTCTGCGGTAAAAAGTATCGTATATGTTGACTCGGATAACCAGATACCAAATTTCATCAAAATCTGTCCAGTTGTTTTCTCGTGATGCGGTAACAGACAGACAGACAAAAATTCTAAAAACTATAGATTCGGACTCTGTACTTTTTACAGCGATAAAATGTCTCATCTCTGAGATATCGATACTTAACGTTAAAACTAAGTAGGGACGAACCCGAGCGAAGCTAGGGTGAGTCGCTAGTTTTATAAATATAATTATAATTCTTCCCAATCGAGCCTCATAATACTTATAATCAAAGAAGCCAAGAAATTCATTAAAATATACCCGCATATACTTTCAACCCTCTTCACATAATAACGTCATCAATTCGGTCGGATTCGAAGAAATCTTTATTTTATAGAAATTGGGCGCGCTTCCTAAGTCATCATTAATTTGGTAGGTTATTCTGATATAATATACATACATATTATATTAAAACGATTTTATTAATAGCGTAACTAATTATTCTTATAATTGATAGTAATACAAATATGTCAAAGAGGTAGGCAAAAAAGTATAGGTAAATTGTACAAAGTATCTACAATTAAAGAAAATTATATTTGTATCCCTGTATTAAGACTGCCCTAGAAGGAAGGTAATAGGTTTATATTAAAAAAAAAATGATGACTTATAAAACCACATCATAGGTCCATATCTATACTAATATTATAAAGAGGTAAGATTTGTGAGTTTGTGACGTTGTAGATCTCTGGATCTACTAAACCGATTTAGATGAAATTTGGTAAGAAGATAGTTTGAGACCCTAGGAAGGACATAGGATACTTTTTATTATAGAAACCACTCCTTAAAGGGATGAAAATGGGGATGAAAGTTTGTATGGGGAAGTAAACCAGGGACAAATCAGAGCAAAGCGAGGGTGAGTCGCTAGTATTAAAGTAAATATGGTTACTCAAAACAGAACTTTTTTAATCATATTGATATACCTTTTATGTTTTCTACTAGACTGGTGATGATGATAATGGTATTCCCAAATAAAAATCTAAACTACTTTATTTAAATAATTAAATTAAAGCATTTTTGTTAAAAGTAATCTATATTTAAAACCAGTTAATTACTTTTTTATATATATAATTTCTTCTGTAAATGTTAGGAGTTACTTGTAGTATCGTAGATGGTATATTAGACAAGTATAATGCATTATCCATGAGCATTCTACAGTTCTAGTGGTTCTCGGACGAGTTCTAAGACAGCTTCAAGGGCGTTTAAGGATTTGGGAGTTGTGATACTTAAAATTCTCTATGTAAATTAAGTCCTCTTTGTAACAATGCTATGAAAATGACGTATAAAGAGATATTATGACGCTTATGTAGTGTTTGCGTTTAGATAGAAATCTGCCTTACAGTAAAATATATAATATCCTAGCGGCTCACCCTCGTTTTGCTCGGGTTCGTCCCTACTCCTAGGTAACATTTTAACGGTTAGTATGGAATAGATAGACTATATATTATACTAGCGTTGCCCGCGGCTCCGCCTGCGTTCAAATGACCAAAAACCAAATTCTTAGGTTTTAATATTAGTATACTCTTATAATGCAGTTTTTGTATTTTTTCTCAGAAATGAGATATTTTCCCGCGGTAAAAAGTATCCTATATGTTGACCCGAATAACCAGCTA
Organism: Brenthis daphne; assembly: GCA_947093115.1. NCBI lineage: Eukaryota > Metazoa > Arthropoda > Insecta > Lepidoptera > Nymphalidae > Brenthis > Brenthis daphne. The sequence goes on along the minus strand of OX352471.1, from coordinate 31,518,263 downwards.
TCACCATACTAAATTTCATGAAAATCCCTCCAGTGGTTTTTCGCTGATGCGGTAACAGACAGACAGATAGACAAAAATTCTAAAAACTATAGATTTGACCTCTATATCGATAATAATGTCTATTTCAATAAGATTTTCCAAAAAATATTTAATGTACAGATTCGGCTTAGTTACAGTTTTATTATATGTATAGATAATAAACAAAGTTCTTTTATACTTGTAATTACATGGAAAAACCAAAAAAAATCATAGTTAATTTTCGAGATGAAACACATTTGAATAATACAAAGTACTTAGTAGCCAAAGTATGTAGGTACAATTTTTCTCAAAAAACACGAAATGAAAAATCGCACCACATACGTTAGAATCGCGTTAATTTAGAAAGCTCAGGTAATGGGAATATCATTATTCGCAGCTGCCGCCGATTTTAATTTCCTGCACAACGCTTGCAGACTGCTTGACGATTTATTTACTGAAATAAATATTTGAGTGCGACTTACTGTTAGGGACCCTTTGAGAACACCAGTTCAGAAAATACTCGTAGTTAGCATTGATATATTTTAACTAAATTAGTATGAAACATTCTAAAGAACTGTTTATAGGTGAAACCGCCTCTAAATTTATTCATGTCTGTCTGCTTTTACAGTTAAATTTTAATATTTTGAAAAATCCAATAGTTTTGCATAAGTTGAAAATAGAAAAATAAATCCGCGAAATAATCCGAAAAGATAGTTTTATTTAAAAAGTTGAAATAAAATATTTCTAACAGAAATTGTATTTGTCTTCATTTTTTTGTTTGTCTAGATAACTTTTGACGATACTTGCTGTTCACAGACTTCTTCCAACTTATATATTAAACGGTTTCGATCGAAGTATATTTTTCATTCCTTTTAAAGCTATCGTATTAAAAATTGAAAAAACCAAAGTGTGCTCTCCATATATTGCGCAAGCTTCGACAATGTTGACCGATTTTCAAGCTTTCTCGTATTTTTTCGAATTTGCCGGCTATTGTACATATGACACGAGTTTCGCCTCAATCGTTTCAATTGTTTTACTATTACACTTCGTATAGTAGCCATGTATTAGTATAATTATAATATAGTTCAAAAATCTATACAAATAAATTGAGCTGTCTGATTGTTAAGTCAAAATAACAGCTTTTTACTGAATTGCATATGAAAGTATGTATATACGATAGTGATAATAAACTAAACATTTTTTTTAAATTTTGTCTGTCTTGTGTAGGATGATCTTGAAACGGCTGGACGGATTTTTACGGGACCTTTACTAGCAGATAGCTGATGTTATAAGGAATTCTCTCAGGCTATATTTATTTTAGCAAAATAATTATTAGGGATCCACGTAAATTTTTTTTGTTAAAACCCATGAAATTGTGAACAAAATTCACGTACTAGGGGCTTACCCAAGCGAAGAGAGTGTAAGTCGCTATCTTACTTATATTCCGAAAAAAAAAAGATAATTGAATTGATGTACGCAAATTGAGTAGGCGAATTTGTCAATATTATTGTCGCATAACGCAAAAATGAGATAAATTGGCTATTACAAATTAGTCTTTGGTACATTATGAAAGATTTATTTTCTCAATTCTAGTACTGAAGTAAAAATACGAATCATCCGATCTCTCTCTCTCTCAATTCAAATTATTTATGTATATCTAACTAGATTCCTGACTGAGGGTATTGTATGCAAATATATTTCTCAATGTTATATTAGTATAACATTGAAAGACTGCGCTTTTAAGAAAACAGCAAATAATCTACGAGTATAATGTAGTTTTGTACGTTTGCAGCAAGCAAACATTGGATTCAAGAAAGTAAGATGTTATCATGTGCTTCAATTTTTGAAGTTGTTTTCACATTTATTTCTGAGTATCGGTACATAAAATAATATTCATTTTAAGCGTAAGAGCTGATATATTTATTCAAAAATTTATGTATGTACTATTTTTATATATGAGTTGATTTAGATTAGAAGTTCTATAATTTTAAGTAAAACCAAACGAGTCGACAGCTTCTTCATGTGTTTTATATTTAACAAAAAGTTGTGAATATGTATGTATGTAAAAATTACAAATAAATAAAGAATTTCCACCTCGTTTCACTCGTTTAGGTGTTTCATTTCAAAACCTTTTTAACCGACTTCCAAGTCCAAAAAGGAGGAAGTTCTCAATTCGTCGGAATCTTTTTTTTAATGTATGTTCACCGATTACTCGAAGACTCCTGAACCAATTTGGATTTTTTTTGTTTCAAAGGGTATACTTCCCAGGTGGTCCCATATAAATTTTATCAAAATCGGTCGAGCTGTTTTTTAAAAAAATGAACAATATTTTTTTTTAAATAAATTGTTTAAGTTCAGTTCTTTGCTTTAATGGCTTTAATGCGTGCCAGTTGAGCACAAATTATTTCGCCATAAATTGTTTAATCAAATATGTCATTAAAACACTTTCTTCTTACAAATTACCTGTTTATGTCTACACTAAAAATGGAAAAATAAAAACTTTTTAACAAAAAATAAGAACCGACTACCAGGTACTAAAATGTAAAAAATAATATTGTCGAAGTCGGTGCCAGCGGACAATATTTTAAGATATGAATATCTAATAGATAAATATGTATTTTATATGGAAGAACAGCCCATAAGTCAATATTAGTAAAAAGTTGAGTGCTGTTCCTTAGACCGTTTTGCACTTAGGTCATTGCATTGTTTCTCATCTTTCAAAATTACAACCATGATCTTAGATGCTGTAGGTGATTCTAGCGGGACATTGACATATTTGAATTTGAAACATAATGATTATAGAAAAGGTTAAACTTGTTATAGAACAAAGTAATAGATGACGTTGTGAATAAAATTCATGGTAAAAAATATGAACATTGCGTGGTAAAATGCCGTTTGGCCATTTTTTTTGCACTTCTCTCGTAGCTAAAAAGAGCTCGATTTACGTGTCGTGATTGGAATTTAAATTCCCACTGAATACTCGTTAAGAGGAATTTTAATTGGTTCAATGTAAAAAATAGTATTGTAAATACTGTACGTAGTTACGCCGAGGACAATCGGAAATTCAAAATTACTCGATTTATGCTTGCTTTTGTTCTGAATGAAATAAAATAAAACAAAAATATTCTTTATAGTAGTTTATGTAATATTTTATTCACAATATAAAAATAAGCTTTTAGATACATACGAAAACATACATACATATATTTTTGAATTCTTTTTTCGTTTCGAAATAATATACTTCATTCCGTTTATAACGTGTAGACTAATTAATTTCATATATGAAAGAATATTAAACGTAAAAAATATTACTAAACTAGCATTGCCCGCGGCTCCGCCCGCATTCAGATGACCAAAAACCAAATTCTTAAATTTTACATATTAGTATACTCTTACATTGCAGTTTTTGTATTTTTTCTCAAAAATGAGATATTTTCCCGCAGTAAAAATTATCCTATATGTTGACCCGGATAACCAGCTACCATCATATCAAATTTCATCAAAATTCCTCCAGTGGTTTTTCCGTGATGCGGTAACAGACAGACAGACAAAAATTCTAAAAACTATAGATTCGGTCTCTGTATCGATAATAATGTCTATTTCAATAAGATTTTCTAAAAAATATTTATTGTACAGATTCGGCTTAGTTACAATTTTATTATATTTATAGATTTAATTTACATAATATGATCGTCGATTATTATTTCAGTGTTGTTTCCATTGAGCGAAATCTAATCCCGTATGAGAACAGACGCGGATAATGAGTTTTGTTGGACGCCGAAACAATTAGAAACTTTAGTAATTTAATTTATGTTCATACTAGATCTGGTTACATATCTATGTGATTTTTATTTGTTTTATCTGATTTTTTGTGCTAGTAATAAAACCTGCTTGAAATATGTATAGCTTATCTATACATATAATAAAATTGTAACTAAGTCGAATCTGTACATTAAATATTTTTTTGGAAAATCTAATTGAAATAGACATTATTATCGATACAGAGTCCAAATCTATAGTTTTTAGAATTTTTGTCTGTCTGTCTGTCTGTCTGTCTGTCTGTCTGTCTGTCTGTCTGTCTGTCTGTCTGTTATCGCATCACGAGAAAACCACTGGACAGATTTTGATGAAATTTGGTATGATGATAGCTGGATATCCGGATCAACATATAGGATACTTTTTACCGCGGGAAAATATCTCATTTCTGAGAAAAAATACAAAAACTGCATTATAAGAGTATACTAATATGTAAAACCTAAGAATTTGGTTTTTAGTCATCTGAACGCGGGCGGAGCCGCGGGCAATGCTAGTGTAATTATAAAATAATAGCTATTTGCAACGAATTTGGTTTCACTACTGCATTACTATTACGAATGTCAGGACGTAAGAAAAGAGAACTGTGTATAACAAGGTTAGCAATTATTTGTATTTAACCGACTTCCAAAAATGAGGAGGTTCTCAATTCGTCGGAATCTTTTTTTTATGTATGTTCACCGATTACTCGAAGACGCCTGAACCGATTTGGAAACTTTTTTTGTGTTTTAAAGGGTTATACTTTCCAGGTGGTCCCATATAAATTTTATCGAAATCGGTCAAGTGGTTTTTAAAAAAAATTACAATAAATATATTATTCAAATACATTGTTTAATCGAATATGTAGTCATAAGATATTTTCGAAGTCGGTGCCAGCCGGCAATATTTTAAGATATCAATATCTAATAGGTAAATATGTATTTTACGTACCGAAATATATTAGATTTGTTTTGCATCGGCTGGCACCGACTTTCATAATATCTGATTAGGTATCTATTCTAAATGAAAACCCCCGTTTAGTTATTTTTTTACATTTTAGTGCCTGAAAGTCAGTTTTTTTCAAGTTTTTATTGTAGTTCACGCAATGAAACGTATTTAACTCCTGAAGTTATCTTTTTGCAGTTATTATACATTAACACTTCACGTGGCACCATTTAAATTAAATAGTCGACGCGAGTGTGATTTTAGAAAAACCTATACCTAATATCTACTGGGGAAAAATATATGACTTATTGCCATTTCTTTCAAATCGAACAATAATTTCTTATAATGCATCCTTTCGAAATTTTGGCGTTTAAATGAGCCAGATAGCAGCGGTAGTCGACGATATGACGCCGCTTGCCAAATGATAGCTCATTTGGGTCAAAGAGATACTATCGTATACTTGCCATATGGGTTCTATTGATATACATAGAACGGCATTTGTACCACTAACCCAAAGAAATGAACGCAAAGAAGTGTGGCTTTTTGTGGGAAACTGCTATCGATTTAACTCTGGGATGGAAAAAAGATGGAACCAAAATTTTGTTTACATTAGTATGGCTATGTTCATATCATTTAGTCCTTTATAGAGTAAATTATATTTAAGATAAGAAATACATGAAGTATTTATTCTTGATTTTTAGGCAGTTCAAAAAAAACTCGTTTTACTAAGAAAATACGAACGAGGCTTGTGAGTAAAAGTTACAACCTTTTTCATAAAAAGATTTTTCTTAATTTTCGTTTATAGACTGATGTATTTTCAGTTATTTATGTAAGCCAAAATTTATAATTTTTTTTGGACTAACTATTTTGCTGTGGATATTACATGATTTTCTTACTCTAGAAACATTGTAACCAGTAAAAAGTATGGAATGAGTATGTCACGATGTGTTGTTCTGTTTTAAAGAACTATACAAACAATTTATATAAAACACTAGCGAATTAACAACACCACCTCGCTTCACTCGGGTTCACTAACTTCCCTTCATCGTCGTTCGTCACTTCCCTTAGTCTCTAGGTACGTTTTATTTTTTTTGAGCAGAATCCTTTTCTAAAATAAAGTAGCCTAAAATAATCCTTATATCCTACAGCTATCTCCCAGGGAAAGACCCGTCAAAATCAGTCCAGCCGTTTCGAAGATAAGTCGGAATAAGCACACAGATAGACAGACAAAAAAAAATTGTGTTTTTCGTATAAGTATCGTGAATAATTTTATATGCATTTAGTAAAAAGCTGTTATTTTGACATTACAAACAATCTGTATGTTTAGATAATTGCAGATTTTTATTTTAATTAGTCTTTTCAGTGATTTGAATAGATTTGTATTTTTTTTATTTTATATATAAGATATACCTAGGTATAATGTTAGAGAGTTCTATATATTATGTATTAAACAGTAAAGTATATGCTATAAGCCCAGTATCTGGATGCTTAACCGACCGCCACACTATGTGGTAAGCCCCATGTGAATTGTCGGTAAACCTAATGTGGGCGCTGAATATGATATTGAGTAATGGGTTATAGGCTAAACTATATATTATGTATATACGTTAATAGTACCTGCTTATAAAATGAGTTTTTATCTAAAAAGGTACGTCAATTTCATTAACAACGCCAAAAACACTAAAATTGTTCTGTGTGTGTTTTTTTTTTACTTTTATAGGTGGTACAAATAAATTAAAAAAATATATATTATCCATAAAAACTCCTTGCGATTAAACTTATTCTTTAAGAACGAATTATAAAAATCAAAATCACTCGTTATTTATATGAGTAAGTTGGTTAACCGGGAGCTAAGCCAAGAAACGCACTGGGAGGTTGCTCACTTCGGTGGGCGGTGTACCATGTGGGTTGCTCCTGGTACTTCTCTGACAGTAGAGGATCATTGGATCGTTGGGGCAACCCCATGATCGTGGTCTGCATCGGCAGATCTGCCGTCGAGGCGTCGTGGTTAAGTGCGTAAGCGATCCTGCGAGGTCCCATTAAGACGGGGGAGGTTCCGATGGGTTTTAGTGAGTAGTACTGGCCTTGCCGGTGAATCCCGTCTAACCACCTGTATGCATGCAAATGGTATGCTTAAATACATTTCCCAACATTAAAAAAAAGGTCATAGTCTATCTGGGTACTATAACCAAACAAATCCAGCTGTTTCAGCGCTAAGGAGTAACAAACATACGCGCACATAAAAACTTTTACATCTATCATAGTATTTCGATAATAGAAATAATATACACCTCTTAAAGCTACTTACAACATTTATATGGAAAACTTAAATGCAGTTTCCATTCAAAGCGCTATCGCAATCACCGCCTTTACAGGTAGTTGAGTGAGTTTTATCGGCAACTGGTCGCAAGATCGATTTTCTATTTGTAGACTCGGATTCTTTTCAACGTTTGACACTTCTACTTTATTTGATAACTCTTGAATTTTGATTCAATAACAGTTTGCTTCAGTTTGTTTGTAAAGTAAATAAATTAGATAAACTTTTTTATTGTCACATTGAGAAAGTATGAAAGGATATATAAATAAATGTTGTTAAAAGTATGTGTAAGAAGACTTTCAAATAAAATATTCTTTGTACAACTTGCTATGTTTACGAATATCATTATAACGTATTTATAACTATATAAAATTTACAAATCAGTGAATGAAATTAATTTATATTTAATACTAAATAACTGGAAAGATTATTAGTGTTTTTGATCTGTTCCTGAAAAAAATATTCAATGAATTTAAAATTAACGTAATCACAAGTTCATTGTCCTTTAATTTTTTTTTGTTATATTTTAAAATTTATACTAGTATGTAAATAAGTTTAAAGATACATGATGTGGTAGGGGGTGAACGGAAACGGAAGTGGTGCCATAAATCCACTGTTCGAGTCCGCCTAGCGAGCTTCCGGGAGGAAAATGTGCCCAATATCGCACCATTGACATTTTTTTTCGTATCTCCCGTATCATGCATGTATAAAATCTGCGAGTTCTATTTTATAACCTTTTGTTACCATCGTAAAAAAAAGCGATTAAGCCGTCGGCAACCCATCATAAATAAAGTTGAGCTACAGTGTAACTTAGTGAACTTTTATGGTAAAGCTATACATATTATGACGGAAGAAGTAAAACATATACCATAAATATTTTCTAAAGAAAAAACTAAGAAAATACGAAATTCACCAGTTAACTGAAGTCTTTAGATATTAGTGTATATCGGTCCACATGGGAACGGGTTTACAAATTTCAATTGATTTTATTATTATTGCTAATTTATTTGTACAAGGTTTTAGTTTCAATTAAAAACCTAAGCTAAGCTACCTTTCTTAAATTTCATTCTTCTTAAATAATTGGATCTAAGTCGCAGACCTAAAGATCAGCTGCCTTTTATATAAGCTTCCATACAAAACAGAAATTATGATTTATGGCGTTTTAAATATAGATCCCCACAAAAGTGAATCCGCCGACAGTAACTACTGTAAAAGAAAATTGTGGACCATAACTTTATTTAGATATTCGGCTATTTCCAAAGGCAATATCTTAACATAGGCTTGGTGATTTGAACTTTTGTCATTTTTATATATACTTTATTGAATTATCAAACTTTTCCATCATAATTCCGGCCATTGTAATTTATCGAAATGGCAAAGTTGGAACGGACTTAACTACATTAAACTAATGCGTCTTCTTAGTTCAGCATCTTAACCGCTTGATACCATCGAACGAAGATTGATTCGGCCCGTTGTGACATCATCCATCACTCACTTCGCAAACACGTCTCCACTCTAACAATAGCAATAGTGTCAATGCATACATTGAACAAATATTATTACTATAGAACATATTCTATACTAGGAACATATCGAGCTCTGCGTAGAGCAATCGGGAAATGAAAAAATTAAATACTTAAAACTTACTTATGTACATAGTACATACTTTTAATTCACAGTATATATATATATATATATATATATATATATATATATATATATTTTGGATTGTTTGAGGTCGAGAATCTATGCCTAGCCTTTAGTCATTGTCGAATTACCAAAACATTGTTTATGACTAAAAAACCTCACTATCCACAACACGAAAATAATCTTATCCTATAACACCTTTCAATCGTTTTTTTTATATGTGGGACATTAATACACAGCACCATCTATTTCCATGGTAAGCTACGAGCCTTATGTTATGGATACACATAGTTGATACACATATATAATTTCAAATACATACATATTATAAATATAAACAAACACCCATGACTGGAGTACAAACATTCGTGTTATCACAAAAATGAATGCCACCAGCGGGACTTGAACCCGTGACCGCTGGCACAGCAAATACTGCTACTAACTGCGCCAAACATGCCACCTTTCAATAGATAACCGTTATTTATTTAAGCAGGACTGATTCTTAGTAATGTTATAGATAGGTTGCAAAAATAAGAGGGCCTAGACATACCGATAGTTCGGACTAATGGAAAGAACAAAAGCTTTCCACGCTTCAATGTAGAACATCAACGGCGTGTGAACAAAATATATCCAAACATGTGAGCTATTATGAAGTATTTAAATACTTTAATTTACTAGCCAGCCTTTCATTATAAATGATATGAATCTTTTATTTACATCCGACATTCTAGAAAAAACATTATTTCCGACCTTTCGTTTGTAATTTACAAAATGAACGAATATTTTTTGTTTAATATTGCTATGGCGGTGAATATTTACGTTTTATTATTTATCAACTTATTTATCCTGTTTCTGTTTTATAATATTCGCAAGTACGTATTTATTGAGGTATTTTAACAATTTATTTTGGGCATGAACGAATTAGAGACTGGACCTGACATAAAATACAAATGTATGAAAACTAGTTCAACCAAGTGACGCATAACGCACACAAAGATTTTATTACATTATTATAAACACTGATACACAATACAATATTTCTAGTGCTTGAACGTAATCGATAAAATACATATATCGATGAACCAATGAATGACATTTTAGACATTGGTTAGCATAGTCATCATATTTTACATCTTTTAATTTATTCTTCTTCTTTTAATTTTAATAAATTAAAATAAATGAATTAAAGAGGCAATAATAATGTGTCAAATAATAATTATTTTTTAATTTGATTTATATAAATACGATGGCATTGATGGCAACATTCTGTTGGCCTGTAATAATGTTAATGGACAAATGAATATCGGGTATATATTCCATTAATATATAATAAATATTATTTTGTAAAGATTAAAAAAAATATTAAGCTAATTTAATTAAATAAAGTGATTTTGTTGATTCTGTTATTGAACTATTTTAATTGACAATTGATTGTCTCGGGTAGTTATAAAAATGTGACACTGTCCTACTATTGCTCAGTTCTTAATAAACATTTGTGAAATTAGGAAAAAGAAAAAGAGATTGCAAATTAAAGTGAGTGTTGGATCGTGAAAGTAAAATAATTAGTGCAAGTGGTAAAGTGTTTTATTACAAATCGCCAACCCAGAAGTTTAGTGCTAAAACATTATTGTTTGATTTTGTGTAATTTATGTGTTGAAATAAAATGATCTTTATTATTATTACAATGGAATAATATTCCAAAGTATATAAATGTGGAATAAAATAAAATAAAAATTAAGTACACATACTAATTATAATTTTTGCATTTATATTTTTATTTGATTGAGAAAATATTTTTATAAATTTATTGTCATTAGATTGTAGGATACTGTGGTAAAAGTATTTTATGTTATTGTACTGTACAAATAACACAATTCGTTTAGTAATATCGTCAAATATCGATATATTTTTCGACATTGTCAAGCACTAGTCGATGTCAAATGGACTCACTCGACAGTTTAGTCATTTGTTCTGAATGGTATAATCCAGGGATTTTATGATGGTTGTCAGATGTCAACAATACATAGAAATATCGACTATATTTAACATAGTTGGATAATATGACATTTTATTTTACATTTAATTAAATTGTGTGATAAATAACAATAAATGTAATAAAATAATGTATTTACAAGTGAAAAGAAATACTGCTGCTTCCGCCGTTATAGTTTTTACATCATTTAACTAAACATTTAGTCATTTTTGGGAGACGTTTTGTTGACAAATAAGTGCTTGAGACTGACGCAAAAAACAAACGACCAAGCCTAAAATCTCCTGGTTACTGAGATGACCAATAAAGGTACGTCCGCTTATATGTCTAGTCCAGTGGTTAATTCGTTCATGATTTTGGGAATAAGGCTTGATTATATTTAGTTAACGCAGAATTTTAAAGTTTGTTTTACATAGAGCGCTTTGAATGATTATGTATTTTCTATAATAATAACAATATATTTTAATGTTCATTGAAATTTTTCTGGTTATAACTAACCAAGTTGATAGGAATCAAAAGTTCATTTTTAATGTTCTTTAATATTTCTTTATTATATCTACTCCCATCATAAGAGTTTATAATAAATTCCCATTTTAGTCACTTCACTTCATCATGACTAAGTTTTGCATATTAATTATAGCATTTACATAATAGGCAATTCCAGTGCACACATACGGCATAGTTATTTAAAGTTATGGTCTTAGAACTAGCGTGTCGTGTGCGCAACTTGCACCAGTACTGTCCGGTGTATAATGCTCTACGATACCCTAGAGCCGTGTTCGTATCTGTAATTCCCATCTCTCGGTACAAAGCTACGTTGATTACGGCGGTTGCCGTGGGCGACGCAGGCCGTCTGTACGCAGCCTAATGCTGCCTTTTTATTTAGCGATCGATGACAGATTGAGGGGCCTTTGGTAACGAGCGGTTTGTGGCAAATGAGCAGTTGTTGTGAGAACGGCCTATAATTTTAGATTTCGTGGTCATTTATGTTATTTTGTAGGCGTATTGAAAACTTTTAATAATGTAATAAATGGCTACATTAATGACATGCTTGACGACACGTTTGACTCAGTTGGTAGTGACCCTACTTGCTGTTTCAGCGGTCGCGGTTCAAGTCCCGCTGGGAGCATTCATTTGTGTGATGAGCACGGATGTTTGTACTCCAGTCATGGGTGTTTATATTTATAATACGTATGTATTTAAAGTTATATATGTGTAGTGTATCAACTATCTGGTATCCATAACACAAGCCTCATAGCTTACCATGGAGCTAGATGGTGCTGTGTGTTAATATCCCAACATTTATTTATTTGTGTATAGATAAAGTGAGTAGTTAGAGATTTTGTGAATGTTTGACATAACTTTTGCATTTACAAGGGGCTTAAAAGGTTTGAAAGGACATTCTTAAATGCAGGCAAAGTCGCAAGAATTAGGTAGTTTTTAGTGTATTTACAATATATATATATATACATACAAAATTTGAAAAATATTACACTTGATTCATATTTTTATGTACTACAGCGGTTTTATGAATCCCTCTTCCACCGGACTTCATTTTAATATCTGATGCGGTCATCAGTTTCCCTCCGTCATTTTGTCGGCAGATTAAAAACCTCCAGTCACTTTTTGAGTTACTGCGTTGTCAAGGCGTTTTTGTTTCTGAATATTAATGAAAAAAATAAATTCATAATGAAATATTAATGTAGAATAAATTTTGAAATTAATGTTAATGATAACCGAATTCTATTCAAATTATTTAATGATAAATTATATATATATATATATATATATATATATATATATATATATATATATATATATATATATATATATATATATCACATTAATTACATATATTACTAATTTATAGTCGTTGGAGGAAATAGATATAGCATGGTATCTAACATCAACATGAATCACACTTGTCTTGATTTGCATTAATGCAGAGCTCATCAATAGCATAACAACGCTATAACTCAATTAGTACTATACAGTAATTACATTACGTATTATATGTTTACAAATACTTGTCTAGGGTTTTACTTACCATCATTATGATTGATCTCAATTTTATTTTTATAATAGTATTGCCCGCGGCTCCGTCCGCGTTCATATTCATCATCATATAAAGTCAATATTATCGATACAGAGGCCGACTCTATAGTTTTTAGAATTTTTTTCTGTCTGTCTATCTGTCTGTGACCGCATCAAGAGAAAACCACAGGACAGATTTTGATGAATGATGATTTGATATGATGATAGCTGGTTGGATGGTTAATATATAGGATACTGGAGGAAAATATCTCATCTCTGAGAAATTTATACTAAACGTTAAAACGTAACTAGAGACGACCCAAGCGGAGCGAGGTTATATCGCTAGTCTAATTATAATCTGCTGCCATTAAATCGACTGTCTTCAAAAGTTGTAACAAATGACAAAAGTACCGTAATTTCCCACGTAAATTTAACTTATTATTTATTGTTATTTTTTTAAATATGTACAAATTATTTGATAAAATATTACTTGATATTTCCACATGTTTTGATAAGTACTGGAAAAATGCGTACGTGAGTTGTCTTTAGTATTCTTCTCTACGTAAGTTATGACAATAAGAAGAAAACAAAGCAATATTGAATAATAAGAATTTTAATTTCATTTTAGTTTTCGCATACGTTTTATGACAGTAAAAAGTGGAATTTATCGTCCGAGTTAATGTAGTTTTTTATAAACGAATTTTTTTTAGAATCGGTTTAACAGCACCAAGAATTTTATCATTTTTATAGCGTAATAGAAAATTCTCTCAACTCTCTCAACTCAACTCTACGAGAAATGTAGAAAAAGAAATCACTTATTAATTAAAGGTATATTAGATTGACTTTCAAATCACTTTATATGTCATTGTTATGGCAATTTTTTTTTCTTGAAGTGTTTATGTAAATAAGCTTTAAATACGGAATTTTTATTAATGTTCACTTTAACTTGAACTTGAATACACACGAATCGACTTGCTTCTTTTAACATTGGTCAAAAAATTTAGTTACACAACGAAATTATCAACAAAGTTTTTCTCATCATATATATAAATAGTAGAATAAAAGAATATGTATGTTTGCGTACATTAATATAAACTACTAGCGGCTCAACCTCGCTTCGCTCGGGTTCACCTTTAGAAAAACGAGAACAAATCTATCCCTCGGGAACTGTATATTTTTCCGTGGTAAAGAGTAGCCTATGTGTTATTTCAGACTATAATCTATCTCTGTGCCAAATTTCATCCAGATCCGTTCAGCCGTTCTAGCGTGAAAGAGTAACAAACATACATACATACATTCTTACAAACTTTCGTGTTTATAATATAATAAAATGAGTAGTATTGAAAACAAATCATTTCCCTCCTTTTGGGGAATTTAAGTGAAATGGTAAGAATTCGATATAATGAATAATATTGGTAAATCGTAATCGATGTTTCATGTATTTTAATGATTAAAACATCCTCACAGCAGTTAAATGTGGTTTTTATTTAACTATAACACTAAATTATTTGATAGCTCGCATATAAATAATGTGCTTAATGTTTTCTGATAAACTGATTCGTATTATAATATGACATGACGTGCTGCAGCCTGCGGAAATAATAAATTAAATTTGCTGCACAAAGATATTTTGCGTTCATTTTTTGATTAATGTTATTTGTTCGTTGATTGAATGTTGAACGCGTCATTTTTGTTAGCTTTATTGGATGAGTTTTTCAATCATAAATGTAATTTAATCATCTAATTAATGGCTTCTTAATTAATTACCTGTGATTGATTTGATTCATTTATTTCACATTCCTTATATCAAAGCTTCTTTTTTGTTAAGTAGTCTCAAAACTTAATTGATCATACACGTTCTAATTTTTACTAATATTGTTACGATATATTTAAAATATTAGTTTATACGTAAAAATGTTTTTATTTCATTACTAGCATTGCCCGCGGCTCCGCCCGCGTTCAGATGACCAAAAACAAAATTCTTAGGTTTTACACATTAGTATACTCTTACAATGCAGTTTTCGTATTTTTTCTCAGAAATGAGATATTTTCCCGCAGTAAAAAGTATCCTATATGTTGACCCGGATAACCAGCTACGACCATACCAAATTTCATCAAAATCTGTCCAGTGGTTTTCCTGTGATGCGGTAATAGACCGATAGATAAAAATTCTAAAAAGTATAGAATCGGACTCTGTATCGATAATAATGTCTATTTCAATAAGATTTTCCAAAAAATATTTAATGTACAGATTCGACTTAGTTACAATTTTATTATATGTATAGATGAAGTGATTCCCCTTGCACAGAATATAACCCGCCATATCCTATGTATAGATACTAACTGTCACTTGTGCTGCTACGAAGATCGAATTTCTAGAAGAGAACTACAGCGTTAAACTAGACAACTATATATTACAAGTATCAATTGACGGTGTTGGATTTGAAATCAAATAATAGTCATTTTCAGTACGATATCTATCGGGATCTTTGTCGATACGAATATATATATATATATATATATATATATATATGTTACATACGTCAGACTCTGGCGCTCAAACAGAAACTCTGATAATGAATGTATTTTTTAATTTAATAGAAGTGACTATCAATAATTTAACCTTATTTCATATAAAAACTGTATAAATATTATAAATGTGAAAGTTTGTATGTATGGATGTTTGTAACTCTTTCACGCCAGAACAGCTGAACGGATCTGGATGAAATTTGGCACAGAGATAGATTATACTACTTTTTACCCCGGAAATATACAGTTCCCGAGGGATAGATTTGTTTTTGTTTTTCTAGTAGAATTATAATTCCTTATCTTCATTAGTGATTGTAAGTTTCTTAAAATTTGCCTTGTAATATAGGATTTCTTGAATGGATCTCGCAGTGATGGATATGGCATGACTAACGTGATCTACCTCCTCCATTCTTCAGCCCACTACGAATAAAGTGTGCATTCTTGTTACTACTTCGTACTTGTAAACATACTTTACGATGGTGCATATATTGCAACTAGGGTGTTAAAGAACCGCGGGCAATGCTTAGGGCGTATGGATACAGGATTAAAAGCATTTGATAATGCATTTCTATGTAATTTCTTTTATCGTTCATACATTTAGCGCCTCAGGCTGTGAAATAAGGGCTTAATAATAGGGATTGTGTATGGATGGACAAGCTAGTTTGCTTAATTCAATATGAAATCTTAATGTTACTAAAAATTACATTTACTTCTTTTTATTATGATAAATAGCTAGCATTATGTCAAAAAATTTTTTTATTGTTATATAATCTATATATAAATAAAATTGTATGTTCGTATTTTAGGCCTATTTATATTCTTAAATCATTAACTGATTATAAAGAAACTTAGATTATCTACCTACTACACCCTTGTGAAGTATTCTATACCCTTGCGAAGGTTCCTTGTGGACAAAAAAGTTTTTTTTTGGACGTTTGCCTTTTATGCGTTCCTAAATCATTCAAGCTTAGGGAGGGTAAGTCGTTTGTAATCAATAAAAACAGAGTACATACTGAGTAATCAAACTGATATTCACAATGTAATCTTCGTAATTTAGACATTTCTTGCAAGCAAAAGCTTAGCATTTGTACAGCTCTTGTGACATCTTTAAGCTGCTTAAATACAGGCTTTGTTCTCGTCTGCTTGGATCTCTCTCTAATGGATAGAATGGCCTCTAGGTGTTGCATTTAAACATTTTTACTATAAGCATCCATATGAGGAACATGAAATAAAAATAAATATTTTTTTACTTAGAGTTTTAAGTGCATTTTATGTTAATACTAGCATTTCTCGCGGTTCCGCCCGAGTTCAGATGACCAAAAACCAAATTCTTAGGTTTTACATATTAGTATACACTTACATTGCATTTTCCTCTTATATGAGATATTTTCCCGCGGTTCCTTCCCGCGCAAAAAGTATCCTATATGTTGACCCGGATAACCAGCTACCATCATACCAAATATCATCAAAATCCCTCCAGTAGTGTTTCCGTGATGTGGTAACAGGCAGACAGACAAAAAATCTAAAAACTAGAGATTCGGCCTCTGTATCGATAATAATGTTTATTTCAATAAGATTTTCCAAAAAATTTTATTTATTGTACAGATTCGGCTTGGTTACAATTATATTATATGTATAGATGTTATTATAATTATGTAAAAAATATAAACGTTAGCTTCTGAGAAACGAATCTGCGACCTGCAATGCTATAACAATGAGTCTGACAGGTATGCCGCAATGCGTCAAAATGTTCTTCATAACAGATTTATCAAAAAATAACTCAACACTTTAAAGTTCGACAAATGTTACACACATTGTTATATACATTGTTTGTCGATTTTGTATCAATTAATTAACCTTTATCTAATTAATACTTTTATCTAAAAAAAAATATTATCACAGTCGTGATATGTCGAGTCGTGATAGTCGAATATGTGATAGAATGTGAATATTAATTTTTTGTTTAATCGATTAATCCACTAGTTATATGTAATCGATTTTCCCAAAACTATTAACATGCGACCGCATAATTAATAACAATAGATTGTAGCAGGTATAATAATTACGACCAAGCCACCTATTTACACATTCACAAAGGCACAATTTTGCCGGATCATACAGACGGGCGATAATGCGATGCGTCTCCCCCCCATTTGTAATGCATGGCCTATCTACCAACTTTAGGCATTAGACTTGCAGATATTTTGTCGCCGGCGGAAACTAACTTTTGAAATATGGTCGGTGAAGTCTTATTTATTACTTCTAGGTTCACTTGTTAGCCGGTGTAATGTAGCTTATGGGTAGTTGCCAACAATTTCAGTTCGGTTAGATCGGGTTTACACGATATTAGGTAATCCAGGTTGCGCATGCCTCAACCTTACTTCATAGAATGCTCTTAATTTGTATTGCCTTATATAATTACTAGCATTGCCCGCGGCTCCGCCCGCGTTCAGAAGACCAAAAACCAAATTCTTAGGTTTTACATATCAGTATAGGTACTCTTACATTGCAGTTTTTGTATTTTTTCTCACAAATAAAATATTTTCCCAGAGTAAAAAGTATCCTATATGTTAAACCGGATAGCCAGCTATCATTATACCAAATTTGATCAAAATCTGTCCAGTGGTTTTCTCGTGATGCGGTAACAGACAGACAGACAAAAATTTTAAAAACTATAGATTCGGCCTCTGTATCGATAATAATGATAGGTACAGATTCGACTCTGCTAGAATTTTATTATATGTATAGATTTAACACCTTTTCGTTCATATTGTTTTATAATTATAAGACGTACGTAATTTATTGAACTAACGAAGATTAAGATATTAAAGTCATACTTAACGCTGTCACTTAAAAGCGGACCATCTTTGTTTCGTACCCTCTTCAGCTAAACCTTTACTTTGGGTAATTTAGTACCTTGTCAATTGCCATGTTTTTATGATTCGCTATTTTAATTAGCATATGCTCAATTTTTAATTTAAGGCAATGGTAGCCCAGTGGTAACGCGCTCGCTTGGGAACCCGAGTGAAGCGGGTTCAAATCCCGGGTCTGGCACCTCTGATATTTTCATGTGCGAATCATTTCCAACATGATTACCACTTGTCTTAACGGAGAAGAAAAACATCGTGAAGAAACCTGCATGTCTAAGACAACCTAGCAAGTTTTCAAAAGACATGTGAAGTCCGCCAACCGCACTTGGCCAGCGTGGTGGACTATGGACATATCTCCCTAGTAGTAAAGGAATGCTCGTGCCCAGTATTGGGACGTTAAAAAGAGCTGAATATGTATTGAGCTCAATTTAAGCTAGTGTTACTTTAGGTTTTGACATCAAACAACTACAAACAAGAGATAAAAAGGTTTGTGATATAAAATATTTTGATATAAACATTTCGAAGCCATGCGTTAATCTTCCAGACTTTTAACGAATGACATATAAATGACGAAACTCGAATATTTTTTGAATAATAAAATAACTTTAAAGTAAAATACGTCACGGATTACCTTTTCCACGTAGATTACTGTGACAAAGAACGCGCACGTTAAATATCCGTACACGCGTCTGTATATGCAACGTGTAATCTGTTAAGGGTTAACGTAAAATGACTCTTACAGTTTTTATCATAGAGGCTAATATATATTAACGAGTTTTTCGACAGTACTCATTAATTACATCACTTATTTTGCTTAATGGTTGAAAAAAGCTATTCGCCGATCGTCGCCGCAAAATATAAATCATGACAAACAATAGACTCGGTAAACGAATACTTTTTCAATTAAACTGGGCCTTTTAATTAAATGAAAGCTTAAGCCAGGGTTCAATGGGGCAAGCATTGCCTAATGCCGATTGACATTTTTACAGCGGTGTGAACGGTGAATTTTTTTTTATTAACCAATTGAGTGTGGCTTAAAACGGTATTTGCAGGAAAATGGGTCGTATCATTAATTTAGATGGACATTTTGGACGTTTATTTCGTTAAATTATATTTTTTAACACATCTGGTATGTCTAAAGTTCTTATAGTTAGATTTTAGATTCTTAGAGGGGGATCAGGCCATAGTTCACCACAATAGCCAAGTGCGGGTTGGCGGACTTCACATGTCTTTCGATAACTTGCTAGGTTCTCTCAGACATGCAGGTTTCCTCACGATGTTTTCCTTCACCGTAAGGCAAGTGGTAATCATGTTAGAAATGATTCGCACGTGAAAATATCAGAGGTGCGAGACCCGGCATTTGAACTCGCTTCACTCGGTTTCCCAAGCGAGCGCGTTACT
Organism: Brenthis daphne; assembly: GCA_947093115.1. NCBI lineage: Eukaryota > Metazoa > Arthropoda > Insecta > Lepidoptera > Nymphalidae > Brenthis > Brenthis daphne. Next base: position 31,498,720 of record OX352471.1, on the reverse strand, counting down.
ACTGGGCTACCACTGCCTCTTAGCTACCACTGCCTTTTTTATAAGGTTTTTTATAATATTAGATAAAGATTTATAAATTCATTTTTGTGGGAATATATGAAAATTGGATTGGTGTTGTAAAAGGCTTCACTGAATATAACCTCATTAGTTAAAAATATAGCGTTGCCAAATTTTTACAGACCGTCACATGTCACCGTTATGATGAAAATGCGATTGCCTTATTCCGGCGCGGCCACTACAAATTAACGAACTCTTCAAACTCCCTCGAAAGCTGCCCATATTCATGCAGTGGCACGCATTAATAATAATTATTTATTGCGGGTGGGACGTGACAGGAACATCTCATACGAATTAAAAATCAGCAGCCATTTTGGGTGTAGAGAACAATTTATTATGAACAAAATGTACTTTATGTTTTTTTTAAATAAATACTTAACGAACATTATTATAAACAGTATATAGTAGGTACACGATCTGTTCTTTAGTTTATGGTAATTGCAAAAGTATTTTGGATTTTTTTTTTATTTTTATGAAAGACAAGTTTATTTACACCTATTAAGTATATTATTAATATATTATTGCTAATATTTTATTCTATTTTATACTAATTTTACATTTACTAAAATATAATAATTTTCTTTGAATACTTAAAGTATTAAATTCTATATTGCAACCAATTAAGTTGAAAAAAAAACTTCTTTTGTGCGTGGTCCCGTTTTGAATGAGGGCGACTCGCTTCTTTGGCACTGTGAGCGTAGAAAGCGCGCTAGCAATTTGTCAGTCTAACCTTTACTTGAATTGAAGCGCTTGAGGCGTTTAGAAATGTTGCACATGCGCGCTTAGTTCCCTCATTCCAGACGCCTACTGGAACGGTTTAATAGGACGTCTGTATATGTAGTGGTGAGTCATACATGCATGTATACGACTTGTTATGTGTATGTGTGGGTGTGCCGAAACAGCTTTTGTAATATCGGCATGAATGAGAGAGAGGCACGATCAATATTTTGAGGTCCACAAGTCGAGGGACTTATGAAATTTTTAGTAGTTTCATAATGTACCCTTGTTTGACTAATTAAATTTGTGTTAATATAAAGTACACGATAAGTTTTAAAAAAAATTCTTGCTGTAAATCTAATTAATAATAAAATAGAATAGAATTTTAATGATATTACATAATATTAATAATGCTACAATTAACAAATAAATGCTACTAACAATTTGACACACTTTCTTTCTGTTTTTGTCTTTTCTTCATTGTCTTTCTTCTTTTTTTGGAGCAGTTAGAAAAATCTAAAGTGTTTCAATTTTAATTTCAATATAAAAAAAATATTTTTAAATACGTTAACATACGCTGAAACACAATTTACAAAATGTATAATATCTTTGACATGGTAATAATATTAAAATATATAGAGAACCCTTTTTAATTCTTTTTAATATTTAATTTATTGTGCGTGGTAATGTATAAGTACGCCTTCGTAAATTTTCCATTACTTAAAATTACAACAATCTAACATTTATCTAAATCAATTCTACATGAACATTTAAATTCAAGTGGCGCTTCTTTTTAATGAAAAAAAAATGAGGGCAAATAATTAGAACAGTGCAAGCAAATGACAGAGCTACGACACGACGAACAAAGCGAGCTAAAGCTGGGTGCACACGTTGTTACGAACACATTTTTGTACTGGCAACTTTGAACTTATTTTTCGTTTCTTTTTAATTATTAAATTAATATTATTTGTTTTTTTTAATATGTTTTAAATATGTAATATCTTAAATATATATGTATAAGTACATAAGCACCGCGTGCACTCTGCTCATAAAGAACATAAAAATAGATATAGATACGATTACATGGAACATTTTAGGCGAAATAATAAGAATTATTTTAGAACAAGTGCAAGTGACTTGAAATGTTTAAGAATTAAACATAATATAACCGCAAATTAAAGGACAGAATAAAGAAAAGAAATATGAATTTAATTTCGATGATTCCTTCTGTTTTCGGAGTATTGAGCTAAGCTCAAGATTAATTAAAATCATTTAATTTAGGCTTCGAAGCATTGGATTCCATTTATCTGTCGCCATCAGGATTCTTTCATTCATTAGAAAATCGCTCTTATATTGTAGGTAATAAAATATAACGCGCTTGAAATTGAAATTTGTTGAATTCAACTGTTTAACTGATGTTTATTTTTATGCGTATCTTTAAATGAAATCCAATCTAATTACTTACACCCAAAGACTCAGTTTCAGCCAATTGAGAACTGAAAATAAATAACTTCAGAAATCAATTCATACAACAAACATTCCTAAAGCTTTACTGTAGTACCTTGGAGTCCTTCGCCAAGTGGCAAGACTCACCTGAAACTGAAGAAATTCTCTTTATTTATAGTGAAATGAAAGCTTTAATTGTTATTAATATTAAAAAACTAATCAATTATCACATAAATTTATTGATTGTATATATATATGTATATATATATATTATACTAGAAACTCCTTTCCTAGATTGCTTCTCCATACAAACTTTCAATTCCATTTTCACCCCCTTAAGGGATGATTTCCGGAATAAAACTACTCTATGTCCTTTCCAGGGTCTCAAACTATCTTCTTACTAAATTTCGTCTAAATCGGTTCAGTAGTTTTGGAGCCTATTCGATACAAACAAACAAACAAAAAAAAATCCTCTTTATAATAGAATAGATTAAAACGTAACCACTAATAACGAAATTTTAACACTGTTATAATATATGTATAATTGCTATTAAAAAACCAAATTAAATTATTTGAAACGCTTAAAAATACTTTATACATAATGAAAGCATGATAAGATTGCTTTACTTCAAATTTCTATTTCATAATGAAGCTTTTATAATTTATACTAATATTTGAATCTACATTATATAAGAAATTACAGCTATGTGAGATTTTAAAGTTAAAATTAACCTTTCATATTATATAGAGAGAAATAATGAAAATGGATTATTACTATTATCTTTCTACTGTTTATTATTTTTAATTTCAATTATATATTAAATCTTTTAGTTTTTTAAATTCTTAATGTATATAGGAGTTTGAATCATGATATTTATTATGTCAACCATACATTATATATCTTAGTCTAATCTGCGATAAATTAACTTAAATATAATCTTACACGTACATCAGCTTGGATAACATATTGTGTTGTTTGGTTGTTGTTGGTTGTTTGGCCAGTATGCTATTACACAAACCCACGTTATTTATGGTTTTAACTAAAGCGACCATATCTCTTTATTTCGTCCACATTATATTATGGGTGATCTATTTAATTAGTACATTTACCTTGTATAATGCATAATTAATTTGAATTTGAAAATAATTAAACTTTTTTGTAATCATAGGAATGATTGGCAAAGCTTGAATTAGAGCTTAGAAAGCTTAGAAGAATATTTGTATTTAATTAATACAGGAATGACAGTTGAAAATAATGATAACAAGCTCCCTTAACATGTTATGTTAAAATGGAAACGAGGTCGTAGGCGATGTTTAGTCGTATAAGATTTCTTCCACGATTTATCACCCTCTATGCAAATAGTCGGCGTGATGGATATTGCGAGGGGCTCAGTTTAGCGATGTGTCCAAATTAATGTATTTTCGACGCCAAGTGGTATGAGTTTTTGACGGAAATCTGGCTATTTTTCATCAAGATGATGTTGATATTACGCAGATGTATTCTTCGGGGATATTTTCTGAGGGCACGAGTGTGTGACATATTGCTTTAAGTCACACTGCCCTATATTTGTTTCCTTTATACAACTTTAGTTACACGCTAGATTTATAGTTTTAAAGATTTACCTACTTCAATTATATTGACAAATTTTCTTGTTCATACCAATGTTATAGGTAAAAACATGGTGAACTTGGTTTCCTTCCAATTTTGCTCATTCAGTAGAGTCAAGTAATCAACTTGTGGTAAATTATTCGTTCAGGATTAATTGGAACCTTGCGTTGGCAATCATCAGGAGCCAATCTAGTGCGGTCAGGATATGACCCCAATTTTGTAAGGTCAACTTTACAATGCACAATGGTCTTCCCGTTCTTTTCTATATACAAGCGATCTTAAGATGTTAATAATAAAAATCAATGAAAAGTAGGTACTTTGCATTCTCAATGTAACTGCAGTAACGCTATTTATATACGGCGATGTTAATTTTTAAGATATACAACTAGTTATTGATATACTAATTAGGAGTAGCAGTTATTTTTAGGCAATAATATGTATAACTTATTATTATTAACATTAAACCGTTCAAGAAAATCCATAATTAAATATTATACTTAATTTTTCAAAGGTAATATCGCATTCAATTACAGCACAAAATGATAAATAATAAACTTGATATTCCATTTAAGTTAAAATAATAATTTCAACGCTCATAGCAAAATGCATGTATAACGGGCAACATTGTCTCAGCGTTCTTATTACATGAAGCGTACAGTTTACGTACAAAATGGTTTTTTTAGTCCTGTGGTCTACAGTACATGTCACTCGTCTTGTCCATTAATTACGACTCTTGATGCTACAGCTTTCTTTTATCTCCATCTCCACGTTTTTGCGAGCAATTTATTTCATTTTGCTGACTTTGCTGAATTTTACTTACAGATTGAGTGTGATAAACAACGAGGGGTGAAAGAATTATAGGATTATCTTACGATTAATTGATTAAGAAAATTAGAATAGTTACTTTAAACTTATTCGATTTTATTTGCATGCTATGTTGTTATATACATCCTTCATTTATTTTAGTAACTTCTGATGGCTACTATAACGCTTAATTTCCAATAAGTCTCTTCTGATGAAGATAAACGTGTCAAATGTATATCCAGAAGCATTCGTGTCTACTGATTTGAATGCGCTCAGTGCCATCGAGTCACACTTGATTGGCTCTGACAAGAACCAATGACAATTGATTAAGACCAACTTCGTGCCATCACTTCGTTATTGTTTATACTAATTGTACATTAGGATTGATAAAATGTTATCTATAATAAATTAATTGACAACGTGATTCTAAGTTTACCTTTAATTTATAAATACGACGATACAATTCGATTTAATTATTTGCTATTTTAAGCGGACTGAACTGACTACCTATTTACTCTGCCGATGTCAAAAAAAAGTTATTATGTCAAATTGGTCTTATGTTATATTACTTATCTATAATTTACATTTTTAAATTTATTTATAGCAAATACACTTGTATAAATAAATATTGTGTTATATTAGATAAAAGAAGAACAAGTGTCGTTGAACGTATTAAATGCAACTCGATATGTTTCACTTGATTGGTTTTGTCATGCGCCAATAACAATTGATTATGTTGGCAACACTGTCGGGCCATCTGCCGGCCATTGTGTGACATCACATCCATGATGCCGTCGCCAAAGTTTTTGAAGAGAAGCAACTGTTCGGAAACAATAAATCGTGTATGCTGTCCATGTGTTGTGCAGGGTATAGACATTCCTTTGTTCTCTTACAGCGCGATGTATGAAATATTTGATTCCGGAGATAAAATTCTGATCAATGCTTGTGTTACTCGTGTAAACGTACAGTTTCAGAGTTTAAAATCATTTAACTTAGATTTAAACTACTATTAACACGATAAGTGTCCCATAACAGGCAAGGTTTCTGGTAAAGTAACTATGTATATTTAAATTCATTGGCACCTAATCCCTATAAATCCAATGCAAATTCATTCATCACTGCTAATGCACGAGAAGTGATCATCTGTCACGGGTTAAATCCGGATTAAGTCATTTCAGCGTAACGATTGGAAGAATGCAATAAAGTCGTAAATAATATAAAATGAATTAAATAAACACATCGAAAGAACTTTTTTTAATTAATAATAATTAGCAACTGTTTAATAAGTAGATACCTATAGTCTGTACGAAAAACTTCAACTTATTTATTAGAGGAAGAAATTGTACAAACTGTCTCATTTGTCAGGCCTTTAATCTATACGCCACTAAAGAAAAAAAAGTCTTCAATTATATATTTCTATACAAAATACATAAAAAAATAAAATAATTAGATAGTACTGCAAATAAACAATTAAAATTAAAGCTTTCACTGGAGTATTTATGAAACACTGAAGAATTTAGATAGGCGTCAAGAGCGTGATTATCTAAAGTCAAAGGCCATTACGTTAAAATATTCGCCTGTTAAAACGTTAAATATTTCAACAATCACTCGCTTAAAGTGTGGAAGCTAACTTCCATTGGCAATTAACAGTATTTGCAATTCAGAGTTCGGCATCGTTAGCGACAAAAAATTACTGAACGAAAAATTAAGAAGCAAGAGTAAACAAAAACTGACGACTAAGATAATCTCCAAGTTTCCTGTGTAAAGAAATGAATTTAGAAAAGTTAAAAAATAAATTACTCGAAACGTGGCTTTAAAGTTAGAGCCGTTCAGTTAAATTTTAAACGCATCACCTAATTACATTTATTCTTTACTTAGAACTCCTTATTCAGATTTTGCGGAAACTTGATTGTTGTTTTATTCTTTTTGGGGGGGATTTATGAATAATTTAAAAGTTTTAACTCGGCTCCAATCCTTTGCAAACAAGAGCTGCAGACGTACCTGTAACAAGCAAAGAAAATACGTTATAGATTGCGAAATCTGAAGAAATTCCCCTGTGGGATACGGCCTCTAACGTTAGATCAAACAGAGCTATATACTTTAAATATTCCACGATAACTCAAAATGGATAAGACAACATTTGTAATAGTCCAGACAGTCCCTTGAACTTGATCGACGATAGTCCATATAAGAAACTAGAGGATAAAATAAATTTAAAAGATATGATAGGAAGATTAATGATACTTGTAGTTTACAAGATCGCTGGAAAATAGATAGGAAATGAAGTATAAATAGCTATACATTTATTTTTTCGGAGTGCATTTGCGGAGAATATGCCAACTTTTTAGACTTATAGCCAGCTTTGAAATGGATTTTTTCATTTCTGGCTTTAAGTCCATATTTTCGTAGTGGAGATGAATTTTTACTTTTTATGAGCTTAAATTTTTTCCGCAATTGATTTTTCTAATATAGCTCATGTATGAGATAGATATCATATAGATTTATATTTACTAGGAAGTTGTAATATCGTTGCCTCGGTGGCGTAGTGGCTAGCATGTACGGCTGCAAACCCGGAAGTCCTGGGTTCGATTCCCGGGTCGGGCCAAGTTTAGTTATTGAGTCTTTCTGTATGGTAAGTCTCAGTAACATCCCGGAGTTGGGAAGTTGGCGGTGTTTCACCCCCGTGCCTCGGAGAGCACGTAAAGCTGTCGGTCCTGCGCCTTAACTCTCACTGGTCGTGTCGAGCAGTCGTCCCACCGGAGTATGAGAGTGATAGGAATAGAGAGTGCACGTTGTGTCTGCGCGTACAATTGTGCACTATAGTATCTCCTGCGCAGTTGGCTCGTCTCAAGATGGGATTGGCCGCCGTGGCCGGAATCGGTCAGAAGAACATCATCATCATCATAATATTATTACCTGGACTATTACAAACATAAAACATATTATTATACATACGTATGACAAAGTTATATGAATTATATAGGAAATTAATATACATAATGATTTGTACTGCACAAAACATAACTTCAAAAATCACCAATACGCCTACACTGGACCGCTACAGCTTGCACTCACGTAATTAATCGTATTGAAAAATTGCTATTCCTAACACGCCAATTTGAAACCTATTCAACCACAACAAAGATCAAATTCCAATAACATCTGAATGCAATTAATATTCATATTTTAAAATGAAATTATGAACCGTGTCAGATTCAATTAAAGTCGAATTTCACTTGCATGAAATGGCATTTGACTTAGAATTCAAAAATCAACATTAGCGGATTAAAAGCCGTGCAGTTCAGTATTAATAGACGAATGTCGTGATGTAAATAAATATAAGAGGGGCAGTGTTTTTAATTCTCACATCTGTCGCGATACAAAAAATTGGGGTTATTACCCCCGTAATAAGGTCAGAGGGATGGTTTTGAATAGCCATGAAGTCAGCCGGCTATGCCAATTCCTATAATGCCTTTTCAAAACAAATTTATTTTAATGTGCAAAGGCTTGTTTAAAATGAAATTACTATTATTGTTTATTAATATGTTTGAATAAATATTCAAAGGGTGTTTAAGTGGACTATTGAATGTTGATGTGATGAACATTGTAATTCATATTTCACAACAAAATTTACATTGCATTTGTTATACAATTTTATAAGCAGTAAAGTAGTGCTTAAAGAATACACGAATGCCTAAACAATTAACGAAATAATAAAAATATTGTATGTATTACAACTAACAATAACAGTTAAAATTAGAATTATGTAAGATGCATAGAAATCTATACTAATATAATGAAGAGGAAAGATTTGATTTTTTGTTTGTTTGTTTGTACCGAATAGGCTTCGAAACTACTGAGCCGATTTAGATGAAATTTGGTAAAAAGATAGTTTGAGACCCTGGGAAGAACATAGGATACCTTTTATCCCGCAAATCATCCCTTAAGGGGGTGAAAATGGGGAAGAAACCGAGCGAAGCGAGGGCAAGTCGCTAGTGCTAAATATTTTGTTTACGTCCTTATTAAACTGCATTGTGCAGATTTTTATAAGTGAAAGGTTTTTAAAATATTTAAATTTCACAGATTATCGCCTACTACTAAAGTAAAATATCTTTTCGATTTTTTTCGCGGAACGAAACGGGAACATCTAAAACCTTAGCATCTCCCGTGACCATGATTGCTGTAAAGCACTCGAAGTGTCGGAAAATAAAAATCAAAATAAATCCGCGTAAGATTCCGAAAATACAGTTTTATAGTTCACTAGCGACTCACTCTCGCTTCGCTCGGGTTCGTCCCCAGCTTGATTCCCCATAGAAACCCTGATCCCCATTTTCATCTCCCTAATGGATGATTTCCGGGATAAAAAGTTTCCTATCTCCTTCGGTTAAATCGGTGCAGTAGATCCAGAGATTACCTTTTTTTTTTTTTTTTTTTTTTAACGTTGGGAAATGCATTTACGCACGAGGTGTGGGACTCACCGGCAAAGCCAATACTACCCACTAAAACCCAACAAAACCTTCCCCCGTCTTAATGGGGCGTCGCAGGATCGCTTACGCATTCAACTACGACGCCCCGACGGCAGGTCTGCCGAAGCAGACCACAACAACCACGGGGTTGCTCCACAGTCCACTCTGCTATCAGAGAAGTACCAGGAGCAACCCGCATGGTACACTGCCCTCCGAAGAGGGCCACCTCCCACCGCCCACCGAAGTGGGCCACCTCCCTGTGCGTTTCTTGGCTTCGCGCCCGGTTGGGTTGCCGCGCACTACTGAGCCCCCCCACCACGACAAGGTGAACGCACGTTGGGGGGGGGGATCCAGAGATTACCTCCTACAACGTCAAAAACTCACAAACTCACAAACTTTACCTCTTTATAATATTAATATAGATTATGTATGTATAGTATTAGTATATCTTTCATTAAACATCGATAACAAGATGCAGAATCAAATATGAAATAATATTTGCTACGCCCGTAGCACCGCGTAGGCTAACTGCCAATCGCACGAGGTGATTATCGTAACTGCTCTGTACCGGCTGTAGTTGGATATTACACGTCATTACCGGAGTTTATCAACTGAAATGAAGTGTCAACTTTTCAATTGATTTTACGTAAGTTGTATAAGCGTTTAGTCGTCTATCTAATCTACGTTTCAATGATTAGAATAAATACTAAACTAATACGTTAATACTTTACTATAGAACTTAGCTTGATTCCCTATACAAACTGTCGTCCACATTTTCACCCCCTTAAAGGATGATTTAAAGGATAAAGAGTATCCTATGTCCTTCCCAGGGTCTCAATGGTATGAAATTTGGTATGGTGATAGCTGGTCATCCGGGTCAACATCTAGGATACTTTTTACCGCGGGAAAATATCTAATTTCTGAGAAAAAATACAAAAACTGCAATATAAGAGTATACTAATGAATATGGTTAAAAAGAATATGGTTTTTGGCCATCTAAACGCGGATATATATATATATATATATATATATATATATATATATATATATATATATATATAATAGTTGAAAATATATATTTTACAATTGATTAAACTGACGTAATTAAAGTTCTTTTAGGAAATGACAAAATGAATTACCTTATACATTCAAATTCAAAAAACACATGTCCATGAAAAGCAAATATAGCATTTGTTCAATTCCAGCTTTGCTATGAGCGAAAAGACTGCAATGCGCCGGGCGCCGACACTAATTCAATAACACCACCGCATGGTCTGTCTAATGCTGCCTACACATTGGCCCAACGTACACCACTATGGCCAAGTTGAGAAACTCCTATGAAACTGGCTAATCCTATCCATGTTGGCACACGTCCTGAGTTGGCCAGTTTGACAAATATCAGGTTAAAAATAAAATTTTCAACATTTTCTTGATTTCACAACCGTTTCATATCACAGTGATGCAATTAACAGGGGATCCTTCATGTGAACAGCCTTTTGTTTTACCTTTTCGCTAATCGGGACCCCCTGTGTTTGTACGTATAATATTTTATTAGGTAATCAAATTTTACGTACGTTGAGCTAAATGTATCTCGTCGTTTGTTACCTTTCAAAGCTATATTGTTATCTAACCCTTGTTTTTTTTATGACTTTGTGTGGTATGTGAAATATAAAGTGTTATATTTTTGAACTTTAGAATAATTTTGGGGACTACAAAGAGATAATATTTTTGGCAGTTTTACTAGATATATTTTCAATTGATGATTTGATTGCAGTGCGGTTTTGTTTGCAGCTTTGCTTGGTAGGCATGTCTGATAGTTAATTGTATTTAAACAGCCTTTTTTTTATAATCTAATACTACTTATAGATTAATTTTTCATTTGTAAAAGTATATAGTGATAATGTTGCTTAGTAATTTGTCTTTTTTAAATAATAGCAAACTAAATTGAAATTATTATCCTTAATTAATTTTAACTTTTTTAAATTACACATAGAACAATTATATGGCTTAAATAATTAATATTATATTTTATAATTTTTCTTTATGGTTATAAATATAATAATGGCAACACTAAATATAGATTACTAAATAATATTTTTAAAATTGTAATAATTATAATAATAGCAGCAAAAATTAAATAAAAAATATTACATAGTCAATTATAAAACTATATATTATTTTAATTATAATTCAATTATAATTAAAATTATAAAAATATTTATAGTTAAAAAATATTGTAAGGTACTTGGTGCAATTTTTCATTTTGTTAATTGTGGGTAGGCTGTCTGTAACAACTACACCTTCGAGACATCTAACAGCCTGGACCTCAGTCTGGACCTCAGTCTGGATCTGGATCATGATTGCTGTAAAGCATTCGAAACGTCGGGAACTAAAAATCCAAATAAATCCGCGAAAAAATCCGAAAAGATAGTTTTATTTAAAATGTCAAATATTCGCGTAAATCTAAGAAAGTATTAGTGGTAATTATTCTAATCGTTTAGGTTTCGTACATAAGAGCGGTTAGTAACAGCATTGGCAAAATCTGTCCAAGATCAGCCCTTATGTATATACAAAGCCGAAAAAAATTGCTGTGTAAAGCCGGTTTTCCTATTATTCCGATAGGATTTACCAAACGTATGTATACGTAAATTGTTCTTTTTTCAATATATTTATATAATAAGAGAGTATGGAAGTTACTTTTGTATTTTAGATTATTTTATTGAAAAATATTTTTAGACAGATATCTTGAATGCTACCCTATAACAACGATTTTAACTTTTATTCGGTCAGTTTGTATGTGTATCATGTAAAATTATCATTTTTTATAGACTTTACTATAACTAAAATATATTTGTAGATTTTCTTTTAGTAATAAAATATAAGTGAGCAGATTTATACGTATCGGCTTCAGAACACGGAAGTAAAACTACCCAAACACGACAAAATATTAGGTTTTTTGCTTGAAACTTTTGGCAGCCAGTAATACTCGTACTGATCAAATAGTCTCTGCGAGTATATATATCGTCGTTTGCAAGAGTTTGGTAGTAAAGTAAATATTATTTCACAGTTTTGTTAAGTTGAAGAAACTTGAGTATCTTTATGTCATATGAAATGAAATTGAAAAATTAGTTGTGTTAGCTTTTTGTGTACAAACTAGTAAGCCTTTTATACTTTAATATTATTTAGATCATTGTCTGTGTACAAAATTTTATCCAAATCCGTCCAGCCGCTTTAGCTTGAAGGAGTGACAAGCACACACACACACCTATTTATACTAGTAGTGTGTTAATCTATACTAATATTATAAAGAGGTAAAGTTTGTGAGTTTGTGAGTTTGTGAGTTGGTGACGTTGTAGGGGGTAATCTCTGGATACACTAAACGGATTTAGGTGAAATTTGGTAAGTAGATTGTTTGAGACCCTGGGAAGGACATAGGATACTTTTTATCCCGGAAATCATCCCTTAAGAAGGTGAAAATCGGGATGAAATTTTGTATGGGCAATCAAACTAGGGACAAGCCCGAGCGAAGCGAGGGTGAGTCGCTAGTTTACTATAAATTCATAAAATTGAAACAAAGTCAAATAACTATATATTAACTAATTATCATGTAATATCTTTAATTTTTGAAATTACTTAATATAATTAATATATAGAAATGAAACAAACATTAATCGACATCGAAAGCTCTTATGTTAAAGTGTTTATATGACCTAGTAATTCTGTTATTATACATCAGGCAGGACAAATACACATATTTGTTCAAAATATTCGCTAACACATTTAGCGACTACATAATACTGAGTTCAAATAACAGGATAATATTATTGTATTAGTGTTAAGCATTACCGGAAATGGCACAACCCATGTGGTTTGTGGCCATAAGGTTATGGCTGATTTTAACTATGGCGTTTACTTTATGGTTAAAATCAGTCATAAATCGTATTACGTTGAGGAGATATTACAGTAAACATACAGGCTCTTTCACTTCAGTGTTTGACATTTAAATATTGCACGTAGTATGGTGTGTTTTCCGATTTTCATTGTATTAAAATTATTTTTTAAAGTTCGAAAAATGCTAATACTTCATTACGTCATTTAAATATGGTAAGGTTAGTTTCATAATAACTTTATTTAGTTTGGATCTTGAATATATTTAAAAATCGCATGAAAATCGAGGCTAAAAATAATTTACAACAAAATATAATTATCTTGTAAGAATTTCAGTAATATGTGGATTTACTTGATATTATACTCATATAATATTTAAGCATAAGTGAGAGGCAAAAATTGTTCTTACAATGAACGAATGAATGGTAAATACCATTTCCGTTTACACTAACATTCATAATAATACATTATATACATTCTTGACTTGTAAATGGCATAGCTGGCATTAGACAAATTGGCCGAGAGCCAGCAAGGGTTCGAATAAACAGCCATATACGTCGAGTGTATCCAGGTCTCTACTTAGTGTTCCTACTTGCGATAGTGATTACTTTACTTTAACGAAGTAAAAATAGTACTTGTAAGTAAGAAAAACGTCAAATTGTATGATGCTCATGAACATTCACACATAATGGAAAATGTTTTAAATAAATTATTCAATTATTATAATGATGGATGAATGCATAAAAAAATAAGACATGGTCGAAGCTTAATAAATATACGTTTTTTTTTATTTTTATTATATATTATTTAGTTTTTTTTTAACGATTTTTTTATGTATTTTTTATTATAATGTAGCTTAACTACACGTTATTGCGGTTTATTGTAGCATTTTACATCATGAATGACTTTTGTCTTTTTAAGAGACTATTCTTTTTTTATAAAATATTTTATGAGCCTAGTACTTCTTAAATAGATGTTTGTGTTTAAGATGTTTCGAAGGAAAAAATACATCAAATATATAAATAAATAAATAAATAAATATATATATATATGTATATATATATATATATATATATATATATATATGTATTGTATTCAGCCCTGTTTGACGTCCCACTGCTGGGCCCGGGCCTCCCTTCAATACGAGGGGGATCAAGCCATAGTCCACCACGCTGGACAAGTGCGGGTTGGCGGGCTTGATATATATATATATATATATATATATATATATCTGCCTCGGTGGTGTAGTGGCTAGCATGTACGGCTGCACACCCGGAGGTCCTGGGTTCGAGTCCCGGGTCGGGCCAAGTTTAGTTATTGAGTCTTCCTGTATAGTAAGTCTCAGTAACAGCCCGGAGTTGGGAAGTTGGCGGTGTTTCACCCCCGTGCCTCGGAGAGCACGTAAAGCCATCGGTCCTGCGCCTTAACTCTCACCGGTCGTGTCGAGTGGTCGTCCCACCGGAGTATGAAAGTGATAGGAATAGAGAGTGCACTTGTGTCTGCGCGTACACTTGAGCACTATAATATCTCCTGCGCAGTTGGCTAATCTCATTGAGATTGGCCGCCGTGGCCGGAATCGGCTAGGAGAACATCATCATATATATATAATTTTATTTTGCGTGAAATTCGTTACTTTAAAATAATGAATATTTATAAAGGACAGCAACTACTAATAATATTCAAGACGTAATTATAACGCAGGTTCACGCTTCTTTAAAATGCTATCTATACTATAGTTCGCAAAGTAAATTAGATATTACGCACTCGCTAGCGAGCCATTGGCGCTAGTACACTTCTTATGATGTACACATTGCAATAGAATTTTTATAGGAAGAAGAAAGAACAAATTATTTATTCTGATAGTCCCGTTGATATGTTTATTTCAATATTTTATACTAGCATTGCCCGCGGCTCCGCCCGCGTTCTGATGACCAAAAACCAAATTCTTAGGTTTTACATATTAGTATATATACTCTTACTTTGCAGTTTTTTAAATTGTTTTTTTTTTTGTATTTTTTCTCAGAAATGAGATATTTTCCCGCGGTAACAAGTATCCTATATGTTGACCCGGATAACCACCTAACATCATACAAAATTTCATCAAAATCCCTCCAGTGGTTTTTCTGTGATGCGGTAACAGACAGACCGACAGACAGATAGACAGACAAAAATAAAAAAAAACTATAGATTCGACATCTGTATCGATAATAATGTTTATTTCGATAAGATTTTCCAAAAAATATCAAAATAATGTACAGATACGGCTTAGTTACAATTTTATTATATGTATAGATATAAGTTGTGTTATAATTATTAGTTTAGACAATAGTTTTTCTTATAAAACAATCACTTTTTAAAATATACTTTTAAAATTCTTATAGCAGCATGATAGTAGAAGTATAGCCCGAAATACATTTTCTAAATTTTAGTAGCTACGTAGTAAGGGTCTTTGTTAATATTAACAGCGCAGTCATTAGTCTCAATGTAAATTCATGTAGAGCTCCTAATGATGCTGTATTACTTGCTGTCTTGAATTTTTTACGAAGTAATCTCTTAAATATTCATACACACTTAAGTAATGTATCTTCTATATAAATAAAAATGAATGTTCGTGTGTTTGTTCTCTATGCGTTACTAAATCATTGATCCGATTTATTCTAAATCAATTAAACTCGGGTGGTTTATGCTTTATAAGCCTGTGAAGGTTCCTGATCTAGAAAAAGCGTTTTTCATTGGACTTTTATCTTTTGTACGCTCCTAAACTATTTGGCTCAGGGACGCACCCGGCTAAGTCACTAGTCCATAATGTATCTATACATATTATAAAATTGTAACTAAGCCGAATCTGTACTTTAGATTTTTTTTTTGAAAATCTTATTGAAATAGATATTATTATCGATACAGAGGCTGAATCTACAGTTTTTAGATTTTTTATCTGTCTGTCTGTTTGTTACCGTATCACAGAAAAACTAATGGAGGGATTTTAATGAAATTTGGTACGATGATAGCTTGTTATACTTTTTACCGCGAGAAAATATCTAATTTCTGAGAAAATATACAAAAACATCAAAGTAAGAAGAGTATACTAATATGTAAAACCTAAGAATTTGGTGTTTGCTCATCTGAACGCGGGTGGAGCCGCGGGCAATGC
The DNA here is from genome assembly GCA_947093115.1 of Brenthis daphne. Lineage (NCBI taxonomy): Eukaryota > Metazoa > Arthropoda > Insecta > Lepidoptera > Nymphalidae > Brenthis > Brenthis daphne. Next base: position 31,482,582 of record OX352471.1, on the reverse strand, counting down.
TAGTATACAAATAAATGTATGTTCGTTCGAAATAATATATATTTTCATATCTTGGACATATTATGAGGTACCAGTGATTAGAATGCATTGAATCTTTGACGAGTTGTGTTCACACTTTTGAAGGTTTCTGAGATACGATGGGTTGTATGAGAGTTGTTTCGGGTAATTTGAAGTTTATTACCTTGTATACAATAGGTAGAATCACCTAAGCACTTCTTAAGTATACATTTACGTATATGATTCCCATATACTTTAAGTATAAGTATAATAAACTAGTATTTGCCAGCGGCTTCGCTCGGATGGCAACTGTGGCGGGGACCAAAGGTAAACTGTACGTCTATCTCCAGGATGCAATCTTAATCCTTGCCAAATCCTATCGACATCTGTTTAGCGGTTTAAGCATGTAACGGTAACAGGTAGACACACATTTATAATATTAGTATTGAAGTATTAAAAGTGGATAAATATAAAGAAAAATAGGTTTACGTCACATATCGTCTCCGCAAAGTCCGACGTAGATTTTTAGTATAAATAAATGGATTTGCCCTCAGCGGAAACTGAACTTCGTATTCTTGACATAATCGATAGATCTGCCTTATGATTTAAAAAAAAATCATCCCCTAAAATAGTTAAAAGGGGAAGAAAGTTTGAATAGAAGTTCGACATTTTTGAAGTTACAAAATATGGAAATCGATGTTAAAGCTTCTGTTTATATTGCCGATAGGGAATCCTACCGAGGTCACTGCTTATAAGAAATAAATATTCACTGTTTATTCACTATTGATTGTGCGAAATTTTGTTACGTAAACTTAGTTTATCTATAATAGTATAAGTTGCCTGTAAACGACTTTTAGGAAAAAGCTACTTTTTGTAGTTAAAAGTAACAACAATTTATTTTATATTTGAAGTTAGGTAAGTTTCAATTTATATAACACAGCATAAACTCTTATCGTATCTCATATCTCTATTCTCTTCAAACTATTACGGTATAGGTTTATTATACATATATGGCAAGCAAAGTCAACTTCGCCATTTTGTTTCAAACTTAACAACTATGCTCCTGAGCTTTTTGAAATATAACGTAAATGTGGCTGTTGACCGACTAATGTCTCAACGGGGTTAAATTTCAAGATTCTTTCGTTAATAGAAAAGGTTTTTGCCCTTTTTCTGAGAATTGAGAGAAATGTAACTTTTATTCAGTTGTGATAAACTTATCTTAAACATCGATTTATTTATAAAGTAATATTATCTTAAAAGGTATACATAACGTCATATCTAAGCTATAATTTGTTTTAATAATTTTCTTCATTTTTAAACTAAGGACATTCTTTAACTATTGAAATTTTTGCTCAATATATAAAAAAATATTATGTATAAACTCTCTAAGATATATCTCCTTCTTTAGCTTTGAGCTTTTCCTAGGGTCCCGGCGCGTTATTAAATCCAAGTCAACTCCTCCATGCTATATAGTATCACTTTCTCTACTACGTAGCACCATTTTTTTACATTCATTTATTACTATACGCATATACTTACTATGTACCAAAATATGAACTTTTAAATAAAACTATCTGTTCGGTTATTTTGGTCTTTCGCAAGTTTTGAATGCTTTATAGTAAACTAGCAAAACTAATACTGCGAAAAAACCTCTCTAAAAAAAAAAACGATTTCCAGGCACTAAAATGTAATAAAATAACTAAACGGGGGTTTTCGTTTAGAATAGATACCTAATCAGATATTGTCGAAGTCGGTGCCAGCCGACGCATAGGATATCATATATATTTTGATACGTAAAATACATATTTAGCTATTAGATATTCATATCTGAAAATATTGTAGGCTGGCACCGACTTCGAAAATATCTGATTAGGTATCTATTCTAAATGAAAACCCCCGTTTAGTTACTTTTTAGATTTTAGTGCCTGGAAGTCGTTTTTTTTTTAAGTTTTTATTTTTATATTTTTAGTGTAGATGTAATAAGCAGGTAATTTGTAGGAAGAAAGTTTTTAATAACATATTCGATGAAACAATTTGTTTAAAAAATATATTTATTGTCGATTTTTTTAAAAACCGCTCGACCGATTTCAATAAAATTTATATGGAACCACCTGGGAAGTATACCCTTTCAAACAAAATAAAAATTTTCCAAATTGGTTCAGGCGTCTTCGAATAATCGGTGAACATACATAAAAAAAAGATTACGACGAATTGAGAACCTCCTCGTTTTTGGAAGTCGGTTGAAAAGTGGGTTTCATAAAAACATTCATCCCCTATTTTACCCTCTTAGGGGTTGAATTTTAGGAAACACTGAAATACGTAACTCTATTATTTCCGCCGCACTCAATTCAAATGAAATTTCATGCAAATATGTCTCCTTAGACAATAAAAAGTTTCATACATACTTGTATCCTCTATTTGACCCCCTTGTTGGTTGAATTTTGGAAAAAACTTTCCTTAGTGGATGCCTTCGTCATATGAGGAATACGTGTGCGAAATTTCAATTTTCTAGCCTTAAGGGTTTAGCCTGTGCGTTGATACATCGGTCAATCACTATTGCCTTTTATATACATATATAGATATCATAAGAAGCTTTCCCTATTGGCGAAAATCTATGAAAATATTAAACAAAAAATTGAAGTCAAAATAGTAAAATTATGTATCTAAAACAGCTTATTTAATTCTGTCTTAGTTAATATTTTAGTTTTACGATCCGATGAACCGTTCATTTACTTGATGTCATAGTGGGACGCAGTAAAACGGTTACGGTTGGCAATATCGGCTTAAGAGGGGTAATAAAAAGGTTTCAACTTTATTATGGTTTTCAGAACGTAAGAGCAAGGATGTTTAAGTGCGGACTTTCGGTTGTTTGGAGTGTGCTCGTATTATGTTATCGTAATCAAGTCCAATTTTTATTATCCAACCAAGTGGTTGTGATTTCCGTTCAAACTTCAAAGTTTAACTAAATTTTATTACCTTGTTACTCACTAGAACAATTCAAATTTTTATTTTTTGATATTTGAATATTAAATATGAATTTTAGATAAAATGCTACTCTATTAAAGTCTCTTTGGTATTTATAAATAGTGTCGGAAATAATGATTTTTTAGCATAGTAAATATGTATATTGGTAACTCCAATATAATATAATACGCTAATATACTAAGAAGCTTACGTACAAACCAAAAGTTTTACTATAACACAATGTAAGTTGCATCGTAAATTAAGGGTCAGAAAAAATATATTCAAAATTCTCCTTTTATCATACATACTTTGATATTTTTATAGTATTTTTAATGGCCCTATTACATAGCTCTTTGATTAGCGACATGTAAATGCACTATAATTTGACGTTCTGTTCGATTTTTGACGGCGACATCGGGTTTCTGTCAAATAAAAATATCCATGAATATGGATTTCGCCTGCAGGTAAAATGGAGTCAGATCACATCTGTACCTATACTATAAATGGAACTGTGGGAATACTATTCTGCTGCCTTGAGGAGCGGAAGTGTTAATCTAAGGTATAATTTCGAATCTCGTGTCACTTAATTACTGAACTTTTTATTTTTTAAATATATATATATATATATATATATATTTAAAAAATAATATATATATCAAAATTATTAAATATTAGTGTGAAATTTATAGTAAGTAATATAGTAGTATATATATATATATATATATATATATATATAAGAAAAAAAACAAATCCCTTAATAAATACTTTTTCTGAATTTTATATGTTACTTACTATAAATTTCACACTAATATTTAATAATATATATATATATATATATATATATATATATATATATATTTAAATAATAAAAAGTTCAGTAATTAAGTGACACGAGGTTCGAAATTATACCTTAGATTAACACTTCCGCTCCTCATATCGTAAACTCAAGCGAAGACGCGGGCAAGAATTAGTAACAAATAAAGTTAAATTGAAAATCTAAATTAAATATGTAGAAGAAATTATAACTTTTAATATTTGAAATATCTAAAAGCAAAACAATCGGTCATGTCACTTGTGTGAACTCATTTATTAGATACACTCGTAGTTCATGTAAATACATTAGCTTTAACATTTTTAATTATAAACTATAAAGAGGTACAGTTTTAGAAAATTAATCTTCAATTTCTATGTGAGAATCTATACCGCAAGAATGTCTCGTTTCATTGAAATTCTTAAAATAATTTGCCTTGATATTCCAGCGGACCGCTGGGATAATGTAATTTTATATCTACTCTCTTATATCATTACAGCGCTAACTAGATAAAATAATTAATTAATATTAATCTAATATTAAAAATTGTATTATTATTAAAATTGTTTATCATAAACTCTTGTCAAATTTGTTGGGATAGACTAATTACAAAACCAAAATGTATGATCGATTCTAAAATAGCTAATTATGATAATGATATTATCATTATTTTAATGCTCTAAAATATTTATAATCAAGCGTAACTCATATGCTAATATTTATATGATAAATACTTTCATATAATAATCATTAATTCAATTTTCGAAAATAGGCTTGTGTAAATTTCACAGTGATTTATAATCACAGCCATTAACTGCCTTGGTGGTGTAGTGACTAGCATGTACGGCTGCACACCCGGAGGTCCTGGGTTCGAGTACCGGATCGGGCCAAGTTTAGTTATTGAGTCTTTCTGTATAGTAAGTCACAGTAACAGCCCGGAGTTGGGAAGGAGGTTTTTCACCCTTGTGCCTTGGAGAGCACGTAAAGTCGGTCGGTCCTGCGCCTTAACTCTCACCGGTCATGGCGAGTAGTCATCCCACCGGAGTATGAGAGTGACAGGATAGCGGGAATAGAGAGTGCACTTGTGTCTGCGCATGCTTGTGCACTATAATATCTTCTGCGCACATGGCTAGTATTAATGAGATTGACCGCCGTGGCTGGAATCAGTCATTATTATTATAAATCACAGCTATTTACTAAATTCTGCGTAGGTCATAAGCAATTAAACTAAAAGCTTTAATCGCATGTGACCTAGGCAGTTATTTAAATTATTATGTCTAGAAAGATATTTAAGGGCAAAGCTCTTATTTTTAAGCAATATAAAATTTATAAAGACAAGAAAGAATTGTTTAAAAGAAAAATACTGCTACGAAAGTACGCGCCTACCGCGCGCTACGCTTTGTAGCAAGTCGATGTATGTATCCGTAGACACCGCTATGGGAGAGAAAAGTTTAGTTACTTTATTTTAGATAAAAAATACATTATATTAGAATAAAGGGTTTATATATAACTAGCGATTTCTCTCGGGTTCGCCGCGTTGCTACATTTATGTATTGATAAATTTTAGCCTGTGTTTTATTCTGAAATATAAGATACATAAATGTAAAGTTTCATCAAAATCTGTTCACTAATTTATGTGTAACAAACATCTACACATCCATCTTCATAAGCTTACCCTTTTATAATATTACTTTGACTTTTTTCAATTAAAAAGGTAAACCGACCTGAAAAACGCTTTAAAGTAATTCTTCCACTCTAAAGGACAATCTAGAATATTTCTTGTTTATATAGTACAGACCTGGAGGTATAGCAAAATTATACATTAACATTAAAGAAATATGTAAATGTATTCACAATGAAGAAACATAAGGCAGTGGTAACCCAGTGGTAACGCGCTCGCTTGGGAAACCTAGTGAAGAGTGTTCAAATCCCGGGTCAAGCAACTCTGATATTTTCATGTGCGAATCATTTCCAACATGATTACCACTTGTCTTACGGTGAAGGAAAATATCGTGAATAAAACCTGAATGTCTGAGAGAACCAGCAAGTTTTCAAAAGACATATGAAGTCCACCAACTTACATTTAGCCAGCGTCGTGGACTATGGCCTGATTCCCCTCGTACTGAAGGGAGGCCCGTGCCCAGCAGTGGGGCGTTAAAAAAGAGCTGAATACATACAATGAATAAATAAAATGGAGGTACGAAGATATCACCTAATACAAACACGCACACACAAAAATAACCTACTATTTTTTGAACATAATCAAAAACAAAATAAAAAAATCTTAGCACTCATTTTATAAATCCAAGATTAAATTTCATTCTTTTGACATTTTATATCAAAAAAGTAAATAAAGATACAGATAATTTTCATCGCCTCCCTTACAATGTCACCCGACTTCTATCTGCAGTAACGCTCGTCGTTTTAGATAACCCGACAATACGTTGGGACGATTTACTCAATAGTGTCGCTACAAAGGTCTCTATTTTCAGTGTTTATATCAGCGTATCGAAAAACGTGTAACCTGTTTTCATATTTATGCATACCGATCGTTTACACGAAAGATATGAGTATATTCGGCAGAATAGGTTCGATATTCAGATTTTTACTATGGTATTGCATACAAACGAAAACCAATTTTGATAAAACTATAATAAGCATTTGAACGTATAGCCTGTTACAACCACCGAAGTTGCTTTGGTAATGATTTGTGGTACATCTCCATACGTGATATAGATAGTAAAAGGAAATATTTTTATGAGTTCTAGTAAATATTTTTCTTCTATTAACTCTGTTAGCACAGCGCATTGGTACACCATATCGCTATTAAAGCTAGCTCATAGCAAAGAGGCATAAATCTCAATCATAATTTGTGTGCGTCAGGCGTGGGCCAGCGGGCCAATGATTGATGGGCCCTGCCCGCGTGCTCATTCCAAATTCAAACTGGCCAACCAGACCGTGGTCGCCTTGCAAAATGGCCGACAATCAATTTGTGCGCCAAATTTATTAAAAATCTATTAGCTCGGCTATGGTTTGTAAGCGAAACGCTAGATTTATTGCTATTTTATTACAGCGAAATAGTTTTGCAATTAATCTTGATGATAATATTATTTAAAAATGATACATTTAAAGATTGACTGATTAAATATATACATATATATGTGCAAAAAATATATATGGAATTGTTACTATCCTTGTCTGTATGAGTAGAAGTAGAATTTAAGAGTAAAAGTAAGAAGAAAGAAGAAGAGAATTGAGTCGATAAATTCTTCGTATAAATTGCTCGAATAATATAAAGATACAGGCTATAAAACCTTATAGGAGTGTAATGTAATATACGAATAATATTATATGGTAACTTGAGAATGATTCGGTAAAAAAGGGTAGCAAATGAAAAATAATATAATTAGAGGCAAATTTATATTGTGTCAAAAGAAGAAACTGATTTAAGAACATACTCGTACGTATCAGTGTTTCACCCGAATAATACATAAAATAGAAGCTTAATTGCAATACATTCTTTTTATAATAAACTAACGACTCACCCTGGCTTTGCTTCGCGTTAGTCCCTAGACAAAAACTAATCTATCCCACGGGAACCGTACATTTTTCCAGAATGAAATATGGCCTATAGCTTTCCTTAATAAACATGCTATCTAATGCAAAAATAATTTTTCAAATCGGATTAGTAGTTCCTGAGATTAGCGCGTTCCAACAAATAAACATACAAACTCTGCCTATTTATAATATTAATATAGAAGTATAAATTATGTTATAGATGATAAAAAGTATTGAAGTTAAATGAAAGTCTAATATAACCTCGCAGAAATAATATTTGTCATTCACATACTTTAATATTTATTTTGGGAAGACTTTCTCAATCAATATTTACGCTTAGGTAAGATGCAAGATTCAAAAGGCTTTGAAAGGTAAAATTCATGAAATTAGAACTTTTAGTATAAGTAAGCTTAATCGAATACTATGTATATTACTATAGCAACATATTTTGATTTAATTAGAGATCAATTTGCCGCATAGAGCGATATGTAAGTTCATTATTAAATATGAATAAGGATAATTTATACTTATCAGGGATGTTACTTAAAAATTTAAAAATTTTAAGAACGATTATTATAATTTTTCACTTTTGTTTTATGTGTTTTATCTCTATTCATATCTTCGTTTATTATAATACTAGCGACCCACCCTAGCTTTGCTCGGGTTCGTCACTAGGTTGGTTTCCCATACAAACTTTCATCCCCATTTTTACCCCTTTAAGGGATGATTTCCTTGATAAAAATATATCCTTCTCAGGGTCTCAAACTATCTTCTTATCAAATTTTATCTAAATCGGTTCAGTAGATCCAGACATTATCCCCTACAACGTCACAAACTCACAAACTTTACCTCTTTATAATATTAGTACAGATAAATTTAATTAGTTTCAAAAGAGAAGAAAAGGGGGTGTAATAAAGTCTAAAAATAGCATAAGAATCCATGAGAAAATAGTTTATAGGCGACATTATAAAACCTTTTTGGGTTTAAATCTCTGTTAGCGATCTTAGATTAGCAATCCATTGTTTGAACGAATCCACTATTTAGCATCGAGGTCATCGCCCGTTTGGATGTGGGGAGTATTTGATTACGTAAGAATCGTTTGTTTCCGGTCGCACTGCTGGCCTATCAAACCCAAAATCTTTCGAGGACACACGTATTGATTTGATATAAACCGTATGATAATAGCTATATCAAATTCACAGTAAACTATGGTTTTGTGCATTATGTTAATCCGTTGCAGTACAGTGTCTGACTTGTATTTCTTCTTCTTCTCTTCTTCTTCTTCAGACACGGCTTTTTCCGCACTTAGGCATTCCATTGTATTTCTTATTCTGTAGTTTAAATCTGACAAAAGGTTATTTTGTTAATTGTGGGTAGGCTGTCTGTAACAACTACACCTTCGAGACATCTAACACCTCAGTCTCTCCCGTGACCATGATTGCTGTAAAGCATTCAAAACGTTGGGAACCAAAAATCCAAATAAATCCGCGAAAAAATCCGAAAAGATAGTTTTATTTAAAAAGTTATTAGTTGTATTGATCATACATTTATTAGTGTATGTGTATACTGTGTATCATTGGAGTTTGACCAAATAATAGACAATAGAGTAAATTTTAGAGTCACTATTTTTGTTCGTCTATTATATATGTGAACAATAAAGCATTATTCTGTAGAGCATTATTCTATATTTTTCTATTTTGTTTATTATGAGCGATAATTCGTAAAAATCGGATTATTTATTTAATACTCACAGTAAGATAAGTTTATAGTTTTGTATAAGATTTTGGTAGTCACAAAAGATATGTGGTAACAGCCCGATTTCCTAACAAGTTAAATGATTAGTTTGAGTCTAATTTGTAATGATTATATGAATAATATATTACCTACATTTAATAAAATTTTGAGTCGAATCTATGTATTAAACATTTTTCGAAAAATCTTGTTGAAATAATCGTTATTATGGATACAGGACCAAACCTATAGTTTTTAGGATTTTTGTCTGTCTCTTAGTCTGTATATCTGTATGGGAACGCATCACGAGAAAATAACTGGACAGATTTTGATGAACTTTGGTTTAGTGATAGCTGGTTATTCGGGTCAAAATTTTGAATACTTTTTACCGCGGGATAGATTACGTAATTAAATATCACCTGGTGTGTAAATATAGAAAACTAGCGGTACGTTTTAAATAGATATAAATACTTATTACCCAGCTTAGCCATATAAATTTTATAAATTTTTTCATTAATTTTTCATTTTTTCTCTTTATTAAAACCTTCCGTGGACTTTAAGGAACATACGAAAAAAACTTAGTTTAAATGGTCCAGCCATTCTTGAGTTATGCGCTTACCAACATTTATTTTTATTTATTTAGATAAGAAATGACTTTTGAGATACATATGTCACTAGTTTTACTGTTTATTCAGCAAGCGACGACGCGTCTGAAAATGATTTCAAGATTTTTACTCCCTTATACAACAAACAAAAGCCTGTTATGTCAATATCCATGTCGCATACAGAATGTAGTTTCCGAGTGTGAATAGTAATTGCATTTTATTTTACTTAAAGAAACGAAAGTACAATGGATTAATGTCACACTGAAATTTCCTACAAAGAGAGAAAGATATTTTTAGTTCAAGAGATTAGAAGGAAATCCTCAGTTTGAAAGCAAAAAAGAATATATATCCGCTCATGAACGATTTTTATTTGAGAACAATAACATTGGATTTTCCCAGATTTATGTTGTTGTAATGAAAGGTTTTAATTTATGTTTATTAGTATAAGAATTTATTTTTTGCTTCATACTGACTACTTCTGCGATATAAAGATTTCGAGCGAGTTCTGTAATTGTATTATGAGAACTAGTGTTAGTCCAGTGGTCAAAATTCGACTATAACCACTATATAAAAAAAACTCTTTCCGAAATTTTCTTATTGACCACTCGTCAATAGCTACTAAACGAAAAAATAACTTCGGGTTATGTTAGACTAGACGTAACTTTTATATCACCAATGTAAACTCCATCGCATACATATTTTATTTAGCGCATTTAAATATGAACATAAAATATAACATAAACGCACCTACCTACGATACTTTCATCGCATAAAACGACATCGCGTCACCCTTTTAATCCCATAAAATGTATGTTTCAGATGAGCCTTTGCCGAAACGTTATTATTTAAATGAAGATCTATTTATTGAGACTAGCCCATCGAGCTATGAGCAATCTATTAATAAATTAAAGCCTCTTGGGATCCAACGCTAACGCGACCGGAATGCTAAATACTAAACTATTGACAGATTAATGGACTATGACAATATTACATGTAGAAAATATTATAACACAAGGGATTTACGATCCTAGGTGCCTAACATACGTCTATGCGACTAGGTTATATTTTATCAATGTACTAGCATTGCCCGCGGCTCCGCACGCGTTCAGATGACCAAAAACCAAATTCTTAGGTTTTACATATTAGTATACTCTTACAATGCAGTTTTTGTAATTTTTCCCAGAAATAAGATATTTTCCCGCGGTAAAAAGTATCATATATGTGTGCTCAAGATGTGGTCAGTGTGGATAACCAGCTATCATCGTACCAAATTTCATCAAAATCTGTCCAGTGGTTTTCCTCGTGATGCGGTAACAGACAGACAGACAGACAGACAGACAGACAAAAATTCGAAAAACAATAGATTCGGACTCTGTATCGATAATCATGTCTATTTCAATTAGATTTTCCAAAAAATATTTAATGTACAGATTCGACTTAGTTACAATTTTATTATATGTATAGACTAAATGGTATCCAAATCCGATTAGCCGTTAAAGCATCAGAAGTAACAAACACACACACATACAAACTTTCGCATTCATAATAGTAGTACGATTAGATAAATCGCTTCTACTACTTACTTTGTGCGGCTTCGCCCGTGTATATTATAAATTCATATTTAAAATTCTCGCTCTTTATGAAAGCGCGCAAATTGAAAATATCAAGTTTTCTCCTTGAACTTACTAAAAATAAGACTTAGCAGGTAACATAAAAAATATTAAAATATAGCCACTAAATCTCGAATGTTGTAATATAATGGAAAAATAATTAATTTTAATTAATTAAGACAAAGTTCGTTCACCCGCCGCGAAATAACAAAGGAGCAGCGACGTGATTTTAGTACTCGAAGCAGTTATTTTCTAAGTAACATATCTAATTAAAGCACTTTCTACATGAAATTATGAACATCATGATAATATACACTGATAAAACAGTGTATCTTGTCTGTGTATGTCTGTTTCAATTGCACCTGGACCGAATAATCATAACTCGTGTTTCTTATGAAAGAATGTGTACGCGATGTTTTTTTTCAGTATGTCCCATACAATTTAATGTATTATTTTTTTATATTATCAAACATTTATCATTTCTACAGTTTGTACAACACGTACCGCACGTTGGCCGCTTGACCACGACGCTTATGCCCGAGCGTGCAAATTACCGACCATATTTTGCGTGGAATAATGCAGAAGAAAACTGCATGAAAACTCGAAAACACACGTTTTTTCAGACATAAGACTAATCTAGATCGATTTATTGCCCCCGAAACCCCCGATATGCTAAATTTCATGAAAATCGTTGGAACCGTTTCCGAGATTCAGTTTATATATATCTTATATATTTAAACGAGCTATTCTTGTATATATATATATATCAATATATAATCTGAATCTCGGAAACGGCTCCAACGATTTTCATGAAATTTAGCATGCATGGGGTTTCGGGGGCGGTAAATCGATCTAGATTAGTCTTATATCTGGAAAAACGCGAATTTTCGAATTTTCATGCGATTTTCTTTTGTATTTTCACAATTTTTGCATTGTCACTTCTGGTGAGTGGGCGGCGCCACTGTGCAACTGTCAACATCGTGTCCGTATTTAAATCAAGTTTAAATATATTTAAGTGAAAATAATCTAAAGAATAAATATAAATTTAAATAATAAAAATAAATTTTTAAATAAAACCTATGGGCAATATGTAAACATCACCAAGTCTTGATGTGTTGAACAACAAATGAGCTTTTAAAAATTCACCTACCAAACAAATATAAAAGTGACAAACATAACTTAAAGATACTATTAGTGCAAAACCATCTTTTCTGTGTGTGATGACAATAAAACAAAATAATTTGTGAAGTGAAAGCGTCAAATATTAATACATAAGTTTATAACCTCAAAAACTAATACTCGGTATAAAATTGCAATTCAACTTGGTATAATTGGTGCTTTTTTCAATCAGCTTTTCTACTTCCAACTTCACACATAAGATGGAGGACATAAAAAAGTTGCAAATAAACATGCAACAAGAAATAAGACAGCAGAAAACAGAAATGTTAGAAATGAAAGAAGACATTAAAAATACAATCAACAATAATATACTTAAATGAGAAATTTAAACAGTTAGAAATAAAAATTGAAGTTCTTGAGAAAAAAATCCAGGAACAAAGTACCTCAATAAATAATTTAGAAAGACATATTAGGCGCAAGAACTTTCATGAACTCCTATCATGAACTAGAGGGAAAAATAGTCTTAAACTAAACGGAAATAAAAAAGAAATCTGCCTGTATCTCCAGAAACGCCTTACCTCAATTATAAACAAAAACTAACAAATAAACAACATACAAAGAAAACCATACCTGGTAATATTAAAGACTTAATAGTACAAAAACCAAAGTTAACTTTCAACCACGCAAATGATAACCAGGAACAACTAAAAACAACACAGCAAGATACAGTATATTAAACACCGTAGGAACCTCCTCATCTTTATCCACCAGTACGGCCGGTCACTGTGGGGGAGTTCGACCGTAACCCTTCAAAGAAAAACAGACAGACAATGAACAAAGGTATACATATCTTCACCAGAAAAACTTCTAGAATTAAAAGCAGCATTTCCTACAACAAATCAAAAGAACACAAAGATAAAATTATAAACTTTATAGGCATATCAGAAACAAATTATATATTGAAAACAAAATTCGAAAAGAAACCCTTTGCAATCATACAAACATAATCTCCAACGGAGAGCTCTATGCAGGACTACTTTGGAGGAGGCTTTTAACCGAGAGGGGTCTATACATGAAAAAGACATTTACTAAATAAATACATTTAATTATGAAATTAAATACCTAATTTATAACTATTGTCAGAATTAATGTATGGAAAGAAATTTTATTTATATTTATTATTGTGAAATGTTTAGTATTTACTCAATTGAATTATTTAATTTATTGTGATTGTTTATTTATTTATTTGTTAATGATAATTTATATATATGCAATATCATTTCAAATAATATGAAGATTTTTAAAATAATTTAATTCCAGATTACAAAATTATTAGTAAAAAAATTATAAGTTAATAAATAGTCACTAAATTATATAATTTTATATTTCAGCAATGTGATATAGACATTTTTTTTATTGTACAACTAAAATGGCTCCTTATATACTCTTAACCAAATAAAATTTTAATGGAATACTTTTATAAAAAGCTGTGCATACTTTTAAATTAAATGTATATACAGATAGGTAAAATTATAATGTTAAATAAATGTTTTTATGTAAATTTAGTTAGTAAGCCTTTATAATAAATAAATGAATAAATAGAGCTTTATTATTATTATGATTTCTTTTGCATTATTTCAATAAATTAATAATTAATAATTCCACGCAAAATATTATGTTCGATAATTTCGCATACTCAGATATAAGCATCATGGTCAAGCGGCCAATGCGCAAGTTTGACAACCACAGGTATCTGGGTTCGTATCCCGGTCGGACACAAAGTTTTAATTTTGTTTTTTTTTTGTATTTATTCTTAAATTCTTTGTTTGTTTTTTTTAATGTTTTTTTTTGGCCAAAAACTCCGAGCAAAGCTCGGTCGCCCAGGTACTATACATATATACAAGAATCACTTCGGTTCAAAAACAAAATCATGCTACAAAACATAGATCTTATTTAGTCCGCATCATAATGTGAACTCGACTGTATAGTCGTAATATATTTGATGTAAGAAAAAATATATAGGTAATTGTCACACAAATAACTTTGTTGGTATAATTACGATAAAAGTTCTTTAAAAATTTGTTCCACCATCAAAGATATTATCTTTCAGTCAGAGAAGCAAATATATTTAGTCTTTCGTTCTGCTTGGCAAGATAAAAGACCAACAAAATGTAATAATACTTAGGTAGAGATAGGTCAAAAGATTTTAATTTCTCATTTCTGTTATATTGCTACTGTAATTAATTTTTACGATTACACAAAATACATAGAATTAGAAAATTAAAAATATAATATGTCAGAGAACTGGGTTTCTGATAATAATATTAATTTCAAATGGACATTTGTTTTCCCCGATTTTTCTAATTAAGAGCGGTATTATGCCCTGTCACGACTGTCTTTTCACCTTACTTCGGATTATAAGAATATTTTGTGGTTCGAAAATTTCCATATCAAGCAGCCAACGTTTAAAACTTCTATAATATTGTAAGACTTATTTCAAATCTATATAAAAAAATTATAAGTTTTAAAGGTTTCATGATCACTGACAATATTTTTATGATGTTAAATATCCCGTGATTTTTACTATATTTCTCACTTATATGTCAAAATATCGAAATGGTATCCCTTTTTTTATTATAAACTTATAAAAAAAAAAAATTTTTTGTCATCCACGGTGTGAAGTGTGAGTCGAAATCGTTATAATTACCTATATAATATAACTGTAACTTATCGCTATCTGTACATGGAAGATATTTGTGAAAAACTATTATATATGCAATAGAACCCAAAATTTTTGTAATTTTTGTTTGCTTGTCGATTTATCTGTGCGTTTGTGCGCGCTAATCTCAGAAACGGCTTAACCGATTTGGGTACGGTTTTCCAGTAAAAATACATCAGTATGTATTGTGGTAAGCTTCACTTAACATTTAATGTTTGCTTTATTTCAATCGGTTCAAAAATAAAAAAAGTTACGTGAATTTAAAAAATCACCTAGGGACGAACTCGATCAAAGCGAGGGTGAGTCGCTAGTATCTACTAAGTTAGATTGTAAATATTTATCTTAGTCTGTAATCACTTCCATCTTTGTATGAATAATATATATTTACCTAAATAATAGCTGTCAAGTAGGCTCGAATAAACAAAGCAAAACTATGGATTGCCTTAAATATTCAACAACTCTAAGATAGCTGTAGTACAAATTACAGTGTATTTATGAGTATTAAACGTTAATTTCCGTTGTAACATGTTTCCTTCCGTCATTTAAGGAGTGGAAACGATCGTAGATTTAATTTATCGTAAAATTGAGTAACTGACAGGCAGAATTAGGGAAACGCGCCGATGATAGAAAGAATTTATCTGGCAAAGGTGATAAGCAAAAACCGTCAAAATTGAGTTGGGTATCAATTTTGTATTTTTCATTTGTCTGATATAAATGGTTTAAAATATCTGAGATCTAACTCAACTATAACTTACACGTAATATTTGCCTAAAAATGGTTCAAAGTAAAATTTTTGTATTTCCTTTCTTATTCTTTGTATGTCAGTTCTTCCCGTGAACTTGGGCAACAAAAAATCATAATAAAACCGCAACGAGACCTTCAAAAAGATTAAAATAAAAATAAAAAAGCAATCATATAAATTTCTTTAAAATTTATCGTGTAAAATAAATTTTGTCAAACAAAAAAATAAAATTTATATTAAAAAATAGTCTTACATATACATTTTTGCCAGTTATTTTCAAAAATCTCTCATTTTCAGCACATCGTTTATTAATTACGAGTATTCATTTCGCTAGACTAACGAGACGGTAAATTCTGAAAAACAAGCGACCTCGATGAGGGTCCGACAGGTACTCCCTACAACATATTCAAAATTAACAAAGCTCTATTACTTGAGGCGTAAAGTTCAAAATATTAAAAAAAAAACGTGGAATCGGGGTACAATTAAACAGCAGAATATAAGCCGAGGATTAACTGACCTAGAAATAATGAGTCGAATCGCTGAATAATAAGGTAATGTTGCATACTTCATTCTTATAGTTTGTTTTGTAAAACTGACTGTTCTGACGACACGTTTGGCTCAGTTTGTAGTGGCCCTACTTTCTGTGCCGGCGGTCGCGGGTTCGAGTCCTGCTGGGGGCATTCATTTGTGTGACGACGAAGGTTTGTACTCCAGTCATGGGTGTTTATATTTATAATATGTATGTATTTAAAGCTAAATATGTGTAATGTATCAACTATCTGGTATCCATAACACAAGCCTCGTAGCTTACCATGGAACTAGATGGTGCTGTGTGTTAATGTCCCAACAAATTTACTTATTATTATTTATAATATAGTTTTATAATAAAACAATAAAGATTTCCCTTTAATTAATGTATTTGGGAGATCGTATTGTTCCAAAGAAAAATATTTCATCAAAATAGTTTTGAATTTCGGTTTGTTCTGAAGATTATTTTACTGTACCATTTATTTATTTTTTATTTTTATTTCAGTACTTTATTCACAATCTATACAGATAAATAAAATTGAAGTGCCTGTTTGTAATGTCAAAATAACAGCGTTTTACTAAATGCATATGTCTGTCTGTTTGTTCCGGATAATCTCTGAAACGGCTGGAGTGATTTTGACGGGACTTCAACTGGAAGATAGCTGATGTTATAGGGAGTTCCGCTCAAAAATATTAAAACGTACCTATTTATGTTAGTATATTTATATTAGTTTATAATATTGTATTTGTTTTTCAGATATGTATACAGATTGTATGTGCATTGAACTTTCAGTATACAAAAAATCACACCACAGTCATCAATTATTTTATTTTAAGAAAGATCTTATAAAAACAACATGGTTTTTACCTTTGTTGCTTTACCTTCCTTCTCAAATATTTCATAATTGAGGTAATTTATAAGTAATTGATGATAATAATCAAGATGGAATTAGAAGCAAGTATGAAATTTACTTTTTCTTTTATTAATTTAATTCTTACGTCTTTTTGAACGAAGGCAGCGTCTAAATTACTCAGATGTTATCGCAATAGTACACGAACTAAAGTTAGCGTAGAACAAGTAAACGAAGTAAATACTAAATGAGTACCTACTCTACGGTTTTGTTAACTTTACAGTTAGAGCGTTTTTGCTCTCTAATTTTTATAAGACGGAGAATGAAAAATAAAGATAACTAAAGATATATAGCTTTTTGGTAAAATATGATTTACTATAAATTTTGAAATCGTGAAAAAGATTTGAAAACTCTTTATTTTTCCACGAATTCAGCCCTTTTCACCATCCCACTGCTGGGCACGGGTTTCCCTTCAATACTAGGGGGATCAGGCCATAATCCACCACGCTGGACAAGACGTGCAGGTTGGCGGACTACACATGTCTTTCGAAAACTTACTAGGTTCTCTAAGACATGCAGATTTGCTTACGATGTTTTATTTCCCTGCAATGCAAGTGGTAATCATGTTAGAAATGATTCACAGATGAAAATATCGGAGGTGCGGGATTTGAACCTGCTTCACTCGGTTTCCCAAGCTAGCGCGTTACCACTGGGCTACCACTGCCTTAATTCCTTATTTTTTCATGGCGATGATAATATTTACTTAACTAAATAGTATTACAAATGAAATTCGTTGATTGGTTCATAGTATTGCCTCCACTTTAATCGAGCCAGAGATTTTTTTTAGCTTAGTGCTTAATAAAATAAGTTAAAAATGTGAGGATTTAAGAAAATTGATTTTGGAAATCAATAAAAACATCCGTAACCTATATATATTTTTAATGAATACATTTTAATAAGAATAATAATATAATTATTAGATTTTTATATCAACAAAAGTAAAAAATATTATTGGTAAAATAATAAAAGAAAATCTAAAATATATCTACTAAGTACAGTGCAAGCAAAGTTTTGTGCCCTAAAAACTGAGTTTTAAGTGTCACTTCAGGCTGTTGAAGCCGGCTAACTTTCTACAATAAGAAAACCGATAGAGTAACAAGTCGGAAAATTCTCTCTACTCGTTTTGACCGCAGCAGGAATCAGGACGGAAATATCGAGTCGAAAATTTCTAGTTTGTTAGTTCAGAATGACACCGTGGTGAAGATTGGATTATGCTTTTAAGTGCGATTCAGCTCTTCAAATAAATTTTGTAAAATATGATTTGTTTTAGTTCTTATATTAATAACATTTTTTGTATGAAGTAATGGAACAAATCACTATTATTTTCAATGAATGTATATCAAGAAACCTTTTAAGAAATTATCATCCAGGCATCCAAAAAAGTCGTGATCTTTGAAATACTTTGCATTTAAAATACTTTTACACCGGCACTTTATATCTACATATATATATCTTTATATCATAGGCTTTGTGTGTGCCCCTCACTATTGGTTAAGGCATAAAGATATCAAAGGCAAAAGAGACAACTCTGATTTTAGCCTACTCCAAAAAAAAGGTACTCAATTGGAGCGTTTTTTGTGAATGTTAAACGATTTCTACACCGAATGTAAGCCGAATTTAATACTTCGTTTTTATGGCTTTCATAAAACCTCAAGTGTAGTCCATATTAATTTTAAGTGAATTTGAAGTGTAGTTTTTTAGCTAAACTTTAATTATGTTCTAACAATACATTGTCAACCGTCATAACATAGTGCTGCTGCATACCTATATCTGTGAGACTGATGACTGGTTCTGTCTGATGTCATTTATGTGTTTTAAGTTGAAAGTTACCTGCACATGGCGATAAACCTTCTTAGAAATGCAGAAGTTTTTACTTTTCAACTTTGTAACACGAAATGCTGATTCTTATAGTAACTTAAAAAGTTTACACTTAAAATTTTTAAATAAAATATACGTACGTTGAAATTAGAGTATTGAATAATTACACGTTCGGACAGTACGTCATTAGGAATGAAATGCTTCTATGTACTTAATATAACCAGCTAATCTATTCTGTTGAGTCTTCACACTAAAATTTACATTATATGTATTACATACTTTAATATATCGTTTACTATGTATGTATGTATTCATTGCCTTCCAGACTAACCCGCTGGACTTATAGTTCTATAATTGTGTCAGTATATTGCTTTACTGACAAATGAAACAGCTAGAAACAATTATTGAAATTCATCTCCTTTAAGGGGTGACAAGGTATAGCAAAGTTTAAATGAGAAATAATATTTCGAGTGTCTTTATAAAGCAGTAAAGCTGCGGTATGTTGCTAGTAAAGTACACGCCGTTATGAGCTCACATGGCCACAGGTGCAGTATCGAGTTGAGTGTATTAGTGTCAGACATGATATTATGCAAATCAGTATGCTGGGAAGTTTTGGAAATTCGGTTTAGCGTCATCCAACACTATTAAACTTGTGTGCTACGAGTACATGTATCCTATGTAATGTGTATACGGTGGTGTAGTGGCTAGCGTGTACGGCTGCACACTCGGAGTTCCTGGGTTCGAGTCCCGGGTCGGGCCAAGTTTAGTTATTGAGTCTTTCTGTATAGTAAGTCTCAGTAACATCCCGGAGTTGGGAAGTTGGCGGTGTTTCACCCCCGTGCCTCGGAGAGCACGTAAAGCTGTCGGTCCTGCGCCTTAACTCTCACTGGTCGTGTCGAGCAGTCGTCCCACCGGAGTATGAGAGTGATAGGAATAGAGAGTGCACGTTGTGTCTGCGCGTACAATTGTGCACTATAATATCTCCTGCGCAGTTGGCTAGTCTCAATGAGATTGGCCGCCGTGGCCGGAATCGGCTAGGAGAACGTCATCATCAATGTGTATACACTGGTGTAATTTTGATAGTATTTTGTGTCAGATTTATATTAAATACTAGCATTGCCCGCGGCTCCGCCCGCGTTCAGATGACCAAAACCCAAATTCTTAGGTTTTACATATTAGCATACTCTTATTATTTCAGTTTTTGTATTTTTTCTCGAAAATGAGATATTTTCCCGCGATAAAAAGTATCCTATATGTTGATCCGGATAACCAGCTACCATCATACCAAATTTCATCAAAATCCCTCCAGTGGTTTTTCCGTGATGCGATAACAGACAGACAGACAGACAGACAGACAGACAGATAAAAATTCTAAAAACTATAGAATCAACCTCTGTATCGATAATAATATCTATTTCAATAAGATCTTCCATACAATATTTAATGTACAGATTCGGCTTAGTTACAATTTTATTATACGTAAAGATAGATTTTTTTGAAAATTCTCGTATTTAGATATATAAAAGAAATGGAGAGTACGCTTGTGTTTGCGCGCATACTTACTCGTATGCATTATAATATCTCCTGCGCATTGGTTAGGTGCATTAATATACAAAATGTTTAAGCGTTATATTTAACAAATTAAAATGGAATTTATCTTTTAAATGAAGTTATAAATGATTTCATTAAAACGTGTTTATTCATTTCCGTATTCTTGTTACAAACAAATATCACCTGGAATCTAGAACTACATTATCAATTTCTTTTGAAATGAAATAATGCAAATGTTTACAATGAAAATCGTCTTTCGTGTTACATTAAATATTTTTTGAAAAATCTTATTGAAATAAATAATAATATCGATAGAGAGGCCTAATCTATAGTTTTTAGAATTTTTGTCCGTCTGTCTGTTACCGCATCACAGAAAAACCACTGGAGGGATTTTGATGAAATTTGGTATGGTGATAGCTGGTTATCCAGGTCAACATATAGAATACTTTTTACCGCGGGAAAATGTCTAATTTTTGAGAAAAATACAAAAACTGCAATGTAAGAGTATACTCATATGTAAAACATAAGAATTTGGTTTTTGGTCATCAGAACGCGGGCGGAGCCGCGGGCAATGCTAGTTATGTAATATTTAACAATCATTACTTCTTTAAAATAAGTAGGTTATTGAAATCCGTCTTAATGGTGTATAAACAATATTTAATTAAGAAAATTGTAAGTTTTCTGCTAGTGACAGCTGCGTCCCCTTTCAATTACGTGTCATGCAATACCGCAATTACGCAGCTAATCTGTCAATCGAGTGAGACCATACACCGAGGGGACCACAGATAGATTTAAGATAAGTTTAAACTAATTTGATATTTTAAAGTTGATAAATATATTATAGATATATATTATTGGTATTTTATAATAACCATTTTAGCAATGAAAAGGTTTAAGGTCGAAATTATGGATAAGTAGATTAAATTCTAGAAATCTTTGTGTATTAAAAAAACTTGTATAGTTTAAAAAAAACTACTAATAAAATTATCAAAAATACTATAGTACTATTTTTAATAATTGCTTTATCTATTAAATAAGTGAAAATAATAACAATAACTTATTCTACTACTTATTCGTATATAAATAACCATATTGATTTTATGTATATTTTTATTTTAAATGAATATTATATCTATACAGCGTATTATTGATAAATATATCAAAATAATTGTACACATGTGCCATTACTAGAAAGATAATCCTTATCAAATTGCCCACCAGAGCGAATTGGCCGCCATTTTATATTCAATCGCGCCCACGAAATGGCGGGTTATTGATATGTGACAAATAAAGTAATATTACTGTACATTAGAGGGTTTCAAACGTAATCTTGGACGATAACGACTGTGCACGGTCGCTATTACATTTATTATTGATCTGCGGGGGGTGAAGTGAAAAAGTGATTTAGAACTTTTGCTGCGATTGCATTGATATATTACTTATTTGCAATTTAAGTCATCAGTAACATTAATCTTTTAAAGGGCACATAAATAAGATTATGAATGTATACTGACAATATAAATACATATATTAATTGGGGTCTAGAATCTATACCTTTCCGTGTTTCATACATCAAATATAAATTACCTTTATGTCTGATGCATGGAAGTACTTTGTTCGTAAGGCGTTTGTTTGTACGACCCACTCAAGGAGGTCAAGTATAATAAATGAATATTTTACTTAGATGCCAAATTAGATTATAGAAGAAAGGGTTTACGTGCATAATAAAATGATATTTTTATTAAAAATGTATTGTTTATTACAATATAAGCTTTTTGGTCGGAGCTTTCGATCTCGGGTATTACATAGGTAATACCAATTAGCCGTACCACTGCAGTACAATGATCAACGTCATAAATTTTAATTATTATTAATAAGTATTAATAAGTATTTTATTAAAAAAATGTTTTTTATTCAGTAAAATTGTATTTTTAAATTTTGGTTTACAGAGGATCATACATTCACCAGTCCCTTTTTAGTTCTAAGGTGTTAGCAGTCAGGTCTGCTAGTTCTTACTGTCTCATAGAGTCTTACTCTAATTCATTTTTATATAAACTAATAAATGTATTTTATTTGCGAAATATTTGTAAATAAAAAACTTTTGCAAACATACTTAATCGATCTCGGTTGCTCTTATAAATTTGATATTCGACAGAATTTTTTTTTCATAAAAAATTCCCATCCATTTTTAGTTCTTAGGGGTTGGAAAAAATCTTCTCTTAAATGTTAGCAAGCAAGCCTTGATGTCGATGAAACTGTCTGAATAAGAATATACGTATGTACTATGTAGGTATATGGGGCTAATACGAGACGACGTATAATTGTTTAAGAATAGATACTAAAATTGTATTAAAGTGACAAATACAATATGTCATAGAATCCTACTAATACTATAAATGCGAAAGTTTGTGAGGATGTATGAATGTATGGATGTTTGTTACTCTTTCACGCAAAAACTACTGAATGAATCAGAATAACACATAAGTCACTTTTTATCCCGGAAAG
Organism: Brenthis daphne; assembly: GCA_947093115.1. Taxonomy (NCBI): domain Eukaryota; kingdom Metazoa; phylum Arthropoda; class Insecta; order Lepidoptera; family Nymphalidae; genus Brenthis; species Brenthis daphne. The sequence continues at coordinate 31,459,413 of OX352471.1, read as the reverse complement.
ATGTACGGTTCCCGTGGGGTAGATTTGTTTTTGTTTTTTTAGAGGCAAACCGGAGCGAAAATATATTGTATACTATTCTTTATGACACTTAAAATAAATACTAATTATAATTAAAATAACATTTTTTTTCCAAAATGTTTGTATGTTATTCCCACATACTGATTACATTTTTAGATTTCTATTCTACAAGGATTGTAGAATGCCATCTTCTCCATGCCCCTAAGTACATATATAATAAATATAAAAAGTAAATAAAAAAGGAGAATAGATAAAACAAATATGTCCGTGAAAGAATAAAATTAAAATTACTTTGCATCTTCGTCGTTTCTGCTATCTAAAATATATGTTATTTATAGATATTTTATTGATTTACTTACACAAATAGCTACAACGTAAAATATCTTCAACGTACCTGTAAAAATAAAAACAACATTTATTAATTTATTCCTTAGGACTTTACAGTTTACTATAATGAAAAATGTTTAAAAATACATATGTACTCAGCCCTTTTTAACGTCCCACTGCTGGGCACGGGCCTCCCTTCAATACGAGGGGGATCAGGTCATTCCACCACACTAGCCAAGTGCGGGTTGGCGGACTTCACATGTCTTTCGAAAACTTGCTAAGTTTTCTCAGACATGCAGGTTTCCTCACGATGTTTTCCTTCACCGTAAGGCAAGTGGTAATCATGTTAGAAATGGTTCGCACATGAAAATATCAGAGGTGCGAGACCCGGGATTTGAACCCGCTTCACTCGGTTTCCCAAGCGATCGCGTTACCACTGGGCTACCACTACCTAAAATACATATATTTTTAATAAATTAACTTAGCTATAATCTTTTGTATTTTATTTAATTAATAAATCAAAATTTTAGCCTACAAACTGTTGTTTAGCAGATTTAAGATACTTTTAAAAGTTTCTTCAGTTCCAATGATATCGTAATTATTTGGAACCATCGTGAAATACCAATGTATAAAGTAATAAAAGAATAATAAAGTAACAGTAAAATAAAAATAAGTATATATTGTTTTTAAAATTCACAGATCAAGATCCATTTCATTACACTTTACGACAAAAGCGGAGGTTCGAGATTGAAAGCGCCGCGGGCTGGAGTAAAGCAAAAATTAATTTTATATGTTCTTTTATTTCTTACGACGTTCCGGCACTTCGGTTCCTTGAGTGGTTTTGCTTCACATAATGACAGATTAGAATATAACTCGAGTATTTCTTTATTATATATACTTTTTTATTGTTATATGCTAAAGTAAATAAAAATGAGACGTTATAATGTTATTTATGTATATGTACATAGAAAATAAGAAATTACCTCGAGCTATAAACAATGATAAGTGCTGGTAAGTACGGAATATACAGAATTTAAAATAAAACTACTTAAATGAAATTGAACTTCTCAGAATTTCGAGACCGAATTATTGGTTGTAAATTAAATCACAATATTAGGCATAAGCACAATACAATTAATACAAAATAAGTAATAAATAAATAGACATATATAATAAATAAATATGTTGTTGGAACACAAAATCTATGACTGTAGTACAAAAAGTACCCAACGGGACTCGAACCCACAACGGCTGGCACAGCAAGTAGGGCCACTACAAACTGAGCCAAACGTATCGCCAATATATATAAACAACTAAATTGTTTATATTAAATCTTTGTAGGTATAGATAAATGTAAGGAAAGGTATAAAGTGCTTTATTGGAATCACAAGAATTATATCTGCAACTTCAAAGAAAATATAGATATAAGTAATAAATATATAAATATTTATTACTTAATCAACAATGTATTGTTGATCGAAGATTTACAAGAACATCTCATTTCTATATTCTATTATATAATTATGTTAAAGTTATTCAGCACTCAATACATACTAAATTAAAGTTACATAACTAGCTAGGTAGCCAAACAATACCTATAGCAGATCTATATTTTTAAAGAAATAATACTAAAATCTAAACTCATACTAAAACGGGCTATAATTCAAGTGAACCTACTGTCGTTAATTAAGATAATTCAAAGTATGTCGAGTTTGCTAAGAAATGAATCTTATGTGCAAGTGAAACTTTAACCTTTTATTTAAGTTTCGACTATTTCCGGCGTACTTTAACACAGTTACTGAGGTTTTGATTAAAGCCTGATTCGTAGTTTAAATTAGATTTTTGTTTAAATTAAGAACTTTTGGCTACTTGAGTAGATGTAAATCAGAATAACTAAGTACAGGCCCAGAGGTTGGACTACCATCATTATATAATATAGTAGTATGCTATATACTTACATATATAGTATAATCTAGTATTTTATTGTGTTCTCTTTTTTTTGATATATTTTAAACGCGTTTAATTTTTAATATACATAATCAAATTCAATAGAAAGCTTTTAAGTTAATACTAGAATTTCTTCTGTTTAAGATAATAGTGACTGGAATATACACTCATATATATATATATATATATATATATATATATATATATATATATTATTTAAATTCGTATAAATCATAATATTTTTACATCATTATTACATACGAGTACATATATAACAAGCCGACGAACGAAGGGCACGATGGGGGCCAATTATTTATAATCATGAATACAATATATTTTCATCTGATATGATCAAATAAGAATTTCTACACATGTACAAAAATGATATAACTTGTTATATTTACCTCACGTCACTAATTGGCGCTCACGATGCTTTCATTATTATTTTGTGCAGGTCTGATTAATAATAAGCATTTTCCTATGATATATTTGATGTTCGCACGTATTTGTGGCCAAAAGTAAATGCTAAAATGATGAGAAATATGATAAAACGGTAACCGTAAGAAAAAAAATTACATATACATTATATGTAACGAATGATTTGTGGAACTAAATTAAATCTAAAAATGCCTTTACTAATATAAAACAAAAATGAGAAAGAAATCTAGGCTAATTTTTCGGTACGATATCATGACGTGTAAAACTAATTGTGAATATTAACAAAAAAGTGAATATTACAATTGAAAAAAAATATGAAGTATGAGGCTTTGTATTATTTTCAACCGACTTCAAAAAGGAGGAGGTTCTCAATTCGACTGTATGTTTTTTTTTTTTTTTTTTTATGTTTGTTACCTCAGAACTCCGTCATTTATTAACCGATTTGGACAATTTTTGTTTTGTTTGAAAGGGTATACTTCCAGATTGGTCCCATTTAAATTTCAAAAAAAAATACCACCCCTAAGGGTGGAAAAACAACTAATGATGAATTTAACCTACTTCTAATTGTCATATTGACTTGAAACTTTGCAAGTATTTCTATTTCCGTTGATAGTACAGTGGTTCGGTGTTGTTGACCTGATCTGATGGCAAGGCCAGAAGGTGGATAGGTGGAACTCTTCAACGGCTAATAGTAGATACTTTGAGTTTGGGCTTATTTTGTTTGATTTGACAAGCCTAACACGTTAGAATTCTTACTTTGCTACTACTGTCTACACTAAAAAGGGAAAAATAAAAACTTTTTAACAAAAAAATAAAAACCGACTTCAAACAAAAGCACTAAAAAGTAAAAAATAACTGATTGGTAGTTTTCATTTACTATACATACCTAATCAAATATTTTCGAAGTCGGTGTGCTTTGCTTTGTATGGGCTGGCACCGATTTCGAAAATATTTGATTAGGTATGTATTTAATAAGTAGGCTTTAATTACTTAGCCAAAGCACACCGACTTCGAAAATATTTGATTAGGTATGTATAGTAAATGAAAACTACCAATCAGTTATTTTTTACTTTTTAGTGCTTTTGTTTGAAGTCGGTTTTTATTTTTTTGTTAAAAAGTTTTTATATTGCTATACTAGCGACTCGCCCTTGCTCCTCGGGTTCGTCCCTACTTACGCTTTAACATTTAGTATAGATTTCTCAGAGATGAGATATTTTCCCGCAGTCAAAAATATCCTATATGTTGACCCGGATAACCAGCTACAATCATACCAAATTTCATAAACTTCCCTCCAGTAGTTTTCCGTGATGTCGTCTCAAACAGACAGACAAAAATTCTAAAAACTGTAGATTTGGCCTTTTTATCGATAATAATGTCTATTTCAATAAGATTTTCTAAAAACTATTTAATGTACAGATTCGGCTTAGTTACAATTTTATTATACAAGAAAAAATAGAAATCCTTAACATTTCATAGTAGTTCATACATAATACATATTAAATTACTAAACATAGACACATTCAAGGTTATTTAAACGCGAGCGAAACAATGCCTTTAGTAATAACAAACAAATGATACAGTCCGCTTAGTTTCTTTGAAGATTTGTTCCGCTCATTGCTCAGAGATTCCACACGAATAGTGAAAGAAAGTCCAAACTCTATGTCTAATGTAAAAGTTCTTGCAAGTTTGCCCGAAGACATGTCAAAAGTTGTGGGGTTTTGACGTGTGCAGCGATCAGGAATTCGTTCTTACTTAACTTATGAGGCTTCTAAGTAGTGGAAGATACTAGAGAAATTATTTAGTAGAAATATGTATGTCGAGATAAATGAATAACGTGATCTATCATAGATAAATATAAAGTACTTGGGCAACCGAGCTTTGCTTGGAGTTTTTGGTACAAAGTACAATTTTCTTAAAAAAAAACTAAAAACTTGAATAAATACGAAAAAAAGAACAAAAGTAAATTATACCTTTGAATCCGACCGGGATTCGAACCCGGACACTTATTCAATCTTGCGCCATGGCCGCTTCACCATGATGCTTATGCCCCAGCGTGCGAAATTATCGAACATAATATTTTGCGTCGAATAATGCGAAAGAAAACCGCGTGAAAATTCGAAAACACGCGTTTTCCCAGACATAAAACTAATCTAAATCGATTTTTCGCCCCCGAAACCGCCTGCACACTAAAGTTCATGAAAATCGTTGAACTCGTTTCCGAGATTCAGATATATATAAATATATATACCAGAATTGCTCGTTTAAATATATTAGATAGGTAATGTTGATTAATTATTAAACTCTTTTAAGTGTACGTATTGTATCACTTTACTACAGTGAAGACTTACTCAGACTACAGCGAAGTTCAAAGGAGGGTTATGTGTTTGACCTGTATAATAATAATAAATATGTTGGGACATTAACACACAGCACCATCTGGTTCCATGGTAAGCTACGAGGCTTCTGTTATGGATACTAGTTAGTTGATACACTACATAAGTACATATATATAAACTTTAAATACATACAAATACATGTTATAAATACCTACATATAATATACCCATGGAGTACAAACATCGTGCTCATCACACAAATGAATGCCCCCAACGGGACTCGAACCCGCGACCGCTGGCACATCAAGTAGAGTTATCTATGTATATTTTATTTTTTATCTGCGTAAAATTGAACAAAATGAAAGAAACAGTTGACGATGGAAAATAGTATTATGCAGTAAACGTAAACATATGTGTGTGCATGTGTTATCCTTGCTGCGAGACTTGCTATAATGTATGTATTTCTCTGTATGTATTTACAGAGCTTTAAAAGATTTTTAATAGTACACTTTTTCAGCAAATATATTGAATAAATAATATTGTCTGGACTTTATATTTTTATTTTAGTTTAAAGAGCAAGTAATAAAATCGCAAAAGTTTTTAATGTTGAAATATATAAACTTTTAAGCATTTTTAAAAATCGAAGAAAATTGTAGATTGTTATGGTAATTTTCATAGAGACGATTCTTGGAGAAGTGTTTTATTGAATACGTATTTTGGACTAACTAATAAAAACTTTTTAACAAAAAAATAAAAACCGACTTCAAACAAAAGCACTAAAAAGAAAAAAATAACTGATTGGTAGTTTTCATTTACTATACATACCTAATTAAATATTTTCGAAGTCGGTGTGCTTGTATTACATAAATGTCACGCTATGGGAGTTTTAACCAAAAGTACTTAAATACTAAAATACTTGTATTTTAGTTCACCACTATATTTTCTTAGGAGCACAAAGATGGCAGCTTGATTTTAAATGAGGTTTCATTAAAGTAAATCTAGTAAAGTAAAAACTTTACCGAATAAACAGCACAACTTGACAGTAGTTATGTAAATAAAAGAGCACTTTTGTTTTAATGGAGCATTGTTAAGGATTTGTCACTGTTCCCTATCTTAATACACGCGGGATCAAAGCGGAAGTGGGTTATTTATTAAACCTCGAGGACTTGACGTACATTAGGTCATAAGATAAACAAAAAGAAACTTATCAAAATATATATGTATTGAAAGGTTGCATTTTTATATATTGAGTGTTTTAATAGAAAATAATATATTTGATTAATTTGTAATGATTTATGTATGAGGCATTTACTTATGTGACCTTGGCCGATAGGAATGTGTTTTAAAAAAAAATAAAAAAGGGCGCGGATATTCATTTGTTTTCCCGCGCTATTGCAGAGAGATGTCGGTACCACCATGTAGGTCACTACGAATTGTTTTGACCATATGATAAATAACGTGGAAATGTAATATTGAAAATTATGATTATAAATTATGTAACTAACGTTTATAAAAGTACTGAATATAAGAATATAAGCAAGGAATAGCTCGAAGTTTTATTAGGGGCCCTACAGTATGGAATAAATTATTATAAAAATGTACAGCTTTAGGATGACCAATCTATTATTATAACGCGAAAATTTCTATGTGTGTATATTATGTATGTGGGTCGATTAGATACGGTGTCGATAGTACTTTATAACGGTTTTTTAATTAAAGCTTTGTGTAGATTTCTTAGAGATGAGATATTTTTCCGCAGTAAAAAGTATCCTATATGTTGACCCGGATAACTAGCTATCATCATACCAAATTTCATCTAAATCTCTCCAGTGGTTTTTCCGTGATACGGTAACAGACAGACAGACAGACAGACAAAAATTCTATAAAAACTATAGATTCGGCCTCTGTATCGATAATAATGGCTATTTCAATAAGATTTCCCAAAAAATATTTAATGTACAGATTCGACTCAGTTAGAATTTTATTATACCTATGTATAGATATGTTTTTCATTGAGCTTTGCAAGTAGTACTTGTGATAAACATAAATCCATTTTTATGTAGATTTTATTATTTGATAATCCAGTATGCACGCATGAACAGACTAAACTGTTTTATCAGCTAACGACAGAAACGTTCGAATCTCAGTTCGTTTAAAAATGTAAAGTCGGATCCACGTCACCGCGGCTTGAAAGGCAGGAAATGCATTTGCAAATTAGATTTTCAACCCTCCGGCGTTATCGTGTCTTCAGCCTTGCCTCCTAACCCTCGGTCATATGCGCAGATTTTCGGGGAATCCCCTTTGTCTATACTGTTTGATTTTCTATTTGTTTCCAGTTTACGCATTGATTACATTTGGTTCGATTAACTAAGGCTGAGTTTACATACAGTTAGTTTTGCTGTTAGAGTTAAAGAAAATCAAGACAAGAAAGAGTTTTTACTGTGTTAACTTTGTATTATGTCAGTTTTTTGAAAAAGATTTAATAAATTCTATTAATAAAAATATATTAATAATTTTTAACAATATATGTATATAACTATATATGTATATAACTATATAATAATACATATAAAATGATTAATAAATGATAATAATACATATGTTTTAAAAATTAACACATACATACATTGTGGAAAAATATATATATAAAATAAAAAACATCACAAGAAAATGTAAATAAAGCGTCATTTCCTCCATCTTTGTTTATAACAAAAAGCAGACAATACAACCTATAAAGAAGTGCAGTTTAGAGGCATACCGTGTTTTTCAATCCCATAGCCGTCTTTCCCCTTTGCAATAAAGAACTGTAGTCTATAATACGCCAAAAGACAAGACCAACTTGCCAATATTGGTGCGCTTGCAATTATCCTTATTGTCATTGGGTTAAGGGAGTTAAAACAATATGTTGGAAGTTGGCTGTCGATGTTTGTTTGGAAATAAAAAACAGCCAAAATGCCGTGCGGTTTCAAATGTTGGTTTCGTTCACACTCGATTTGGTACGTAAATTGCAGTTTGCCTCTGGGTTTTTACGAGTCAGATACAGATTTTGCAAATAACACATTTTAATCTTAGGCAGAGATTTCAGAATAATTCGATTACGAAAAGAGAGATTTTCAACCTAACAACACAGTGTTCTACGAGATTTACATTAATTAATTATTTGGTAAATAGTAATACTGTTTTTAGTTTATCCTTTCAGACTCAATCGAATGGGAGTACGTAAATTTGAAAGGTTCCGATAATTTGTTAGGATTTAGTAAAATCCAAAATGGGCAGACCGGAACTCGGTGGACATGTATTTATCTTCATCTCCCTTACCCTTTGGAGGGTGAGCAAATTGAATAAAATGGTTAAATCGCCTGTTGGTGATTGCCTGCTCGAATATTCAGCTATTTGCTACTTCATGTTTTACTAAAGCCCAAACATACTACTTGTCCATTATAAAGTTATGGCTAGTTTACCTCGGCTTATTTCAATGAGAGATAATTCACACTCCTGCGTAGATCTCGCAATACGCATATACTTGAATATTCCTTCATTATAGCGCGGCGCAGCCAAGCCGTCTGCTGTTTATAACACTGTAACAGTTCGTTGTGCCGAAACTAATGATAATCTAATTAGCCCCGTCTGATCCTAATGGGATTAAAATTTGCTACAGTAACATTTCATAAAAGACCTGTGTCTGTTCCGAAGAGTTAAGTGATATGAGGTATCTCGCTCGGCCTGTATCAGTCCATTGTTCAAATGTGAGTGGAATGAAAAAAGGAAAACTCGTAACATAAAGGCAATGAATACAGCGGTTTAGTACATAGTCTAGACTACATAACCTGGAGTCTCATTTTTTTCCTTTGTGAATCTTCAATCATACATCAGTATAGTAAAGTGGTTTGCTTTGTTTTCTTATCTAAGTTTTTTACGACATTTTAGTATATGAAAATATATTTTTTACAGTATTCTGTAAGAAATAAGAGCGCTATGTTCAAAATATAATTCACTTACCAAAAAATTCAGGCTCATGAAAATTTACCTCTAGAGTGTCATCTTTAAGCGTAAGAGGCGTGAAATGAGATGCTATAATTGCTTCATATTTGCGGGCCGAGCGAGGTGGAAAAATTGGCCAATTACTTCGGAAAACTTGTGCAGGTCACGTTCCACGTATTTAATTAGATAAGTGCTATTTCTACATTTTGATTTCATTATTTCGAGGAAGGCTTTATGTGTTTTGTTCGTGTAAATCCAATTATCGGAACAAAATTACATTGAGTTGGTTAATGTAAGATAAAAAAATATAGATTTTCTTTATAAAACTACATTAACAGATAAATATGTTTATAATTTTTGCGTGGAATTTCTATATAGGTTATTTTAAATAATATGAATAAAGGGACTATGCTAATGAAGGGTTTTGAGGTAAGATTAGAAGAATTCAGCAATCCAAATGGACCGTTTTCATTGATTTACAGCTTCAATATTCTTCTGAAAGTTTATTTGCTATTGGATTTCTTAAAAATGAATCATATTGTAAGTCGGTTATATACTCATAAATTAAATACATATATTTAAATTATTATGGTGTCTGACACGTATTAAAATAATCTACTAGTTATTAACTGACTTCCAAAAAGGAGGAGGTTATCAATTCGTCGGAATCTTTTTTTTATATGTATGTTCACCGATTACTCGAAGACGCCTGAACCGATTTGGATTTTTTTTGTTTCATAGGGTATACTTACCAGGTGATCCCATATAAATTTTATATGGGATATCGAGCGGTTTTCAAAAAAATTAACAATATATATTTTTTAAATAAATTGTTTCATCGAATATGTTTTAAAAAAACTTTATTCTTACAAATTACCTGCTTATTACGTCTACACTAAAAAGTTAAAAAGTTTTTTTCCAAACTCAGATTAATACTTCAAACATAAAAGCTAAAAAGATAATCTTTCATACAACGATCCATAAAATACAAGTATAACATAAATAAATTATGAAGTCGAGAAACAAAAAGATTTGCCGGCGGCAAAGATAGAGAACGAGATAAATTTTAGGTTTATGACACTTTCAGATAATTTATATCTGTGATAACGACAAGGTTTCCCTGCAGATGGCAACACAATTCAAAGGCGTTTCTAGATATTATGCATTATTGAGAAAATAGTTTAAATTTTAAAATTCTTAATACCTCTACATCTACAACAGATGTAGGTAGATATAGTTATTCTAACGAGCATATGATTAATCAACCACACGATTATTTTTATATCAAAGTGAAATATCCCATGAACGAGGCGCCAAAAAAAAAGTACAATTATAGTCCCTAGGAAATCATTAATACAAATCACGTACAGTTAAGCTGGTGATTATGAATGGCTGTAATAAGTTTTGTAATTACCGTTTCATGTAATTTATTCGCGTGTTATAAATATTCGTGTAAACGCACATCGTCATATCGGGCGCACCTCAATACCGCGGAACAATAATGAAATATCGTCGGCTGCTATCGACAAAACCAATTTGTTAAGCATTGCAAGAATGTCGATGATTAAAACAAGCCTGTAGCAACCTAGATTGGCTTTATAGATAAATAATAATAATCCTACTCATGGCCACACCTACTACCCCTACTGGACACAGGCCTGCCCTCAATGCGAGGAGAATCAGGCTATAGTCTAGTGCTGTCTAAGCGAGGGTTGGAGGAATTTACATGTGATTTAAAAAATAATTAGGTTCTCTTAGATATGCAGCTTTCCACACTATATTTTCTTTCACCGTCAAGTGATACTTATGGATTCTGAAATTAATTTGTATATAAAAATAGCAGAAATAAGAGATCCACGTTCTGAACGCGCTTTGCTTAGCTTTCGAAAAGAGCGCGTTACCACCGGGCTACCATTATATATCCTTTAGCCTAAAGATTTTTAGAATAAATTACCGGGTAAAACTAGTAGTATATCAGTAAATATCAGCGATAATAAATTCGTTATACCTATGAATCGTTAAGATGATGAGGACAAGAATCGTGGCGTATCGATAAAAATATATGGGGCAGCCACCAGACGTGATATGTGAGGATTAAGAGTCAACCATCAATAAGTAGCGTTCAAAATTCAGCGCACAGCGGCACGCGAGGCGCGGGAAAAAATTGAAAGGAGACTCAAATATGTCGTCGGAATATTAAAACATAAAATGCTGAATAATGCATCGAAGGACTTGCGAATGATATAACTGTAAGGTGATTGGCGTTATTGCTACCATTAGTACTTGTAATGAGAACTCAAATTTGTATTACTCCTAATTGTTTAACTCATTTTCTGTCTTATTATAGGACTACTATTACAAATGGAAAAGTTTGTATGTATGTCTTTTACTCCTTCACGCTGAAACTGCTGGACAGTTTTGGATGTAATGAAGTACACAGATAGACTATGACCTGGAGTAGCACATAGGCTACTATTAAGCGCCTAGTTAGTGAGGCAAAGGTTAGTCGTTAGTTGATATATATATATATATATATATATATATATATATATATATATATATATATATATATATATATATACCCCCAAGGGGGTGAAATATGGGTTAAAAGTTTGTATGAAACTTTTTATTCCTTGGAGATATTTGCATGAAATTTCGTATGAATTGAGTACGACAAAAATAATGAGTTACGTGTTTCATTATTTTCCAAAATTCAGCCCCTAAGAGAGTAATATTATTGTATGAAGCTTTTTAGAGTTTTTGTTGTAGTTTATTGCGAGCGAAGCTGCGGGGTCAGCTAGTTTGCTAATAAAATTTAAGCGCCTTATTCTTCCTTCGTTAGCTTAAGATTTTTTTATAAATAATATATAAATAAACATGCATTATCTATATACATATATTACATGATTGTCTTGGGAACAGATGGACTAATTTTGAAGATACTTTGAAAACCGTATTATTATTGCGGTTGAATAGAAAACCGCTCTAATTTACATATTTTGACTGCAGGCGGTACTTTTAGAGAGTCATTGAGCGTGAGTGAAACGAGGGCGGTAAGTTTGTATTGCTAGCAAAATTAATGCAGTAAAAAATTGTGAATTTTGTTTAAGCTTTTAAAGCGCGTTTTAAAATACTTATTTAATAATAGACAAATAATGTAGGATAAGTAAACGAAATACTACAAATTGATTAGACTGTAAAGGAGATTTTCAAAACAATTCCTGTTATCTATACATATAATAAAATTCCAACCAAGTCGAATCTGTACATTAGATATTTTTTCGAAAATCTTATTGAAATAGACGTTATTATCGATACAGAAGCCGAATCTATAGTTTTTAGAATTTTTGTCTGTCTGTCTATCTGTCTGTCTATTACCGCATCACAGAAAAACTACTGGAGGGATTTTGATGTGGTATAGTGATAAATGGTTATCCGGGTCCACATAGGTATAGGATACTTTTTACCGCGGGAAAATATCTCATTTCAAAGAAAAAATACAAAAACTGCAATGTAAGAGTATACTAATATGTAAAACCTAAGAATTTGGTTTTTGGTCATCTGAACGCGGGCGGAGCCGTGGGCAATGCTAGCCTATACATAAATAAATAAAGACAAACAGTACAACGAGGTACTGACCTTTTTCTCCTGTGTTTGTCAACCGCTGCCCTTTTTTTGCTTAGTAACTTTAGTGCTAACAATAAAAATTAAATTGTCAAAATTTGTCAATAATTATTATTATATACTAGCATTGCCCGCAGCCCCGCCCGCGTTCAGATGACCAAAAACCAAATTCTGAAGTTTTACATATATGTATACTCTAACGTTGCAGTTTTTGTATTTTTTCTCAGAAATGCGATATTTTCCCGTGGTAAAAAGTATCCTATATGTTGACCGGCATAACCAGCTATCACCATACCAAATTTCATCAAAATCCCTCCAGTAGTTTTTCTGTGATGTGGTAACAGACAGACAGACAGACAGACAGACAGACAGACAGACAGACAGACAGACAGATAGACAGACAGACAGACAAAAAATCTAAAAACCATAGATTCAGCCTCTGTATCGATAATAATGATTATTTCAATAAGATTTTCCAAAAAATATTTAATGTACAGATTCGACTCAGAAATTTATTATATGTATAGATGGTCGAATTGGCTCTGGACGAACAGTAGTAGTACCTAATAAAAGGAAAAAGTCTTATATTGTTTAGATTCGTCCGTTATTATATTGATTTCATAGAGAAAATAAACAAAATCGGAGCAGGGATAATCACGGATAAGTATTCTGGGAACCGAAGGGTACAGATAAGCTACCTAATACCTTTAAACAGACATTAAATCTCCTTAATGTACAAAAGAGTTACTATATTTTTACATCATTTAGATTTTAAACAGATTTGGATTCTAATGACATTGACTACAAAATTAAAAAAAAAGTTTGTTTGTTGGTCTTTTTGTTACGCGGTAAAGGAGTATTTGATTTATTTTTTTTATATTACATAAATATGTGTAGAGTGCCTTAGATGGACAGTGTAGGGGTGAAATACATCGCTCAGTTGTTTCTATATAATATAGAAATGAGAAGAACAGACTGAGGTATCAGTATTAAATATTACTACACATTTTCTACCTTCTTATCGCATATTGTGGAGTAGAAATATCTTAGATTTTTACAGTTCCTAACATTCAACATGTAATTTTATTATCACTTTTTAAGTACAGATACATTATCTAAATGAAAATGTTATATTAAATCTATTCAAACTATTTAATAAATCTTAAGCAGTTATAGAGTAATGTAATAGCCATGAACGGTGTTCACTGCCTCCACTTACTATCTCTAATGGGCCATGTGCACTTTATTGTCGAAAATTGCATTTGTGAAATGAAAATTCTACGGTTTTTTGTCTTTACGGCAAAGTGGTACTAAAAATTCATGAATGTACGCACTCACAATTGAGTGCGTGAATGGGTTTAACTACAATAAAATGTTTGTTAGAATTATTCAAAATGCTATTCTCAAAAAGAAATTGGTTTAAATTTTTTGATACGGTTTTAGAAAAGCACTATGGACTGTATTACCGCACACTTACTATGTACATATATATTCTTTACCAGCGGCTCACCCTCGCTTCAAAACAAAAACAAACCTATCCCACGGGAAACTGTACATTTTCCGGGATAAAATAGCAATGTATAATAGCAAAAATAGATAGCCTATGTGTTATTCCAGACTATAATCTATCTCTGTGCCAAATTTCATCCAGATCCGTTCAGCCGTTCTGGCGTGAAAGAGTAACAAACATTCATACTCACAAACTTTCACATTTATAATATTAATACGGAAATAATATTAATACGGATCGCACAATATCTATGTTACACTGATAATACAGAGACAAATGTGGATAAAGGTGGACTTATCTCTAGAAGAGATCTCTTCCAGCCAACCTATGGAAATGAGAAATATAGCGTGTGGGTATAGATTCGTATGGCTATATGTATATATTGACTATGAACGATATTTTTTATATTATTGTTTTTTTATATATATATATATATATATATTAAAAAATATGGTGTAGTGGCTAGCATGTACGGCTGCACACCCGGAGGTCCTGGGTTCGAGTCCCGGGTCGGGCCAAGTTTAGTTATTGAGTCTTTCTGTATAGTAAGTCTCAGTAACAGCCCGGAGTTGGGAAGTGGGCGGTGTTTCACCCCCGTGCCTCGGAGAGCACGAAAAGCCGTCGGTCCTGCGCCTTAACTCTCACCGGTCGTGTCGAGTGGTCGTCCCACCGGAGTATGAGAGTGATAGGAATAGAGAGTGCACTTGTGTCTGCGCGTACACTTGAGCACTATAATATCTCCTGCGCAGTTGGCTAATCTCATTGAGATTGGCCGCCGTGGCCGGAATCGGCTAGGAGAACATTATTATATATATATATATATATATATATATGTATATATATATATATATATATATATATATATATATATATATATATATAGTATATATATATATAGTAGTTTCTATCCGTGGTCGTCGTTTGTTTTGTTACAACAATAATAATGATATGACGATATAAACGCATGAATCTTTAATGCACTAGTAAATTGTATTTAGCTGTTCCAGAGATTAGCAGATACAGGCAGATAAACAGACAAACTAATTTTAATATCATAAAATTAGCGTCGAAAAAACACAATTCTTTTGGTTAATGTAAGGTAGTGAATATAAGTAATGTCATTTTGTATAACAAAAATAAATAAAATATGAAATGCTCTTGAAATAATATGACACACGAGTCATTAGTCGCCCTAGCAATTATACGGAGGATTATTTTGGGCTGTTCACATTACATTAACTTTTACAGCAACGAGCGTGATAAATAATTCTTCGAAATAAAAACTTTAAATGAATTATAAGAACAAAATGTTTAGCGAAAATAATAATTATTTTCATTGATGTCTCACAATCATGTACTAGTCACCATAAGTGAGAAATATATATCAAAAATTACACTGATAAACAAACGGAATAATAATAATAAAAAAAAATATTTTGACAAACAATGAAAGCTACACCGGTAAAAAAAATTTGTACCAACATATAAACAGAACATGATCTGAGAAAAGGATATAATAACATTTTTTCAAGTAAAATCATACTACACTGGCAAAGTCGTTGTATCATATGAACCAATATATGAAATATCAAGTAAATTTGTGTCCATGATCACACCGCCGCGTATTTACTACCCTGGCATGAGACCAAGCGAAGCCTGTATATAACTTTTACATATTAGCCTAATATTTTCAACCGTTTGTAACACTGAATGCAGATTTCCATACTTGGCAGATTTATATCAGCTTTTGTGCTTTATGTTATTTTGTATCGTACCGTGGATAGATGATGTTAGCTTCCGCCTCATGTGGATATCCAAACTCGACTTCCGGTAATACATATAGGAACATTGTCTTTGGTAATTTATTAAATCTATACATATAATAAAATTTTGAGTCAAATATTATTTGGAAAATCGTATTGAAATAGTCATTATTATCGATACAGAGGCCGAATCTATAGTATTTAGAATTTTTGTCTATCTGTTTGTCTGGATCACGTGAAAATCACTGAACAGATTTTGACGAAATTTGGTATGATGATAGCTGGATATTCGGGTCTTTTCATATAGGATACTTTTTACTGCGAGATAATAGGTATCTCAAATCTAAGAAATGTATATTAATCGTTAAAATGTTCCTAGGGACGAACCCGAGCGAGGCGAGGGTGAGTCGCTAGTTATGTAATAAAATTGTATATTTACATATTTACGTTACATACTGCAGATATATATTTATTTATACTTAGTAATATGACACATTTAAGAATTTCTGGCGCCCATGCTAGTTGAAATTGAATTGCTGGAGTCAGATCACTTAAATGTAAATTACCATGATTTATATTGTTAAACTAGAACAAACTTACATAATACATGAATTATAATTACAACAACATAATTTTGAACTAAGATATTTTCAATTTCATAAAATAAATATGTACATCATAATTTATTTAAGAAGCTTGTTATCTAAGTCTTCTTTTTTCATTATACTTGTTAAGTTGGCAAGAATTGTAACTTTCTTTAAGATCTTGGCATGCTCTAGAGGTTAACATCATATCATAGAATTCTCAATTCTTGAGCCAAATTTATGTTCCAATAAATTTCTTAGGTATATTTTTTGGCAAGTATACAGTAAGATTAAACATACTCTATTATGAAAACTTAGAAATGAAGACATATATACTTAAAACGTGACAACTGACCAAGTTATTTATTATTGTGTAATGAAGCTAAGTTTTTTACTTTAACGATTTCACGATTACAGTTTAGATAATATATGTAATATACATATAATAAAATTGTAACTAAGCCAAATCTGTACATTAAATATTTTTTGGAAAATCTTATTGAAACAAACATTATTATCGATACAGAGGCCGAATCTATAGTTTTTAGAATTTTTGCTTGTCTGTCTGTCTGTTACCGCATCATAGAAAAAACACTGGAGGGATTTGATGAAATTTGGTATGGTGATACCTGGTTATCCTGGTCAACATATAGGATAATTTTTACCGCGGGAGAATATCTCATTTGTGAGAAAAATACAAAAACTGCATTGTAAGAGTATACTAATATATAAAACCTAAGAATTTGGTTTTTGGTCGTCTAAACGCGGGTGGAGCCGCGGGCAATGCTAGTCTGTAATAAATTAATTAGATATACGATGCTAATATCGACGTGTTACATGAACAGAGATGGCAAGTCTATACATCGAGGGTAATAGAATTTTTAGAGATTCTCCTATTTTCATGTTCAGTAACGTTAGCCGCATCGAAAAGGATATTACAGCCCATAAATTGTTATTATACCGCGTCGATAGTACTTTAAGCTTTATCGATCCTCTACGAGCAAATTGGCCGACTTATTTCGCATTTTCCATCATAATGCCGTAACATCGATTACGAGAGGACACGCTTATAGCAATTTATTCGCCATCGTATCGTATAAACTGTGTCCTTCTAATCGACATTTTAGATTTACGAAGTTATGAAAGCACTACATTAAAATGATACATGTATTTGTATATACATGTGTGTGTTTATTTCCATGATACCACCGCGAATGTATAGCCGTAAATGAAGCGGAATTCAGAGGCTTACGTCGCTCGATTCGGCGCGTTCGTCATTATTAAAGTAAGCATTCACCGAGGGCTCTCAGGATTGCAATAGCAGCTATTTTATATATTACCAGATTCATCGTTGTCAGTATGAAGTAAGTTTCTTATAGCAAATATTTTTTGCTCCATGTACGACGGAGCAGGCCCTTTTAATTATCCACATTCCGGGTGGACAAATTGTTCGCTGGCTTTCGGGCCCGGATATTAATTTCGATACATTGTCCCTACCCGGCTATATGAAATGATGATCATTATTTTCTGCCCACAATATACGATTTAAACGTTCTTATAAATTACTAGAATTTAGGTATAATACTATATGTTACTATAAAAATTTGGCAAGATTAGAGTAAAATAATTTCTAATCTATACATACATAGGTATAATAAAATTGTAACTAAGTCGAATGTGTACATTAAATATTTTTTGGAAAATCTAATTGAAATAGACATTATTATCGATAGAGAGGCTGAATCTATAGTTTTTAGAATTTTTGTCTGTCTGTCTGTCTGTCTGTCTGTTACCGTATCACGAGAAAACCACTGGACAAATTTTGATGTTTGGTATGATGATAGCTAGTTATCCGGGTCAACATATAGGGTACTTTTTACTGCGGGAAAATATCTCATCTCTGAGAAATATATAATAATATAATAATATACTAAACGCTAAAACGTAACTAGTTAGTTCTCCATTTAGTCAATAATTATGAAAAAATATTAACAAAAGCATTGCTGTTATTCTTCTTTTCATGTGCAATGAATTAAAACAATTGGAGCACCAGCGAAAAGAAGATGTTGCGAAAAAATTAACTTCAAACAATACCACTGAGATATGTTTTAGATAAAGATTATTTATACAGTGTCTTATTTTACAAATCCAATTTCCGCGTGAATTCACGAGCTGGCTGTAAATAACGCAGACAAAGCTTTGCAAGAATCGCGCACCGTTCGATACATTATGCAGACCACGCTTCAGTGCGCCGAGCAATGAGCTCTGTAAATACACCGGGCACATCTAAAACGACGTTTTCCCACTTTCTAACATTTTTTTTCATTGACTTTACATACTTTTCAGGGGTATTTAAAAACTTTCGAGCGGTTAAACCGGCTTAGTAAGTTAATTTCTGCTTCAGTCGGGTCGAGCTCGAACAATGGGTGTAGATAAAAGCGCTTTTCTAAAGTTCAAAAATATAAACCGTAATAAATAGAATAATATTGATATGGCGTCATATTTTTTATACGTCATCAATTTGAAACATCATAAGATCGTTAGTCATAACAAATGATCCTCCCCAGTCACACTAACGAAATTCTGAGGCAAAAAGCTACGGAACTACGCCGTGGTGCCTCACGTTATTAGCTCGAGCATCAATAATACACGAATGCACCCTATCGCCACATTCAGAAGGCACTATTTCATGTACTTTTGTTCTCGTCACTTTTTTGACCTGTCTCTGGGGCGTAGAGGAAAAGTCGTGATTTAGAGACGACAAAAATGTTATTTTCGTTACAGGCTCTGTGTGAACGTTAGTTGTGGGCTTGCGTGACATATTTTTCTAGTGTCGAGGATGACAAATGGCAAGATAAATCATAACGAAAGCCAGCTTTTCTTTCAAAAGTTTTATTTCTACGCATTATTCGAAAGCTTTTATATAGTCTGACAGTTTCATTATTCTTGCTTTATGTTTGTCTAATCGCAAAGTGATCTTAAACATATTTTGTGCCGTAGTAGTTGCCTAAAATATATTTATTAAAGGTAAATTTATTAAAATTGACATAAATAGGTGTAAAAATATCACTTTTTCGATATTATAAATTCCTACTATTTAATCACTTTAAGCCATAAATATTTCTAGATCACCGTATTCTATTTATCTTTGGAATTAAGTCCTGTTAGGATTTAATGTCACCGAGCTGTAAATGAAGAATAATTTTATTAGTTCCAAGATACTTTCGGATGACTTTGGTTATATAAATTTTGGTGAACGATAAAGTTTATCACCGGTGAGAGCACAAAATGATAAAGGAGGGATTTGTTATAAGCGCTCATTTCCGCCGGCGTCGAGTTCGTTACATTCAGTGGTGCGCCCCTGACGGGACATCATCTACAATGAAAATCCACAAACAATGATTTATTTTATATCATAAATACAAAAACGATATATTATTTTATACGCAGTAAAACCTTTTTGTTTTATTTTAGTTCTGCGTCAAATTCGCGCATTTTGCTGAATAAAAAAATAATATTGTCAGAATATGAGACGCACAATATTGTTATAAAAGTA
This sequence comes from Brenthis daphne, assembly GCA_947093115.1. Lineage (NCBI taxonomy): Eukaryota > Metazoa > Arthropoda > Insecta > Lepidoptera > Nymphalidae > Brenthis > Brenthis daphne. The sequence continues at coordinate 31,439,330 of OX352471.1, read as the reverse complement.
CTAAATAATTTAGTATGCTACAAATTCATTAGCTATGTATAGGAATTCTTACCAGCGTGGAATGCTTACGGTATTCTTTAGTGTTGGCTCAAAACCTTTAGCTATATGGGATACTCATACTCAAGATGGATATATAACAAGGTTTTTAGATCAGGATATAAAGTCTATGGTATTAGAGATAGGAGGAACCAATGTAAGTACAACATATATTACCTGTCCGAAGGGAAACATGGTGCTAGGAATTACAATGCCCTTTTTAGTTATGATAGTTAAGAATCTCAAAAAATATTTTTCCTTTGAAGTAACTATCCTCGACGAAACTGGGACTAGACGAAGATTTCGAATATCGAATTTCCAAAGCAGCACCCAGATATTGCCGCTTTGTACAGTAATGCCTATCGGCCTTTCTGATGGATGGAATCAAATACAATTCAATTTAGCAGAATTTACTCGTCGCGCATACAAAAAACAATATGTAGAAGTACAAAAGCTAAAAATCAACGCAAATATTCGCCTTAGAAGAATTTACTTTACTGAAAAGCTAATACCAGAAGATCAATTGCCACCAGAATACAAATTGTACTTTCCATTACCGTCGAATGCGAAAGGCAAACAAGGTATACAAACAAACGCTCAGAATAAAGAAAACGTAAAAACGTCTACATCTCAACAACCAATTGAGCAACGTGTTCGCTCTGTTGAAAAGATTGGAAGCAGAGTAGAGGTCACAAGAAGTTCCAAGATTCACGTTCCTTCTGTAAAAACATCATCGACACAGGTATCTCGAAAATATTCAAAACTGAAGGTTGAAGATGTAAAGGAAGCTGTAGAAACACTGCAAGCAAGTGAAGAAGTCGAAGATTTAAATACTCAAGCAGAAATAAAAGAAGAGAATTTGCCAAGTACAGTAGATGTAACAGAAGAGACAAAGACTGATAATCAAGAAGTTGAAACTTAAGATTGCTGTATTTAATTATGGGTCTTACTTTTTAATTTTAATTATTATATTTCTAATTTCAAAGAATTTTCTATTAAGTTTCTTTATTGTGTTTAATTTCTTTGTATTTTAAATAATTATTATAAATTACAAATGAAAAATAAAAATAAAAAATGCCTACTTTATTTTTGTAAATCGTAAAAACCAACTGAGTATTAGTAAAATGAAAATTCTTTTTGTACTTTTACTTTTTATAATTTAGCTGATATGTTACCTAAGTTCTGCCAACACCAAGTATTATTTATTAAGATTCAGTACATTATACACTAAACACAATTTTCCTTGTAAAACGTGAACTAAGAAAATGTCTGTTGTATGAATTTTACTTATAGTAAAACTATCAGAACCCGCGGCTTCGCTCGTGCTAAAACTACAAAAAGATCTCTAAAAAGGTAGTTTCATAGAAACTTTCATCCCCTATTTTACCCCCTTATAGCATGAATTTCGAAAAATGCTAAACCACGTATTTATTTAATTTTATTGAAGAGCATTAATACCGTTAAGTTTCAAGTAATTTTGATCATACATTTTTTTTTGGATTGTATTATAATGTGTTTTCTCATGGGAATTAGTCTCCCGCAGTAAAAAGTAGCCTATGTTACTCTCCAGCTCTGCAACTATCTCCACACAAAAAATCACGCCAATCCGTCACTTTGTTTCAACGTGAAAAATGGACACAAACAAACAAACAAACACACACACACACTTTCATATTTTTTATATTAGTATGGATTATAAAATAAATATTCTATATTTTTATAGCATGATACATGCTGGTCAGTAATAATGTAAATTAAATATTTAATGTCATTCAAACATGACGATAGTGACGCAACTGTCATAAATAATAAAATAACAATGTTCAAGAATACGTATCAAAGTGGATTATTATCTATATTTTATAGTTGCGGTTCTAATCCTTTGGCGATATGGGACATGGAAGTAAAGAATGGCCACATAAAACGTCTAACCGACAACGAAGTTAATTCTATAGTTCTTGAAATTGTAAGTACAAACGTTGCTACAACTTTCATTTCATCTCCAAAAAGAAATCAAGTACTAGGAATCAAACTACCTTTCCTAGTAATGATCGTGAAAAACTTAAAACGATATTTTTCATTTGAAATAACTATTTTAGACGATCAACAAATGCGGAGGCGATTTAGAATTTCAAATTTTCAATCTACCACTAAAATTAAACCTTTTTGTACGAGTATGCCCATTGGATTGTCAGGTGGATGGAATCAAATACAATTTAACTTAGCAGACTTTACACGCCGGGCATATGGAACACAATATATTGAAGCTCTTCGAGTTCAGGTGCATGCTAACGTGCGTTTACGAAGAATATACTTTAGTGAGCGTCTTTTTACAGAAGAAGAATTACCTCAAGACTATAAATTGTACTTGCCATTAGAAGCTAAATCAAAAAAGCGGAAGTTACTGAAAAAAGACGATGTTGCCAAAAGTTCACAGGTTACCAAAGCTCCACCGCAAGTTTCAGTAGATATGGTGAAACCAATCGAACCAGAACCGCCTACAATGATTGAAAATAAAGTAAGTGTAGCAACTGTGGTACCTTCAGAAGCTGAAGTTGAAGAAGAGAAATATGCTGAGCCACCTGCTGAGCCACCTGCTCAGCCACCTATCGAGCCACCTACCGAGTCACCTACCGAGCCACCAGCCGAGGTTCCATCACCAGCAGCTGAACTTGAGGAAATAGAAGCCTCACAACCAAAAGCGACAGCAGTGGCGGATGAAATAGCCGAACCAGTCAATGAAGATCAAGCAGAAGCTCCTCCAGAAGAATCATAATTTTATAATGTATTTTCTACACTATTTTTTCTTATGAGCATACGTTTTAGTTTGTTATATTGATTTAAAATAATATATTCCTATTTATATAATGGCATTCATTTTCATTATAAGTTTTAACAAAATAATTATTATCACATGTTTAGAGAAAAGTTTACAGTTACAGTGGAGATTAAAATTATTTTCTATAATAACGTCAATGAAGTACCCACTATTCAGATTGTTTGTTGACAGAAATATTATATAAAATTACATTTTTTCAGATTCTGGTATCATGTTGTATGAAATTCTAAAGACACCCATACATATAATAAAATTGTAACTAAGCCGAATCTGTACACTAAATATTTTTTGGAAAATCTTATTGAAATAAACTTTATTATCGCTACAGAGGCTGAATCTATAGTTTTGGAATTTCTGTCTGTCTGTTACCACACCACAGAAAAACCACTGGAGGGATTTTGATGAAACTTGGTATGGTTATCCGGGTCAACATATAAGATACTTTTTACCGCGGAAAAATGTCTCATTTCTGAGAAAAAAATACAAAAACTGCAATGTAAGAGTATACTAATATGTAAAACCTAAGAATTAGGTTTTTGGTTATCTGAATGCGGGCGGAGCCGCGGACAATACTGTTTAGAAATATTATTTAAAAAACGATGAAAATTGTTACTAATACTTTTCGAACTCAGTAGTTGTAACCAAATAAATTATCTCTTCATAAACATAGCATAAGTATGTACAATCTTTTTATATTTTTATTAAGAGAATTGAATAAAAACAAATATTTCTACCAAGAGGCTCATTCCAAAATCACGAACTCAATATTCCATTTTTATTACACTGAATACGTAAGCTGGGATATCTTTAAATATGTAAACAAAAATGCCCGATCCGCCTTCTTGTATATAGGCTTACGTTCAATAATAATAAATGATTTTAACTCCTATGGAACTATGATGAAAGGCAACATGGGCAAAGCTGCCTTTAATGTTAGAAATTCATACTGCTTTTCATATGAGGGAATCTTTTATCGACTCTTCTTTATATTTTTCTAATATAATAGTGCAATGTTACAGATATTTTTGAACTACAATACTAATATTTCAATTGAATTTACGTACGTATAGAGTCTGTGCGGAAAGAGAAGCGTCATAAGGTTTGAGGGCGCAACTTTGTTTAATTACTGTATTTGTTATGTTGACAACAATATAGCGCGACTGTTACATCTTGATACTTTGAAACTATGTTAGAATATAATGTTTTCAGATTCCGTCATAATATTGTTTTAAGGAATGATTTTAATGATAACTGTTAAAGATATTTCTGAATGGATGTCATGTGCATTTAAAATCAATTTTTTAAGAACATAGTTCAATTTTTTAAGTATTACGTTCAATGTGTTCGGGGATCGGAAATAAAGGACAGTTAAAAACAGTGATTTATGACCATTCATAAACACACACACGTCTTCCTTTACGTTTTTTTCCCTGGCGTGCACCATATGCTGTTATTTATGAAACTTACATTTTTTTATTTAAGATACTGTATCATTACTCAATGCTGAAAAAGTAGAAAAATTATTTTAAGTTAAGACTAACTTTATTAACTCGCTTAGACAAGCGCATTATAAATTAAAAGTATCAACACTCTTTATACCTGCTATCAAAAACATTGATTGGAACAAAATAAACAAATATTTTCATATTTCTAAATGAATTCCTTTTAATTTATACATATTTTGAGATCTCAAGGACCGCAGGTTACTCAGGAAATCTATACACATTCAAATAAAACTGTTACATACCGGACATATATGCCACACTTTCCGTGACTTTATTTAGGTCAATAATAGTGTGTTTTGCTGCTTTTTCTCCTTAGTAGAAATGTTTAATATTAAATATTATTTCCCTTGTCGAACTGTGTAAAGTTTTACCCCTCTTCAACATGATTTAAAATAAAAATCACAATAAAACAACACAATAAAAACGAAATTAAGTTTGACATTTGACAGATGGCTAGATTGGGTAGCCATATAAAAATCATAATTTTAGTTCCATTTTATGCCACGACGGTTCTCTTTCCGCACAGACTCTATCATACTGATTAAACTAAAATAAAAGTTAAAATGGTCTTTGTCTATGGAAACTTACGTTGATGATAATTATTATTATGGGATGTCATCATTTGCCTTATCGGTATTGAACATATTATCGGTTTATCTTATAAAATTGATATACAAATTGAAATTGATACAAAAGAATTAATTATTTTAAAATATATCACTAATACATGTTTATTCATAATGTAAAATATGAACTGTGAATTAAATATTTACAATGTTATTTATAATTATCAAAAAATATAAATAATGGAACAAAATAAAACAGATTTGTCAAGATAGTTAGTTTCTTAGGTCTGAGAAAACACATGTTTTCGAGTTTTCATTCAGTTTTCTTTTGTATTATTCCACGCAAAATATGGTCGGCAATTTGCACGCTCTGGTATAAGCATCGTGGTCAGGCGGCCAAGGTGCAAGAACATCAATCACAGGTGTCCAAGTTCGAATCTCAGTCGCATACAAAGTTTTTACTTTTGTTTTTTTTTATATTTATTCAAGGTTTTAGTTAAAAAAAAAAGAAAATTGCAATGTAGGCCAAAAACTCCGAGCGAAGCTCGGTAGCCCAGGTACTATACGTTTAAACGATACACGACTAAAATATTATCTTACTCTAAAACACACATTTAAAATGAAAAACCTAAGGATTTACATGAAATTTTAGTTTAAAATACTATTACGTTGTATCCAAAACCACATATATCTTTCAACGTATTCCCTCAGCATAAACGTTAGTAATAAGCTACCGTAGCGTGGTAAGCTATAAATCACATTGCAATGCGCGTTTCTTACTGAGTCTAAGATGAAAGTTGATAGCGAGTAAGACTGTATTTTAAATAATTATGCACCATAATTTCGTTATACGGAACTCATTCTGAAATATATATAGCGAGCGTACAATAGAGTAAAAATATATAAAAGAATAAATCTACTTTGTAGGTACTGAAAAACTTGAAAGTTTTAGGAAAATGTCTAATGAAGTTTAATCTAAGCATCAAGTTATGTTTCTCTCTCATTTTATTTTCTTTAATTACAGAAATTAAATCATCAACCTAATTTTAGTTTTATTTTGAACATATTTAATGTATATATAATATAGATATGTGCAAATAATTATATGATCAACATAGGTATAAAATAATACCACCTATTAGTTTTTGTGCCCTTTAAATAAAAGTTTATAATAATTATTATAAAACAACATAAAATAGTGTATTTAATATAAAAGCAACAGTAGATGCATGCTAAAATCATAATTTTAGATAATGATTTTCTTTTAAATATCCAAAGATATTAACAATATGAGTTTTATAACCATTTTTATTTTAAATCATTTTTTAAATAATACTTTCTCAGATTTACGCGAATATTTGACATTTTAAATAAAACTATCTTTTCGAATTATTTCGCGGATTTATTTTGATTTTTGGTTCCCTTCGGATTATTTAAAATATCATTTTTTTTAATTTTTTTATTATTTTTATAATGTTTAACTGTCGCATCATTTAAATATTTTTACGAGCATATATTTTACGGTTTTAGTCCTGATATAATTTAAGTGTGGAGCGCTAGCAAATATTTACAGTCGCTACCATGTTTAAACTTAAACCGACGCATTTAACAAACTACAGCAGCATTTCAGTCCGCTGCTGGCTTCGTAATATTAAATCTTTAATTTACTACCACAATATTAAGCGACAACAAAATTGATTACACGTAAATTGTTCTCAATAATAGTGAAAATTAATTTGCATTACAAACCAAATTTTATAATTACAAGTCAGTCAACAAGTTTCACGTATTAAGTTTTTTTTATCTTAGTTATCACTGAGGCCTTCATAACTAAAATTATACAAAGAAAACTTCTAACTTACGAGAGAGAGAGAAAAAAATGTGTATGTGTGTGTGTGTGTGTGTGTGTGTGTGTGTGTGTGTGTGTGTGTGTGTGTGTGTCTGCGTGTGTTTGAGTGGGTTTGGTTGTTGCTTGTTTGTCTCATGTTACTATTACAATTTGTATATTTATTTATTCATTTTTTATATTATAAAAGTAATTTGTGTATTATTATAACATTATTAATAATAATAATACTGAGTTTAGATTATATTCATATTTTTATGAAGATAATAATTATATATTTTAACAAAGATGATTTTAAATTCCACATCGTCATAAAAAAAATCTTGCCACTTCTGAAGTAGTGCACATAATCTCTATATGTATATGTATAATCCTTCTGTAGGTACGTGTGTATGTTAATGAACTTCTCATAAATAGTTGGATCGATTTTATTAAAAAAATTGTTGGAGTGGGTTTCTGGATGAATTCACAACTAGACCTAGTAGGTGGCGCTGAAGTTGGGTTCTAGGATTTTTTAGTTTTCTTAGGATTTAGACACGTACAGAAGATTTATTTATATGTTTAGACTAGACAACATCTGTCGGATATCCTAGTACATATATAGTATCTCCTGTTAAGGTATTTAATAAAAAATAAAACAATATAATTAGGAGTTCTATTAATATTTTACAGTACAGTTTCCTTAGCTGTTAGTTGACCCAAAGCAGGTCTAAACTAATTTGTTAGGGTGCATGCTTCTACGTTCTAGTCAGCTCACGAAATCTAAATTTTGATGTAGTAAAATTTACGACAAAGGTTTATAATCCATCTGAAGTACGGGTAGGGCGAACGTGCCTTGATTCAGTTATTAGCCATATCCGACATTATAAACATATTTAGAAATGAATATTGTTTAACGTCTAATATTATAAAGAGGCCAAAAAGTTTGTATGTTTGTTCGTAAAAAAGTCTAAAACTAAGGAACCGATTTAATTTTGCACCGATTTAATTTTGAAAGCTACTTTACAAATGTTTTATAATACAAAATTCTCGTATCACGATGTTGGTCCGCGATGTACTTCGAAATTACTTATTCGATCTTAACGTAATACTTTTCAAAATGTTCCAACTTTTATGTTAGCTAGATAGGATAATTTCTACCCCGATTATTTCTTTTTTTATTGCAAAATTAATGTTTTTCATTGTCTATTGCTTTTTGGTTGGTCCTTCTTTTAAGGAGTAAGCACCCAAGAAACGGATCAGAGTATTTTTTAGATAGGGATGGTTTATAAGTCAGAGGATAACATAGGATACTTTTTATCCAGGTACATTAATATCACGGAGCTTAATAAATAATAGCAAATTTACAAATTAAATTAACGAATGAATCGTCAAATTCAAATTTTGCCTTACATATTTAGATGAGTGATGTTTAGACTTTAGTGGTACGACAAGCTATTAGTAAATAGCAGTCGCAAAGCCATGTCAGATATGTTTAGGTGACTTAAGCTGATGAGAGAGGATGTCACAACCTTGAGGAAAAAAAACAGATTTCTTTTTGAATATAATATATTTATCAAACATAATAAATTATGAATATATTTTTAGAATGACAAAGAAATATGAAGATTGCATTTATTATTCTTTATAAATAAACACAGTAATCTGTAAGCACCTCGTGCCATATATACGCTATTCATAATATGTTAGTTGATGAAAAGTGAAAATACCTTTTTTCGCTTTGCATATTAAGCTACGAACACATGTCAGAACATTATGACTAATGACAGACTTTCATGCTTATTGCGAAGTAAAAAGCTTTTTTATTCACGACTCAAATAAAAAATATTATATAAACAAAGACGTTTCCCGTTGAAAGAGAAATTATTTTCATGTTATCCCCAAGTTGACAATGGCAACACTTATTTCATAAACAATGTAATTTAACAACTTTAGATAAAATCCTTATGAATATCATAAATGCGAACGTGTTTCTTAATTGTTTTTTCTCCCACGCAGAAACTGAGCAACCGATATCACGTATTTTTTAATACATAGTACACACCTACACATTTAATATATTGCAAAATGTGACATTAGGGTGTTACTAGCTTAAAAATAAGCACCAAGATTAAACTCACCAAATTCTCCAAGGTCATGGGTTTGATTACCACACGTCCAATATCAGTTTGCCCCGGTCCGGTTATGATGAAGCTTAGTATATATATATATATATATATATATATATATATATATATATATATATTAGATATATAACAACAGTATAAAAAACTGTTGAATAAATTATCATAAAACAATTTTGTAAAGAAATATAAAAGATAATAAGCACGATTAAAATTTGTTGACCGTTGTGCACATAAAATATTCTCAACGCTGACCAAGATTAGTGGACTAGGGAAATTAATGTTCAGGCTTCCTAAGAGATTTATCTGCTGACTTCTCCAACACTTACTCAAATTGAAGGAGCCATGTTTGGGACGTTTAGTTATAGCTTATACATACGACTATACAGATATAGCTATATATATTATATATCGCTTATATAGCTTATACAGATATAGTAGGAGATTTTATATGTTGTTTTCATAAGACAATTATAGTTATATACTGATAAAACTATCTTAATTATGTATATTTAGCACTTAGTACACTTTTTTAGTTATATATAAAATAAGTCACATGATGTACCTATTTAAAGTGTATTTCCATGAACGAATTTATCAAATACTAATGAATCATGTCGGTCTAATTGCCAGAATAAATTAGTTTTTTTTAATGATTATAAAAGGCTTTAATACAATTCCGTTGCGTATAATAATAGAAGTATAATATTATATATTTATAAAATAATAAAAATCTTTCATTAAAGCATCAATTATTAAATAAAAAAAATGAAAAGAACAGATCAATATACTTCGCAATTATAAAATTAAATAGGATAAACTAAAAATTATATTTTATAGATTGGCATAAACTACCCAAAAAACGTTCAAAAAATTTATACTTCGAAAATATAGTGAATCTATTTATGTGATTTGCCTTCAAATAAAACAGGTTTATTTTGCATGGAATTCAAATAGTATACATAAATAACGCCATCTTCACGGTACATAAAGCTGGCCACCTTTACGTGCTCGGACCATCGTATTTTAGCCAGTGCACGTACGTCACTATTAGGTACAGATAATGGACTAACAATAATCCATACATATAATAAAATTGTAACTAAGCCGAATCTGTACATTAAATATTTTTTGGAAAATCTTATTGAAATAGTCATTATTATTTATACAGAAGCCGAATCTATAGTTTTTTAATTTTTTGTCTGTCTGTCTGTGACCGCATCACAGAAAAACTACTGGAGGGATTTTGATGAAATTTGTTTTGGTGGTAGCTGGTTATCCGGGTCAACATATAGGATACTTTTTACCGAGGAAAAATGTGTCATTGGTGAGAAAAAATACAAAAACTGTAATGTAAGAGTATACTAATATGTAAAACCTAAGAATTTGGTTTTTTGTCGCGGGCGAAGCCGCGGGCAATGCTAGTTATCTTATAAAACCTCGAAGCATAAATTATATATTTCCAAAATATATTAAATAAGTTCTTATATATTTAAATATCAATTTATGTGCTACTATATTAAAAAGCTAAGGATATAGTGTTTTTTTTATTTATGTAAACGTACGAACTGGAATTACCAGTAAGATAAAAATATGTCTTTGCACTTTACAGTCTATTTATTGTGGAAGGTTATATAAGTTATCTAATTTCATGCTATGGTCTTTCTATAGAATATAAACAATATGGTGTAAATTACGCGAGCAGAGTTGCAGGTAAACGCTAGTTTAATGTGTTTTTCGTAGTTGCTCACTGAAGTATTTTAAATTGTATCTGTATTAAGCTTCCCTGAAATTTTAAGGCCGAAGAGCCTTTTGACACATGTCAGAAAGATAATTTTTTTGCGACACAAAGTCCCCAAATCAGTTGACTTAAATCGAGCAAAATTCCATACAACATACTGTACCTATAACTTTTTATTGACATTCTATTTGTCAATTAATGTTATAACTAACTCTATATGTCAATTAATATATTATTTTGTTGATAAATATTAAAAAAAAACAGTAACATACATAACAAACAGAAAAACAAAAAAAAACATGCATAGATAATAATTAATAATAGCTAACAAAATAATAATAATACTCATTTAAAATGTACCATAACAATTTGAATAAATTATAATTATTGTAGTCGACATATTAATTTTATATCGTGAAACACACGAATAATTAAATATCACCACATTTTAATACATTATGTCATATTACATGGATTGACAGATTACATTATTTCTAGTTCGTTAGTACTATAGTTAATTATGCAGATTTCAACCATTTAAATGACCTTATATTAGTTTAATATGTATGGAAATTTAATTCTTTTACGAGTATACTATAATTACGTAACTGTTGTAACATAGAAATAAACTTAATATTGTAATTTACTGTATACTGTACCGTTCAAATAAAAAATCTCCAAAATGTAAAGTTAACATCGCCTTCATCTATAGATGATCTATAGATACATTAAATATTTTTTTGGAAATTCTTATTGAAATAGACTTTATTATCGATACAGAGGCCGAATCTATAATTTTTAGAATTTTTGTCTGTCTGTCTGTTACCGCATCACAGAAAACCACCGGAGGGATTTTGATGAAATTTGGTATGATGATAGCTGGTTATCCGGGTCAACATATATGATACTTTTTACTGCGGGAAAACATCTCATCTCTGAGAAATCTATACTAAACGTTAAAACGTAAGCAGGGACGAACCCGAGCGGAGCGAGGGTGAGTCGCTAGTAATTCATATAATCGCTAAAGGTAGTATGTGTTTCTAACATATGTGTGTATTGTTGATGAAACTATGTATTACGTAATTGAATCAAAAAAACTATGGATGACACAAATTAAGCATGAGACGAGAAGAAAGTAAGTATAGAAATAACATTGTGCCACCTAGCAGCAAGTGTATGAGAGGTTTTACAGCAAAGCAACTGTGTTTTGTCAAGCAGTCGTATAATAGAGTGTACGCCACCGAGTATAATAAGTTGTGACATGTTTCATATAACAGCAATGCTTCGTTAAATTATGTTGTTTTGCTGCTTTACTCTACTTTCCTCAATTGGAACAGTAATTCAAGTACGTAAGTAAAAAAAATGTAATAATTTAATGCTGAACAAAATATTTCGAATTTAAATTGAATTTGCATTTATCTACCTTCTAGTTCCATCATCACGTCCGCTCGGCTACAAATGATTTTATTACTATAAAGTTTTCATCCTCTTAGAAAGTTTGAAATAAATAGACATTTATATGTCTAAATAATACTTCCAGGAGTTGATTATATAGTTAACTTACAAGTGAAGCTAATAAAAGCGTGTTAATAAAGAATGAAATATGAGAATGAAGCTAAAAACCTACTAAATACGAAAGTATAGAACGGCAACAAAATTATAATCATGTATTCTTTTCTTATATAAAAGAAACCAATGAAACGGCCAGAAAAATTATGAAGCTACACAAAATTCTCATATTAAAATTAAAAAGTGTACACGAATAAGGCACGTACGGATGAATATTCATAGGGTGCTGGAGATGGTATCGCTTAATAAACACCTGTATACTCACATCGTGCTCATTTGGCTAGGGCAGCGAAACTTTAAAATTTTGCCACACCACGTATTTGTATGGTATTTTCTTTACGAATAGTTTGTTTTTTCAAATATACTTAGCTTATAACTTTGTAAACACGATGCTCTAACAGCTTTTACAAATGTTCTAAGCACGTGTTATTGTGTATAATCCTGTCGTATTAAATAGGGGTTAGACGGACTGTTGTTATTGCAATATTTTCCTTTCTTTCCTGAACTAAACATAATAGCTTTTACTGAAAGTTGTATTGATATACTTGCCCAAATATTTATTATGTCGTCATATTTACTTAAATTTAATTCACAACGTCCCTCGAGCAGTTTTAATAATATATTTTCTCGTGAGAACTGATTAGATACGTATGTTTTACTTTATACCCACCGTATGGATAGTTGAATAGCCAATGAAATTTATTTTGCTAGATAGAACTATGAAGTGGCGAATATAAATTCGGCAGGGTTTCAGCATACTTGTAGCAAGTATTCATGCAATTTTACATCACGATGGTCTAAACTTGTTATAATTACGTATTTTTGGAGTTTTGTTTTTAACTAAGAAATAGTTCAATAATTTGTTGCATGTTCTGATTTCCCATTTAGATAGAGTTTTTTTTAAGCTGGATATCCAAAATAATACCTACAAAGCAACACGAAAGGGTGAGAGAGAAGCTCTCTTTTGAGAAACTATACTTTCTTTGATAAGATACGAGTAATTTAAACTCCTAAAAACATATTGTAACTATTTTATTCAAACATCCATTGAAATATTTACTAACTACAAATTGCACATCGTATTACGCCTTTAGTTAATAACTAGCAAACGAGTGAGCAAACAATATCAGCGGCTGACAGTTTAATTTTGCGAGTGAATTGTTCTGTTTGAGCGCCGTCGACTCCGATCGGTCACGCGGGGGTTAGTGGACCGGTGACGTTTAACCAAATTATACGCGGGTTAATCTAGGGTTTTATTGTGATGGAATTCAAAGGGATACCTAATATATAATGTAGCTTTATTGTTAAAAAGATTTGGGAAGAAAGAGGTCAGCTCTAATGGAGCGTGTTTTAAAGTTTGTTTATATGTACAATGTACATATGTGTAAGAGGCTATTAATATAAGAGAATATTTCAATATACATATTTTCTCATGCAATACTGTTTATATATACAGTGTTAATATAAATGATAAATAATTAATTTGAGAAACAAAAAGTAAAGAGTGATAATCTCAATTTAACGGAACTCCAATTATAATAGAATACAAACATATCCAAACTTCACATATTGCATAAATAATACTTAATTGTAGTAACATTTCAATGAACGTAACATTGGTCTGGTTATTCTACTTGAAAATAGGCATAAATCACGAGTCCACAGAGCCAGACTAATTAGGGTTTAATTTACATGAAGGGCAGCTCTGACCTAAATTACCTTCCGCGGACTTCAACGAGCTCAAGGTGTTCTCGTTTATAAATAATTATAATTAGATATACATAATAACTAAACTAATTATATACCAAGTGATTTTTTAAATGCATTATTTCTACACAAAAATGTACGAAAGGCTTAAGCTAATATAAAGAATCATTTACCTTGTAAAACTTAACATTAATTGAAACACAAGATGTAAAGGTTGCCGTCAATCTTAGTCATATTTCAAAAGTTAAGTTGACGATAATTGAAAAAGTTAACTCTTTATACTTACATCGGGATCAGAAAAGGCGAATTATTAAACCAATTAAAAGTTTGTAACATTAACTGAATTAACGCACAACAAATTTTCATTCAAAGTTACTTCCATAACGCGGATTTTATTTCATTTTATACCCTCTATATAATCTTAAGCTCTCATTGGAATGTATCTATCGAAAACGGGACAAGCTCCACAAGTATTTCCAGTCTTATTCGATTAAAAATACACGTGTAGATATTTTCTACAACCCTTTTATGAATTTTTAAAAAATTCTGTTTGTGAATATAGACATCCAGTCGCAAGTATAGCTTAGATTACATGTATTATTGCAGCTAGTGTAGGCTGGAATAGGATAAAAAATTCAATACGAAACACCGTCTTGCCATTTGAATGTGAATCTTATTATATGAACAAGTGAGTGGCAAATCGCTAAGTAGAAACATTCAACTCATTTTCCGCCGTCATTGAATATTCTGCCGTGTTTGAAGGAAAAACAAAGTGTTAAATTGCGTGGGGAGTCGCCTTTGAGTCGGTCGAGTTGTTAGGGTAGTTTGGTCCTTGACGTATAGTTTTAGAGTTGTTTTTTGTTTGAAGTGGCGGTGGGTGAACCGGGTAGAAACTCTTCCTGTTATAGGAGACACGTAGAGAGGATATGGGTCAAGTGGCAACCTGCAGAAGTACTGCGTGCTCGCGCTGCGGGCGCAGGGTGGCCATTCTCAATGTTCTTGTTTGGGTTGACTGTACTTGAATTTTTAAAAGAAACTATGTTATGTAATGAAAAATGAATAAAAATGTACACCATTTGGCACATTCAGCGCTACGACGTAGTACGATGCTACGTCGTAGCGCTCATTTGCGTGTGATTTATTACATTTATAAGGCATATAAATAATGAAACATTACATTTATATATTTTAAATTATGTCAGTTACAGTAATGAAACTGTTTTACAATTTACAACGATTATAATCTGGAACATTTGTAGTACTTATTTGCAATGCAAAGTGCGAGCTCTAGCAATATTAAACGGATACAAAACTAAGGAATTATGTGGACTATTCGTAAGACTTTTGACATTTCAGAGTTTCGTGTAGACTGATTCAATGATTTTTATATATGACTTTCTGCACGGCTGTTATAGGTTTAACATATAAACCTATCTTTTGTACAATAATTAATTGATGATATTATATATGTATATATATTATATTATATATGTTAAAAAATTTAACGTTTATAATATAATGATAGCAACTCGAACTCCTCCAAAAAACCTATTACCAAAAATAAAGGCAATTTGGCTTTGCATTACTTTACATTAAAAGAGCTTTTCTATAGTGATGCACAAAGCATTTTGAAAATGTAAACTAATTTCCTTCCTTGCACAGAAGATTCTTTATTTAAGCGGGATAATGAAATGTTAAACATCCATTTTAAATTCTGTTTTTCGTAAGATTCATTAAAATTTTCTTTATAATCACGTGGGAGAATATTAACTTAGCTAGTTCTTGCTTGGCTCGCAAATGAATTAATTATTATATAAAACTGTATATTATAATTAACTTCTCATTTATTATATACTAGTGACTCGCCCTAGCTTCGCGCGGGTTCGTCCCTTGTTTCTATAAATTGACGTAACTTCTTTATTTATGAACCGATTGAAATAAAACAAATATTAAACCTCAAGTGAAGCTTAACATAGTTCATTAGTAAAAGTCGTAACCAAATCAGTTGAGCCGTTTCCGAGGATAGCACGCACAGACGCACAGCCAAACAGACAAAAATTGTAAAACTCATTGTTTTGGATCCTATTGCGTTAATTAAGAATGGGGTTCTTTATATATATATGTACAAAAGAAGACAGTCTTACTGTGACATGTAGGTACTAAGGTATGACACTATAAGATCGAAGTATCATAACAATCTAGTAGATATATTATGATTGATAGGAAAAAATTGTCATATTATATTAGACTAGCGCTGCCCGCGGCTTCGCCCGCGTTCAGATGACCAAAAATCAACTTCTTAGGTTTTACATATTAGTATACTCTTACAATGCATTTTTTGTATTTTTTCTCATAAATGAGATATTATCCCGCGGTAAAAAGTATCCTATATGTTGACTCGGATAACCAGCTATCATCATACCAATTTATATCAAAATCCGTCCGGTGGTTTTTCCGTGATGCGGTAACAGACAGACAGACAAAAATTCGGCCTCTGTATCGATAATAATGTCTATTTTAATAAGATTTTCCAAAAATATTTAATGTACAGATTCGGCTTAGTTACAATTTTATTATATGTATAGATAATCATAGCATGATATTCTTGATTCAATCACAAAAATAAATAGCTGGAGCTGTTTTTTAAACTAAGAGTTAAGGTTGCGTTGAAAATATGAAATTTTGCACATTACTTTTGAAGGGTTAAAAGGCCATAAATAAAAGCGTATCTCGCGGTGGTACCGCCTTAATCACGCCGTTTATCTTTAAACGCTACATTAACTACGAAAGCTTCTTGAAATATTCTCTTCACTGATATTAAGATTCATTAAACTTCTAGTTCGTGCTACTTATCAGGATTTCCGTGCGAAAGTTTGGTGACCTTTGACGCTATCATAATTACATAACCAAACATGATGTATGATACCATTTAGCGTTATGTTGTACACAAGAGTTATATGTAGCTATAAAGACATACCACTCATTTCTTGCATCTTTGGTCGTTCAAAATATGATTCTAGAAAGTTACGGCTACTAATCAGTACTCTTGTGAAATTATTTAATTAATTACGAATAATACTTATTTAGGTGACCTCTGCAAACAAAATATAACATCGAAAATGACCCTTTTAGAAAGCGATCACAATGTTTAAGGAAACACGCTCCCGTCCACGTTCAGTTCATTAAATTTAGCCTAAAAGTTCTTCGCGCTGAATTCATATTCAATTTGTCGTTTACTGGAACCGTCATAAATATTTTATAGCATAATAAAAACCGTCTGTTAGTGGATCCTTTTCCTGTATGGTTAAAAAAAGCCCTCATAAAGAAGCAGAGTTTTAAAATCATCTCATAAATCCCATACAACCATTTGTATTGAAAATACTTAACTAATAACACCCTGTATTAAATACACGAAGAAAAAATTACTAATTTATGTTTTAACGATTGTCAAAAACTTTCACGCAGAAAGCTTAGACGTAAAA
Source organism: Brenthis daphne (assembly GCA_947093115.1). Taxonomy (NCBI): domain Eukaryota; kingdom Metazoa; phylum Arthropoda; class Insecta; order Lepidoptera; family Nymphalidae; genus Brenthis; species Brenthis daphne. The sequence goes on along the minus strand of OX352471.1, from coordinate 31,421,916 downwards.
TACTAAGTAATCTATACATATTATAATAAAATTGTAACTATGTCGAATCTGTACATTAAATATTTTTTGGAAAATCTTATTGAAATAGACATTATTATCGATACAGAGACCGAATCTATAGTTTTTAGAATTTTTGTCTGTCTGTCTGTTACCGCATCACAGAAAAACCACTGGAGGGATTTTGATGAAATTTGGTATGGTGGTAGCTGGTCATCATAACGGGTCAACATAAAGGGTACTTTTTACTGCGGGAAAATACCTCATTTATGGGAAAAAATACAAGAACTGTAATGTAAGAGTATACTTATGTGTAAAACCTAAGAATTTGGTTTTTGGTCATCAGAACGCGGGCGGAGCCGCGGGCAATGCTAGTTCCATTATATAATACAGTTTTTCAGACATCACAGTTCACCATTAAACTTAATGAACAGTCGTGTAGTATTTTATGGCGTTATATAAGTTTTATTGCTTCTTCTATAAGAGGTTCAATCCGCTCGCAGACAAAAAGCGCGCTCATTACCGCCGTCCGGAGTCACACTCTTAAATATTACAATACAATATGACACGTTTAATATTCGCAAAATTGTGTATTTTTCAAACATTTCTTACTTATACTTTAAAGATTTAATATATAACAAGTTATTGAGAAATAGTTGAATAAAAAAAAAAGATAATTCATCTTGTATATTATAAGTACATAATTCGTTGTTTCATTTTTAGAAATTAATGAGATTTTATTTTTTTTAAACTTTACCAAAAGGTTTAATTTTAGTTAAATTAAAAATATTTAGTATACTATATAAATATCAAGATAAATATTCATATATAATAGATAATTATATACAAAAAATACATAAAACTGGTAGAAATCAAACGGTCCCCTAGTAAATGCTTATATATTTTTAATCAACATCTATATTCTCTGCGGATGTACTGACGGAAGCCGAGGGACGGCTCGGGCGGTTAATTGCGCGAAAAGTGAAGCCCTTTGCTTCAAATATCGAACGGATTTAAAGGCCCCTTTCAATGTGGAAATTATGCGTAGATATTTCGAAAAGACTTGGTAACTGTTTGGATGATCCTATATTATATCGTACATAAGCCCTAAAACGAACGCGTTAATGTATTGGAAAATAATCATGGATTTATCTCATTATGTTGTGTTTACTTGTGTGGTTAATAATATGTTGTCTATACAAAAAAATAAAATAGCTGTGTCTGTTTGTAATGTCTAAATAACAGGTTTTTACTAGATACATATCAAAGTTATACAATATGCAGTATTTATAAGACGTTCTTAAATTTTTGTTTGTCTGTTTGTTCTGGCTATTCTCCGAAATGATTGAACCAATTTTGATGGTATTTTCACTGGTAGATAGCTAATGTTATAAGGAGTAGCTTAGGCTACTTTTACTTTTATGTTTGAAAAAGAATCAGGGTTCCGCGCAAAAAAATTAAAAGCCATGAAAATGTGAGCAAAATCCTACCTAGGGATGCACCCGAGTGAAGGTAGGATAAGTCGCAAGTATGACAAATTTAAACTTTTTGATAAGGTAGGACTATAATTCTATACTCATAAACATTATTGATAATATAAAAATGATTTTTATTGCATCATTAAATGAATAAATTTATATATTTTGTAATAATAATACAATAGATACCTATATCCTAAATGGTTTCAATTTGTTTAAGTTGCAAATGAACATCGTGGAGGGATAGAACGAGGGCGAAAATATCCCACTTTATCACGTACGTGATGTCTGATTTTTTAAATGTCAATATCTAAAGGGCAAAGATAAAAATAGTATGCTGAAGTAAAAAACAAGGCAGTTCTTGATGTCTATATCTACGCGTATAATATAATATATTTAAACGAGAATTCTTGTATATATATATAATCTGAATCTCAGAAACGGCTCCAACGATTTTCATGAAATTTAGTATACAAGGGGTGTCGGGGGCGACAAATCGCTCTAGATTAGTCTTATGTCTGGAAAAACGCGTGTTTTCGAATTTTCATTTCACGCAAAATATTATGTTCGATAATTTCGCACGCGCGTATATAAGCATCATGGTCGTGCGGCCAAGGCGCAAGATTGACAATCATAGGTATCCGGGTTAGAATCCCGGTCGGATACGAATGGATAATTTTTTTTTTTTTTGTATTTATTGAAGTTTTTTTTAAGAAAATTGTACTTTTGACCTTTACTATACTACTAATAATACTTTTGACTCCAAGCGAAACTCGGTGGCCCAGGTAATATAATTATAAAACGCGTACAAACGCCCCGAGCTTAGAATTTGAACTAGTAATGGCCTAGCTGTTAAAATATATGAGCACGCTATTTTTGTTGTAAAAAGGTTGTGGAAAATTACCAATGTATTTATTCAAATGACTAAAGAAAACGTAATTTAAAAGCCAAAATTGAGCTCGGTAAGTACATAATGTTAATTAAACGGAAGGTGGAATTCAGTGCGGCGGCTGGCAACTAATTAAAATAATAGCGGAACCGATCGACTGCTTATTTACCTTTAATTATTATGAAATTTGTGAGTGCGCAATCTAAGGCGTAAAAAAAAGGTAAAGTGTGAATCGGACTTGTGCACTGCGGGTTCCGATAATAAAATATCAAAGCAAAAATGTACATCGACTTCGAAATCACTCAAAATAATTACTTAGAGGTAGATTTTTAAATTTAAATGAGACCAACCTTCATATAACCTACTCTATAAAAATACAACAAAACGCAAACGAATTTTACATTTACCTTTTTAAGAGTAATTGGGACCGCTATGCGTACAGTTGGCCAGTTCTTATTCCAGGCTATATTATGTATAGTTATATAATCACATCCCTAGTCTATACATATAATAAAATTGTAACTAAGCCGAATCTGTACATTAAATATTTTTTGGAAAATCTAATCGAAATAGACATTATTATCGATACAGAGGCCGAATTTATAATTTTTAGAATTTTTGTCTGTCTGTCTGTCTGTCTGTTACCGCGTCACGGAAAAGCTACTGGAGGGATATTGATGAAGTTTGGTATGATGGTAGCTGGTTATCCGGGTCAACATACAGGACACTTTTTACCGAGGGAAAATGTCTAATTTCTGAGAAAAATACAAAAACTGCAATGTAAGAGTATACTAATAATAATGAATAATGTAAAACCTAAGGATTTGGTTTTTGGTCATCTGACACGGGCGGATACGCGGGCAATGCTAGTGACTTATAAAACTAAAGCCAATATCATTGCCAATATGTTGTTTCATGTGAAGTTGTATTCTGAGAATGCAACCATTGAAAGTATTTCCTTTGAACGAACTTCACCGTACGAAGACTATATTGACATACGCATGGCGGACACAATTTTATGCTAATTTTACAAATATCAAATACCAGTTCAAAAGCACGTTCGCATTGTGGTATTAACATATTAAATACTAGCGGCTCACACTGGCTTAGCTCGGGTTCGCCTCTAGAAAAACAAAGAAATCTATCCCACGGGAACTGCACTGCACTGTACTGCTATTCCAGATTATAATCTATCCCTGTGCCAAAGTTTATCTAGATCCGTTCAGCCGTTCTGGCGTGATTGAATAAGAAATATTCAAACATCCAAACATCCATGTAAACTTTCACATTTATAATATTAGTAAGATATAAAAAACAGATTTACTATCTTTTTTTTCTAAACTTAAAATTATTGATCACTTTAAAATAAAACTATCTTTTCAGATTCTTTTGCGGATTTATTTGGATTTTTGGTTCCCGACGTTTCGAATGCTTTACAGCAATCATGGTCACGGGAGAGACTGAATCACATTTATATGTTAAATTTAGATATGATTTTCAGGAAAACTTTAGGGATTTTTTAAGTATAGTTATTTAAAAATCATTTCTCATTCTCTCTCTTATTCTGCTTTCATTTTCATAATAACTTTTTTAATCTATATATAACCAACCCTATACCTACCTATACCTACAACCTAACCCAATACCTATACCTACAACCTTTAATACCTATATAAAATACAATAAATGAAAAAACACTACACGCCCCACGGGGGGCTATGTACATATTAGAATAATCTGTACTGTTGCATTATTCGCTTAGCATACGACATACCTAGATCGCTACTGATACTTCACCATATATACTAGCAACTAACTATATTACTGTCGCTTCTCTAGGTGCCTAACAATAGCTTAAGTCTTTCGGACCTTTCGGACCATGCTCTATCTGTTTACCAAATTTTATCTAAAACCGTTTAGCCGTTTTAGTGTAAAGGATCACACACACAAACAAATTTTCACATTTATAATAGTAGTCTGATAAATTAAGGTAAGTGTGTTCGTAGTTTATCTCGTCCTAAACGGCGTGACAGATTTTATGATTACATCTGTGGAGTATGGGGTTCATGGACATGGACGGTTCTTAGCTATAGTTAAACCCGGTAAGTGGCGCTGTTGTCGAGATAGTGAATATAATAATATACTTTCTTTATCTAACTAAAACGTGATCCATAGCAGGACAACGACGCTTACCAGGTCCGTTAATAATACTAATATATATGTATGTTTGTTTCAAGCGAGATTCAAACCGCGACCTACCTCAGAGTTGCAAATACAACGATATTGTACATATTTATGATAAGGTTACATATTTACTGAACATCCAATATATTTGCAATGTTTTGAGGCCAATTATATGAATTAAAGTATTCATTTAGTAAACTCTGTATAGAATATTGATTCTTTAATAGATGCATTGGCGCAGGTGCGTCCCGCTACAAAAATGCGCCGCCAAATTACCCCCGACATACATACATCACTCGCTCGTCACATCCGTTCCGACGTGTAAAATTTATTTTAATATACATAAATATTTTGTATGAATAAAACTTTTTTAGAATACACTATTTTATAGTTTACACAATTTTTTAAGTACGTAACGTTATTTATGAACTGTTTTTTTCTCGTTTTGGATATATTTAGAGGTATTAAAAAATATTTTTATATTTTAAACGTTAATGTTTAAATTAACGGTTCTTTTAATTATTATTGAAACAAAGTTTTTTAAAGCGCTTTATATTTCGGCACATTTCTCGGAGGTACGGAAAAAAAGTTTAATATTTCGACTGTCAGAATACTTTTTATTATTACCTACCTGGGCCACCGAGCTTCGCTCGGAGTTTTTGGTCGAAAGTACGATTTTCATTAAAAAAAAAAAACAAATAACTTGAATAAATACAAAAAAATATATACGAGTATATACCTTTGTATCCGACCGGGATTCGAACCCGGACACTTATTCAATCTTGCACCTTTTTCGCTTGACCATGATGCTTATATCCGAGCGTGCGAAATTATTGAACATAAAACTTTGCGTGGAATAATGCAAAAGAAAACCGCATGAAAATTCGAAAACACGCGTTTTCCCAGACATAAGACTAATCTAGATCGATTTATCGCCCCCGAAACCCCTTGTGTATTAAATTTCATGAAATCGTTGGAGCCGTTTCCGAGATTCAGATTATATATTGATATATATATATATATATATATATATATATATATATATATATATATACAAGAATTGCTCGTTTAAATATATTAGATTAGCAAAGAGCTTACTATAAGACGTCATTATGAATAACAGGCGATCATAAGTGTTAAGGAATCTATGTAGTAAATAATTCGGAAGCGTTCTTATGACAAGCCCTACATATAATATGGTCATTCCTTGAGGTTTGCGGATTCCTAGTACTCAGGACATTTATTGTCACCAGATATTATCAGCTAAAAGCAGCCCACAATGTAACTTTCTGAACCCGTGTGAACTCTGCGCAGGCCTTTCTTTGATAAGCTTCAATATGTACAATGTAGGTACGTTGCTTTATCTTTATGATATCCTAGTATTCGTGACAGTTTTTGTGAGTCAAGGTTAGATAGCGAAAGGAATTTTGTTCCTACCGTTTGTCCCACGTAACTTCTCGGCTACTATTTTCTAAAGTATTCCAACTTCTGCCAACACGAACTTGGCCTCTTGGTGGACTATGACCTGATCACCATTACATCGAGCAGAGGCCTAGCAGGAACGAAAAAGGCTTTATTATTATATTATACAGTATTTTTAAAGCCTTTAGACTTTTTAAAGACTAAAATTTTGCTGTAGTTTTTGATGAATTTAACTTCAAAGTAGTTATATAAATTATTCAATTGTGAAAAAAGTTAAAAAATATATGGAAATTAAAAATAATTTATATAATTAACAAGAAAGTAAGAATAAAAATCTATTTAATACAAATAGAAAAAAATGACAGTGCAATTTCATCGAAATGGAACATAAAAAGTAGAAAAGATATTATAAAAGCATAATACAAAAAATCCGAGTTTTAATAGAAGGCTCAAACTAAGTTTTATCTACGTAATCCGACCACAAGGCAAGTTTCACAAGTAAACGAGTTAACTTAAACGATTTCCTTGCGCTGCGGAAAAAAACCTCAGAAGTAATGGCACTCGCCTGAAACTTCCTTAGTCTCAGCCATGGACAGATAGATATTAACGGAGTTAAATGAGATATGAATATCGAGTGTTAAATAAAATATTCTATGATACTGTTCTCGATTCAGTTGGAAAATTGATATGGGTAATGTAAGAAATAGTTTAAGCTGTTTTAGAGTTTTTGATGTAAGTATTAAAAGTGATATACATATTCATATATGTAAATATGGAATGCCTATATCTATAACATAAAATACTAATGTCATATTACTTGAAAAAAAAGGTAAACGATGTACATTACAGACGTGTTTTGTAGTATTTTTCGTCTCTTTCTATATAAACGAGAATCTACTAGGATTATGGATAGAGCATAACTTGGCTAAGCCATTTGATGCGCATGCGCAATGTAACAAACAAAAGAATTCAATTCAATTAAATTTTTATTATGGCTTTTAAGCACAGATTATATTGCCAATAGCAAGTAACGTGAGAAATTGCGAGGATAATGGTCGGTAAAATAAATTATTATTACAGTGTATTAAAATTTAAATTGCATGTACAAGTATATCTATACAGATTAATAAAATTGAAGTGTTTGTTTGTAATATCAAAGTAACAGCTTTTTACTAAATAAAAATATAGATGTAGATACGGTACATATACCAAAACAACATTTTTTACAATTTTTGTCTGTTTGCCTGTCTGTCTGTTTGTTTCGGCTAATCTCTGAAATTGCTGGACCTATTTTGACGGGACTTTCACTGGCAGATAGCTGATGTTATAAGGAGTAACTTAGGCTACTTTTATTTCAGTAAAAGAATTAGGGTCCCACGAAAAAAAATTTCATATCATCCGATTCAAATAGGGAAGTTTTATCCATACCCTAGGGACGAACCCGAGCGAAGCCAGGGTAAGTTACTAGTAAATAACTAAAATGTGATATCACTGAGACTGGCCAGCTAACACCGTAAAGGAACATCTCAAAAGTACAAAAAAGTTAAAATTAAAAGCATTGAAATTATCATGTTATGTTGAAATGTGAAATAACACATTTTAATTACGTACATACAAGCAAATAATTCCACCCTTAATCTTATTAAATGACACCCCTAAATATTAAAGCCGAAGCCATTGTCGAGTGTTCTCTAATTGCAGGCTCTCGTTAATTAGAGTCTGAGACGCGTGTGACGCCAGTGTCACGGTCTTGTAGGGGCACCATGTTGGCTGCTTTCTATATAGCTTAGTTAGCGATAAAATCTCTAGTAAAATTATCGTATATTTTTATTAACTTATCGCTCTAAGTAAATAGTAGGACAATTGATATATATATATAGGACAGGTAATCTATATACTATAACCGAATCTATAGTTTTTAGAATCTTTGTCTGTCTGTCTGTTACCGCATCACAGAAAAACCATTGGAGGGATTTTGATGAAATTTAGTATGGTGATAGCTGATTATCCGGGGCAACATATAGGATACATTTTACCGCGGGAAAATGTCTCATTTCTGAGAAAAAATACAAAAACTGCAATGTAAGAGTATACTAATATGTAAAACCTAAGAATTTCCTTTTTGGTCATCTGAACGCGGGTGGAGCCGTGGGCAATGCTAGTATAAAGTATAATAGTAACACTTTAAAACAATTGCAATTACAGTGTCAGAAGTTACACAATCAATATTCGCAAACCTGACCGCCAGTAAACATAACCCCTTCGTGTCACTTGTTTGCTCTGTGCAAGTAATGTGTAAATTGTTTAAGTAGATACGTAGGTCTATTGCAGAACTAACACGTTGAATACTGCATAATTATTTATATTTATTGCTTTCTAAAACCGATTTAAAAATAAATCGATTATATTCGAAATACTAAATTAATATTCAAATTCAATCATTAATCATCGCTATCTATGAAATATGTATGTACCTGAATATAAAACTGAAATACTCTATTTTAATTGTAAAAGAATAAAAAAGTTTTATTCATACATTTTTAATTAATTTATTTTTTTGTATTGTAAATGATATTTATAAATATTTGTAGATATTTTTTTTTTGGATTTCTTCGCAGTTTTATTTTGATTGTTCCCAACATTTTGAATACATTGTAGCAATCATGGTCACGGAAGAGACAAGGTTTCTGACGTCTCAAAAGTCATAGTATGGAAGATATCTACCTGAATACTTGAAACATCAGACTCTCTGTCCACCGTCTCTACCTTGACTAACTACATTCACTTTAAAGCATTCATGGCCTTCGGAAAAAAAACTTTAATTAAATTGCAAAAAAGTCCAAATTTTTTTTTATTTATAATGTCAAATTCGCGTAAATCAAAAAAAAAGTAATATATTTGTCGATATTTAATCATCGATAACTCCTATATGTGATGTTTTTTAATTGAAGTAGTTTAGAAAATGCTCTATATTAATAACTGTTGGTATTTTCGGTAGAGTCTCTCTTCATTCCATACCTGAAACAATAATAATAAGTAATATTAGCAATCATCATACAAATTTCATATTACAAATATATATATATATATATATATATATATATTAAGTTTTATCCGTATAAAGTTTTAGGAAACATCGTTCTTTTCAGCATTCCAATCAGATGGAAATAGAGATGGTTAATGAACAGGAATTTTTAATTTCATTTACATTTTAGATTTCCGTTTAAAGCTAAGTTTTCTAAAAGATATTAATAGAGAAATTTGAAGGATTCGATAAAAAACGCTATATGAGTAAAGTTTTAACGAAATTTTCAAACTATCATGCAGAGTTAAAAATAGTTCTAGATAGAACGATCGCTAAAGGCATCCCATCTATGGCACAAAAATTTAAAGTGATGAAAATTTTACTACAATGTAAAAAAAATAGACTTAGGTATATTATGTACTTTTAATACGAGTATGTGTAAAACATAAAATCGTTTAAATACATATTAAAAAACTATATTATATAGTACATATACTTATTATTTTATTTGACAAAGATAACCTAGTGGTAAACTCGCTCTTTCGAATGATCAAGTGAAGTGATATTTTCATAATATGTGAATCATTTTCACCATAATTACCATTGAACGCGTGAAGTCCGCCAACCTAATTTACCATCGTGGTGGACCATACCACAATTGAAGGGAGGTTCATGCGTAGCAATAGATCGTTAAAGAGCTGAAGGTACTAAGGCCTAGGGGTGTCTTATTTATATTTTTATTATTTATAATATGTATGTATTCAAAGTTATATATGCATAATGTATCAACTATCTGGTATCCATAACACAAGCCTCGTAGCTTATCATGGAACTAGATGGTGTTGTGTGTTAATGTCCCCAACATATTTATTTATTATTTTGCTTGCCTCTTTGATTTTCGAAACTTGTTTTTTTCACATACACACATGTGTATTGTAAACATCTCCTAAGTTACTTAACGACAACTTTATAGGGCTTTCAACACTGAGGCAATGTAACTCAACTCGAACAAGAGTTCGAGTTGAGTTACATTGCCTCACTAAGAAGTGCCCGCCATGTAACAAACATGTTTGCTTCATCTTTGATATAATCTTAATGCTGGGTACTACCTGTTCTGTCAGCGGATAAACTTCACAGACAGTTTATGACAGTACCACATCGAAAACTTTGGTGGAACTTTAATTCACTGATAGCTTATTGCGTTAACAAACCTGCGGTATTAGCTTTTTGCGTCACGGGTTAAACCATTGTTAGGATACAAAGCGTTGGGATTAATTCGTATGTAAAATTTGTAATAATATCTATATAAATAAAAATGAATGACCAAAATGTACTGCACGAAATTGGATAATTCTTTTGTTGTGTTTGTTATTGTCAGGAAGTTTTGTATAGAAGAAAATTAAAAGATTTTTTTTTTATGAAAATAAGATTTTTTAAAATCTCGTGATATAAAAACTGAGTGAGTGACATAGTTTTTATCCCTTAAGGGATGGGAATGGGGATGAAAGTTTGTATTGGGAAGCTTGCTAGGGACGAACCCGAGCGAAGCGAGCGTGAGTAGCTAATACTTTAATATTTAAACTGACTAGCGGTTAGCGGAAGTAATGAGATATTTAGTTCAAATAATGAACATTGGACCTAAAGAGCAATAGTTATAGGGTTTTATTGTAAAGAAATTCTCATAAGCCGCCCTAAGGCGAAAAGTTGGTGGTGTAACACCCCTTCGAAGATCATGTAAAGCATATCGGATTGCCATCCTATCCCACTATGAGAGAGGGAAGCCAGTGCAGCTGTGTTGGTCTCCCATGTAAATGGGAAGTTGGCCGTCGCGGTCTAAATATCGATCAGGAAGATATTACTATTATTATTTAAATATTTTGGAAATTTTCATTATTTATACATCTTAATTTTATATTATGAATATGTGTTACATTAATGAATAATTAATCAGGATAGTTTATTTGAGAAATATCTCTAAGTATCCCCAGCTTTCTTTTTATTGGGGTGAATTCAATTTTTTAAATTATTTCCTTACGTCTGAGGATAAATATTTGTATATATATTTTTCAGCATTCTATTGTCTCAGAGCCTAGAATGCACTTTAAAGATAACTTATAATTACTATCGAAATTATTTATATTAAAAATAAGTATTCAATAAATTTTAAATGATAACAAATATTACCTATATATTTAAATAAACATAAATAGTAAAAAAAAATTATTTTCTATTACACGAAGAAAAAGGAAGGATGGGAGAAAGCCCACAAAGATACTATAGAAGACTGATTGATTACATTACAAATTTTCCGTGTTACAGACAAACAGACAGACAAAACATAAGACCGATATTCATTTTCAATTATCTTAACAATCAACGCCATGGTGTACGACGGCCTGACAAATGCCCTTTGCACTTTGAATTACAACCAATAAATCTTGGGTAACGCTTATTGGGTTTCACAGCACTGTTCGTTATTTTACTGACCCTCAGCTATATGTCTTGACGAAAACTATTTATGTTTGTTTGTAACTATCAATTCTCTATAATTAAATTACATTTTGGCACTATGACAAATAAAAAATGTATGTTCCTAATGAGGTAAGTGTTTATAGTGTTTTGATGTTTTCTTGTATAAGAATTTTTGTAATTTTCGTAAAGAGAGTCATATGTATATGTATGCTTACTTTTTCTGTAGTTTGAAAATTAATTTAAAGCTTTTATAATTTTAATAATACGTTGTTAACGTTTTATATTTAACTTATGGACTTTTTAAAAAAAAAGCGTGATATCTAAAATGAGGCATTTGGTATGCGGTATACCTATCATGTTATGGGTAGTGTTACACAATGAAGTAACTGTTATATTTTTCGCCGGCTGTTCTCAGCAGGATTGTGTTCCGAGCCGATGATGGTAGCTTCCTCATGAACTGGCCACTCTGGTTCTCTTTAATTAAGTGGAATAATATCTAATTAAATAAAGTAAAGGCAGCTGTAGCCTAATAGTGACGCACTCACTTAGTAAACCGAGCAAAGCGGGTTCAAATACCAGGTAGTGCACTCTGACATTTTCATGTGCGAATCGTTTCCAACATGATTACCACTTGTCTTACGGTGTAGAAAATATCGTCAGTAAACCTGCGTGTTTGAGAGAACCTAGCAAGTTTTCGAAAGACATGTGAAGTCCGCCAACTCGCACTTAGCTATCATGGTAGACTATGGACCCATCGTATAATCTCCCTCATATTAAAGGTAGGCCCGTGCCCAGCAGTGGGACGTTAAAAGAGGGCTAATTAACATGCCAGAATAACGTAAATTCTAATTTGACTCGAATAAGTTATTCAACTCGCAATATAGTACAGCAAAATAATTTACTCAAATTACTTGATAAGTACCTATGTTTCACGTCTGTGAAAATGGAAGCTAAATTGCTTGAAAGCACCGTGGTCGTTTCCATTGCACTCATTACCTTACATATTATTAAAAGAAGGCTACAAATATCGAATAAGCGCATGCCCTTATTACAGACGCATCAGATATTCCGTATGCAATAAATTCAAATTGCAATATTTCAGAAATACCATATACATATTTTCCAACTCAAAATGCATATTGGGTTATATTTTATTTGCATAATAACGAAAAGTGTTAATTGGTTCTCACAATTCATGTAACTTATGTTATTTTTAAAGTTATTTTAAGGGAAGAAAAAAATATCAGAAATGATATAGTTGGAGTGGTTGCTCCTTATATAATTTTGTACTTTCCCTCCATTGTTTTCTCCATTGTTTTGTTTTATATTATCTCACTTTTATAGGGTAAAATTACTCATCTATACTAATATTATATAGAGGCAGAGTTTGTTTGTTTGATTGAACGCGCTAATCTCAGGAACTACTGATCTGATTTAAAAATTCATTTTGCATTAGATAGTTCGTTTACTGAGAAAGGCTAGTAAGACAGGTAGTCTTCTCATATAGAGTGAGTATCCACCGAGGCTATATATTATCATACTATTACCCAAGGGAGCGGAGCAGTAATCATAAATGTCAACAAATCAGGCAGACTTCCATACGTTATTGTAAAACTGATGTTTATAATCAAACAAATTTAACACGGTTGAAACCGCGAGGCACAGGTAGTATTACAATAACTCTAAAACGCAATTTTCATATTACGAAAAGTTTAATCTTTTATTAAGTTTTATCAATTTTATATAGCTTAGGAGTATAAATGATTTAAATGCTTGATACAAATACATTAAGGAAAGGGCGGAACAATACATAATTTTCGAAGGTAACGTAAACGCATAAGTCACTGGACCCCTGTTTGCTGTTCCTAACTAAACAATGTTTGCAATAATAATTACTCCACCTAGATATGAAATGGGGTCTAGTGCTGTGGAAAATAGTGAAAATGGTATCCAATAAGTTGTTCAATAATTGGCTTATAGTGGGTCGTCGGCCGTAAATTCTAAGACCTAATGGTACTCATAGATCGGATAGTAATAGAAACTAAGATATTGTTCACATTGAAACCAATTATATGACTGCTGATATATTTTACAATCTCTGATATAATATCTTAACTTGTATAATGCTTAAACTTATAAAGTTTCTGATGAAATACGTAATATGTTCTTACAGTTGTTCTATAATAACTTAAGAAAAATTACCTGTCTGAGAATCATGTAAGAAGTATTATATTGTTATTAAAAACCTCATTTCATAATAAAAATGAGCAGAAACGAACGAGATACAACACTAAATCATAATATTGAATAATGAATATGTTTATACTTAAAAAAATAAGTCCGATCAATTATGAAATTGGTGTAGCTTCATTATAATATAACTAGGTTTCTTTAGAATAACATTGTCCAGCTCGTTCAAATCGGCTCGAGTCGGAGTTAGCAAATACAGTATTCAAGAAATGTACGTATTTGTGTTCGAATCACGTTCCGCGGGGTGGGGGAGGAAAACAGCGGTTCGAAGGGGGTATAACGGGCGAAAAATTGCGTACCAATGGAGATTGAATTAGTGTACCGTCGTAAATGAGAACAGTGCCGCTTCCTCTCGGATCTAAAGTTCCTGGTACGTCTTTGAACTGAAAATGCAACTTATATTTTTTATTATTTACAATCATAATTTTATTATTAGGTTTATATAACTTATATTTAAGATTAAGATTTAAGGTATATATAAAAACGTGGTACCACTCACATATGTATTAATAAAGAAGTCACAGAAAGTATGAATGCTACTATGTTTGACAGGTAGTCTTCTCATATAGAGTGAGTATCCACTGAGGATTTTTGGTGATATTTCAACTCCTAAACGGCTAAAAAAGGGAATGAGTCGGAAGTTTATATTAAAATTGTTATATTTAAACTATGCGAGCATTGTCGCAGGCAACTGCTGGTTAGATAAAAAAGCTCACTTTGATCGTAGACTACGTAAAACTTCTATAATCATTATGAAAATAGAAAGTACTGAGATTTTCTGATCCAACACCTATGTTTATATAGCCATAATTTTTGCCACAAACGCATACTTCCCCGTTAATTTTGCTGTAATTTTATGCTTGTAAAGTACCCGAAAAACACAAAAGACGTGCATAGCCGAAATGCTAAAGTTTCTGTTAAAGAACCGCTAGGGGACGCTAACAATGCGCCGCCATGTTTGATTTCTTAAGAACAAAGGACCCGGTACAATGGCCGACCGACGCGTTACAAGTACCAAGTCACATGCAACTTTATATATTATAGTCTTTAGCGAACGTGTAAAGTTACACATTCGGAATGCCGATGTTGGAAGCGGCGGCCACCCGCGACGTCATCTGCGTATATTTTCAAACTTTTTAATCGAAAAGTTTTCAGATTGTTCGCTTTTAGGAATTCTATTTTACTTTGTCATTTGGAAGGTCTAATAAAATTGTGTGTTTTATGGAATAATATTTTTTATGATACGCTTTTCGTCCATTATTTGCAATTTCTTCGAGTGTTAGCACAATTACATTGATTTACAACATTAGTACAATTTGCTATGTTATCTATACATATAATAAATTTCTGAGTCAAATCTGTACATTAAATATTTTTTGGAAAATCTTATTGAAATAGACATTATTATCGATACAGAGGCCGAATTTATAGTTTTTTTAGAATTTTTGTCAGTTTGTTACCGCATCACAGAAAAACAACTGGACGGATTTTGATGAAATTTGGTATAGTTAGCTGATTATCCTGGTCAACATATAGGATACTTTTTACCGCGGAAAAATATCTCATTTCTGAGAAAAAATACAAAAACTGTAATGTAAGAATATACTAATATGTAAAACCTAAGAATTTGGTTTTTGGTCATCTGAACGCGGGCAGAGCCGCGGGCAATGCTAGTATATATATATATATATATATATATATATATATATATATATATGAGGGTCATAGATTAACACATTTACTTAGGAAACACTACACATTCCTAATCTAATATCGTATTACATGTCATATTGATAATGGATATAGGGTCATGGGGGATTACAAATTTGATAGTGTATGCTTAATTTGCTATAATATATTCTATATATAGAATATCATACGCTAACATAACGAGACATGATTAAATGCAATTAGTTAATTATATGGATCTTAGTTATTGTTTTAGCACTTGTAGTACGTGTTTAGTAGCTATAGGAATGGAAATATGTTCAATGTAAAGGATAATTTTCTTTTTCTTAAAGTATTAGATAGGATGTCATACTAGTTATTTAGTTATGATTTGAATGTGTATTGAAAAAATTACATAATAGTTTATATATAAAAATGAGATCTTATTCTATTATTTTTATTATTAATTTTATAAAGAGGCAGAGTTTGTTTGTTTGTTTGTTTAAACGCGCTAATCTCAGGAACTACTAATTCGATTAGAAAAAATCTTTTTGCATTAGATAGCCCTTTTATTGAGGAAGGCTATAGGCTATATATTCTATTCCATATTAACAGTTAAATCGTTCTTAGGGACAAATCCGAGCAAAGCAAGGGTGATAATATTGCTCTATATAATAAGTTTTTTTTAATTCACATTTTAGTTTACTTATTTATGAATTATGATACAAAGACTACTACTAGATACCAGGTACATATGCAGATACATATAATACATACGTAAATACGACATACGTGTTACCGACTTTAGATATTTTTAGTATTTAATAGAGCGGATATGTGTAAATATTATGTATAATAGAACACGAAACTACATATATTATGAATATTTTGGTATCTCAAATCTCAGAATTAAATAATTATTTTATTAAGAATATAGATATTATTTTAACTCGAAATTGAAGATAATAAGCGTCGGGAAACAATTGCCATCCGTTGCCTGGATACGAAATAACAATGTGTGTTAACAAATAAATACATAATAGTTATAATATAAAAAGTTTTTAAATTGCAATTCTAATCTATAAAACTAATAAAACAAAGAGTAGAGCTGAAAAATAAGTATTGTGCAGTCTGAGACTACAAGTTTCTACGAAGAAGGCGTTTAACATACG
This sequence comes from Brenthis daphne, assembly GCA_947093115.1. NCBI lineage: Eukaryota > Metazoa > Arthropoda > Insecta > Lepidoptera > Nymphalidae > Brenthis > Brenthis daphne. The sequence continues at coordinate 31,405,359 of OX352471.1, read as the reverse complement.
TAGGTAGAATTATTATACTATTGTTTGCCGTACCTTTAAATTCAGCCTTAACTGTAATAGGTACAAATTGTCATAAGGTTTTTTAACGTCAATTTGAATATTTAACGTGTAACCTTCATGACAAAATATCGATTCGGTCAATATGACATAGTGGGTACTACGATTTCTTGCCAAAATCGATTTTCGAACTTTCATATAACTTGTGTATCTCATTTCACTTACACATAAATCATGTTGCTAGATATTGAAATACGAGATTCATTGACGCATAGAATTTAATCCCAATATCTCTTAGGGCGTGTAATTGTATTCATGGTCTGTACATCCCTTACGCTTGGACTCGATGGTTTTAATGACCCTTGCTATCCCAAACGATGGTAACATGATTTCAGAATTAATTTCGGAATTAATCGTAATTGCTGTATTGATATAATCTGACGTTTTGTGCCCGTCATACAATAGAGGCCTATACTAGCATTGCCCGCGGCTCCGCCCGCGTTTAGATGATCAAAAACCAAATTCTTAGATTTTGCATATTAGTATACTCTTACATTTCTGTTTTTGTATTTATTCTCAAAAATGAGATATTTTCCCGCGGTAAAAATATCCTATATGTTGACCCGGATAACCAGCTATCACCATACCAAATTCCATAAAAATCCCTCCAATGGTTTTTCTGTGATGCGGTAACAGACAGACACAGACAGACAAAAATTCTAAAAACTATAGATTCGGCCTCTGTATCGATAATAATGTTTATTTCAATAAGATTTACCAAAAAATATTTAATGTACAGATTCGGCTAAGTTACAATTTTATTATATGTATAGATTTGTACTGAACGTTAGCACCATCCAACATATTTTAAGAAGATATAGTATTATCTAAATTGAATGTATCATGATTTCTTTAATATTAAAAATTATGCAAATCTGTCTAAACTATTATTTTTCAGAGCATTTTGGCATGTATTGCACTGTTTTTCGTGCTAGAAGATGGGATTTCGATTTTTGATATCTAGATATCGCGGCCTGGGAAGAGGAAAGCGTTAAAAAGAAGTGGTTGGTATGCTGGTTTTCTTTGTAAGGAAAATAAAAATTAAGCTATCTGGCAGACGGGCGCGAAGCCAAGAAACGCACAGGGAATGGCCCATCTCGATGAGCGGTGTGTCATGCGGGTTGCTCATGGTACTTCTCTGATAGCAAAGTGGACCGTTGAAGCAACGCCATGGTTGTTGTGGTCTGCATCGGCAGACCTGCCGTCGGTGAGTCGTGGTTGATTGCGTAAGCGATCCTGCGACGTCCCATTAAGACGGGGGAGGTTTCGTTGGGTTTTAGTTGGTAATACTAGCTTTGCCGGTGAGTCCCACATCTCGTCCCTAAATACATTTCCCAACGTTAAAATAAAAAGGTTTAGACGACGGAACTGTTTGATAAAGATTATCTTGAACCGGAAATAATGGGATGTGTGGAAAAACTGCATTTCCTACTTATATATATGCAAAAATTTGCGATTTGTCTATATACATATAAAAATAACATTAAAAACACCAGTGTGTAACAGTTGCGAGTTGGTAGTAAATAGTAGATAGCTAAAAATTTTTATATCTGTTAAGCTAACGTGTACGGTTACTCTAACAGTCATACTGTAGTGTATGACTATTAGAGTTTGAAGATTGTCTCTGAATTATTACATTTAATTGTAAACACAAATATGAAACTTGAAAACTTTAGTGTGTTTAGGGTCCCAGTTCAGTCGAGCCATTTTGGTGCTATGCATAATAACTATTTAGTTCAAATATCATGAGATATTTATATTTAGCTTTTCAAGTAACAAAGCTTTAGCAACAATTATAAGTGACAACTTAAAAGCTCGATAAATCAAACATAAGCTTTATTTTACTCTTGAAATTGATAAACTTATTGAGATAAGCTTATTACTCTAATTTCATTTGAAATTACACTTTCTTAGATACAACAAACATAATATTTAACTCATAAAATATTTCATATATATATATATATATATATATATATACATACATATATATATATATATATATATATATATATATATATATATATATATATATATATAATATCTTATATATATTCATACATTGGAAATATTAGCCTTATTAGAGTGGCCTTTGTTGAACGTAATTCATACTGCGACGAGTTAATTAGATGGCGATATTATTTAGATGATATAATTTGATTCGTGTTAGAAGTTACAAAATTATCTAATAAACGTCATAGCAGTATTTACTCTGTAATATAAAATACACAAGATTTCAATGGGCTTCTCAATCTGTTTTAATGTTTCAATGCTAAAAAAAATATTTCGAATATTTAAAAAGTTTCAATATAAAATCGTTATTATGAAATATTTTTATGAGTTGAATATTATGTTTGTTTGTTTACATTGTATGTATCTTTAAAACGTTCATCCATCTGTGATAAAACTTATTATTTTTATATTGTTTTTGTGCTTTTTACCTTTAATATAATATAGCGATAGGAGGCGCATGAGTTATTGATGGTATAATATAAGATATTATGTAAAGTTGTGAGTGATTTATATGCTTACCCCTGGCCACAATTACCACTTGGGATGACCTAAAGGGAGCCGCTAGGTTTTTACATAATAAAATATATCTACAGCTTCAAAATAAATCTTTTTAGTTTTAGAAAAAGGTGAGCTCTTAGTTTTTTTATATTATTTATTTACAATTACTATATAATATATTCTTATTAATATGCGGGCTATGAAAATAATGATTTTGCCATTCTTATCTAAGGAGTGGACACAGGACAAGGACAACACTCACAGCTTACCTACTTTCTCTGTTTAAGTTATAATTTTTAATAATAATAATACAATAATTTATTATCAAAAAAATATTTACAAGTTTTTACAAAATAATTTAAACCAAATGAACAATATCGCTATTATGTGAATGAAGCATCTGTAGCTGAACTAGGAGACCTGTATTTCAGCTAGCAGCGCCAAATCCCTCCAGAGAAATACATTGCTTGACATGTCAAAGAAATATAAAAAACAAAATAAAATACAAACATTTAGACTCCACACAATTTAGACTCCGCATTAGATAAAATATCCCAAAACCACACTGAATTAGGCCAAGTTTCATTTTAATATTATACCTTAATTTTTTTTTATTTATGACATAATTTCGCTCTAACAAAATTTAACAAAAACTAGAAGCATGATTACTTTGAACGATAAAACCTAAAGTGCTGTAATTTAAGTGCTACAAAATAGGTATTAGCTATTAACCTAAAAGTTTTATCGCGGAAAAGGCCATAAATAAAACAATAATATTTCTAAACTTTATTATTTTATTTATGGTTCCATTTAAACATTAAAATTAAAATAAAATAAATTATTAATATTAAAATTAAGATGAAAGAACAATCAGAAATGACTCGACGAATTGACGTTTTCGATTCATTGTTCGAACAAACTCTATGAGAATTTTTGAGCTGTAACAATCTATACATACTCGTATAGTAAAATTGTAACTAAGCCAAATCTGTACATTCAATATTTTTTGGAAAATCTTATTGAAATAAACATTATTATCGATACAGAGGCCGAATCTATAGTTTCTAGAATTTTTGTCTGTCTGTCTGTCTGTTACCGCATCACAGAAAAACCACTGGAAGGATTTTAATGAAATTTGGTATGGTAATAGCTATTAGCTGGTTATCTGGGTCAACATATAGGATACTTTTTACAGCGGAAAAATATCTCATTTCTGAGAAAAAATACAAAAACTGCATTGTAAGAGTATACTAATATGTAAAACTTAAGATTTTGGTTTTTGCTAATCTGAATGCGGGCGAAGCCGCGGGCAATGCTAGTAGAAAATATTCTTCTCATATTAATTTTTTTTAATTGTCATTACGAACTTCTTACATAAAACCCTATGTATATGTGTCAGTATACAATTAATTTCAATACATCTACGAAACAGTACGCCAAATTACTATAAACGTAATTCAGGCTCACATATTCTGCTGTACATTTGTAAATTTGCTGGTAGGTATTAGAATTTATTGCCATAGTAGAAGGAAGATCGTCGCAGGCTGGCACCGACATGACTAAAGAAATTATTCATTGCCCGTTGAGGCGAATTGGTTCATCCCAGTACTAGATACGAATAGAACCATTTGTTTCAGATATCCGTATCGTAAATACATGTGACTATTATTTGAAACAGAAATGCATTTACGCATACCATAATGGTTAAGTGAGACTCACCGGCTGAAAAACCAGTACTACCCACTAAAACCCAAAGGAATCTCCCTCGTCTTAATGGGGCGTCATAGGATTGCTTACGCACTCAACTAAGATCTCCCGACGGCAGGTCTGCTGAAACAGACCACACTACGAAGGAGTTGCTCCTACGGTCCACTCTGCTGTCAGAGAAGTACCAAGAGCAACCAGCATGGTACACCGCCCATAAAAGTTGATCACCTCCGTGTCTCTTGGCTTCGCGCCTGGCTTGGTTTGCAGACGCCAAGCTCACCACGACAAGGTGATGTTTAAAAGACCCTATAGTTAAGAATCCAAGTAGTAAACAAAATAGTAAAGCAATTTACTTATCAGAACTCGATCTAGTCCTAATTTAGTTAACAAACCAGATTTAGACGAAAGTACAAAGATAATTTAAACTCAGATATTTCTAAATTGAAATCTTCACTGAAATTATATGGTATAGTAAATATACCATGTATAGATCATTTTATATTACATCAATGTAGATTATTAATTATTATAAGTAGAGTAGCCATGAAGTAAATACGAACACCTATTCTAACTAATATTTTATAATATTTTAACGTTTAAATATTTTACAAATGTTTCTTAATAGCTGAGGTAATTCTTTAAGGTTTCTAATCAGGTATTGTATATACATATATGCTAAACACATACAAAATTGTACGTATTTAAGTACAACTTTAAATTTTACATAAATTAAATTCATTCAGATGTAAACCTAATATTATTACACAAATGTAAGATGAGTTTTTGTATACCATTTCAACATCAACCTTTCAATGTCAATCGTCTTAGTTCAATAAGACGTGTACACAGCTGTATCTATTACTGTATATACTGCGCCTGGATCACTCGAGTACCTGTTTGCTTCTCTATTACATTCTAGTTATTTTATCCATCTCCCAAAAATATAGTATTCCCTCATTTATCTCGTTGTCATAAAATCTTGAGCCTTAGACCTACGCTTACCTACTTTATATTATAGCCTTATTTTAATACTAGCGACTCACCCTCGCTACTCTCGAGTTCGTCCTACTTACGTTTTAACGTTTAGTATAGATTTATCAGAAATGAGATATTTTCCCACAGTAAAAAGTATCCTATATGTTGACCCGTATAACCAGCTATCATCATACCAAAGTTCATCAAAATCCCTCCAGTGATTTTTTCCGTGATGCGGTCAAAGACAGATAGACACACGGAATGACAAACAAACAGACAGAAAAAAATCTAAAAATTATAGATTCGGTCTCTGTATCCATAATAATGTCTATTTCAATAAGATTTCCAAAAAATATTTAATGTACAGATACTGCTTAGTTATAATTTAATTTTATGTATAGATTTTTATATATTTATACTACAATAGTCATATCCACCGAATTTGCAATACCAGTGGCAAAAGTAAAGAAAAAGATAACAGATCCTTTACTTAGTCTAGCGACCTAAAACAACATTAAGATAGCATCATATATATATATATATATCTATACCATAAAGTATATATATATATATATTATATATATATATATATATATATATATATATATATATATATATATATATATATATATATTTATATATATATATCTATACCATAAAGTATACATATCTATACCATAAAGTAGCTCTATAACTAGTAGTATCAGAACATAATTCTATTTAGTTTAGGAATATATCACACTATCTCTCTTACACCGTATCGGCGACCTCGAATAAAATAGCTGCTACCCTAATAAATCTATAGCAAGCGCGACATATGTTTGAGACTGAATAGTTCGGTCGATTAAATTTAAATTATTCATAAATCTCTACGGGTTTACGGCTAAAACTCGGATAAATTGATCAATGAATAGAATATTAAAACGTACTTACTTATATGTAGGTTCACGACTCGTGTTCAGAAATATAAAGCTCCTTGGTATATACCAGACTTGAGATGTTACATCAAAAGCTACTAAACAAAAAAAAAGAAAATTGGTTGATAAACATAGAAGAAATATTGAATTGTTTCGTTTTTACTTATCTTAAATGTATAAAATTAAAAAAAATATAATATTTCCATTTTTTTATTGATGACACTACAGCGTCTCTAAAGCTATTAAGCAAAAAAAGAAAATTGGTTGAAAAACAGAGGATTAATATTGGGCTGTTTTGTCTTCTATATAATAAAATTCTAACTGAGCCGAATCTGTACATTAAATGTTTTTTGGAAAACCTTATTGAAATAAACATTATTATCGATACAGAGGTCGAATCTATAGTTTTTAGAATTTTTGTCTGTCTGTCTGTCTGTCTGTTACCGCATCACAGAAAAACCATTGGAAGGATTTTGATGAAATTTGGTATGGTGATATCTGGTTATCCGGGTCAACATATAGGATACTTTTTACCGCGGGAAAATAACTCATTTCTGAGAAAAAATACAAAACTGCAATGTAAGAGTATACTATTATCTAAAACCTAAGAATTTGGTTTTTGGTCATCTGAACGCGGGCGGAGCCGCGGGCAATGCTAGTTAATCATAAATTGGTTAACAATCAGAAGTGAAAAACTATCTATGTTTATTTATATGTACATACACATAATAAATGATTAATATTAAAAATAATACTATATTCCTTAACAATAACATATAATTCACTTTTCATAATCATAATTTATAATTTAATATTAATATATACGTTCGTTACATTAATACATCGATGTATTAAGTAACACTGAGTAATTAGGTCGCGATTATTAGTCTACCAGATAGTCAATCACGCACGACAGTTCGCATTTACGCTATTTGCGTTAATATGTTTCAATGGCTTATTCTAATGGAATGTATTGAATACTCGCGATCTTCCCCAGCTTCACCGTGTTGCTTTTTATTTTGATATCTTTAAAATGTTAAAAGAATATATAATGAAATAGTTAACCGCATTTGTCTGTTTGTGCGTACACTAAGCAATAGATTTTTATACTTTCACTAGCATTGCCCGCGGCACCGCCCGCGTTGAGATGACCAAATACCAAATTCTTAGGTTTTACATTTTAGTATACTCTTACATTGTAGTTTTTGTATTTTTTCTCAGAAATGAGACATTTTCCCGCGGTAAAAAGTATCCTCTATGTTGACCCGGATAACCAGCTATCATTATACCAAATTTCATCAAAATCTGTCCAGTGGTTTTCTCGTGATGCGGTAACAGACAGACAGACAGACAGACAGACAGACAGACAGACAGACAAAAATTCTAAAAACTATAGACTCGGACTCTGTATGGATAATTATAATATCTATTTCAATTAGATTTTCCAAAAAATATTTAATGTACAGATTCGACTTAGTTACAATTTTATTATATGTATAGATTATCATATTTGAAGATTGTACGCAATCTTTGAGTCATCAGATTCTAAGCAAAAATCTTTGAGTTAGACAAAAATAGTAAGATAGATTTTTATTAGATATATGAAGTGATCAAGTCTTCATCACTTCATGATTATATTTATATAGAATATAATACATAGAATTTGCTGATTCCTTAGCCAAATTCCGCAAAACCATTTGCATCAAATTGCAAAATTAATGCTTGGGTAGTCTTATGTAATGTTATAATTGTTAAATTAATGTAACTGTGTACCTACTTATTGATTAATTTAGAAAAAATATACTACGTCCAAAATATATTTTGTATAATATTTTAAAAACTTTATTTCTGTGCAAGCTGTGTTTATTTGTAAGTAATCAATACATTTAGTTCCTAGTTCTTAGTTCTATTTTTTATATTTGTGTGTATTATTGTGATTCTAAATAAACCTAATAAATAAATAAATACATTAATTGACCATTGAGAATGCTTTATAATAGTAATCTGCGCGTAACGCACTTAAGCGTCCCAAGTATATGTAGGTAGCTGCCATATTAAATCTATTCTTTTAAAAAACTCGAGCCTCGATTATGATCGGAGGATGGGATGATGATGAAAGGGGAGTAAGAAATAAAAAGGTCTGTTTTTTTTTTAATTTTATTTTTAATTTTTTAATATTTTTTAAATTTTTCAAATCAATGATATTATAAGCAAAGTGAGGGCGGGTCATTCGTATTATAATATATAGGTACTTCACATACAAGTTCTTTTAACTCTTTTGGGGGTACAAAAGAGGTAAAATGTAAAATTTTGAAAAATGCCAAATATCTTAATAATTATATCAAGGTAAGTAAGTATAAAGTAAAATATTATTTTTCACACAAATTTCACCACATCTTATCACATTGTTAGCATAGCCGTTACTCATTTTGTAATAATCATATTACAAAATGTTTATATCACGTTCAAAAATGAATTTTATCTAACAAATATTATAATAATTTCTGATATTAATAAAAATACCTGTTAAGATTCTTACAAGCTATAATAAAGTTTTATTATGCCATTGAAGCTAAGGTTTATTATATAAAGCTTTGCTTACCTTTTCCAAACAAAAGGAGAAATTTTAGCAAATGTTATCAACAGGGAAAAGATGCGATGGCTTGTAATACCAGCGCCATTCGTCAAGATAAGGATAAAACAAAGTATTGTGATAAGGTAATAGTAAGGTTTGCATCTGAAATCTTAAAATGCTACGTTTTTTATTTTGCACTTTTTACTAGGTACTAAAATAAATTTTCAAGTATCAAGATTTTAAGAAATTCTTTCTATTTTAAATAAAACTATCTTTTCGGATTTTTTCGCGGATTTATTTGGATTTTTGGTTCCCGACGTTTCGAATGCTTTACAGTATTCATGGTCATGGGAGAGACTGCGGTGTTAGATGTCTCGAAGGTGTAGTTGTTACAGACAGCCTACCCACAAATAACAAAATGAAAATTGTACCTAAATTACCTTAAAATATTTTTTAACTTTAAACATTTTTATAATTTTAATTAGTATTATAAATTGAATATGGAATATTATTTATTTAATTTTTGCTGTTATTAATATAATTATGCTTTCTATATACTTAATTCTTATTATAAATAGGCATTTATTAATAAGTTTATTTTTATTTATATAGATTATAATTTACACAATATATAAAAACAATAATAAACAAAATTTATTTGTGTACAATACAACCGATGAATTTTTGTAGGCCAAGTATATACTGAAAGAGTTCAAAAGTCCGAGGACCCCTCGGACGAACGTATAATGAATAAATTCTATGATTACCCCGCAAGGGATATGACGTAGGTGTGTGTATATATTGCATCTAATACAACTTTTCTATGTATTGGATAAAATATGTGTCTATTCACTGTTATATCTGTTGATCTACTAAAAATAAAGTAATTAGTAAAAATTCAAAATTCAAAATATTTGTTCAGCATTAAATTATTACAATTTTTTACTGAACGTCATGAGTCTACTACCAGTTAGGAAAGAAGAAGCCTCAGACCTGAGAAGAACTGGTGAAAGAAACTCAGCGGGACTATTACTCAGGGGATATTATTTCATTATCTTTTTTTATAAAGTTAAATTATTATGTATACTCGTATAGTAATAATCCACAAAGACGAATATTAAGTTTTAAAAAATATTTTTAGTTCTGTTTAAAAATATTATATATTACGTCGTCAGTTTTAGAATAGACGATATAGTTAGCACACTCAAACTTTTGACTGATGCTATATACATAACTAGCATTGCCCGCGGCTCCGCCCGCGTTCAGATGACCAAAAAGCAAATTCTTAGGTTTTACATTTTAGTATAATATCACAATGCAGTTTTTGTATTTTTTCTCAGAAATGAGATATTTTCCCGCGGTAAAAAGTATCCTATATGTTGACCTGGATAACCAGCTATCACCATACCAAATTTCATCAAAATTCCTCCAGTGGTTTTTCTGTGATACGGTAACAGACAGACAGACAAAAAGTCTAAAAACTATAGATTCGCCTCTGCATCGATAATAATGTTTATTTCAATAAGATTTTCCTAAAAATATTTAATGTACAGATTCGGCTTAGTTACAATTTTATTATATGTATAGATAGCGAAGAAGTAACCTTGTGATATTATGTGCCATAAATATAGAAAGAAAACATAATTCAATAACAGAACAAATAATAGAAAGGAAAAGGTTAGTCGTCACATTCCGTGGACAAAAGCAAATAGTTCTAAATGTATTATATTGGCAATATTTCGTGAGGTTGGCGTAAAAAGAAAATCAAAGATGACACTATAACAGATGACTTCTCGTATCTTGAATTTCGCTTGTCTGATGTGTTGGAATAAATAATAATCTAATCTTTTTAGTATATAGTTATGTAATTTAATTACATAAATAAGACGTAAATGATTAATTTAACAATGATTTCACTTATACACGTTTTATAAAAAAATAACAGTTTTTAACTGATTTTTTTTTACTTATTAAATCTATACATATAATAAAATTGTAACTAAGCCAAATCTGTACATTAAATATTTTTTGGAAAATCATATTGAAATAGACATTTTTATCGATACAGAGGCCGAATCTATAGTTTTTAGAATTTTTGTCTGTCTGTTACCGCATCACAGAAATTTGGTATGGTGATAGCGGTTATCCGGGTCAACATACAGGATACTTTTTACCGCGGGAAAATATCTCATTTCTGAGAAAAAATACAAGAACTGCAATGTAAGAGTATACTAATATGTAAAACCTAAGAATTTGCTTTTTGGTCATGAACGCGGGCGGAGCCGCGGACAATGCTAGTTACTCTATAAATATATAAACATAATATATCTTACAGAATTCAAGTAAGATTTTGCTTTCATTATGAAGTCAGGAAGCCAATTAGTCCAATTATACGTATTTGTAATTACAATTAATCATGAGAAGAAATAAACAAGTATTTCCTTGACCATCAGGGACGTGTTAACGAAATAGACCTATACATTATTTTTGACCGACTTCTAAAGGAAGCGGTACCTATTCGATTCGGTTGATTTTTTGTGTGTATGTTGTTGTTTTTAAAATCCCATTGGTAGAGATCATATTCGATTTAGGGCACTTTTCCTCATTAAAGTATGTTTAGGAATTAACAACTTTCCAGTGAAATATTTATTATGTATTTACAAGTAGATTATAGGTATTTTATGTTAAAATTTCTATGTTTGGATTCCATTACCTACTTAGAATATTTTTCATAAGTCGATATCTTCAACATATGTATGTATATCGTAAATAAATATTTTTCTTAACAATATAAACAATTCTCCAATCACTTAATCAATCATTTTGGTATAAACATTTGTACAGTACATAAATAAAATAACACTAATACATTTTATAAAGTAACTAGCATTGCCCGCGGCTCCGCCTGCGTTCAGATGACCAAAAAGCAAATTCTTAGGTTTTACATATTAGTATACTCTTACATTGCAGTTTTTGTATTTTTCTCAGTAATGAAATATTTTCCCGCAGTAAAAAGTATCCTATATGTTAACCCGGATAACCAGCTATCATCATACCAAATTTCATCAAAATCTATCCATTGGTTTTCCCGTGATGCGGTAACAGACAGAAAGACAGACAGACAGACAGACAGACAGACAGACAGACAGACAGACAGACAGACAAAAATTCTATAAACTATAGATTCGGCCTCTGTATTGATAATAAAGTCTATTTCAATAAGATTTTTTTAAAAATATTCAATGTACAGATTCGGCTTAGTTACAATTTTATTATATGTATAGATAAATTAATTATATCTAAAATGATATTAATAGTCCCCTTCTTTCAGAAATTATATTTACATTCTGAATTACGACCAACAATTAGGTATCAATCGATAATTTTGTAATCGCATCACGTCGCAAATTGGCGAACGAAGTTCATGCTCCGTGCACTGGCATGACATGTGGGAAATGCGTATGAATACATTACCAGGTTCATCGAAAATTCGATTTTTATAGTAATTTCTGTTCGTGAATAACGGCTCATACGACCGTAATGGCAAAGTCACGGTTCGGCTGAATCTGGTTATATCGTGATGGTACTTTGTTATTGCTACAAATTTATTTTTAGTAGGATATTCCTTATAACGTCGTTTCACATTTATTTCGATGGCGGGTATAGTGTAAATTTATATTACCGCATCTATTTTATTTTCTTCTCGTAAGAAGTTTTTTTTTATAGATGAAGAGTAAATGTTGTTATTTAGTGTATTTTTATATTAATTTAATATATTTATGAATTTTAAACTCAATTATGTATGATGGACTCGTTTGGCTTAGTTTATAGTAGTAATACTTGCTGTGGTCGCGGGTTCGAGTCTCGCTGGGGCCATTCATTTGTGTGATGAGCACGAATGTTTGTAGTCCAGTGATGGGTGTTTATATTTATCATATGTATGTATTTAAAGTTATAATATGTGTATCGACTATCTGGTATCCATAATACAAGCTTCGTAGCTTACCATGGAACTAGATGGTGCTGTGTGTTAACGTCTCAACATATTTATTATTTATGTTTGATTTTCAATTCTCTACGCTTTTGCTTGTAGTGTAATCATCGGACTACCATAATAAATAAACACAAAAAGACTAAGACCTGGAGTAACGCGTAAAGTACTTTTAAGCACCTAGGGGGAAATCTTTAGTAAAAAATAAATTTACTTCACCTAATTCTCTCATTATTAAAGAAAACCCTTGGCACTCTACGGAACCCTAAAAAGAAGACTAGTATTTTTATACTGTATATCTGTTAACTCAAAATTATAGAAACTCAACTGAATTTTACTCTTTGTTAAAAATGTTATAAAAGCTTCTATTTTGTTATTTTGTATGTACTATAAAATACAAAAAAAAAATGCATTAAAAAAACAAACAAATAGCAAAAATTGAACTCGCAACCCGTTAAGAAGCAGTATGACTCAATTACTACTCCATTAAGCCACGCTTTATTCTCCTTTATATAACTTGATAATTAAAATTATAATACCTAATTTTGCAATGTTGTATATTTTCGATATAGCCTTTGTTATGTAAATCACTAAGAGAACGGAATTAAAGTGGGTTATATTATATTCATACCATTCTCTAGCCTTAAAATGTATATAGATACTAGCAGAACTCTTTGGCTTTATTTTATACAGCGACTCACCCTTGCTTCGCTCGGGTTTGTTGCTATGTATTTATATAATATTCTTCATACAAAAATACTAAAATCGCGATTAAAAAATAGGGGATGGGGGTAGGAGGGTGAAAAACACCTATGGCCTATTCTCGTACCTATCATATACAAAAAAAATCATTAAAATCGGTCGAGCCGTTTCGGCGGCGTGCGACCACTAACACTGTGACACGAGATATTTATATATTAGATAAATATTAGGTTTATAATTTATGTGAAAGTATCCTTATATTTTTTAGTTCGTCCTTCTTTCAGTAGCAGTAACGGGAATTTTTGCACAGATATAATATGAGGCCCGGAGTGCTATAGAAGATTTTTATGCTATTTTATTTAGGGATCCCGTGGGATATATAATAGGTAAAATTTCATTTGATGTCTCAAATAAAATTAAAAGCTCACCAACTCAAAATCAATTTATCCAATCAAAAGTAATTAGTCTGCCATTTGTGTGGGATTTTTGTTTAGTAGAAACTAATTACTAAAACAAGAAACATGAAAATCGTTTCATGATTGGTGAAGATATCAGGTAACATAAACAAAAAAACCTACATACAAAATTCGATATCGCCTTTCTTTTAACTCGGTCAATAAAAAATTACATCTTAATACCAACGCTACTTCGCTTTACTAGAGCTTTATATATAACTAGTACATATATAAATTATTATTATAAAACAATCACGAATATGGTAATCAATGAATAAGTTCGAAATGCGAAAATTGAATATTCGGTGTTATCTATGAATTCTCCGCAGTGCCGGTAGCGAGAGGCCGAGGCCAACAGAAACGCACATACATACTGCATTGCTATTACTGACAGTTGGTGGCTAATCCGGTAATAAAAACCACCAAACTAATCAACTCGTTAATTTGCTTGGTCTAGAAGTTATTGAATAGCGTGAGTGTAAAGAAGAATTAGGTTAGTTTTTAAAAGGATATATTACGATACTATATGATTGAAAAGTTACTGCGGTTCACTCCAAAACAAAACTATATTTTGTAGTGCTAGTGAATTGCTCTCGCTTCGCTTCTAATCTACAGTACATATATATATATATATATATATGTGTGTGTGTGTGTGTATATGTTACTTATCGTAAAATTGTGGACTAAATTACATCGAAATTCGTCTAACCGTTTCAGAGCGAAGGACGTAACAAAAATAGAAACTTTTGTCATACTTATAATTGCCCGCCTGCGGCGAAGCCCAAAGGAGGGTTATGTTTTGACCTGTATGTATGTATGTCCAACCCTATGTTTGTTTGTAATTACTAAACATATTAGCCGATTTTGATGATTCACACTTTATTCGATTCGTCTCGATGACACGAATGTCATAGGGTATATAGATATCACTAAAAATCTCATCTAAAAATATCACTAACAATCAAAATGGCGGATCCTAGGCGCCAATTTGTGTCTTAATTTTTTTTTCAAACAAAATTATTATTTTTATACTAAATATGTACGTGAATTTCTGAATTCTGTTTTTATTTTTGATATTAAAGAGGAACTTCTTTCACTGTAGGACAATACAACATCTAAGTCGATTTTACTTTTGACGGATGACTTATCAGTATGAATAATAGTTCAATCAATTCTAATTTATGCTTGCTCGTAATTTAAAGTGTTACAAATAATTAACACAATTTATATATATTGTTTGATAGGTATGAGTAATTGTAGTGTTATGTAAGAGCGAATAAAACGATAAAGTTAGACTCGCCACCCTATAAATTAGTTTGATATCTACGTTGTTTAATTGAATTCTCAGAAAAGCCAGAGAAAAAATGAAATAGTCTTCTTGAAATAAAATCAAAGTTTAATTTGAATTATATCATTATTAGCAATTAACAGAGTTTTGCTGTGCTTGATTTATTATTCAAGTTTAAAAATTACATATACTTTATCTATACATATACTAAAATTCTAACTAAGTCGAATTTGTACATTAAATATTTTTTGGAAAATCTTATTGAAATAAACATTATTATCGATATAGATGCCGAATCTATATTTTTTAGAATTTTTGTCTTTCTGTCTGTTACTGCATCACAGAAAAACCACTGGAGGAATTTTGATGGAATCTGGTATGGTGATAGCTGGTTATCCGGGTCAACATGTAGGATACTTTTTACCGCGGGAAAATGTGCCATTTCTGAGAAAAAATACAAAGACTGCAATGTAAGAGCATACTAATGTGTAAAACCTAAGAATTTGGTTTTTGGCCATCTGAACGCGGAGCCGCAGGCAATGCTAGTATGGAATAAATCTTGGAAAACACTGTATACATTTATGCCAATTTATATTATAGTACGTTTCAAACAATAGGCAGATAAGAAACAAATACTTTAAAGTGCACTAGAATAAAGAACAAATTCACATTCACAATCTTATTTCTTCCACGCTCCATACAGTTTTATGCCGTGCAGCATCCCGTAGAAGGTGTTAAGCGGGGATAAACAGGATCAGTTGTACGAGTATAAGATTTAGCGGGTATAGTGGCTGTCGGATGCGGGGGAATTTCGTTTTTCAACATGATAATTTCATTTTCGAAATGGAAATGGGATTGAAACATGCACATAAAGGGGAATCTGTTGGTGGACTAGATTCAATTTAGAAATTTGCTTAGAAAATTGAAATTTTGATTAGCTACGAACTTTGTTTCATATTGAATGAAATTTTTCGTAATGAGTGTAGATGTACCGAAATAATAGCGAACATTACGATTAATAAGCGTCGACCTAAAGGTCTTACATTCGGTCCTGGTAGGCCGCAATAATGCAGGTCCCATTTGTCAGGATAAAGTGGCTACAGGAAGAAAAACTGTTTGTACTTCTGAAATATTTCACCAAACTTGTTTGTTCCAGGGGCGTTTTACGGATGAATTAGACACGGGAGTTATGACCAGCTCTAAAACTTCTGCAAATAATCCTAGTCGATGAATCTATATTCAAACGTTTATTAGCTTACTAAATTTACTTGACTAGCGACTTACTCTAGCTTCGCTTGGGTGCATCCCTAGGTACGATTTTCTTTTTTTTAGTGGGTCCCTAATTTTTTTTTTTCTAAAATAAAAGTAGCCTATGTTACTCCTTATAACATCTGCTATAGACTAGTGAAAATTCCGTCAAAATCAGTTTAGCCGTTTCGTAGATTAGCCGGAACAAACAGACAGAGAAAAATAATTTTAAAAAATTGTGTTTTCCTTATAAGTACCGTATATAATTTCATATGCATTTAGTAAAAAGCTATTATTTCGACATTACAAACAGACACTTCAATTTCATGTATCTGTGTAGATTTCCTAGACTAAATTTTGGATTTATAGTTCTAATTTTTTTTTTAGATTTTACTAGTTACCATGATAAGGCAGATAATGCTATTAAAAAATATATAACTTAAATAATAATTGCGTAGAAGTTGATACAAAACTTTTAATACAATTTAAACAATCGTAGACTATCACAATTGTAGTTACGCTCTGCTTTGAAGTTAAATTGCTAAGTTGAATAAATTTTTAAATAAAGCGAAATGGGGACACGAAACTAGAGTTTATGGCTATAAAAGGAAAACTGAGGGCTTCAGTTTTTTAGGCAAAACTGTCAGCGCCATTTGGTGAAATTTATGCCTAGTGTTGTTCCAAAGTTAGCCGTCCGCCGCGGTGGCGCTTGCATACGAATTTTCGCCAACAATTTGAAAACTATTATTTGATGGTACGTAAAAAGAGCCCGTTTTCACAGCCTTTTCTATTTAAATGCTATTTTCGCATTTCAAATAAATGTTTTAAAATTTCTTTGTTTATTTTTTATTTCAAGTGTGTGCACTCAGCCTACTCACTGCTTGATATATGTGTATATAACATAGTAACTATTGAAGCTTGTAGAAAAATATTTATTGAATTATTTTTTGGTTATGTTCACACCCCTATAAGTTCGAATGTGATGTGGTGGCGTTAGTATATTTTTATAAGTATATGTTCTTCGTAAACGTTGTCTTTGCAAAGTGAATGTAAATAATCTATAGTATTTTCCTATATTTTGTAAGAAAATTGTCAGTCAATGAGTAAATAAGTGAATTTAAGATTATTATGAAGCATATGGTAAGTTAGTTTTATTTACTTTCATCATAACAAATCTATCCCATGGGAACCATACATATTTCCGGGATAAAAAGTATACTTTACGTTTACTTTATGTAAGCTGCCTATATGCTGTTCCAGACTATAATCTAACTCTGTGCCAAATTTCATCCAGACCCGTTCAGCCGTTCTGGCGTAAAAGAGTAACAAACATCCATCCATCCTCACAAATGCACACATTTATAATATTAGTATGGATATACTGACAGCACCATTTTTTGGCATTGCTTCTAACAGTTTTTTGTGTTACTCCAGGTCATATTCTGTGTAGCTACTAAATTTCATCCAAATTCATTCAGCTGTTTCAGACTGAAGGAGTAACAAACATACACTTATACATACACACATGCAAACTTTCACAATTGTAAATCTGATATAGCATTTATATTAGTTATTTGTTCCTTAAACTTCTTTCAAATTACATGCACATTTAATAAATTATAATTTATAATTCGATTTATTGTAAGTACTCATACACATGACTCCGGGGAGTTTCTCGCAATGGCTTCACAAGTGATTAGATTTCACTGTAAGCTTACAGCACAATTCAAATGAAGTAATACGGTTTCTTATAGACGCATTAATGTCTGACTAGTCACGAACTAATTGATTAAAGTTATTATTTCCAATGTTATCATTGTATTTAACCGACTTCCAGGCACTAAAATGTAAAAAATAACTAAACGGGGGTTTTCATTTAGAATAGATACCTAATCAGATATTTTCGAAGTCGGTGCCAGCCATGCCATAAAAAATCAAACCTTTTTATTTCGGAAATCTGTAAAAATATATAAATATAATAATGAAACAGGATCCAAAAATTCTTTTGGCATATATACGTGTTTGCATTACATCTGAATTTAATGTACAGTATATAATTTGTGGTCAATTTTACTGATGCGCCTTTCATGATTAACTGAAAACCACATTTATTTATATTATACAATTAATGCTTAATAATATTACGTGCCACAAAATGTTTACAAGAGAAACATATAATTAGACTTGTCTTTTGCACCAGTGATAATCACATGTGTGAAGTGTAAGTTACTCGTTCACGCTAACCGGCTGGACAGATTTGGATGAAATTTAGTAGATAAATAGATAGAGTATGACGTGGAGAAATAAAGAGTAGAATACGATAGAGAAATTTCCAATAAAGTGACGCTACCAGTAAATCTATATAAATAAAAATGAATGTTCCTATATCCTCTATGCATTCCTAAGCCATTGAACCGATTGTGATGAAACTACGATTATGATTGTGGTTGGTTATTCTGTACGCTTGCAAAGGTTTCTGGTATAAATGGTTTCTTTCTTAAGTTGTTTGTCTTTGGTGTTCTTAAGCTTTTCAAGCTTAGCAACACAAATATGTTCTCGATGGAAAATAGTTACTATTGTGTATAAGCATTCAGGCTTTGGGCGTAAGCGAAACCCTAAGACGAGAATTCTTTACCTATGTATTTTATTTTATTTAAAATTTATTTAAATTTTAAAACACTAATCTAAACACCAACAGCGCAACAAAAACCATGAATGATTTTCCCGTGCACTGAGGATTCATACGCGGTAATTTATTAAACTTAAACATAAATCTATTAAAAACAAGTAAGAATATCACCAACTTGCATTGATTATATTATTTTGAGACGGCAATGGCTTGTCACTGCACTAGCGTATAAAAGGTTTGTAATACAACTGTCTATACAGGCTGCTCAAGATAATTTTGTTTTATATTAAAAAAATTTAGTATGAAAACTAATAGGACGGACCATCCAACAACATCCAGATTTAGCGAAGTAATAAGTTTTGAAAGTACCTACATGTACATGTTCTAAATAGACTTGCGCCAGTATTTTCCAACCCATTTTAAAATGGATGAGCCCAATTCATTTGTTTTTTTTTATATGGATGAAACGCAATATCTTCGCCTTAAATGGATTGATTTTCATAATTCTTTTCAAATAAATAGGTCATACATAATACCTCTGAGATGTACTAGATAAATTTCAACAGAAATCTACTCCAAATGTCGGTAATTACTTTTAGATGATTTTAAAAACGTGTTACCTTTTTTATTAAAAATATATTATTGAGATAAATTGATAGTAAAATCAGTCTAATAATATAGGGTTAACATTTATGTACACGAGCCGTATATTTTTCCACACGAGGGATAAAACTCTTTATTGTGCATAGAGAAGATAACTATATAACAACTATATAAGTAAATAATATAATAGAAATTGCAATCATCTGTCTAGTTCAAGCGTAACATACAGAAGAATATATGTAATATTGAAAACTTCTTTTTAATATAGAATATTAAAGCTTATAAACTACGCTTTGTTAAGTAAAAATTTTAATTTTATCAACCTATATTAAAATTAAGCAATAATTTTTGAACTCCCATAACTTACTCTGAGTATTGCTATAAAATAAAAGTAAAAGCATTAAAGGCGATATTTATATTTATAGGCCGGCGAGTGTATTATATTTGAGCACAATGGTAGGTCGTTAAACAATTATTTAAACAATAATTAGTAATTTGTTATTTAAAACAACATATCATTAAATGTTCGTGATTAAAATTAAAATTTCTTTAATCAACAAACAGAAATTCATTAAAACGCTTTCTAGTAATACTATTTCGCTAGAAGTCGCAAGTTCGATTTCCGTTTTAAAGTCAATAATGTAATGTTTCTAATATATGAACTATTTAGGGCCGCTCCACACTATAGTGTCGACTACAGTCCGTTCTCGGTTCGATATCGGGTGTGGCAAAGTATTTTTTTTATATATAGAAAACGTTGCTGGAATGTGGCTGGAGTTGCTTAAGCTTTAACTATGTTTAAAACTGTACAGAAAATGGTATTCTTTAATGAGATTTTATTTTACTCATTTTGACTTTTATTATTACTGTGTACTTATAAGTTATTATATATACAAAAAATCTATAATCTATAAAGCGATAATGAGTGAAAAATAAAAGTATACAATTTTATGCAACGTATTTAAATAGTATCAATTATAATAATTCAGTTACTAGACAATATAATCAAAAAATATCGATTTTATTGTTCTCACTAACGATATATCGTTATAGGCGAAATAGATGCTATTTAATTTCATTGAGTCGCTAGTTTAGGCAAATTAAATATTCAATCTGGTTATGAGGCTAGCTGTCGGCATTCTAAAACGGCCAGACAATTTTATTATTACAGCTCTCTACTCTGAATGGATAAAAGGTTGAGGCCTTCTGGGCATGAGTCTACCTCCTGTTCAACTGGCAGGCTGCCAGCCTCCTACACCCCGCAACCCTAGCATGCATTAAATAGCCTTACGCAATAACAGTTTTTACTGTTCAGAAAATAAAAACCAAAATGCAGCGAAATCACTTATATACGGTCCACCGTACAGTACAAATCGACGCTCGCACTCTGTTGAAGCGGATAAAGCCTTTAAGTCAAGCGCACTAGGGATGACATTCGAAAAACTCTAGCAAAAAACATACTGAATTCAAATATGTTGACGCCATTGTGTTTCAAATAGGTTCTATATCAATAAAGCTGGATGACTTGTATATAAACGGAGTCCGCAAGTTCCGATTTCGGGGCCCGTATATGATAGTGCAGGTGTTTCTAGTTGTTCACTCAGGTCAAAACATAAGTGAGTTTTGTTTACATATTTATGTAAACCATCCCTAAATCCATTTGATATAAGTCGTAATTTATTTTAATTTTCCATTATATTCTAAAGTGTATTATTAAAACAAAATATAATAAAGAGCAAATACCTCGTGAGTGCTTGTGATGATGATATAATTTATTTTTATAAGCGTTAGTATTATAAGTATTGTATTGTTCAAATAAACAGCTAAAAATTACTTAGTCAAAAAATTATATCTATACATATAATAATATTCTAACTAAGCCAAATCTGTACATGAAATATTTTTTAGAAAGTCTTATTGAAATAGACATTACTACCGATACAGAGGTCGAATCTATAGTTTTTAGAATTTTTGTGTCTGTCTGTCTGTTACCACATCACGGAAAAACCACTGGACGGATTTTGATGAAATTTGGTTATCCAGGTCAACATATAGGATACTTTTTACCGCGGGAAAATATCTCATTTTTGAGAAAACGTACAAAAACTGCAATGTAAGAGTATACTAATATGTAAAACCTAGGAATTTGGTTTTGGTCATCTGAACGCGGGCGGAGCTGCGGGCAATGCTAGTATATAATATAAAAACAGTACAAGTATATTTGGTAAAATATAAAAAAGGTTAGCAACTTTTTTCCAACTAGCAACATCAAACCTCACTACAGAAAACCTCAGCTCAGCTAAGCATATACGCTTTTAATTTTTTGGGATAATACTATCTGTTAGTGAAAGAATTGTTAAAATCGGTTCTGTACTTTCGGAGTGTATCAATTACAAACAAACAAATCTTTCCGCTTTATAATATTAATATAGATTTACAAATTGAAAGGGCTTCCCCTATTTTAAATTTATTATATTTATTCAAAAAGGCTTTGATTTTAACATACATATGAAATGGAACATTTTCTGAACTGATAGCATTTTCGATTACGTATTTAGGTTAATTAGAATATTCGACCGTTGGTCTCTCGTAGAAACTGCAATGCATTTTTTGCGAGTAAAAATGTTCAAGTTAAAATCTTCGTAGAAAAATGTCGAAAAGTAATGTAAAATATCAAAAGTTGGACTCGACGACGTTTATATAATTAAAGAAAGAATAAATTAAATTACTTTGCAATTTATAGCATCTAGAACTCTCAACTTGAAGTTCCTTTCAATCTAAATTTTGTATTAGCCATACAGATATTTAATAAATAAAATAAATATGTTGGGACATTAACACACAGCACCAATTAGTTCCATGGTAAGCTACGAGGTTTGTGCTATGGATACCAGATAGTTGACACACTAAATGTATATAACTTTAAATACATACATAATATTATAAATATAAATACCCATGACTGGAGTCATGTATCTTGCATATTAATTAATTAGTACCAACATTCGTGTTCATCACACAAATGAATGCCCCCAGTGGGACTCGAACTCGCGACCGCTCACATAGCAAGTAGGTTCACTACAAACTGAGCTGAGCTGAGCTGCGAGGTATAATAATATGAGGTATAATAGGAAGAGTATAGGAACAATCATCCAATACAAACAATCCTTCCTCATTTTCATGCAATTAAATTTCTTTCGATGCATAGAGAGCGAGAATCGAAATAATGACTTTAATTGGATGAAGATATTTTTACTATACACTACTAAAAACGCTAGTATCAAAGCTATATATTATCTTATAAAAAATCAATGACATATCTCACAGTTTACTTTAAACAAAATATAAACCTAAAATACTAGCTTAGGTGAAAAAACAATCTATTAAATCCAGGTGCGATAGCAAAGGTGAACGAAGGTGGTTTGCACTAGCATTAATAAAAATAGACTCTATTTTATTCTATTAAGGTTTACTTTGTATTGGCTTGACGTTTGGAAGGAATAACCCTAGAACACGAGGCTGCCCTTGGCATTACGCCAGTATTCGTAGATATGGACATGTCCTGCTGTAGTTTTATGGCTTTTAGATAAATTATGTTGCTGAAAATGTTCACCGCAACTAATGGAATATATCTTAACTACATACATTTTATTAAGTGCCTGGAAAAATACATGATATTTTTAGTTTACTAAATTCTAACTTACCTAACTTCATGTTGAACTATTTAAATGAAGTGGATGTTATAATTATATCGATTAAATTCGGGTGTGTAAGGTAATTGTTATTTAATTAAAATATTTTCATTATATGGAGACAGAAATTAAATAAAATTATGCAAATGAATTTCTAACGCTTATGAGCTAAAATATCATTTGTATTTCTTTTCTGTTAATGTGTGTTATAGATAAAGATATCATACAAGTCCTGTCAGACCACCCTTATAAGAGGTCAACGAGGCATTTTGGTGGTTTTTGAATTGGCCGCTTCGTTTTATCTTGCCTAAAACTAGAGGTATGTATCTGGCATATTAATTACTATTATTGTCCACGGCTCCGCCCGTGTTCAGATGATCAAAAACCAAATTCTTAGGTTTTACATATGAGTGTACTTTATTTCTCAGGAATGAGACATTTTCCCGCGGTAAAAAGTATCCTACATGTTGACCCTGATAGCCAGCTATCACCATACCAAATTTCATCAAAATCCCTCCAGTAGTTTTACTGTGATGCGGTAGAAGACAGATAGACAAAAATTCTTAAACCTATAGATTCGGCATCTGTATCGATAATAATGTTTATTTTAATAAGATTTTCTAAAAAGTATTTAATGTACAGATTCGGCTTAGTTACAATTTTATTATATGCATAGATAGATATATACATACTTCTTTTACGAAGCACGGATAGTTTGCATAAATATATGTACATACATACAATAATTTATAACCAAGAAAAAATTATTTTAAGTATTTTACTTAGACTTAAGTTACATTTTTTACCTCGGTATCAAACTCAGGATAAAATTCATTTCTAAATAGTTTTTTAATATAACTCATGGAATCAAGAGAGTACAAAATTTAAAGAATATTTTAACGAATATACAATAGAAGTATTGTTATAAAGTTTATTCAAATTCATATTTTCATATGACTAGTTCCCCGCGTTTTATATTCGCAACGTTGTTTAAGCAAACAGACCGTTTCGAGGTACCTGTTCGAGAGATAGCTGTGATGAAAAATAACACTGCACAACTTTCCACCAATTTATACTTCAGCTTTGTAGCAATATAAAGTTCTTTGCTTACAGTACATAAATTCTAGATTTTTTTCTACAACAAATGGCTGAGAGACATAGTTTATTGTTCAAACTGAATTTGATGCATTCCCTATAAATCGTACCTCAGAGAGCAGTGAATATATTACTATCGCTTTTAAAGGTTGAAATTGCAAATCTAGGTGCATATAAACTACATTGTACAAATTAAGGTAGCTTTATTATATCGCATGCAGGGTAAGCCGTTGAAAGGATATAGGCAAATAAATATTCGAAGGCCAAAACAAAAACATGTTCTAACCGTGAATCGAATCTACGACTTCTTCCATACTAACCTGTATTAGTTACCAGTATTATACTAGACGGTTGTTCAAAATAAATTAAAAAAAATATGTAATTTTCGACTTTTTAAAAGAAAATATATGAGCCTATTTTATCTTCTTTTAGCGATTACACGGAGTTTAACAAAAGAAATGAATAAACTAGGCTGTATTCCTAAACTGTTCAGGTCACTTAATATTTCGTGACTTGCTCCAATTAAAAGTGTGACGCTTCTACAATGGCTGAAGAGTAAAATACTTATTGTTAAAAGACACAATGGGACTGACTCTGAGGACAATATGGCCGCCTATTATATGAACGAAAGAAAATAAGGTATTTTCATTAATGAAGTTAAAGTTTAATTGCGTTTTGCAAAATGATCTTTTCCGAGACGGTCGTGGTTACTGCGCGTTCAAATATACTTGAGGAGCGTCAGCAGAAAACATTTTAGTACAATTTTATTATAATAATATTTTATCTGTGAACATAAAAGTAGATGAAGATGGTATGGATAGACTACGTGAGAGAGGGTGTGACGGATGATAAAGGAAAGTGGTAGAAGGCCGACGTAACGGGGTATAAGGACAAGAAGAAGAAGTATAGTTTGATCCGTACCTGCTTTTATATAAGAAAACTTATGATAATTAAAAGATAATTTATTTAAGAATTTTCTAATTCTAAAATATCGAAAAAATATGTAGAAAGCTAGAGAGTTAATTGTAATAATAATTTCATATACTGTAAATTAAAAGTAGCTATTTTTATTATAACACTAGCGACTCAACATGTTTCGCTCGGGTTCGTCCCTAGGTTGTTTCGCCATACAAACTTTCATCCCCATTTTCACCCCCTTAAGGGATGATTTCTGGGATAAAAACTATAAAATAAATAAAACTAATAAAAATCGTATGTCCTTTCGAGGGTCTCAAACTATCTTCTTACCAAATTTCATCTAAATCGGTTCCGTAGTTTTGGAGCCTATTCAGTACAAAGAAACAAACAAAAAAATTAATCTTTTGTCTTTATATTATATATTAATATAGATAATATAATAGTATTACGTAAAAAAATCACAAAGTCAGCACATTATATATTTGTAATATCCTTTAGGCTACCATTAACAGTTTTAAACGGTTTATTATTTAAAGTTAACCAAAAAAAATCTAATCCTGACTATTATAGGTAATCAATCTTCTGATACCAAGAGTTAGATAGAGAAAAATAAGCGTTTTAAGAATCTTCATATCCATAAGCTCAGCATAAAACTATACCGTCGATATGGTAAAATATGATTGCTTGTGTTTGTTCTTACTCTTGTACTGCAAGCAAGAGCAAATAGAAAAAATATTTTTACTATTATGATATTGCCATTTTTAGCTATAATAGCTACATTATGTATATCTTGGATATAAGATAGAAAACGTAATATCCATTTTCAATTAGTAGTTCGTATGTACTATCCACATAAATCTGCATTTAATGATTTATGAGGTCGATAGTACACAGATAATACTAATGTGAATATATATTTTGTTTATCGCATTTATATTCTGTCCCTACGCGGTTCTTATCAACGAATAGGCCTCCGGCGTAATTACATTGGGAAGTCAATTGTGGGATTTGGCAGTGTGCTGCCTCTTAACGGATAACAGGTTTGAATTTTGGCTTTATTAAAGTATTAATTTATGTATTAATTATACATATATAATTAAAAAAGTAAGTACTTATATTTCATCTGTAACTTATATTCAAGTGTAACTTATATTTCATCTGGTATATAAATTAAAACAGTAACACTATGTTATTAAAAGATTGTCGACTCTCGTGCTTTTTTACATCTAGGTCCTCTAATCACACTAATATATTAATAATCGCCTCTTTAAAACCTGTATTTTGATAACCCACTAGATTTATTCGGATGATTTTTTTTTCAAGACACACAAATTGGCTGCTAGAATCCGCCATTTTTATTTTTAATAATATCTATATACCCCATGACACTCCCGTTATCAAGACAAATCGAATGACGTATGAATCATCAAAATCGATTAAGCCGTTTTGTAATTATGAGAGAACATAGAATCGGATATATCTACATACATACATACAGGTCATACACATAACCCTACTTTGGGCTTCGCCGCAGTCAGGTAAAAATGCGAAAGTTTGTGAATGTTGCTTCTTCGCGCGGATTTAATAGAAATTTAAAATGAAGGTATAGTAGGGGTTAAAAAACTCCCCCCCAACGTGTGTTCACCTTGTCGTGGTGAGGGGGCTCAGTAGTAGTAGCGAAGCTAAGAAACGCACAGGGAGGGTGCCCACTTCGGTGGGCGGTGGGAGGTGGCCCTCTTCGGGGGGCGGTGTACCTTGCGGGTTGCTCCTGGTACTTCTCTGATAGCAGAGTGGACCTTGGAGCAACCCCATGGTTGTGGTGGTCTGCTTTGGCAGACCTGCCGTCGGGGCGTCGTAGTTGAATGCGTAAGCGATCCTGCGACGCTCCATTAAGACGGGGGAAGGTTTTGTTGGGTTTTTGTGGGTAGTACTGGTTGTATTACGCCGGTGAGTCCCACACGTCGTGCGTAAATGCATTTCCCAACGTAAAAAAAAAAAAAAAAAGGGGGTTAAAAAACTAGTCAATTTATCGAAGCTCTAGAGTGCTGTAATAATTATAAATCTACGCGATGTGGATAAATCCAAATATCAATATAATACATCGATAAAATCTTTCTGGGCATCCTGTAGCGGTTCTCGTTTTTGTAAAACATTCAGTAATAAATTCAATAAATGATAATAATATACGATTTTGAGAAGCTATTACTAGCAGATGCTGGGTTTAATGCAAATGAGCAAAAACGCTTTGAAACATGCTGTTTGAATTGAGATAAAAAATAACCAGTGAATTATCGTTAAAGTTTGTACTAGTAAAAATACGATGTAATCGCAATTCTCAATACGGGATACCATTTCATAATTGTGTTGGAAAAATCGAAAAATTTAATAATATTTGTATAAATAAATATTTTATAGTCAATAAGTAAAGGTTTAATGTTTTTTTAAGATTATACTTCTTTTGGCACGTTTAAAAAAATATGAGAGTAAAATTTTTACGATGCGCGCGCAGGCCAACAGCCAAAACGCGACATGATGAAGTTAGCGGCATTCGTTTTATAAGCAGAGAGTGACATACGGGATGAAATCTGTAGCTATTTTTGTTCTGTTACCCCAAAGAAGCATAACTTCTTACGTGCGTATATAAGTACATACACACGTTTTTTTTTGTTATTTAAGTTTTTCTGTTAGCAGTGAAAATATATTTATTTCTCTATTTTTCCTTTAATTAATTATATACATATGTATATAATAAACCTACGAATAAACCTAAACCTAGCAAGGCAGCGTTTTTTTTCATTTCCACATTAGTATTCTGAATGCGTAACACTTGCAAAGCAATTGTAAGTTTCACGCGTAAAGTGGTCAATAAGCACCGTCACAAGTGTGTAACCTAACCCTCTGTACAAATGATTCTATTTAAGAGAATCATTCACCTCCCTCAAAACGAGCCAATATTTACAAATTCAACACTCAAAGGTCAAAATCGCTTTTATAGTGGCATTCTTAGAATAAATTATATACCTATACTACAAAATTACAATTGCAGGTTATTTTATATATGTAAGAATGTTTTTAAATAAAATAGTGTTTATAAGTTGTTTTAAAATGTTTTTATCGTTAACTAATCAACTATAGATGCGAAAAATTAAATGAAATTAAGTTCAACAATTAGACATTGTATTCAGCCCTTTTTAATGTCCTACTTCTGGGCACGGGCCTTGGTCTTTTCAGTATGAGGGGGATGAAGCCATAGTCCACCACGCTGGCCAAGTGCGGGTTGGCGGATTTCACATGTCTTTTAAAAAATTGCTAGGTTCTCTCAGACATGCAGGTTTCCTCATGATGTTCTCCTTCACCGTCAAGACAAGTGGCAGTTATGTTGGAATGCTTCGCACATGAAAATATCAGAGTTGCGAGACCCGGGATTTGAACCCGCTTCACTCGGTTTCCCAAGCGAGCTTGGTACCACTGTGCTACCACTGCCTTATTTTACAATCATATTATAAACAATTAGACATGCCTCGTGTTTAAATTGTTACTAAGGAAAACTTATTCGAAAAAACATAACACATAAACTATAAGTAAAGAAAATCTTAATTTGCTGCTATATATAACTTCTACAGTAATTTTGATTTGGCGACATCTGGCCCTCTACGTCTATTTACTTCTCTTCCGGGACAGATTAGGTTAGATTGGTAACGGTGGATCGTTTGCAAGGAAATCTAAAAACGACATCAGAATTCTGCGATGACGACGGGTAAGCTTTTTGATTTTCTTGTCAATAAATCCACGCTGGATAAAGATTAATGGTTTTAGATACATTTTTATTACTACAATACTTTTATGGGTTACACGATAAACCTTTATAAATATATTTTAAAATATTTTATATATAAGTTTAGATGTTTCCCGTGACTATGCTTACACAATAAGCAGACGCGAGATAAAAAGTATGTAGCGTATGTCCGTCCGTATATAATTTATGTCGTTGCTTTTCATCGAATTCAGCAGTTTAAGCGTGAAAAGATAACTGACAAACAGTTTCACACATAGCATTCGTATTCCATCTTGCAGATTTACTTAGATACTTACGTATACGTATTGAGATAATAGTTAATGTATTTATAGAGCATAAAATTATTGCATTTATGTTTATTCTGTTAGTTCAGACAAGCCTCCGTTGATAGATGCCATAGCAAAAGATAGTTAAGGACCGCTCCACACTATAGTACCGATCACAGTCCGTTCTCGGTCCGATACCGGTTTGGTAAAGTATTTCTATATAAAAAACGTTTCTTTGGCGTGGTTCGACCGGAACGTACTGTCTGTGTGTCTTACTGATAGTGTGAATGCACTCATTGTTTCTTGTATAACAATACTTTGCAAGACCAATATCGGACCGAGAACGAACTATGATCGGTACTATACTGTGGAGCGGCCCTTAGTATTCCATAAATAACATTATTCCATAAGTAACATGAACCCACGAAATCTCCCCTATTCAGGTCTTACTGACACTTTAAGTTACTAACTTACTGATTAATTACTATATTTATAGTAAAATTAAATATAAATCTATAGTTTTTATTTATGTTTGTTCTACTAGTACGGAATAATGGTGCTTGTTGTGAGAAGACATGGCAAAAAACTAAATTATCTTTATGTTTTATAAGTATCACGAAGAAATCGAACCCTCGACGTCTCTTGCTTGCAGTATACAGTGTTAGTAAGACTTTAATAGAAATGTAGTTAACAATATAAAATAAAAAAAAACCTATTTAAAAAATATCCTGTACTTGCTGCATTGCTCAACTTTTATTTACCTCGTTAAATCATAAATATTTTCGAGCCTAAAACTTCAACTATAAAGTTTGTGGAGCGAAAATATTGACGAGTTTTACCGACAAAACGCTTAGATGCATGGGCATTGGAGATTCAGGCCAATTAGAAACGACGCAACGGCCTAGAAATACTAACTTTGTTAACTTTAAGAATGCCTATGTATTGGATTAACCTGAATGTAAGAATATACAAAGAAAATACAATAATAATTTAAATATATGATTGTGTAACACTTATTCACTTTGTACAAAAAACAAACTTAAAGGAAAAATAGTCAAACTAAAATAGATCTCTTTATTCTAGGTTTTTTTCGAAAACTTTTTGTTATCTCAATGATCAATATCATTAAAAACAAACATACTTCTAATTTTGATATCTTCTATTTAGTTATAGTCTACATATCGCTTAAGGAGTCACATCATTTACTATAATAAAAGTATTGTATATATTTATGATTTGATTTAATATAAAAAATAAGCAAAACGGCTCAATCAAGATGGATACCCTTCCTCGCGTACTATTACAAACGCCCTCTGTATCTCATCGAGTATTCGCAATGCGAGCAAAAAGCCGTAGCCAATTCGAAAACACAATTTCGATGTAGGACAATTACTATGTGACCTGTATATTTAATGTGAATTCTCTTAAAAAGACATATTTAAATCTAAGTTCGAAACGTTTTTGAATTATTTTATTAAAATAAGCGAAAAAACATGACCTCAAAAGAAAAATGTTATGATCATATCCTTGATGTTATTTTTGTTAAATTAAAAAAAAATTAAAAGTAATAATACTGAATTATAGAATATCGACAAAAATATTACAAGTATAGGTACTGAATAAATTATTTTGAAAATTCTTTTAGATGTTTATTTTTTTACATAAGCCAGTTTACATAGTTCATTTCGATTGGTTGTTCTAAAGTGGAATTGATTAATTATATTTAAATATAAATATGTTGCGATATTCAAACACAACGCCATCTAGTTCCATAGTAAGCTACGAGGCTTGTGTTATGGATACTAGATAGTTGATACACTACACTACTTATAAATATAAGTACCCATTTGAATACACTATTTTCTTTTTGAGTGATCTAAGAAATTATGTATTAGCCAACATAAAATTACATAAATACTTTTACCAAATTGTGATTTTTTTATATCAGTCCTGCTCCTTACCGTGGCCCCGTATGCGTAGTTTATGTATATTTTTTCCTCCTAAGGGTCGTACCGTGATATTTTTTCCTCAATAGACTGTAAAAAAATAGTTTGACGTTTCTAACTGATAATTATAGATTAAGGCGTTCAAATAAACAAAAAATCAATATTTTCAGCATTATAATATAAATTATTTAGGTTTAATTTTATACGTTCAGATACTGTTTTTGTTTCTACGAGTGAAAAGTAAAAAGTGACATTCATTCATTGTCTAGCGTTACGTGAATGCAAACTTTAATATTAAGACGTTCTCCAAGTTATGAAAAGGTTATGAAAGCTGTACAATTGACCTGAGAGCCTCGTAAAAAATTTGATGGATATTATAAAGTTCTAGAAAATGTAAGCAATGAATATTGAATAGATTGTAAAAATAAAGCATTGCCTTAAGGCATTATTCTTGATATAACTCATTCAATTTTTTCCAAGAATATTTGAATCTTAACAAACAAATAATTTATTAGATAGTATTACGGATCTAACAATTTTTTTGTTTTGATAAAAATGTACAAGCATTTCGGACCTTCGTGACTTAATAATATGACTCTTAGTTTTATATTTTTTATTTTCATATATTTTTATTTTTGTTTATTTTTTATATATTTTTATAATAGGTCTCACAGCTAACTGTAACTTTTTCCGGGTGTTGGTGTCAACGAAATGTCAACTTTGCTTAGTACTCTGAAGATCAATAAAAGATTAATAGGTAATTTTATTTTACCAATTGATTGGTATAATAAAATTTCCACGTGTCTTCTCTATTGGCATTAGCTAAGTAATGCGCGCTAACAAAAGTGCGTAAAAGCCATAATAATGAAATTAATTTAATTTAATTAATAGAAGACAAAATGGGTGAATGCGTTTCAAATACTTATAGAGAAGGGAACGTAGAAAGGAAGTTTGGACTCCAAAAATTTCATAAGTTAAAATTATACGACACGTTTGGCTCAGTTTGTAGCGACCCTACTTGCTGTGCCAGCGGTCGCTGCTTCGAGTCCCGCTGGGGACATTCATTTGTGTGATGAGCACGAATGTTTGTACTCAAGTCATGGGTGTTTATATTTATAATGTGTAGTAGTGTAGTGTAGTGTAGTAGTGTAGTATTTAAAGGTATATAGGTATATGTAGTGTATCAACCATTTCATATCCATAACACAAGCTTTATGCTTACCATGGAACTAGATGGTGGTGTGTATTAATGTCCTAACATATTTATTATTTATATTCTTCTCAAAAAAAATGTATGCTAGCTTCATTCAGTATAGAGAAGTTATTTAAAAAAGAAATCTTTGATGAGTAATATTCTGCCAAGTCATAAAGGAATTTACGTAATACAATTTACCAATAAATGATAATAAAAATCAATAGGTAGTCGTAAGCGGAGCTGCGAAAAATCAAAGCTACGACCTGCCAATACTGTCGAGATTAAAACTATCTCTGTTTTATGTCTATGATTTATAGCGTATCCCCGTATTGATAAAATTGTATCTCTTCCACTATTATTTCCACCTACGCGAACTTTATGGTCTATCGATTTCGGCCACTTTGTATATTATGAAATTTATTCAAGCATGTGTATATTGTAAGGTTGCCTGGGTGGCAGTTTCTAAAACATTCTTTATAAGAACAATAATGTAATAGGCATCTGAGTTTATACTAATATTATAAAGATGCAGAGTTTGATGGTTTTGAAAAATTCTTTTCGTATTAGATAGCCCGTTTATTAAGGAAGGCTATAGGTTATATAATAATTTCTATACTACTACTCAAGGGAGCGGAGCAGTGTAATAACATATAGCCTATGTAGTCCATATAAGCGTTAAATATGTGCCCCAAGCAAAAATTTACAACACCGCAGTATTTTATACTCCATACAAATCTTTTAAATACGCTCCGAATGAAAGTAAAACCCAGAAACACAAATTTTTGAGCACAATCGGTTCGTTACTTTTATATGTAATCATTTTGATAAAATTTCTAAAGCGAAGCAATAACGGGGTTAAATAAAACTTTTATAGAGATTCATATTGCGATATTCGCAACACAGCCGTTAAAGGTTAGCTCATATCGGAAACGGTCGCCATGATTAGTGCCCGCCCGCATTACTGCGCAAGATAAGCCAAGGAATTGCAAAGATTTCGTTACATTTATAAAGGTACTGGAATTTTAGCACCCGATTATTTTAAAGGATTTCCTAGAAATTAGAGAGAATTCTTTCATGTTTTGAATTTTAACCATTTTAAAAAAATGTTTTTTGCAAAATACTAGATATATTTATTGTTTTTAGTTTATTGAGTTCATAAAATACAGATAAATTTAAAAAAAAAAAATAAGAAAAAAAGTTTGGATTCTTTTTTTATTAGAAGTATAGCTTTAGATACTAAATAAAAAAATATATAATGTAGAATTGATAATATAAAAAGTAATGTTTATTATATATATTTATTTTTCAGTATTTAAGCAGTACCTAATTATGCGAAAGATAATCCCGTAATCCAGGTCATCGGGTTTTACGTGGAAAAAGTAAGAAATGTGGTCATATCCGCTGTAACACAGCTTCGAATTCTACATCCCTTTTGACCGCGAAATACTCATTTTTTGTATGAGAAAAATTCTCCCAGTGCAAAGGTATAATTTGCAGTTTTTTTTTCATTCTGAATAGAAAACAAAACAACATTTTTTTTTGTAACATAAATTTTTATCAAAAATGCGTCTTTCTGAAATACAATCGCCCAAACCACATAACAGTAAACAAATGAACAATTACAAAGTACTACAGTTTTTAACACGTCTAAAGGTTTTTTTGCGCGCAGTACATATAGGGGTTCATTATTTGCAGACGTCACCCGTATCCAGCTCGGATGTTGTTAATGGCGGAACAATGCCGAAAATTGGCCTATTTATTTCCCCTCGACCGCAAACACGGTAAAAACCAGGTAAATATATTAATTAAATCTGATAAGTTTTTAGCTAATGAGCAGCGTTGCCGATTGTGATATCTTTACATATAATAAAACTGCAGAGGTCGAATGTCTGTACATAGAAAAAAATGCTAAAAACCGAGTCATGGGGATGTAAGAAGAGAATTAGAACAGATAAAGTTTTTTTTCAAATATTTTGTTTATCTGTTTTTCTGTTTGTACGGGCTAGTCTCCAAAACTGTTAGACCGATTTAAATGAAATTTTGCATGGTGGTACCTTATATCCTCAGTCAACATTTTCAATACTTTTTACCCCAGAAAACTAAAGAGTTCCCGTGGGATCGTTAAAAAACTATATAGTTTGGTACACAAAAATGTATGCACCCAATTTAGTAAAATTTGGCAAGCTGATACCTTATATTACCGGTCAAACAAAAGGTTCCTTTTTATCCCGGAAAAATCAAAGTTTCCCGTGGGATATATCTGTATCATATGCTTCTCTAGAGGCGAACGCGAGCGAAGCGAGGGTGAGCCGCTAGTTAAAAGATAAAATCTTATAGTATATTGAAAGATATGTTTTTTTATTACGAAAAAATGACACAAACGGAGGCTTTTCTTATTTTATTATGAATAAAATATTTTTTGTCCATTATCATAAAACTTAACAAAAACAGATCAAGAATACCTATCCATATTATTTTATTTTTATTGAAAAAATTAAAAAAAAATATACTTTAGAATCGAATTGATCCAGGCATAAATATCTTAAATCATCCTATAAGCAACGCGTAAGCATTCTCACTGGTAGTGCCTCAAGGGAATCGCAATTAAAGAGAGCACAAAAGAATTGTACAATTCGCGTTTCCAATCACAAGTAGAATATATAAAGATTCTTATCACCGATCGGTCTCATTACGCGACAAATTTCCTACAAAAATCTTATCCCAACGGAAATATTTGTGTTTTACGGCGCACCTCATTTTCGCATTTATGGTGGATTTGATTTCCAATACTTTACTGGCGTACTTTATTCCCTTAGGTTGTTCTGGTTACATTATCCGCTTTATATTTTAATTGCGTGATTTTTATATTGGATTGCAATATTTTTTGTTTCGAGGGCCAAAAACACTTAATATAACCTCAGCTGGTTTTTTTTCTAACATTAAAATATTTAAATGCGTATACATCCCTCAGAGACCACTTCAAATACGTATTAATAATATTAGTTATGTTAGAATATTAGTAACAATTACATTATTAAATATTATATAAGTTTGCTCTTACGTAGTTTATTTACTCAGAATTGCTTCTCTTGTACGACCACAGTGCTTCCCAGCGCTGATTGTAGTCAAGCGCAAACCTATCGTTCAATAAAACAAAAACCACCTACTGTATTACCACCACTACTAATATTATAAATGTGAAAGTTTAGATGTTTAGATGTTCTGATGGATGTTTGTTACTCAATCACACCATAATGGCTGAACGGATCTGGATAAATATTGGCACAAAGATGGATTATAGTTTGTAATAGCACATAGGCTTTGTTATGAAAAAATGCACGGTTCCCGTGGGATAGATTTGTTTTTCTAGAGGCGAACCCAAGCGAAGCGAGAGTGTGCTACTCGTAGAATATAAAATGCAAAAAAAACATTACAACACTAAAAATTAGCGCAATCAAATAAAAGATTTTTTTTTATATCAATATAGACGACTAATGATTCAAACATTCGTTATAAATTTTATCGATCGTATAAATGTGTCAATTACTTTAAAAGCTTCATGAGACATCAAGACGTGTACACATTTCATATTTATGGTCTATATGTGAGTATCATTAATCTTGGTAATAAATATCAGTGTTATTTCTTCCCCCCATTCTTGTCTCAGTAGGCGGCTGTTATGATCCCCTTTGATGGCCACCATAGAGAGAGCACTTAATAAAATGCGTTTTTTCAATTCCTTATTTTCTTAACGTAAATTTTTCAGG
Source organism: Brenthis daphne (assembly GCA_947093115.1). Taxonomy (NCBI): domain Eukaryota; kingdom Metazoa; phylum Arthropoda; class Insecta; order Lepidoptera; family Nymphalidae; genus Brenthis; species Brenthis daphne. The sequence goes on along the minus strand of OX352471.1, from coordinate 31,369,026 downwards.
CGACATGCGATAGAGAAACATAATTATGTTCGTGGTGTAACTAAGCGACGCGACGCTTGCCGCAGCGTTTCACTTGGTGTGTTCTATGTAATTTTATGTAAATAAATATGTATATGAATTTTATGTATGTATATATATATATAATACAATAATAAATAAATAATAAATATATTAATGTTATAATAATAATAATTCTCACACCACACTTATCTGAGAGGAGCGAGACCTGGGTGTGTAACCTGTTTCATTTGATTTCCTAACAGTCACCAATAAGTTAGCACAAATATTGCATTCAACAAAATTATCTTTTAAGATAAACAAAAAATAAGTATAGTTTGAAATTAGATTAATTATATATTATCCAATACTAGCGACTCACCCTCGCTCCGCTCGGGTTCGTCCCTAGTTACGTTTTAACGTTTAGTATAGATTTCTCAGAGATGACATAATTTCCCGCAGTAAAAAGTATCCTATATGTTGACGCGGATAACCAGCTATCATCATACCAAATTTCATTAAAATCTGTTTTGTGATTTTCTCGTGAGACGTTCCCAGACAAACCTACACAGACAAAAATTTTAAAAACTCTGTATCGATAATAATGACTATTTCAATAAGATTTTCCAAAAAAATATTGTACAGATTCGACTCAGAATTTCATTATATGTATAGATGAGTCTATTACACTTTTAAAGTTAATGAATAAATTTTTTGTTGTATTTTTTTCTGGTACCACAAAATTATAAATTAATACTCTTTTTAATTAATATGTCTGAAGATGTTAAGATTTCCAAATGAGACATAAGAAGCAAGTCTGTTTTCAAGTTTACTTTTAGTAATGGTGCGTTTTATTCGCTTTATTGAGTTCAAGACAGTGCTGACAGCTTTGTACCGTCCCAAAGGAAATGCCGCTGGAACTTTACAAGTCTTATTCTAGCCCTGAATTAGATTGTAACTGAAAGAATAATGGATTTTTTATTAGATTATAAAATTTAAACAACTTACAATTATCCATGTTCAAAAAATTTAATAATAAAATGTTTCAGATATTCGTAATTACATTTAAAAAATAAAACTATCATAGATGGTTTTTTTGGTCAAAATATACTTCTTTTTGCCAAGTAAAAATTCATAAAAAAAGATTTATAAAGTAATCTACATATATATGTATAATAAAATAGTAACCGAGCGAAATCTGTATATGAAATATTTTTTAAAAACAATGACTGTAACGTATTATGTACACAATACAGACCCCAAAACAATAGTTATTAAAATGTTTGTCTGTATGTCTGTTTGTCTGTTTGTGTGTGCGTGTTTCATGCTAAAAGTAATGAACCGATTTTAACGACATTTTGTTAAGTGATAACTTATTACTCGGGTCAACATTTAAGATGTACCTTTTACTACAAGAAAAACTCGAATCGAGTAGTTTTTAGAATTTTATATGGCTAATGCTGGCTAAACCTTAAAAGATGTACGATGTACTAAAAAATTATAAAACATAGATCTTAAAAAGGCCTATAGAAGTCTTTAATAGTGTATATATATGTATGTCTACCTTCTGAGGTACACTCGTAATAACTATTTTTATAATAAAGGCAATGTCGCGACTCATTGACTGATTTATCAACGTTCAGCCCTAACCAAAGATGATAGATAGACCAGCACCATCCAAAAAAAATCGGCTTTTATATCCATACTTATATTAAATGCGAAAGTAACTCTGTCTGTCAGTCTGTCACCTTTTAACGCTTAATCTGTTGAATTGATTTAGATGAAATTTGGTGTCGAGATAGTTTGAGATCCTGGAAAGGAAGGACAAAGGATAGTTTTTATTCCGGAAAACTTCTCTGGAGAGGGTGAAGACAGAGGTGGAAATTGGAATGGGGAATCAATCATTTCTCAAATAAGGGATATATTTTTTTAATTTTTTAAAATACTTACCTACTTTTCTATACCTACATAATTCGTTGGCTTACTATTACAAGGTTCTATGTTAATTTTAATGAAGTTTAGTAATTTTTACATAGAACTTCGTTATTTTGTTATCGTAAAAAAACATAGAACTATGTAAAATTACATATTTTGTAGTTAAATGCCGCTATCTAGTGGTTTGTTTTTGCAAAACTGTAGCTAATGACACATAGAACCTTGTAGCATTAATAACTAAATAAATACTAAAATTGTAACATAGAACCTTGTAATAGTGAGCCAACGATATGTTGTACATTGTACATATTTGTAGTCTATTCTATACTAACCGTTGAAACGTACCTAGGGACGAACCCGAACGAAGCGAGAGTGAGTCGCTATTATCAAATATTTACTTGCTTAAGCCTACAGGTACACAATTTTAACTGTAGCTAACGGTTGTTTAGCTATTCGATTAATAAAAACTTGAACGTCAAACTTCTGTATACAAAGAGCACTCCATCAAAATTTCGTTCGCGGTTAAAACTCATAGCGTTCCGCTAAGCTTTTAGCGTTTACTGGTAAAGCAACGAAAAAGCAAGCATTTAGGGTGTAGAATCAAAGTGATTCCTAGAAATTCGTGCGCCTAAAATGGGGCTACCGACAGCGAGATAATATTTTAATAGGTTTTAGAACCCTTTAAAGTCACCAACTTTTTCTACACAATGGCAATTTGGATGCTCTTAAGTGGAAAAATATATGTGAAAGTGGAAAAATATGGGACCATGTACTCACTGTTAGCCATATAGCTTTTCTATAAGTTAACATGGCGATTATGCTTAAAACGTTATCATAATAGAATCTATAGCTGCATATGTAACAGCTATTTTTCATAGTAATGACCATATATATATAAACATCCCATTACTAAAAATAGACTATCTAATACTTTTAGATATGTTTGTTAATTGCTTTTATTATTACTTTTTGATTATTATTATTTTTTTGCACAGGCACGGGCCTCTCTTCAATACGAGGGGAATCAAGACATAAACTACTGCGGTGGCTAACGCAGGTTGTCAGATTTTACATCTCTTTCGTAAACTTACTAAGTTCTCGTAGTCATACAGGTTTCCTCATGATGTTTATCCTCACCTTAAGATAAGTGATGATAATGTTGGAAATGATTCGCACATAAAAAAATCAGAGGTGCGAGACCCGGGATATCAACCCGCTTCACTCGGTTTCTCAAGTGAGATTACCATCGGGCTACTACTGCCTATGTTCTATTCATCTAAATAGTTCTATATCAATATAATAGCACTCGTCTAAACCGTTTGATAGCAAAGTATAAAAATACACACACACTTTCAGACGATCATAATATATTATAATAAATAGGTAATTTCTTGTGACTCTGGTAGATTTCCGTCCACAATATCCTGCGCAATCCCATAAAAAATCTTAGCGTGAAACCATTTTGCCATAAATAACCGCCTTGTGTGCCAATACATAAATTGGGAGGACTTTTGACAGCTATCCGATAAGACTGGGGCGAACTGAGGGGACGTTATCACGATTATAATCGGCTCGGCTCGGACTAGGGGAAGTCTATCGACAACGTCTAGAGCACTGTGGTTTCTAATTGTACTTCCATTTAATTAGTATCCTTAAGTGAGTTTGAAACAAAATATATCGTGTGAAACTATAACGACTCATCTATACATAAATAGGATAACGCAAAATTATTCAGGACCTTTTTCTCTTTTTTTTGTCAACAGATTTTTTAATAGCTACTGACCAGTTTTATGCCCGTTTTCACCAATATCCCATAAACTACCACCTACGTATGGGATCCCTAGCTTAAAAGTTCCCCTAAACTAGCCCCTAAATTAAATTTCGTTTTATCATCGTCAGAGCCAGTATTTCTAGTGCCTATATTTAGGTGGCATTTTAACATTTAGGTGACCCTAACTGTCGGTGAAACAGAAACTATCCCCTAACAGCCCTCTAACCATGCTTAGAGGATCCCTTAAACTTAGGTGACGTTGGTAAAATCGGCCATTAGTGTTTTCAATAAAAAAAACAACATCTAGCTATTTTAGGACATTATGATATAGATAGGTAAATTCAAAATAGTTGAGTATTATTTTTACACTTGCAATAATGTTTATGGTCCAATATCGATCAGTGGGCGACACAGATTTGATATAGATAGTCGATTATAGAAGTAACATACAAGATATATGATACTAGTTTTACTTTGCCCGAGTGCATCGGTATGTGCCTTTTGTATTGATAATAGGCATAATTAGGAAATGCCAGCTTTTGGCAAATGTTATTACTAATTTGGAGTTTCTTTAGTCTATCATCATCTTCCCTGCCCATTTAAAAATCACTTGGGGTCGGCGCACTACATCTGCATTGTACAATGTACATTCCTTAGTCTATAGTTTTTACGTTATTATAGATTTTCTTATTTTTGTATTGTGAATTTATACTGACAATATATGTAAGTGGTGCAGTCATTCTATAGGATTATCCACTATGGAAAAAGACACGGGTTCAAATACAGTACGGTGCGAATAAACTGGCGTTGAGTTACGTAACACTTTGTTCCAATACAGACGAAAAAGATGAATAGAGGAATATGGTACTAGGCTACTCTCCATACATAATTTTAAGTATCTAAACATAAAATTATAACTAAGTCGAATCTGTACATTAAATATTTTTTGGAAAATCTAACTGAAATAGACATTATTATCGATACAGAGTCTGAATCTATAGTTTTTAGATTTTTTGTCTGTCTGTCTGTCTGTTATCGCATCACAAGAGAACCACTGGACAGATTTTGATGAAATTTGATATAATGATTGCTGGTTAACCGGGTTAACTACTTTTTACCGCGGGAAAATATCTCATTTCTGAGAAAAAAATACAAAAATTGCATTGTAAGAGTATAAGTAATATGTAAAACATAAGAATATGCTTTTTGGTCATCTGACGCAGGCGGAACCGCGGGCAGTGCTAGTAATCTATATTTCTAAAATAAAAATTATTTCATGTTCAAACAAATGTGAATAAGTAGCTTGGTTTCTATCTAACATAATTCGTAAAATATCTTTATATTCGCCTAAAATTACAACATAAGCTTTGACGAAAAGCCAAAAAATCTACCAAGGAAGGAACAATGGCGAACAAACATTTAACAAAAATAGATGAGTGACAGGTCTTTTGTCATGCGAAATTCAACGTCGTCTAAGGAGGCGATTATTATTATTAATAATATGAACCTGGGGAATATAAAAGGTATCTTATGTCATTTAACATTACCTTTTATCGTTCTTAATACCTCACTTTTTATTATGTTATCCAGTAAATGTGGATTCTACGAACCAAGCTATTTATTTAAATAAATTTCTAAGAAATTAATTAAATTTCTAAGAAATCTATTGTTAACCGACACGCCGGCGTGTCCGCGGTCGTGGAGGGACTAATATAACATTGCATATTGTTAAAAAGCTGTTTACTTTAAAAACACTGCAATTATAGGCTTCATACTTGTTTTTATGATCATTTTACTTTATAATATTTAATTGCACATATATTTGTATGGTTTACGTATAAAAGTCCTATAACTTTTATGTTAAACAGTTAAACAGCTAAAGGCTAGGAAGTATTAACTACTTGAAGCAATATACATATAATAAAATTGTGACTAAGCCGAATCTGTACATTAAATATTTTTTGGAAAATCTTATTAAAATAAACATTATTATCGATACAGAGGCCGAATCTATAGTTTTTGGAATTTTTGTGTGTCTGTCTGTTACCGCATCACAGAAAAACCACTGGAGATTTTGATGAAATTTGGTATGGTGATAGCTGGTTATCCGGATCGACATATAGGATACTTTTTATCCCATAAAAATGTCTCATTTCTGATAAAAAATACAAAATCTGCAATGTAAGAGTATACTAATAATAAGTAATATAAATAACCGTACCAACAAATATATACACACATAAATAATAATATTATAAATATATTTGAATGATAACTAACAAAATCATATTTTAATTTTATTCCGTTCAACGATTTTCTCTACACTATGTACGAAAGTGCGACTTAATATAGAATAACCCTACTGTCAAAACAAAGTAAGTAAACGCGTAAAACTACACATCACTTAGCGATCTTCCATAGTCAAACGATGGGCGCCTATAATACCCCCAGATTATTTGCAAATTGATTCAATTTGCCGAACACGGCTACGCTTTTAGACCAACTTATATAAACCGAACGGCTACGTCATTCGCAGAAACGCTTAAACGCCGGTTTTCACGCACAAAGCGCTTGTTCACTCACGCATTGAGAATGCAAAATTCTATGAAACCTTTTTTTTACGTCTCAGTCCGTTTGATAATTATTTGATAACATGCTTAGGTTTCATGTGATTTAAATAGATTTCTCTGTCATGTAAAATTAGCGAAATAGAGTAAATATAATAAATTCGAGTTTCAATTCAACTTAATTCAAGACGATACGATAGTGATACTTATCAATAGCACAAGCTGACATTTATTAATTATCATTGACTCATAATATCGCCAATCAAATTATTATCAATGGCTTATAATATTTTTGATTCAAATACAAACAGTGCGATGAGCTTATGTATTATGTTAAGTAGAAAACTTAGTTTTATTAATAAAACTAGCGACTCACCCTCGCTTCGCTCGGGTTCGTCCCTAGCTTGCTTCCCAATACAAACTTTCGTACCCATTTACACCCCTTTAAGGGATGATTTTCGGGGTTAAAAGTATCCTATGTCCTTTCCAGGGTCTCAAACTATCTTCTTACCAAATTTCATGTAAATCGGTTCAGTAGATCCACAGATTACCCCCTACAACGTCACAAACTCACAAACTTACAAACTTTACCTCTTTATAATATTAGTATAGATTAACAGTATGAAGATTTTTAGTTCACAATATTATCAATTCAATGATAATTATTGGGAAATAAATCTTCACCTGCTCAGAATAGTCCAATGTGTGAAAAGCCTGTCTATAGATTGAATGCTAAGTGGGTTATGTAAATGGAGCTCTTTCAACTTTGTTTTCTACATGATCGAATTAATTAGAATTTTCACGATATTACTTCGGCTTGGCGCTTTATGTTAAGTTATCTACATAAAATGTTAAATATTTACTTTAAAATATCTTTACTCTCAATTATTTTCATACAATTTTTATCCCTGGTTTCGCTGGCGTGGAGATGATGATGAGAAAGGTAGCCAATATCCCCATGTAATATATGTGCTAAGCAAAATTTGACGAAACTTTTGGCTCAGTGTGTAGTGACCTTACTTGCTGTGCCAGCGGTCGCGGGTTCGAGTCCCGCTGGGGGCATTCATTGTGTGATGAGCACGAATATTTGTACTTCACTCATGGGTGTTTATATTTATAATATGTATGTATTTAAAGTGTATAAGTGTAGTGTATCAACTATCTGGTATCCATAACACAAGCCTCGTAGCTTACCATGGTACTAGATGGTGCTGTGTCCCAACATATTTATTTATTTAATATTTAAAATTCTTCGAAATTTGTTTAGCAGTTTAAGAAAAGGTAACAGACAGACGAACACAGTAAAATTATATTGATAATATTTGTATGGATATCATCAACACTTAATTGTAAAGTACATAACTACACAACATATAGTATCATATAAATATTATACGAATAGGTGGTTTATAGAAAAATGCTGTTTATTACGAGTATATTACAGCAGATAAAAAACATATAACATTTTTAATATCAAAGCAGTTTTAGTATCCATTCTTATTCATTACATTATGTATTTAAACAGCAACAATAGTCGAATCCTTTATAAAGTTCTGAATTACGAGACGCAAAGTTAATCTGTGTTTACAATTCTGTCCGGCACTGGGACCAATAGCCCAAAACTATGGTCGTCACGTTGCGAGGTCAAACTTTCGTAATTATAGTTCTTATGATGCTACCCTCGACATCTGTTGTCTTTATTGTAGCGGAAGGTCAAATGATTATTGATTTCGAATATAATTCATTTTGAAATGTTATTTTGTAGTAAACTAGCAACTCACCTTCGCTTTGCTCGGGTGTGAGGTTTTAGTGGGTAATCTCTGGATCTACAAAACCGATTTAGATGAAATTTGGTAAGAAGATAGTTTGAGACCCTGGAAAGGATATAGGATATAAGATAGGATTTTTATCCCGGGAATCATCCCTTAAGGGGGTGAAAATGGGGATGAAAGTTTGTATCGGGAAGCAAGCTAGAGACGAAGCCGAGCGAAGCGAGGGTGAGTCGCTAGTATTAAATACTTTGTAATGTATTAAACATCTAACGAACGTGCATAGCGATTTAACACCACAAATAAAACTACTATTTAACATCTCATATATTAGTTTAAGTATACAAGTTGCTCTTTTACTATTTGGTCGTAACTGGTTTATTGCTGGTCACTTATACGTGTACAATGTACACACCTTTAACTAGCATTGATTGGATCTATTATGCGACGCGCGCTAGCTCTTCATTCTGCCCATTTCAAAGGACATCAGGGTTTTAGAGAGCCAATGTCCGAATTTGTTTACTTTAGTTTTGGAGAGTTTGTGTTTTTTTTTTAGTTCTAAGTACTTGTTCTCGTCTTACTTGAGATGTTTTTCATACTTTGTGTTGCACTTCTTTATAGTAAAACCTGAATGTACTTAAAAGCAGAAATTACTAGTGGTATTTATTTCTGTGCCAGAACGATAGAAATTATAGTTTTTTTTTTTTAATTATTATAAAAGATGAATGTTACATTTATCCACTATGCCTAATAATTACTGATAACTTTTCAATTAACTGGTAAACCTCATCGATTTCATGATCTCATTCAAAGTAAATTGTTCGTATATATTTTTTACTTTAATCCTATTTTATACCAGCATAGCGTAACACCCACATGGGCATTCGTTTTCACGCATCAATGAGGCCCAGTTCTGAAACCAGTTCGAACCGCTTCCAACTGGACATATAAAGGGTGCTCCAATTGAATAAACAAACAATGTTTGTCTGCCAAATCGTTTGCTTAGTGCAACGATATATAAAAAATCTAGACCCAATAGGATTGCTCTATTAAAAAAGAAAATTTCGATATTAACTAAAATTTTACGAGAAAGACATAAGATAAATCGTCGGTTAGAGTCGCATTCGCCAGAGATTGGGTTAAAACCTGTATACTTTTTCTTGTCCTAATCTTCATCCTGAAATCCTAAAAAATCCTAAAAAGAAGTCTCATGCATGTTCATGCTATCAAACTTTTACGATATTATCATTTAATTCGTAATTGAAAAAAAACCAAAGGTATAAAGCAATAAGTTCTCAATAAGCTCTCAATAATTAAATACTATACTACCTTAATCTTAATTAAGGAAAAAATAGATGATTTTATTTAATAATATTTAAATATAGATGATATATGTAAATATCACTTAAAAATGACAAAATAGATTTCAATGATACTTTTTAGAGTAAATTCATAGGAATTTAGTACTGAACAGCATATCAATACATATAAGAAAATTCTAAGCCGAATCTGTACATAAGATATTTTTTGGAAAAGCTTATTGAAATAAACATTATTATCGATATCTCTCTCCCTCTCTATAGTTTTTAGAATTTTTGTCTGTCTGTCTGACTGTTACCGTATCACAGAAAAACCACTGGAGGGATTTTGATGAAATTTGTCATGGTGATAGCTTGTTATTCGGGTCAACATAAAGGATACTTTTTACCGCGGGAAAATATCTCATTTCTAAGAAAAAATACAAAAACTGCAATGTAAGAGTATACTAATATATAAAACCTAAGAATTTGGTTTTTGGTCACCTGAACGCGGGCAGAGCCGCGGGCAATGCTAGTATATTACTAAATATGTACGTCGTACACACAAAAAAATAATTTGTAGTGACTCGTTTGTTAAATATTTACCTACATAAATTTCCAATTAAGATACGAGATGTGTAGCTAAATTATGATAATAAATACATTTGTTTATATTATTAATTGGCATGCCATGACATGCAAGACAGGAACAAGACACGAATAAAGTTTGATTATACAAGGAAAATGAACGATTCAATTAGAAAATGCATCAAAATATACCGCCTACTGCTTTCCGAAACAACCCTATAGGGTCCCACCCTAACGGAGCGGTCATTGAACCCGCATCCAGCTCATGTTACATTCATTAGAAATTCCTTTATCTGTCCCGTATTTATATGAAAAGTATTAGTTTGGCAAAAATAAAAAAAATTACAAAATGATATTACCAAGCACAGTTATTATAAGATTAGATTACTTCCTTTCCTTATTATATTTAACTAACAGACTCCATGGTTTACACATAACTCTACGAAAAAATCTCTAATAAGATAGGTTTCACACAAACTTTCATGCGAGCAACTTTATAAGAGAAACAAACAAACAAACACACTTTCACATTTATAATATTAGTATCTAAATTAAATTAGACTATCTAAATTAAAAATGTATCATATCTGCTTCTGTTACAATGATGTATCACATTCATATGAATTGAATTATTCAGTCAATAGAGTTTGTACTAAGAAAGTTTAACAGTTTTAGTTAATTAAAAAAAAACTTTCATGTAATATCAAAATTACTCTCACGCGATAAGTATTTCGAACGCGATTAATTTCTCTGAAAAGTTGCACTGTCTACTTAACCGGAAGTCACAGGTTTGAGCTCTACATTAAAGGCATTAGTGTTTTGAATCTATAGAATTTTCACACAAGCGTAAGTTAAGATTGTTATAAGCAGCACTATGCCTTTCAATTTACAGATAAAAATATTAACATTTTATTAAAAAAAATATCTACATATATACAACAATGACAAACATTGTTCTATTACTTTATCAAAGTAAATGTAAAAAAAATACAAAAGTACATCTCTGAGACTTACAGCTTGTGCTAGTACTCAGAGCGGAAAATTAAAACCAGTGAGCTGTCACTGACCAACCAGATTCCGCAGTGTCATGAAGCTGGCTATTATCTTTTAAGCGCTATAGAATATCAAGCGTTTTTGTAAGAATAAAGAATTTTCTTCATGTGTTTATACTTTATATACAAGTATATGTTTAACTAACTATACATATAATAAAATAGTAACTTAGCGAAATCGATGTGCGCGTTTCATGCAAAAAGTATTGAACCGATTTTAACTAAATTTTGTGTAGTGATAACTTATTACTCGGGTCAACATTTAAAATACTTTTTACTACAGAAAAATCTTTCATTCCTACGGGAAATCACAATAACTGGTTCTATCGAGTCGTTCTGAGAAATTTACATGTCTAACGCTGGTTAAACCTTAAGAGTTCATCAAAACAATGTACTAGAAAACTGTAGGTCTTAATAAGGCCTACAGACAAATTTGCAATAGTATAAGCTTTTCGCCTAAGGTAGACTAGCAATATCTTTTCATATCTTTTTAAAACGTACCTAGGTACGCACCTGAGCGAAGCAAGCGTAGTGGTAGATTACAATAAAGGAAACACATTGAAATTACAAAAATACTTATTTATATATGCAACACACACGTACATTTAATTATTAATGAACAAGTCATGCGTATATTATATCGCGCGCAGATTTCAGTTGTGTGGCACAACTCCAGAAACATATTTAAATTGCAACTAACTAAAATAAAACTTTGTATTTACAGAATTTCATTTTTCTATTAATTATTTAAAGTATAGGACCACAAAATAATTAGAATATAAAAAAATAATAATTCAAAAGGTTTTATTGAAATTTTAACTTAAATTTCTTACTTACATAATATGTGCATATACAAGTATTCTTCATCTGTATGGATGTATCCAGCATCACTCTCTCTTTTTTTCCATTCGGTCGAAAATATTTCGCATTGGTGGTATATGGAGAAATGCGAGAATATTTATGATATGCCAACTTAACCATTGCATTGCTTGTTAATATGCGTTGTTTTTACACCAAACAATTTGCACAAAGATGTACATACCTGTAACAAAAAAAATGTTTTTACTATTAAGATAGCTTAATTTAGTAGACATCTTTTTCACGTTTGGATATTGGTAACAAAACTTTCGTAACTTATTAGGTATAATTTAAACTATTTTTTAAATAATAATAAAATGTCTTAAACTGGAAAAGATTGATGCAAATTGTACACCTAAGAAATTTAAAAACACAACATATTTAGTAACCCAAACTACTTCTACTAACCGTTAATATAATTTACTGTTCTTTTCTCATGAATGCAATTAAATCAAGAAAGATATAAAAACTTTAAAAATAAAATCTGAAAGTTTTAATTTATCCATTTTTAGTGTAGACGTAATAGGCAAGTAATTTGTTAGAAAAAAGTTTTTAATAACATGTTCGATTAAGCAATTTATTTAAAAAAATAATTTATTTGTTGTTTTAAAAAAAAATCGCTTGACCGATTTCGATAAAATTTATATGAGACCACCTGGGAAGACACCCTTTGAAAGAAAAAAAAATCCAAATCGGTTCAGGCGTCTTCGAGTAATCGGTGAACATACATAAAAAAAAGATTCCGACGAATTGAGAACCTCCTTCTTTTTGGAAGTCGGTTAGTAATGAAGATAAATCTAGATTATACTCGTACCTAAATCCGGCGTGATAATGAAAGTGAAAATCTATTTTTCTAGTTCAACTGTGAGTCGAACGAAAAACATCCAAAGGGTAACTGAGGGAACTCTTAACTCCCGTTCAAATCCGTATGAATGAATAAAAAATACCTACCACAAAGGGCGTGCGGGTCAAAAGCGAGATACCTCTGACAGTAATAAAGACTCTCTTTGCAGACCCAACGTTTCAAATTAAAAAGTAATGCGGTTTTCGTCAATTGCAAAGGAGTTTTTCGTGTATTGTTATTCGTTGATGACGAAGGGCTGGCTTTCAAGCAATGTAATTCTTATACCAAAAGGTGTACTTATCTATACATATAATAAAATTGTAACTAAGCCAAATTTGTACATTAAATATTTTTTGGAAAATCTTATTGACATTATTATCGATACAGAGTCCGAATCTATAGTTTTTAGAATTTTTGTCTGTCTGTCTGTTACCGCATCACAGAAAAACCACTGGAGGGATTTTGATAAAATTTGATATGGTGACAGCTGGTTATCCGGGTCAACATATAGAATATTTTTGACCGCGGGAAAATGTCTCATTTTTGAGAAAAAATACAAAGACTGCAATGTAAGAGTATAGTAATATATAAAACCTAGGAATTTGGGTTATTGTCACCTGAACGCGGGCGGGCAAAGCTAATAACATATAAAATTGAAGAGTTTGTTTTTTTTTAACACACTAATAGATACTTTGGTAGGAAAATATGTTTGTTTTTACAGCTTATTTATTGAGGGAAGTTGTACATTATCTACTCGTAACTTCAAGCTAAGCCTTAGGAGCGAATTCATTATCTAGTATTTTAATAAAAGTCACCTTTAGTTTCATAAAAACGCTATGTGTCTTTTAAGCAATATTCTTTTAAGCATTAGTACTGTGTAAATCCCGCTGTGTTAGAATAATACATAGCTGTATTTGCGGCGCAAAATAAAGAAGCTGTGTGTCATTTTAAAGTTGAAAAAAATATTTTGTAAAAACAAGAAATAAAATGTAGTTTTTAAGGAAGGGATATGTTGTAAGACTAGCGTAAGGAATTTTGTACATACTCAATTTTTTTCTACATACGTTGGCAGAAGTTAAAATCCGTTTTTTTGTTTCTACTGAAAAGTTGAATATTTTCATTTGTCTTTTTTTGCAGGCACAGCGACGATATATTATACATAGCTCTTAATGCGTTCCAGCCACGGTTCATCAGCCGATGCAACTTAAAATACTAAATGCTTTGTACATAAATTGACATAAGCTGCCTATTTACGATGAAAACATCAACCCTAACTTGATATTGCAGTTGAATATTTGCTTGTCCTTCTTTAACAAAGTAACAATCGACTGAATATTCAAGGATACTCAGTAATCATAATCAACTGAGTACTTATATAGACAGTCCCGTACATAAACATTTTTCTTTCTTATAATATTGGCAGAAGAATCTTTGTACAAATTGTATTGGGTGGTATTTTGTTGCTTTTGTTTAAACTAGACACATGAATGTATCATTTAAAAAAATCTGATAGTAAATCACCTATAATGGTCAATATTTCAATACTTTTCAAATTATTGTCTAAAACTATTCAATATTTCAAACGTTTAACTCGGAAGCGTCAACTGATGACACATTCTATAGAAAAATCTCAATCTGAAATCTTCGGAACGCCACAATTCCGCCATTTCACTTTAAAATCAATTTTATGTAAAGATCCTTATGACTGGTTTATATAACGCCTTATTTCCAATGACACGTACTACATGTATGCAATAGAAATGCGGATGAAATGCTGTTTGAGGTTTTCAAAGACGGTAGATTCTTATAGTTGACTCATATTTTCTAAGAATTATTCCTTTGATGGTAAACTTATAGAATAATTTCATTTTATTTTGTATTTGAGAATAATAATATCATATTTTGTGCGAAAGTATATAAAAATCTGCCGGTTTAAACTTAAAAATCCGCAATCGGGATAATTTGTATATATTTGAAGGAAACATTTTTATAAAATACTTAGTACCATTCAAACTCAAGATGTTATACAAAAGTTATACTGCATAAAATTGAATAGATTTAAATAATTATAATTACCACACTCCATATTGTGTGACGTATTTCATATGCTCGATAGATTTGGCAAGATGTACACAGCTAGAACTAAATATATATAATAAACAGAAGGAATTGCTCTCCTGGAATTCGTCCAAATTTCCCTAAAACCTAGCCACATTCTTGCATTTACTTAAGATACAAAACGCGAGATACACACGCGAGCATAACATAAGCTTAAAGTAAGCTCATTAGTTTAAACTCCGGAGATGGGAAATAGCGTTATCTCCCACAGTTCGTTACGTTATCTTGAAGCCACTTTACTAGCTTAATAAAGAAGTGAATTATCCCTAAGTGCATCACTAAAACAAATAAGGACAAACTTTAAAACTGCAGGTTTTACAACACCGCGCCAGAAAATGCGATGTTTCTTGAAAAACTTATAAAAATATTTTTCTTTACTTCTACAGCGTTACGTAAAACAATAAAAGGCTATAGTTTTATGAAGCATAACTATATAAAACGTCATTAAAACTTCTATATGCAACAAGAGGTGTAAAAAATATACTTTCCAACTCGAAATTTAAACAGGACGATCCCTAGAGCAATGCTGTAATATTGCTTTTCACGTGATAAAGTGGCTTTATCAAACTTTATCAAAGATCTAAGAACGATCACCCTTGGTATTGCGAAGAATACCACAACCATCTTCAAACAGAAATAATGAGAATAGATAACGACTGAGCTCGCCCATTACCCAATTGAGTAAGATTCCTTTCTTTTGTCCGAGTTTATCTCTCTCTGAAATATGATCTGCGGACAAGCTCTGATTGTCGCTACCCATTCAATTTCGGGAAAAACTCTTCAACCTTCCTTAAATAAAGGATATCAATATACTACATTCGCCTCATTGTTGAAGATCCCCAAATGCCCGAAGTTGGTACTCGACCTTTGGAATTATTACAAATATTTGTACCGGAACTTACCAATATGGTTTCTCGATAATAATATTCCATCGAACGAATTTCAGCATATTTCAGAGTGGCATTGGATATTGTTTTATACAAATGATGCAAGGATGCTTAAAATACTCATTAGTTTAGTAATCATTTAATCCTAAATATTACAATTACTTTAAAATTTAATAACTTTCACTGTGGGGCAATAACACATACTTTTTGTTTATTTGTATGTAGAGCTCAATCTCCAAAACTGTTCTGAAGATTCTTTTCCTAATAGAAAGCTATAACATCTGAGACGGGGCTGAAAACCAGCGATAAATTAAGTTATATCAAACATCATGAACATGACAAAATATATTAACTAAATAATAATGAAAATATACATACATACACATATACGCGATTATGCGACGTATGAATCATTAAAATCGGCTATGCCGTTTAGTAATGACGAAGGAATAATACTTATAGGATCGAATAAACATACATATATATATATATATATATATATATATATATATATATATATATATATATACAGGTCAAGCACATAACCCCTTTTGGGCTTCACCGCAAACGGGTAAAAACTATGCTTTGTAATATTCTTACATATATTTCGGTATATACATATATCGTAATTATCATTTGTTCTTGTTCGAAATTTCAATATTATAATGACTGTTAAAACAATAAACTAGAGACCCTCTGATATCGCTATTTATATTCATTTTTCAGTATGTGTTAAACTAAAAGAAACTTCCTTTTCGGATTTTTTGACGGATTTATTTTGTTTTTAGTTTTTTAGCAAATCAAAAATCAAAATAAATCAGCGAAAAAATCTGAAACGATAGTTTTATCTAAAATATCAAATATTTGTGTAAACCTATGAAAGTATTACCTCTTAAACTATATAACCGAATAGTATAATGTAGAGAGAAAAAATGTATTAGTGTTAAGTTTTGTATTTAAACAGACTTTAAACAATATTTCATCAAAAAGTAAAATATAAAAGTTAGATATATAGTATGGCAAACTTTTTCATGAACTACTAAAGGTATATATAGTTTCCATATACTATTTCCACATTATATGCAACCACTTAGTCAAAGCACTACGATAAAGCAACCAAACAACGCTTTTTCTGCCGGCTCTAATCACTAATATTATCAATGTTCATCTTCTAAATATGCACATATAAATCTCAGTGGCAAAGGGTGAAATTTTAGCAGAAGTAAGCCGTTCCAAAAATATACTCGTACAATTTTTATATACGTATTAATGCAGAAAGAAATAAAGCTATTTCTATATCTTCTTTTTCTATAAATCTATTTCTATTTCTTTCTATTTCTATAATAAATCTAAAAAATTTAATGTATGTAAAATTATAGCAAAATAATTTCAAGGTAAACGTCTTGTATGGACCTTTCGCCACTGATAAGTCTATGTTTACGTGTTAGGGCAACTTTAAGTACTTTGTTTTTACTACTTTGCTTGTACTGTGTTTTTTTGTACTTTATTTCCATATTACCTTGCACTTTTCTGCTCCGCTAAATGACAATCTTTCTCACCTCCTAGGTTGACTGGAAGAGATTTCTTTTAGAGATAAGTCCACCTTTGCCTTTAAATTTCTCGTAATAGTTGTAATTTTTGTTTTTATATGCAATAAAGAGAATATATAAGTCCACTTCATTCTCTTTGATTGATTGCAAATCAAAGTATGTAAGCTAAAAGTAAATAAATAAGCTAAAACTTATCCAAATTTGTGCAGGTGGCTTCTAAATTAGCGCGCTTACACGTAGAGACAGATGGATAGGTACTGGCCAAGGACTTCATTTTATATGTGTAGAGAAACTTATAAAGTGAGGACATACTTGAGGGCATTGCTGACGCAGAAGGCTTATGAATGAAATTCCGTCCGAACTATGCGTTGATTGAGGCCTAATTGCAATTCCCTGGGAGGCCTCGATTGCGGCGTAAGAGTCTGGAGGAGTGATATCTCCGCAAAGCCAGATATTGGATTTTAAAGGACGTTTGAAACTATTCAATTTAGGCTAATATTTTAATAATTCTTGTAACATTGACTTTGTAACAAATTAACATAATACCCTATACCTTAATCGCATTAATAAAAAAAATCAAAAATAATCAAAAAAATTGTTAAAGAACGTTTGTGGCTATTATACAATAAATGATTTTATAGAAGATGGCACACCTTGGGAATGAAATGATCGCCTCCAGGCTATTTCAAATTGATAGAAATATTGTAAATTATAATTTAACATTATAAAAAAAAGATAATGAAATAATATTAGTCCCGCTGAGTTTCTTTCGCCAGTTCTTCTTAGGTCTGAGGTTTTTTCTTTCCGAACTGGTAGTAGACTCATGACGTTCAGTAAAAAAATGTAATAATTTAATGCTGAATAAAATATTTTGAATTTTGAATTTTAAACCCAAGATTATCCATGCCCAAATAAATTCTTTACATACAAATTTTACTCGAACACGATTCAGGAAGGTGGGCGATATAATTTTCAGTAGTTCCGGCGTTTCCTGCGATTAATGCCCAAGCAAAGACGGTTGCGATGAATAACAGTTTTCAACAATAGCTTCCAGCCTCGTATATTACGCATTAACTATTAAAGGCAGTGGAAGAAAGGATATGCCACAATACATAGATTACAATATTAATAATGGATATAGTTAAATGTTTACTTTAGTAATTAGTCATCGCTTAATTCATGATGTGGGATTTATATTATATGAAAGCGACGACTTAACAGTTTGAAATGATGGCTGAGACTGACTCCTTAAAGCAGATAGCGGATTTGGTTACCGCAAATGGAATAGGTAAATGTTTATATTGAATCGAATTATCGATTTGATTTTATATTTTAATTGTGCTAATAAGGTATACATGTAATAAAATATTATAAAAATTAAAAAACCAACTGCGTAAAAGGCGGACTTTAAAGAAAATAACAAATTATCGAAGGAAAATAGTATTTCATACATATAGATTGGCGTCCGAAATTTATTATAATTCATATAGCCTATAACACTCGCGTTATCGATAGAATTATGCAACGTATGAATCATTAAAATCGGTTATGCCATTTAGTAATTACGAAGGAACAATATAGGATCGAACAAACATACATATATACATACAGGTCAAACACATAACCCCTTTTGGGCTTCACCGCAGACGGGTAAAAACTGTGCTTTGTAATATTCTGAGTCTTAAAAGGTACTTTGTACTACTACAGCTAATATGTTAACTCTTCGTTAAATTAATTATTTATTATTCTATACTAGTATCCTATTAGTTAAAATAAAACGTATTTAAGTTAATATTGTTAGTTATTTTTAACTGTACTTTGAATTAATCATTCTTGAAAACGTTCTTTCCTTGTTATATGAAGAACCATTTAAATAATTGAATAGGGCAATTTAAAAGGAATTGTAGTGTGGTATCAAAGATCGCGTGTTAGCATAATAAAGGATGGGCCAATGAGAGGCACTTTCGTGCAATGGTACGCGGTTTAATGAAAATGCTACGTAGACTAAGGTAATGTAATAAAGCTACTTAGGTGTTTTAGTTATTTAATAAATTAAAAATATAATAAAAAATAGAGAATTATACATATTAATGCTATATTAATATTTTGAAATAGTATATTAGTTACACAAAACATGATTAAAAAAATATTCAGATCATATGTTACATATTTTTCTTTATATACCAAGATGACTATTTACTATATGTCGATTGTCCAACAGATAATTTAAAATTACAAATATAGCTAAGTACTCAAAAATATTACATACTAGCGGCTCACTCTCGCTTCGCTCGGGTTCACCTCTAGGTTAGTTCGCCTCCAAAATAACAAAAAACCTATTCCACGGAAACTTTTTTTCTGAGATAAAAAGTAGCCTATGTGTTATTCCAGATTACAATCTATCTCTGTACTAAATTTCATCCAGGTCCGTTCAGCTGTTCTGACGTGAAAGTTTACTGCGAGCGTATAGTACACATCCATACACACAAACTTTCACATTTATAATATAAATATAGATCGAATCTGTAAAAACGCAGATACAAAAAATTTTTTTATTGTGTTTCAAAATAAATTATGGTACATTGAAGTTCGCGCCGTTAGAACCGTTGAATAATTGAAGAGTAGCAGACGTAAGTAAGCAAACAGAATCAAAAATTAAATCTAATTCGCCTTCGAGCTTCATTAGTCATGCAGCCCTTTACTGTTTAAGCTTAATAGATGTTCATAAAGAATAAACCAGTCAAGTACTGGAAAGTAATATATGAATTTTTTATATCAGACAGCTTTAAAAGTGTCAAGACACAGCGAGGTGTCAACTAGGTTTAAAATAAAGAATATTCACTATATTTCGTAATATACACGTCATTTTTCCTTTTATATTTTTCTTTTTAAAGAACTTACATGCCATCTATATCTATACATATAATTAAATTGTAACTAAGCTGAATCTGTACATTAAATATTTTTTAGAAAATCATATTAAAATAGACATTATTATCGATACAGATGCCGAATCTATAGTTTTTAGAATTTTTGTCTTTCTGTCTGTTACCGCATCCCAGAAAAACCACTGGAGGGATTTTGATGAAATTTGGATGGTCATAGCTGGTTACCCGGGTCAACACATAGGATACTTTTTACCGCGGAAAATATCTCATTTCTGAGAAAAAATACAAAAACTGTAATATAAGAGTATACTAATATGTAAAACCTAAGAATATGGTTTTTGGACATCTGAACGCGGGCGGAGCCGCGGGCAATGCTAGTATATAATAATAATCATTGACAAATTTTGACTATTTAATTATTATTTTTTATTGTTAGCACTAAAGTTACTAAGCAAAAAAAGAGCAGCGGTTGACAAACACAGAAGAAAAAGGTCCATACCTTGTTGGACTGTTTGTCTTTATTTATTTATGTTGTTTTAAGTATTATTTATGTAGTTATTTATATATGTACATATAATATAGTCGTATATGAATTAGTTGTTATTATTTGTGTGATAAAATATAGAGTGTATTATCATATAATTTTTAACAGAAAAATTGATAGGATCGATGTATATCTTTTACATTTAAATTACTATAATATTATATTGTTTAGTTCTATGAGTTTGGGGATCGGAAATTAACCATGTATTTTGCATTACGGATGTTGCATTATTGCTTTTGGCTAACAAGAGTGACTTATATACAATATATGCATAGTTCTGACTAAATTCAGACGCTGAATACTAATTTCCTCCACTAGTTACACTCTCACTATGACTTCGATCCACTTTTGTTCACTTTTTTGTACTTCTTCTCAATCTTCATTTATCTTTGACATTCATCTGATCTCTTGATACACTACCGGCCTTTTTTATACATAAACATAGAGCATTCTAGTATTCGAAAATTTAAAATTTTACTAGTAATTTAGATTCCTTTCTGGAAAATGTTTTGTTTCTCTCTCACATACGGCAATTTACAATTAACTGTACTTGTCTGTTAATTGTCATATACTGACAACTGTCTTAGGATGTATAAAGCATGCTTCAGACGTGCCTTTTTAATCGTTATTTTTGGTGTAATTATGTTACACACTCTCCACTACGCGACAATATTTTAAATATCAGAGCCATATATATATTTTTAATATACAGGAATACATAATAGAACTACGCGGATTGAGATACGGGAATATAGTACATTGTCCATTTTCTACATTTTACAAAAAAAATAATAGTATTTAAACTATTGCAATGTATAATAAATAAAAATCAACTCTCCTTCTTTTACTTAATTAACTTACTTAATTTAAATTGGACTGAAATATTAAAAAGTATAGTAATGGATCCTGTAACAGGAACTCTAAGAATGATCAAAAATTTACAGTTTATTTATACTTTGGTATGAAAGACACCGGGTTAATTTGGTTGAAAAACACTGTTTACACGTACTTATACGCTTTGATGAGCTCTTAAAGGAGCGAAAGATGCTCAAACGTGTCTAAAATAAACGTTTACCGCAAAATTTTAAGCCTCCGAGAATCAAGCATGGGAATGTTCATCTTTGAAGTAAATGAAGGAGTTATTTATGTATTTTAAAGAAATTTAAATAAATAAATTTACCAAATAAAACTATCTTTTCGGATTATTTCATTCGAAACATCGGGAACTAAAAATCCAAATAAATCCGCGAAATAATCCGAAAAGATAGTTTTATTTAAAATGTCAAATATTCGCGTAAATCTAAGAAAGTATTAAATATACCAAACATATATACCACTGTTATATTACATAATAACAACATTAACGTGTAACTTATTTTCGACTTAAAGAAATCTGCTGTAAAAATGTAATTGAGCTTTAAATTTTCAAGGTATTTTATTATTAATCCATTTAACATCACAAATTAATGCAAAGTTTCATAACAATACATTTAACGTGTAATCTCCCAATTATAGCCAAGCCTGAATCCATTCAGCCCCTAACTTATATGACCTTTTAATCCCTTTTCAAGTAACTAATTGCACTATTTCATGTAATATCACTCGGTTAAAACATTAGGTAGGAATGTCACAAGTTCTTGATATATTGGCGGTCTCGGGTTAGGAGATTGCTTTGTGTTGAAATTTGGTAAGCCACTTGCGCGTACAGGATTTTGTTCGCGTATTAGCCACGCACGTCTTCCACTCCAGATTACAGCTCATACTTTATCTACCTACTACTTGCTGTTTTCTATACATATAATAAAATTGTAACTAAGCCGAATCTGTACATTAAATATTTTTTTGGAAATCTTATTGAAATAGACATTATTAATTATTATCGATACAGAAGCCGAATCTATAGTTTTTAGAATTTTTGTTTGTCTGTCTGTCTATCTGTCAGTTACTGCATCACGGAAAAGTCACTGGAGGGATTTTGATGACATTTGGCATGATGATAGCTGGTTATCCGAGTCAATATATAGGATACATTTTACTGCGGGAAAATATCTCATTTCTGAGAAACCTATACGGAGCGGAGCGAGGGTGAGTCGCTAGTGTGATATAAAAATAGTAGTTTTTTTACTATCAAAGAGTACTAAAAGATTTAATACTATCAAAAATTAAACTAAGTTATACTTGAGTGAAATACAAACGACAGATTTAGTTATTTGCCATAAAAAAGTTAAAGTAAACTTATAATATATAAAATAGTATTATCGTATACCAAATTTATGTTTCCATATACAATCCACGTCTTCGAAACAACCATAAAATAAATTTTAAAAAGTCAGCAAACTTTATGCATTTGATAAAAGATAAATTTCCCTACAGAGTCGCAAACTTATCTTTCAACTTTCACCTGCCCCACTTCCTAAAAGACAAAACATGTGTTAAGTGGTTTCTGACATCTCCTAACTTTGTAACACCTCACCCTTTTGAGAATACACTGTTGCCAGTACTGGAAACAAAATATGAAAACAACAAACTAGAAAAGTAAATAATAAATAAATATATTTGGACATTAACGCACAGCACCATCTAGTTCCATGGTAAGCTGTGTTATGGATACAAAATAATTGATACTTTACACATATATAATTTTGAATACATACATATTATAAATATATACACCGATGACTGGAGTACAAACATTCGTGCTCATCGCATAAATGAATGTCCCCAGCGGGACTCGAATCCGCGACCGCTGGCACAGTAAGTAAGGTTACTACAAAGTGAGCCAAACGTGTTGTCAGAAGGAAGAAGAAAAGTGAGTTGCAATACTGTCCTAAAAAGCAGTAGGTAGTGTAACGCGAAACCTTGCTTTATAATAACATATAGGTATATAGCATTTCATTATAATATTTCATTTTTGGAACAAAGAAATAAATTTACAAAGTTAAACATTTAAAATTTAAATACTCAAGACAGTACTAAAAATATCTCTGTTACAGCAGTGAGTAACGGACAGCAGATGCTTCTCGACATTAATATAAAATTAATTGCGTCAACGAAGTGGAATTGGGGTTTCTGCACCTCTTCAACGAGCTTACTTTAAAACATTACTTGAAGAATTTTTGCAAACAATAGCTAAAATACTGCTTGAATCTTCTTGACATTCACTGTAGTTGCGTGTGCAACACTACCTTCTACTCTTTATTATATATATTATCTACTGTTATATATACAACAATTATATTTTGTAGAATAGTCATAAAATCAGAAATTCTAACTTGAATAAAATCCATCAATGGGTGTATACAGTATAGTTCTAAAAATCATCGCAGTACAATCACGAGTATAATCATAAAACTTATTAAAACTTATGAAAAATGTTTAGAATTAAAATTTACAAATATTGTAACTTTGATGCCATTTTATGTTTTTTTGAAATCATTTTGGAATTTTGTGGGTAGGCACTGTCTGTAACAACTATTTAACCTTTCAGATGTCTACAACCTTAGTTTCTCAAGTGACCATGATTGCTGTAAAGCGTTCGAAACTTCGGGAATCATAAATCAAAATAAATCTGCGAAAAAACTCGAAAAGATAATTTTATTTAAAATCTATATTAATATTATAAAGAGGTAAAGTTTGTGAGGTTATAGGGGGTAATCTCTCGATCTACTGAACCGATTTAGATGAAATTTGGTAAGAAGATAGTTTAAGGCCCTGGAAAGGACATAGGACTTTTTATCCCGAAATTCATCCCTTAAGGGGGTGAAAATGGTTATGAAATTTTGTATTCGGGAGCAAGCTGCGAGGGTGAGTCGCTACTGTCAAATCACCTAAATCTAATAAAGTACAATCGGCTTAATTCGACATTAAGAAAGTTAATATAAAGAATTCTTGAAAGTAGTTTAGTACAAGTGTATTTAATATAAAAATAATAAATATTCGTTTTTCATTTGTAGCATGAAAAATAAATAAGTAATGTGATTTTCCAACGTCTCGATTGAATTATAAAAAACAAGTAGCTTTTTTAAATTCCTATTTGTTGGAACAAGGGTAGAGTTGTACCATAATTCAAATATTATTTTAAGACTGCGATTTATTCTATGCTAATAAGAAATAACAGATGCTAGTGAACTTTCATGCAGTTCTTGAATCAAAGGAAAGTTCAATTCAATTTTCTTATTAAGCGCTTATTATATATTGTATTATATTATTGTTATAGTTCTTATTATAAATTGTATCGATTTACTTAACTCTTTTTTGTTAATGGAAATTCTTTATTATATACAAAAGTAAAGAACCGGCAACCCAACCGGGCGCGAAGCCAAGAAACGCACTGAGAGGTGGCCCACTTCGGTGGGCGGTGTGAGGTGGCCCTCTTCGGAGGGCGGTGTACCATGCGGGTTGTTCCTGGTACTTCTCTGATAGCAGAGTGGACCTTGGAGCAACCCCGTGGTTGTTGTGGTCTGCTTCGGCAGACCTGCCGTCGGGGCATCGTAGTTGAACGCGGTAGCGATCCTGCGACGCCCCATTAAGACGGGGGAAGGTTTTGTTGGGTTTTAGTGGGTAGTACTGGCTTTGCCGGTGAGTCCCACACCTCGTGCGTAAATGCATTTCCCAACGTTAAAAAAAAAGTGGTAAAACTAAAGATAAACTACAGGGATGGTGTTACGGGCAAACGCTAGTACCTAAATAAATCAACTATAACAATAATTACTATTACCCTTGTTTGTTTACAACGAAATTCTCAGACGTTTATCCGATTCTATATATAGAATTTACAATTTGTCGAAGCATTGTGCAATTAGGCTCAATTAGAAACAATTGACGGAAGTGTCGCTAAGCTGTTAATAAACGTGTCTACACACAACATTTAACATAGCTTTTATCAACGTCACAATTTTTTTTATAAATTCAAAATATTTTATTCAGCATTAAATTATTACAATTTTATACTGAACGTCATGAGTCTACTACTAGTTCGGAAAGAAGAAGCCTCAGACCTGAGAAGAACTGGCGAAAGAAACTCAGCGGGACTAATATTAACTTATCTTTTTTTAAAGTAAAATTATAATTTACAATATTTCTATTTTCTTTTAAGTTGAAGTAGCCTGGAGGCGATCATTTCATTCCCAAGGTGTGCTATCTTCTATAAAATCATTTATAATATGCCTTTTTGTTGTGTGCCTTTAGCACACAAACGTTCTTTAACTTTTTTTTTAATTTGGCGATAGAAGCCTTTTGAACATTTTCTGGAATCCTGTTGTATAAGCGTATACATTGTCCATAAAAAGAATTACTGACTCTGTGTAGACGAGTC
This sequence comes from Brenthis daphne, assembly GCA_947093115.1. Lineage (NCBI taxonomy): Eukaryota > Metazoa > Arthropoda > Insecta > Lepidoptera > Nymphalidae > Brenthis > Brenthis daphne. Next base: position 31,343,046 of record OX352471.1, on the reverse strand, counting down.
ACAGGCATTACAAGTTTGTGTTTGCTCTTAGTATTAATGTTATGCATGTCACACTTCTTGGGAAATGAGTATATATATATATATATATATATATATATATATATATATATTTTAGGTCGCTTTTTAACATCTAAGGTCACTAGCGACCACATTGGACACAAGTTACATACAATAATTTATATCAGTTGGTACATATTTATCATTTTCAAAAATTTAAGAATTCTCGTACAACCATCTTGATTTAAACAATCCTTTAAATTATTTGGTACATTACATAACCGTTTCGCATTATTATATGCTGGACATTCTATGAAAATATGGTATACAGTCAAATCTAGACCACACTTGCATTTGTTTCTGTCAGCCTTAGTTATTAACCTTAGTTATTAATTAATTAGTTACAAATTTGAAATCATATGGATTCCAAGTCATCAAGGTATTGCTGGTAATGAGAAAGCTACATTGGTTGGGTTGGTTTAGTTATATATATTTCTAATATAACTAAACCAACCCACAGTGAATATATATTTTTCTTTATATAAATTTTCTGAAAATGTAATGATAATTTTTTTGAGGATATAATTAATCATAATACTAGCAAAAATAATACGTTTAAAGTGAAATTTTATATTTTATATTTTATATTAGTATTTTTTTATTTCCAAAATATATATTAAATACTAAGAAGTAACGGTTTGTAAAAACAAATAATTGATGGCCAAGTCGACTGCATTCGAATGCAAAACCTCATTTTTCTCCCCGCTTTTCGTAAAATTCCACATGACATTACCTTTCAAAATAGCGCAGTGACCAGAGGATCTCAAGTCGGATTTAGAGATTAGGCACGTAGAATGCATCTGTACCTCGACTTATTGTATTTCGCCCAGTTTGTAGACTCAGGAGTCCGTTTATTTTGGCCACATTTTTGTATATTTTTATGTGCTACTATTTTTCTTTCTTATTTATAATTGAAAAGAAATATACAAAAAATATTTTCATTATTTATTTACTAACAAAATTTCTAAATTTTATATTATAAAACTAACTTTTCGAATTTTTTCGTGGATTTACTTTGATTTTTGGTTCCTGACGTTTCGAATGCTTTACAGCGGTCATGGTCACGGGAGAAACTAAGGTTTTAGATGTCTCAAAGGCATTATATAATTGTTACAGACAGCTTACCCACAAAATAAAATTAATTCAGTTTTTTTAAAAATGGCACCAAAGTACCTTACAATATTTGTTAATTTTAATTTTAAACATTTTTATAATTTTAAATTGTACGTACAACTAGTAAGATTAAAGCATTAATAATAATTTACTGTTACATATCATTGACTTTAGCAATTTAATTAAAACGTCTAAGATATTGTTTTGTATTTAAATATATCTATTCATTTTACTTAAAACATTGTTTTCGCAAATACGATTATACTTCACTATCTCTTCATTTTAATATTTGAGGATGACCTATAAACCAAATTCCTCGCAGGATTGCAAATGGACAGCATTCATATTTAAAATGCTAGGTATCTATTTAAAAAGTCTGCTTCAAACAGCCGGTTAAATATGACAATACAAACCGAGAAAGAGAAAGTAAATGAGCAGTAGAAATGCACAATAATTAACGGGAGCCAAATTGCAACGCAAAACATTATTCATAGCAGCGTAATTTCTGAACGAGGACGGTTAAAATTCAAAGTCAAAACGCCACAAACAATACCACCAAAAGCGTAAAACCAACCGCGACTTTTGAAAAGAATCAGCGAACCATGCGAATTTACGGGAAACTCCCGGACAAAACGGGCTATGTCCTGGCGAGACAAATTCCCGCTTACACGTCGAATAATAACTGTCGACGACAATTCCTGAAATTGCAGTGAATTTTATTCCAATTGTATGTAAAAATATATTGGATACTAGCGACTTACCCTCGTTTAACTCTCGAGTGTGAGATACTTCAAAACGCAGTTTGCGCCTAACCTAACTTTCTGTATTTATAATTTAATGTATAGACAGCGCCACCTTTTGGTAATTTATATAACTAACAGAAGCCTATATTGATACTTAGATGAACTCTAGGTCATAGTTAATCTGTGTATTAAATTTCATACAAATTATTCCAGGTTTTCAGAGTAAAGGGAGTAACAAACATACACAAACTTTTGTATTTATAATAGTGGTCCTATTCGATTATGATGTGCTAAAAAGTCACCAAAAGTGTTGGCAAAAGTGCTTCTGGGCACTTATTACAGCTTGCTTGATCATCAAATCGAAGGTCCCGTTAGGTAGCTGAGTGTTACCTGTTAAACACGTATAATGGACATCAAAACATTAATGTGTACACTTTGCATGCGCGTATTCTAATCTACCCGAATAGGTTTGTTTTGTTAGGTGGCATCTACGGCTACCCCACATTAAAATTTAATTTAGGGATGATAAAGATGGGTCGCCACTTCGTTGTAGAAACTGAAAAGTTGACACTTCTTGGTCCCTATGTTTACACTTTAATAAAATTTATTAAGTTTGCAACATACACCTATTTTTTCCTGTAACATCCGGGTAATATTTTATTTTTTCTTTAATATGCTAGTATTATTTTACTTTCCTAAACTTCTAACGGTAGTTAAAAATAAAATAGATTTTTTTAAGGTTTTGTTGAAATGAAAGACAATAATGATATAGATAATGTACTAAAACTTAAAAATAAGTACATAAGACCTAAATACCAGTCATCACACCACTCTCCTTATCAATCTATGGCAATGATCAAACTCAAAAATAAAACTGTGGGGCGTAGAGTGACCTGAGTAAATTTGTAACGCCTAACGATTTTTATTTATTTTATTTTAAAGATTTTAGGTTTTTTTTTAAAGAACTACCTACAGTCTATGATCCGCCATACAATATACAATAGGTTCTACTTGTAAAGTCCTTTCATTTGATACCCATATTGAGGGGATTGTGAAAAAATATGTAATCCGCTAATTTGTGGCGGCGGCCATCTTGGACTTACAATGATACTGAATATATTCAATTGTATTGTCATCAGAACTAAATGGGGTAAAATTTTAATGACTAAATGACCCAAGCAAACAGGGCAAGCTAAATAAAACTGTTTAACTATGATAACTCAAAGATAACTTATGTATTTATTACTTACTCCTCTTTATTATAGTGAAATATTTAAAACTAGGTAAAAAAAATCGGTGTAAACAGTAGTCATGAATTATTTTCAAAGGGTTTTTTAATTTAATTTTGTATCTTTCGAAAAGGAATATATAATTTTGATTTGAAAATTTTTCTTAAGTGAAAAAATGGAATATTTACGATTCTGTGCAGCAAAGCTTAAAGATGAATATGCGTTTGGCAGCCCATGGTGAAATGAGCATCGGTCTAAATATATATGTATTTACTGATATAAAGCGATGGACCATGGGTAACACCATGTAGACACTAACCAACGCAGGGATGGTTTCAGTGTTGTAACACTAAAACGATACATAAATGTTATTATATATAGTAGAACAAGAAAAATAAGAAAGAGTAGACTAACTTTATCTTGTTATACATAACAAGTTGTAGTACAACAAATTCCGGAAATACATATAACATTAAATATATATTTTAGCGTTATATTGGCTTATATTTGGGATATGTGTCTTCTTTAATAACCCACAAAATCAATATCCGCTTATATAATTGCGCATTCAAGATCGAGTCACCTAACTGTACCCAATTTTAATTATTCCAACCCAATTAATATTACGTGTTCACATCAAACACACGTTCCTTAAAAAATATAAACCTCTCGTTAATAACATTAAAAAAAAAAGTTTGTACGTTTATATATAAAATCGATAGTTTTATATTTTTATTTTGAAATATAATTATTATGTATCAAATAACAATTATACTCATTCCGTAACACTATGAGCAGACACTATTAAAAGCGCACAAAGTCGTGTAATATAAGCGCGAATTTGTAAGAACGAACTTACTTTTATCGTTTTTAATTTGAAACGATGCCAGAAAAATAAGAAGCTCAGACATGAACGAGCAGTAATGGCGACGACTGTGTGGCTTTACTTAGCTCTCGCATAGCCACGGCCCGAATTACATCAAATGGCGCCCAACGTGGGTCTGTGTAAAAAGTAAGCAAATTGTGGTGGAATGCCTAGAAATTGCAAATTCCGACAGCTTCAACGAGTTTTTTTTGGGTCGAGACCCATCTCGAAATTCACTTACTTTATGTTAGCTTATATTATTTAAAAACCTGACCTGACTGAAAAGATGTCTTAAGAACATACATAATACACCAAATTCGTAAACTTTTTGAAATAAGATACAATACATACCTACTTTATTTTTGTATGCCACATTTAGCTAAAAAAATACTGCTTTCATGACTTAATATTTTTTTATTATATCAATATATATACATTATTATTTAAATAAATTCTCATTTTCTAAATATCATGAAAAAAAAACAAAGTTGAAACAAAGGAGTAAACATTAACACTGCAAATCGAAGTGACTTTTGTAAAAAGGCTAAATGTAAATTTCAAACATAGCCAGCAGAATGAAATTTCATCTATAATTTTAACAAATTTCCTGCCCAATGCAGCATTAGCATCGTACACTTTACGATGGAGCAAACTGGGTCGTGATTACAGACCGAAAAAAACGCTAAGAGGCTCCCTTCTGCGACGTTACATCTTAATGTAGCCACAATATACATAATGGCAAGATATTTAGACCACGAGTGCTTCTGACTGCTATACATCAAACGAAGACATTACCACAAAACGCCTGTTAGATACTGACAGCATAAAATATTCGGTACGATGTGATATATTCGAAGGATATGGAAATTGTGTTGGCGGAATTCGAATATGTATGCCCCGATGTGTTTTGGTACAAAATATTATGATAACATTTCCACTCTTGTGATGTACAAACGTGTTTTATTTCATATTTTTTTATTCTTATTAATTTATCAACATATCTCCTTAAAATTAAAAATTAAATAGTAAATGGTAATAAAAATACACTAATTAGTTTATATTTATATTGGGGTCATTTAGATTATGCGACGTTTGAAAACCATTGCAAATTGGAGGCAAAAGTACTAAAATAGCTAATACACATATCAACTCTAGACATCACATAATTAATAGAACCACCACTTAAAATAACGAGCAGTCAACAAATAATTTTTAATCTACACATATAATAAAATTGTAACTAAGTCAAATGTGTACATTAAATATTTTTTGGAAAATGTAATTGAAATAGACATTATTATCGATACAGAGCCCGAATCTATAGTTTTTAGAATTTTTGTCTGTCTGTCTGTCTGTCTGTCTGTCTGTTACCGCATCACGAGGAAACCACTGAACAGATTTTGATGAAATTTGATATGATGATAGCTGGATATCCGGGTCAACATATAGTATACTTTTTACCGCTGGGAAATATATAATTTCTGAGTAAAAATTCTAAAACTGCAATGTAAGAGTATACTATGAGTAATATGTAAAACCTAGTAGAAAATATAATTCTGCTATATTTGAAACACTGATGTATCGATATTGTCGTTTCATTAACAAAGCCCTGAAATAATGGTCAATATAATGGTATACCATTGTTATAACAATGGAATATTTCGATCCAGCAAACTGTCTCCATGAGGATGAGGAGGGTGTGTCACAAGCACTACACGAGTGACACCCTCTGAGGTCCTCCTAATGAAGGACTAGAGGATCAGACGGGAAGACAACACTTTGTCTCGGCGTTTTTTGCAGCCACTACATATGTACTCTACGAGTATATGTGAAGGCTGTGATAAAATATAAATTTCTAGTGTTATTTTTTATTATTTGTCATGGGGGTACTGTATTATTAATATTTTTAAACTTCAATTAATCGATTTCTTACAATATTTATAATTATTATTTTATTAACACAAAAATATATAAAACTAGCGGCTCACCCTCGCTTCGCTCGGGTTCGTCGCTAGGTACGTTTTAAATAGATATAAAAAGAAAAAATCTTTCTTTCTCACATTTTAATTATATGTTTTAATACTTACCTATTCCGGACTAAGAGAAATCCAAAAATTAAAATATCATAAAAATTGGAACGCGGTCGAACGGGATAAAAAGTATCCTATGTCCTTCTCCTGGCTCTAAACTACCTCCCTGCCAATTTTCAGCTAAATCGGTTCAGCCGTTCTTGAGTTATAAGCGAAGTAACTAACACGACTTTCTTTTATATATATAGATGATATTACTATAACATTATGCGTATGTCATATTATATCTCTATTATTTTACTCTATTCATTAAATTTTGAATTATTTTTCTATTTATTACACAATTTGACAAAAAATCGAACAAGTGCGAGTTAGACTCGCACGCAAATGGTTCCGTACTATAATCGTTTTTTTTTATTTGCATGTCAGCCTTTTTAAAATTCGCCATCTTGATTTTTAATTATAGTTGATAAAGCGGCTATAGAAATACACAATCTGTGAAAATTTCAACTCTCCCAATTACGGTTCATGAGATACAGCCATCTGACAGATGGGCAGACGGACGGATAGTGGAGGCTTAGTAATAGGGTTCCGTTGGCACTCTTCGGGTACGGAAACGAAACACTAAAAACGAAATTGTTGCAAAGTAATAGAACTATACATCCACTAATATACTAATCTAGATTGATTAAAACCATCTTCAATCTATACATATAATAAAATTGTAACTTAGCCGAATCTGTACATTAAATATTTTTTGGAAAATCTTATTGAAATTGACATTATTATCGATACAGAGGCCGAATCTATGGTTTTTAGATTTTTTGTCTGTTTGTCTGTTACCGCATCACAGAAAAACCACTGGAGGGATTTTGATAAAATTTGGTATGGTGAGAGCTGATTATCCGGATCAACATATAGGATACTTTTTACCACGGGAAAATATTTCAGTTCTGAAAAAAATACAAAAACTGCAATGTAAGAGTATACTTATATGTAAATCCTAAGAATTTGTTTTTTTTTCATCTAAACGAGGGCGGAGCCGCGGGCAATGCTAGTCGTAAATAAACTTCTAAGTATTTCATACATTAAATACGTTTTTATATTGTCAAACAAATATAAAAGAGTTTATAAGCATGACACTAAAGCCATAAACGATGAATGTGATCTTTAGAGTTCAAAAGACCACGAGTGTACGAATTGCAATTAGCATAGCTAGGAGTTAGATAAGCTTAGTGCAATTTCCGCGCTAGAGTAGATGGGTAGCGAACGTCATTTCCGCTAGATTATTAATGTATTAAACTTTATCTAACCTTACTAACATCATCATCGCTGCTTTTATTATAGAAAATAGCACAGTTTTCTTTTAAATACTATACTCGTAAGCCAAAAATAAACTTTTCACAGTTAAACAATAACTACTGGGACCGTGTAAATTAACCTCTTGTATTTAAAGCCATTTGCACGAAATAAACCGAATAAGCTCAGTAAGCCAGAGCCATGCGCCTGGCAATGGTCCACATTTAGCACATACATAATATGTAGATAGTTTTAAATATCCAGAATTAAACGTAGTAAAGCTATTGAGAACGCTATTCTTTGGAATATAAACCAATCTATACATTTTTTTTCAATATTAAATGTATTACGAGTGATAAATAAAAAAATTTAAAAACCCCTGACCATGTTAGACCGATTTTCATCAAACATAGCTAAGAAAACTCGCGACTAATTCACCTTTCAAACAAAAAAAAAACAAAATCAAAATCGGTTCATCCGTTCGGGAGCTACGATGCCATAGACAGATACACACACAGGTACGTGAAACTTAAAACAACCCGTCGTTTTTGCGTCAGGTATTAAAAATCAAAATAAAAACTAGCCACATAAGCCTCCTCCTTTTTTAAAGTTAGTTAATTAGTTAAAAAGCTCTCTTCGTATATTATATAAAACTTTGTAACATTGAAAATATTTACACCCGCTCCTATAACTTGCATCTCCCTCGAGACAGATCTTATTAAAGGTGACACTAAGTACTAAGAGTGTTTACTTCATAACGATTAGCATCAACAAATTAATTAAGTTACGCTTAACGAAAGCTAATTGAAACATGTAACTGAACGTAGAATCCACTGGGTTTACTCGGGCTTACAGTTAATCAATAATTTGAATGCATTATATTGAAACCTTGGTTGACTACCAATAAAGCATCATTTTAAATAAAACTATCTTTTCGGTTTTTTTCGCGAATTTATTTTGATTTTTTGTTGCCGATGTTTCGAATGCTTTACAGCAATCATGGTCACGGGTCTCAGAGGTATTATATAGTTGTTACAGACAGCCTACCCTGAAATAACAAAATGAATTCAAAATATTGAGAAATGGCACTAAAGTACCTTACAATATTTTTTAACCTTAAACAACGAAAAAGGTGCAAATTTATAATTTTTTAAAGTATTTTTGTTTTGACGAAAACGTAATTCTAAACATATTACTAAATTTGATCAACTGATATAAATGAACTTATATACTATGATATATAATTAATATTCTTCTATTTATGTTCTTAATTATAATTATTATGTGTTCTATAAAAGTATGATTTTAGAGTTAGTCCCTGTAGTATATCACATATAAAATATAAAAAGCTCTTTAATACCCCACATTCAGCTTTGCCGTACTAAATTCATTTAGAAAGTTTCTCGATACGAGAATTAAAGCTTGCTTTTATTTAAGCTCCTTTCTATAACGCAAGACGTAAGTTGTGAAGCTATCGACCCCATTCATTAGTACCAGGCATCGATCAAATAGAACCATTCTAAAAGTTAGGTAAGTCGCGCCACAAGTAGTGCATAGCATTCTGTCGCATAGCAAACGGTATGCAAATTGAAAGCCATTGCAGTTGGAGTACGTAATAAAAGCATTTTATTGCTAACTTAAATTATTACTTTCGCATCTGTAACAATATATTTTTCTATTAAAAAGTTCAATAAATTAAATGTAACTATATCTCAAGAATGCAGTAATTAAACGTTCATATATCTTGACATAAACAAACTAATGGTCAAATTAAATTCCATGTTATCTTCTAAGCTTTACTTATTTACCAGTCTCTTCTATATGTAAGAAAATGAATCAAGAAAATGTTCATTGTAAAAACTTGGTAAATACGTGAATTAGAATGTTTCAAAACCAATCGGTAAAAGTGCGAGCTTTTAATTATCTGTTGAAGTATGAGAAGTAAAATGAAAGGATAAGTTGTCTTTAATCTTAAATAATAGCAAACTAAATTAAAATTATTATCCTTAATTAATGTTAACTTTTTAAATTACACATAGAACAATTATATGGCTTAAATAATTAATACTATATTTTATATTTTTCTTTATGGTTATAAATATAATAATGGCAACACAAAATATAGATTACAAATTAATATTTTTAAAATTGTAATAATTATAATAATAACAGCAAAAATTAAATAAATAATATTCAATTATAAAACTAATTAAAATTATAAAAATGTTTAAAGTTAAAATATTGTAAGGTAATTTTTGCAATTTTCATTTTGTTAATTGTGGGTAGGCTGTATGTAACAACAAAACCTTCAAGACATGTAACACCTCAGTCTCTCCCGTGACCATGGATGCTGTAAAGCATTCGAAACGTCGGGAACCAAAAATCAAAATAAATCCGCGAAATAATCCGAAAAGATAGTTTTATTTAAAACTAGCATTGCCCGCGGCTCCGCCCGCGTTCAGATGACCAAAAACTAAATTCTTAGGTGTTACATATTAGTATACTCTTACATTGCAGTTTTTGTATTTTTCCTCAGAAATAAGATATTTTCCCGCGGTAAAAAGTATCCTAGGATCGCGCGCTACATCGCCCGGTTTATATAGCTTGAGCAGGCGGTCGAGCGATGCGGGGCAGAGGGGATGGACTCGCCGTAGGCATCTCAATGCTCGCCAAGCATTAAAAATGTTTCGCTACTAATTACTTCTAACAACGATATCTCAAAAACTATTCATCTGATTGATTTAGTGTAAAGAGCAATTTTAATCTGCATTAAATGACTAAGCTAACTAAAATATTCATTTGGATAAGGATTAATACCGAACTAAAGAAAATAACTTTGAAAATAACGTAATGTTTTTAATTAAAAATGTTAACATAAAAGTGGTTATTGTAAGTCAACCGTAAGAGATAGAGATATGCTATCGCGGACTTTTTTGTAGCATTTTTATAGATTTTGAATTCTCTAGTACATTACTTAACTGTATCTTTGCTAGTTTACGCGGCGTTCGCGTGGAAAGTTCCCATTTGGCGAGATTTTTTGCGACCTCTTCAACATTTGTCGCCGTATTTCAGCTAATTTACATAAAAGCATAATAAATTATATACCTAAACCTTCCTCAAGAATTACTCTTTCTATTGTTGAAAACCGTATAAAAATCCGTTCAGTAGTTTTCGAGTTTATCGCGTTCAGACAGACAGGAGGACAGACAGGAGGACAGACAGGAGGACAGAAAGACGCGGCCGGGGGACTTATTTTTATAATAAGTATAGATGAAAGGACTCATCATAATTCCTACATATTTTGTAAAATTGAAATGAAATAACCGCAAATTTTTAAAGTCCACAATACAACAGTGGATACTACAATATAACTTGCATTCATGCAATCAATACATTAATTAGAAACAATTTTCTTTCAAAGTAGATACACAAGTATTAAGAGAAATTATTACTTTACTCCCTCATACCAAGTGTAAATGCACCCAACTCTGGACTTTTAACTAAATTCTTAAATTACCAATATAAAAATAGTCTCCAAACCAGGATCGAACCTATTACCACTAGCCATACATACGCTAACAATAAACTATTAACGTGACTACAATCTGTGATTATTGGCTTATCCACATAGATTATTTTTCTCGTGATACTAAATGACATATAACATATTGTTATATTATTGAAATGCATCTTTTTTATGATACAAGTTAAATCGCATTCCTCCCTAAGGTGGTAGTAAATTCATTTAGCCGTGCGCCGTGCATTGTTGAATGAAATTAAGCGCGAGCAATAAAGATTTGCTCGTAAAACTATTCGGGCGCAAGGAACAATTCGGATTAAGCCCAGCCTAGTACTATAGCTTGAATGCCTGGAGTTAAAGGAACTATATGAACAAACAGAACCTGAATGGGACATTTTATTATACAATGAACATCAACATCTGTTACTGCAATACAGTTTTTATTTCGTTCTGTTAGCACTACACTACACTTATGGCGATGCGGTGGGTTTTATTAGAAAAATTTAAGTGTTATTTTTATTGAAAGTATCAAGAAAGTAAGTATTTTGTTCTATATCCAATAAAATCTCGTCTCGCTTATATTTAATGTTATCTATACATATAATAGAATTCTAACTGAGCCTATTGGAATAGTTATATCGATACAGAGGCCGATTCTATTGTTTTTAGATTTTGTCAGTCTGCCTGTCTATCTGGGAACGTATCACAATAAAACCACAGGATGGATTATAATGAAATTTGTATGATACCTGCTTATCTGAGTCAAAATGTAGGATATTTTGTATTGCCAGAACATATATATATATATATATATATATATATATATATATATATATATATATATATATATATGTGTGTGTGTGTGTGTTCTCGCAATACAAACAAAAAATTTTGGTTAATATACATATTAACCAAAATTTTACCAGAATGCTAAAATTCACGCTTCATCAAATATGTCATATATTTTGCATTAATACCAAAAATACTAAAATAAACGTATCTAGATAGAAGTACTCTACTACTAAGTAGTAGGTGGGTGTGTACTGTATAGAGTTATTTATTTATAAATTTATATATTTATATTGTATGCTCAATTTGCTGGAAACTAGAATTATACGGAAAACGTATTCAATTTCAAGAAAACATTGTAGAATTGTAAAACTCCCATTATATCTGTTTAAAGGCACTTTTTTCATTATACGACTAAATGCAAAAGTTTGTATGTGTATCTGTGTATGTTTGTTACTCCTTCATTCTGAAAAGGCTGGACGGATTTCGATATTTTTTTATAAGTAGATCTGGAGTAACACAGACTGTCAGGCATCTAGCGAAGTGAGCGTAAGGCGCTAGTCTATCTATACATATAATATAATTGTAACTAAGCCGAATCTGTACATTAGATATTTTTTGGAAAATCTTATTGAAATAAACATTATTATCGATACAGAGGCCGAATCTATAGTTTTTAGAATTTTTGTCTGTCTGTCTGTCTGTTACCGCATCACAGAAAAACCACTGGAGGGATTTTAATGAAATTTAGTATAGTGATCGCTGGTTATCCGGGTCAACATATAGGACACTTTTTACCGCGGGAAAATGTTTCGTGTCTGAAAAAATACAAAAACTTCAATGTAAGAGTATACTAAAATGTAAAACTTAAGAATTTGGTTTTTGGTCCTCTGAACGCGGGCGGAGCCGCGGGAAATGCTAGTGCATTAATAAAAATCTTAAAAATCAAAGACTCTTGTATGTAGCTTGTTAATTTTTATAACTTCGTATTCCATACATATTAAAAAATATTATTTATTTTTATATTAGATTTATATTAATATTTAAAAGCGAGTTTTTTTATTACATATTCTTTACATTTACGTAAACAACGGTGTTATTATGTTTGTATTCCAAGTTAAGTAGACCAAGATACAGATACACTTCCCCATACTATACGGCCCCTTATACAGCGGGATCATATCGAGTAGTAAATCAAAGCCGTGCGATACTAAGCAATATATTTACATGCTTTTTCATATCTTTATTGACAAATGGCTAAAATTGGTAGCTTATCTTTTAATTGCTTGATATACTAGAATTAAAAATTTGATAGATACTCTATTACAATTACGAAAATGACGATAAAATGAGCTATCATCACTTTCAGAGCACCTATTGCCGAGTTTTAAATGTGAAAATATTATGTACATAATGAAATCGATAGCCTCGTGACATTGGTACAAGTTAGCTAAAAATTAAGTAGATTTTCATACATAAAAGAAACTAAAAAAATATTTAAATATCTACTATATCTAACAGTCCGTTTCATTGAAAGATTAATTTTGACTGAACTATATACATATATATTTTGTTTATACACATAGCTTTACAGCTAGAATAAGCTTCAAAAATAAAAATGATATATCTGCACTCTGGATCAACTGGCATCAACGCAGGTGGGACCCAAGTCTTATAAAATATACACGTCATCAATTTGCAAAATCGCAACAAGCACGTTCCATGTGGCAAGTTGCCAAGCCTAGCGATAAACGAAGCCAAAAACCCTTGAAATTGTCTACAGTACCTCCATATTTACCAGGTCCATTTGAGTGTTAAGTACAGTAAGTATTATTATCCAGCAATTTAATATTTAAAGACGTATAGTTAAAATATTTCATACCCATTATGTTCATGTAACATGTAGAATGCTTACTTGTAGGATAGAATATAATTGAATTAATATTTAAAAATCTTTTTAGAGGGCTTACGTCTGATTAAACAACTAGCAATTTAACCTCGGTTTGCTCTGGAGCTACTCTACCTAACGATATCCTTATCTTGTCGTGGGCAGAGGGCTTATTGTCCAGCAATCCCGCTGGACATGAAGCCAAGAAGCACACGAGTACTCCACTTCGGTGGACAATTTACCATGCACGTGCTCACTTCTTTGATAATTGAGTGGACCGTGCGAGCAACCCCATGGTTGCTGTGGTCTGTCTTGGCAGGCCAGACGTCGGAGCGTCGTAGTTCAGTGCGTAAATGATCCTTCGAAGCCCCATTAAAAGGTTTTCTTAAGTTTTAGGGTGTAGTACTATCTTTTCTGATCGGCGAGTCCCACATAACCACCTGTATGTAAGTAAGTGCTAAACGTAAATGCATTTCTCAATGTAAAAAATAACATAGTCTATCTGTTCATTTAATTTCATACAAATCGATCCAGCCGTTTCACCTAAACGAGTAAAAAATATGCACACACACATACAAACTAAAACAAAATAACCTTTATCTATGTAATCATCAAAGCAACCGATTCTTATAAAATCTACTTCGTATATTTCCGCTTCATTAGACTTAGCAATACGATATTATGCGATTTAGGAACCATATCTAATTACAACTGTCATAGAGTTTAATGCGATTTAGGTTTTAAATAAATCCATTTAAAAGAGCTAACCATTCGGTTTTTTAACTTAAAGAGATTTATAATTTACTGTGTAGGTACTGTGAAACCTGATAATATTATGTTCTCAACGATTTTGATAGCTAATGTGACACTTATTTGAACTAGGGCGCTTTAGGGTAGATTTTAAAAAGATATAAAGTTTATTTTTTTCTCTTGTTTTTTTTGATATTTTAATAGTTATTCTGCTATTTGGTGCGGAGACAAATCTAACAAATAAAAGTTCATAAAAATCGGTCCAGCCGTTCTTGAGTTATAAATAGTGTAACTAACCCGACTTTGTGTTATACATATATAAATATCTCATAACAGACTTCAGCATTATTTTTCTATTTTCTTTTACTGAATTAAAATAACTATGGATATAAAAAGCAAATTATAACTTAAGAGGAAGAAAACAAAAATTGTCAAAAAAATAATACATCTCATAAAAATAGCTGTTATAGAGCATCCTTAATTCATACTTAACTTCCAAGCGCTTATAAAAGGAAATCAATAAACTGCATAAGATTTACATCCTTAGAACATCGAGCAAACATAAACTGCATAGGTTTTAAGAAAATACTGCCGGGTTTAAACTCAGCAGGAAACTTTTGTATTGATAGCGCAACTCTAGAAATATATAAATAAAATAAATAGTTATTTACTTTGTTTCTTAAAAGTTTTATTTATTTATTTTTTACTTTATTTATTTTTATTTATTTATTTTTTACTTTATTTATTTTTATTTATTTATTTTTACTTTATTTATTTTTATTTATTTATTTTTATTTATTTATTTTTAGTTTTCTATATAATCGTGAATTTATATATAAATATTTAAAGTACTCGTAACTTTAATGATTTTTTTAGAGCACTCCTTGATTTTTTTTACGTAATGGAATGCCAAAGAGCGGCACACTGTGGAAAAAATGACATCAGTCCCTTGTTCTATTCCAGCATGAAATGTGGAAAACCAACAAACACTTTTCCATTTATACTAGTAAGAATACGTAATAAACTTATTTTTATATTATATTATACAAAAATTAATGCTGTTAATTAACTATTAAAAGAGCTCTACAATCTACATTTACAGAATGCTACGCATCTACAATTTCTAGTGTGCTCTTTGTTCTGTAATCAGATCTGTCGTAACAATGTTAGCGTTCCCGTGGCTTTACCCACATCATCTAACGAAGTGGATTGAACTAATATACTAATTCAGTTAAGTGAGTTTGTAAAGAGCTTTGAGCTTTATTTGCGTCGCGAAGAAAGTATCGTGAGAAAATATTTACATACATATCAATTTAAATTCTATTAGATCACTTATTTTAAGAACAATTACATAAGACTTATACGAAACTGTGACTACGCGAGTTAATTTTATTAATTTTGTAGTTTCTCTTAAATTCAATATTAAAATAACATAATATGTTAGCGAATGCAGTAATACTTCATTAATTTTTCCGGGATAAAAAGTATCCAATATATTATTCCAGCCTACAATCTATCTCTGTGCCAAATTTCATCCTGATCCGTTCAGCAGTTCTGGCGTGAAAGAGTAACAAACATCCATACTCAGAAACTTTCACATTTATAATTTTTTTTTTTCTCGCTGGGGAAACCCATCATGGGGACCCTGCCGCCGTCATGGGCAGGGTACTGTGAGACTCCTACTCACTAAAACCCACAGCGGAACCCTTCGCCGCAGTGCAATGGGGCGTGCAGGATCGCTTTCGCACTCACTGCAACACCCCTGCGGAACATTTATAATATCCCAACTTCTTTCACTTTTTACTTTAACCCAACGATACTGTTTCGAGGTTTTCGTCACAGATAAATTTATTTGTGTGGCCCAAACCAATTCAATAAGAAAAACACCAACATAAATCAAGTAAAAATCAAACTAGCAAATAACAAAAAAATATAAAAAGGATGACCCTGTGGTAATATAGGAACTTAAGACAAAAACGTTTTAAATATACTCTAAATATACTTCTACCTTTCAGATGCCAATGATATTGAACCTAATAAAAATTATCCCAATTCGTATTCTCATCGCGGTCTTTTAATTTCAATAAAATTACAATCGTGTCGATCGTTATAACAGTAGGAATAATTGGGTTAAGAAGGTCTGACGTAATAATAGAGCCGGTTGGAAGGTTAACAAAATAATTCGACGGCTATATCCAATAACTCTTTCAGTCCTCGTTATAATAACTCTTGGGAATAATAGGCTTTTGTTTTAATTAGATATTATATTTATGTAGAAGTGCTCTTAGACATATTATA
Source organism: Brenthis daphne (assembly GCA_947093115.1). Classification (NCBI taxonomy): domain Eukaryota; kingdom Metazoa; phylum Arthropoda; class Insecta; order Lepidoptera; family Nymphalidae; genus Brenthis; species Brenthis daphne. The sequence continues at coordinate 31,326,465 of OX352471.1, read as the reverse complement.
GGTACTTAAGGCGCTCGCAAGGATAACCATAACAATAAATTAAAAACCCCCCTACGCAAATTAATTGTCATTTTACGATTACACTGGCACGCGTGAAACACTCGATATCAGTTAATCGAGTAATCATACGCCAAAATGCCTTCATCATTTTGGAAAAGAACTGATAGTCTTACACTGCTGGATCGATATTAACCAAACATAGCTAAGAACCACCGCAAGGAAACTGGCTTTCAAATGAAACAAACCGCATCGAAATCGGTCCATCCGTTTGAGAGCTACAATGCCACAGACAGACACACACACAGAGACAGACATCGACGTCAAACTTATAACACCTTTCGCGTCGGGGGTTAAAAAATATTATTTTCATGTAATTTCAAAATTAACACAAATGTTTTTTATATAAGAAATTATATATAAATAGGTAGGAAGTAGGAACATAATAAATTACAATATAAGAATATAATATGCTTTGTATGGGCTGGCAGCGATTTCGAAAATATTTGATTAGGTACGTATTTAATAGGTAGGCTTTAATTACTTAGCCAAAGCACACCGACTTCGAAAATATTTGATTAGGTATGTATAGTAAATGAAAACCACCAATCAGTTATTTTTTACTTTTTAGTGCTTTTGTTTGAAGTCGGTTTTTATTTTTTTGTTAAAAAGTTATTATTTTATTATTTAATTTAAGCACTTTTTCAAGCAAGTAGAACAGTATTAGTAGACTTTAAAGCGCCTAACTAGAAATTGTGTAACAGATTTGAAAATATATCTAATGTACCAAACATATCTACTATTTTACCTACAATAATTATTACGTGAAATGCAGTAAAACTATCAAAACCATACGAAATTTTTTGAATATAAATATGTATAGTGTATAGCTCTATCAAAGTTAGTAGTCAGTAAGTTATATACGAAATAGGTGCTATTATATATATATATATATATGCTCTTTTTCTTGTCAAGAACAATAAAACAGCTAGCACTCTATAGTGCCTTAGCAATTCAAAGAGAGTGTAAAACTTTTAATATGAAATTTCATAAGATAAATGCATATTATATAAATGCATTGCTTATGAAGAGTCTATTTGAAATTTCCTATTAAAATACGTTCGTAATGAAATGCCTCATACGACTTCAATAAATCTATCTTAATAAATATAGTGATATGGATAGTATATACTGCCTCCGGTATTATTTTTAATTACGGTTTTAACCTCACTATTAATTTTAAAATGTAGGTATATTAAAAATGTTTATTTGTTGTTTTTGCCTTGTGTAAAGCAATAGATAAATGGGTTTTTTTGCAAATAGATAATACATGTGTACATTGTACATATATTGACTTACAAACGACATACTTTTTTATATTTACATTTCAAGGAGTTTCCATGGTAAGTAGCATATTACAATACTAAATAAGTATGATATTAAAATTACAGCTTTAATATTTTATTTCTACATCAAAAGACTATTACGATACGACTCTTACAAATTTTGCAAATTTTCCTAACCAAAAATGAAGCCACTCTGTCATTCCCCCTTAGTTTCTATGGGTGCTTCAGACAGAGATCTCATTTTATACATAGCATTTTTATTGTTTTGTAGGTTAGGTTAGGAAGATCCCTTGCACTGAAATGTAAAAGAAAATTTTTTCATAGACCCTTGCATGTGGGGTGTCACTAAAAAGCACTTCAAAATGTTTCATTTACCACTTTCCATCTGAAAGCTCTATTTCCGAAATAATAAGCTACAAGTCATTTTATATGTATCCTCCCCTATCGTCGTATAAAGATAACTAAAATATCAGAAATACTTACCTACTTAGTGATTAATCTCTAATAATAATAATAAATTAAGAGATAAAATCTAAATAATAATAAAAAATTAAGAGATTATATCTGTTTGTTTGTTTGCACATTGAATTAATATTAAGTGATTCCAAAAATTGTTTCTCCATAAAAATATAAATATCTAAATAGAATGCACTTTCACCAACTTATCTACTTATAACTACTTATATTTTTAACTTAGTATTATATATTTTGATGTTATTATGGCGAAATGCTTAAATGATTCTGGAATTACCCTCTTTATTTGAAAAAATCAATTAAAATACTTATGAGAGAGTTGAAGCGAGATCTCATTTAAAATATATGACACTAGCGACTCACTCTCGCTTCACTCGGGTTCATCCCTAGGTTAATCCCCATACATACTTTCACCCCCATTTTCACCACCTTAAGGGATGATTTCTGGGATAAAAAGAATCCTATGTCCTTTAAGGGTCTCTAAACTATCTTCTTAACAAATTTCATCTAAATCGGTTCAGTAGATCGAGAGATTACCCCCTACAACCTTAAGAACTCACAAACTTTCTCTCTTTATAATATTACTATATAATATTAGTATAGACAAGTGACAATTGAGTATGTGGGATAGTTTCCAAAAATAATATAAATAGTATTTCTGTGTATCTAAAGTAAACAACAGACCATTACCATGCGTTCAGTAGTACTGTGAACGCTCGATTGACGTTAAAGCCAGTGGACCGAGCGGAGTACACAGCCAACGTCTTAAACCAGTAAACAGCCTTCGCAGTCATGTTTACTTAAGGAAATAATATGTTTGGAAGATTTACATAAATTTTGGATTTATTTAATAAAGAAAATATATTTCTGTTTTTTATAAGAAGTTACAGGAAATATTGAAGTAGCGTAAAATACGTTTTTTATTTATTAAAAAGAAAATAAATAATATTTAGCTATTTACGTATCGCTCTCGCTTCTCCTTAAAACACTGTGCAAATATTCCAAAACTATGCAATATCCCCCATGTACATATTAGACAAAGGTTTATAACCAGTGCGTCCTACTTATTACGGCATCTCCGTATGCCATAATAAGTAGGACGCACTGGCATACGGAGCCGAGACGTGGGCACTGACGGTGCGATTGGTCCACCAGTTTAAGGTCGCTCAGCGTGCTATGGAGAGGGCTATGCTCGGAGTTACTCTGAAGAATCGAATCCGAAATGAAGAGATCCGACAGAGAACCAAAGTTATCGACATAGCCCAAAGAATTAGCAAGCTGAAGTGGCATGGGCATAATCGATGAAGTAGACAGGCTCTACAGTGGAGACCACGGCTTGTCAAACGTAGTGTAGGATGCCCTCCAGCTAGGTGGAGCGACGATATACGTAAACTGGCTGGCAGTGGTTAGATGCGTAGAGCTGAAGATCGAGCTCAGTAGCGTGCCATAGGAGAGGCGTATGTCCAGCAGTAGACGAAAGCAAGCTGAATATGATGATGACATATTATCATTAATAACATTTACATACAATAAAAATTATTTGCAAAGGTGGAGTTATCTCTAGAAGAGATCTCTTCCGGTCAACCTATGATAGTGAGAGATAAAGTTGTAAAGCTAAAGTGCATGTATATTTCATTTTTTAATAAAAAGATATAAAACCTGAATTATGACTAAGTTAGGATCAAGCATGATCCTATTAAAATAAAAAAATAATAAAAAGAAACATCTGTTTCGTTAAAAGTCATTTTTTTCCGGTGTATTTTACTAGACTTACCTAGTTGACCTATAGCGTTGTACCTTTATAATAGACTCAACACTAAAATTCATCCATAGTTGGTATCGAACTTGATGAAATTGGGTAGAAGCAATGCGAGGGCATGTCACTAGTCGTATTAAAACATCAAACGGATAATACATACAGCCGAAATACACTATAGCCATACACCAGAAACGCGATAAACCTGTGTTGCTTGAGCAAATCCACGTTAATCACATTATGCATAAGCCAAATCGTCGATTCACATGATCTCCGCTTGAGCATTATCTGTTCACTCAACACTATCCAAAGGTTTACGTAATCATAACAAACGAAGCATTAGTTCTAACAGTTTCACTGCAAATATGTAGTATTTCTTAAGTTTTTCAGTAACGGCGTAGTTTCATTGCTTTTACATATCAGAAATTTTCAACTTCTTCCATTTGAACTATTTAGCTAAAATGTGTCGTGTTTTTAAATTTTGTTAGTATCTTTTATCCCATATTCTTCGTGTCCTGAATTTGTATTGATAAGCAAAATTTTATAGATTATTATTATAGATAACACACAAAGAAGCTTGATAAACGCCTAAATATAGAAAATAAATCATCTGCAAATATTTTCATTGCATTTATTAAATAATCTGTAAAAAGCTTTAAAGATGGCTTTTGTTTGTTTAAACGAGCTAATTCCTAGGACTACTAGTCAGATTAAATAAAAGTGTTTTATAGCTTATTTATTGTGGGAGGTTTTAGGCTATCTAACATCGTGTTACGACCACTTCTTTAAATTCAACTGCATAGTTACTGTTGGTGTAAAAAGCGGTGATAAAATTTACATGAAAAAAGTAGCTGGAAAAGCCCATAATGTACTATTAAATGGGCTAGAAATCTATAAAACCATATTACGCATATCATTAAATTTCTTAAGACTTTGCCTAATACAAAAAGTAAAAGTACCAAGAATCACTAAGTTAACAGTGTCGCTGAATCAGACTCGTCTATTATTCACCTCGGCCAGGGAGAGGCGGAAACTGGTAAACTAGATAAGTTTTAAAAAGGACCAAGTTAGATGAATCTTGACTGCATAATGACGCAGATTAAAACTTTCCGATTGTGAATTTTTAATATTTTATGATCAAAATTATAATATAAAGTGAAGCTCTGCTTCAGGCTTACATTGGTGTCAGTATCACACGTCTGTACTGGATGAATGAATTTCAAATAACGTATGTATATACACTGCCGGATTCAATCTTAGCGCCGCCCCTGGGCACTGTAAAAATGCCGCCTTATTATCGAAATTTTGAATAAAATGGGTGAAGTTTCGATAGTTATTTTTTTTTAAATTATTATTGTTTTGAAAAATAAATAACGCATTTTCGATAACGCGATGGAAATTTTTCCCACTCTCCAAATTTTGTCGCTCCTAAAAATTTGCCGCCCTGGGCACTAGCCCCGAATGCCCCAAGTGTAAACCCAGCGCTGTGTTTATAGCTAAAGATAAACATTATAATTAAAGCAGATAATATAAATTATAATTATTCTAGATATAACCAAAAGTTATTTGTCTACTTCAAATCCATAACGGAATATTATTTTGTTAAAGCTCTCTAGAAGATCTACAGAGAAGAGGAGAAATAAAATTATTATATACTATTAAAAGAAATACTTTACTAAAAGTTAAGGCAACCTAAAGAGTTCAATAAAGTCATATAGAAAAGGATTTATTGGAAGATTATAAAGTTTTAGCTGTGGCTTTTAATAAAGTCATCAATTATCTTGGGAGCCAAGTGTTGGATAACACAGGTGGATACAAATTTGTCGAGTGTTTAACTAATACGTCGTTGAGGTAAGTACACGAAGTTCTTATGATAAAATTGTTTTCAGAGTTTTGCTATATTATCTATACATATAATAAAATTCTGAATCGAATCTGTACATTAACTATTTTTTGTTTTGTTTTTTTTGAAAAAGACATTATTATCGATACAGAGGCCGAATCTATAGTTTTAAGAATTTTTATCTGTGTGTCTGTCTCCTACCGCATCACGGAAAAACCACTGGGGGATTTTGATGTAATTTAATATGATGATAGTTTTTACCGCGGGAAAATATCTTATTACTGAGAAAAAATACAAAAACTGCTATGTAAGAGTGTACTAATATGTAAAACTTAAGAATTTGGTTTTTGGTCATCTGAACGCGGGCGGAGCCGCGGGCAATGCTATCTTTAAATATATGTGTATGAATTTTAGGGAATACTACGGATATATTAATTCTGGGCTCTTTTTTTCAGTTTCACATAAGTTGGAGAAATTTAAGTTTTGTAAACAAAATTCAAAATCCACAAACGAAGCAAAAAATTTTGATTATTTAATTAGATATTATAGAGAGAAAAAAACTAGTGTAGTACATAATATAATGCTAATGAATTTAATACCTATACCTACTGGATACTGGATATAGGGACAAAGTCGAATAAATTTTTGATACATACCAGCAGAGTTCCAAAACTGACTATTAATAAATTTATAAATTCATGCACAAGATGAAACTAAGTTTCTTGGTGTTGGAGAGTTGGTCTGACGCAAAGTTCGAAGCTGACTAAGACAAAACGTTTCGCAGCTAAGCTATATAAGTTAAATGTCGATATCTTATGGTAAATTTGCCTGAATTTAGACAGAGAAAATATAATAGCCAGAAATTATGCTTTTCACTTTCCAGTACTTCGAAATAAAAGGAGAAGAAAGTGATGGTTTTCAGTCTAGACCTTCAATGTTATAAGCAGCAATAAAGGTCCTTAGAGTGAAAGAAAAAATGGTATGTATATATATATATATATATATATATATATATATATATATATATATATTATATATATATAGTAATAACATAAATACTTAACTTCATTTATACTAATATTATAAAGAGGAAAGATTTTATTGTTTGTTTGTACTGAATAGGCTCCGAAACTACTGGACCGATTTAGATGAAATTTGGTAAGAAAATAGTTTTAGACCCTGGAAATAACATAGGGTAGTTTTTATAACGGAAATCGCCGCTAAAGTGGGTGAAAATGGGGATCAAATTTGGTATGGGGACTCAACCTAGTATTAAAATAAACAAGTAACAAAGAGAACATAAGGTTGGTATACATTACTTATTTCATTTTCTTTATTTAATCGCCTTTGATATAAACTAGATATGTTGCCATCACTGCTTTTTTCATGATGTAATTCAATAACATAATAAGTCTTAAAGGACTTAATATGTCTATCAGAACGTCAATAGCCAAAATTGTAGTATAGTTAAGGCTCAAGCTATGTCCTTTAATGGACCAACTCACTAAAGTTGCTCTTTGGTAAGAAGATTCCCTTCTATACTGAAAATTAATACCTATCGTGTATCGCGTAGCTTTGATATAACAATTTAAGCTTAATAGAACTTTGTAAGTTAATTTAATTTATTTATTTATGTAGAAATAGTTAAATTCTTATATTATAAATTCTTATATATAAGTAGGCACTTAGAAACAAAACTCATTATGTAATTACTGTTTTTAATTATAACTTCTGTTTTCTATAAATAAAATTAATTATTTACCTTTAGTTAATTAAAAAGTATACATTCCAACAAACATTAAGGTGTGCTTCAATTATATTAGCGTATTTTCATTAAGTATTTTATTAACTTGATTAAATATATATTTAAATATAAAAGATTTATTATAAGAAAATGAATGTATTAATATTTTATATATTACTTTTATTAGAAATACATTATTATAATTGCATTGAAACTTTGGTGTCGGTAGATTGTGTACATATGTTATATACGTACCTGCGATGACATTTTTTTAAATGTTTTATGTTAGTAACCCATTAAATGCTCAGAATACTCTGTAAACGTCTATTTAAAATATAATTTACGTACAGTATACAAATTTTGACATATTAAATCTTAATAAAATCACTCAAAATATTGGCGTCCTGCAGTAAATGTAGGTAATTCCGTTGCTGCAAGAAAAACAAACTAACATACGTAAATTTATATATATATATATATATATATATATATATTAAGGATTCATAACAAAATTAGCTCTAAAAATCGAATAGATAAAAAATTATAAAACTATAAACCCACTCGTCCTTAGCCGTAGTCTGAGTGACCATAGCACTTAGCGAATTAAGCATGTCACAAGTTAATGGTTAATGCAGACGAGGGTCCAGGCATTAGGTTAAATTAGCCATGTCTGACCAAGACAGTTATATAGAAGTATCTCAAATAATTGCTGGATTAAAACTGGACTTGCCTAAATTACTAAAATATCGCGGCTGCCTTACTATTCAGATTAAGTCATTTATAATACTTAAAATTAACCTTTTATTGCATAAAGCCCTTGTAAAAACTCGTACGTACAAATATATGTATACACTAAGTAAGTCTGTATATAAAAGATTTCAATAATTTATTAAACTTAACTGAATATACTTTAAAAGGTTGATTGTTAATAATTTACTATGTCATTATTACAAAAATTACACATAGTTAGTCGCCATTCTATTGATAAGATCCGGCAAAATGCTCAATAATTTATATATAAAAAGAAAAGCTTATAATATTTTTACTAATAAAAATTGATATTTTTATATAGGTACTACATATTTTTATGAAATGTTACATGAATTTTATTAAAATTATAAAACAGTGTTCTGTAACAGAATGTTGTTCGAAACAACGCTTAATTCTTAGAAGGGTTGAAGTAAGCCCTAGTAGTTCTGTAGAGACATGACACTTGCATTAGAAGCTTCGGTCCAGAAGGCTCCAGCATCCATTCAAATAGGATTTGTACTAGCTGAGATAACTAATACCAGCACTAGGAATTGAGTCGATATTATATTACGTACTTATAAACCCTTATCCCATTTGTTAACAAATAAAACAAATAATTGTGTTCGAATTTGTTGGGTCATAGTAAAAGTAAAAAAATAATTATTTCATTTTTTTTATATTTGTCAGTCTGCCAGTTTTTACCCAATAACTTGTTCTAAGTTTTATATTAATTAGTTGATCACGTTCCATATTTAATACATACTTTATTACATATAAATAGGATTTTTCTTCTGTATAAAAAATAATAGATTCTTCCACACGAAGAAATTTTCATACAAATTGAGTCCTCAAATCCACGAATATAGAAATATCAAAATAAGAAACTCATCTTTACAATAAATCCAAAACTTGTCCTCATAGTAACGCGCCTCATAATAATATGAACATGATTTTTTCTTTCATAATTTCTCCTAGCAACGATTACATTGAATATTTTATATTCATACGATACGTTCACTGATCTATTGATCTGTGACAATAATATTCCATTTAACCCCAATAGCTGAGTGTTCTGTGCCAATGCAAGTGATCCATATACTCTGTCAGTATACATCAGTATGTACTCGTATCATGAAATACAATAGCAATTATTTTGAGTAACGTAAGAATTTCATAGTTCATGCTCTATATATGTTAAAAAAGGCAACTCTAATTATGTATTAAGTATAGTAGTACTAACTTTACATATTATGAGGAAATGTCAAAATTTAATCATAATATATTTTTTTTATTGGTAACACTAAAACTCGTAGGTTAAAAACCTACTAAAAATCGGTTGACAAATAAAACGGCAAAAGGTACCTACTGTATTGTTTTGTTTTTGCCTATTTATACAAATTTGTGGGAGTGTGTGCAATGTGTATGTTACGTCATAAATCATAATTCTGTGACGGCGCAACAGATTTGAGTGAAATTTAGATTAGAGTGTAGATTCTGGTTTCACACATACTTTATATCAACGTGATTACACGCGCGCAAAGCCGCCGGTAGCCGCCGCAAGTAAGCTAAAAATAACATTATGTAAAGTATCTTTGGATATCATTATTTAACTAAAATCGTTCTATAAGGTACATACGATATTATATTTATCACTAGCGACTCACCCTCACTTCGCTCGGGTTTATCCCTAGATACGTTTTAACGGTTAGTATGAAATACAAATCTTTGAATTTCTCTGCTTTTCTGTATTGTAATATACATGTATTATACCTACATATAAACCTTCCTCTTGAATCACTCTATATATTGCTGAAAACTGCATTAAAATCTGTTAAGTACTTTTAAAGATCTAAGCGAACAGACAGCGGAAGCGACTTCATTTTATACTATTTAATTCTATAAATATTTAAAATAATTATTTTTATTCAAACGTATATTTAAACGTTTTTTAATTCGGAAGTTTTCTTCGGTCAGTACCGTGACAGCCGGCCCTGGCGAGGGTCGTCTTCACAGCTCTCTCGTCTTTGTTGAAGGCGCAGAATCCTGAAGAACCGATGACATCTCTTCAAAAATGACTTTCGGTGTATTTCCCTTCTTTACGAGAAATTTTATCACGGCGCGGTGTTCAAAATTCCGAAAATTTCCAGATTGGTCTGAAGGTGATGTTTGTCGATAAATGATTGACCTATAAGTGCAAACTTAATTAGTAATTGCTTTTATAATACTATTGAGTGTCGCAACTAGTGACATGAGTAACAAGCTAATTACTCATCGTTAAGTACCGTAGGCCGCGAACTTTTCAGCCGCCCCTCGTATGTTAGCAAATACCGTACAAATTATACAGGGATTTGCTCTGTAAAACGTAATATGTACAGTAGTAAAGGGCTTATTTGTGTTAGAAAATTTGAATTAGAAAAGCTGTTAAATATTAAGAATATGTTCTAACCACTACATTTTTACACTTTTCTATGAAACTGTTAAATAGGTAGCTTTTCAAAAAGTTATGGGAAAACTGTATAAGATTTATCATGAAAACTAAACAGATAAGTAAACTCAAAAGTAAAAACTAAAGTTAAATAAAAAAAATATTAAAAAGAAGTAATGTGAAACTATATATTTAACATAAACTATATATTATGGTTTAAAAATAAGTAAAACATACTGAGACACATAAAAACAAAAACTTATAAAGTAAAACGAAAGAAATTTGGCACCAATGATCTACGACCCCGGGTTTTTACCCCATAAAATACTTATGGTAACAAAATAAATGTACGCGTCTAGTCGCACCGGCGTCAGAGCGTTAATAAATCACATATGTACAAGAAACTGCGCCAGATTAAGAGATTGTAGGAAAGTTTTGCGGGTAAACAGGAAAATCCATTAAAATGAGCCCATCAAAGAAATGCGTGTAATCCGTTTGGTTAAACAGAATGGCGTACTCGATGTCAGTGCCACGTATGATGTAATGAACTTTGATACTTGTTTACTTAACGTTGAAGATCCGATGATATCAAATTCAAATCCAATATTCCTTTTTACATTAAGGAAATTAAATTTATTACGAATATTATAATCGACTAGCATTGCCCGCGGCTCCGCCCGCGTTCAGATGACTAAAAACCAAATTCTTAGATTTTACATAGTAGTATACTCTTACAATGCAGTTTTTGTATTTTTTCTCAGAAATGAGATACTTTCCCGTGGTAAAAAGTATCCTATATGTTGACCCGGATAACCAGCTATCATCATACCAAATTTCATCAAAATCTGTCCAGTGGTTTTCTCGTGATGCGGTAACAGATAGACAGACAGACAAAAATTCTAAAAACTATAGATTCGGACTCTGTATCGATAATAATGTCTATTTCAATTAGATTTTCCAAAAAATATTTAATGTACAGATTCGACTTAGTTACAATTTTATTATATGTACAGATTTTTAGAGTGTATTGTACTATGTGGCGGTATGTATGTACGCCATTGTCTCACCTCACGCATCTGCATTTTTTTTAAATAGGGGGATCGAGGTGTGTACTTGATTTTTGCCTCATGCAGATTACAACCACTCCTTGTTTTCATTTTCGCAAACATCAGCATTAGCAAATAAAAGGGTACGTTGGTTATCCTTTGAACGTAAACGTAAATACTGAGTATTTTCTCGTCCCCAGCATTACAGCTTTGAAGAGTTCATATAAGTTGTTGTTTTTATGTAATTTTTATATGAAATTAGACAATAAAATATTTTCTTTATCTAGCTCGAAGCACATTCCAATAATAAATTATAATGTTTTATATAGACAGATATAATGAAATAAGGGACTTAGGGAAACCAATCGATTGCAGTATAAAAATAATTTGATTTCAAACAAATTCGACAACTCGTTACAACTCGCCGCATTAAATGAGTTAGAGTTTCAACAACGTTGGAAAGTAAAAAATGTTTTATTGCGTTTTTAGCGAATATATACCAATGGAGTGGAACTTTTGATTTGCTTAATAGCAATCTAACTTTTTGCACAGAACAAAAGGCTATTTAGAATAAAAGATTAGAAAAAAATTGTATATCCATACATACATACATACATACCTAAATATATGTTTATATATGAGTACAAGAATTGACAAGTTGTGTATAAATCATTTTCATTTTCCCATAAGGAAAAAAAATGAAGCAAACAGAAAAAATCACTGAGTAATTTGTACTTACATATGTTCATATATCTGCGTGACTCACCCTCGCTTCGCTCAAGTTCGTACCTAAGTACGAATATATATATATATATATATATATATATATATATATATATATATATATATATATATATATAATATATATATATATATATATATATATATATATATATATATATATATAGCATAAACTCAACATTCGTCGTATTAAACAAGATTAAAACCGGCTGAATACTTTTAACGATATTTGGAATTACTATAATATTTTTAAAACAACAACTGTTATGTTTTTCGCTAGCTTTTTAGCAGAAATGCCTTTAAAGCTTGGTAATAAGTCTGTAGTCTGACTTATGATGCTGCCATTTAAATGTAAAAATTGGAGTGCTTATGAAAATCCATCCAAATAAAAAATATAATCTATACATATAATAAAATTCTAACCGAGTCAAATCTGTACATTAAATATTTTTTGGAAAATCTTATTGAAATGGACATTATTATCGATACAGAGGCCGAATCTATAGTTTTTAGAATTTTTGTCTGTCTGTCTGTCACCGCATCACGGGAAAACCACTGGACGGATTTTGATGAAATTTGGTATAATGATAGCTGGTTATCAGGGTCAACATATAGGATACTTTTTATTGCGGGAAAATATGCCATTCCTTAGAAATCTATACTAAACGCTAAAAGTAGGGACGAACCCGAGCGGAGCGAGGGTGAGTCGCCAGTATGTAAATATAAATTATGTAATTTCCTGCAGATGTATACTACGCTATACCACGACGGATAGCGTAATTATTATATTTATTTTAATAATAACATAGACGTAACTAAGAACCTCACTTCTGAACATTTTATATCACATCTGATTTCAAATATAATCTGCTTTAAAATATATAACAATAATAATATCTACGAGTATAAAGGATTTATGCTAAAGGTACTTATCTTCGAGGAAAATATTACCGGCGTTCAAAGGATAAAGGCATGGTTACTGTAGATAGAACCATACATAATCTCTTTACAAATAATCGGATAATCTGCCGTTGATTCAAAATCTTAAGGTGTGCATAAGACATCTAGAACTAAAACTTATATTTTATTAAATGTGAAAAATTCAAACGATTGCCAACATCGCGGAATAACATGTAACTAATTGCATTTAACATTTAAAGTGGTGAATTATATATTGAAGTTATATATTTGTATCGGTTATATAAAAAGTTAAAGAAAGGGAAATGATGGAAGGAGAAGGCAACGAACACATACTCCCAAGAAAATACCGAAAATTTCCTATTATATCATCTTTAAAAAATATTATATATATATATATATAACTGGCAGTGGTAGCCCAGTGGTAACGCTCTCGCTTGGGAAACCGAGTGAAGCGGGTTCAAATCCCGGGTCTCGCACCTCTGATATTTTCACGTGCGAATCATTTCTAACATGATTACCACTTGCCTTACGGTGAAGGAAAAACATCGTTAGGAAACCTGCATGTCTGAGAGAACTTAGCAAGTTTTCGAAAGACATGTGAAGTCCGCCAACCCGCACTTGGTCAGCGTGGTGGACTATGGCCTGATTCCCCTCGTATTGAAGGGAGGCCCATGCCCAGCAGTAGTACGTTAAAAAGGGCTGAATACAATATATATATATATATATATATATATATATATATATATATCACTATCTCATCAATCAATATTAGGTATAAGTTCTATGAAATAATGAAACAATATTATATTTAAAATCTATGAGCACATATTGTTCTCGCAAGAAAATATATTCAGAATCTTTCTGAAACAAAATTTTATTGTATTATCCTAAATAAACATGAAAATTCTTGGACAAAATTTTTATAAAACGGGCAAATATTGCTTTAATAGAGATAAGGCCTTCAGATTAAGATGCGAATAAAGATAGCTATGGGTAACACAATCAATAACGGTGTTAGACAGAGAAATCTATTCGAACATTTGTATAAACAAAGTTGTGTCCCTGGGGTAATCACAATATGGCAAACTAGTTGGCGAGTTGTATTCAAACCTTCGCAGGAACCCTTTAGTAACTTACAGGTCAATTTTCTTGTTAAACCTTCTACGGTAGGTCTCTAATTTCATTGTGGTACGGGGTTTTAACTTCTTAAGGTCAATATGTGGCTAACGATGAGGTTAGTAATTAGTTACTTGAGAAATAACAGCGATTAGGGAGAGTTAATATCTGAAATTGTATCTTACAATATTAGTGGCGAGTGCGCTCTGTTGATTTCGAGATAGTGTGTAAATAACGAGTATTTTGACCAACCTCTATAAATTAAGTATAATATATTTATTATGTCTGTCTGTGTCTGTTTGTTACCTTTTCACGCTTAATCCGCTCAACCGATTTTGATGAAATTTAGTATGGAGATAGTTTGTGACTCTAGGAAGGACATAGGATAGTTTTTATCCCGGAAATCATATCTTAAGGGAGTGACTTTTCACCCCTGGAAGGGACTTTCCCGGGGGGGTGGAAGTTTTTGTGGGGAATTAATAATTTGTCTTACTTACCTACTTTTCTATGCCTATGTGTATATAGTCTATTTATGTCATACTAACTGTTAAAATGTAAGCGAAACGAGTGAGAGTCGCTAGTTTCAAATAAACCTTAAAATAATAAGCATGTTAAAATTCGTACAATTTTTTAAAAACTGTACCATTTACTTGAACCGTATAACGAAAAGAGTCTAAAGAAGAAAACAATTTTCTATCGTAAATTTTACTATAAAACAGTTTCAAACTTCTAATATCGAAATGCACTTTATCTATGAGAGCCTTCCACGCCTGAGGCGAGAGTGTACATCAAAGATGTCTTCAGCTACATGAAATTTTACTGCGGTCCAACTTATAGGGTGTTATTCCTTGTTGAAAAGGGAACTCTAATAGATAGATCACATGATACATACTCGTTTGAGTGTTTTAATGATTTTGTCGTTTTTGTTTTTAGTTTTCTCGATGCTACTGAGGGTGATGTTTCTCGTTTAAAACAAGCGAGACTGTAATAAAGCCAATAAGATTATACCCTTTTATCTCTAACGCTATTCGGTACACGCTTGACGCTTTGCACAGAACAAGATCCAAGCCATTTATTTACCATTTAGACACGTTTGTGTTA
This sequence comes from Brenthis daphne, assembly GCA_947093115.1. Taxonomy (NCBI): domain Eukaryota; kingdom Metazoa; phylum Arthropoda; class Insecta; order Lepidoptera; family Nymphalidae; genus Brenthis; species Brenthis daphne. The sequence continues at coordinate 31,311,205 of OX352471.1, read as the reverse complement.
ATTACACACAAAATAATGGCTGCGGCATTTGCGCTTTCTAATTGCTTTGTTAGCTTTATTTGTACGTGATATTTTGAAGAAAAAGAAGACAAAGGGAAGGAAAAATTAAATTTATTCGTCGTTCATCAAAGAATTCTCGTAATGGCATTCATAATAATGCTTAACATCAAATTTATGGAATCATTATATCTTTATTTTTGAGGTGACTTTCAAATTATTAGGTATATCTATAATTTGGTTGGTTATTTCTGAATGAACTTATCTATACATTAAATATTTTTTGGAAAATCTCATTGAAATAGACATTATTATCTATACAGAGGCCGAATCTATAGTTTTTAGAATTTTTCTCTGTCTGTCTGTATGTCTGTCTGTCTGTCTGTCTGTTACCGCATCACGGAAAAACCACTGGAGGGATTTTGATGAAATTTGGTATGGTGATAGCTGGTTATCCGGGTCAACATAAAGGATACTTTTTACCGCGGGAAAATATCTAATTTCTGAGAAAAACTACAAAAACTGCAATGTAAGAGTATACTAATATGTAAAACCTAAGAATTTGGTTTTTGGTCATCTGAACGCGGGCGGAGCCGCGGGCAATGCTAGTTAGATATAATAATAAAACTCTTATTTATATTTAAGAAAACTTTAAAATTTTATAATACTAACCAAGGATAATAAGTGTTTTAATACTATTAATTAAACTAAAAATAATCAAGCAATCTTATATAATTAAATTAGCACTATATCTTGTTAGCATATATTTTTACTTAAAAAGGCAAAAGCAAGAAATAACTGAATCTGTAAATCTGAAAAACTTAATTTTGCTACTTTTCCCAAACCTCAAGTCTTGTTACAAACGTGCTAAGGGCTCTAATAGTCAATTATCAGCTGTAATTAGCTTAGAAGTCTAGAATGTAATTACTAGGTACCTATTTTTCGAATTCTAATAGTATAGGGTTTCTCTTAGTAAACCAGACCAAACTTGTCCAGACAGACAAGTTTGTGGTGACATTACAATTATCTACGTCTATATATATATATATATATATATATATATATATATATATATATATATGAACGACATATAGGACACTAGCGACGTACCCTTACTTCACCCGCGTGAGTTCCTAGGTACATTTTAACTTTTTTGAGCGGAAACCAAACACTTTTTCTAAAACAAAAGTAGCCCAAATTACTCCTTACAAAATTTTAACATCAGCTACCTAGTAAAAGTCCCGTCAAAATCAGTCCAGCAGTTTCGAAGATTAGCCAGAACAAACAAACAGACAGACAGACACAAATATAATATAATTAATATAATTTCGTAAGCATTTAGTAAAAGCTGTCGTTTTAATATTACAAACAGACACTTCAATCTTCATTTATTAGTATTTTTTATTTATTTATTTTTTATTTTTATTTATCTGTATAGATCAGTAACTTTTACAAATATGGTACACGTAATTTACTAGTATATATTATGTATACTCGTATCATTGTAAAAAGAGTCTTACTTACCCCTTCATTCTTTCATGTAACAACGAACCACAGTTTTTTGGGAATTTTTCACAGCGATAGTTAATTCGTCGTAAAGTAACCCAAAACCAAAACCGAAGAGCTTTAGAGGATCCTGGATAATGTTCAAAAAGCTTCTATTGCTAAATTAAAAAATAAAGTTAGAGAACGTTTGTGCATTATATCGTAAATAAATTTACAGAAAATAACACACCTCGAGAATGATGTGATCGCTTCCAGGCTATATCAATTAAATAATATACCTATTATATTTGGTTAATATAATACTTTCTTAGATTTACGTAACAACTATACCTTCAAGACATGTAACACCTCAGTCTCTCCCGTGACCATGGATGCTGTAAAGCATTCGAAACGTCGGGAACCAAAATAAATCCGCGAAATAATCCGAAAAGATAGTTTTATTTTAAAAAAATATTTTTAATTTTAATTTCTTTAACCACATTTTCTCATAATTAGGGCTTTTTCTATTCTATTTTATATACTATGGCCTTATCCCCTCGTATTGAAGGGAGGCCAGTGCCCAGCAGTTCAACGTTAAAAATATTTTCTTAATAATCTATTAATCAAAATTTTACCTCGTCACCTAGTGCAGGAACAGTAGAAAGTGAGGAACACATACCTAAAAAAAAAACAAAGCCCCTTATTAATATTTAAACATAACATACAATTAAATTCATGCCTCACTCATATTACGGTTAGTTTCACTCTCGAGACAGAAACCCCTCACAAAACAGTACAATACAAAACAAATAGAAGTCAAACTGTGCCTTTGTGATTTTTATCAAAGCTAGGTCATCTAGTATTCAGAGAGCAGAAATTAACCTTAATAACTAGATGGTTGTGTGACGCATGATAATTTCATAATACACTAGCTGCTAGGACTTTCATAAGGATACAATATCCGTACAAAGGATAAAATACTTGCCTGGCTTCGAATAATATATGTTAAAAAAACGTTTAAATTTTGTCGTAGCAGTTAGTTGTGTTGTTGTTTTAGTTCTGAATGTTTCCTTTAAAATTATCATAGGTATACTCATGATTAATATGTAATTATATATATAAAAAAACCTTTTCTAAACTTTTTGTATATATTTCATCTAAATCGGTTCAGTAGATCCAGAGATTAGCCCCTATAACTTAACAAACTTTACCTCTTTATAATATTAGTCAATAGATTCAATTCAATTCTTTAGTTTCACGGCTTCTAGGAGTGCCCTTAGGCACAATTTTTTTACAATTTCTTTTTTAAATACTGTTGTCATGATAAAGAAACTGAACGTCAATCTGTCAAATCACTGTTTTATTTTTTAACCCATTTTTTTTTTACTTTTCCATACAATTTGTCAAATATTTCTTTCACCCAAACCTTGTCCTGACAATTATTTTAAAATAAATTACAAACAACAAAAAAAGAATTAGCCAAATAGGTGCAGCCGTTCTGAAATACTTCGCTTATATACATACATTTGGCAATTGATTTTTATTTATATAGAAGAAGGTGATAGATGAACTCTTGAGTCTTGATAGTGACAATAAGCCAATTTTATTTAAAGTACCCAGTGTTTCTAAAACTTAGAATAGAATTAAGAACATTAAACCCCTATAAAATAAATAAGGTGTGTCAAAGACAAAATAAAAAAAAACATAATCTCGAGGAAAAGTTCAGGAAAACATCGGCTTTATAAAAAACCTTTTATCCTAGTTTCTACATATACTAGACTTGTATGTAGATGTACACATAAAGTCATATCGACAATTGTATTATTGTATGGACGTCCAGCGGCACTCGACGACGAGTATCAAACAAGGCATAACGGATATTATCGTTCATGAATATTCTGTTTTCTCACATCAGTTGGCATAGTACAGTGTAATTCATTCCAAGACCATCACGCTCTACTTGAAATTGTAATGTTGCACAATATTCTAGAATTATATTATTTTGAACAATGTTTATAGTTATGTTAGCTCTAATCTATTGTAAAAAGTCGTAACGTAATATATTATGGACGTACGTATTATACATACATTAACTATGTATAGAAGTCAGTTTTTATATTTTTGTACTAAATTATTAACACCTTTAGGTAAATTTCTAAGAAATTAATTAAACTCAGAAATCTATTATTAACTGTAACGCCGGCGTGTCCGCGGTCATTGAGGAATTAATATTTTTTTCAGGCTTACACATGATGATGATGTTCTCCTGACCGATTCCGGCCACGGTGGCCAATCTCATTGAGACTAGCCAACTGCGCAGGAGATATTATAGTGCACAAGTGTACGTGCAGACACAACGTGCACTCTCTATTCCTGTCACTCTCATACTCCGGTGGGACGACTGTTCGACACGACCGGTGAGAGTTACACATATACAAGTATGTGTATTCAATATGTATTATTACTTAAACAAATCCATTACACTAAAGTAGATAAAGTGCCTAGCCATTGCAAAGGTCTAAAATCATCAAAGATGTCAATACAATCAATCGGGTCCATACAACCATTTTCATCTAGCTAGAATAAACTGAACGCATAACATTGAGTCACACATACTCTTATATGTAAAGAAATTTCAACAGCCGCCGAGAAAATTAAACGGTTACGAAAAGAAAAAAAGTTTAATATTGTTTTTCTTTAACTAACTTTAACTTTATGAAATTTAACCTGAATTAATTAAGCCAATTTTTGTTAAAGTAAATTTTGAAGTAAGTATAATTTAATTTGAATAGCTAAAATAACGGTAAATTGCTTTCAGTTCAGGAATATTGTAATATAGGCGCAGTTTAAATGTTAATTTAATTTCCACAATGGTCGTGTCTAAATGCTAGAGGACAAGTCTGGCAAAAAATGTACTCAACTAGATCTCGTAATTTCACTAATTAACTCCCTGAGTCACGTACAAATTAAGATGGCAAAGAAGTGCTTAAGGATTCAAGTGAATGGACTAACGCCTCAAACATTTATTTGAATAAAAATGGTAATGCAATAGCGTTTTTATCGAACAAAAATAATTTCAAATAAATGTTTAGTTAAATAAATAAATAAATATGTTGGGACATTAACACACAGCACCATCAAGTTCCAAGGTAAGATAAGGCTTGTGTTATGGATACCAGATAGTCGATACACTACACATATATAACTTTAAACACTGGAACAGGATACAAACATTCGTGTTCATCGCACAAATGAATGCCCCCAGCGGGACTCGAACCCGCAACCGCTGGCACAACAAGTGGGATCACTACAAACTGAGCCAAACGTGTCGTCAATTAAAGTTATCAGAAGACTTTAAATTTAACTATTATGACTACGGCGTGGCTTCTAACTGACTGGCCTAATACTCGTAGGTCGGAGAATATAGGGCATATTACGCTAGGAATTTTTTTTATCTGGTTAGCAACAAATTCGAAGTTGAAAACAATATTGGTCCGCTAAACATCGTTTCTAGGTTGTGCCGATTTGTGTATAAGCAGTTAATGTGTATTCGATTGAGATAGCCTTATTTATGATAAATTTGTCTGATATAGGTATAATTTGCCATTTTCGAACTACCTATAAAATGTGGAGCGTTAAAATATTTAGCTCTTCAAAAAAGTGGACCGGAAGATATCAAAAATTTCTTCTCTCGACAATAATAGTTAACTTCAAATTAAATCTAAATAATCAAATTCATTGAATCATTAATAAACAATCACATTCAAATTTTAAAACGTATTATATTTACTATTTACTTATTACGCTAAAAATGTATCTAATAATAAAATAACAAAATATTAAATTATAAAAGACTAGCGACTCACCCTTGCTTCGCTCGGGTTCATCCCTAGTTACGTTTTAATGTTAAGTATAAATATACCTATAGATAAAATATTTCCCCGCAGTAAAAAGTATCCTGTATGTTAACCCGGATAACCAGCTACCATCACCAAATTTCATGCGGTAACAGACAGACAAAAATTCTAAAAACTATAGAATCGGCCTCTGTATCGATAATTATGACTATTTCAATAAGATTTTCAAAAAAAATATACATTTACGATAAAGTTACAGAAAGCAATCAACATAAAAAATATATTGAATATAAAATATAATAAAATATTAGCAGGAGGAATAAAGAAATTCAACACCTAACATACGTTCAGAATGAAACCAACTTCTAAAATTTGTTTTGTTAAAAACTTAAGTTACGCCCATTCACTGTAAAACAGCAGTCTATTTCTTATAATAAGATTTTCTTTCAATCTTTTTAAAATAACAGTATATAATACGGTACAAAATTCTAATTTTGTATAATAGATCGCGTGAGCCGTATATACACGTTAGCTGTCAACCGCCTACAGAATAACCAGGGCCGTACCGGTCTTATTATAATACACAGTACCTTTTACATCATGTTTATAGTATAAATAGGATCCCTGAATAGATTATAATAAAAATTAAAAGAGTTTTATTTAAAGACTAGCGGCTCAACCAGGCTTCGCTCGGGTTTGCCTCTGTAAAAACAAAAAGAAATCTATCCCACGGGAACCGTACATTTTTCCGGGATAAAACGTAGCCTATGTGCTATTCCTGACTATAATCTATCGCTGGGCCAAATTTCATAAAGATCCATTCAGCGGTTCTGGCGTAATTGAATAACAAACATCCAAACACCCATCTTAATTTTCACATTTATAATATTAGTAAGATATCGTTGTGTATAACAGAATGTTCCTATTTACTTACCAGTCATTTGTACTTTTACCACGGAATCTAGAATAATTAGTGTTAGCGCATTATATTAGCGCAGCGCAATGCCAGCCATCGGTCATCACCTAATCTTAACCGACTTCCAAAACGGAGGAGGTTCTCAATTCGTTGGAATCTTTTTTTTATGTATGTTCACCGATTAGTCGAAGCCACCTGAACCGATTTGGATTTTTTTTTTTGTTTCAAATGGTATATTTCCTAGGTCCTATATAAATTTTATCGAAATCGGTCGAGCGGTTTTTTTTTTAAATCGACTATAAATATTTTCTTTAAATAAATTGTTTAACCGAATTTGTTATTAAAAAACTTCTTTTTACAAATTACCTGCTTATTATATTATAGACGTACTACACTTAAAATGGAAAAATGAAAACCTAAAAAAAACTGACTTCCAGGCACTAAAATGTAAAAAATAACTAAACGGGGGTTTTCAGTTAGAATAGATACCTAATCAGATATTTTCAAAGTCGATGCCTGTGAGCCTTTTTCTTTAACCTTGCCTATTTTAGACTGTCAAAACTACATACTTTCTCAACATTCCTTAACAATGTATCTTAATGACAATGTTTATAATATCTTTATTCTGAGTCACGTAGAAATTTCGTAGCTTATTATACAGTGTCAGTCTCCTCAAGTTTAATATCAGTAATGAACGAGCAATGCAGCCATGTCAGCCGTCACGCGCCAGTTTAACATCAAATTACTCACACTGCTCCAAATTATATTATTATAATGATAATGACGCTTGCATGCCATGCAAATAAATGTAGCCTTTTAAATTAGGGTAAGTAGAACCCCGAGTTACATGCGAATTGGGTCTAGTTCTAGTTACGTTTTACATTTTTGATCACGCCCTAGTTTTGTGCAGGGTTTTTGTGAACAGCCTGTGGCGGTAACACACTGCGGCATGTCCCCAATATTGGTACAAGACACGTTCCGTTTTGACATGTCACGAGATGCCTATGTCGCCTCAAATGAAAAATACTCTGCCAGTATTAGGATTTAGCAGAAGAAATAGATGACAAAGATAACTAAAAATCTAAGGATTCATATAACCAAAAAGTATATTATTACGGCTCGATTAAGTAGTCTATATCTGTGATGTACTGTACCGTAAAATGGGGTGAATAGGGATTGAGAGGTGAATAGGGATAAAACCGGAAAAATATTTCGACGCACACTATTAATCCTAAATTCGTTACAAATTCTTCTATTTTTTGTGCTGGTAATAGTAGAATGTTGAATGTTTTCATAGCAACACTGAATATGCATGAAATTAGCTGCTAACTGTTAAAAAATCGCATTTAAAAATAACTTCTCGTGGTGGCAATTACTTTAGTGTTAGAAACTTTGCTTTCTTTAATTTATTTGATAGTATTAAAAGACGACCGTGATTAAAAAGCGTTATTTAGTGTTTGGGCCATCATATGTATTAAAGGTAAGTCTCAGTTGTTAATTGATTTAAATGTTATTTGATAAATTAGAAATCCATGTAAAATCTGATGTTTTTGGGGTGAATAGGGACGTCTCAGGTATTAATAACAACGAAAGAGGGGTCAATTGGGATGAGAATAAGTTGAATAGGAACGACTTAAGTATGAATAGGTACAGGGTTGTAGGGTTGTCACCAAGGACTTATAACATTCTTTTTTATAAGTGAGTATATTCATGATGTTTTTGTCTTGTCTTTTATTTATTTACTAGCTGACCCTGCGAACTTTGTGCCGTCAATAAAAGTTGTCTGAACTTTTCTTATTATAATTATAACTAGCCGAATCGGTCTAGCTTCTCTCGAGTTTTTATGAGACTAACAAATTTAAATTCATTTATATATATATATATATAAATAAATAAATATATATATATATATATATATATATATATATATATATATATATTAATGCACTGTTATTTTATTGCGTGTCAAATATTAATACAATATATTGTTTTCAATTTTTAGACATGCCTCGCGTGTACGTATCAAAAAGTGCAAAGCCTTATAAGAGATATGATCCCTTAATTTTAAAAACTGCAATAGAAGCCTATGAAATTGGAGATAAGTCTATAGTTGATATAGCTAAGCAATTTAATATAAGTAAGTCGGTTTTGCACAGACATGTAACAAGAAAAATGAAAACACAAGGGGGGCAAAAATGTCTTAGCGAAGACGCAGAAAAATACATCATAAAATATATTAATATTTGTTCAGAGTGGGGGTACCCACTTGATTCTTATGACTTACGCATAATAATAAAGGGATATTTAGATCGAATTGGCATACAAATAAAAAGATTTACTAACAACTTGCCAGGTGTTAGTTATATTGAGAGTTTTTTAAAGCGTCACCATCAAGAAATTTCATTAAGAATAAGCCAGAACATAAAAAGATCTAGAGCTGCAGTATCACCACAAACTATAGAAGATTATTTTATACAGCTTCAAATTTCTTCAGCGGGTGTACCTTTAAGTAATATCGTAAATTATGACGAATCCAACTTAGCTGATGACCCTGGAAAAAAGAAAGTCTTAACTAAAAGAGGGGTTAAATACCCTGAAAGAGTTATGAACCACACAAAGTCGTCAACATCACTTATGTTGGCTGCATCTGCTGATGGTAGACTGTTGCCTTGCTACGTCGTGTACAAAGCCGCCCATCTATACAATACCTGGACTACAAATGGCCCCCCTAATTGTCGTTATAACCGCACTTCCTCAGGCTGGTTTGACAGCAATACGTTTGAGGATTGGGTAGAAACCGTGGCTCTTCCATACTTCAATAATAAAACTGGAAAAAAAATATTGATAGGGGACAACCTTTCTTCGCACCTGTCATTAGATATTATAAAAAAATGTCAAGAACAGGATGTACACTTTGTGTTTCTTCCACCAAACTCAACCCACTTGACACAGCCACTGGACGTAGCCTTTTTTAGGCCAATGAAAATTGCTTGGCGTGATATCTTATTCACATGGAAAAAAACTGAAGGACGAGTAGTGCCCACAATACCAAAGAATGTATTTCCTAAATTACTGAAGAAGATGTTAGAAAAAATGGAACCAAATATAAAACAAAATATTTTAGCTGGGTTTATGAAAGCGGGAATAAGTCCTCTAAATAAAGAAAAAGTACTTAATAGATTGCCAGGAAATCATACAAGACACGAATTTAGTACGGAAGACAAAGAAGCGATTGATGAGTCAGTTTGGTCATTATTAAAAGAAATGCGATATGGATCACAAAGTACAAAAAGTATTAATAAAAAGAAAAAAATTAACGTTATTCCCGGAAAAAGTGTTGAGGACAGTGACTACATAGATACCGATATTTCAAGCGCCGATGTAGTATCGGACATTGAACAAAACCAACCGACAAAAAAAATTAAAAAACCCCAGAATAAAACCACCGATAAAATCCCAACACATAAAAAAGAAAACGTAATAACACAAGTAACAGGTCTTAGTATTAAAGAAAAAGGTATTAGAAAAAAATCTAAACCACAAAAAGAAATAATAGAAAATATTATAAAAGAAAAAAACATACTGAAAGAACAAGAAAATCTAAACTTTGATCTTATTGACATTGGTAAGATGCCTATTATACTAGAAGACGATTTTCTTATAACAGAAGAAATTACAATCCATCTAGAAACAAATCCATTTTTAAATAAAAAACAGGAAGAACTGATAATAAAACAGTGTGATGAACCATTTTCAAAAGTAACTGATAACAATATTCCAATCACTGAGAGAAACACTTCCGATGAAAAAAGCTTAGAACCTACTGATATACAGAAAAACGAAATGATACAATTAGAAGTTCAGAAACCAAAACCCAAGGAAATAGCTGAAGGAAAAAGAATACATATTTTGTCTGATGAAAAAATTATACGAGTATTTAAGAGTGATATAAAAAATCCTTTGGAACTTAAACCTAATGCTAGTCGTCCCAGAAAAGCCAGAGATTATAAAAATAAGGACTCTTCACAGCCAAAGCCTGGTCCAAGTGGCCTTAGAAGACCTAGATATTACAAAAATGACACAGAAATTCTTCGAGATTTGATGGATTGTGAAGATAGCGATTAACTGTTTTTTATAATTTAAGTTTTTATTTTCAAGAGTTTAATTGTAAGTTTTTTTACGTTATGTATCAAACTGAATCACGTGTGATCTCATATCCTTAAATAAGCGTACCATTTTGATTTATTTTTATATGTAGGTATCTGTAACATTCCAAAGTGTATGGTCTCATTACGGTAGCATTACCTAACAATTTAAAGTAATTATTTTTAGAGTGTCAATTATTAAATACATTTTTTTTACATTTGATGTGCCAAATTACAAAATGTGATTATTACTATGTTTAAAAACTTTATATTATAAATATTATAACTTTGTAAATTCAAAAATGTTTCAAAAACTTATAAAAAAAATAAAATGACTTAAGTTAATTTAAAAATAAACCATTGAATTCGTACCTACTATTTTATTTCATCATCTGATAAGAAATACAAACAAAATAAATACATATGTGGAAATTGTTTATTAAACAAAGTAGTGCCAGCCCTAGCAAATTTCTCTATTGACACTATTTTCGTCCCTATTAACCCCAACTTCTGGGTGAATAGGGATCACATCTATTTTTGTTTTTTTTACTTAAACTGGAATGCTGATTACATAGTTTTAAACTAGATAACAAAGATACCACCAAGACTCAATCGTTTTGATCCTGATTTAGCAATATATCCATCAACAACTATCTTAAAATTGTTCATAAAGTTGGGATTTGTCCCTATTCACCCCGTTTTACGGTACTTTAAAAAAATTTTTTAATCTTATCGAAATAGTCAATATTGCCGATATAGAGGCCGAATCTATAGTTTTTAGAATTTTTGTCTGTCTGTCTATCTGTGACCGCATCACGAGAAAACCACTGGACAGATTTTGATGAAATGTGATATGACGATAGCTGGTTATCCGGGTAACATATAACATATTGGATACTTTTTACTGCGGGAAAATATTATATCTCTGAGAAGTTTATACAGTCTGTCTATATAGTCTGTATGTCTATATGTCTAAATAGTCTGTATAGTCTAAGTCTAAGTCGCTAGTATACATATTTATATATATTAGGTAAATTTTTGTACACACAGACATATTATTTGGCTGGTTAAGATGGAACATTATGTATGGACTACAGCTTAACTGAATGATTTATAACTTCAATATGTGAGTTTCTTGTATTTATTCATTGAATTCTATATTGAAATTAAATCCCCAAGGCGTATACGAGTAGACTCAGATCTCGTTATCTGCTGTAAGTCAATTGGAAAACAATAAGCTATATATGCAGTTGAATAATGGACTTACAAGTTATTGTTTCTTATCGGATAAGTATAGGTACATACGCTTGTCTAAAATGATATAATCTTAACTTTATCAGATGGATTAAGTACTAATTTTACCTGCTTCTCGCTTCATGTACTCAAAATACCTAGTATTCATTTTTTAAATTAAGACGTCGAAATATTTGACCGGCCAATAATTTGATAATTAAATGATTTTTCTTGTAATATTTAAATACGCAAATATATTCATTATTGTAGGATTATTATTCTTATATATTTTTACTAGCGACTCTTCCTCGCTTCGCTCGGCTTCGTCTATAGCTTGCTTCCCCATACAAACTTTCATCGCCATTTTCATCCCCTTAAGGAATGATTTCCATTTTAAATCGGTTCAGTAGATCCAGAGATTATCCCCTACAACGTCACAAATTCACCAACTCACAAAATCACAAACTGACAAACTTTACCTCTTTATAATATTAGTATTGATGTAGTTTTGCTTAACGCAACAATGATAACCCTAACTTTAATAAATAGAGCAAGTTTATACCTACTACTGATAAGAGTTATCAGTATTAATTATACATTTTTAATAAATATTCAAAATATTAATTTATATCGCAGCTAATTAAATTATTTTTCTTTTTATATGTGATATCATACATCCGGTAACTTGAATTTTTATTTATACTTAATAATTAAAAAACTGATGTAATGGAAATATATATATATATATATATATATATATATATATATATATATATATACACACACATATATACATACATCTGTGTCATGCTCCCTAATATAAACTTTTATGATACACATTTTATTCATTATTTTTTGATTATTTGTTAAATTAGTCACTAAAAAGACATATCAACATCATATCCTTTTTTTTGTACTTCAAAAATCTTTTTAACGAAGGACTAAGAACTAAATTTAATACGTGCATTACATAGAAAAAAAATAGATACGTAATGTTTATGTAACAATTAGTCAGTAGCCTAAATACCATTTTCTTCCTGTCAACATAGAAAAAAGCAGTATCTGAGTCAGGAGGTCGCGACGCCTTTGAACGGACTTATTACGTCTCGCTAGATTTCCCTATTACTCAAGAAGTAGCTAAAATATAATAAACTAGCTACTCATCCTCGCTTCGCTTGGGTTCGTCCCTAGACAAAACAAATCTATCCCACGAGAACCCTACATTTTCCTGGGATAATATATGGCCTATAGCCTTCCTCAATAGACGGGCTATCTATTGCAAAAAGATTTTTTCAAATCAGATTTGTAGTTTCTGAGACTAGTTCGTTCAAACAAGCAAACAAATAAACTCTCTTTATAATATTAGTACAGAAGTATAGATATTAAGTAATATAGATTTTTTTATCATTTTACTTAATTACTTAAAATATCAGTATTTTAGTCAGTATGTCAGTTTAAACTTCACTTTAAAAAGTCTATACAAGTTCTTTTAAAACGTGTAGATACATAGGCACTTCTAATATAAAGTATCAAAAAATTTTACGAGCAGTAAAAATATGCAAGTATCAAGATACTATTAACATTTGCAGACTACATTTCATGGGATTTATGAGATGGGGTTACGTTATACCTGAGTTTTACGACACCTTATCTATAGGACATTTGAGTATTCGATATTTTATGGGCATATATGTAATATATGATAAATATATCGCATTCCTTGTATATATATATATATATATATATATATATATATATATATATATATATATATATTAAAATAACAGCTATATCACATTATTATTATTTAATTACATAATTTTTTTAAATATACCTACAAATGCAGTGCATCTGAGAAAATCATCAAATCAGAAACAATCATTTAACTTCTACAATTTGGGAATATTATACGATCCGAGAGGCCACTGCAACAGCAAACCAAGTCAAATCACTACGTCAAGTTCAGAGTTTCTTGAAGTTTGGAACATAATTTCCAACAGTACCGTTACCAGCTTATTGACTTGGGACATGTCACAGCTATGCAACATTTGACTGCTGAAATATATCGGTATCAGATTTCAATATTGAATTTTGAATATTAAGCTTTAATCCCCTCTATTACTATTCATAAGCTCCAGTAACTTTATCCAATTCACTAAAATGTGTTTATCTTTCAAAATGACTTCTGTTCTATATAAGGGGATCAAGTAAGACTACTAGAATAATTACTTTTATAGCAAAACTTAGAAACGACTAGAAATTCTAGAGATTCTAAAAAATTGGCTTAAATCCAATCCAGATTTTATACAATAACTACCGACTTACCCTCGCTCCGCTCGGGTTCGTCACTAGATACGTTTTAACGGTTACTATAGATTTCTCGGAGATGAGATATTTGCCCGCAGTAAAAAGTATCCTATATGTTGACTCGGATTACAAGCTATCGTCATACCAAATTTCATGAAAATCTGTCCAGTGGTTTTCTCGTGATGCGTTCCCAGATAGACACAGACAAAATTTTTAAAACCTATTGATTCTGCCTTTGTATCGATAATAATAACAACATATTTCAACAATTGTACGGGATTCGACTCAGAATTTTATTATACATATGTATAGAAGAGAAAAAAATATATTTGGTATTTTAATGAAAAAGACTGTGACTTATCTGTCACATCGAAATCACAGCATTTACAATGCTTAGTATTTATATAGTAGTCATTAAAATCATGCTAGAATTTACAGGGTTATTTATCGCAAAGGGGTCTCCCCTAACCAAGCAATATTCATCATCATCCATGGTGCCATCCTCAATCATCCCCACGTTTCACGTATTGTAGGCGTAAACTTTTATGATAAAAATGCATATTCTTAATTCATATTCTAAAAATGAAACGTGTAACTAATTTATTTTTTATAATTCTATGAGGGTTCCGTGCCCGAACGGGTGCCAACGGAACCCTGTTACTAAGCCTCCGCTGTCCGTCCGTCTGTCAGAGGGCTGTATCTCATGAACCGTAATAGGTAGAGAGTTAACATTTTCACAGAGTGTGTATTTCTATTGCCGCTATAATAACAAATAAAAATCAAGATGACGAATTTTAGAAAAAAAAATAAAAAATCGATTATAGTATGAAACCATTCGTGTGTGAGTTCACATAAAGGTTAGATTTCGACGCTATTCATAGAATTTCACATAATTTATGAACTGTATAAAGGTGCACGTATGCATATCGTTATATATTTAGAAATCGATCTTGTGACCAGGAACAATATTATTAGAAATATCATTAGCAAAGGAAACATAAGCAAATAATGCTAATTTTGCCATGAATTTTATATTTTATTATTCATTCGGCTATTAATATTTAACAACCAACCAATTTAATTTAATTCATAAATGTACTCAAAAACTCTATAAAGGCTTCAGTTTGAATATTATTCTAACTATCAATACAATATGACGGGGAGGCTGTCAAAACGCATGGAAGATAAATGTTTGGCTATAACTTGACACACGTCAAAATGATTTGTGATCTAGTCAACTGAGTATGAGGCAACAATGAATATGTGTACACGTTATGTGCATGTAACGCATAGGATCGATGCGAAAGGGGATTTATTTCTTCTAAAAACACTCGTAGAATATGCAAAATAACATTCTTTTCTATGAAATATAATAAGAAACCGTACTAGCTCTCGAGTGTTGAATAGTAATATTTTTATTTCCATAATAATATTTTTTATTGAAGTGAAACTTCTTTAGAATCGTTGTGATTAGAAACAAACGGAAATGCGTCACGAGAAAGAGACAAACACGTAAATATATAGGATTAAAGCCGGCGAGAGAATGAGATAGAATACTTTACACAGGAAGTGAAAAATAATATTGAATAATATGTTATGTAATATATGTTAAATAAAGTTTAAAATAACTTTTAAACTTGGTAAAAAAAAACCTAAACTTATTACTTTTAAAAATGAATATTTATTATTGTCGGATGAATTAAATAAAAGCTATTATGACTAATTTTTGCCATGGTAACCGTTGTTATTGTCTGACAAATATATAATATTATATTCATTCCGTATATGGTACTTTATAAATATAATATTATTTTAATATGCCTAATATGTCTTATTTAATTTTGATATTTAATTTAATAATATTTGCCAAAGAAGTTTTACTTCAACAGCACGTAAAGGTTACACGCTCCCATTTTTTATATTAAAATGCTAAATCTTGAGAGAGAGAAATATATACGTAAGTGTGTGTAAGTTTGTGTGGTAGAATCATAATTCTCCCACACGAACGTTTTGAATAGAATACTTCTTTAAGAGTCAATGTTCCTCTTTAAGAATCGAATTTTTATAGTATTTTTATAGTATTAAACCATATTATGAAATATTTTTCTAGATATTTAGCCGTTTTGAGTTTCAAATTCGCATTTAAGTCTTAATTAACATATTTTTATTGAAATTTATATGGAAACCTATTTAATTTTATTATTTATATAAAGTATCATCCAAAGGAGTAGTGCTATTCTGTAAGAAATTTTTCACACAACTAATTAAATCGCGGATTTAACTATCGAGTTATATAAAATTTACAGAATAACCCTACAGTACTCAATTCAAAAAGATACGTAGGTACAAATCAAACGTATACAATGTTTGACGACACGTTTGGCTTAGTTTGTAGTAAACTTACATATTGTGCTAGCGGTCGCGGGTTTGAGTCCCGCTGGAGGCATTCATTTATGTAATGAGCACGCATGTTTCTACTTCAGTCATGGGTGTTTATATTTATATTTATAATATGTATGTATTTAAAGTTATATATATATAGTGTATCAACTATCTGGTATCCATAACACAAGCCTCGTACCTTACCATGGAACTAGATGGTGATGTGTGTTAATGTACCAAAAAAAATATTAATTAATACACCTACACACTAGAGTACTTCCTTTTTTGAAGTCGATCAATAATCTAAGCTTTACTATATACATATAAATGAAAACTCCTTATATAAATTGTTCAACAAGGTTAGAGAGTGACTTGTTAGAAATGTTTTGTTCCTTTCAATTTAATTGTTTAGATATTTCATTGTGCCTTTTACATAAACCCTAGTTTCATATAACATTAGTATAGTTGTATTTCTAAGTAAAATAGATTTCGTAATTTTCTTTATAAATAATATTTAACATTTCTTATTGTTTGTATTTTTTGTATGTATGTTACACGACATCTTCGTCATATACAATCGATTTCAATAGTTATTTTTAATAAATAGGTACCTCTAATGTGTGGTATACAAGGGTAGTCCGTCGTATATAAATTTCTAAAAGAAATCCTCCCCGAAAGGTTAATGGAATAATAACTTTTTAGTGGTTTTCAAATCAGTAGACCTAAAAAGTATCATATAACTTTTTTAGATCTACGCAAATATTTGACATTTTAAATATTTTTTGTGGATTGATATTATCTGTAACAACTAGATAAAACTTTTGAGATGCCTATAACCTTAATAATCTTTCCCGTGACCATGTTTGCTGTAAAGCATTCGAAACATCTGGCACAAAAATATAAAATAAAGCCGAGAAAATATGCTAAAAAATAGTTTCATTAAAAAGTAATATATCATATACGTATCATTAAGTCAGCCTAATCAGTACATGAATGTTCCTCTTAACCCCTTTCTTAATCGAAACTGTTTCAATAGTTTTATCATTAACATTCTATATACTTTACTAATCTTCTATAGTATAATCTTTAAAATATATTAGATTAATGTAGTACATATTATAAAATACAACATAGAATTTCTTGTCAGCCCATATGTGGATAAAAACGTGTGATCACAGGTGACAACGCTTGAGTGACCTGTGAAGGGATTACAGCAATAAGCCGCTCAGGACGGCGCTTCAAAGCAAGGACTTACGGACCTCTTACTGGGTTTTATGAACCCAGCAGGCCCTCTATAATATACATGTTTATGGTCGGGTAGAGTAATGACTAATGTAAGGATTTGGGAACACAGCTGGTAATAAAGTTAGTCTTAAAATAGTAGTAAACCTTGACAAAAACTATATAGATAAGTTTTTCGTATGGCTTTGAACAAATTATTATGATTGTATGTTTATACCTTTCTTTTTAATCAAGAATATGTTTCTAACTTTCAGACGATTTTCGTAGCACGACATATCGTGCGTCTTACTAGAATTGCCAAGTACTGCTGAAGGGCCGGAAAAAGGCATAGTGAACCCTCGCAAGCATTTTGTTAACACGTTCCCCTATTTTCCTTAACAGGAATAAGCTTTAACATGTAAAAATCACAATTCGACAATTACGATTTAATATATATTAGTTGATTCGCAATTCGGAACTGTTAGACGAAATCATGAAATATTTACGACTAGCATTGCCCGCGACTCCGCCCGCGTTTGATGACCAAAAACCAAATCCTTAGGTTTTACGTATCAGAATACTCTTACATTGCAGTTTTAGTATTTTTTCTCAAAAATGAGATATTTTCCCGCGGTAAAAAGTATCGTATATGTTGACCCAGATAACCAGCTATCGTCATACCAAATTTCATCAAAATCCCTCCAGTGCTTTTTCTGTGATACGGATCTCTCGGCGGATCGGTTTCTGTATGGATAATAATGTTTATTTCAATAAGAATTTCCAAAAAATATCTAATGTACAGATTCAGCTTAGTTACAATTTTATTATATAGATATATATGGTATAGATGTTATTTATTACAAGTTCTAAAATACCAACTCAAAATACCCTTTATAGTAAGTAGGTTATTTTAAAAATACCTATAATAAAATATTTACATTCCTTGATGCATGTGGATGATACGTGAGTACTCTATACATACGCCTATTTGTCCCCAGCAAAATAGCATATATGAGTCACATACTGCCTAAAAATTTTAGTCCTAATTTTCAGAGTTTGAAAATATTTATTCAACCTTATCGGCTTTAATAAATAATTGATTAACAGCGGAAAAAAACCACAAGAAAACAAACTTCTATGAAATGCCATTAAAAATTATGTAAATTTTTACAAGAAGCTGATTTCTGAAGTCATTCCTTAAAGGGATATGCCGAA
Source organism: Brenthis daphne (assembly GCA_947093115.1). Lineage (NCBI taxonomy): Eukaryota > Metazoa > Arthropoda > Insecta > Lepidoptera > Nymphalidae > Brenthis > Brenthis daphne. Next base: position 31,292,447 of record OX352471.1, on the reverse strand, counting down.
AACAATTCCAAAAACTACTCTTAAAACGAGAGGTAAAGTTCAAGTTTCCCAGGTTTAAAATCTCTAAGCAAAATTTATGTCATCCATTCTCTGTTGTTACTGGAACATAAACAAACAAACATCATAAAGGATGTATTTAAGATAAAAAATATAATACCAATGGCAAAACAATACATAGCATAAGCGCACTACAGAATGACAGTGAGGCGTGCCCGCTCCGCAGGGAAATACGTCTGATTGCACTCATTCACGATGCCACTTGCCGGTAGAAGAGTGCATTTCTGATTCACCGAGTTTATCTTTTTCCTTAATATTATGTATTTTATTGAAACTTTCTCATACAATACTTTATAAATACATAATGAAACAAAGCATATTGGCGTATAGGTGGGGTCCTGTGGGAAATAATCGAATTGAAATCATTCGCTAGCCCAATTACATGTCGATGCGAATCAAACGTTTACGTAATGATTTCTAACAAGTTGGTTGTTATTAATATTGTTCGCTTGTTTCTATATTATTAAAGAAAAACTTGTAGAAGTTAGCTACAAATGTTCTCTATATGTATATATTTTCTTATTTTATGAAGATTTAAAAATAGTAATTATAAAAAATTTAAATTTATATATACATATGGCTATAGCCGATATAGTAAAGCTAGCAAATATCTTATGTAATAAGACTGTGAAACCATGACTGACACTTATGTTTTAAAGATTAGTAATCTTATCTCGAGTGTAATATATAAAATATCTCGTGATAAGAATTTAAGTTCATAAAAATAAAAGTGTAAAGTCTATTCAATTATATCGTCCAATATTATCGCCCTATAGAGTACGTGGAGTTACGTAACGAAAGGGTCGGATACAGGTCCTATTACAGCCTACGCTGTCTATCCGTTCGTCCCACATTTAAGGGTCTGCATCTTTTGTACCGCAGCATGTAGCGTATTATCTTTTTACAAAATTATGGTATTATAACAGTTGTCCCATTAAATATGTCCATATGCAACAAGCATAAATTTTTCTTGACCGACTTAGTATCTACGAGCGTTTTAAATAAAACTATGTCTTTGGATTTGCTATAAAGCATTTGAAACGTCGGAAAACAAAAATCAAAATAAACAAGCGAAAAAATCTGAAAAGATAGTTTTATTTAAAATGTCAAATATTCCCGTAAATCTACGAATAAATAATTATTTATTCATAGACGTAAATCTAACAAAAAAAATTATCTACGAGTAGGTATGTTCAAAGTAAATAATCCCCGATTTCCCGATTTCTCGTAAACAGATTGACCGATCTAGCTTGTTTACATTGCGTTCTATTAAAACAAATCTTGCTATGCCATAAAATGTTTGATCTTATAAAATTGTTGAAACAAATAATCGGCATCGAATTGAATTAATTTGCTGACTTGCACAGTCCTTAGTTACTTTTATGCCTACACTTAGCCTCCAAAATCGTTGTTCAAGAAAATCTAAGTTATTATTATGGAAGCATATGCTTCATACAGCCGATGCAAAGCAAATCTATTATATTTCGATACGTAAAATATATATTTACCTATTAGATATTCATATCTTACAATATTGTAGGCTGGCACCGACTTCGAAAATATCTGATTAGGTATCTATTCTAAATGAAAACCTCCGTTTAGTTATTTTTTACATTTTAGTGCCTGGAAGTCGGTTTTTTTTTTAAGTTTTTATTTGTCCATTTTTAGTGTAGACGTAATAAGCAGGTAATTTGTTAGAAGAAAGTTTTTAATAAAATATTCGATTAAGCAATTTATTTAAAAAAATGACGTATTTGTTGATTTAAAAAGAACCGCTTGACCGATTTCGATAAAATTTATATGGGACCACCTGGTAAGTATACCCTTTGAAATAAAAAAATAATTTTCCAAATCGGTTCAGGCGTCTTCGAGTAATCGGTAAAAATACATAAGAAAAAAGATTCCGACGAATTGAGAACCTCCTCCTTGTTGGAAGTCGGTTAAAAAAATAAAATGATTCGTGCATGAAAATATCACAACTGCTAGATTAGACCCGAGATTTGAACTTGCTTCAATTGGTTTTACAAGCGCGTTACCACTGGGCTACCAATGCCTTTATGAAAATATACAGTTAATATTAAACAATATCAATGGAGCGTGCTATGGAAACCAGGCCATCCCTAGAGACTTTGGCAATAAAATATCGATCACGTTTCAATTACCGTGATTACACCCAATAATTGCATTACATTCAGTATTCTTGAAGCATGTGTCAATAATTAACAAGTTTGGTTTAAGATTTTAAATTAAGTAATAGAGAGTGTAACTACTTATTAGTATTTACGCGACACGTCTGAGGTTGATTCTGATTCCATTGTTGCGTCTTAAATTCTTGCACGAGACGTAAATGCTAATAGTATTACGTACAAAAAACCTTAACTTTAAAAAGTAAACCGCAGCAAAGACGTAGATAATACTATCAAAATACTTTTTCACAATATTAAGTTTATCGCCAACAAATTTACAGGGCAGGTAAACTCTAGATTAAAAAAATACTCATTTCACAACACATTTGGCTCAGTTTGTAGTAACCCTACTTGCTGTGCCAGCGGTCGCGGGTTCGAGTACCGCTGAGTGCATTCATTTGTCTAATGAGCACGAATGTTTGTACTCGTCATGGGTGTTTATATTTATAATATACTTACAATGTATTTATAGTTATACGAGCATATATGTCAACTATCTGGTATCCATAACACAAGCCTTGGAACTTACCATGGAACTAGATGGTGCTGTTTGTTAATAGCACAACATATTTATTTACATATTTTAATTACATAAAGAGTTGTATTATTTAACATTTCTTTGTACTAGTATGATTAAAAATTAGTTTTTGTCAAGTTGTGTTAATTAGTCGTCTAAAATACGATTAATGTCTGTGCTAAAAAGTCAGTCTAATAAGAAAATGCCTAGTTAAGAAGTTACAATCTAAATAATAATAGCAGAACACAGCAAGAGCCTTCAGGCAAACAGCTGAAATATTTTTATAAAAAGTTTCTTTATAAAATACCTAATAACAAATTTTACAATTGCATTTAATGAAATTAAGTGACCAAGAGTCGTCTAGCCAGAGGGTTCAGACAAGATGCCATTCAACAATGGTTGAAAAATAAACATTTTATAAATTGTATTGAACTGACGTTATTTTAGTATATATATACCACTATACCTACTGTTTGTTTTTGCGGGCAATTACTGATGCGACGGTGGTCACAGTTTTGATTTACAATTCCTACTTAATATTATACGTGCGAAAGTGTGTTTGTGGGTTTATTGATTTGTCCTTCTTTAATGTGGCAATGTATCGACGTGCTTTTTTTTTGCAAAGGGATCAGTCTGCTAGACTGTCTGGACGCTATGCTCCTTTATCCTGACACACCTCAAATTTTCATTGAATATTTTCGAAATAACATAAAAGAAATTATACAAACCTCAATTTGCATATTTTTTTTATGATATGAAGTACTTTTATGAAATTAATGTATGTAGGCGAAAATATTGTTTCTCTAAACACGTATTAAGAATAAAGTACTCCTAACGGATTTCGGCCACGGGATCCAATCTCACTAAGACAGAAGACCATCCATTTGCGTAGAAGCTATTATAGTGTACAAGTGTATTCGTTTTTCACTATCAAAGTCCGATGGGCGATACTTCGACATGACTGGCGCAGGAACGTAGGGTAGGGCGCGTAACACGAACTTCTCAGCGCCGGACTGCTACTGAAAACTTCTTAACAGAGAAACTCCATAACTAAACTTGGCCCGACCTGGACTCGAACCCAGGACCCGGATCTGCAGCCGTACATGCTAGTCACTAGACCATTGAGGCAGTTTTCATATTATAATGAACCTTATATCCTTTATTTCGATGCCAAACAATTAATAAATATATTAATATTATAACTATTTCAATACGTATAAGCCAAAACAAAATCGAATATATATTAACAATTAACACAAAATGAACAAGCCTAAACCATATGATGATAAACAAGTTATTATGTATTGTTGAATAAGATTTATCACGATATTTATTGAACTAGTAGTATAATTTAAACTAACGTAAGCATTCGTATAATAGTACAATCTATCGATTAAATTGTAAAATTTATGAAGCATACTCAAGTTGTAATCTGAGTAGAATGCAGATAAAAAATGGGATTGTACTCGTAATTGGCGCCGTTCCTACTTTCTTCTCGCTTGGTAACTACATCCGCCGCTAAAGACCGAAAAAATAACATAATTTTATAAAGTCTATATAATATCTATTTCTCATTCATTCTTAAAACTAACACAATGAATACTCTAGAATAATATTAAAATATTATTTGATATATATAATATTATTCGACGAAATTTCTGTTATAATGAAAAATAATAGTACTAAATACATTTTAAGAAGATAGTTTATATTATGACTTACATATACCTATGCCCTATATAAATATATTCAAGATCAATTTCGATCAAAAGCGTTCCTGTAGGATAGCCAACCTGCAGGTAACTTTGACACCTATTAGTTTATGAACTACGATGTTTATTACCCAAAAATAAATTTATTTAGAAAATTTTGTAATATACATACATAGATTTTTAGTGGAAATATATTAAACCCCCTCTACTAGCACTCATCAATAATGTTTTTGCTGTATGAAAATAGCAAAAAGGTTAAATGTATTATAAAATCGGTAACTTTTTCATATATTACTTGATTAATTTTCCTTAACTAGGCATATTACGTAGTGTCCTCGACGCAAGGAGCAGGAACCGTGGCGGGACTTACACAACCGTAATAAATATTAACGCTGCGCACGCCTGTACAGCCACACACGCACTAAAACGTCGAAATGATACGCAACGCAGCTGTGAGTACTGTTTAAATATATATTCTATATACATATATAAATACAAACGGACAGATTGACTAGTTTTAAGGCCAACACTGGGCTTAGGTAGAAAAAAAAATCGTGGGAATACGTAGCAAATAATGCCATAAGCTATCTATATAAACCAGTTCCGACATTAAACAAAGGGGTGTCTGTTATATAATAACTTAAAAATGAGAGAGAACTTATCAAATATATATGGTACTATACAATAGTATAATTGTTCAGAGTATGAAATTCCTTTCTATTTTGTTTTATTTTATAAATAATAAAATCATAAATAAATAAAATGTACAATTCTCGCATATTAATAATTGCAATTTTAAATTAAAAAAAACATTTATTCAAGTTAATTATAGGATTGATAAGATAAGACGAACCTGTATATTTTTTATAATTAAAGTAACATAATTGAATAAACCGTAAACTAATCTTTTAATTTTAATGTTTCAGTTATTTTTTGCCGCAATAGTCACCAGCCATCTTTGTTTGGCTAATCCTGTTCCAGACCCAGACCCACTCCACCGCACTCAGTAAGCATAATTAACTTATTTAGTAATAATTTATATTATAATTCTATTTACTTATCTTTTCTGTTTACTATTGACTCCCGTATGGGGTACTAAGTGTTACTTGTATTTGTCATAGACTTAGTCTCGTTAAACTCAATAGCAAACAAACAGCCTTACCACGGGGTCTCATCACGAACAAAGAAAAAATAGTTCAAATGAATGTCAATAGATGACGTTACATGTATCGATTTGTTATTAAAGTCGTGTAAAATTAACAAAAGAAAAAAAATAAATTCCAAAAAAGTGTATTATTGTTTTTAAAAATGTTCTAATTGAAGGGAAATTAAATAATGCGCTCGAAAATGAAATTTGTGTAATTCTTCAGAAAAAATATTATACGATGGGTTTATAGTGTATATTCACTAGTGGCGCTTTTACTTTTTATCAATTTCACAGCTAAAACTATTCCATTATCTATTTAAGCAAACAAAAATAGTCCGAAAAATAGCCTGAATTAATGCTGTCCACTTCTTTGTATCGGATGAGGCATCTCTACTAGTATAGTATTATGTGATCTTGCAGTACGTTTCATCTAAATATTGACTTTTTGTGCTACCTCAAATAAATTATTCTTCAAGCATTATAATTATAGAAAAATTATTAAAACATCCAGCTAAATTAAAAGATTAATTGCCAGTTGAGAAATGAAAGAAAAACATTTCCTATATAATCAAGCAAACGCAAAAATGTTAAAAAAGACGTAATAAATTAATCTAATGGAAAGCCTGAATGATATTCATTTCAATTAAACGTAAAAAGCGTTTAGAAACTGTGAGAGTTCTCTATTTCGCATCGAATAAATCGAATAATCATTCAACAAATAATGAATTTCAAATGAAGCTCAAGTATAAACTTTATCAGTATTCATTTTGCTTCGATTTCTGAGAAAAACAATAATTTTAATGAAAAAGAATTACTTTGTGGTTGTTTTAATGAAATAAAGAGACCATTATACATTGTATAACAGAAATACTACTTTGCGTTGGTATTTCTCTCAATTCCGGTTAATTTGTATTTTCATTGGGTATAATGTTACAACTGCCTCGGTGGTGTAGTGGCTAGCATGTACGGCTGCACACCCGGAGGTTCTGTGTTCGAGTCCCCGGTCAGGCCAAGTTTAGTTATTTAGTCTTTCTGTATAGTAAGCCTCAGTAACAGCCCGGAGTTGGGAAGTTGGCGGCGCTTCACCCCCGTGCTTCGGAGAGCACGTATAGCCGTCGGTCCTGCGCCTCAACTCTCACCGGCCGTGTCGAACAGTCGTCCCACCGGAGTATGAGAGTGACAGGAATAGAGAGTGCGTTTGTGTCTGCGCGTACACTTGTGCACTATAATATCTCCTGAGCAGTTGGCTAGTCTCAATGAGATTGGCCGCCGTGGCCGTAATCGGTCAGGAGAACATCAAATCAATGTTACAATCAATGATAATAATAAAAATTAACTTAGCCATTCTCTAATATACATATAACGAGTGTTGGCAATAAATTAAAAAGTAAATTATTTTATTAAACCATTTTACTGAAACGGTTTTCTTTTACTGACAAAACATTTAATAGTTGCAAAGGCACTAGCAATATGTTTACATGTGATGTTGACCAATTTTGGCTACGGCGGCCAATCTCACTGAGACTAGCCAATTGCGCAGGAGATATTATAGTGCACAAGTGTACGCACAGACAAAAGTGCACTCTCTATTCCTTTCTATCTCAAATTCTGATGGGATGATATTTCGACACGATCGGTGACAAATTAGGCGCAGGACCGACGGCTTTAACAAAAATACTCAATAACTAAACTTGGCCCGACCCACGACTCGAACCCAGACGTCTGGACATGTACCGAGGCACTGAAGTTTTATGTCCTTGTAATATGATAAAAAAGTAAGATGGTTAAATATGCTGAATGTTCAAATGAACAAAATATCTTTTTAATCGGATTGGTAAATATAAATACTCGTAAAAACATTCATAGATTAGTAGGTAAATATTAAACTCTTTTTAAAGTGTAATCCAAAATAAAGTATGACTAGCATTTGCTACAAAATAGAAATTAAATAACGAATTGGACCGATATTTCTAGAGATCAGCGCTTTCAAACAAACATAAAACAAAAAACTCTTATATTAGTGCAGTTAAAAATAAATTCTCGTAAACTTTTCTTACTATCCTATAAAAATACTTAAGTAGAATTCTGCTATATATTAAAAACTAATCTAAAAGTAAAGCCGAAGAACAAGCTAAATAACAATATACCTATTTGTTTCAGTGTCAGAATCCACATTCCACACGAAGTCCATACTGTTCACCATCATCACGTGGAAAAAGTTCCCATAATACACCAGGTGCCCATCATAAAGGAGGTTCCTGTAGTGCATCGAGTTCCGATAGTAAAAACAGTGCCTATAGTAAACACTGTGCACGTACCGGTCGTAAAAACTGTTGCTGTAGATAGACCTGTTTTTATACCAGTTAAGGAACACTTAAGTTTATGGCACTAATCTCTTAAACAGTGCTTCTAAAGTTCTAAGCTAGATTTGATAGAAATTATACTACCCATTGCTAAGAATTCTTTTACTTCAGATTATTGAAAGTGCAGGAATATCACGTGTATGAAATGTGATGATAATCGAAGAGCATGAGCTTTGGCTACGATCGAGTTTATAATATAGCAAACAAAGCTACGAAGTCTCTTTAAGTCACCGATGTGAACGATATTTACTCGTAAGTAACGAATACTACAAGACTGATTTCTTGTATTCAAGATTAATCAATGTTGATACTATTTTGATAAATAAATATAATAAACTTGTTTATTTCTATTTTATTTTAAAACATTCTGTAGATGTTAATAGGAAAAAGAATACAATATTGAAATTATCGAGATACGCTTTTAATTCAATAATACTTAAAGAAATTTTCTATGATACTGCTACAATATTAATAAAATGAAAGTAGAATATAAGAAGTGGCAATTAAATAAAAGTTAACGATTCATAAGAATCCAAGTTAAATTCTCGTATAAAGTAGAAGTTCAGAATATTATAGCCATTCTAAAACTGCACTAAAAAGTTTGATTAGTAAAATTCATAAAGGAAAACTACCCTTAAGCAATAAAAGTGAAATTTTACACCTGTCGGCCATTAACACGGGGGTAGTTAAATAAACTAATGCTATACAACTATTAAATGTATATAATAACTAGCTGCTAATAAAATTAATACATTTATAAAGCCCCTTTGAGCTTAATTAGTTTCATAATGTTAATAGTTGATATTACAATATTTTATGCATTGATTATTTAGACGGTACAATATTGTACAATATTGGTACTCTAATTATGACATTTTGATAACTGATATAAATATAATAACAAATCTATCGCTCAATTTAACATGAATTAATGACTTTTTGTTTAGCAGATTTGAAATCTATACAGATAAATAAAATTGAAGTGTCTGTTTGTAATATTAAAATAACAGCTTTTTACTAAATGCATAGGACGGTATATACGATACTAATAAGAAAGAACTATTTTTTAAATTTTTTGTCTGTCTGTTCCGGATAATCGGCTCCGAAAAACCGAAGCTGCTAGACTGATTTTGATAGAACTTTCATTGGCAGGTAACTGATGTTATAAGGAGTAACTTAGGCTACTTATTTGTATTTTAGAAAAAGAATTAAGGATCCGCACAAAAAAATTAAAAGCCATGAAATTGTGAACAAAATCGGACCCAGGACCCATTTTCATAATAATATAATAGATACAAGAGAGAGAGTATCAAACGTATAAAAAATCGTATTATAACGAATCGATTATCTAAAGTAATGTCGTTCTCATACATTTTTTAGTTTTCCATTAGCGATATCGATAGTAGAAAGTCAACCTGTCTAAGCCTAGCTAAACACCGATAGGTTATTTGCAAGGTACACACGTACGCGCTAGAAACAATTTGTCTACTGGCACGAAGGATAGTGTAGTACTTTTGGAGAGTGGGAACACTGGCGACCCCAGGGAGAGACTCGTCACGCGCGAACTGCCAGAGGTGCGATTATTTATTCAGTAACTAATACCTACACTTGACACATATCACGTTTCCTGTAGCCGCCTTTCGATCGACGTGACAGCGGCAAATGTACAGAGGCACGTATATTTTGTACTTGGAAAATAATAAGATTGGTATTTTATACCGCTCTTGTAGCTAAGTTTTTTAAGCTGGTTTTATTTGCACGGAATTTAAAATAAAAAGCTATAAATATATCGTGAGGTAACTTTTATAGGAATGTTTTGATTTTTTTATATAAAAATATATTTATGAAATAGGTCATATATTTGACTACGTTGTATAAAATATTTGCTTGTGCAACCTTTGCAAAAAGGATTGTATTAAAAAAAATTGAATGTTGATAGCTTCCCCGTATTTTTGGTAAAAGCGAGAGATGTCTGTGTTACCTTACTGTGGCTTATCATGAATTAGTTATAATGCTAAAAATTGCAAAGGCCTATTTATTTCATACTAGCGAGTAGCGACTCAACCTCGCATCGCTCGGGTTCATCCTTAGGTAATTTTTTAAATTGACATTTTTTTAATTTAGGAACCGATTGAAATAAAGCAAACACAAATTTGAAAAAAAAAGTGAAGCTTACCACAATATATCAGTGAAAACCGCACCCAAATCGGTTGAGCCGGTTCTGAGATTAGCGCACACAAACGCACAGACAAACGAACAAAATTCTAAAAACCATTGTTTTGGGTCTTTGGGGTATACCGTTAATAAAGACCCCCAACAGTAGTTTTTCTCATATATCTTCCATGTACAAACAGCAATCAATTACACTTTTATTATATGTATATATCAAGATTCAAGCAAAACATTGAAAGATGAGAAAAACTACATCTTTTTCCACGTTTGTCCTAATATATCTAACCCACCTGTAAACTTACAAGCATTCCTACTAAGCTTTTTAGTCCCCTATATTTACATTTCAATTTAGAGGTAAATCGTAAAATAGCATTACTATTTTGCAAACGTTCGAAACATCAGTGTGAAAGTTGTTTGCGCGTAATAGCCAGGCTCATTGTTTGGGCGCGTTATCACAATTTGCAGCGGGCAGCGATCGGCATGTCGGCCTTTGTGTTCCTGTCAAATGCGAAAGCTATTTAGTTAGTACGCATCAGATGCTTAAAAGTAAAGTAAGCGCTTTAGCTGTTCCTCCTTATTGTTACTTATAAAAGGCACGCCTTTGATTTGCCTGGTTCGATTTCCTTTTTTATTAGCGTAGCAGTTTCTGAGATTTAGGAGGTTTAATATTTGACATATATGCAAATATTTGATATTTTACATTAAGTTATTTTGGATTTTTTCGACGTCGTATTTCGATATATTGATAGCGATATTTCGAATGCTTTACAGCAACTTTACAACCAAAATAAAGTCCCGACAATTTTAGAGAAAAAATAGTTTCCTTTATTGAAGGTTTTTAAGTGCATTTTAAGTGTTCATACTATCTGAAAAATACAGATTACACTATAAAATTCATACGATGTATATTGTTCTCGATAGTAATACTGAAGAAATAGCCGATTCTGGAAGCTGTTAACCTCAAAAAAATGGTAAAAGTGAAAAAATGCAATAATTACCAATAAATTATTCAGTATCGACTATAGAATTAATTGATATCATATTATCTATACATATAATAATATTGTAACTAAGTCGAATCTGTACATTAAATATTTTTTGGAAAGTCTAATTGAAATAGGCATAATTATCGATACAGAATGTGAATCTATAGTTTTTAGAATTTTTGTCTGTATGTCTGTCTGTCTGTTACCACATCACGAGAAAACCACTGGACAGATTTTGATGAAATTTGGTACGATGATTATCCGGGTCAACATATAGGATACTTTTTACCGCGGGAAAATATCTCATTTTTGAGAAAAAATACAAAAACTGCATTGTAAGAGTATACTAATATGTAAAACCTAAAAATTTGGTTTTTGATCATCTGAACGCGGGCGGAGCCGCGGGCAATGCTAGTATTTCCTAAAATAACAAAGTTATTAATGAAAACTGTCCACAACTTTACTCTCTAACAATACACAGTGTTGTATAGATCGATAGTTATTTAAGAATTCGTTTCATACTGAGTATGCATCAGCACAGGCTTTTGTTTATGAAGCTTATCACAATTCGCAGTGATTCGCTATCAACGTGTCTGTCGATTGTTCTCGTGTCAAATTTATGGATATACTGCTTGCGATATTTGACTTTCAAATCTAGGTGTTCTACTTTTTGCATTCATTTTGCTTCCGCAAGTTACTTATGTTTTCAAATATAAAAAATAATTGAAAGTGGTATCTAATTTAGTTTTACGTTTTCTACTTGTAAGTTTAGATATAAAATACCAGTGTGTTTGTAATTCTCTTCCTAAAGAGTGATTTTCATGAATATGGTCACATGACTGGTTAGCTGTAGTTAGACCTTAAAGAGATGAGAATATAGTGATAAAGTTTTAGAGATTCAATTTTTTTTTTAAATTTCCGATCTCTTTTTTCATCTTTACTTGGATTTCTCACATGAAAACATGTAAAACCCAAATTTTCTACCTCCTATCAACTTTCTTATTTCAAAGGAAAGGTTTGGCGGCCGGGTCCGCTAGCGGATATTTTAATTCTAATAAATAAGTCTTTATTTCAATCCATAATCATTTTTCAAATCATACATATAAGGTAATATAATAAATTAAAACCTCCAAAAACGGCATAAACATCAGATAAATGAAAACAGGCAACACCTTCCCTAAAATCGCTGGCAAACGATGTTTAATAAGATACGAGTATGTCCTTTTTTATATATCAAGGTATATCATTAATATAATGGGAAATCAGCATTTTCGGCTCGATTGATTCACGAACGCTTAATTTTCACCCAATTAATTCTTTTGTCGACTCAGCCACTTGTTACTGGTAATTATATCGCTCATGAATACACCCTTGACAACTCTGATAACGTGATGGTTTTAAAATTGAGACGACAATTTAAAACCAATTCGTGATTTGTTTATGCGAATAATAGAGATGTTGTCAAATAATTTAATGTACTTTTGTGATCAAATATGCTAATTAGATTTCAGATCTGTGGCTTTCAAATGGACCTGATGTGGGAATAAAATTATAATACTTTTAATGAAATATTACTAATCGACATATAAAAATAAAGTAGACACCTCCTCGTACATATTTGTACTAAACTCTACTATTTTGAGGTAAAGGTGCTAAAATTAGTTCTCGTTTAGAGCTTGTTTATATTGACCACACAGATTATTCTGATATCAGTAGATCAAAATAATAGAACGTACGGAATATAAGGTATCTACATATAAAAAGATTAATTAAAAAACAAAATCACTACATAGTATAAAACAAAGTCGCTTTCTGTGTTCCTATATCCCTATGTATGCTTAAATCTTTAAAACAACGCAACGGATTTTGATGCGGGTTTTTTTAATAGATAGAATGATTCAAGAGGAAGGTTTTAGTATATAATATGTTTAGTTTTTGTATACATTGACTAAAATATAACGATATTTGTTGGAGGTGTCGAAAAAAATAATACGTCTGGGAGCTTCCAACGAAAACGCTGCCTAATAAACCCTTTGAGATATAACAAAATAATGTATGGTGGAATTGTGTATCTTATATAGGTCTACAGAAAAGTCTACGATGGCATATGTCTATCTCTTAAGGATAACATACTATATCCATTTTAATTTAAAACTTAACTATGGTTAATAAATGCTAAAACAATTTAATGTGATGAATAGAAACGTGTGTTTCTTTGGAAAAGATTAATCAACCTTACATTACTCAGCTTTTTGACCTAAAAATATAATTTATCGAGTAACTTTAATAGTATAATTACGGTAAAGTATGCAAATGCTCATTTATTAATATCCAAGCACCGTAAAAAGCAAGGTGTACATGATTAATGGGGCTTATACATGCAATATATGTACATGACAGTATGTACGTATATCACTAAATGTTACGATATCCAATTAACGTATATAAGTTTAATAAGTTTTGATCCAATATTGCGAATTAAGTATACCAGTACATTTTAATAGTAGTATAATTTGCATAAGCTTTTTATGTTCATAATAGGTAATAAAATAGCAATTAGTACATAAAATATTTATATAATATTCTAGATTATGGTTTTTGTCAAAATATATATATTATTAAAAAAGATATGAAGTTAATTTTTTGTACCTACAATTTTTAATCGGTGAAAATTGTGAATAATGTAAATAATTAAAAGAAGTCTCGTTAACTGAGTTAGTACTTGTAGTGACACTAGTTGTTGCGCCAGCGGTCGCGGGTTCGAGTCCCGCTGGGGGCATTCATTTGTGTGATGCGCACGAATGTTTGTACTCCAGCCATGGGTGTTTATATTTATAATATGTATGTATTTAAAGTTATATTTGTGTAGTGTATCAACTATCTGGTATCTATAACACAAGCCTCGTAGCTTACCATGGTACTAGTTGGTGTTGTGTGTTGATGTTATGATATATTTATTTAGTCTAACTGTTTTTATTACTTTTTAGATTGGCAACTCAATTTAATTGAAATTTGAAATGATAAATAAATACCTCAATCAGTAATAGTACAGGAAATATCTATAGTACAGTTTGCTAGAGAAATTTAACGTTTGTTCCTAGCCAGTTGCTCCCCGATAGTTTGTTTGAAGTTAGACTTCGGCCATAACGCCTTTGTATTGGCCGTCTTATCCGATAATCGAATACTAAGTTGTGTGTACAGTTATCGTTGATACTCCGGACTTGAGCTATGTTTGAGACTCCTTCGAGAGAATTAAAGTCGAATAGCGTTATGTAAAGCGAAAGTAGAAACATTTTAATTTATCGTGTTATTATTTTATTAAATCACTAGCATTGCCCGCAGCTCCACCCGCGTTCAGATAACCACAAAACAAAATTCTTAAGTACAAATACATATTAGTATACTCTTACATTGCAGTTTTTGTACTTTTTCCCAATAATGAGATGTTTTCCCGCGCGTAAAAAGTATCCTATATGTTGACCCGGATAACCAGCTATCACCATACCAAATTTCATCAAAATCCCTCCAGTAGTTTTTCTGTGATGCGGTAACAGACAGACAGACAAAAATTCTAAAAACAGATTCGGCCTCTGTATCGATAATAATATTTATTTCAATAAGATTTTCCAAAAAATATTTAACGTACAGATTCGGCTTAGTTACAATTTTATTATATGTATAGATTACTATAAGGCTATTAGCCACTTAGCCTCGCTTCGCTCGGTTGCGTCTCTAGATATGCGGATTTTGTTCAAAATTTTATGGGTTTTAATTTTTTTGAGCAAACTCTAATTCTATTTTCTAAAATAAAAGTAGCCTTAGTTACTCCTTATAATATTCAGCTATCTGACAGTGAAAGTCCCGTCAAAATCGGTCTGGCCGTTTCCGGAGATTCGCCAGAACAAACAGACATACAGACGGAGGGACGGACAGACGGACGGACAGATAAAAAATAGAAAATCGTTTTTTTTTCTCTTACAAGTCCCGTATATAGTTTCGTATGCATTTAGTAAAAAGTTGTTATTTTGACATTACAAACAGGTAGACACTTCAATTTTATTTATATTTTGTATAGATAAGTACACAAAAGATACTAGTTTCTTGTCATCATAGCGTTTTCTTTGGTAAAACTTATGTACTGGATACTAAATTACAAACATGGAACTGTCATTTTAAATATTTACTTTTCATTTAATATTGAGGGGAAAGTACAATTTAATAGTGATGTTGCGGAAATGTTTATAAAATCATAAAAATATTAACAGCTAATAATATTTAATTAAGTCAGTTTTACATTTGCGGTAAACCGAAACGAGTTCATTATACACGCAATTATTAATTTTCATTATAGTATTATTATTATAACTTACCTACATATATAATATCATATTAAACTAGCGATATGACCTCGCTTCGCTCGGGTGGGTCCCTGTGCACGCACATAATGTTCACAATTTTATGAGTTTTAATTTTTTACGCAAATCTCTAATTCTTTTCTATACATATAATAAAATTGTAACTAAGCCGAATCTGTATATTAGATATTTTTTAGAAAATCTTATTGAAATAAACATTATTATCGATATAGAGGCCGAATCTATAGTTTTTAGAATTTATGTCTGTCTGTCTGTTATCGCATCGCAGAAAAACCACTGGAGGGATTTTGATGAAATTTGCTATGATAGCTGGATATCCGGGTCAACATATAGGATACTTTTCACCGCGGGAAAATATCTCATTTTTGAGAAAAAATACAAAAACTGAATTATAAAAGTATACTAATATCAATATGTAAAACCTAAGAATTTGGTTTTTAATCATCTGCTGATTGCTGATTTTTAAATAAAAGTACACTAAGTTGCTTCTTATAACATCAGCTATCTGTCAATAAAAGTGTTTCAAAATTGGTGTAGCCCTTTCGGAGATTAGCCGGAATAAACAGACAGACAAAGGGTTACTTATACCAAAATATACTTATTCATGTGCATTTAGTTAAAAAAGTTGTTATTTAACATTACAAACAGACAATTCAATTTTATTTATTTATATAGATAAGTAAACTTTATTTGTAGCCTATGTACTAGAGACATAATAGAGTTCAAACTAGGCAAGTTAATTAATTGTATACAGCAAATGCCTAGTCATCGCATTATTTCAAAGAAGAGATCAATTAGCAGAACTGACTTCCGTTAAAGATTATGTAATTGGACGAAGAGGGTAGTGTTGAAAATATATAGTATCTGTACTGATAATGCCTGCGAGCGATAGGGGATTGTTATGTAGACAGCTTTCAAATGTTAGGCAGACGCGAGGGGACCCCTGACTCATCAAGTAACTTATACGACGTATAGCATATTGCTCATTTTTACTTAATAAAGCGTGAAATTTCTAGAATATATACATAAATAAATAAATCAATATATATTGTATAAAGACAAAAGTCTTTGGGAAAACAATTTTTTGCGTATGTAAATATAAAAGAAACTGATATTCTACCAAAATCCTATGTTATATTTTTGCTGGGTACTCATATTACATAAATATATAAAAACGACATTTCTATGATTTTTATCAAATTAGTCATTTCAGTTAGTAATTAGCATCTTGATGGACTAGATAAGTAAAGTTATATTATAAGACCAAAGAAAATCTCACAGTCTCATAACTGCTCCGGGAAATAGCAAGAAGCTAAAAAATTGCTTTAATATTTTACAGTTTTTATTTTAAAACAAAAAAATATAAAGAACTCAGAAATATATTTTACGAGTGTAGAACTCTTTATCTAGGTATCCTTATCCTTAAGGGATTGTTGTATTAGGTTTCAATCGCTATTTATGGGATAGTTATAATATATAACCTTCAAAATTCTCAAACTACTTATCTATTATGATTTAAAACACATATATCCCTTTAAAAGTGTCAAAGATGTATGGATAGACGACGTCAGCTTGGTAATTATAGGTTTCCAACATTTTGGCACAAATTATAGACTTTGACAACTTGTAAAATCTTTCAGATCAATTCGTTTTAACAAAATAACGTACAAGTATTTTTTTTTAATGTTGGGACATTAACACACAACGCCATCTAGTTCCATGGTAAGCTACGAGGCTTGTGTTAAGGATACCAGATAGTTGATACACTACACATATATTACTTTAAATACATACATATTATAAATATTAACACCCATGACTGGAGTACAAACATTCGTGCTCATCACACAAACGAATGCCCCCAGCGGGCTCAAACCCGCGACCGCTGGCACAGCAATTAAAGTCACTACCAACTGAGCCAAACGTGTCGTGAAGATTAAAAGTCTATAAGGTTAGGTTAGGTTAGGTTAGGTTAGGTTTTCCGGGGCAGAGGCTGACTGCTACCGGACGCGTCCCCCGGGTGGCGGATAGGGGAAGCCACTCGCGACTGTTCCCCCAGACAGGAGCTTGTGGTACCGGAGCAATCCGGCGCGGACCAACAGCCAGGAGGGGCAGGGGGAGCGGTGTCAGGAGGGCGCCGTCTCCTTCTTGGAGGTAGCGCGGTGTCCCCGGTCGTTTTGCGGTAGGAGGCGCTGCGCGGGCCGTGCTGCCGGGGCTAGCCCGTCGGTGCGGCGGCTGGAGCGGGGCCAGTTCGGTGGTCCTGCGTCTGGCGTGGGTGTCGGCAGCCATTTTGGTCCGGAGGTGGGCCGACGGTAGGGGGGCCGCGGGGGAAGAGGAGTGTCGGTATGGCGATGCGCCGCTCGTCCCTATCTCCCGCGGCCTAGCGGGGCCACCACCGTTGATGGTGGACGCGGTGGGGCTGTAGGGGAAGGGGAGTGTCTGTTACCGCATCACGGAAAAACCACTGGAGGGATTTTGATGAAATTTGGTATGGTGATAGCTGGTTATTCGGGTCAACATATAGGATGTTTTTTACTGCGGGAAAATGTCTCATTTCTGAAAAAAATACAAAAACTGCATTGTAAGAGTATACTAATATGTGAAACCTAAGAATTTGGTTTTTGGTCATCTGAACACGGGCGGAGCCGCGGGCAATGCTAGTTAGATATAATTCTATAGCTACAGAAAAGACAATTTTGTTATAGATACCCGTATTCGATGTTGTCCCATGATTTAATTCCTTTAATTTGGTCTTCAATAATGTTTTATTTGTACAGCCTAAAATAATAAGTTAATGTTTAGTTAAGAACATAAATAATCTTATTTTATATAAACGTTGTCAATAACAAAAATCGATGTTATCAAACACTTGGCAGTGGAAGATATGGACGTCGTAAAAACGTCTCAACAGAAGGCATGGTTCAATTTGGCGAAATTTAACTGCTATCTACAGCGATAGCATTTTACAAGTTATTAGCGTAACAAAATTGCGGACGATTTTTCTCCTTTTAAGTATTTCGCCGATTGTATCTTTCAGTAACAAAAATGGCATTTTACCTCCTTAATGGTGCGCTAGCTCGACCTTGGTCTGGTAATGACGTTACAAAAGGAATCATTTATTTCAACTTTTTGTTTATTATGGTATTATATCCTTACAAATTGGGTAGATTCTATTTTCATAGTCGATTTAATCATCATAATCAGCAAGTAGTAAAAAAGCTTCTGTAATGAAAATTAATTATCATTTAACTTTTGATTTTAAAGCTCCAATCTACGTGTGCAAAAGATGGATATATGATCGTTGACGTATTAAGACCTAATAGTGTAAGTATATAAACGTAAAGAAAACCACTTCATATGTAAGTGATTTTTTAAGTTTATTTTTATTGCATAAATACTTTTTAATTGATTCCAAATTTACTTTATTTTTTTTAGTTTTTTAAGTTTGACATTTAATAAGATAATTGATATAGTAGGGGAATGTGGGGGGAAACCGGATAGGGGGTGAAAACAGATAGTTCCTATTTCATTGCTCCACGTACAGCTGTCTCATTCTAGCTAGTAGAGAAATACGCGCGAACGCTTACTCAGTGCGGTTGCAAATGGCGGCGACGGTATCATCTCGGCGCGTGCGTCTTTATAACGAAATTTAAAAACAAGGGTAAGTTATCTAATATTTAATTTTTTTTAAAGAGTTATCATTAAACTTAGGGGTGTGCTATCATATACAGTTGTATTTTTTAATAAGTAATACATATTTAACCTTTTAAAACGGTATTGGTTGTTGCTGTGAGTGTAAGCATACCTGTTACTTATTACAATTTCAAACATGGTACTTGTGGGGTACAAGCGGACGGGGTGATTTCGACTACTCGGTTTCACCCCGATCGATTTTATATGTATGTATTGTGGGTGTTTGTTTTATTCCTCTTTTTAATTACTATTTATTTTTTACTTTTTACAGAGTGCGAGTGACAACATGCCACGAACATATGTGAAAAAGTCAGATAGGTTGCAATGGTCGGAGTCAGACATGCTTTTAGTCATAAATTCGGTGATAGAAGGTAGAATGGGATCTTTTAGCGTTACATAAAGTGTACCCAAAAGTTCCTAGAAGATCGTGTAAAGAAGATCAAGTGTGAAAAATCCAAAGACGAAGTGTTTAGAAAGTACCCCGTTACTGCAAAATGCGTTTTCACTGATGAGCTGGAAAGTATGATAGTCGATCATATCAAAACTATGGAATCTCTACTATTTGGATTGACTATAACAAATCTGCGACGTTTGGCATTCCTAGTAGCTGAAAGAAATAATTTAAACCATCCTTTTAATAGAGAAACTGAACTGGCTGGCTTAGATTGGGTTAGTGGATTTCTTAAACGACATTCTGAATTATCATGAAGATCACCCGAAGCAATGTCAACTGTAAGAGCAATGGGCTTTAATAGAGCTGTAGTATCATTTTTTAATGTTTTAGATACCATTTATGCTAAGCACGCTTTCAATCCCACGCAAATTTATTACATGGGCGAGACTGGATTGACCTCTGTACCACAATGCAAACTTAAAAAAACCGACTTCCAGGCACTAAAATGTAAAAAATAACTAAACGGGGGTTTTCATTAAGAATAGATACCTAATCAGATATTTTTGAATCAGTAAAAAGACGAATAAAAAAAACTATCAAGAGGATTTGAAGTCTTTGGTTTGAGGCTAAAAGTACAGTCAAAATAAGTACACAAATGAATGGTACCAATGCATTGCTTGACTTAAATGGGCTCACGAAAGTTGCATCGGTTTTTCTGAGCAAGAATTATTATTTTTTGTATGCAAAACTGCGAATAATTTGAATATTTAGTTTTATTATTAGTATCTGTATTCACCCCTAGACTATAAAATACCTGTCCGGTTTGACCCATAGGTATGGGGTGAATACGGATTTATAATTTTTAATTAAAATTGTTCTATTTTGTAGTTATTAAGATGTATCTCAAACATTTTCATACCAAAGTTATGCCTAAGGTATACTTAAACGTTTATAATATTGATTATCTTAATAAATAGCATAGTGATTTATTTATTGTGTCTTCTTCTTAACTATCCGGTGTCCCCCCACCTTCCCCTATGTAATTATAAATTTTCCTCGAAGAGTTTATTTATTAGTTTATTGTTATTTAGATTGAAATAGAGGCTTTAAATGATGTTTCTTTTATAATTACAGGTGAGATAATATTTTATTGTAAGTGTAATTTTTAAAATGTTTTTGTATTTAAATTCTAATAATGAAATAAATCTTTTATTATTACAGAAACGCAGTTAAGTCTTTATTTTTCAAATAAGATAAATAATATTATTATATATATTTCATACTTTATAAAGTAACTTCATCCAAGACAAAAAGCATTCCATTGTTAATCAATTAAAGCCCGTTGCCAGTGAAAACATACCACGTAAACAGTATATGACCGTAAACAACAGTAATAGCGTATAAAGGGGCGCGGCAAAGGCGTGGTACGTCTGGGACCCTTCCGTAAAACTAGCTATTAATTGTACAATGACAAATAAAATACAAATCAGTATTCGAATTTCATGTATACCTACAGGGTTATGTCATTTTCTTATTCACTCTGTTCTTGTAGTGTCATTTCAATCTATACCTTCCATCACCATACCAAATTTCATCAAAATCCCTCCCGTGGTTTTACTGTGATGCGGTAACAAACAGACAGACAAAAATTCTAAAAACTATAGATTTGGAATCTTTATCGATAATAATGTTTATTTCAATATGATTTTCCAAAAAATATGTAATGTACAGATTCGGCTTAGTTACAATTTTATTATATGTTGTATACATAGTGTCAGTTTATTGGACTAAATAAGTAATTTTCGAATATTTTTTTTCCAAAATTTTCCCATTTCTATTGCAAGTACAAATTATAGCTTATCACTTTTTCTTCGAACAAATTTTATATTGTAATAAGATAATTTTATCCAAATCTGCTATATTTGGCTTAATAGTACCGAACTCTCAGCCATTTGCGCGGAAAATATTATAGGGCATCCCTTTGTGGGAAAGCAAACAGGCATAGACTTAAAGATTTCCAACGACAAATGAATACCACCACAAAGCTGTTACTTATTAAGAAATTCGTAATAGACAATTACAATAAGTACCCATAATAATACCATTATTCAGTTACTCAAAATCAGGACTTTTATTTTGCAAAGTTAGAAAAGGGCTGTACCTACTGCATAATACACATATTAATTAGTCTATTTATTTATTAAGGATCTCCAGCAGAAGTATATTTATATTATTATCTTTAAACGAGCAATTCTTGTATATATATAAATATATATATAATCTGAATCTCGGAAAGAGCTCCAACGATTTTCATGAAATTTAGTACACGGGGGGTGTCGGGGGCGCAAAATCGATCTAGATTAGTCTTATGTCTGAGAAAACGCGTGTTTTCGAGTTTTCATGCAGTTTTCTTTTGCATTATTCCACACAAAATATGGTCGGTAATTTCGCACATTCTGGCATAAACATCGTGGCCAAGCGATTGATGGAAACGAAGTTATTACTTTTGTTTTTTTTTAAATATTTATTCAATTTTTTAGTTTAAAAAAAAAGAAAATTGTACTTTAGGCCTAAAACTCCGAGCGAAGCTCGGTAGCCCAGGTACTAACGATACAAAAAATACAAGCTCTTTGGACAGTGTTTAAAATATACCCCCAATTACTGGAGAACACAACATGCACTAAAACAGTGTTGATAATATGCATTATCTCTTATGTAATTTATATTACTCGAAGAACCATAAATAACATTGACTTTTATAACATACCTATTACGTTTTGAATGTCCCCACAAATGACACACATTGTGAGTTTTATTACTTTATAAAACTTTGTGATTATTGGTTCTTTAATTTTATTGAATTAACATGGTGTAATAGTAATTTATTCGTTGTGTATAATATCTCCTTAGAATTACTCATTTAGTTATTATTCTAAGCTATAAATAAAAATTTGGTAATCTATCTCTTATATATCTACATTCTACATATGTATGTATGTATATAATAATAATAATAAATAAATAAATATATTGGGACATTAACACACACCACCATCTAGTTCCATGGTAAGCTACGAGGCCTGTGTTATGGATACCAGATAGTTGATACACTACATATATATAATTTTAAATACATACATATTATAAATATAAACACCCATGACTGGAGTACAAACATTCGTGCTCATCACACAAATGAATGCTCCCAGCGGGACTCGAACCCGCAACCGCTGGCACAGCAAGCAGGGTTACTACAAACTGAGCCAAACGTGTCGTATAAATTTTTCCTCTTATAAAAATTATAAGAGGATAATTTATATTAATATTGACAATGAAATATGAAGGTAAGTCCTGATTAGGTAAGTGCATATTTACTAACAAAAAGGAACTCAATCTCAAGTCACAAAGGAATGGTGAATTAATTAATAGCTAAATACAGTCGAAACCGCGAGTATCACTTAGTTTAACACAAAATCAAACTAGCGACCAGTTAAATAGAAAGACCAGTTAAAACTGCCTCGGTGGTGTAGTGGCTAGCATGTACGGACACACACCTGGAGGTCCTGGGTTCGAGTCCCGGGTCGGGCCAAGTTAAATTATTGAGTCTTTCTGTATAAGTAAGCCTCAGTAACAGCCCGGAGTTGGGAAGTTGGCGGTGTTTCACCCCCGTGCCTCGGAGAGCACGTAAAGCCGTCGGTCCTGCGCCTTAACTCTCACTGGTCGTGTCGAACAGTCGTCCCACCGGAATATGAGAGTGGCAGGAATAGAGAGTGCACGTTGTGTCTGCGCGTACACTTGTGCACTATAATATCTCCTGCGCAGTTGGCTAGTCTCAATGAGATTGGCCGCCGTGGCCGGAATCCATCGAGAGAACATCAACATCAAATAGAAATTACATAGAACTTAGTTTTTGCCCGCGGTTTCCATCGCCATTCCATCCAATTTTTATCAAAATCTGCACAGCTATTTAAGCGTCAAAAGATAACAGACGGAGTTACTTTCACATTTATACCTATATTAGTACGGATTAGTGAATTAATCTATACATATAATAAAATTGTAACTAAGCCGAATCTGTACATTAAAAATTTTTTGGAAAATCTTATTGAAATAGACATTATTATCGATACAGAGGCCGAATCTATAGTTTTTAGAATTTTTGTCTGTCTGTTACCGCATCACATAAAAACCACTAGAGGGATTTTGATAAAATTTGGTATGGTGATACCTGGTTTTCCGGGTCAACATATAGGATATTTTTTACCGCGAGAAAATATCTAATTTCTGAGAAAAAATACAAAAACTGCATTGTAAGAGTATACTAATATGTAAAACCTAAGAATTTGCTTTTTGGTCATCTGAACGCGGGCGGAGCCGCGGGCAATGCTAGTGTTATTATATATCATATTCATTAAACAGTCACTTTTTATATTGAGTTTATTTTTTTAATTAGTTCTCTCTTAGCTATTATTAAAATATCGCTGTTTAGTAGATAATAAATATACTTGAATAATATGCACTAACAATAACAATAAGTCCTTAAATAATTATGACAAAGGATGAGGCTAATCGAACTCGAGTGATAAATAGAATGTAGTGAACAATGCTTATTATTTTATAACTCTCTATTTTAATACGACAATCGTCATGGCATAGTAATGCAGACTATCTATTATGGGGGGCACGGATTCGATTCCAATCGGTACAAATATGTATAGTTACTGACGTCAAAGACAAATTTATGTTGTTATATTTCTTTTATTTTAATATGTATCTCTTTTGAGTTTACAAATGAAGGCAAGCCTAGGCCCTAGGGGTCTAATATATACTCGTAGCTCCGACACCTCCTTAAGAGACTTAAACTTGTTTGATGTGACACATTCGCCAAGATCCATCTTTCAGTGACTGAAAGTCAAGTATAGACTATAGAGAAGTGCTCAAAGGACATCGTCGACTAATGTGTAAAAAATATGAAAAAAATGAAAATCTACAAAAAAAAATCTACGAAAAATCTACTCTAAAGAGACCCACAAAATGCTGTAATGGGTAATGTAACGTAAACATCGGCTAAAGATGTAGGATAGTTGGTCACAGGTTTCATTACCGCGAGGAAACTCGTAAGGCAGTTTTTTTTGTTATTATGCAGATTAATTCCACTCTTTCGAGCTTATCTCTTGTGTTTCAATTTGGATAGCCAAGAGAGGCATTTTTAGAGACGGATGTTGTTTTCTTTTGGAGAGATCAAGTCAGCCACTCACCAGCTCACCATATGTCTACGGATTTATTATTATAATAAGCATTGTGATTGAAATTAAGTATTTATAAACTAGCATTGCCCGCGGCTCCGCCCGCGTTCAGATGACCAAAAACCAATACGATTTACATATTAGTTTACTCTTACAATGCAGTTTTTGTATTTTTTCTCAGAAATGAGATATTTTCCCGTGGTAAAAAGTATCCTATATGTTGACCCGGATAACCAGCTATCATCATAATCATGTCTATTTCATTAAGAATTTCCAAAAAATATTTAATGTACAGATTCGGCTCAGTTAGAATTTTATTATATGTATAGATTAATAGCAATGTATTTTACCAACGCATAGTTTGTAAAAGTAGGCACCTTTATTTTACACACATATAATGTACATACATAATCTATATATATAAAAGAAAGTCGTGTTAGTTACTTCGCTTATAACTCAAGAACGGCTGAACCGATTTAGCTGAAAATTGGCAGGGAGGTAGTTTAGAGCCAGGAGAAGGACATAGGATACTTTTTATCCCGTTCGACCGCGTTCCAATTTTTATGATATTTTAATTTTTGGATTTCTCTTAGTCCGGAATAGGTAAGTATTAAAACATATAATTAAAATGTGAGAAAGAAAGATTTTTTCTTTTTATATCTATTTAAAACGTACCTAGCGACGAACCCGAGCGAAGCGAGGGTGAGCCGCTAGTAATACACTAAAACATTCTTAATTAAATCTAGTCAAGAGCTTTATACTTAACTGAAACTTTAGTAGTCACAAAATTCTCATAAATTAAATTTTTCAAGGTAATTTCTTGCAAAGTTTCAAATAATCTTATTTTACTTTTAAAACATTTTGTGTGTAGACTTTGTTAAGAAGTAAGTAAATCTAATAGTATTTAAGTATAAATCATAGTACGTGCATATATAAAAAAGTAGTGATATAACGTGCTTTTATCCTGTTTAAGCCGCATCTAGAATTTGAACTCTTATCATCATCCGCTAAAATAGGCTTAATCTAACAAGTCAGCTGTTATTAAATATAATTATTTTGTTTTCTTTGAACCAAAAAATAATAATTAACCTTCCTGCCTATACCTATAGGTATGCCTATGTCACAGATCATATATAATTTTCAAGTAAAATAATCTGGAACTAGTAACCAAAATCTGATTTATGAGCGCTATAAAGTATCTAACCTTGAACTTAATTTTTTTGCTCATTTTTTTATTATAACAACACAATTTCGTGCCTCCATGCCACTGAAGCACCATTGAAAGTACTAGAACAAAAACTCGTTCCGCCCTAAATGAACCTTTTCCGTTGACGAGGTATAATTGTTGCATTTTTATTTTACTATTTTTATATACAAATGTCATATACATACCTACATACTGCCTACAATAAACAATAATTATAAAAAATCTAGCAGTACCCGGCCTCGCCTGCGTTCAAACTTTTAAAAAAACAAACTCTTCGACACACCGACTGCAGCGTCATCTACTTACCGGGTCTATTTATGAATTTAAGCCTTGCAGGAATCCACTTGAACATACACAAAAAATATCATCGTTTAGGAGAAGATCAGTGATATACCAACAGTAGCGCCACCTACCGGGTCCAATTATGTTTTCAAATTAAATACAATTTAATTGTTTAATAATAGACACACGAAATTTCATCCAAATCGATCCAGCCCTTTAGGAGGAGCAAGGTGACAAACACACATACAGAAGAATTATATATATTTAAATAAACATAATTAATAATAATTCTAAGTATAAACTGAATGAACTGAAATATTTTTTATACATTACTTCTAAGATAGAGAACATGAAAGTGTTTCACATCAGCTTTTCCCCTTTTATAGTTCAATGTGGCCACTTTACAACTCTTATCTATCCTAAACTGACAAACATTTGTGTGACTAATACAAACGTTCTTCTAGTTCGACATTGAATTCATATCGAGACTATAATCCACGTACTAAGCAGCATCTAAGCTCAATGTTGTGCACCACAATCCTTCGTTGATGTACTTTTATCATCGACAGATAGAACGAACGAACTTCTCACTCAATTATTCACTTGTGCCACTATCGAAAATTAAGTAGGTACCTGTTGCAACACTTCATTTTAGCCAATCGGAGAAAAACATCTGAAAAACTGATAAAAGCATTAATTTCGAATTGAAAATAACTTACGACAAACCTTTTTAGACGACACGTTTGGCTCAGTTTGTAGTAACCCTACTTTCTGTGCCAACGGTCGCGGGTTCGAGTCCCGCTGGGGGCATTAATTTGTGTGATGAGCACAAATGTTTGTACTCCAGTCATGGGTGTTTATATTTATAATGTGTATGTATTTAAAGTTATATATGTGTAATGTATCAACTATCTGTTATCCATAGCACAAGCCTCGTAGCTTACCATGAAACTAGATAGATGGTGCTGTGTTAATGTCCCAACATATAATGACTCAAACTCATCTCTCCATAATAATATTAAGGACTTTTAAAGCTTTAATATTACGTCAACATCTACATTGTAACTAATGACTTAATTATAGAATTTTTGATAACTTTAATTAAAACATAATATTAATGTTAACTTCAAATCCTAAACTTTCGTTATCCAAATTTGCTTAAGTTTTAGACAGACGATACTTAAGTCGTTTTTACTTTATGAGTGGGATAATAAAGTATCTTGTCTTTTTTAAGATGGTTAGTAGTTTTTAAATATATATAGAGCTTTATAAGCTTATTCTGTAAGACAAAGATAATTAAAGGCGATAGTAATTTAATTTTCATTCGATTTTGCATATTCGATATCAAACGCGACAGCTAAAACGTAGCTACAGGATCGATAAGAAGGCTTAAAGGATTAAATTTGTTAACAATCTCGCGTACTTTTAATTCTGTTACAATGAAAGTAACTAAGTACATTGTCAAGTTTTCTATTATTCATTTAATTTTCTAGAAAAGTCCTGAAACGTTTCGCATCACGATCCTTTGCGTGACGAACTAAGGACGGCGGCAAAGTTAAGTGTTACTCAGCTAATAACATTAATTAAAAGCGTATTGTTCAACGAGATTTTCAGTAATAACCCAGTAGTTAAGTATACGAATCTATACATATAATAAAATTGTAACCAAGCCGAATCTGTACATTAAATATTTTTTGGAAAATCTTATTGAAATAGACATTTTTATCGATACAGAGACCTAATCTATAGTTTTAAGAATTATTGTCTGTCTGTCTGTTACCGCATCACAGAAAACCTACTGGAGGGATTTTTAAGAAATTTGGTATGGTTATAGCAGGTTATCCGGGTCAACATATAGGATACTTTTTACCGCGGGAAAATATCTCATTTTTAAGAAAAAATACAAAAACTGCAATGTAAGAGTATACTAATATGTAAAACCTAAGAATTTGGTTTTTGGTCATCTGAACGCTGATATAAAGCTATAGATAGGTACTCTGTTTTACTATTATCGTTGACATAACCTTGTTGAGACAAAGGAATTGTGTTACCTGCAGTATCTTTTTGGTTAACTAATCAATACTACCACTCACTGTCTCATAAAAATGTCTAGAAATAATCTAATAATGAATCTACATAATATTAGTCAAAAAATTTTTAGAATTCCATAAGGCATTTTATTGTAGAATTTTTGTCTGCTAAGTATTTTATTTAATCTAAATTTTAATTTAACTATTAAATCGTATTAAATATTCATATTAGTCTACAGTATCACGAGGCGCACGTTTCTAGTAAGGCAGACTTACAAATATCAGGAACGCAATCATTTTCACATCGGATATAGTATTACGCGTCAAATTAAGCTATAGAGAGCAATAGACGTCTAGAACAGGGCTCAGGAGAAATGGAACGCTCGACTATTGATATAACTCGAGGAAACTTGAAACTAAGTGAAGACGCTCATATAATCGTTGAATGTTTACAGTCTTAAAGTTACAGTATTTTGATAGGTGGATATTACTCCAGCAGGTTTTCATATAACATTTTATCTAATCCATACTATATAATAAATTTGAAAATAGCTCTGTCTGTCTGTTTATTCTAATATATTGTGATGCTTAAATGCTGAGCAGATTTCAATGAAAGATCACATCATGGGAATGGACGTATACTATGTTTTACGTCTGCTGCAAAATAAGTTACCAATAAAATTTTTAGAAAATTCTATTTATCCAATACCCCTTTGTAGTTGGCATTTAACATTTAGTAAGAATGTGAAATTCTTAGCGATTTGGATTTAAGTTTTAACATTTAATTTGATAACACGTTTGTGATTTAAATATGACTTCTCTGGTAGTCTCTCCAAAAGTAATTTTTCAAAATTCACTGCTCCTCAGATTCTGCGACATGCGATAGATCATCGCCTTAGAAGGAAGTTAATATTTCGAGTGTCGATACCTCGTATGTTACGAGCGGTATGATGTAATTTTAATATAGTAAGATTTTTTAATTTCAATTTATTACTGTTTGTTTGTTCTAAATTTCTTTTCCAAGCCAAGTAAGTCACTTTAGTCTTAATGAAGTTCCAAAAACAACTTCCCTCCCAAACGTTTCAATGTTTATCTTAAAGTCTAGATAAGTTGAGGAGTCTGAAAAAGTATTATTTTATTGATATTACTGACTGTTGAAAGAAACTGAAGATTTTGAGACATCAAGTTGATAAATCTAACAGTTTTCAAGAAAATAGATAAGTAAAAATATGAGAAAGTGGTGAACAGTATGGCATGTGTTAAACACAAAACAGTATGTGCGATATAAAAGAGCTAAAACGAGATTTTTAAATATTACTAATATTATTTTAATAGATGCATATATCGAGGAGCGACTATTTTTTAAAACAAATTAAGTCATCGGCTAAAATTATACAAGAAAATATAGAATAAAACTTTGCAGACAAAATATTACTTATGTTAGCCGATAATTAATAAGAATCAATCTTTTATTATTGAGCAGTTTAGAATTGGCAAATTTAATATCGTTCTTAGCTTTGCGCATCGACTTCGAGCAATTAAATAAACACTAGTTAGCTAACAAATGATCCAAGTACATAAATGTAAACTTGGTCTAATAATTACCAATCTCGATAAACACGGCTGCGGCTTTCAAATATCAAAACAAGTTTGCAGAAATGATTTATTTACATCTAAAAATACTAGATAGAATACCAAAATGAACACTTCTTATACCATTTCTATATTTTTTTCTATAATAATTCGTTTCAAAGTAGAATAACCCTTCAACTTAATCAAGCGTTGTCACTTGCTCTGAGAAGTTCATTTGCTGAGCATATAAGGAAAGGGTTGCATTTTAAAATACAACTAAACCTATAAATGATTAAAAAATTAAATTTCGTGTAGCACTTATCGAGTAATCATACGCCAAAATGCTTTACATCATTTTGGAAAAGAGCTGATACTCTTACACTGCTGAACCGACTAACTACTGACTACATCCATGACAGAGACATACTCCAAGTATCTGATTTTTTTTTTATTTATTTGGATAAGCACACTTACAACATACATACACAGCATTTGTAAATTAATTAATAACAATAATAATAGAACTTATATGTATGTCAATTACTAGTGTACATAGCACTTCCACATTCAATGATTAAAAGCACAAAAAAATCATAACTGTAATATTAAAAACAGAGCAAAGAAATAACTAAATCTAAATAATATCATTTTACAGAGGAAATAGATAATAATAAAAGAAATTGAAATAATAATCATTTACAAAAAATAATAATTTAAATTAAGAATAATAATGGTCATGCATATTATAATAATAATTTAGTATCTTATTTCTAAAAATTGGATGAAAGTCATAAAAAATGTCAATGCCAGGTATTGATCTGAGTATATCATTATATTTATTACACAACCGCACCAAGGGGGCTTGCTTGCCAATATTAGTCCTAACGCAAGGAGTATAAAATATATTGTGGATATGAGCACTTCTATGTGTTCTAGAAGGGACTGATATTAGTATTCTCTCGGTTAATTCAGAATTAGTTAGATATGCTATATTATAATATAATTATAATAAACAAACAGAGTTTTCTTTCGAGTATTCAAATTTACATAATTTTCACACATTACGCTGCCTAAACGAAACCTTTTTCTTTTCGCCGGAATTTACGCTAAGACCCTCTTTACATTATGAATATTCAAATTACGATTTTAATGTTAGCGACCAGTAAACGAGGCTCGGTAATTGTTAGGGGAGACTTAAAAAATGTAAAACAATTGGAAACAATTCCAAATGTAAATAATACGAGAATAATATTCAGACGTAGAGAATAGAAGAACCTTTTTAAACTGCATACCGTCGAGTGGCGCTGAGTACTTTAAAGTATAAAACTGACTAGGGCTACCAAATACATATATATATGTACTTATATGAGGACATTGGACATCTTCTAAATATTTCACATTTGATATCCAACACATGTAATGTTTTTTCAATATACACTTTTTTTTTCTAAAATACAATTTTTTTCTATAAAGAAAACTTTCTCTCTTATAATAATGACATAACATTTTGATCGAAAATAATGACTGATTATATATAAAATTTGTTCGTTATTTGCAAATTTCGATATTATGCTTTTAATGTAGCGTCCCTATAGAGAATTTAATTCTTTGCATTTTGAAAATTTCCCTAAAGACTGACAACCCTGGATTGGGAGGAAAGAGGGTGTGAGGGTGGTAGTGTCAAAGCTAGCCAACGATCAGTCACTGTCAAGTTGCCGATAGCGAGAGACGTCTCGGTATTGCGTAGAATTTTATCGTTAACGATATCAATTCGTGCTGTTAATCGAAATTTTATTTTTCTTGATAGGTTCGCTCACTTAGATATCGAATTATGTGTCAATCTTATCCCATATCCGTTCAATAATAAAAGATTATTGTGTAGGGTTCAAGAATCAAGTATCGCTGTAACAAACATACGTTATTTTATTAAAATAATACTACATTACTAATTATTAAAAAAGAATACTACAGTATATTAACTATTATCATATTATTTCACATTCTAGAAGAACTTTGAAAATATAATTAATTATTTGAAAAATAATATATTAATATAATTTGGTATTTGATACCGTAATATTCCTAACAAAAAACATCTACTGAGGCATTTTTCTCAAGTTTAATCTCGCTTGTCAGTTACAGCTTCCCTCATTAATTAACCGTTACGGGAGCAGCATCCACGATCAATTTACCAATAAAATTTAACATCTTTTTCTCAGCCTAATAGTCGATCCCTAGTTACTTGCTCCTAAAAATTCTAAGACGATAAAAATCTAAATGTAACAAAAATAAAATGCGCAAAATACGATTGTGTCATATTCTAAAATTGCTGTTAATTAAATATATTTGTAATTTCAATTACTTCCTTTAATGTAAATAAGAAAAGTAAATGGCGATTTCTGATGTGGGAGTACACATTATTATAGTAGAAAAATGCCAAATATTGGTCGGTCGTCTGAATTTTTATTCAAATCTTGCAAGCTTCTATTTGAATCTATCGATGCATTTTTATCATCTCGAGTCTGCATTGGAAGATCGCCGAGAATTTATTACTTCACTGATTTTTTCAATTGCTCTAAATGGTACCAAGCGAGATTTATAAGGCATTCTCTCGCAGAGTCACGTAATGCTCGTCCCCTTTGTCGGTGACCCGTACTCGTGATAAGTTCTTCGAAAGAAAAAAATAGGTTGTAGTTCTTAGACATCCGATCGTTAAATTGTTTAACTTCTTACCTACTAGTTGCAGACAAATGGATAAAATTATTTATCAGATAATAACATATATATTAAATATATAGCAAAAAAAACTAATTTTTATATCAGAGACCTTATCATCAATAACAGTAGAAGAAGTTTAATTCAATTTAACTCGAAATAAAAAATACCGATACCGAAGTTAAAACAAACGTATTCAAAGTTTAGTTATTTATTGCGAATAAATTACTTGGAGGCGAATAAAACAAACAATAAACTTAACTTTGTAAGGAAATCAAACGTTATAAAACAAATAGAATATAAACTCCAGCGACAAGAGCTCAGAAAGCCACAAAGCGAGTATTCGTAGATGCGGGCGCCCATAGTTTTTACTAGCGAAGCGTGACTTTTTTGCTTAGCAGCCCCACTCGCATCCGGATTTGCATCCTGCAACCGAATGGACTTTGAATAAAGATGGGATCGTGTCTTCTGGTTTTATATCAAAATACTGGCGAGTTTTATACAGCGTCCTTTAAAAAATGATTTTTAAGAGAGCAACACCACATTAAAAAGTGTCTGGAGAATAAAACAATTTTGAACAGATAACTTTCAGTGCTATATTGATTAAAATCATTGTATTAATGATTTTAATTTGCGAAATAATAAAATCATTTTATTTATGATTTTTATTTGCAAAATTTGAGTTTATGATTTCAAAATAGAAAATAAAAAGTATAGGTTAAAATTTTTACATTGCTTGTCAACAAAATTGCAAACAAAATTTACCACTAAAAACCTATGTATTTGAATTTGTAGAGCGAATTGAAGCTATATAATCGACCTTCAGAAGCACTCCAGTAAGTCACTTGACCCTGCATCGTCACAATGTTCATCTATATATTATATGCTTTGAATAAAAAACTTTCAGTATTCTGTACATTTATATAGGAATTGTCTGAGGATAATTTTTTTAACATAACAATTTCAGTTTTAAATAAAACTATCTTTTCGGATTTTGTCGCGGATTTATTTGCATCTTTGTTTCCCGACGTTTCGAATGCTTTACAGCAATCATGGTCACGGGAGAGACTGAGGTGTTAGATGTCTTTAAGGTATTATATAGTTGTTACAGACAGCCTACCTACAATTAACAAAATGAATTCAAAAAATTGAAAAATGGCAATTTTAATTAATCTTAACTTTTTCAAATTACACATAGATCAATTGTGGCTTAAATAATTAATATATTATGATTTTTTTCTTTATGGTTATAAATATAATAATGGCAACACTAAAAATGTAGATTAGTAATTAATACTTTTAAAATTGTAATAATTATAATAATAACAGCTCAAATTAAATAAACAATATTCTATATTCAATTATAAAGCTAATTAAAATTATATAAAAATATTTAAAGTTAAAAGTTAAAATATTGTAAGGTACTTTAGTGCCATTTTTCAATTTTTTGAATGAAAAAAAAATGAAATAAAATGTCAAATATTCGCGTAAATCTAAGAAAGTATAACAATTTCAGATTTGTATCAACTATGTAAGACTAAACCTTATCTTCATATGCAAGCAATAAACGATTTGTGATATTTAACCACATGTTCACTCTGTAGAATTCAGGATTTATAAAAGCTAGATAAAAATGCAAAAACCTAACAAACATAAAATCTAATAAGCATTACTTAAAAAATCTGAGAGACTACTTGACTTTTTAAACAATTATAGAAATACAATCAATATCAAAATAAAATTACAAGTCTAAGAAAAATAAACAAGATTTCTTGAATATTTCTGAACAGAGATGTCATACGACGTTGGAGGCACTGAGGCATAAAGTCAGCCGTCTTCCGAACGTGACTACCGTTAGTCTCCCGCTTCCCATGTAACATTTCAAATATTTTCATATTTGTTTTATATACAACCTTTACACCATGCCGATACTTTTAACCAGGATCATACAGTTTGAATCCTTTTAATAATATAGAAAACTTTCTATTGAGTTCAAAAAGATTCATAATTTTTTTTTTCATAATAATTTCACATGCCTATATGTAAATAGCGTAGCCAGCACGTGACATTAGATATTTAAAAAAATATATCTTTAAGATATCTTATTATAACACGCACATGAATCCAAATAATGATATTAATTAATAACAAAACGATATGAATTTCATTAGAATTACGAGAAAATATGCAAACAATATACTTTTTTTTTATGTTTTCGACTAAAACTAACTTTTCTCTACGACGGATAAAACTGTTATTTATTTCTTTACTCTCAGAATCTATGATCGCCGCCATTTGTTACTGGACTTCAAACACGTCAGTGGGCGAACAATTGAGGGGACTCGTAGGCATCCCGCCGTATTGTCCGCAACTTGACAAAACCTAAGGAAAAAGATTTCGTGAAGGAACTCCTTTGTATCTACGTTCAATTTGCCAAGCGATCCCGTCTGGCAATAAACAGCGGATGTCATGCACAATTATATATCGATACAAGATCACACGTAGCAAAGAAAAATGTCCTTGATATTTTAGAAATTAAGTCCTGTACAATTTATTTAACTCGGTTTAAAAACATATTAGAAACCACATCAATGAATACGGATGCATCTTTAAAAATCCCGACAATTTGCGATGGTAAATCGCTCGCTTTCTTATCACCAAATCCTGTGATCCGCTTATGTTGTATATTTTAAGGGAATATACAAATTTAAAAAGCAAAACGATTCCACTGTTCTGGATATTTATAGAATGGCGCACAAAGAATTCTTTGTAAACACACGTTTAGACGTTTTACCGTACATTATATTTAAATTTTATCACAGCTTATTTATATGTTATATATTTAAAATATTCTAAACACAGATAGATCGCTAAAATATATTATTAATAAATAATATTTTAAAACTATGAATAATATCGATACGGGACAAGCAATTATTATAAAATAATATAATCGATATTATATTATTCGAGTCCTTTCAATAGTCGCAGCATTATTGTAACAATCATCCAAACTTTCGCATAATATTAGCGATATATTGGGCGCTCGTCCGAATACGGATCACGTGTAGGCAGTCCACGAGGGGGTACGCACCCAAGCGTGCAGGGCGCCCGGCCAGCCCTCTGTTTACTCGATTCACAATAACTCCATTGTATGACTAACTTTTCACATTGTAAGGGGTTATTGGTATGAAACTGAGAAATACTTAGCCTTTCGCCAGTATTTGTTTACTGCTTGTTCACGTAAAGCCATACGCATAGTGTACGCTGTAGACATACAATAAGACTTTATGAAAGAGTTTATTTTTATATGCAATCATTTTCAAATTAGATTATTTAATGAATAAATAATCAACGTTGAAACATAACTTCTAAATATTTTGACTTTTTTGCTTGTAAATTGTAATGTAATTTAAACAGGAACAACTGTCATTCATCAGACCTAAAACAGATTGGTACGCTTACGGTAGTTACCTTTGCGTCACTCATCACTACGCCAGTAATTGAGACCGGTGCGAAAGGTCTCTGTCAGCCTTTATTAGCCCGCCAATATAATCTATTGGTTAGATTAACTTAGATCTCTTAGTGGGAACGTTCCGAACGATTTGCGTAAATTGAACTATTGATTGGATTTCTTTAAGAGCGAAAGCATCTTCATCTTGAAAAGTAATGCTGACTGATCAATTGCTTCTATTGAGAAACTTAATTTAAGTGATCACTGAATATTTTTATTCATGCATTCTATACATAATTTACTTTCACAATTCGTTTCTCTTCTGAGAAGATATCGCAAATTAAACTTCTCAATCTTGTAATAAATTTCTAAAGGATTTGTACAAAACTATTTTTTTAAGTTGTCATAAAAGAGATGATTGATAAGTCCTTCAAGCAATTCAATGAATAAGAGATCTACTAATAATAACATTGTTGGAGTCCATTGTCCGTGGGTTGACCCAATTACCGTCCACAGACACCACATTGAAGCAAAATTGTTCGATCTGTCTACGGAAATTAAATTTTCTGAATACCTATTCGCTCGACTTGGTATTGAAAGTGAAAGTGTAATATTTCCATCCATATTTGAACTCTATCATATCATAATATTGATTCTACTATAACAACAAAAGTCAATGAAGCGTCGTCAATTAACTTTATTAGTTTTTGAGATGGTACAAATTATATGTTTATTGATTATACATTATCATCTATCAAACACTCTACGCTGGCCTGCTATTACGCGTAAAAGTGAGTAATATGTCATTTACAGAAGTCTGTCGAGGAAACATAGTTTCAGAAATATTAAAAATGGGACTGTAACAAGGGTCAGCACAACTAGATCATAAATTGACATGGGATATATTTTGGTGAGTTTGCGATTGCTTTTCATTGAAAACGAAGGGATCACATTAAACTGGTGCAGTAGATGGGGTAGATTTTCTCGATTCATTTGTTATTTCAGGACCGCGGAGTGATCAGTTCACAACTGGTAGGGACGTATTGTAGGCCCTCAGGCCATTGTGTTTTTTTTACGATGACGCAGCGTTTTTCCGCTAAAACGTATCTAAGTCTTTGTGAACTCGCCATCCTGGGAATATTGGACAAGGCGTATGAAGTCTAACGCCACTGTTGTAGTATCTACTGTTATAGTATTCAATTTATTTATAGACTATTGTCCTTATATTTGCAGCTGTAAAGCAAACACCTAATTTAAAAGAGCTCTATTTAATTCGCGAATCTTACACTCCTTAAAAACCTTTAAGGAATTCGAACATAAAAAAGTCAGATTTTCTGTAGATATAAGCTGTTTCTAAACTAATTGTTAAAGTTTGATTATTATATAAATGCCATTTTGATCCCTCCGGATTTTTTTATTCATGCTAGATACAAATTTATATTAGTTATAGTGGGTATAAAGATACATAATGTGTTATTTACAATATCGATATTTTAATATGATGAATAACATATTGTGACTTTTATATTCTATCTATGATCGGAGCGCCACTTTCTGACAATGATTTTGGGCAATACAAGTACAAAAGGCCGTAACCAAAACCAAACTGTCTTATCAAAAAAGTCGTATGTAATACACGCACCATTCAGCGCCTTATTTATCAAACATGTCCTATAAAATATACATACATATCATAATACACTCATTACACATTCTAAACGTATAACACAAATATTACCCTAATAATGAAGGGGAATCAATTATTCAAAGAACTTTATATTTCAGACATGGAGGTTGTAAAATGATTCACTAATTTCCGTTTATGTGTTACATACGCAAGATTTCCGACTACAATATTTTATGACACACTAGTATTGCCCGAGGCTCCGCCCGCGTTCAGATGACCAAAAACCAAAATCTTAAGTTTTACATATCAGTATATACATTATAGTTTTTGTATTTTTTTCTCAAAAATGAGATATTTTCCCGCGGTAAAAAGTATCCTATATGTTGACCCGGATAACCAGCTACCATCATAAGTTTCATCAAAATCCCTCCAGTGGTTTTTTCGTGATGCGGTAACAGACAGACAGACAGACAAACAGACAGACAAAAATTCTAAAAACTATAGATTCAGCCTGTGTATCGATAATAATGACTACTTCAATAAGATTTTCCACAAAATAATTAATATATAGATTCGGCTTAATTACAATTTTATTATATGTATAGATTCAACAGTAGGTATCTCTAATAATACTTTAACTACAAAAACGCTAATACGACCATGTACATTGTACAATATGATTTCCTTTTATTTGCACTTTTTTATTTTTAATGAATCAATTTCTAACAATATTAACTAACGAATTCAGAAATTTATAGCTATAATGTTAATATGTATATATTTTAATACTTTCTTATAACAATTTCTTAGATTTACGCGAATATTTGACATTTTAAAATAAAACTATCTTTTCGGATAATTTCGCGAATTTATTTTGATTTTTGGTTCCCGACGTTTCGAATGTTTTACAGCAATCATGGTCACGAGAGACAGTCTCTCCCGTGACCATGATTGCTGTAAAACATTCGAAATAATCCGAAAAGAAAGTTTTATTTTAAAATGTATATATTTTTCAAAAATATATCTACATCTGAACACATACCTACACCTAATTATGTATTATGGCTCAACTTAAATGCAAAAATATGAGAATAGAGATGTTAGTTCTTTAAATGATATACTTTTATATAGCCATTATAACATTGATAATTTAATTTTTTTAATTTGATCATATTTGCATATTATAAATATATTAGTTAATTAATATATTATGTAGATTTAATTCGATGATCCAAACTAGACTAACAGTGACAATTTGAACAACACGTTCAAATTGGATCAATAGTGGGCCTTCAGCCAATGACCTGAGACTCGTAGGTATTAATAACCAGGCTCGTTCTAAGTGCATGTGCAATTGTCCTGTTAGCAGAGAATACAAACAACAATGCGGGACTAATCACATGGGACGGATGCCAGTAATTAAGACCGCTGGACTCGTTTGAGGGTTGGCGAGCGATCAATGAAGATTGAGTTTATAGAAATCGTCTTACTGTGTACTGTGTATTCATTTAAATATTTTTTTACTGTTGAACAAATATATACTGACTTAGAACAATGGTATAGAACAGAATTAAAATATTTTTTTATTGTTGAACAAATATATACCGACCTAGGACAATGGTACAGAACAATGATTTGTACTAACTACTTCATCAGAATTAACATTCGATTTCAGATCAAAGTTAAGGTGACTGCTAGAGGTATCAGAATTTAGTTAAAAGCGTCAAACATACATGATCACGATATTAGAGGAAAGTGAATAAGATACAATATAATGAAGAGTCGTTAGGTTATGTCTGCCTTCCATATTAATAAAAAAACTAGACGTTCTGTTACATCCCTGTACTGTAGGGATTAATAATGAGTAAGTGCTTCATCAGCATCTTTAACTCCATAGATTTATCCCATAGTAAAGCTCAAGCTGAGTTCGCATCTGATCGCGGAACCATTAACACTTGCCGAATTTCTCACGTCTAAGTTGTCCTACATTAATTATATTATAAATTAATTAGTGTTAATAAATAAATTCTTTTTTAAAAAGATTTTAATTTTTCCAATGATAACATTTGGTGGCAGCAGTGGGATTCCGAAAACATTCCATAGTGCCTAATAAATAAGGATCCCAATAAAATAAAACGTGCAAGTGAGTGAGTGAGTGTCTAAATCCAATGTCATAATCCAGTGTCAAGTTCCCGATCCGAACTCAACCCAAGGTCACAGCATTGACCATTCTAAACCGGAAAAATCCCGGTATCCTGAATCACGAAGAGAGTCCATTGTGCAGTAAGCGGTATCTAGCTGTTGAGGCATACACGCCTGACGCAGCTCTGTATCCAGCACCGACCTAATCAACGTGACATCCCGACGGCATCCGGACACCGAGTCCAGTTGTTAAACCCAGGTTCCAGTCAAATCAAAGATGAAGTGTGTGAAACTATTCCTGTAAGTCAAATTATTTCATTTTATTGATCCAGTAATTATCGTGAACAATTTCCAGTGAAAAAAAAAAAACCTTTTATATGTGTAGTCATAATTTACATGTTTATAGAAATATTAAGGCATCTTATAATTTAATTTGTTAATATTTATTAAATTGAAACCTAATTGTAATTCAATATAATTCAACGCAGTCATTCTTATCAATTATTTCTCATAACTATTATCGCATCCGTAGCGTATCGATTTCATTTGTATTATAATACCTTAGAATACTATACTACTCCTATTTACAGGTTTCGTCTACTCTTAATTTTATTTTTCATATACATATATATATATATATTTTTTTACATTCTTTTTTTTTGTTGTTTTGTTTTGTTCAAAATGTCGAAATCAGATTCCAAAAAGGAATTGAGAGAGACTCGAGTAGAAGAAGAAGAAATCCCATTAAATACTATATTAAAATTTATAAAACCTTTTACCGGTGACCGCGATAAACTTACTGCCTTTTTAAGGAATTGCGACAGCGCAATCTCCTTGGCATCTCCACGACAAGAAGATTTAATTCTAAAATACATCCTTAGTCAATTAGAGGGTAAAGCTGAAACAGCTTGTTCCATAAAAGACTTCGATTCCTGGGCATCTTTAAAAGAATTTCTTAAAACCCAATTCGGTGAGCGTAAACATTACGCCCACCTTCTCACAGAATTACAAGACTGTAGACAAGGCAATCTAGAAACTATTAGCCAGTTCTCCCTTAGGGTAGAAACTTGCTTGCAGAAATTATTAACTGAGGTCACGGTTTCTAATTCTAAGAAAATGGAGCTAGCGGGTAGGTTAGCAGCTATGGAGGACCTTGCCCTTCATACTTTCACACTAGGTTTACATCCCCGCATTTCCAACCTAGTAAGGTGTAGAGACCCTAAGAATCTAAATGATGCTATAAACTGTGCCATATCGGAGGAGAAAATCCAACAGTTCTCTTCCCGCAATAATTTCAAACAAAAATCCAATGAAACTATCCCTAAAAGAAATGACTTTAATGACAGACCCCGATCAAATAATAATATTAATAATGCCAAAAATCAATATGCCCTTTCCCCTTCTAAAGAAGCGCCGTTTTGCAGGTATTGTAGGAAAATCGGTCATACCTTAGATAATTGTAGGCTTCGCGAATATAATAACAAAAAATATTCGAATGGACCTACTAGAACATTTACACCTTACCAATCAACTTCAAAAGCGAATGATTATAAACCAGGTCCCCGCATAAATTATGCAGAAAATGACGAAATTGAAGGTGAGTATGAAACGGATAAAAATTTAAACTAATTACTGCCCCGTATAAGTATCGCACGGGTCAGTCTCTTCCTACTAAAGTCGATACTCACGCTAAATTAAAGACCAATGGACAGGGTAACCAGCCCCAAACTCACGGTCTTTCCTTTAAAAAGACCAATGGACAGGGTAACCAGCCCCAAACTCACGGTCTTTCCTTTAAAAGGACCAATGGACAGGGTAACCAGCCCCAAACTCACGGTCTTTCCTTTAAAAGGACCAATGGACAGGGTAACCAGCCCCAAACTCACGGTCTTTCCTTTAAAAAGACCAATGGACAGGGTAACCAGCCCCAAACTCACGGTCTTTCCTTTAAAAGGACCAATGGACAGGGTAACCAGCCCCAAACTCACGGTCTTTCCTTTAAAAGGACCAATGGACAGGGTAACCAGCCCCAAACTCACGGTCTTTCCTTTAAAAGGACCAATGGACAGGGTAACCAGCCCCAAACTCACGGTCATTCCTTCCAAAAGACCAATGGACAGGGTAATCAGCCCCAAACTCACGGTCATTCCTTCAAAAAGACCCATGGACAGGGTACTCAGCCCCAAACTCGTGGTCTTTCTTCTACACAGGCCCATGGACAGGGTAATCAGCCCCAAACTCGTGGCCTTTCTTGTGAAAAAAATTCTGAAATTGAACAAATTTACGAAATTAATACCAAAAGAAAGTATTTACCTTACGTCGTAGTCCAAACATCTGCTAATAAAAATCCACTTACCTTTCTCGTAGACTCTGGAGCATCCCTTTGCATCTTAAAAAATGATTGCTTAACCAATCCAACACAGCTATGCGATACCGATGTCAAGGTAAAGGGTATAGACTCAAAAGATGATAGTCCTATAAAAAGTTTAGGTTACCTTAATTTAAAACTACAATTCTCTCAAGACTTACAAATAATACATAAATTCCATGTCTTTGATAGCATTAACTTACCTTATGACGGTATAATAGGCAATGACTTTTTCATACAACATGCCTGTAGTATTAATTATGACTCAAAGTCCCTAGAAATAGAAGATAGCAATATTAAGTTATCATTTAATGAACCTTCCTATACTATTATGCCTCGGACAGAAACAGTAATTGAATGCTCTGTTAAAAATCCTGAAATGAAAGAAGGGATAATATTTGACCAACACATTTCGGACTCATTGCTTGTATCTAATTGTATAGTAAAATTAAAAAATAATAATAGAATTAACCTAACAGTACTTAATGTATCAAATGAACCTATACATATAAATTCGAATTTATTATTCACATTATCCCCAATTGATTATACCGAATTAGGACACAGAAGACAAGGTCAAATAGGAACTAATAGTATTAAAAGAAGCTTACAATTATTCCAACTCCTTCAAACATCACACTTAAATACCGAAGAAATCGATAACCTAAAAGAAATTTGTAATCAATATGCCGATATATTCCATTTACCAGACGATGAACTGACTTCAACAGAAGTCGTCCAACACGAAATTCAAACAACAACTTCGCAACCGATTAGTGTCAAATCTTATAGATTCCCGGAAGTACATAAAGAAGAAGTAAAGTCTCAAATAACAAAAATGTTAAGCCAAAACATTATCCGACCTTCAAAATCTCCATGGTCATCACCTATTTGGATTGTACCAAAGAAATTAGATTCATCTGGCCAAAGAAAATGGAGGATTGTAATAGATTATAGAAAACTTAATGATATAACGATTGGAGAAAGTTATCCTATCCCTCAAATTAGCGAAATATTAGACCAATTAGGCCAAAGTAAATATTTTTCGACGCTAGACTTAGCGTCCGGGTTTCACCAAATAAATATGAACCCTAAAGATGCACCCAAAACAGCATTTAGTGTACCACAAGGTCATTTTGAATTTAATCGAATGCCCTTTGGTCTTAAAAATGCTCCTGCAACATTCCAGAGAACAATGAACACTGTCCTATCTGGGTTACAGGGTATACATTGTTTTGTGTACCTAGATGATATCGTTGTCTACTCTCACGACCTGTCTTCCCATATCGAGAAACTACATCTAATTTTCGAAAGATTAAGAAACTTTAACCTCAAACTACAACCCGATAAATGCGAGTTCCTTCGCAAAGAAGTCGCATACTTAGGTCACATAATTAGTGACAAAGGAGTTAAACCTAATCCTGATAAAATTAAAGCTGTCATGCAGTTCCCTGTACCGCAATGTCCTAAAGATATCAAGTCTTTCCTTGGCTTAGC
The DNA here is from genome assembly GCA_947093115.1 of Brenthis daphne. Classification (NCBI taxonomy): domain Eukaryota; kingdom Metazoa; phylum Arthropoda; class Insecta; order Lepidoptera; family Nymphalidae; genus Brenthis; species Brenthis daphne. The sequence goes on along the minus strand of OX352471.1, from coordinate 31,248,704 downwards.
TTCTTACTATCGTCGTTTTATTCCAGAGTTTTCAAAATATGCTAAATCATTAACAAATCTCCTCAAGAAAGATGTTCCTTTTAATTGGACAAATAGTCAACAATATGCTTTTGAACAACTTAAAGAAAAACTAGTCACAGCTCCGATTCTTATATATCCAGATTTTACAAAACCGTTCCTTTTAACTTGTGATGCATCTAATTATGCCATCTCAGCCGTTCTCTCACAAGGCGATATAGGTAAAGATAGACCCATCGCTTACGCATCCCGAACATTAAATAAGGCAGAATGTAATTATAGTGTTACCGAAAAAGAATGTTTAGCAATCGTCTACGGCACAAAGACCTTCCGTCCCTATCTGTTTGGTCGTCGGTTTACGGTAATCACAGATCATAAGCCTCTGAATTGGCTTTTTAACTGCAAAGACCCCGGATCGAGGTTAGTACGTTGGCGTCTAAAATTAGAAGAATACGACTATGAAATTCAATATAAAAAGGGTAAAATGAATTCAAACGCAGATGCACTCTCGAGATATCCAGTTAACCCTGTACAAGAACAAAATGATCAAAATCCTACAGCTGATTCTAATAGACTTGAAAACTTACCTGAAACTATTGATTTACCTGACAACCTTGATTTACCTGACAACCTTGACTTACCAGATGACTTTGTACTCCCTGAAGATTTAGAACTGCCGGAGGATTTTAATATTCCCACTCCGCCATCTGTCGATAGTAACGTCAGCAACGATGACACATACTCTAAATGCATGAAAACTTTAAATAATAAATTAATAAAATTTGATACTAAAATTGAAGAACATAACGAAAGTCTATTAAAAACAAAAATTAAACATGTAGTCATACCTACTTCTATTGACCTCGACGAATCAAATCATTACGTTGCAGATATTATTGGTAACTTATCGGAGTCCACAGAATTTCTATCTAAAGAAAGAACCTTACACTCATTTGTAACATTTCAGAAGGACAATACAAATTATTATTTATTATTCGTTAAAGTATACCATTATGAAAAGAATACTTATGAAGATATCTTTAAAAGCTTAATTAATCTAAAAACCGAATTTATTGCAAACAACGTTACAGAATTTAGTATAACTGATTTTCGCAATCCTTTTGATGTACATACATTTACAAAAATATATAACATAATTACGTACCTATTCCACAATACAAACATAATTATCCACATTTATAAAAATTCCATTATATATCCAACGATGACTGAAATAAATAAAATCTTAAAAGAGAACCATGATATCCCTATCTCGGGTCATCTAGGTTCTAATAGAATGTTAAATAGAATCCAAGAACGATATTACTGGCGAAACATGCGCAGTGACGTCGAAAATTATGTCCGCAAATGTGAATTATGCCAAACCAATAAAGCCCTGCGTAAAGTTAACCGAGCTCCTATGCAGATTACGAGTACATCTACACAACCCTTTGAACGTGTCGCGCTAGATCTCGTTGGCCCTCTCCCGGAGGCCGGACCTTCTAAATATAAATTTATACTTACACTACAGGATGACCTTACAAAATATTCAGCTGCATATCCCTTACCCAACGCCACGGCTGAGGAATCTGCCGAGTGCCTTATCCACTTCATCTGTCAATTCGGCATACCGAAATCTATCTTAACAGACCAGGGTACAAACTTCACGGCTGAATTATTTAAACAAACGTGCACTTTTCTCAAAATTAAACAACTTTGGTCCAGTCCTTATCACCCACAAACTCAGGGTGCTCTTGAACGTAGTCACTCCACCCTAAAGGAGTATCTTAAGTCCTTTATAAATGAACACCAAGATAATTGGCCAAGGTATGTTTTCACTGCAATGCTCACGTATAATACTACAGTTCACTCAACAACAAATTTTACCCCATATGAATTAGTTTTTGGCCATAAGCCCTTTATCCCGTCCTCTATTTACGATACTTCCTTAGAACCGACATATAATAGCTATGTACGTGTTCTACAACAACGTTTAAAGCTTTCTAGAGAAAAGGCTCTAGGGAACATATTAAAATCAAAATCGATTTCCAAATCATACTATGATAAACGAACTAAGCCCATTAAGTATAAAGTAGGTGATATGGTGTATGTGAAAAATCACTTACGGCTCCGTAAGGCCTTATCACCCATATGGAAAGGTCCCTTTAAAGTTGTCCGAATAAACGGAAACAACACATTAACATTACTAATAAATCGTCGACACGTAAAGTATCATTACGATGAGCTCAAACTAGCGGAAACTAATTCCGAATAAACATATTTTATCATAAGATTTTATATTTTACATTTTATTTTTATTGAATTTTATTGATTCATTTCAAACTAATTGTTACTTAAGCGTAGATGTAGTTATTTAGACGTAGCATAGATAATAAAACTAGATTCTGTCATATTTCAGAATTACCACGGCGATTAACTTCGTTGTCGCATCAAATATTATAGAACAGATAAACGAAAGTCCCGGAATCTATTTCGACCCAGCGGGTTCTATTAAAAGCACGGATGATTACCTTCATGTATTAATTCCCATTGACATTAGTTACATAAAACCTCACATCGATAATATAAAAACCATCTTAGGAACCGCTAGATTTTTCTGTCAACACAGTGAATATAACAATAATTCTAAATGTCATAATTATTTGTTACCTTTGGTGCCGCGTCTTGACAGTATTCTAAGAGATTATAGTGCTATATCACATTTGATTTCGGATAGAGATAAAAGATCTGCGTGGTTTGCTGGAATTGGGTCCGCATTTAAACAGATAATAGGAACAATGGATGAGAATGACGCAATCAGATACAATAATGCCATTCAAACTTTAGATGATAATAATAAAAAACTTGCTTCTCTTGTTAAAGATAAAATTCTGATGACAAATGCAGCCATAAATAATCATAACGAAACCTTAAAAGCTATTAAAATCAACGAAGCCCGTTTGAATAGCGCTATTGAATCCTTAAATATTGGTGTTAACGGCTTATCCAATACAACATCAATACTATATGTAGAATCGAAAATGAACGAAATTTATAATGAGTTATCTTCTAGTTTATTTACTCTATCATTTAGAATCGAGAATGTCATCGACTCTATTATGTTTACAAAAAGCCACTCGATTCACCCATCTGTTATTACACCAACACAACTCTACGAAGAATTATCTCATAATGTTAAAAATTTAGATAATAATTTAGAATTACCTTTAAGTTTAAGTCTAAATAGTATACATTCTTTGATTAACTTAGCGCAACTGTCATGCTACTACGTAAATAAGGAAATTGTATTTGTAATTAAGATACCCTTAGTTACTAGAATAGAATACAGTTTGTATAAAACTATACCTGTACCGATTCCACACGACAAAAACCATCCTTATTCCTATGCGATGGTGATTCCAAATTGTAATTACATAGCTATAAGTAGAGATAAGACAACATATATATATCTTAATGATTTAAGAGATTGTGTTAATATTATTAATGATATTCATATTTGTAACAAATTGAATGCATATTCAGTTCAAAATATCCCTACTTGTGAAACAGAAATTTTATGTAATGTGTTAGATAAATTACCTCAGCAGTGTAAAACTAAAATAATTCATGGAAAAATCGATATCTGGCAAGAACTAACTGGTAATAGATGGTTATTTGTTGAGACCGATCCTATTAAACTCACTGTTGAATGTCAAGGGCAAATATCAGATTTTAAATTATTAGGTACTGGCATAATGAATTTACCGCCAAGCTGTAAAGCCTTCTGCAGAAATAAAGAATTTTCAAGTAGAAATAACTTTAATATAACTGTAAAACCTGTAACGTCAGATTTTAACTTAATTAACGACCCTTGCTGTGATGAAATGAAATTTAAATCTCAAGAACCAAAATTGAAACCAATAAAATTAATTGAAGCAAATTTGGAAAAACTTACAAATGTCGCAAATGACCAATTTATGACAGATATCGATAAAATATTAAATGAGCCTAATCCATTTGTCAAGTACGATTCACATTATCCTATACTTACATACTGTATAATTGTTTTCATTTTAATTTTTATATGTTTTAAAATTTATCAGAAATTTGGCAATTGTTTTAACTTTAAATCAAAAGATATTAGAAATCCCGATGCAACAATCGGACCTAGTCAGGAAACAGAGGAAATACCAGTTCCAAGACTCAGGATAATTGCCTGAAACTTAGCATTAAAATGTAAGTTTCCTCTTATCGGGGGGGCTGTTACATCCCTGTACTGTAGGGATTAATAATGAGTAAGTGCTTCATCAGCATCTTTAACTCCATAGATTTATCCCATAGTAAAGCTCAAGCTGAGTTCGGATCTGATCGCGGAACCATTAACACTTGCCGAATTTCTCACGTCTAAGTTGTCCTACATTAATTATATTATAAATTAATTAGTGTTAATAAATAAATTCTTTTTTAAAAAGATTTTAATTTTTCCAATGATAACAGTTCGAAATGTGGAAATGCTGAATGTACATAATGCTTTAGCCGCCGCCGCCGCCGATATTGTTTCATTGCCATATGTAAGAGTCAAGACAAAAATGTGTCTGTTGAGAATCTGTTGCAAGATGGACGGACATACCAGTCTGATTTACAAACGCAGTAGGTAGTTCGCCTATCCAAACTACATGCTATATTATTTTTATACATTTAGATTTTTTATCATTTCATAATTCCTAAGCATTAGCCAGACAGGCCATTATTGAGCATCAAATTCCCTATGGTTAGGTACTCAGAGAAGGATCCCGGCTGATGCGTAATGTCAAACAAATTTGTGTCTCTTAAGGGTCCTCTATATAACGTCCTGTATGACCACGTACGCAGTTTGAAGGACGTCCTTTAAGCTTATGAAATGCAAAGAGATACGTGTTAATGTATTTTTAATAATATAATAATACATTTTTATTCTCACCCTAAAAACATTATTTTACTATATAGATTTAAAAAAATGAAATTACATATTTATTTGCTACTAGAATATATTTTTGTTGGTCAGTTCACTCCAATTTATGTCTATAACTTAAATTTTTATAAATATTATAATTTACTGTTTTTGCATTTATTAAAAAAACATAAAATATAAAATTAAATATATTCAAAATAATAAGAAAAGTTTATCTGATTATGTTTCGTTAACTCTGTAATTGCCAAAAAGGGTAAGACTTAAAGGGTACGTAATTATCGATTCCGGTCAAAGCCCAGTCTTAAGTTTCGGAACTTGTTCTTCAAACTTTCCTAAAACTTTGAAATTTATTTAGCCCACATTTTTGGGCCTTGACAAACAATACCGAAAATAATGTTTACTTGTAACAATATTCCAAACTTTTGTAAAATGCGACGCAAGTGTTTTATGAAACCTTTTAATTCAATAAAACACTTTAAAAATAAATATACTTCAACAAGTGGAACATTTACAGATATTATTATTGAAATATAAATGAGAATTTTTAATCTTTTCAACTTAGTTCATTTATGACTGTTAAAAATGCTAGACTAATACAATTTTACTTTGTATTACACATACAAATCGATCGCCTAAACGTCCTGTTAGTCGATCAAACAGTAGGCTGGAAATATCGGCAGCCGTCAAACAAGGTCGAAGTTTCGAGAACGCTGCAAAATCCTAGTTCAGTCATCAGAAAAAATATTAGAGCGAAAGAAATGAGCGAGCGAGCTCCTAGTTTTATTAAACGTTTTTCCATCGCTCCCATCATGTGCCAAACAGCTGCCGCGTAGGTTTTTTACCGTCAACTCTGACCCCACTCTCTACGATCATTCATGTGGGAATTGGTTTTTATATCGGACTTCTGAAGCAATTTAAAACTTAATAGCTGCGGCATACGACCTTCATTTGTTCGATGCCATGTAAGTGGCTGCTATAGCTATACTTGTGTATTAATTGGGCGTTTTTTGTTGAAATTACAAAATTATTTCGGGTTTTCGATGCAATTGTGTAAATTAGGGACGTAGGTTGCATGTCCGAAATAATAGAAAAAAAAAGAAAACCACGATGCTCATTTTACTCGTAAGATAAATTATTCACAGTAACTGATTTGAATACGTTCATGAATTAACTCAAACTTGTTTTAGATTAAGATTCATCTTAATGACATATAAATTAATTTTGTAGAAACTAAAGTAAACTTAGTTCAAAAGTAAGAATTCTAAGTAATCTAAGTACATATAAAATTTAATTACCTCAAGCTTAGCTTTTCGTCCCAGTTATTTATCTTTATCTAACAGTAATAAAAGCGTGTGATATTAAAGGAATTCATCATAGCGAGAGAGGTTATTATCGTGTGGCGACTGAAGTAAGGAAGAACCCCAGGGAGGTCGTAACCGTTCCAAAGCAATTACGTATGACATGTCATAAAATGCCACATTTGTAAATGCGGTTGTATAATAAAGCTGATGAAAACAAAAATTTGAATATATTCTTGTAATCAGTCTGGTCTAACAGAAAGTATTTTTTGCTTCATGCAATAAAAGTAGGCTGTAACATAGAAAAATATTTTATGTAGGTATGCTCATTGCTCAATTAACACGCATTCAAACCAAAAACTAAGAATCTATACATACATGAGTCAAAAATTTAAAAAAAACGGAAATCTCTGTTAATCTTCTAATCAAATACCAAAGGATGTATAATGAAGCTTCGGTTCAAACAAAGAACAATGGTACACTAAACATCCGGTTTAATCGTGGTTTCTACCAGATAACACTTTGCGTTCTCTAAGCCCATTTGATTCCATCAAGCAACTAACATCGCCGCGATATCACATCGAAAACTTATTAGAACTCCGAACTAATCCAATGTCACTAAGGAAGTAAGTAAGCGTAAGTCGAGTTTGCAACAGGAAACCAGTCTCGAAGTTATTCCCGCCAATGAACCGTACTTTGCTATTTATGGCGTAAATATTGTATTGACTATCTTAGGAGACGTGTTTCTGTTTATAATAGGTACTATAGGTATTGATATGTATAGGTATAAGGTAATCAAATTATTACTATAGTTGCAAGTGTTGAAAATTATAAGAAATTTTGAATTATAAGAAAAAAATTAACTGCGAACTTGACAAGCTTTTGAAATTTTGATAATTTATTACACCGGTATAAACAGTAGCCCATTAACATGGATCCATATCACTGTGCAAAAAATGTCGTTAGTTGGACAGTTGTTATGAAAATTAGTTTGTCAGATCATCGTTTTTTCACGACGCGAAGGTGTATCACTGACATAATATTAGTATTTAGTAAAGCGTATCATTTATGTATGATTAACAATCATTTTGGTGCTACTAAGAAGTCAAGAATGTGGAAGTCCGATGAGATAAATCGACACTAGCAAAGAATAGCATTGTAACTCTACATTGAGATAGTTTGAAAATTAATTTCTAGTACATTTTATTCCAAATTCCACTACAGTACTGAGTTACAGTGTTTTTCCTTGCAATTGTCGAATAGCGTCACATTATATGTATATGATGTAGTTTCGACATTTCAGTATTACGAAGTAAGAACATATAAAATCCTTTTAAATTTTTAGATTAAGTTCCTCTTGAAAGGAATTAATTAATTGAATTATATATCAAATATGAGATTTTACTTTAAAATAGTTACGATGCGGGATTTTACTATGAATACAGTTCTACGTATATTGCATATGAACTAAAAAATGTACGTGGCCATACTTTAAGCGACCTCATCGGTAGCCAGAATAGTTAAAGAGCTGGCGCACTAAGGTGTGTTCTCAAAGAAACCACCTCTTTTATACGATCCCTAACGTATATACGGTAAAAAGTTTAAAGATAAAACATAACTTGAAAATTTCAAAGATATTCAAATTTATATATTTAATATTAGCAGAACCCGCGGCTTCACTCGCGCTGAAACTACAAAAAAATCTCTAAAAATGTAGTTCCATACAAACTTTCATCCTCTATTTTATCCCCTTATAGGAAGGATTTCGAAAAATGTAAAAACACGTATTGATTTAATTTTTTTGAAGAGCATTAATATCAAGTTTCAAGTAATTCTAATAATGAATATTTTTTTTTTGGATTGTATTATAAGGTGTTTTCTCGTGGGAATGAGATAATCTCCCGCGGTAAAAAGTAGCCTATGTCACTCTCCAGCCCTCCAACTATCTCCACACAAAAAATCACGCCAATCCGTCACTCCGTTTCGACATGAAAAAAGGACAAACAAACAAACACACTTTCACGTTTATAATATTAGTATGGAGTATATGATATTTAGAATCTTAAAAACTTGCATTATTTTAGTAGGTAAATAATTTTGTGTATAAAACCAAAAATTTAAGATAGATACTGTATTTTTTCAAGAATTAATTTAATTGATTCAAGAGTTGAAGCGTAATAAGCGAAGAGAATTCGTTGGATGAATTATAGAACAACAAATAGATGCTGATTTATCAAATAAAATCATCCTCAGTAATGAGGCTCCTTCACAATATGGCTTTATTATAGGTACATCAAAATTGTTACATTTAAAATTCAAAGAATCCACGAGTGTTAAGAATAAGAAGAAAAATCAATAACTAACGTTCATATTGTACTAGTAGTCATATTACCACTATAAGGCTTATTATAATTATTTATGGTTTACATAATACTTTCTTAGATTTACGCGAATATTTGACATTTTAAATAAAACTATCTTTTCCGATTATTTCGCGGATTTATTTTGATTTTTGGTTCCCGAAGTTTCGAATGCTTTACAGCATCCATGGTCACGGGAGAGACTGAGGTGTTACATGTCTTGAAGGTATAGTTATTACAGACAGCCTACCCACAATTAACAAAATGTCGGGAAACGTCGGGAACCAAAAATCAAAATAAATCCGCGAAATAATCCGAAAAGATAGTTTTATTTAAAATATTTATGGTTTTTCAAGGAAAATAATATAACAGGATACGATCTTTAACATAAAGCGATAGTGTGTACTAAAACTTAAAATAAATTATTTTCTTGTTTGACATATTTTTGTATAAGAAAAAGAACTTTACTCTGTTCATTTATATGTACATAATAATGTGTGTTTTTTTTGCTTCGTATTTATTACTAAATGAATTAAATTTAAAACGTAAATCAAGTATTATAGATACTTCGGGACCTTGAAGGAGATATATATAGATGAATAAAATTTGACAAGAGCGATAATGGAAATCGATATTCGGTACTTACTCGTAGACCACTATTTTATTTAGTACTTTTAGTTAGCGGGTCACCCTCGCTTCGCTCGGGTTGTTGGGTAGAAAATCGAGTAAAAAATATACCTCGGGAACCGTATATTTTTCCAGGATAAAAAGTGGCCTATGTGTTATTCCAGACTATAATCTATCCCTGTGCTAAATTTCATCCACATCCGTTCAGTAACAAACATACATCCGTACATACATTCTTACAAACTCTCGCGTTTGTAATATTAGTAGGATTCCTAAACTGCGTTTAAAATAAGAAAGTTTAACGTATTAGCACCAAGTTTAAAAACGAATGGCTTTTAGTTTAGTATAACTAACAGCCAGTCGCCAATTTAGAAATATAAAATATTGTTATTTACTGTTGACAGCAATAATAAAAAGAAATTATAAAGTTATAAAATTCTTCATTCTATCGGAAGCCCAAAGATAAAAGCGTGATCTAAATTAAATGGAACATATTTATATCAAATAAGATTTCGTTTAATTACTACATAGAGATTCTTATTCTAATATCATGTTGAAAGCATTTTAGAAAAGGAGGAAAATATCTAAATTATATTTTCATTGAAATTAAATTAACTGTGATCTTCAGTAAAAAAAATCGTGCTGTACCTATGTTTTACTTACAGTTTCCCATGAAAAATTCTCATTTACATAATTTAATTAAAATTATAAAAAGATTTTTCCTTATGATGATCTAAGTAAGGTGAAAAGATCTTTTATTGATAGAATGATCATATTTCATATCCAAGTGTCTTAATAAAAACTTAAAAAAATACATATATAAAAACCGACTTCCAGGCACTAAAAAGTAAATAACTAAACGCGGGTTTTCAGTTAGCATAGATACCTAATCAGATACCTAATCAGTCGGTGTGCTTTAATTTGTATCGGCAGGCAACCTGGGAAGTATACCCTTTGTAACAAAAAAGAATTTTCTAAATCGGTTCAGGCGTCTTCGAGTAATCGGTGAACATACATATTAAAAAAGATTCCGACAAATTGAGAGCCTCCTCCTTTTTGAACAAGTCGGTTAAAAAATATTTAAATATATGGTTGCCTTTAAAATCCATGCATATGAATATTTACAAACATAAATAAACAATGAAAACTCATATAATTGAAGTATACAGGTATCTCAATGCCAGATTTAGTTAAGTTATTTAAACCGCAACCGCAGACGCCCTGGCTAAATTTAGAAGAATCAATAACGATCGATCGATACACCTGATAATAGGTATGAAGTAGCAAACATATATGGCGACACAACAACATTGAATTGAAATGAAATTATAATTATAATAAATTTATTAAACGTACCTATAAGACAATTTTATGAGTAACAAGCGTTCTGTTTTCTCTTTGTTTAACGTCCCACAATAAAATTGTTAGCAACAGACTTACATATACATATAATTATTATCATCTAAATCCCAAGGGAATAATATTATGTACTAAAATAAACTATTCTATGGGTCTATGGTATCTTCGATTAAGTGGCTGCTTTTATGGATACCTACTGGTTTTAAAAAATTCTCAGAAGAGATCCGTTGAGTTTGTGATGTTTACATCCCCGAGTCACAGACTACGTAGAGGCGTGAATTTCACAAGTGATCACTCTTCTGTGGTGTCGCATTGCCGTCTCATCGCACTATGAGAGGAAAGGAATAAGTAGCGCACCTGTGTTTATGCACACTTGAGTAGTATATATCCCACGCAGTTATGTAGTTGCATTTAGATTGACCGAATACGATAAACATTATTATTATAAAATATAAGTAACATTCATACTAATATCTATACATATAATAAAATTGTAACTAAGCCGAATCTGTACATTAGATATTTTTTGGAAAAACTTATTGAAATAAACATTATTATCGATACAGAGGCCGAATCTATAGTTTTTAGAATTTTTGTCTGTCTGTCTGTTTATTACCGCATCACAGAAAAACACTGGAGGGATTTTGATGAAATTTGGTATGGTTATAGCTGGTTATCCGGGTCAACATATAGGATACTTTTTACCGCGGGAAAATATCTTAATTTTGAGAAAAAATATAAAAACTGCAATGTAGGAGTATACTAATATGTAAAACCTAAGAATTTGGTTTTTCGTCATCTGAACGCGGGCGGAGCCGCGGGCAATACTAGTTATAAATATGAAAGTTTATGACGATGGATGGATGCTTGTTACTCTTTCACGCCAGAACGGATGAACGGATCTGGGTGAAATTTGGCACAGAGATAGATTATAGTCTGGAATTGCACAGAAGTTACTTTTTATCTCGGAAAAATGTACAGTTCCCTTGGGATAATTATGTTTTTATCCGGGGACGAATCCAAAGCAAAGTAAGGGTGAGTCGCTAGTACTACATATTATGGCCTAAGTAAATAGCATTTCATAATGATAAAGTATTGTATTTCTACGATATTAAACGTTAGTAGTAAGTACCTACATAAATAACTCCACTACAAAACATAAATAGTTTTTATGCCGCTAGATCTGAGATCGGTGGCAATAGCAGCACTAAGCACAGAGAATGAATTATTACCATATTACTTGTAAACACTGTTTATTATACCATATGAAGCTTAATAAATGTATGTACATATAAAAATATTTTCGTATACCACAAATGGCGACGTTATTGCCTAATTCTTTTTGGTGAGCTCGTATCAGTCATAATATATGACATTCTAAGCTTGGTAGTTTAGCTACAAAGTGGTTTTTAGGATTACGTACACCGGAAATGTAATGTTAATGATTTACCGTATATGTATGTAAGTACTGCTATATACAGTTACCAGTGAGCGACATATTTTTATTTTATTTGAAATATGTTTGAGTATTTGACCCAGAATTTAATACTTTATAGTATGTATGTACTTATCTCTATGTACTTTTATAATTATTTGTATAACTAGCATTGCCCGCGGCTCCGCCCGCGTTCAAAGACCAAAACCCAAATTCTTTTTTTTACAGTTAGTATAATCTTACATTGCAGTTAGTATAATCTTACATTGCAGTTTTTGTATTCTTTCTCAGAAATGAGATATTTTCCTGCGGTAAAAAGTATCCTATAAGTTGACCCGGATAACCAGCTATCACTTTACCAAATTTCATCAAATCTCTCCAGTGGTTTTTCTGTGACGCAGTAATAGACAGACAGACAGACAAAAATTCTAACAACTAGATTATTTCAATAAGATTTTCCAAAAAATATCTATTGTTTAGATTCAGCTTAGTTACAATTTTATTATATGTATAGATAGATTCAAACTAGTAGATATTGAGTTTGCACTTGTTATTTTTTTTCTATTACATTACTATGTTTTAAAATTTTGCTTTGGATGGAATAAAAGTAGAAGCAGATTTTTGTCTTATTAGTCTGTAAATGTATACAAGTAATGTTAAACTTACTCGACTAATTACAAATTAAATAAGTTAAAAATTAGTCACTAAAATAGAATGAATCAATTGTTAAATTTAAAACTGCAGTTAGTAACAGAACACTTTATCATTGAACGCAACGGCCGTTGAACCCAAATCAAGTTCAAGAGTAGAAAGGGACGGCGTGTTTATTTTTAGGGCACTAAACATACTTAACTCTTACACACACTGTTTCCTGTTATTTTATTAGCCATGTTAGCGAAAATGTGATGGAAAGACTAAGTACTTCCAACAGTGAATGTTTATGGTTAGCGGCGAGCAGATGGTCGGTCACATGTGGCAAGACATATAAACATGTCTCGCAGTTAGAAAGATGTGATCTAGTTATTAATCTATGACAAGGGAACTCATAAATACTTATCAAAAAATATGAGCAATATAAAAATACATATAATTTCAAAATATACTGCGCTTTTCTGTGTGGGATATTATACCTACCTTATATTTTACTTCCAAAAGAAAGTTAAGCATTCGTTAAAACTTTCTCTTATAGCTAAATCGAGTTATACATAACATAAAATTGTCGTATTATATCTACCCAAATTATAACAAAAAAAGTTGAAAAATGTAAATTATATTTATCATGTTGATGTGGTTTTTAGATAATCAGTCAAAAGCTTTTAAGGACTAAATCAATAGACAGTGATAAAAAAACAAAATGTCCAGTAATAATAATAATTATAAACGTTCTTCATCTGCCCTGGGATTAATGACATTTGGAAAATAAATATTAATTTAGAGAGAAATGCTTTTCAATTGAAAGCGCAATGGAGCCCCGCTTGCCGGCATTGTTAGAGCACATTGTGCGACCACCTGTCTCATTAATACAACCAATCGCCACTGCACAAAGACCTCTCGTAAAGTTACTCAGATTTTATAAAGTAGACTCAGCTGCTGTTACTTTGTAGACTCGACAAATAACAGAATATTAAATGAAAATTGGAAGAACTACGCTTCATAGTAAAATCACAAAATAATAAATATATATAAAAGAACCCAAAAATATTATATAAACTCTAACCAAATTGTACGGTAAACTGTTTTCACAAATGAAACTGCAACTAGTTTACCGCAAAAGTTTGATGAATACATTGTGCATCAAATTACACTTTAAACTACGGGGCAATCCGCTGCGGTAAATTTAAATTGCTGGTATTATACAAACAATAAAATAAATCGTGTAACCAACGATCTTGAGCACAAAGAACTCATCGTCACATGCCACCTGGCTAAAGCATTCAGTACGGTTCTTGGGAGGTCTCCTTAAAATGGTTGCGGAGTGCATTTCACTTGTATAGCACCTCGCGATGCTGACTGGCCCATTTCTTACGACCCATTGACTCTTTCCTATTCATCGATGCATTTCCAAATGAGAAGGGTTTTGTCGTTAAGTATGTCAGAACGTAAAGTGTAAGCTCCATAAGAGGTATTGGTATCGATATTGGTTTTATATGTATATACTTTAAATTGAAACATTTTTGAATACAATTCAGAGTTGCATGGTTTTTTCTGACCTTAGAGTTATTATAATTATTTTTAAATGAATATACGTTTAATTTCACTTACTAAATATATAACTATACATATAATAAAATTGTAACTAAGCCGAATCTGTACACTAAATATTTTGTGGAAAATCTTATTGAAATAAACATACGGGGGCCGAATCTATGATTTTTAGAATTTTTGTCTGTCTGTCTGTTACCGCATCACAGAAAAACCACTGGAGGGATTTTGATGAAATTTGGTATGGTGATAGCTGGTCAACATATAGGATACTTTTTACCGCGGCAAAATATCTCATTTCTGAGAAAAATACAAAAACTGCAATGTAAGAGTATACTAATAATATAACCTAAGAATTTAGTTTTTGGTCCTCTGAACGCGGGCAGAGCCGCGGGCAATGCTAGTATATATATATATATATTTATATTAGTTTTAATCATTATTTTGATACTAAAAAGAATGATGGATTATCATTGCAAATTGTGCTATTCAACTATATTTTATTTTTCACAATAGGGAAACGTAACAGCGAAGTAGCTACAAACGATGTCCCAACGTTACAACCCCGCATCGGGCTTATTATGAGCTTCCTTTTAATCCGGATTTAAAAACTGCATCACAATGGGCTAGACACACTCGTAGCCGTCTCACAAAAAAGTCTTTCCTTTACTACCCGTAGAGTATTACAACAAATATTTTCATTACTGTTCCAATATTTGCGTTGTCCTTAGCAACAAGGGATGTATAGTAACATCGTTCATCAACCGACATTATATTAGTACTGCTTTAGTTTGTCTCTGGTTTGAATAAAACAGTCATCGTTTGCCACAATCGATCGCGACCCATTATGTTTCCGTTTGGAACGAAAAGCAATATCATACAAAAATGCTATAGCGCTTTCCAGTTACAACCAATCTTCATAACACATTTGAGAAAGTTATGAGTTCACGTGAACTCGCGCAAAGGAAATGCATTGAGGTACAGACGTCATACACTTATTTATAGAATACAAATTTTTACATACATTATAAAAGGTACTGTCGCTGTAACATATACATATGTACAACAATTTGCATTGGAAAATAATGTTTATCTTGACTGTGCAAATCGAAGGAAGATAAGAAATCTGATCTGTTTGATGTCATAAAACAAAAGGCAGCGTGTCCCACACTCAGCGAAGACGATATATTATCGCACCGCCATAAAGTTGTCCCACTCCCGCAAGGCGGCGCCATACTGCTGTCCCCCTCCGCGCCGTGTACGCCGCACGCACGTGCGTGTCATGCCGCCTATACAAGCCATTCAAGAACACAACCCGTGAACTTATTACCCCTACTTAAGGACTACATCTAATATTTTAACCGCAAAACATCAACAAACATTCATTATTCACGATTTCTTTAAATTTAATTTATCTTGCTTGGTCTATGTAAAAAACGATTTTGATCATCAAAATTTAAGGTTTTTTTTTCACTAGGTAATCAATTTTTAGTATCATTACAGCTTACAGGAATATACCTACCTACATTTTTATAAATATTTTTAAAAATTCATGAACACGTGAGAAGTAAGACGTAAAAATTAACGTAATAAAGCGTTCACTTGAGTAAAGTAAATTCTCATAATACAGAAAAGTTAATAAATAGCTTAGTAATGTCCAATCATAAACAACATCGCGTCACAGCGGTATTATGCACCCCAACCACATAACAGTACCCTTGTGTATTGGTTCCTGACGAATGACCCAATAAATACCCATAAGGCAAAACGTGACACGTACAAAACATTCTAGGATATAAAAGCATTATCCTGTTAAGTAATTTATTTCTTCTTCAGGTAGTAACTGAACGGTTATTTTATGGGCCCACTTAAACGTTCTATAATCCTAGCAGTTAAAGCATAAAAGAGGGTGTTTGAAAACCATAATGCAACATCATAAACCGTTTGAAATCGAACCTTCGGCTGCGGCACCTGTTTAAACCTGAACAGTCAATAAAACCTATTTTAGAATCATGTTCATAATTTTTAAGTATGTAAGTCTTAAAACATTACACTTTCTTTGATAACCTCGACCTTTACTGTTATTAATTATTTAATTCAATTCTAACATGGCAACGTATTATCTGTGTTGATTCACTTTCAAATACAATAAAAATAGACAAAATAATCAATAGTTGAAAATTAAAGATATTAAACTTCTTAAAACTATACACATGCGCAATAAACAAATTATACCTAATAGATTTCTAAGAAGAAACAGATACTTTAAACCAGACACTGAGAATTTTATATCACTTAAAATGATTGTGAATGAAACACTTTGTGACTAACCTATCGCAATCTTGCTCCCTAATGAGTCATCCGGAGCGAGAGAAATTCCGCTCAGCATCCAGTTTCAGCTCAATACTTGCCGCTACCCACACGAGAAGAACCGGTCGAAACAATAAATCTGTTACAATATAGATATAGTACACAATGAATGATTGTTAGATGCACTATTCAAAATATTAGATTTTGTATTGCATTTGAATTTCGTTACACTTCTATTCCTTTATGGAACTTTGAGACAATTTATTACATTCTCTGTACTGAACGTGCATTGCGATTCAAGTTTCACATTTTGTATACAATTTGCACAAATGGAACCAATTCCCTTGTGGTATACTTTGTGAATAATAACTGTATCAGTTGTCGACGGACGCAAAGTGCAGCAACATTACCCGCAAATTAGGTTAGTTAGATTGCAACCGCTATCTCCTAAGCCGTGGCCATAATAATATTATATACTTATTATCTAGACTGGTTCACTAGTCTAGAAACCACAATATTAAGTAATAAATAAAGATAACAAATAATTGTTTGTATCAAATATATTTTTTATACTAGCGACTCAGATACATACGACATAACTTTCTTTATTTATGGACCGGTTGAAATAAAACAAATACTAAATGTTAAGTGAAGTTTACCACAATGCATTAGTGAAAACCGCGCCCAAATCGGTTAAGCCGTTTCTGAGATTAGCGTACACAAATGCACAGACTAACAGACAAAAATTCTAAAACTCATTGTTTTGGGTTCTATTGCGTTTATAAAGACCCCAATAAGAGTTTTTTTAAATATCTTCCATATACAGACAGCGATTTTGAGTTACATTTATTGCAATTTTATCATATGTATGTATAGATTAATGTTAGATATAGTACCTAGTAATGAAATTTAAATATTCATATAAAATATTGGTTATACATTTTACAACATAACAAAAGCTCAAATATAAACCAAGTTACCGTTTTAAATATTTACACTAAGTTTGGTACCGCTTAAGCGTTTACTTAGTATTCATATAATCTAAACCCTATATGACCTTTTAAGGCAACTTGTGAATTTTAAATATTAATTAATTTTAACATACTTTAAGAACTACGGCACTTCATTATTCATTATGAAGATAATAATTAATACCAGCCCTATACTTCAGTTCGCATTAACATATGAGCCAACTAAAATCTATTAGCAGAATACGTAATGAAAATGAAATGGTGTTATGAATTGTTTATTAAGATCAAGTGTCAAGCAAATATGAATATGATAAGCAGATACGAAGCACTCCGAAATACAAAAATGTTTATTTAAAAACAAATAATATGTATGGAAATAACGATGTAATAAAAGGAAGCTTTCTATCTCCGATTTCCATATAGACCTTTGATCGTGCCTATATTAAACCACATTATGCGGTCAATGTGAACCCTCTGGTTTGAATTGGTATATCACATTACGAGTGAGGTGTTGACACGAGCGCTACGAGAGTCCGAACATCAAATAGAAACTATATTGGAGTAATTACCTTGCTTGATCATCTCCGATTACTTAGTTTCAGCTTATTGATTTTCAATTGCAATTAATTTAACCAGTTACAACACCACATCGTAACTGTCACTTAGTGAGTGCTTTAATTAAGAGTTGCGTGAAATGTCAATTTGTTATTGAATAGTTCAATAGATCGCGTCGCATAGCGAAAACGATATACATACATACGTGTAAGCTACAATGGTTATGAATTTTTTAACTTGATGCATTAATATTTTATAGCATTGATAAACAATGCAACTCCGGATACAATGGACGGACATGCGTCCGACAATATCGTCTAGACCAATAAAGTTAGTGATTCCAATTGAGAGTTCTTTAATTGATATCTACAATTATTTCTTTGGTTTGCCTGTTATGAATAAGCGATTGTGATTACTAAATTTGGCAATTTTTATTTACAGCTATTTTTTAGCTAATATATTTCAGCGATAGCATTTGATTAAGTTAGAATCTCAATATTGATCTATTTCAATCTTTCCATTAAGACAAAATTCAATTCAAAACATGAGTAGGTCTAATCTAAATTAAAATCATTATTCCTCACGGTGATTTTCTATAATTCACATTTTCCAAATATTGTACATCATTTTATTTATCATCTCTATCTCAAAACAGACAGAAACAGGTAAAAATTAAAAAAATAGCACAACATATTTATAATAATCTTTTAAATAATCGTAGTTTAATTTAAATTATTGATAGGGAAACAGATGAAGCCTACAACTATACACAAGTTAGATAAACTTTAATCCACTACGTTAAACATCGCATTGCTAATCCGGGCGTAACACGGCAAAACACAGAACAAACTGCTTCTCTTTGTGAACTAATGAGAGCCACGTGGCTGTCCCCCGCAATGCAGACAGCACAATAAAACAATAGCTCTATAGTTGTGCAGTCCTTTATTCTTGCAGGATAAACTATCGCGTCACAGTACTGGAGTACTACTAGGCGTTATTCTAGCTTAACTATTTATTTGAAGATTGCCAATCGTGAATGCAGTTATGCAAAAGAAGTTTCTAGATAGTTATTATTTTAAATATATTGTATTGTTAAAAAATTGTTTTATCACACATTTTTTGTATTTGTACTTTTGTCTGTTATTCGTAAGTGTATTAGAAAGCTTTAGGTCACGTGGGCCGAGTGAACGTAATCGCCATGGAAAATATTATTAAAAATTATATTAAAGAATTATATAAAAGTCATGTACATGACTAATTCAATAAATTTACTCTTGACAAATCTTATCGACTCTATTAATTCTCTTAATAATTATTTTTAAGTATATTGTAAGACACAAAAATCGATATCATAAAAAAGGTAGAGCTTTTTTATACAACTTAACACCACAAACATGTTTATTACACAGGCTTCACTACGTTTAACGTATTAGTAAACTCTCTTATTGGAGTATTTGGTAAAAACTTTAACTTATGGAGTCTGTATGAGATTTGTTTTCTCTAACAATAAAACTATCCAAATAACATTCGAATTACACAAATCAGAATATTAACAAAATGCATAAACACTTGCAAACACAGTTCCATCGCGTGGTATCGTCGACGGTCGAACAAAACAAAAACACAAGCATTTTCTTGATGGTTATACGTAACTGTCATTTGGCGTGTTATCTGACAGCGGAGTGTCATACTAACCTAACTGGGCGAAGACCTTGGGGCGTACGTTCTCTTGCCAGGCGGCTGCGGCGACGACTAGAAGGGCCGCAAAGAGGGCACAGCGGAGCACGATCATCGCACTAGTCACAAGTCATCACTCGGGGTACACTCACGGCGAGACACAGGTCGGGCGGGGCACGCGGCCGGCGGCAGACTGATGCGAGGCAGGGGATATGGGCGCGCCTGCGCTGCCGGCGTCCCGCGGTCTCGCATGCGTCGCAGAGTGCGGACCTCGCACGTGACGCAGCCCTCCTCACCCTCACAACGCACCCTCCAACCCTGCGACGTCATAATCGTGTTAAAGAAACGCATATCCTAATGAACGCTAAACCTGCAATTAAACTGAAGAACCAGACTAGAAAGCTCGCCTGCTAAGCTTTTGTTTGTTTTTGGGGCATATTAAAAATTCGTTAGCGTTAAGATTGAGGTGATTATTTTTTTTTTACTGATTAGAAAGGAGTGTCAAGTGTCAACATTGTTACTTTGCCCAATAAAAAATTAATCTTAATTAAAGTTACGGAAGTATGTATGTAACTATGTATATATATATTTTGAAATATTTTTTAAATTACCTAGAGCATGGACTAAAATTTTAAAAAGCTCGGAAGAGTTTTACTTAACTTAAGCTGTATTCAAATATTCACAAATAAAAAAGAAAAACTAGAATCTACACAATAAAAGATGCTTAAAAATATAACAGCATAGCGAAATACTAACTACTTTGACTATATAGATAAGTTGCGGTGTTATGATGAAACTATAAGGATGCAAATCATTACATGCAACATATCATTAGACGTGCGATCATTATAAATCTATACATATAATAAAAGTGTAAATAAGCCGAATCTGTACATCAAATATTTTTTGGAAAATCTTATTGAAATAAACATTATTATCGATACAGAGGCCGAATCTATAGTTTTTAGAATTTTTGTCTGTCTGTCTGTCTGTTACCGCATCACAGAAAAACCACTGGAGGGATTTTGATGAAATTTTGTATGGTGATAGCTGGTTATCCGGGACAACATAAAGGATACTTTTTATCGCGGGAAAATGTCTCATTTCTGAGAAAAAAATCAAAAACTGCAATGTAAGAGTATACTAATATGTAAAACCTTAGAATTTGGTTTTTGGTCATCTGAACGCGGGCGGAGCCGCGGGCAATGCTAGTATGTTATAAAATAAATTCAATTTAGCTTATATCTACTTAATGTATATGTAATTTTATCCGCGGCATCCCTTTAACATCCAACGTTATTTATAGATTCCTGAGGGCAAAAAGTACTTTTTCTAATTACTCACTTTGTAAAATTAATCAATCGTTACTAAATAAATGCGCAACGAAAGCGATAGCAGCGCACAAAAAATAATTTATTAACATAAAGTTCTAACTCTCGCGGTACGTAAAAGAGGAGTGGAACTTTATCGAAATAAAAACTTTTTGTTCAACACTAGGGGTCCTTTGGTAGCATTTTCATTATTATTAATACGGTAAACTTGTTCCCTGATAATTTCATTCAAAGCGACTCGGAACTATGACGGAATAATTCGTTTGGTGTTAGTGTACCATAGAGATGCATTGTAGTAGAGCCGTGTGAAAATCAATAAAATAAATATTTATTGTGCATGAGTCGGAAGCCCTGTTTACATTTAAGTTATTGGTGGGAATTAGCTTTCTTTAATAAACAAATCAACAGACTTTGATAACATTATGGACACGATGTTACCAATATTTGCTATTGAGTTACGTATATAATATAAATATCCAAAATATTTATATTATGATATTATATTTTCATGTGCGAATCATTTCTAACATGATTCCCATTTGCCTTACGGTGAAGAAAAACATCGTGAGGAAACCCGCATGTCTGAGAGAACCTAGCAAATTTTCGAAAGACATGTGAAGTCCGCCAAACCGCACTTGGTCAAGGTGGTGGACTATGGCCTGATCCCCCTCGTATTGAAGGGAGGGCCGTGCCCAGCAGTGAGACGTTAAAAAGGTCTGAATACAACACAATACAAACAGCCAGTTAAATAAAAGCTCTGGGTTAATTTAACTTTAATCTATACATATAATAAAATTGTACCCAAGCCGAAGAATCTGTACATTAAATATTTTTTTGGAAAATCTTATTGAAATAAACATTATTATCGATACAGAGGATGAATCTATAGTTTTTAGACTTTTTGTCTGTCTGTTTGTCTGTCTGTTATCGCATCACAGAAAAACCACTGGAGGGATTTTGATGAAATTTGGTGGTGATAGCTGGCCATCCGGGTCAACATATAGGATACTTTTTACCGCGGGAAAATGTCTCATTTTTGAGAAAAAATACAAAAACTGCAATGTAATAGTATATATTTAATATGTAAAACCTAAGAATTTGGCTTTTGGTCATCTAAACGCAAGCGGAGCCGCGGGCAGTGCTAGTATTAAATAATAACTTATATTGAAGCAAAACTTCAATCAAAACTTAACCTAATTAAAAATCTAAATAAAAAGCTTGCAAAATTAAAATTCTCCGATCAGTATTCAACTTTAAAGTTTCCAGAGGAATCAGTTCTTTCACGTTATACCTTTACTAGAACGTTAATAGGCCAATAAAAAGTTAAGAAAATCTCCGTCTAACAGAAATTTAATAAATTTATACAGACTAACTTTCAATTCGCAACCCTTAGATGGTAGGTGTTTCGAGGAAAATGTGAAGGAAATTATATAATAAAAAAAATCAAGGTATTTTTGTTAACTGCGTACGATTCCAGTAAATATTATAATCAATTTAATAAGGAGTCTAAGGAGTTACGTGTTGTGTTCATCACTGCTAAGGAAACAAAGTAGGTGGTAATTTTATGCCTTGTTTTAAAATTCATATATATTTCGAGTGAGCGTACTCGAAAAGGCTTAGGAAAAGCATCTGAAATGTACAATTTACATTCGTGCACTGTAGTTAAGTTTTTAAGCAACTTCTGCTTTAGGGTACTTAGGTAGGATACTACTTGTGTATATAGTACCCGTGTGTTCAATTATTATCAACATTGTTAGACTAGTGGTTTGTGTTCTCTTGCAAACATTAATTTTTAATATTTGATTATTTGACAAAAATAGAGTTTGGTGATAACAGTCAAGAACACTTTTCTGTCCTATAAAGTTCAGTTACTTCGGTGGTTGTAGATTTTTGGATAATTTAGAAAAAAGACTAGCGACTCACCCTCTCTCCGCTCAGGTTCGTCCCTACGTTTTAAGGTTAGTATAGATTTCTCAGAAATGAGATATTTTCCCGCAGTAAAAAGTATCCTATATGTTGACCCGGATAACCGGATAACCATCATCATACCAAATTTCATCGCGTTCCCGGACAGACAAACAGACAGACAAAAATTCTAAAAACTATAGATTCGACCTCTGTATCGATAATAATGACTATTTCAATAAGATTTTCCAAAAAATAATTAATGTACAGATTCGACTCAGAATTTTATTATATGTATAGATAAGAAGGCAAAGTAGAAGAATTCTCTATTACTGGATAAAACTCTCTATTAACTTTTATTGCCTTTATATGCCCCTACGTTTCCTTGCAGTATGATATTTTGCACTACGATTGTCTAATCATAGTGAGGATATCCATTTCTATAAATCAAAATTACTTATTATGACCTCAGTATTGTGAGCTCATGGAATATAGGGCTCCGCCCGCGTTCAGATGACCTAAAACCAAATTCTTAGGTTTTACATATTAGTATACTCTTACAATGCAATTTTAGTATTTTTTCTCAGAAATGAGATATTTTTCCGCGGTAAAAAGTATTCCTGTTGTTGACCCGGATAAACAGCTATTACATACCATACCAAATTTCATCAAAATCCCTCCAGTGGTTTTTCTGTGATGCGGTAACAGACAGACAAACAGACAGACAGAAAGACAGACAGACAGACAAAAATTCTAAAAACTATAAATTCGGCCTCTGTATCTATAATAATGTTTATTTCAATAAGATTTTCCAAAACAATATTTAATGTACAGATTCAGCTTAGTTACAATTTTATTATATTTATAGTATAGATAAGAAAAGCTGTCATTTAATGAGTGATCCACAATTAAAGGCATAGACAAAAGTCAAAATATCAAATAGATATTATATAGTTATTACAGAAAGCCTACCCACAATTAACAAAATAAATTAAAAAAAATTGACAAATGGCCTCAATGTACCTTACAATATTTCATCTTTAAACATTTTTATAATATTAATTAGTTTTATAATTGAATATGTAATATTATTTATTTAATTTGAGGTGTTATTATAATAATTATTACAATTTTAAAAATATTAATTAGTAATCTATATTTAGTGTTACCATTATTATATTATAACCATAAAGAAAAAAAAGTAAAATAAAATATTAGTTATTTAAGACACATAATTGATCTATGTATAATTTGAAAAAGTTAAAATTAATTAAAATTAAAGACAGACCTTAGAGACATCTAACACCTCAGTCTCTCCCGTGACATGATTGCTGTAAAGCATTCGAAACGTCGGGAACCAAAAATCTAAATAAATTCGCGAAAAATCCGAAAAGATAGTTTTATTTAAAATGTCAAGTATTCGCGTAAATCTAAGAAAGTATTAAATTAAATGTAAATTTTACCCCAAAAGTCAAAAAATATTAGTTCTCATCTAAAATATATCTGGAAATTTACAAATATTAAAAAAAACACAGTTTCTATAGATTAAATCGCATAAGAACTTTGATCTTTTGACTCAAATAGCTAGACCATTAGTGCGTTTGATGCACAGAACAATCGACAAGGTGCGTTAATTGAGGGAATAAATTATAATAACAAGCCAGCCTGCTGCCCCTATAAACACGTTCCCCTAACTCGCGTGCATTCAATAAAATTGATGGTGAAAGTAATACTTTGAATACAAATCTTAATTTAAAAAATAAACCAAAAAGGAATCATACAAATGAACCTTTTAACGTGTAATGGAAAATATATTTTACTAGTTGTTCATGCATGATACCAGAAAATGTACCGACTCCAATATTTTGAATTAAAATCGATGGAACAGAGGGTAACCAATTCAAAAAACCTTTTAATATCAGATGTAGGTTTATGAAAGTTTTGATTATGAGTTAATATGTATAATTTTAAAATCTAGTTTCCATCAAATGTAATGAGATTTAAATATAATAAAAATAATTCAATATAATATTCAATTTTAAACTTGTTTTATTAGAAAAAATATTGCTGTATTATTTTATCACAAAATATGGTCAACGACGAAGGAACTAAATTCCTCGGGCTCAGATATCAAAAAACGCGCGACACGTGTAATGCGCAGCACGACGTCTGAGAAAAACTTGCAAGAAAGTAAAATACTTAGGTAAAAGTTTGTTAAGATTTTTCTTTTATTGCTGACTTTTATATATTTTTATAATACAAATTATTATTTAAAATCAATCCTCTAAAAAACTAAGTGTAAAGATTTTAATTGAGTTTTCTTAACAAAAATAGTATACTATGGAGATAATATAAGAAATTTTTATAATTCATTTAATTGCTTAGAGAAAATGCAAAAGTATTAAAAAGATAATATAATGTAAAACACAAACTTCGAAACGAATATTAAAAGGAATTTCAGTACCCATTTTATAGCTTAGAGCCCTTGAGACTTACTGAAACATGTACCATTACGAAACCGCTCCAAGGACATGAACCGAGTAGTTACATTAAAAATATTCAGTCGAATGATAGAGATCATGACATATTAGACGACTTATGGCTTACAAATTGCGCAAACGTAGGGACGTTTGTGCTAACAAAAAATATGTAACTTATAAAAGCTGATTCGGTTAAATTCTCTACGAGAATATCAATTTTATAGGTAAATTCTGCACAATGTAAAAAATTGGGTCAATGTAATTTATAATACACTAGCAATGCCCGCGGCTTCGCCCGCGTTCAGATGAGAAAAACCAAATTCTTAGGTGTTACATATGATTATACTTTTACATTGCAGTTTTTGTATTTTTTCTCAGAAATGACATATTTTCCTGCGGTAAAAAGTATCCTATATGTTGACCCGGATAACCAGCTATCACCATACCAAATTTCATCAAAATCCCTCCAGTGCTTTTTCCGTGATGCGGTAACAGACAGACAGACAGACAGACAAAAATTCTAAAAACTATAAATTCGGCCTCTGTATCGATAATAAAGTCTATTTCAGTAAGATTTTCCAAAAAATATCCAATGTACAGATTCGGCTTAGTTACGATTTTATTATATGTATAGATGAATGTAGTACTATTTAAACAAAAGATTTTACTGGAAAACTAGAATTAATATTGAATAAGCTAATTACGTCACCCAGCGTTAGCGTCTTGAAAAATTCTGTAAAAAAAAGCTCGACACCATGAAATATTCCATTCTATGTGAAAAGAATGGGAATAACACAAAGAGTTAATGTGACAGCACAAAGGCTTCCGGTTTACGTTTCATCGTATAAAGTCGTACTTCTTGATTTGTGGCGAAGCAACGTCTAGGGTTGATGCTTTCCACAATAATACGAGAATGCTTGACACATTTTTACAGCGAAGGCGGACTTGGAAACTGGAATAGTAAAGAATATCATCAACACGAAACGTCCCATTTCCGAACAAAAATAAAATTGCACCTCACCGCGAAATGAGTCAAGTGAAACGCGCTTAACCAAACACGTTAATTATGAATTACAATTAAATATTTTAATTAGATTTTTTTTAAATACGTTATTCATAAAACATTTTTTTGTTCGCCTTTAACACAAAATCTTATGCTTATAACAGTGTTTAAAAAAGATATCTACTAAATTTTCTAGTATTATGCTTAATCATTATGATCCTCATGAACAATAATATAATAATAAAATAATAATATAATAATAGAATTTTCAAGGAGTAATAAATAGTGAACCGAAATAGCGAAGTGAATGGTGTTCTTTTGTACAGACAATAAAACCGCTATGCAAATAGATCTGGGCTTGGACGAAGCCTGGAACTTTTGGTCTACGAATTAATTGCGTGTGGTCTTCGTAATACAACCACTCATTTCACTCCCTTGGGCCTTTGTACGTAATGTATATTCTGAAATAGATAATTTAAGATACACACAGAATATTACGATTTAAAAGGTTCATATTTTATGTTCTCTAGATATAACTTATTAAAAAATCGGTCTAACACGAATCATTTAACTCTCACTCAACGAGTATTCTATACAATTATATGTATTTCGTTACCAATATTATGGCACTTTACATTGATAAGATATTAATATTTTTAAGCACGAGTCCCTAGTTAATATCCCAAAATAAAAAAATAATAATAAACACCCATGACTGGAATTCAAACATTCGTGCTCATCACACAAATAAATGAACTGAATGAAATGAACTCGAACCCGCGACCGCTGGCACAGCACTACAAACTGAGCCAAACGAGTCGTCAAATTATTAAATTATTTAATGAAATTGTATACGAAATCAATATCAAAAAGTGATGAGCAATCAAAAGTACATTCATAGGGTCAGAGAAACCGCAATACAAATAGAACCAGTAGCGCGATGCGTGGAACTTTTGGTCTACAATTAATTGCGTATGGTCTACGGGACGCGACTGACCACTCATTTGGCTCCCAGTATTTATTTTTAATGAATTCGAATTATGTTTTTATTATAATAAAATGTTATAAACATCTTTCTTTATAATAGTTAAGATATGAAGTATAAAACAAAATTCTTGTCCACAGATTACAAAAATCAAAATACTATCTATACGTACGAGTGCGAACTAAGTAGATTTTTTTCAGGCCATTTTATATTTGGTTTCAATAATATCTTGTAGTTACGAAATAATTACCTATATTATTAATTTTCGCTAATATTTACTTAAAAGAATCAAAGACATAAGTGTACAGTAGACCCTAAATAGCGTTATTGAAAAACCAATTAAGTAGTTCTATTATATTACTTTTTATACGAAATAAATTAAATTGAACGCAAAAATAAGAGGTAAATGATTCTTATTCTTCAGTCAAAAGGTCGGTCAAACACCTTTTGATAGCTACGTCAATGTACGACTATATCTAACTTAGTCGAAACTTAAAAATGTTCAAATGGAATCCCAGACAAAATCTGCCAACAATAAATTATCTTGATAAAGATTTATTTAAAGCAAAAATATTATTAGGTACATTTTGTATCACTATTAAGATAATTGTATTTTATAGAACATATAAGTTTTTTTAAACTGAGAACAAAAGCCTTCTTTTAAAATGTTATTAATAAGTAGAGATCTTTTTATTATTTTTTTTTAAATATATACATTTCATAAAAAATATTAATCTAAGCAGATAAAACAATTTAACTCCAGTGATTTTCCCCATATTTCTTGCGAAGTAAGCAGCTCTATGTCTCTTTAGTACTACTGTCGAATGGCAATGCTAATGCCAGACTTATTTTAAACAGATCGAAACAAAATATACTCCATATAATTTCACCTCGCGCAAAAAGCGTATCCACAAATCCGACGTAATAAGTAGAGTCAAGAACGTAGTAATCTACGAGTGTTACACGTAGGTAACAGTATTGCGCCAGGCCAAAATTACATGTTAATAAATTTTTTTTAGAATATTTAAAAAGTACTAAACGCCAAATCTTTGTTGGCACGTGAGAGGAATAAAATTTAATTTAAAAAAAATTACTGTAATTCTGTAATTATACATGTATTATATATACTACTAGCATTGCCCGCGGCTCCGCCCGCGTTCATTCAGATGATCAAAAACCAAATTCTTAGGTTTTACATATTAGTATACTCTTACATTACAGTTTTTGTATTTTTCCTCAGAAATGAGATATTTTTCCGCGGTAAAAAGTATCATATATGTTGACCCGGATAATCAGCTATAACCATACCAAATTTCATCAAAATCCGTCGAGTAGTTTTTCTGTGATGCGGTAACAGACAGACAAAAATTCTAAAAACTATAGATTTGGCCTCTGTATCCATAATAATGTCTATTTCAATAAGATTTTCTAAAAAATATTTAATGTACAGATTTGACTCAGTATTTTATTATACCTACGTATAAATATGAAAAAAATAACTAGGTTTCATATCCTAGGGTCAAGTATATTTAAAGATACAATCTTAAATTTCCCATACTGCATGCTCCTATTCATAACGATAGTTATATGCATTTAATGCCAAAAAGTAGTCCATAAAGTAATGTTATTAAAAAATATATTATATTTTAAGCAATGTAAATGTCGCAGGAAAATTGTAAAAACCGTTAAATTATAATTTCACTAGTGAAAATATAATTAACCCGGAATTTTGTCAATCATCTCCTTTTCTTACAATTTTACGGGACAAAGTTAGGTATGTTATAATTTTTTTAGAAAAATTATAATTAAACGGTTTTTCAACCGACTTCAAAAAGGAGGAGGTTCTCAATTCGACTGTATGTTTTTTTTTATGTTTGTTACCTCAGAACTCCGTCATTTATTAACCGATTTGGACAATTTTTGTTTTGTTTGAAAGGGTATACTTCCAGATTGGTCCCATTTAAATTTCAAAAAAAAAAATACCACCCCTAAGGGTGGAAAAACAACTAATCATGAATTTAACCTACTTCTAATTGTCATATTGACTTGAAACTTTGCAAGTATTTCTATTTCCGTTGATAGTACAGTGGTTCGGTGTTGTTGACCTGATCTGATGGCAAGGCCAGAAGGTGGATAGGTGCAACTCTTCAACGGCTAATAGTAGATACTTTGAGTTTGGGCTTATTTTGTTTAATTTGACAAGCCTAACACGTTAGAATTCTTACTTTGCTACTACTGTCTACACTAAAAAGGGAAAAATAAAAACTTTTTAACAAAAAAATAAAAACCGACTTCAAACAAAAGCACTAAAAAGTAAAAAATAACTGATTGGTAGTTTTCATTTACTATACATACCTAATCAAATATTTTCGAAGTCGGTGTGCTTTGGCTAAGTAATTAAAGCCTACCTATTAAATACATACCTAATCAAATATTTTCGAAATCGG
This sequence comes from Brenthis daphne, assembly GCA_947093115.1. NCBI lineage: Eukaryota > Metazoa > Arthropoda > Insecta > Lepidoptera > Nymphalidae > Brenthis > Brenthis daphne. Next base: position 31,218,790 of record OX352471.1, on the reverse strand, counting down.
TGCCAGTCCATACAAAGCAAAGCACACCGACTTCGAAAATATTTGATTAGGTATGTATAGTAAATGAAAACTACCAATCAGTTATTTTTTACATTTTAGTGCTTTTGTTTGAAGTCGGTTTTTATTTTTTTGTTAAAAAGTTTTTATTACAATTTACCTTCGATATATACATAAAATACTAGTAAGAATTTAAATAGAAGTCATATGAGTAAATAAACAAAGCCGTATTATCACAAACGTCGCTAACGTCGCATTATCTCTGTCAGCGATTAGTTTTAATGCCAGTTTAAGCCGCAAAAGGCTTTGGCTACAATATACTATGCAAATTACAACTTAGATTTACGTACTTATATTATTATCGCGTGGTGCATTCATTTTTGTTAAAACTAGCGGCTCAAACTCACTTCGCCCGGTTCGCCTCTAGAAAAACAAAAACAAATCTATCCCACAGGAACCGTACATTTTTCCGGGATAAAAAGTATCCTATGTGCTATTCCAGACTATAATCTATATCTGTGCCAAATTTCATCCAGATCCATTGGCCGTTCTGGCGTTATTGAGTAACAAACATCCATCCAAACATCTAAACTTTCACATTTATAATATTAGTAAGATAGTACTGGAACTAAAAATATTTATTTTAATAAATTATTAACTTAAATATTTTGAAAATCAAATACTGTAAAATTTAAAATCAAAAGAATACTTAAAAATTTGGCAGACCAATAAATGAGTTGATTAAATCTTTTCTAAAACTCTGATTAATATAGACGATTGCGGTAAAATATAAACCACATTTAAGCTTGAGTGGTACGTGATTCGTATCGTGGATCGCGAATAAATAGACATGAGCAGATTTGCAGCAGATATAGTAGGTATAAGACGGCAAGAAATAACGTCAAGATTAGAAAAAAAACGTCTCGACTCAATATTATAGTATCTTAAAAACGTTAATAGGGTCGTGTGTTCTGTCTATTGTGTAATACGGTACCATTAGTAGGTAATGCAATATTCGTTTTTGACAAATATCGAGGATAAATTCTAATAGTGACTTTCTTTACTTGACTTCTAATAGGGCACTTTTGACAGACTCCAAAAAGATGAAGATTCACAATTCTATTGTACGTCCTTGTATGTATGTTATGGGATATTTTTGCCAAGTGTGAGTCGGTTTTCACTTTTCTTTTGTTAAGGAATAGGCTATCTCTCTAAAGAGCATAAGTTTAATCCAAACCGGAGTGTAGCAAATTATATATATGGTAATAAGTTATTATTATATAATAATAATCAGATTAAAATTATCTAGTAGGTTTGCATATTGCAAAAAGTCAAAAGTTGTGTAAATATAGCAAAATAAAAACGTTTTAGCTGAGGAGAACTGTCCTTTCACTAACATCCAGCTATAAGACCCGCTCGAATGCAATTTATGGCGTAGAATAGTAGCTTAATAGAGCGAATGCAGCTAGTCCTGTGAAAAAGAAACGGGAGCCAATCAATCTACATTTACAATCATATGAGTATCGATCGAGATCCCGGTCGTATAGACGGCATGAAACGTCTTGATACTAGTGAACATTATTTTTGTGTTTTTATATGGTTATTTTAATCATTATTTATAATCGAATGTGGAATATTTACTACTATTTTAATTTTTTTGGTGCAATTTTGTGTATTTATTATAATTTTTTTTGTTGTAATATCCGAAATATTTTAAATTATTTTCGTTATACTCGAAAAATGAATAATGTCTGATAAACCTTGACTGAATAATAACAATAGAAATTTGATGGAGGTATATAGAAATAGTATCGCATGCCACTCTATTCTCTTTGGCTATCATAAATACAATACAATAGATAAAGGGTGAAGATATGATATGTGTCTATTACACAGAGATACCTTATCGTATTATAAGTATGAAGTATCTATATAACTCAACTTTTGACTGATTAACTTATTTGTCCGATTTTCGTGTGGTGGAGAGGCTCGTTATTTTCTAAAATTGTGAATACATTATTATAATTCTTTTTTATGAACAATATATATATATATATATATATATGTATATATATATATATATATATATATATAAAATCAGTATGATACGTATAATTGATCTTATTTTTGGTTTAAGTTCAGTATAGCACTGAGTATAGCACAAGCGGGTAGCAAAGGATACTTAAATAAAATAGAAAGAAGAAAACAGTGACTTTATACAAAATTAGCTAAAAAGACGATACCTGTTACTTTATATTCTCTGAACAGTAAATTTATTATGTCTTTTAAGTATTTCATTTAAAATAGATAGACCAGACTCACGTGTTTAATGGCACAATCAAATATTCGCACAAAAACGCCGATACTCCCGAGTAAAGTTGGCAAAACTCCAAAAAAATGTTACGAAATTGAAACAAATCCATTAAGTTCGGGTTATAACGTCAAAAGTATTTTATCGCAGTGCAGAGATCGTCAATCGAATCGTTACAGCGAATAGTTTAGAATGACTTCATTCTATATACGTAGAGGGTGACTTGGATATCGAGTGGGACGTTGCTTCTCTTGTCTGTCCCTAGTTTCATATACATTTGTATACATTTCATTTCGTTATTGAATAAATCAATTATTTAATACCCGCTATCTAATAAAGTAAATAAATAATTTTATTAATCTAATATGAAGGCAATGCAGTGGAATGATTCAATTCATCGTATTTGCCATTCTTAGGATTCAAATAGTTTATATATTTTTATGTTTACGTACTTCCTACGGAGTATAGAGAACGAACAAAATGATTTCTCATTTCGCCATCCGAACATTGCTTCATGCAGAAATCGAACCCGGCCTCACCCTACGCGCAGACAGTGCTAGCCTGAATATAATCTCTACTAGATTATATATTTATTGAAGACTAGCATTGCCTGCGGCTCCGCCCGCGTTCAAATGACCAAAAACCAACTTCTTAGGTTTTACATATTAGTATACCTTTACATTGTAGTTTTTGTATTTTTTCTCCGAAATGAGACATTTTCTTGCGGTAAAAAGTATCCCATATATTGACCCGGATAACCAGCGGTCACCATACCAAATTTCATCAAAATCCCTCAAGTGGTTTTACAGACAGACAGACAAAAATTCTAAAAACTGTAGATTCGTCCTCTGTATCGATAATAATGTTTATTTCAATAAGATTTTCCAAAAATATTTAATGTACAGATTCGGCTCAGTTACAATTTTATTATATTTATAGATTTTGTTTCGGGGACGTTAGGAATATAATCAAAAGTTAATTACTAATGTTTCTAATCAGATATCCATCTTACATAATTATTCTTACTAAAGTTACTGAAAATGTGTAGTATAACTGTAAATAAACTATAAAAGATGAACAAAAGCATCCAGTTTGCATAGTTTTGAACTAAAACCACTATATTTACTTTATAGAAAATGTTTATGATGAGAAAGCAGTTACAGCATTAAGTTATTTGAAAGGCACGAATAGTTCCCAACCGAAGCTAGGTATGAAATTGAATTGATAGCAAACCGGCATACCGCCCTGACGTCGGCTGGCGTGAAATTATCTCAGCAAGTGCAACATCTCAGATTAAGTGGCGTCGATCCTTACTGAATACTTACCGAGATCGATAGCTGCCCCACTTCGTTGAGAAAATAAACACGCTACGAGTTTGCTTAGTGGCAATATTATCTTTTGCGTGTTTCAATGGATTTTAAAACTAAATGACTTTATTAAATGTTGGGAGATATCTGTTGAAATGGCATATGATTTACATTTGTTTGAATTTTTAACCTTCAGAATAAAGAGATACTCAATTTGATTATTATTTTTTTGTATATACGAGTATGTTACGTGATATCATCGGCAATATATAAGTAATTTTTTTAAATTGTTCTAAATCCTTCCAAAAACCTTACAGTTTTGAGCTAAGCAAAGCAAGGGATTTTTGAACATGTCAACATTGTAATGAGCAAATGAATTTAAATGTATCAAAACATAAAATAATAAATAATAAATATCTTCCTACTTTATTTCCAAACGTGTACCTATTCATAATAAACTTTAGCCATTATAACAAAATGATATAGGCATACGTCTGCCAAATTTTACCACATTTGCGAGGATTGCACCATTTCATGTAATCTATTAAAAGTACCAATAGTTTTGGACGCCATACCTAATACATTGTGCACAAATAATATATTTATCCACTGGCGCGTAAGTAACTTGACAGCGGTGATGTACGTTAAATATTTCGCATTTTCAGTTCTGTATTTGTTGTTTTAATTGTTTAATCATACAGTAATTCAATTAAATATTTTAACACATGATTTGATCATATACAATACAAGTAATAAAGATTTTTGAAATATTCTTTAAAATATACTGAAATGTAAACTTTCATGCCTGCAGATATTATAACGGTAAAACATTATAGCACAGTAAGTACATATATAATATGTAAGTAAGCAAAAACATATAATTAAAAGTAACTGCTACAGTATTTGAGAGAAATTTCCTGCACTTTCAGTACCTACAACCCTATTTAATCATTAATACAATTTCAAATCAGCCTAATTGGTAAGAAACCCACTTTGCACCCCATAATCCTTTGTTTAACCTTTCCGTCGTTACCAGAAGTTGTCGCAATGCGATCCGAATCGTCTTTTTTGTGAACTAAGCGTAAGGCTTCAGTAATCTGACACTCATGATTTTCAGCACAGTTGGACTATAATTGAAGTTAATGGATGTCCATTATTTTGTTTTTTTTTTTGCTATTTTATTACTTAGCTTTGATTTAAAACGTGTATAATTATGGATTGCTATCTTTTTTATGAATTTGACTCATGTTCGCGATTTTCTTACTCAATTTACTAAATAGAATTTATCAAGACGAAAAAATACGGGTATCTTATAATATTAAATGAGCAACTCTTGTAGGTATACATATATGTATATATAAATTTATTTTGTATACCTCGGAAACGGTTCTAACGATTTGGACCAAATTTTTGATCAAAATTATTTGGATAAAATTTTGCTTTTTAAGTGTATCTATATAAGTGTCTTCAGAAAAAAATGCTATTTTTATACCTTGTGCGAAACACAGGTACATATTTGTAAATTGTTATAAATTGTTTAATAAATAATCAAAATTAATCTTTTCATAATAAAAATATAGTAAATGTTCGTTAGTGTAGAATCGTAAATCTCCGAAAGTTCTTCTGTGAATGCTTTGAATTTTTAAAGCAATATGAATATTTTTACATAGAGAAGTTTAAACGCTATAGAGGCCCTACATCGCATCACCTTTTACACCATTCAACTGACCACCATAAAAATCGGTACACATGGGTATTTGAGTAGGCACGGAAAATATTTCCACGTTATGAATTTTGCTGTAAGTTGTCGTATTCCCTTTTCTTTCTTACCTATTTAACCAGACTTAGCTACTATCTAGCATACTTAGTGTACCTACAGGTAGTTAATAAAAATATATTTTTTTCTACAATAAGTAATTGACGACAAGTACCAGGCAGCCAGACAATTTTTATAGGTAAATGATATAGAACAAATAAGATACACTATAACAACTACATACATACTTAGGTCCCTACCTAACATAAATTGACGACACGTTTGGCTCAGTTTGTAGTGACGTTACTTGCTGTGCTAGCGGTCGCGGGTTCGAGTCCCGCTGGGGGCATTCATTTGTGTGATGAGCACGAATGTTTGTACTCTCCAGTCATGGGTGTTTATATTTATAATATGTATGTATTTAAAGTTACATATGTGTGTAGTGTACCAACTATCTGGTATCCATAACACAAGCCTCGTAGCTTACCCTGGAAGGAGATGGTGCTGTGTGTTAATGATCCAACATATTATTTTATTTATTTAAATTTTTAAGGGCATAATTAATTTGTTAAATGCATATAACGATAAGGTAGCGCCTTTCATTTTTCTCTTTATTAGGGTAAATAGTTTGCTCCCGTTCACCGCAAGGTAATTCCGTAAGGCTTCTGTAACTCGACGCGATATCGCGAGCAGCCCTCTTAACGGGGCGAAATTAACGACATCCCCTCTTATTAACCCTTGCTCAGCACAGACTCTATTTTGGGAACTACCTCTGTAACCATATTACAGCCCAACTGCGCAATTTCCTGGATTTTAAAGGCAAATTTCAAACGAAAATTATTGTGAATCAGATGATTGGAGTAAAAATCACGCATTAATTAAATATTTATAACTTAAACAGAGGATATCTACTCATAAAAAGTAATCTAAATCAGTGATTATAGGAAAATCGAAGATGCAGAAATACAGACTAGCCATAAGTAGTACTGCGTTGTATGTTGATTTCGTATATTTCATCATTCATAACGATCAATTATTTCCTGGTCTAATTAAAAAAAACTTAATAAACTCGACATTATCTAAAAATGAAAATAATTAGTAAGTCTACCTAAAGGTCGAATATTAAAATGCACATAAATACATATAACTAGCGGCTCATCCTCACTTCGCTCGGGTTTACCTCTAGAAAAACAAAAACAAATCTATTTCACGGGAACCGTACATTTTTCGGGATAAAAAGTAACCTATGTGCTATTCCAGACTACAATCTATCTCTGTGTCATATTTCATCTACATCCATTTAGCCGTTTTGGCGTGATTGTGTAACAAACATCCATCCAAACATCTAAACTTTCACATTTATAATATTAGTAAGATATTAAGAAATTAATTTACTTAAGATGTAACAAGTTAGTGCGTATAAAACCCGCCTGGTATACGAACTTTCTTAATAATTCTTATTCATATAGTCCATGAAAAAGCTTAATTCCTCTCAGGTGGAGCGTCTTCGAAGAAAAAAAATGTAAAATTTAATTAACAAAGTTATCTGAGAGCTAAAACACAAGTTTTGGAAGAAAAACGAGCGAACTGACACGTTAATTTGATTCTCTCGAATTACAACTGGTTGAGAGAGCGTAAAAGAGATCGTGGTTAGCATGTAAAGATTGAATCAGATACCGTACTTGTACTTATGGATTTTAACCTAATACAATTAGCAAAGGCTTGAAATAAAATATTAATGCTACATACTTACAGACGTTGTAATAAATTAGTGACACGCGTTTTAAAAGAGCATTATGGCCTCTATAAGTCACTTGCATATAAAATATCAAACTTTCAATATACAAAAATTATTTATTAATAATTGCTGTAAAAAAAGGTCACCAACAAACATAATTTTGCTGGTTACAACATTATAAGGATCGTGCAGTCCGTAATACGAGTAAGGCCAGAGAGAGTGAGTTCCATTCCGTATTGGCTATATAGATTATTTTTATCTTTTTGATAGCTGTATATAATAAGAAACTAAAATAAGTGGAACGAGAAACACCATGAATAGGGTGACGAGTACATAATATGACATGGCACTTAAAAATTACTATTTCTTGATTAATTAAAAAAAATATACGCGAATATTTGAGTCTCTCCCGTGACCATGGATGCTTTAAAGCATTCGAAACGTCGGGAACCAAAAATCAAAATAAATCCGCGAAATAATCCGAAAAGATAGTTTTATTTAGAGATATACAAAGTCAGTACAGGTAAAAGTTTTAAAAACATTCAACACAAACTTTTAACAAAAAAGTTATTCTATTTGGATAGCGTATGTATATTATTTTATTGTATTTATAACAATATAATATAATAAAGAAAAACATAAGTCCCATTAAAACCAATCTTTTAATATCAACAAATTTAAACAAGCAATTACAAAGTTAAATTAACTCATGTGATTATTTCATCCCCAGAGAAAGTATGCAACTCAAGATCCCTACAGCCATAAAAATAAATTACTCCTACAATATAAAATTTTACACACCCCATACTAAGGGATTTTGAGATTCGTTACAGTGAACCGTGTTTTTATTGACTAATATAATAAAAAGATATTTGTACAGTAAAGTTATTGTTTATTTAAGTGTCGCATTGAAGTAATAACGAAAATAATATAAAATCATATTATTAGCCTAGTGTTGCCCGCGGCTCCGCCGCGTTCAGATGACCAAACACCAAATTCTTAAGTTTCACATATTAGTATACTCTTACTTTGCAGTTTTTGTATTTTTTCTCAGAAATGAGATATTTTCCCGCGGTAAAAAGTATCCTATATCCTATAAAAAATTGTAACTAAGTCGAATCTGTACATTAAATATTTTTTGGAAAATCTAATTGAAATAGACATTATTATCGATACAGAGTCCGAATCTATAGTTTTTAGAATTTTTGTCCGTCTCTCTGTCTGTTACCGCATCACGAGAAAACCACTGGACAAATTTTGATGAAATTTGGTATGATGACAGCTGGTTATCCGGATCAACATATAGGATACTTTTTAATGCGGGAAAATAATTCATTTCTGAGAAAAAATACAAAAACTGCATTGTAAGAGTATACTAATATGTAAAACCTAAAAATTTGGTTTTTGGTCATCTGAACGCGGGCGGAGCCGTGGGCAATGCTAGTGATATATAAAATTTTAAGCCGAGTCCTTTTGTAAAGTAAAAGCTAAACTTTATTAATTTTTTTCCGTACAAAATAAATCCTAAAAAATATAAAAATGATAATTCTATTTGTCTATTTCTAAAAAACACGTACAAACAAACAAAGGTGTATGTTTACTAATAATATCAACTGTCGCTTTTTGCATATAAAACATTGTTGTGAACAGAAATATTCAATTCATGTGCCTAAAATTTTAAAAAATAAACCTAATACATTTATAGCCTTTAATGAGACTATATAAATGGCAAAAATTCTTTACTCATAAGCAGTATTTCATTGAATTCTAATGGATGAAATAATAAAATGCATACATTGAGTGCTTATATAACATTATTCTAAATGTACAGTAGCAGAAACTGAAGGATGACTGAGTTTCATCGACAATGGGCCATTATGTCAAATACAAGCCCGACCTCCTCCTTCCCTCCATATTTGCTAAGGGCTGCTCTCTTATAAATATGTAAATGTTATTCTGCGTTTAGCGAGACACTGCAATAATATTTATATTGAAATAGGCGTCTCGCTGCCCTTGAACTCTTATTATTATTATACTGTTCAAACAAACCCTTCTACATTTGATTGGAGGCTGCGATCCATGTTCAACTATCCCATTTTCATTACACATTTATTACATTTTACTTAACTCAACCGGGTGTGCCGACATCGGGGTAATACAATTACGGATAAGTTTTGATCCACGAATAAAGCAATTTATCGTTTATTATAACTTGAAAAAGTAATCTAGCAGTCGGCTCTATTACTTTTTAATTATTTTAATCTAGTATCTATTGTTTGTAAAGTTATATCGTTGATATGAATAGGATTTATTCAGATAATCAATACTATAAAATATTACGCAATATCTTAAAGCTTTCGTGCCAAGTTTTGTAAAGAAAGTCTGTTATACACATGATGTACGTACATTTATTGCCAACATACTAATTTATTTCAATTTATACGAACATGTATCACGAAAATAACTAAAAACAATTCAAATAGTTTATTTAATATTATTATTATATTTCATGTATTCAAATACAAGGCAGTGGTAGCCCAGTGGTAAGACGCTCGCTTGGGAAACCGAGTGAAACGAGTTCAAATCCCGGGTTTCGCACCTCTGACATTTCATGTGCGAATCATTTCCAACATTACCACTGTTCTTAACGGTGAAGGAATACATCGGGATGAAACCTGCATGTCTGAGAGAGGTTCTCTTGCCATTTTTCAAAAGACATGTGAAGTCCGCCAACCCGCACTTGGCTAGCGTGGTGGACTATAGCCTGATCCCCCTCGTACTCAAGGGAGGCCCGTGACCAGCAGTGGGACATTAAAAAAGGGCTGAAATCTCATTCAAATACAAGTGACTTACCATCACTTCGCTCGAAAGCGTTGTAGGTGCTTAAGAATTACATATGAGTTTTTTCAGGTCAGGTCTGTGTACTAAACTTCATACAAATCCGTGCAACTGTTTCAGCGTGAAAAAGAAAAAAACACACTTATAATACTAGTCACTATTCTGTTATGAAAGGCAGCGTCACCTTTAAGCAAATGTTACTAACAGATGCCTTTTTTGTCAAAATATATCTGCATATAAACCATCCAAATTTATTCAGCCATATTTGCTTAAAAGAGTAATAAACAAACGTAAATATATACAAATTTTAGCATTTATAATAGTGTGATTCAATTTCCCTTTACAAAAACCGCACGCTTAACCCTTGTATTACAAAGGACGCGCAATAAACCTGTCTACAAATGTCACTCGAAAATACTGTGACAGTGTAGCAAAATGGCGGATTTCAAGACAGCGATTCCACTTTCCCTAATAAAGTAGCTGTCGTAAAAAACCACTACAATCATCATAACTCGCCAACATATGATGGACACGGCTGTCACAATGCTGCTTAAAAATTAATAAAGCCATTGAGTAACAGCTAAATTGAGTAGAATCCCACAATATACCAAATCGTGCTTTGGGAATAAGTATCATGCATTTGTATTAATTTCTAAAAAGTTTTTGGGTTATAGTTACATCAATTACTATACCTATAATAAAATAGTAACTTAGCGAAATGTGTACATGATTTTTAAAAAAAAAACAATGACTGTAACTAATTGTGTACAGAATATAGACCCCAAAACAATAGTTATAATTTTTTTGTCTGGTTGCTGTGTGCAATTACACCAAAAGCACTGAACCGATTTTAACTAAATTTTGTGTGGTGATATCTTATACTATAGGAAAATCTTTTTAATATCTTTTAAAACGCAATAACTGGTTCGAGTTATCGTTAGAAACATGGCTAACGCTGGCTAAACATGTTAGGTTTAACAAGGTTTAACTTAAGAGGGCACCGACCGAGCTTTTTATTTTAGGCAGGGGCGGGTGTGGCTAGGATGGACGGAATGCTTGCGAATTTAGGTATTTTCTTCGTATTCTTAAAACAAATACACATTTTGAAAATGTATGTGTATAAGTTATTGACTTATTAAAACGTATACTTTTATTATTATTAAAAACCTGATGACCTTCCTAGAATTATTTACGTCGCACTAAGGGTTTATTTTGTTATTTAGAGATCATTTTGGATTTTTTTTCTATCGAAGAAACTATTAGTAGTCGTGTTTCTAAAGTGTACGATTTGTACTATAAATCCTTAAATATCCTACATATTACTTGCATAATTAAAGTTTTAGTAAAAACAATACAGCGAGGGATCAAACGAACGCAATTATTTCGTAACTGCCTCGATGCCACCTTAAAAAGGCCCACAAAAATTCTGCAATATCAAGCATGAGTCTATCTCCTAAGGTACACTGGCAAAACATATTTATATTTAAAACGTATCTAGAGACGCACCCGAGCGAAGCAAAAGTAAGTCGTTAGTCAATTATAAATAAAAATAAAGCACACTAAAATCGATATAAAATTACGGACATTAATAAAAAGCTAATAAAATATATAGTAGATCGTAAGGCGTGGAAAATTATTGAGCTTGAAGCATTGCATGGGGATTTTACAATAACAACATTTAAGATTACAACAAAAATTTAAAAATTTTTTCTGCCCCAGCAATTTAATTAAGAGATATGTTCACAAACCATAAAATGAGATTTCCACTTCGCTGAGACTGTAAGTGACTACCCCACACAATTATGGTTTAATTTAAAATAACACGTTCACATACTCCTCTAGCAAGCTTTAAACAATGCAATAGTAGCTAAAATATTATCTTATTATTATTATTTATTTTGTTCTTTTTCACATATTTTTATTAGAAAAACAGTAAAAGTGCAAAAACAAAGTTCCAAAAAACTAACAAAGCATAAAGCAATTATACTAAAAAAACGGAAAAAGATAACAATCGTTATTTTCTTAAACACACGACTATATCATTCTTTCGTCCATTTTCTCAAATGGCTTGCGTCACACGTTGCTAATGAGTTCCGGAAAATATATTTTGAAATGTAATTTTAAGCGTATTTTAATACGCTTGCATGCATGGTCCTTTACATTTTAACTTACAAATAAAAAATGTCATAACATGGCTTTATTTTTAACTAACGTCCCTAGGTACGTTTTAACGGTAAGTATAGAATCTGTACATATAATAAAATTCTAACTTAGTCGAATCTGTACATTAAATATTTTTTGAAAAATCTTATTTAAATAAACATTATTATCGATACAGAGGCCGAATCTATTGAGTATGAGTCGCTAGTAGACTATATAATATGATGATGATGTTCTCCTAGCCGATTCCGGCTACGGCGGCCAATCTCATTGAGACTAGCCAACTGCGCAGGAGATATTATAGTGCTCAAGTGTACGCGCAGATACAAGTGCACTCTCTATTCCTATCACTCTCATACTCCAGTGGGACGACTGCTCGACACGACCGGTGAGAGTTCAGGCGCAGGACCGACGGCTTTACGTGCTCTCCGAGGCACGGGGGTGAAGCACCGCCAACTTCCCAACTCGGGGCTGTTACTGAGACTTAGTATACAGAAAGACTCAATAACTAAACTTGGCCCGACCCGGGACTCGAACCCAGGACCTCCGAGTGTGCAGCCGTACATGCTAGCCACTACACCACCGAGGCAGATAATATATACATATGTACAATATATATACAGGTACATATGTATATAAAAGTAGGTAAGGATAATAAAAAATAAAAATATATATACTTCAGAAAGGATTGGTTTCCCATCCAATCTTTAACCCCCCTCCCCCCCTTTCACCCCTCTATATATCATGGTTTCCGTGACGAAAACTATCCTATGTCTTTAACAGGGTCTCAATTTTTTTCCCATACCGAATTTAATCTAAATCGGTTCAGCGGATTAAGCGTGAAAAGGTGTCGAACAGACAAACAGACAGAAACAGTTACTTTCGCATTTAATATTAGTATGGATATATGTATAAAGCTGTATATCGGCTTGTGTTAAACGTTGATAAGTTAGTCAGTGAGTCGCGACATTCATTGCCTTTAATATATGATGAAAATAGTTGTTGCGAGGAGTACCTTAGTAGATAAGACATATATTATCGTAGACATATATGTCGGTATACGAATTTTAGGAAACAAGGTAACCGTTTTAAATCGCTGAGCAATATCATGACATTTGCCATTTACCTGTTCCATACATAGGTATAATTGAGAACATATATACATTTTGCACAAATGTTGCGCTCATAATTAATAAGCTAATTAATTAGGGCCATTACAGTGCAACGTGCATTTTAGAAATTCGTTTTGCATTCATATTATTGTGTCTGCTACACTTTGGTCGTAATTACACATATTAATAACATTCTGTGGTCCGTTTTATTTTAATAATACGATTATAGTTTATATTAATCGATTGATGCAATTTTTTAATTTCATATATTTTTATTAAAGGTGTTAGTAAAATATAATTTTATATTTGTCTGGACTTATCACTTTAGTCCAGACAAATATAAAATTATATTACTACAGTGATAGTCCAGACAAATATAAAATTATATTTTACTAACAGAACCCGCGGTTTCGCACGCGCTTAAACTACAAAAAAAAACTAAAAAGGTAGGTTTCATACAAACTTTCATTCCCTATTTTATTATTTTAGCCCTGAGAGATGAATTTCGAAAAATGCTAAAACATGTATTTATTTAATTGTATTGAAAAGCGTTAATACCAACTTTCAAGTAATTCTGATCATAAATATTTTTTTGGGTTGTATTAAAACGTGTTTGCCCGTGGGAATGTGATAATCTACTGTAGCCAATATCACTCTTCGGCCGTCCAACTATATCTACATAAAAATCACGCCAATCCGTCACTCTGTATTGACGTGAAAGAAGGACAAAAATAAACACACTTTCACATTTACAATATTAAGTATAGAAGTATGGATTTGTCAAGATTATTAAGACCTTATTTGTTGATAGTTTTTGTGATACTGTATTTATGTATATATGTACGTTTTCAGTCCTTTTTAACGTCCCACTGCTGGGATAAGGGAGATCAAACCATAGTCCACCACGCTGGCCTAGTGCGGGTTGATGGAATTTACATGCCTTTCGAAAACTTGCTAGGTTCTCTCAGACGTTCAGGTTTCCTCACGAAGTTTCCATTCACCATAACACAAGTGGTAATCATGAAAATGATTCGCACATGTAAATATCAGAGGTGCCAAAGCGGGTTCAAATCCCGGGATTCACACGATTTCCCAAGCGAGCGCGTTACCACTGACTGTACAATTCACATTGACAATACATAATAGGTAGGTATAATGCATATTTATCTATACATATAATAAAATTGTAACTAAGTCAAATCTGTACATTAAATATTTTTTAGAAAATCTTATTGAAATAGACATTATTATCGATACAGAGGCCGAATCTATAGTTTTTAGTATTTTTGTCTATCTGTCTGTCTGTCTGTTACCGCATAACAGAAAAACCACTGGAGGGATTTTGATGAAATTTGGTATGGTTATAGCTAGTTATCCGGGTCAACATATAGGATACTTTTTACCGCGGGAAAATGTCTCATTTCTGAGAAAAAATAGAAAAACGGCGATTTAAGAGTATACTAATATGTATGTATGTACCTAAGAATTTGGTTTTTGGTCATCTGAACGTAAGAACGTAGTAATTTCTATAATATATGATACTAAAGTGTGACTCATGAACTCTCTCATAATCACATTTATTGCCATTTTAGACTGCAAAATAATCCAATTAATATACACACAAAGGACCAATCTATATTTAAAATAATTTGTTTGTCTAAATATAATAATGTTGAGGCCGCTAACCTCGTTCCCACCCACCGCAATAGGTACGAATTAAAAGCGTTTAAGGCAATTACACACTGCAGTTGGTAACAGTGCGACACGGGACATAAAAGGTAACTATTTGTTGTGCAAACGTACTAGATTTAATAGCGGGCTTCATTTGACTAAATAGCTGTTCACTTGTTTATCTGCAAATGTTCACATAAATTTCGTAGACAAGACGCCTTGATAAGAATAATAGAATAGTATGTTATAGTGTACTATTAAAATTTATTCTTTTTTGGAGTTACGCTGATTATTTTAAATTTTGGGAATTATAGTGTAAAGTGGAAATATTATGAATATAGTAAATTGGGTCGTGAGTTCAATTATTTAATGTATGGAAACAAATATTTTATTTCTACAGATCTATTACCCATTGTATGAGACAAACTTATTTTTTTTTGACATACACTCGCCAATGGCGCAAAACGAAATATTTAAAGCAAAAATTTTATAAAAAAAGTATTATTAAATTGATATTTAAATAGTCAAATAGTAGTGCAATAGTTTACTATCAAAATTAAATTATTAAATAAATTTACGGTAGGTTTCTGCTACGAGCGTAGCATCGTACTTTCGTAGCACCTGGTGACTAGATTACAGCAGTAGGGGATTGTTATTTCACTGGAAACTTTATATATTTATGCAGGACCCCCAACTAAAATATAGCTTATATTAAATTTGCCAATAGTATAGGGGCTAATGTTTATTAATTATAACTATACCATTTTGTTTTGTTATGTGTAGAGCAAGTTTCTTTCAATATTCTTATTATTTAATATAATATACGTTAAAAAACTTTTTTTTCCTCCAAGAAGGACAGATATCAAATTTTTATCATATTTAATTTAAAAATTACAATATGTAATATGTTAGGTAAAGGGTTCTTCCAAAACGAATTTTTATACTTATTATTTACCACTCACGTTGTATTTAGTAAACTAAAATCACGGGAAAATACGGACTATTCACAGGATAGGGGAAGTTTATATAAAAATTTTATTCGTATGCAGAGAGTACTGCATGGATTTATCACAATAACGTGTATAAGTAAAGCTCACGCGCGCGAGGTCGCGGGCAACAGTTACTTCAAGATAAATAGCATAGAGCTATGCAGAATATCTCGTACAAATGTTTTGATGTCAAATATATATATATATATATATATATATATATATATATATATATATATATATATATTTGATATATATATATATCAAATATATATGTATGTATGTGTATATTTTGATTGTTTTAAAGGAGCCTGAAATGGACCTCAAACCTCTAAAGGACATATCTTCAAGTATTAATTAGTATTTGAATCCTTTTTTATTTTATTAGATATTATTCATTTTCGCTAGATATATAAATCCGTTCCTGAGACAAAGGATCTCTACAGACGGACATACTATGAAGTGATTCTTTTAGGGTGCGGAACCCTAAAACTGAGTTTAAATCATCATTATAGTAAAGGCCAAATGTTCCAGTATAACTACTGTTCTACATATTATGATACTTATTCACACACTCGAAACTTAATGCGGAAAGAAATAACGGCCAGTCCAACTGTTCGTGCGGGCGGACACGGCATTATAATAACTACGGTCGGCACACCCTCTCTTACAATCTACCAGTCGAGAAGATTGTAGAACGTACTCGTGTAGACTAACCAGTTGAAATCGTAGCTCGTTGGTGTGGCCAATGAACCACATTTCTTATCCTTCTCAATCAGATATGACATCAAGTCGGGCATTTATCAAAAATATAGATTTAGCCTATATTACTACACACTTTCAATCATATTTTTTTAATAGTTAACCTAATTTAGATATAACTAATGTGTCCTTATGTATCGTTCAAAATACTGTATATAACATTTTTAAGTAGGAGTGGATGGCAAAGTACACTATTGGGAATACCGCCAAAAAGCATTATATCAGAGTATAATTATTTCGTATGTACTAAATCCTATAGTGATACAAAGATCTTTTACACAAAAAACAACAATTTGTATTACAGGTAAGTTATTTTTTTAATGTAGATTTAAGATGTAGATTTCACCGCCTACGTCCACTTAATAAGATTATCATGTCAATGAAACTTAAAAAATATATATTAAACAAAGAATTATTGTTATACACAGTCCTATCAGATGATTTCCAATTTTTTTTTTATAATTTACACGAATAATCTCTTAATTTAGATAGGACCTATCGTTATCAAAGTCAGCAGTTTTGGACACCTACAAAATATTCCGGTTAAAATGGGTCTTATAAATATAAAACGCGATAATCCCCCGTGGACGGTAAACATAACATTGCGGTCATTATGATCTTCACCATTAACCATAACTACTATAGCCCCATGAAAAAGCTTTTTGCGAGACACGTGAATGAGTTCCACAAGGCAGAAACGGGACCGTTCTATTAAAATTCTGCAAATAACAAAAGGGATGCAAAGTGTCGCTGTCCCTCGTCTGCTTACCTGCTGTCCCGTGTTTAAAAAGGAATGTGATACAATGCGAGTTATTTCCATTACTCTGAAAATTTGTGGGTGAAAAAACAAATGAAACGCTAACATTTTAGTCCGTATAGAATGACAAAGGCGCTGCATTGAAGGGCTACCTTAAAACATACTCCCTAGTTCATTCTAATAATGAACGAACGAATGAATGTATTGCAAACACGAACATACACACAAAATTAGCCGAATAGGATGAATGATTGTTCTTGAGATTTATTTCTTATTCCATTTCAGCAATATTCTTTTATTAACTAAGTCAATAACGATTACGAGTTAATTATGAGTTTTGCATACAAAAACTTTGGAAAGTACGAGATTTATTATTCAAGTTGCCCAAAAAATTATGAGAACTGAAAATGGGTCTCTGAAAGTAGGTCACGTATATTTTGCTCATAAATCTGAAATGGGCACTAGATTATTTTAATTGAAACGGAGCACGGCTCTGCCAGCAGCTCCCGACGAGAAACGTGAGAAAGAGTTTTTCTTTAGAGTTGTAGTCATATGTTCTTGTCCAATAAAAGGTTTTTTATTTATACGAGTACAACAATAAGGTAGACGACTAATCCTCACAGTTGACTATAGAAGAATTCTAGACCGGCAATCTAGCGAAGTGTACGAGGTAAGACGCGGGTAGGACGTTCCCGAATGTCACTTACCTGCAAATCTTCATCACGCCATAAGTACCTTAAGGACTTAAACAAAGTACTAAACAAATATTAATTATATAATTGTCCAGTCAAATAGAGATTTGACTACTCTATACGAGTATAACCTCGGGAATGTAAAACAACAAGTTTTTTACTCAAAATCTCATGTACACATCACATTGAAGGCCAAAGGTTATGAAAATTTATTATTCTGTAAATATCTTTTTGTATCTTTTGCTGAAAATGATATTTGAATTGAGGCGGCCATTTCAAAAATCTCATAATTTATACAATTAGATTTTTGCAGGAACCGAGAAAAACTGTTTAATTCACAAATAAACGAATTTTAAAAAACTTTTTTGGACTGAATATACTATTATAAAAAAATATATAATATATAAATATATATTTTTATATGGATTTATATGTTATTTATTTTATTATTAATATATTTTTGTAACAACATTTATTATTGTTACAAAAGTTGTAGAGCATAAAATTGTGTACAAAACTCTTAGGCGATGTTTCATACGTTACAATCGTTCTTTAGACACAGCAGGAAAAGTAAGAAAGCATTAACGATTATATCTATACATATAAAATGCTTTGTCCTGAATGACTGACTGACGCTTAAACCGTTGATCGTAGAGACCTGAAACTTGGAGGATATATTCTTTGTATGAAGTAGGCATCCGATAAGAAAGGATTTTCCGAAATTGTACCCCTTAGAGGGTGAAAAAGGGGGGCAAAGTTTGTATGGAACAGCGTGATTCCTTGGTCCAATCTACTTCAAATTTTGCATAAACATTCTTTAACAGAATTGATGGAAGACGTGCTCGGTATCTTATTGAAAGGAGCAGTAAGTTATTTTGGGGGTTATTTTGCTTCAAAGTTGATATCAATACTCCTTAGTGCTTTTGATTTAAATTACATTTTATTTTGACACATGTTTGAAAACTCAATCCGATTTTATTAAAATTGCGTACAACAAGTACCTATAAAAATGTTACTTGAAACTTGGTGCTCTTCTATACAATTAAATAAATACATGTCGTAGCATTTTTCGAAATTCATCCCTTAAGGGGGTAAAATAGGGGATGAAAGTTTTTATGAAACCTAAGTTTATAGAGTTTTTCTTTGTAGTTTTAGCGCGAGCGAAGCCGCGGGTTCTGCTAGTGTACTTAGAAATGAAATTATATACATAATATTATCAAAACAAACCCTCATAATTCAAAGTTTTGCCATTATGATATGGCCAATAATATATATTTTTTATTTAAATTTAACCAAGATTTCTATCTAAGTATGAACGTGTGATTAAGGTAAGCAGTAATCATAAATATCAACAAATCGCGCAGACTTCTATACATTATTGTAGAGCCAGATTTTTTTTGTAGATTGAACGCGGGCAAAGCCGTGAGTTTTGCTAGTGTATTAAGTGTATTATAAATTAACATTTGATTTAATTGTGCATAGTGCGATATCAGTTAAGTGGTAACACCTTAGGTGTTTAATTAATCTAGCTAAGTTAGTATAATTACGTTGCTAGTTCTACACTAATAGATTGGAGAATTTAAAGAGACTTAATCTAATAATCATTAAAACTTTGCAGTAAATGTGCTTATTTAATATTATGTGAATGTGAAGTGTCTGTTTTTAATGTCAAAATAACAGCTTTTTACTAAATTCATATGAAATTATATACGGTACAAATAAGAACACATTTTTTTATTTTTATCTGTCTGTTTGTTCCGGCTAATCTCCGAAACGGCTGGACAGATTTTGACGGTACTTTCACTGGTAGATAGCTGATGTTATAAGGAGTAACTTAGGCTAGGCTGGCTAGTTCCGCTCAAAAAAATTAAAACGTACCCAGGGACGTACCCGAGCGACGCTCGGCGAAGCGAGGGTAAGTCGCTAGTTGTATAATATAATTATATTCGCAATCAATTTCATATCAATTTCATGTAGTTATTTAAATATATACACATGTATATTATATATATATACACACACACACACATATTAAAAAAAATATAGTCAGTATGTAGGTACTACACGAAAGTTTCAATATATAACGAAATGAATTATTCTTGTATTTTAACGCTATTTCATGACGACGGCGACAAATTAAAGCCTACAAATCAATTGTAAACAAGAGAGTAACCATTAAGCAGTTCCATTTGCTCTGCGTGCTATAAATGAATGAAAACTTTCTTCTCCAACTTTCAAGATACAATTGATAATGCGCCCGAAGCTAACTTTTTGCTTTCCACTCCATTATTGACGTCCAAGCTCGAAGAAATCAGACAGTCTGTGATATCTTTAGCGTTCGTGATTTTCAAGTTTGTTACAACGGCCAATTTACTCTACCGACTTTACTTTTAGTGCAATTTCTATTATATTATGACATTTATTACTACATTTCTATTGGAAAAGATTATGATGCAGCCATATTGCTATGATCGAGACGCAAAAAGAAAGAGATCAATGATCGATTCAATATGAAAACTCCGATGTTTCAATTAAAAACGGGACTCGTGAGTTCTCGGTTTGCTGGTTAACTTTTATTAGTTTCTGGAGTAGGAAAAGTAATCAAGTCTGCAATATATCGCACACCTAACTCGAGATAAGTCTTAATTGTTTGATGTGTCGCCTTCGAATACGTGCGCTAGTCTAGCTCCCGTTTATCTTGTCTTAGAACAAATTTGAAGTCTTTAGCGAAATTATGAAATTGGTATAATTGGACCCAGTTATGCAAAAAACAGCTTATAACTCTGTTGGTACTTTTACGCACATGGCTGTTTTTTGCATAACTGTGTCCAATTATACAAACTTATATAAATATATTTTTTTATATTCATTATTTCTTTTACACATCTG
This sequence comes from Brenthis daphne, assembly GCA_947093115.1. NCBI lineage: Eukaryota > Metazoa > Arthropoda > Insecta > Lepidoptera > Nymphalidae > Brenthis > Brenthis daphne. The sequence goes on along the minus strand of OX352471.1, from coordinate 31,197,811 downwards.
ATTATGTATAAGTACCTATTTCTAATATACAAATATATAGAAAATTATAATTAGAAGATACACAGAAAAAGTCCACGAAAAATTGTCTGTCGTGTTCTGAGAGTTATGTAAAATTAGTAGTGTACAAGTGTAGGTACGTATATATCATGAACGAATTGTGGTTAATTCGTTCATGGTATATATATATATATATATATATATATATATATATATATATATATATATATATATTGATTTGTAGGAAATTGCTTCTGTAGACGTTTCAAAATGTCTCTTAATTTAATTGTAAGTACCAATTATAACATAATACATATTTAATACTAATATTAGAACATTGGTACTACATAATTAACGAATCTGGTATATATTTCAAAATAAAAGTTAAGCTTACATACAGAACAACATTCGCTATTACGATAACAAAAGCACCAGGCGAGCTCTAGAAATACGTTTTCTAAATGAAAGCGTGAAAAAAGAGGCAAACGCACGAAAATGGGTCATCGGACGAAGTATTCCAAAAGTATTCCGTACGTCCAGTGTGGAGAGACCCTAGTCAAAACCCTATTTGCTTTAGCGTTGGAATTGAAAATTCCGCGAGAGGGATCTCGATAAATGGATGTTAAAAGTGGAGGACCGAATATGGGACGCATACGACAAGATTCGCACGACCGTCCGATAAAATCATAGCAATTGTTTTCTTTGTATTCGGATACCGAATGACGTAAAGCTTTCAACTTGAAATGCTGTCACAAACGAACTTGTCAAAAATATTTAGGCTTACATATTCCTTAAAACACGTTCTATGCAACTTTTTATAACAGTTTAATAGATTTTCAAAGGCATATCATGGTTTATCTCAATTCTGCACTACATTTATCATGGGAATTTAATTTCTTTCAAAATTGTTGTCATCAATTTGTTAAGTTATTTACATCATAATCTATTTTGAGTGTTTACATTAAGTATGATATGAAAATCTATCACCAGGATTATTCAAAATTTTAACGTAGTCATTTTGTCATAATATTTTAAGTTCCATATTATAATAATTATAATTAATTCATCTATACTAATATAATAAAGAGGTAAAGTTTGTGAATTGTGAGTTCGTGACGTTGTAGGGGTAATCTCTGGATCTACTGAACTGATTTAGATTAAATTTGGTAAGAAGATATTTTGAGACCCTGGGAAGGACATAGGATAGTTTTTATCTCGGAAATCCTCCCTTAAGAGGGTGAAAATGGGGATGAAAGTTTGTATGGGGAATCAACCTAGAGACAAACCTGAGCGAAGCGTTTGGCAACAAAGAATATTTTGAGTTGATTAATCATGTTTCTGTACAAAATGTATGGGAAAAGTTTTTGGCGATTTCTGTCATTTCTAAAACTCATACCTTATATGGTCCCATAGCGTTATTTGACCTACATAAAATAATTGATTGTCATAAAACAATTTTTTTTTGGTATTTTTGCAATTTTTTTTCGCTCACTGTACACTTTTTCCAAAATCTGTGAATGCAGTTTAGAATATCTCAAAATGTTATGGATGGTATCCTAGGAACTTTTTCCTGTAACTATTGCAGTTAAGGTACCTGCCCTTCCTGTCCCGTCTCAAAAATCCATCCTGTATACTAAACTTGTGCCTAATTGATATAAGCCAGAGAATAGATTGTATAAAATCTTTGATTAAACCTTATACATATATGTTATCAGCAATAGCTATTATTTTGAGCACCCTAAAAAGCACTTTTTTAAACCATTCATGAATGTATATTTCCATATATTATTACTCTAAATAATGAAATCTTTTGCTACATGAATGACTGTTATGCTATAACGGCCGTGAACTTCTGAGATCTTCTATCTATAAATTTACCGGAGGAACATAAAACGAATTGATTAATTTAAAAAAAATTATAGAGAATTTTGGTAAAACAAATAAGTAAGTAGTTATTTGGTATTTACATCTTTTTATATTACTTATCATAATTAAATGCAGTTATTATGATATTTCTCAATTCTTTAACCAAATGATAGCATTAAAACAGAGTTTTGTGCAAATATGCTAGTTAGGAGATATCAGAAATTCACAGACAATATGTAGTATATTCTACATGATATTAGCAAAGTAATCTCTACTAAACTAGCATGCTGTGAAGCCATTAACAAGAAAATTGTATTATATGTAAGCTACATATAATGATTCCGTCAATTAAACAAGTCAATTTAAATATTAGCATTTGTCTTTCAGACACATTTCTATTTCTTTACTTCAATTTTAACTTTAAAAGTTAAAATTTTAAATTATAATACACATAATAATTACTTGTCTCAATCCATTAATTACTTACATTAATTTGTCTTTGAAGCAAAAAATAAGATTCCACTTTTAATTATATTTTAATTTAAATGAATATTGCATAAACTATAATGTTACAAAAAGGAAAGATTTGTTTGTTTATTTGTAGCGAATAAGCTCCAAAAGTACTGAACCGATTTAGATGAAATTTGGTAAGTAGTTGGTTTAAAGACCCCGGGAAGGACGTAGGATAGTTTTTATCCCAGAAATCATCCATAAGGAGGTAAAAATGGGGATGGAAGTATGTATGGAGAAGCAACCTAGGGACAAAACCAAGCAAAGCAAGGGTCAGTTGCTAGTTCTTATATAATGTTACACATTCATCACATTTCCATATTATGTATGATATTAATCTAATTTACTAATATGATTAAAAGCAAATAGCAATAATAGTAAAACAAGAAATAGAGTTAAATATTTTATTGTCATTAAAATTAATACAAACTATTGTGCAAAAAACTATATTACAAACATAAATAGCACATAAATGTTAACAAATTGATGTTAAAAATATTGAAATAAATTTTAAATTAACAAAACAGAGTAAGGCGTACTTAACAATTTGATAATATTAGTATCAACTTAATTTTAAGCATTAGAATATAAAATAAAAAATTGCACTTAGCACTACAAAATCTCAAATCAAATACACATATCAAAGACTACTCATGCATCTATCTTAAATTATCTCACCTATTATTCAAGCCCTAAAATAAGTCTTCAGTGTTTACAAAATATTAAGTCCACAAATAACCTAGTTCACAATCAAAATTTTGTCCATATCACTTATTCTCACTTCAAGACAAAGTGAATTATCTAAATACACCCAAGTTAAAATGTTTTTGTTATTCTATAAATTAAAAAGAATTTATACGAACGTCTAAATAATAACCTTTAACTTGTTATTGTTATGCCGCCATTTTAGAACCGATAACAGCTGCCATAACGACAGCTACATTTGATAAGTTTTTGGGATGCGCTTGGATACTCGTAGTGTAAACTATCACATATTTTACTCAATATCAATATGCCTTTTTTGTGAAACTTTAAAATATCTTTATATTTTTTACTACAGTTTACGGGAAAGCGTAGGGAATAGTAAAATTACTTTAATTCCAATAAATCTTTCATTTTTTATTTTACTAGGGGATAAAAATAAAAAATAATACCTTTCACAAAGTTATATTTAATCGTAACATTTAGTTTCACTCAAGAAGTAATTTAAGAGTAAAAATTGAGTACTTACTAATAAAATTAAAGTCCAAACACGGTTCTGGAAACATTTTACCCTACTTACAAATTCAAAAATCACCTAGGCAGAGCCACATTTCGCCAACTTCCCAAATTCTGTCTACTAATGAATTTTAAGACAGAAAAATCAAGTAACAGTTTTGGCCCGACCCGCGACCCGTGACTCGAACCTAAGGGCTTAGAACTCACGATCAACACTTATACATAGTAGCCACTATAGGTCCCAACAATGCAGTTAGGTAATATATATTATATATTTTACAATCTGATGGATATCACACATGAAAAAGACCGTAACGGATAAATAAAAACTATATTTGTCGTTTTATGTATCTATATTATTATCCCAAACTTAGCCGCACGTAACGTAATAATATGTATATACGTAGTAAAATTATTATAAGTTAAAATACTGGCAAATATTTATATGGGTATAGAAATATCGCACTACATTTAAACTTTGTTTCTGTGTCACTCAAAAATCAGCACTTGACAATATGCCATAATGACTTGAATTACAAAATTTTTGTGAAAAATAGATATAATGTCTCTAAATTATAAAATTTTAAATGTATAAAAATTCAAAACTAACAATATTTCTATGATATGCCAGGGCCAGATATAAGAGCCGATGAAAATGTTCATGCCGAGATGTCTACTGAGCCCACGGCTGCCGTCCACAGTGGTGTCGAAGCTAAAACAGAACGAAAATTAACTGTTCTTGAAACCCATGGTTATATTTTAGGTCGAACTATTGGCTCGGGATCATATGCCACTGTCAAGGTAGGTATATACCTAAATATTTTTATAACAGAAAAATAATTCCTTAGGTAATTTTTCGTATTGCATTTTTAATTCTATATCACTTATTTTCAATTCATGCATAGTAAAAAATATAAGCCTTAAAAATCAATATTCCACTTTAAAATACCTACTTACGTTATATTTTACGTTAGGTAGCCACCAGTGATAGACACAATTCTCAAGTGGCAATAAAAATTATAAGCAAGTTTCAAGCACCCGGTGACTATTTGAAGAAATTTCTTCCAAGAGAAATAGAAGTTGTTAAAGGACTGAAGCATGAAAACTTAATACGCTTTCTACAGGCAATTGAAACTACTCATAGGTTCTGATTCTGTTTTATAAAACTCTAGTAGCTTATACTTGCTAATTTCATAAAATCTAGTTAATTTAAATTACAAATAATAATTATTAACCAAAATCTCGATGATTAACATATGGATCCAAATATAAGCTTCTTTGAAGGGTCTGTAGAAATCTATTTATTTATTTTAAAAACTACGAATTTGAATTCGATTTCTGTCACTCCTATTTTTTATCTACTATGTATATTATATTACAGAGTATATATTGTAATGGAATATGCAGAAAATGGCAGCCTTTTAGATATAATTCGTAAAGATCAACATATAGACGAGTCACGTGGACGTAGATGGTTTAGGCAGCTAGTAGAAGCAGTAGAATATTGCCATGAACGAGGTGTTGTACATCGGTTAGTTATATAATTATATACAAATAATTCATTACCCAAAAACATTACAGAAATAAGTCGTCAATAATCACGTGGATCACTAAACTCGGATAAGCCGTACAAAATATTTGTTACAGTATTTAATTTAAAAAAATAGATTAGTAAGTATGTCTCAAAAAGTGTGAAAATTTCTTTGAAATCTTAAATATAAGTATATTATGTCCTATCAACAAGTTTTTATTTCTTTTACGTATACATATAATAAAATTGTAACTAAGCCAAAGTACAGATTCGTACATTAAATATTTTTTAGAAAATCTTATTGAAATAAACATTATTACCGATACAGAGGCTGAATCTATAGTTTTTAGAATTTTTGTCTGTCTGTCTGTTACCGCTTCGCAGAAAAACCACTGGAGGGATTTTGATGAAATTTGGTTTGATGATAGCTGGTTATCCGGGTAAATATATAGGATACTTTTTAACGCGATAAAATGTCTCATTTCTGAAAAAAAATACAAAAACTGCAATGTAAGAGTATAGGTACTAGTATGTAAAACCTAAGAATTTGGTTTTTGGTCTTGGGCGGAGCCGCGGGCAATGCTAGTCTGTAATACTTCAAATAGTAAGCAAGACCTTCCGTTACCTATAGATAACACATAGATAAAATGTGAATGTTCCAGTTCAACAAGACGTCATAAACAACATTAAAATCTTATTCTTTAAAAAAAAACAACGTAGAGTAACTGTAACTCTGGTACAAACTTATTATTTTGCCTCGAAGATAGGTACCACAAATTTAAATTAATTTAATCATTTTAAATAAAACTATCTTTTCGGATTTTTTCGCGGATTTATTTGGATTAATTAAATCATTATGTCCATAGGGATATTAAATGCGAAAACCTTCTAATGGATCATGGCTTGAACATTAAACTATCTGATTTCGGTTTCGCGAGGGGGCATATGAAGCCAAAAAACGGAGTATATGCGTTAAGTGAAACATTTTGTGGAAGCTATGCTTATGCGTCACCCGAAATATTAAAGGGTGTACCGTATAGACCTCAAGATTCCGATATCTGGAGTATGGGAGTTGTACTTTATGCTATTGTTTACGGCAGATTGCCTTTTGATGATACGAACTATACGCAACTTCTGAAGGTATTGTTTGTGTTTAGTAATATTGTTGAAATTATACCAATATTGTAGTAACGAAGTTATACTAATAGTGATTTGTTGCCCATTATTTGGATGTAGTTACAGTACACGCTTGGTAAATTGAAACCGAGACGGCAGTAATTATTCACTATCCTACGTTATCTTATAGCAAATGGTAACTATCGCGGGTCAACTTGAGATTATACCGTATCTATATCTTAGGGTATATCCTACTAATATTATAAATGCGAAAGTTTGTTAGGATGTATGTATGTTTTTTATTTTTTCACCCAAAAACTACTGAATGTATTTTAATGAAACTTTACAATAATATAACTCATACATGAGAATAACACATACGCTACTTTTAATCTCGGAAAAATGTAAGGTTCCCGTGGAATAGATTTGTTTTTATTTTTCTAGAGGCTAACCCGAGCAAAGCAAGGGTAAGCCGCTAGTTTTTTTTGAAATTTATGAAAACCATCTTGATCTTAATACAATAGATAGAAAAATGATAATATGGAGTCATTCTGTTTGTATAAACCTGATAGAAATAATATTAGTATGTCATAAACATTAGGCTGGTGCGTGTAGAATCCGCGTCCATTGTAGTAGACAATTCCATACATTCAGGCCCTGTCATGTTGTAGAACTCAACATTAAAACATTATTTTGTAGAAGTTGCTAGTATTTCTTTCTAATATATTAATAATCTATTTTTTATACATAAACTAAATAAAAATAATTACATAAGCATTCGCCTTGTGGGCGAATAGACCCTGCGTTCTCTATAGAAGTAGACAATTCTGCTCAGACGCTCCAGTATGTGACCTAGTTTGGAAGACGTCTTCACCACGTATAGTAAGAAAACAAAACAATATGAAGTTTCTAGAATTAATTTCTAAAATTTTAATACTCCATTTTAGCAAGTTCAAAATAAAGTATCGTTCCCACGCGAGCCTAAAGTGTCAATAGAATGCCGAAAACTTATCATGAAAATTCTAGCTCCATTAAAATTACGATCAAAAATCCCACAAATCCTCGCTGACCCCTGGCTTAATCTCAATCAAACTACAAAAGACGAAGAACAAAATGCCAATCCTGTGAGTATCTTAAGATTATATATTTCAAAATGGATTTGTTTGTTACCTCTTAGGCCCGTAATCAATGGCAGCTTATACCACCGACGAGAGATTAACCTCTTGTCAGTGTCATATTTTATACTGAAAATGTCAGTTTTAAACTGTAATTGATATTACGGCCCTTAATATCTCAAATCTCAACTAATCGTGATAAAATTAGCGAAAGTCAACCGCTACATTTTATCCCGATCCACAGACTGATTCCCTAAGGATAAATAAACAAATAATATAACATAACTTTTTAAAATGGGACCTTTAACATAAAAGGCTAAATGAATTGAGAATTAGTTATTAATTTTCAAGTCCATGGCCGTTTTGACCGACGAAAATGAAGTGGTATTCAATTTGGTTGTATGTTTTTATTTCTGCTATGCGATATTTTTATTTAAAAATGTAGATAAAATTTCCATAAACTAAATAAATTAATTTTTTATTTAAAAAAAAAGAAAATTGTACCTACATCCGGCCAAAAACTCCGAGCGAAGCTCGGTCGCCCAGGTACTAATTACATAAACTATTAAAAGAAAATTTCATTAATTGCAGGATAATGCTCACGCTAGTAAAGAGGAAATAAAAAGTGTAAACATCGGAACTGTTACTTTCGACAGAAAATTAGAAGAAGTCAAATGATATTTTGTATATTCATTTAAAAAAATAGATAACCAGTAAACTGTAGAATATCCTTTGTTTTTTTTAAGTGCCATCTCTTTAGAATTGCAGATTTTCGTATAAATGTAAGCAGGAAATTGGTAGATATTTAAATTATTTAGTAATTTATTTATTCTTAACAAACACAATTATAACATCCTTAATATTAAATTCAGTTTAAATTTAAATAACCTAATGAATATTGAAAAAATATTTTTGACGCAATGTTTGAAACAAAGTAATAAATCGCCATTTTTGTTTCAAAGAACCTAAAATAAGTTGAGAAATGAATAAAAGCCTACGCGGGATTATAGCTCAGGATTTCTTCGATTTTTCTTTACAATATGTTTCGTCATCTATTCCACGTTCCGCTGCAAGTCTTTCTCTTTTTTTAGCGTGTTTCATGCACCAATATGACAGGCCCAAAGTAACTAAATATATTAATCCTGCGATCCAACAGTTAAGGGCTATCTGAAAAAATATAGATGTTCTATACAACCAATTTAAAAAACAAAAACCAAAAAAAAAAGAAATTTTAACATCTAGATACCTACTCTACATATAATAAAATAGTAAAAAAGTGAAATCTGTACGGTGAATTCCATGAATATATAAAAAATGACTGTTACGTATTGTGTACAGAATATAGACCCCAAAATAATAGTTATTGAAATATCTGTCTGTATGTTTATTTGCCTTATGTATTTCACGCAAAAAGTACTCAACGGATTGTAACTCAATTTTGCTTAGTGATGCTTATTATTCAGGTCTACATTTAGGATATATTTTTTCTACAGGAAAATTTTGCATCCCCACGGGAAAACGCAGTAACTGGTTCTGTCGAGTCGCCTTACAAATGTACATGGCTTAAGTAACTTAAGTTGATTAAACCTTTTAAAGATACCTCAAAACAATGTACTAGAACATTTTTATTCTTGTCTTTCACTAGGGACGAACCCTAAGCAAGGCGAGGGTTAGTCGCTAGTATCTATTAATTTACTTACATAGCGATATAGGAAATTTTCTTATGCTGAAGAACCCGATTGTAATAATCATCAGAGCAACTCAATTCACGCTCCATAAATGATGCTTTTGCAATTTTAATTTTTACTCTAACTCTACCCTGACTGATCAAGAGCCATATTTTGATGCTGTCTCATCCTTCATCGACCTTATCTAAAAGCTTATAGCTACTTGCTATTGAATGAGTTTTTGTGTTACTTTATGTTTTTTTTTATAATATTGTCTCAAAATATTAGAAATACACGACAATGAAACCACTTGTAAAATCGTCATCGAAAGTTGATAAATGGTGAAATAAGTAACAATTGGATCTTTGTAAATATGTGGATGAGTGAAGATCAATTTTCACCAAAACTACAACAAAGTGTTGATTTGTATACTTACCTTTTGGTAATTTTCCTTTGTTTGCCTCATGAAGTCATCATAGTCATCATATCCGTGGTGGTCGGGTTCAGCCTCTTCTATAAACGCTAAAACTTCCATTTTAAAGAATATTCCCATTACAAACTGTAATTTATACATTATTTTATGACCTAAATAAAAAGGTTTTGATAATGAATGTATCGACGTACACATAAGTGAATTTGACCTTGCCTAAATGTAAACGTGTAAATTTTAGCGAGGCTTATGAAATATGGCCAAATGAGTTTCAATGTAATTTACTTTAAAAAATGTATTCAGCCCTTTTGAACGTCCCACTGCCGCGCACGGGCATCCCTTCAGTACGAGGTAGATCAGGCCATAGTCCACCACGCTGGCCAAGTGCGGGTTGGCGGACTTCACATGTCTTTTGAAAACTTGCTAGGTTCTCTCAGGCATGCAGGTTTCCTCACGATGTTTTCCTTCACCATTAAGACAAGTGGTAATCATGTTGGAAATGATTCGCACATGAAAATGTCGGAGGTGCGAGATCCGGGATTTGAACTCGCTTCACTCGGTTTCCCAAGCGAGCGCGTTACCACTGGGCTACCACTGCCTTTAAAAAATAATTTAAGTTAATAATACTATACTTCAGGCAGAATGTATTAGGCATCTAACTCTCTCTCTCTCACCGAACCTATTCAACAAAACTAAAGATATAATAATGTTATGTGGTGTTTTAGCCCCTGCTTCGAAAGCACGTAAAACCGTCAGTCTTAGTCGCCTATATACTCGCGTCGAGTAGTTGTCCTACCTTTATATGTAGCAATCTATACAATTAATAAAATTGTAACTAAGCCGAATCTGTACATTAAATATTTTTTTGGAAAATCTTATTGAAATAGGCATTATTATCGATACAGAGGCCGAATCTATAGTTTTTAGAACTTTTGTCTGTCTGTTACCGCATCACGGAAAAAGCACTGGAGGGATTTTGATGAAATTTGGTATGATGATAGCTGGTTATCCGGGTCAACATATAGGACACTTTTTACCCCAGGACAATATCTCATTTTTGAGAAAAAATACAAAAACTGCAATGTAAGAGTATACCAATATGTAAAACCTAAGAATTTGGTTTTTGGCCATCTGAACGCAGGCGGAGCCGCGGGCAATGCTAGTATACTCTATGGTCCTACCTGAGCATAGAGTGACAAGAATAGAGTGCGCTTGTGTATGCACACATACTTGTGCACCATAATACCTATCTCCTGCGCTGAAGGCTAGTCTCAATGAGATTAACCGCCTTGGTCGAAATCGGTGCGGAGGACATTATTGTTACTTACTTCCAAGCAAGTAATGAGAATTCGTTTATATAAGGTAAAGCTTTGACAGAGTTAATCTTTATCGTAAGATGGATACGAGCTCACAGCCAATTCAGTACACAATATAAGCTAACCACATTAACCACAAACAATGAGGAAGGAAAAATATTACATACCAATTGGAGGACTGCCCAAATACTTAATAGAAAGCAGCAAAGACCACATCCAAATAATAAACTCATATTTGTTATAGATTAATATTATACTCGTCTAAAATACTTTTAATGCCCAGCCAAATATTTTCAAACTTGCCCTGATTTGCTGTTGTTTGAAAATTGACTTACTTTTTGGCAATGTTACATAAAAACAATTAAAAACTTTTTTGAGATTGACATCACACGCCCCTATAAAATTGTAATAATTGTATTACTCTCTTAAGGTACTTTTTGACGCTTAGTATATAGATTTTTTTTTCAATTTTTTTTCGTGAATTTTTCCGATGTTTTAATAGTTAATCTGCTTTTCGGAGTGAAGACATATCCAACAAAACAAAGTTCATAAAAATCGGTCCAGCAGTTCTCAAGAGTTGTAACAAACCCGACTGTTTTATATACACACTAGCATTTCCCGCGACTCCGCTCGCGTTCAGATGACCAAAAAGCAAATTCTTAGGTTTTACATTTTAGTATACTTTTACAATGCAGTTTTTGTATTTTTTCTCAAAAATGAGATATTGTCCCGCGGTAAAAAGTATCCTATATGTTGACCCGGATAACCAGCTATCATCATACCAAATTTCATCAAAATCCCTCCAGTGGTTTTTCTGTGATGCGGTAATAGACAGACAGACAAAAATTCTAAAAACTATAGATTCGGCCTCTGTATCGATAATAATGTCTATTTCAATAAGATTTTCCAAAAAATATTTAATGTACAGATTCAGCTTAGTTACAATTTCATTGTTGTATGTATAGTTTTCTATATTCAATTATATTTTACTATATATCTTACAGGAAAAAAGCCAATTATTACCAAAATTGTATCTCAAGGAAAATGTTACTGCAAGGAAATAATCTAATATTTAAATAATTATTTTAATTAAATATTCAAGAAAAACCACATACTTAGATGTATTTAGTTGTCTAAAAGACAACAAAAAAATTATAGCATAAATTAAAAAAAAACAGTATTTAACATTAATATTTAATTGAAGAAAAACTATAGAACCATTTTACCTACAATAATTATAGTTATTTTATGTACAATTTATAGTGAACATACTTCAACATAATACTTTTATGGAATTAGGGATTTTTCAATAACCAGTAAAGATAATATTATATTTTACAACAAAGAAGTAAGTTTTACAATTAAAATTTACTATCTGTATTATCATGACTAATGAAGTCTCTCTTGAAATTTATACAAGAATATATTTCTATTAAGGGGCTTTACAAATTTTATGAAGAAGATTCATGTAATGTAATTCATATATAGCAATGGTACTGCAATAAATATTTTTTTTACAAGCCCTATATTATAGTATTTTCTAGAAAAATAAAATACTATAGGATTTTACTTTATAGAAGTATACCAATGCCCACTTATTTTTCTAATCAAATTAAATGGAATGGAGCTATAAACAAAATATCTGTACTCAGGCAGTACTTGTTACAATTACATGCTAACTGAAGAACGATTGTTCATCCAGAATTGGTGGCCAGAGACGACTAATGTGATAACATAAAGCAATGCAGCAATCCAACAGTTGTAAGCATTCTGAAAATATAAAAAATCCTTCTTAATATTGTAAACTCTTTTTATTGCAATTGCTTAAAATGTTAAAAGCCATATATTTTCAAAATCTTGTTAGTAGGTATAATAATTAATTAACATTTCCAAAAATAACCTAGACTTAACAATGACTGTTTCTGTTAATGTGCAATTTGGTATCGCATATCTGTAGTTCCTGATGTAGACATTTCATAAATTAAGAATAAAATAATTATATAATTTTTAAGTAAATCTACTTTTAATATTAATGTATTGAAGAGTTTTAAAATCACAAAATATTTGACCTAATATTAGAATAGCCCTAATTTGAAAAATAGATATGTAGTTATAACTATTATAATTTTAAGACAACCTAACATGAAAATTAGCATTAATTAAATTTTACCAATACAAAGGAACTATGAATTTCGATTTATTTTTATTGGAATGTAAACGTTAAGTTCTAGGCTATTTTAACCAAGTAACTTTGATGGGACAGGAAAAATTACCTGAGAGTATCCGCTCTTTACTTCAGCTATAAAAGCATCGATGCTGTGATGATTTTCACCAAGGGGAAGATCTTCTAATAGAGCTACTGCTCCAATATAGTAGAAGACGCCCATCAAAGTCTGAAACACAAGTATTTATTAGGTTTTTGTGGATGATATATATTTTGTTCTGGTCATTCATTAATATTACTTACCAATTGTATAATGCCCCATACACTCAAAACGAGTCCACACAGCGACAATTTAGGGCCGCAGATTTTACAGGCCATTTTTGTTCGTTTATTTTATAAAATTACGAACAACTTTATTATTTTATCGACCACTGCCTGTCAGCAAGTGTCAAAAACCACAAAAAAAATGGACACTCACATGATCGTTCATGTCTATGGTCTAGAGGAAAAAATTATAAAAATGTATTGTTGTTTTTTCAAATTGAACTACAACAACTAAATAAATAAAATATTAAATTTTTCACTGTCACCTTGAATAAATATACCGTGTAAATTAATACAAAAATATAAAATTAATATATAAAAAATAAAATTGTCAATAAAAAAACTAATGGGGAATAATTTTTCCTTTTTCTTCCGCCAGATGACGTGATCACCATTACCCTCAGTATATTGTAAACCTATATAAAAGCGTGGATGGATTTTTTTATTTTATTTAAAATTTAATTAAAATGACAAATTGTACAGTGCCAGGATGCAAAGAAAATGGAAATCATTTGATACCAAAAGACAAAACTGAAGAAATTGTGGGCTAAAGCAATAACAGGATCAAAATTGGCGAAATCTCTATCTTTATATTTAAGGCTATGTGGATATCATTTTAAAGAAAGTGATTTTAAAACTCTTAAATCGTCTACAGATGAATATTTTTTTACGGGACTGAATTTCGGAAAATGCTAAAACACGTTTTTATTTCATTGTATCGAAGCGCATTAATACCAAGTTTTAAGTGATTATGATCATAAATAATTCTTTGCCCATATAAACTTTATTACCCCCTTACCCTTTTACGGGATGAATTTCGAAAAAAATCAAATTACAAATAAATATATTTCTTATTTTTTATCTTACAGTTAAACACCACTTTTTGTGTATTTCACATTAAGAATGACAGAGTATTATACTATTTTACCCACTTATAGGATAAATTTCGAAAAAAATCTTTATTATCGGATGCATGTATCATATAGTAGTAGTATACGTACTTCAAATTTCACGTTACTACCACCAGTCAGGAGCCAGGACCACCACAAGATGCACCTCCCATTCTCAATTCTTCCTTCCCCTTAACTTAACTTCCAGCTCCAATACATTGCATAGCTAAGATGCGAGGACAATAGTAGCAAAAAAACCAGTTACAAAATAGATATTACAATAAATTGCTTAACCTCAGATTGAATGTAAATAGACGATACGTGTGGCGCCTTTTCTTTCGAATAATCTGCCTCATTACGAATAATATATTAAGCTGTATTATATTCAGTACAACCTTTTTTATTTCTTTAATATTTTTAAAATTATTGGTATGTTCATTTTATTTATTTTTTGCATTAGTAATTTTTAAACTTAAAATAAATTAATGATTATGTTATGGCAACATTGTCTGAAATCAGAATTGCGAATGACACATATTTCTCGTTTATATCGTCAATTGTGTCTCTGCGCTGTGTATACTGAATATAAGTTTCTATAATGGTTGACCGTTTAGGTAGGCAAGCTATTATATATTTAGTTTAATCGAATATCATAGTTACTACGTTGGCAACGCTCTGTAATACTTTTACATTTGTATCATAGTGGATCACTATCATTGTTCACTAACACTTTCCTTTGACGTCAAATTTTGAAGCTCTACCGCAGTTTTACGAATTGTTTTTCTTTTTCAGTGAATAGTGAGGCTAATGCTAGAAGAATTGCTATGGTGGAAAACTGCTTCGGCAGTTCAGGACAGGTGTGTTATTTTGCTTATTTTCATGATATTTAACTTTCCAACTTTGCGTTTCTCCTTTTATCAACCGACAAACTGGACAAGATAAACATTCATTAGGTACGTGAATTTGCACAAGGATATCACATTTTTATCATTGTGATATAATTTACTAATATAAATTTAAAAGTAAGAAGTCATGAGTAAGGTTTATTTACATAAATTTTTAAACGTTTAATTAAAAAATTGCGACATAAATGTGATTTACGGAAACTTTCACTTTTGTTTTATAAATAAAAGTATGAAAGACTAAAATTAATATCAAAATTATCCTAATAATAACTTCATAGCTTGACAATATTAATTTATATCTAAACATATTAATTGGAGATAAATGAAAGTTTTAATAACAATCAATATTACATTAAAAATAACTAAATTGTGGTATCCTAAAAGAATCATGAAGATAACAACAAGACTTAAGTATTATGTGTAGGAGGACCATGTATGATTATAGGAAATACATCTTAGCTTGCAGTGAAAATGTCAACAAATGCTCTTAGTTTGTAATTTGTTTTATAAATTTCAACTGTACAGCAAGAAAAAAACATTGATGAAATAATAAATTATTTAAAATCATATGTGTACATAAATTTTGGCTAGATCCAAAACAAAAATTATTTATTTCAATATCCAACATGTGTGATGTAAAATAGATCTATTACATGTCATTAAAGTCAAACCAAAGACTAAGATATTTTTAAATTATACATACATGGACATAGTATAAAAATGTCGAGATGCTTATTTCAATAATTCATTTTTTTTAAATTTTAGCCTTTAGCAGAGCAAGGTCGGGTCCTTGTTGGAGAAGGTGTTCTAACAAAAATGTGCAGGAAGAAACCAAAAGCCCGTCAATTTTTCCTTTTTAATGATATACTAGTATATGGAAACATTGTTATAAATAAGAAAAAGTATAACAAACAACATGTGATACCACTTGAAGAAGTTAAATTGGAATCATTAAAAGATGAGGGGCGTAAGTCATTGCTCTTTTTACTCAAATAAAAAAAAAACAAATTATTTATTTTACTAACAAGCCTAATTATCTATATATTAATATGTGAAGCAAAAACTTTGTACCCCTTTATAAGAAAAATCAATAATAATCATGGTTGAAGTTCGACCACTCGGCCAACTCTAGTTTATTATAATCTTTAAAATAAGTAGAAATTTAATTTTTTTAATATTTTATTTAAAGTAGCAAACGTGAAAGATATAATCAGAATGAGTCATAATTGGGATGACTAATATGTTATAATAGCACTATCAATTTTTTGTTGTATATTAATGACATTGATATAATGTGGCTAGTCAGTGAGTCAACTTTGAACTTATAAATATTTACATTAAATTTGCACACCACATTATTTATGCTAAAGTTGACTGACACTGCTTATCTGTATGGTAAATATTGTCAAGAGAACAATTGATTTATATATAGTGCAGCATATTTTGCAACATGACAATGTAAAAACCAATCTATTTTACTGGGCGGTGCATTTAATAAAATGATATTAAGTCATACAAGATGACTTATGTAATTAAATAGTATATCAAAAAGTTTATTATTGAATAAGAAAAATACCAAACCATTATTATGAAAGTTGTAAATGTAGGTCGTAAACTTTGGATTTACTGCTTAAGAAAATTGTTTCACTACTAAATTATTACATTATATCTCAGTGACATAGGTTATATTTTATCCCTACATATAAAATGGCTAATGTTACAGTAACTAGAAGGCTTATGCTGTGTAATGCCAGAGCTAATAAATCAAATATAAAAAAAAACAAAACATATTAAAACAAGTTTATATAAAAGAATTAAAAGATATCATTTATTTTGCCTTTGGAGTTATTTGCCATTTATATAATTGAAATAAAAATAAACTTATACTATATTTATTTTAGAGTACCGTAATGGTTGGCTTATTCGCACTGCATCTAAATCATTTGCTGTATATGCTGCCACTGCTACAGAGAAAGAGGAATGGATGGCCCATATAGAGAAATGTATAGAAGATTTGTTAAGGAAAAGTAAGTGCTTCATTTTCAATTTAATGTCTACTTATATTAGAGTCTTCATAATACCTACAGGCTGACAGTCTGGATACACTGGATTAAAACAATTGAATTCAATGCATATATGTATGTAAAGTCAGGTCACCTAAATAAAGACATATTATGTAAATATATTGTGCTGAGAACGGAAATTTGAACATTATACACATATACATTTTTTACTCATCTAAAATGCATAGTTTCTAACATTAAGTAATAATGTAATTTTCAGTTATTTCATGTGCCAGTTTGTAGATTTTGACAATAGATTTTTGATATGTCAAGTGGACAGTCGGTGATTTGCATTATATGAGTTAGGAATATAAAAATATAAATGTAAAATGAGTATACAGAAAAAGCGAGAAATATAATTGTTAATTGCCAAATATTTGTCTTCCTGGAAAACCCTTTTGAGCTGTTTTAATAATTTACATGAAATAATACATTAGAGACGAATTATGACTTTATTCTATTTAATTAATAAGAAATAAAGTTACTGTTTTTCATCTTTGCTTTTCTTTTTTTTATTCTTATGTAGGTGGTAAACAGCCGCCGTTAGAGCATGCGGCAGTGTGGGTGCCTGACAATGAGGCCGCCATATGCATGCATTGCAAGAAGACACAATTCACTGTACTCAACAGGAGAGTGAGTATTGCACACATTAAAAATTATATAACTATTTAATAAGTGTTACATAAATTGTTTATAACAACAACTAAACATGTAAAGTATACATATGTATACTTATTATATAATTAACATATATATGTTAATGCATGGCAAGCATTGTTAAATGTCTTTATGACTATTAAATCTCTTTACAACTAAAATGTACATTTTGACCTGGGAAGGAAATATTAGCCCAAAAATCGTCCCTTAAGGGGTGAAAATGGGGATGATAGTTTGTATTGGGAAGCAAACTAGGAACGAACACGAACACGAAGGACGAATCGCTGATATTGATATATTGTACTCTCCAGCTTATTAAATTTATAGTTATTAATTAAATATTAATAAGTAGTAACTGACGTTATTATAACCAATCGCTAGCACCATTGCCGTAAGTGCGGTTCGGTCGTGTGCGGGCCGTGCTCGTCCAAGCGCTACGTGCTGCGCGGGCAGAGCGACAAGCCGCTGCGCGTCTGTCTGCAGTGCTACGACGAGCTCACCCGCGACCGCGCGCGCCCCGCGCAGTCGCCGCCCGGTGAGCGACGCACTGACGTCACGCGTCTAACTGTGACGTGACACGTCATCTTGTACGCGTCATGTTTTGACGTAATATGAAAGGACGTGACGTGACACGACACGTTGCATGACGTGATGTGCTATAAATTGTAATGATTTTATTTTTATTTATTTTAGGGAAACAAACATTATTACAGAGCATACAAACTTAAAATAAAAAATACATACATTTACCAATTAAGTTTTCACAAATAAGAAACACAAAATTAGAGTAGAAAACATTAGGCTAAATTAGCAAAAAGACAACACATACATATTATACACATAATATAAATATACTATTAACACAATTTAAAGTATATAAAAATATTATGAAAATTATTGAATAATATTATAAATTAATTTCTTGAAATTTATAACAGAACAGTAACTATGTAATACATGCCTTGTATATCTAGTGGCTTAGATGGCTCTTATTTTGACATCTTGAGACTGTGTTCGGGTACTGAGTCAGGTCAAATTAATTATGATGGTAATGGGTTGCTCATGTTAAATCTCTCACTGGTTGTGTCGAATGGGACTGACAGTGTGTTTAATAGTTTGATTAGTGACCTAAATATAGGCACAAACATTAAAAACTATGGAACTTCGATAATTTTATTTCTGTAGTTCAAACAAACAAATGACAGGTTTCTATTGACGCTCGAACGCCATTTTTGTCGATTATTTCTGAATCACTAAGTCCGCATTTGCATACATGCTCATTCTTATTATGAATCCGATTAAACTATTAACTTAGTATATTTTTTTTTCATAGTTTCACTTTTGTTTTAAAAAATGTTTTGTTTAAAATATTAAAATAGACGCTTTTTTCGCATTTTTTTAATTAGACGTCCAAAATTTTATTATCTATACTAATATTATGAAGAGGCGGAGTTTGTTGATTTGTTTGTTTGAACGTGCTAATCTCAGGAACTACTAATCTAATTTGAAAAATTCGTTTAGCATTAGATAGCCCCTTTATTGCGAAAGGCTATAGGCGGAAAAATGTATGGTTTCCGTGGTATAGATTTGTTTTTGTCTAGAGATAACGCAAAGCTAAGCGAGAATGAGTCGCCAGTATAGTTATATTTTAAATAAAACTATCTTTTCTAAAAAAATGTATAATTATAATAATAACAACCAAAATGATATAAATAATACTCCATATTCAATTATAAAAAATTTTTAATATTAAAATTTACAAATACTTATTGTAAGGTACTTTGGTGCCATTTTTCAATTTTTTGAATTCATTATGTTCTTTTGTGGGTAGTCTGTCTGTAGCAACTATATAATGCCTTTGAGATATCTAACACCTCAGTCTCTCCCGTGACTGTGATTGCTGTAAAGCATTCGAAACGTCGGAAACCAAAAATCAAAATAAACTCGCGAAAAAAAACGAAAAGATAGTTTTATTTAAAATATCAAATATAAGCGTAAATGTAAAAAAGTATTAGTTAATTATAATAGTTATATTATAAAAAAGCTGAAAGCATGTTAAAAATGTTATAATTTTTCGCTGTTCATATACTAATAATGTATGTTTGTCTGTTTTAACAGCGAAAGCGTCAGATAACGCGGGCGCGGGCTCCGGCGGTGACTCGTCGGGTGACGATGACAGCGATGACGACGACGAGCGCATCTCCGACCAGAAACACGACGAGGTGACTTGAACATTTTAATTGTGATAGTTTTTTTTTTTAATTTTGGCAGAAAATTAATAGCAAAGGTGTTTTTAGTTATGAGTTTGTTTTTCCATAAATACTCTTTATTGAAAATTTAACTTTAATTCAACAGATTGTATGGTTAAATAAATAAATTTATTTTTTATTAGAACAATAGTCGACTAAATTGCAGTAAATAGACTTATAATGGTATAGGCAGTGGTAGCCCAGTGGTAACGCGCTCGCTTGGGAAACCGAGTGAAGCGGGTTCAAATCCCGGTACTCGCACCTCTGATAATTTCATGTGCGATTCATTTATAACATGATTACCACTTGCCTTACGGTGAAGGAAAACATCGTGAGGAAACCTGCATGTCTGAGAAAACCTAGCAAGTTTTCGAAAGACGTGAAGTCCACCAACCCGCACTTGGCCAGCGTGGTGGACTATGGCCTGATCCCCCTCGTACTGAGGAGGCCCGTGCCCAGCAGTGGGACGTTAAAAAAGGGCTGATTACATACATAGACTTATAATGGTTAATACTGAATGTATTAAGTCAATTATAATATTCCATATTATTGTACTCATTCTTTTTGCCTCTTTGGTTAAGTTTTGAATATTAATAATATATGCACATAAATAACATATAGAATGTCTGAAACAATTAAAATGGTTCACACAGTGACAATGTACTTATTTTTAGGGGTTTACAAGCTATAACGGTGTGAAAAACGGACTCGGCAATAAAGTCACGACTGTATAGTACATGTTGATATTGTAAGTCGAGCCCAGTGTCTAGAACCTCATGCTTTTTGGATTTGTTTTTGTATGTTTTTTCTCCATTGTGTGTATTTTTCACAATATAGCAGTTATCACTTTGCATTACTGAATGAAGTTTCTAACCCTAAGAGACTTTGTTCCATATCTTTTCCCCGCCAGAATAGCTATTAATTTTTTTTTTGTTTTAAATAAATTTGTATGTGTGTTTGAATTTATGTACTTTATATTAAAAATAAATTTAAATGTATTTATATTGAGTAATTTATATTGAGTGATGTTTATCCTATTTTTTTACTAATTGTTTGAAGTGTTTATTTATTTTGTTTTTTTTTTGCTTAATAAATTGTAATTCACAATTTTTATAAACACGAAACAAAATTGATTGTGTCTATTTGTATATTCATCACCTTATATCATTTTAATGCCCTTGAGCCAATCAACAAGCTTTTATGATATCTTTTCTTTTGTTAGTTTTCACTGTATTTTACTAGTGCCGTTTTTAGTTTGTTTTTAAATACATTTTGTTCTTTTATTATAAAATTCATAAACAACATAGCATGAGATAGACGATTATTAAAATAAATAATAATAAAATCGTGACTTTTAATAGTTTCACAATAAATTTTCTATTTTTATATTGGGCCTCTAGTATAAAAGGGGCTTAACACACTGTAATGGCTCCAAATTGACCTGGAAGTTATGCCACTGTTACTGCTTACATATGTGAATGTAAATTTCCTACTTATCATAAATTTTCATTTCTTTTTCTTTATAGTCATTTAATTTAAATATAAAATTTGTTTTTCTAAACATTAATTCATTGTTTTTTTTTGCAGCCAAAGTTCTACAGTGACAGCGAAAAGACTGAAGATACCAATAACCATTCGTCCAAGGAGAGTAAATAAAGTGAAAGGCAGGATTATTATGTATTTAACATAAATTATTTATAATTTTGTTATAACAATGCCGATATGAATTGCTCTTTGAAAGATTAAATTCCAACAATGTAAAACAATTTTATATTAAAAACTCTAAACTTCATATAGTACAGATACCATTACTATATAATTATTTTATGTATAAATTGGTTTATATATTTAACATTTTTTTATAATTTATTTACATTATATTTTTATTTGCAGATATATGCATTATTATGGTGTTTAAAACATTTATGTTTCGAGCATGAAGAATATAGATAAGGAGTCCAATCTCTGTATGTAAAAGTCCCAAAAATTTTAAAAAATAATGCTGCTAAGTAAAGAGCGCTGTGGTCGCTATGTCCCAAGAAGGACAAGAAAAGTTAATTAAACTCACACTTATTTGCTTATTACTAACTTCGTGCTACTGACATACAGCTAAATTCACGTCGTAAATAGCTACGTAAATTCATCAGTACGACTCGTGGCAGTATCTGGAACTGATAGCTCTAAAAATTTTTGCAAACTGATTTCTCATATGAAACTTTATGGAGATTGGACGCCTTGTCTATATATTCTTCATCGTTTCGAGCTTAGTTAATTGTATACAGATAATAAAGTAAATGTAAAGTTTTCCAACCACCATTCAAATTTAATAGAAATTTGAATTCACATGGATTATTTTATTACTTTGGAAGTGATCAATATTAAAAATTTTCAAATCATATTAAAAAAAGTTTTTATAATAGCCCAATAATGCTTCAGGTGCTTATACATCTCAATAATATTTTACTGAACAGTAAATAACAATAACTATTATCTGCATATATTTTTTAATAAATCACAATCTGTACTAGTTATTTAAGATTCAGTTCAATTTTCTTTTTATTTCATAAATACCATTAAAACGACCAACATATACAGATATTAATACTTCTTGTACGATAAGCTATAGACTTTAGGGTTTATAGAAGTTTTAAAAAACGAAAGTAGTGTCTATTAGTATGTGATATAGTCACCGAAACACCGAGATGGCCTTTACTTTAGATAGAATTTTCTATATCTTTTATAAGCTCTTTAAAAGATAGTGTTGCCAGTTAAAAAGTCTTTTGAAAGGATTGATTCATAAAAATGTCAAGAGGTCCAAATATGCGTGAAATATTGGAATATCTATTATTTAGAATACCTGGCAACATTATCTACCAGTGAGTTTAATCGAATATTTTTATAAAGGAATACTGAGTTTTTACAGAATAACAAATAACTTTCACGTAGTTGTAAATAAGTTGCTAAACAGCTTTAAACACGCTCAAATGTACTATGAAAGGGCAACATTTTTTTATTTAACTTGTACTATTTATTCACTTCGATTGATTACACTTGTGTTAAATTTCTGCATACGTTTAGTAATGTATGAAAATATATTAAAATTTAGTCATCTAAAGAGATTTGTTATTACTAATGGAGAAGTTTCAAGATGTTGTTAATATGATATTTAACGCAATGGAATAATAATATTCCCTCAAAGACCGCGGACACGCCGGCGTTACAGTTAACAATAGATTTCTTAGAAATTTACCTGGAGGTGTTAAAGATCAAAACTAATAAACCAGTGATTTTTTTTTGAAATCTATCAATAAATTTCGATGGTTCAGGTCGCGTGACGTCACGTTATTTTTACAAGCGCAACTTTAAAGTTTCCGAAGTTTTTCATTTGTTTACATATTTAAAAAAAAATCATATTTTTATTTGATACTTAAATTTTTATAATCAATCCAAAAAAATATATAGGAGACTTCTTCATTATAGATGTGTAAATCAAAATTTAAATCTGTCCAAAAATGCTATTAATTATTCTAAGTGCACAAGTGTAATGCAGTCGCTATATGTCAATAAATATTTAATATTTTAAATGATTTAGCGTATTTTATTATAAACTTTAACATAGTTTATATTTTGCTATTACAATTGTTGAATTTTATGAAACTATCTACACAGTGTATGATATACGAGTGTAGGTAATTTTCTTATTGTATGTATATTAGGTAAATACAATTTAAGCGGTGCATTGATCTATTATATGCAAAATAAGTTTCGGAATATCTACAAATATTTAGTTAAGATATTTTCATTATACATAGCTTGCTTGCGAAATGTTTTTTGATTAGGTCATGGTTTAATATTTATAACATAATATAGGCCTAAATGTTAACATGTTTTAGTACTGTTTCTGTTAATTTGGAAGATAGCTAAGCGGAACATGTCATATTGTTTAATTTCAGTTGACAAATATACAATAATATTTTTTAAATTTGAAGTTTTCTTTGTTTACTTTAATATTCAACTTTGAATTTTGGAGTGTGACTAAATTTGAAATTATAAATAATAGGGCAAAGTATTTATGGTCAAAAAAGTATACCAAAAAAAAAGATCAATTTTGGTACTTCCATTGTTCACTAAAATTTAAAAATGACAATGCTCATCCTTGTACTGTGTACATAATATACAAGGTGGATGAAACATGGAGAAAAGTACCTTAAATATTGAAGTTTTCAAGTTTTACTCAAAGCAAATATTTCTTTATTTATAAATATAAGTGATAAATGAAGTTAATTAGCTTAAATTTTTTAACCTATAAAAAGTAATTTATTTTTTAGTTGTTATGTGCACTGTCATTTCTTCCAAGTGGCAGTTATCAGATAATTTGCAAAAGTAATATCAACACCTTTGTATCACACACAACCTTCCATGTCTCGTTGTGTCCATGCTATTGTGAAGGTTCTCACCCATCCAAATATTGTCAAAAAATACATAAAGTTCCATGAAAACTTTCAAGAATGACTAAAATTAAAGTCAGGAGGGGTTAATTGATATCCAATGGAGTATGGACGTGAAAAATAATGTGAAAGTTACGTTATTTGTTTTTCAAAAGAAATTATTTATTTATTTATGTACCATAAAATATATGTAATACAAAATAAAGTAACACAATGTTGACAAAGAATAACTTATCTCTTAGAGATTTCTTCCAGAAACCCTTCAATTCAGTTTACTAGTTATTTTCAATTCAATTATTTTACTAGTTAAAAATCCAATAATAATTACAATACTTTAATTACATTCCACTTTACCTATTCCAGTAATCTATATTGATTACTTTAAAAATAGATGTGTTATCTACATAAAAGGATCATGAATTATATGAATTAAATTTCATATAATTTTTTCATTTCATTTGTTTTTTTTTTAACTTTTTGGGTACACATTAGATGAAAATTTGTTTATGAAATATGAACATCCTTACTTATTACTGTTATGTAATAATAATATTTGTTTAAGAGAGTTAAATAAATAAGAGAGAGAGAGAGATGAAATATTTTATTTCTTTATAATATATACATTTGTCTTACTGACTTAAATTATGGGCGTCTTTACTAAATATAGACAAATATAACAAACAAAATATGTACTACGTTTTTATTCTACACAATTTTGTAAAAAAATACTTCCTTACAGCTAAACAGTTCACTTTAGGACTTATAAAACATAATTATTTATTTAAACTCTATTTTTTCATATTTACTTTGACATTTCCTTACATATTTCTATAAAAAATTATATCTATTTAAATGTAATCTTTTAAATTCTGTTACTTAAGTTCAAGAAGTGTTAGCGGCTAGTTCAAACCATTGTCTCAAAGCATCTCCCAGAACATTTGGCAGCGCTGACATATCCCGTAGGATGAGGTAGAAAGGGAACGGGAACGTATCCAAGTATGGTACGAAGCCGGAGAGAGAATTTGTTGTAGGATCAAGTACAGGGCGCCTTATATCCATTATGGAATCCTGGAAGAGAAAAGAGATGTTTATGTGTATATGAAGTTTGTTTTTCTTGTCTGTTTATGTTAAATATGGTTAAATGGTTAGACAAAGAAAGAAATTTCTTAGAAATTTCTTTATATACAATAACATACTAGGCATCTGTTACTGTCCTCTCAAACAGTCAAAATATGTCTAGACCTCTATAAATATACTAAAATTTATTGCTAAGAAATCACAGACATTTATAACTAACTATTAAATATGTTTAATTTTTATGAGCATTCACAAAATAAATAATTCTTACCTTATTATCCGGGTTATCAATGATAACATAAACCAAAAATATGCCTTGCTGTCTCGCTCGCCTGACCGCTTGCAACACCCTCGTTTCTCCTTCGGAGAAAATCCCTCTTCCATCACTAACTATAACCAGTAATTTTGCGTTCAACGCATCACTTCTTATAGATTGCTGATCGAACATAACCGTACAAAAGTCTAATAATTGAGCTATTTTTGTCTTGTTTTGTTCAAAACGTAATTGTTCTAGGATCTTCGCGCCGGAATGTTCAGAGAACTGTTCAGTGAATGGATGCAGAAGGTACGGTTTTTCCCCGAAACTTAATACTGCTAAGTCTCCAGATTCGAGGAGATTTAGTGCCTGAAAAATGAAATGAAATATTTTATGCTAATGAATAGATTTAACTATAAATGACCATTAAAATATAACCGTTAATTTAAAATTTTATTTGAAATTATAAGTAATTACCTATTTCAGAGATGCACTAAGAATATGAAGAATGTAATATGTTTATTCAATAACAATACTTTTACATTCTAATTTCTAAGACAACAACATTTATATAGCAATTCATGTTGTATACTTAAAACCAATCATCTTCTTTGGACATAAAGATATATTAATAAATAACAATTACTTTGACAAAAAATTCCAACAACCGATACACAGTTTTTTTTAATAAATAGATGAAAAATTAATTTTTATTAATAATTGCATACAATTAACACACCCAAATTAAATACCTCCTCATTTGCCAAGTTAAATTGACTTCAAAAAGACGGAGGTAGATAAAAATAAAATCACCTGCGACACCAAAGCCAGGCTCTCAAAAGCCAGCTCCTTACTCCTATTGTCGGACATGGAGCTGGAGTCGTCTATGGCGATAGCTATCTTGTAGTCCCTCTTGGCGGGCTTGGTGCGCCGCAGCCAGATGCGGTCCTTGCGGAAGTGCGACGCGATGTAGGGGATCACGCGGCGCATGTTGATAGCGCGACCCGTGCGAAAGTCGCCTGAGAATTAGATAGACTTGTTTTAAAAAATATCGTTTTTTTTTTCATATATAATATGTCATAATGTATATGTGTATTTACTGAATTTCATCTATGTATATATATAAAATTTAGCCTAAATCCGTCTAGCCGTTTCAGTGTAACTGTTAACATACCACGCACGCACGCACGCGCACACAGCAACGCAAACAGATTTACTACCGCGCGTACACATATGACTCGAAACATTCGAATTTGTAGTTAATATAGTGTAATTATTATTAAATTTCATTTTGCCAAAAAAATCATAGTGACGATTATAAGGAAATACGAACTCTGTGCCTAAACGTAGCCTGTATTACAGTTAGGTCATGGTCTATCTGTGCATTCATCCAAATCTGTCCAGACATTTCAGTGCGAATAATTAATAATACATAAAATTTTACTTTTATGTCGCTTTAACATATAATGTTGCCAGCAGATAACCTACACATGAGATATTGTTGTTTTGTAAACATAATGTTTAAAACTAATCCGGTAAGAAGGTCTAGTTCATCCATACTATAATAATAAATGTCTTATATGTTGGGACAATATGTTAATATGTTGGAACATTAACCCACAACACCATCTAGTTCCATGGTAAGCTACAAGGCTTGTGTTATGGATACCAGATAATTGATACACTACACATATATAACTTTAAATACATACATATTATAAATACAACCACCCATGACTGGAGTACAAACATTCGTGTTTAACACACAAATGAAGGCCCACAGCGGGACCGCTGGCACAGCAAGTAGAGTCACTACAAACTGAGCCAAACGTGCCGTCGTCGTGTAATAAATAAATAAGTCAGATTTTTTATAAAGAAATTGTACATACCCGCACGCCGCGAGCGCGCGGTAGGCTCGAGCACGAGCCGCAGCCGCTCGCACAGAGCACGTGCGTCCCCCGCGCAGTCGCGCCACGCACTGCGCCACGCCGCCGCCGCGCGCCCGCCTCCCGCGCCCGTCCCGCCCCCGCCCGCGCCCCGCTCCATCCACTGACGTATGCTTATGTACTCTTCCACTGTTATGTTGTCCGTATGTTGAGTGTCTTCGAGCCTTAAAAACATTGAATTTATTGCAGGTTAGTATGAAATACAAATCTTTGAATTTCTCGACTTTTCTATATTATAATATGCATGTATTATACGTATAAACCTTCCTCTTGAATCACTCTACCTAAGTTTTTAAGTATTCATTTTTTTTGTTATAAGAAAGTATTAATTGGTTTTCATTAGTAATTTCTTAATATAATCTTTATACAATTTACAAAATGTAAACCGTGCCATATATAAATAGAACAAAGTCATTATATAATGACTGCTTTATTTCATTTTCCTTTATTTAGTTTTTGTTAAAAGGTTAAATTTTTCAACATCAATAACAAATCGATAAATATAACGCCATCTATTGGCATTTCATTGAACTAATTTCTCTTCGTTTCCTATCCTAATAGGATAGGATAATCCTATCCTAATGAAACCCGATGTATACTTACTTAGTATGATAAGTGGTGTCGCGTCCTCTACACACGGTCGCAGTTAGCACGGTATCTCCCTCCACTTCAATACCAGTCTCACCGGTGGTTTCGTCACCGCCATCTTTCTTGTTGCCACTTTTATCTTGATCTTTATCTGTGCCTTCTTTCATTTTCTCTGGTTTTAGATCTTCAGATTTTTCTACCTATAATTATTTAACAAAACAATTTAATTCTTAAAAATATCAATCATTAATCATTATCATGATTTATTTGCATTTCTGTATTATGTTTTAATATCATGTCAAAGTTCATAGACAACATGTTCATTCATCAATAATAATAAAGTAACAAACATCCCGATGGATTTTTTACCCTTTTATGCCAGAACGGCTGACCGGATGTGGATGAAATTTGGCACAGAGATAGATTACAGTCTGGAATAGCATATAGAACTTTTTATACTGTAAAAATGTACGATTCCCGTGGGATAATTTGTTTTTGTCTAGGGACGAACCCAAAGCGAAGCGAGGGTGAATCGCTAGTTTTAATATATATATATATATATATATATATATATATATATATATATATATATATATATTGGTGTACTCATAATATACCTGTATATCATCATCATCGACGTCCATAGCTACTTCTTCGTCTTCTTTCATTTTCTCTGCTTCCTCATCTTCTTCTTGCTGCAGAGTTGGTTGCTCATCAGCTTGTTCTTTTGTCGCTGCATCGACAACCTAAAATGATTTTTGTTACCATATAATATGTTTAAAATTTCTAGTTTCCTTTGAAATTATAATTGGACATGATAAAAATTAGTTGTTAATTAGCATAGTACTTCTGTAAGGTCGTGGTTTGGTGGTTATTGTGTAATTGGCACTACCAATCAGCTTTGTTTTTTTAGCTGTCAAAACGCGATTCTCTTTATATTGTGAATGGTAATAGCAACCTGTGACATCCCTCATTTGACAACTCGATGAACTGTTTATCTATACTAATATTAAAATAGGCAGAGTTTGTTTGTTAGTATGTTTGTTTTTTTTTGTTTAGACGCGCTAATCTCAGGAACTACTACTCCTATTTGAAAAAATATTTTTGCATTAGATAGCCCGTTTCTTGAGGAAGGCTATAGGCTATATATTATATAATATATAACCTATCTATTAAATACTCACCAATAAAATTTTAATTCCGATTATAAAACAAAAAACAAAAAATCTAACTTTATGTTTACAATGAATTGAAAATTGATTGTATTTCAGGGTTAAAGATTTTTTTTGAGAATTTGTGTCAATTTTTGTGTGTTGTGTATTTTTTTTTGTTGGAATCAATTATGGTGTTTAATGGTGTCAACCAAAGCTCATATGGTTGTTAAAACTACCGTCAATGAGACACATACTTGCATATCATCCTTCCCCGCTTGCTTTACATGTTGGTACGCGTCAGCCTCTTGCTCTTGCTCCTGCGCCTCCCCGACCTCCTCCGACTCCTCTTGCTCCGTGTTCAGTGTATGTGCCTTCTTATGTTTCTTTTCGTTAACATCACCTGGGAGACGACATGATTTAAATTATTTATTTACTAGGAGAACCCGCGGCTTCGCTCGCGCTAAAACTACAAAAAAAATTTGTAGTTTCATACAAACTTTCATACAAATTGTACCCCCGTATAGGATAAATTTCGAAATATGCTAAAACACATATTTATTCAATTTTATTGAAGAGCATTAATAAAAAGTTTCAAGTAATTCTGATCATAAAATTTTTTTTGGGTTGTATTACAACGTGTTTTCACGTGGGAATTAGATAATCTCCCGTGGTAAATAATAGTAGCCTATGTCACTCTCCAACCCACAAACTATCTTCACACAAAAAATCACGCCAATCCGTCACTCCGTTTCGACGTGAAAGAAGTACAAACACACTTTCACATTTATAAAATTAGTATGGATGTACCACAAAAATACACATAAAAATAGAAAACATATTTCTTTAAGAGATCTCTACAGTTTACAAGAATCCCGCGAGCGTGAGAAAAAAATGTTTGTTTCGAAGAAATTTTGTTTAATAAATTTTACCGACCAATTTTTTCGTGTCTTCTCCATTCTATGTGACATTGATGGAGTAATCTGTGCTCAACTGGTACGCTTTAAAACCATGCCAGGCACAAGAGAATAAAATTGAATTTGAATTTTCATAAAAAATTACGAGTGGATAACTAAGATTCTGAAGAAGTTAGAATAATGACATTTTTGTAAACATTTAAAATGGCACATTTAGATCATGTCATCCAGGATCAAGAAGTGGTATAGAATTTTTCCATCGTTCCTACCCAAGAAATAGCACCTCAGCAAAGCCAACATTTAATACAAATAAATATAATAAATCCCACTCACCAAGGGTCCGTTCCTGATCTGTCTTCCCAGGTTTATTCTCAAACTGCTTTTGTTCGTCTCTCGCACGTTCTGCTCTAGCTGGTTGCTTCTCACCACGGTGCCCTTTGTCACTCTTGTCGAGCTCTGAGCGTCCCGTCGATTGGATATCTTCACCTACTTGTTCTTGCATTTGTTCCTGAATTACACAATACAGTAATATAATAGTAATAACAGCCATTTGAAATACCTAAAATTAATGTATATTTAACAAGTCTGCTTCTACGGTCTAGTCGGTAACGTGGTCCTCGGTTCAAATTCTGGGTCGAGACAAGTTTATTTATCGAGTCTCTCTGTTAAGAAAGTCTCAGTAACAGCCCGGAATTGGAAATTTCGTAGTGTTTCACCCCGGTGCCTACCGGAGTATGACGATAACAAGAATAAAGAGTCAAGAATTATGTCTACTCGTACACTTGTGCACTATAATATCTCCTGCACATCTGGCTAATCTCAGTGTGATTCGCCGCTGTGGCCTAAATAGGTCATGAAGACATCGTTTTAATTAATGTATACAACATCTCATCTGGCACTGTCTACTGAATGGTGTAGAAGTTAGGAGCAAAGTTACATATTATAGCATAATAAATTTATTATTTTAATGAACCAGAAAAAGATTTAGGCTAGTTAAATCCCAGAGCTTTCACTGTTAAAAATACCGCAATACACGATCATTTTTAATTTACTGAAAACCTTTTGGGAATATACTGTTTACATCATAACAACAACATTTGTAACAATAAAAAATAATATTTCTTAAATTTTTATTTTCATAAAAAATAAAAAATATTTTTATTGCACCTTCTAAATGGTAAAGTTCTAGCATTATGTATCTGGCCACGTTTAACGGAATATGAGTATTTTCGGTTCACAGAATATATAGTCAATGAAGTATTCATAGAAACTGGTTAGGGGCTGCTCGTACATATTCATATAAAGTATACTCACGTATGGCGCAGCATCCTCATCTTTGGTCTGTTCAGTGTTCGTCTCAACGTTATCATTTGTTCCTCTTTCCATTTCTGCATTTTCCACCTTGTCTTCTGCAGAAGGATCTTCATTCGACGGATTTGCTTGTGGATTCGCCTCGTGTGGTTTTTCTTCTATTTCTTCATTATTTATATTTTCAGGATTCTTGGGCAAGTTTTCATCTTCTTTTTCTTCTGGTTTTTGTTCTTCTGATTCTAATGCAGTTTCCGGTTCGCCTTCGGGTTCGGTTTCTGGATTAGTATCTGCTTGATCTTTATCTTTTTCATCGTTGTTAGTATTCTCTTCATTTTGTTCAGCATCAGCATCATTTGAGTCAATTTTGTCTTCTTCTATTTCTTCTGCACCCTCTTTGTTCTACATAAAAGTAGCTATGTTTATTATTTGTTAGTATAAATCAGTTAAATACTTGTACAATAAATAAATATAAAAATAAGTATAAATAGATATGAAAATTAATTGTCAGCAAAACTTCTTGGGAGACAATGATTTTTCTATCATTTGCATAAATTATAGATTTTTTTTTACTTTACCTGTTCTTTATCGTCTCCTCCATCTTCTTCGTCACCGGAAACTTCTAGACCGTCTTTATTGCCCTTTTCTTCTTTCTCTTTGGGTTCTTCTTCTGGTATTGTTTCTTTCATTGCATCTATTTCGAATGGATTTTCTGTTTCCGTTTCACCATCCTAATATTATAAGCAATGTAGTATAATTAAAGATCAAGTATTTTTTTTAAATTTAAAGTAATTAAAATTAAAAATCGATCGAGTTTAAATAATGAAAG
The DNA here is from genome assembly GCA_947093115.1 of Brenthis daphne. Lineage (NCBI taxonomy): Eukaryota > Metazoa > Arthropoda > Insecta > Lepidoptera > Nymphalidae > Brenthis > Brenthis daphne. The sequence continues at coordinate 31,165,273 of OX352471.1, read as the reverse complement.
GTTTCTACTATTTTTTTTACTTTATAACAAATATGTATTGGAATAATTTATATTTGTTTATATATCTCATATTAATCAGTTTCATTACTACTGCACTGGTGATAAGGGAGATTTAGGAAGTATATAAAAATATAAGCTATATAGTATGAAATGGCTGATAACAAATAGTACTAAATATTTACGTAAATCACGTAATTAAATACTAATAAAAAAATTCCACCTTATCATCATCTCCATCCTCGCCGTCCATATCCATGTTGTCGGGCAGTTCAAAATCTTCTGGTTCGGGGAGTTGTTGTTGATTACCGTGGTAAGGATCAATCTAGAATATTTTAAATTTTGTAGCATGTTTAATTACTAAGTAACTGGGCGATCGAGCTTCGCTCGGCATAAGGTATTTCAGGTATGGCGACAATGCAAGTACCACAAACATTTACGAGATGGCGCTATATGACATTATCAGCATGAGAGCAGATAGAAAAAGGCAGATAAATAGTTACAAAAGTTTTTTTTAAATATAAACTTAAAAAGCAAAGCTTTATCTAATACAAAATTTGATCCAAGTCGTTAGCGCCGTTTCTGAGATACACGAAATACATTTATATACAAGAATCGCTCCTTAGGATTTTAAGATTATAAGATTTATCACATCAATACATACAATAATTTAAAGTCTAAATTAAATGAAAATATAAGAATTTTGTGACCAAACTTACATGATCATCATCAATTTCAGGCTCTTCCATTTCATTGATATCCTTTTTCTTTTGTTTCTCTTTCCCCTCATTCCCGTCATCAGTTCCTTGTTCCTGCTCCTTCGCAGCCATCTCTTTCTCTCCTGTACTTTCACCTTTTCCCTTCTCTTCTTTATCTTTTTTACCATCTTCTTCTAAGTCTTCTTCGTCTTCTGAGCCCCATATTTGTTGGTCTAGCCTTATATTTTAAGAAATAGTATTTATCGTTATTTTTTAATTTGATTTTTCTTATTAATGCCTTGTTATTTGCTTTTATGAACTTTCTATTAAAATTGAACCACGTTAATGTTCATTAGAGATATTTAAAAGCAGATGTTTACTTACGATATTAGTGAAAAAATGATTTTATTGTCAAAAAATATTTTTGTAATTTAAACAAAATTTACTTACTTTTCAGCTGCATTATCTGTATCACCCATCTGTTTATCCACATCGTCTTTATCGTCTTCTTGATCTGATTCTTCATCTTCTATAATTAACATTTTAAAATTAATTTAAATGAAAACAAATATATTAAAAATAAAATAAAATATTATTATGCAAGTAATTGTAATATTAACAAGTTTATATAATAAAGTATTATAATAATTAATAATAATAATGTAGGCAGGAGTATATAGTTAATTATTTATAATAAAATAAGACATGCGAAAGTAAGCTATTTTAAAATAAAGTTAAAAAACATACAATAAATATATTAGGGAATTTGTATAACCTATTTTTCAATCACTTTTTTGCATGTCTTACACATATATGTAGTATCTTTCACAACAATGCATAATACATCAAGTTTTACAATTAGTTTTATCGTAATGGCGACAGATACCTTTTCGTTCCACATCTTGCAAGTGTGAGTCAAAGTCGTCTGTCATATTGACTCCCTTCTCTTCTTCCTTGCAGTCGCGATCTTCTTCATTCTTCTCTTCGCCCGGCCGATGAGCGTCATCTAATTGATCCTAAAAGTATGAAGAATTATATCGCCGAAGTTCCCCGCCGCAATGAGTTTTCATTTCGGGCTAATCTCAGAAAATACTGTTATATAATGATAGACTGAGAAATAATCTAGATGACCGATTTTCCTAATAGTTTAGATTCTTGAAGTAACCTTCAAGGAAGGAATGGCTTTGAATATTTGTAAACATTTTGTGAAAATAAGCTATCGGTATATATGATATTTGTGAATAAATCGGAAAAACAATCCCTTCTGTTCTCGTAATTTTATAAATGCGAAGGGCATCTACAGACTCAGACTAGTGGGTTACTATTATACAATTGTTATAAGAAAATGACAAATGTACGAATGAAATAATATTTTCAGCACAGTGGGCAAACAATATTGAGTGTATTCTTTAAAGTAATGAGCGCTCAGAAGGAGATTATTATTATTCTTTACTAGGTATTAATATGGTATTTCTTACTTGATTCTCGATTCTTTCAGAGACATCCTTTTGCCCCTCTCCCTCACCGAGACCCATTCCTCCAGAAAGCTTTCCCGGACCGCCCTCACCTTCGCCTTCCATATCGAGGTCAGATGGTTTACAGAACCTGTCATATTATATATAAAAATTACAAATTTGGTGTCTAAGATATTCTTATTAAAGTAAAAATAAATAACTATAGAATAATATAAATAATACATGTATATGTAATGGAATTTAGGGATAGAAAAAAATTATTTTAATTTTTAATGCCATATATAATTTGTTGAGCTAGTTAAAACTTATTATGATTAAAACAGCATTAAATACATACATACTTCTCATAAAAAATATATATCAAAACCAATAATCAAATTATTACTATTAATAATAAAACTAAAATGTTAATAGCCATACCCTTTAGTAGCAAGATCTGAGAATATCTTCAACAACACCGACAGCATCTTACAAGATACTCTGTGTACGGCAACCTTTTGCGATACGAAGTATTGAACAAAAAGCACAACTTGCTCTAATATTGGCACCACTCTCATCACTGCTGTCCTTACTCCATCTATGTCAGATCTAAACGCGATAAAATCGACATAATCGATTAATAATGAACGCATTTTACTAATCAATGTATCCAATTGTAATAATTTTGAATCTGTTGTTATACTGTCTTGTAAGAGTTCCTTCAAATGTTTATCTTCTAAAATTTCTTTGGATTCTTCTTTCTCTTTTCCACATTCATCGATTATTTCGTCTATTGCATTTAAAACATCGATATTTTCCATACTTTTATTTGCACGTAGATGTTTTTTATAAAGTGACTGGATCATTAGTAACATTGTCGCTACGATGTCTTCTGCTTGGGCAATTATTGTATTGGATGGCTTTTCATCCATTTCTTGGTCGTTAGACTCGTCTAGTTTATTTAGATCTTTTAGAGTTTCTTTTAGATATTTCACTAAATTTTCAATACTGCGCAGTAATGGATGTTGTTGGAGGAAACCGTCAATAATTTTTGTCTTTAATCTAAAACTATATTCTTGTAAAATCGCCTCACTCTTCTCGATAATCGTTTGTAGATTACTCTTAGCATCTTCTACAATATCGATATGAGTTTGTGAAACGTTTGGTAAATCGATTACGTTACCGAGTTGTTTGGGGTTGGATTTTACTAATTTAGTTAGGGCCGCCTTTTGTTTATCGACTTGGGTTATAATGGCTTTGACTTTCTTATATAGTTCTTTCCATTCGTCGCTATCTTTGAAACATCGCGCTATGGGCGAGTCGGATAAAACAATATCAAATTCTGGCCCCGAATTAGAATTCATATCTTTTCCTGGTATGGACTTAAGGACAATACAAAATTGATCGAGTAAGATGCTACTTTGCGCGTAGCATTTGACTAAAATGTCCAGTTTATTTTTCAAAGTAGTAATATTAGTACTACAAGTGTCTGCTTCAAGAGCGTTAGTGAGGTTCGTAGTCACTGTACGCAACGCACATATATATTTTGTGTATTTGGATATTGATTTCTTTTGAGTGTTTGTTAATTTCTGAAATAATACAAATATATAGCTGAATTACACCATAAAGATCTAAAACGTCTTGTAAAAGAAAATGATAAAAATTACCAAGAAACTTTTTTTTTAATTTTAACGAAAAATCAATATTAATACTATATAAAAACAAAGTCTTACCAACAATTGCGCAGCAAAACCCTTGCATCTCTCAATGTTTTGTATACCGAGGTCGCTGTGCGGTGATTGTAACGCACCACTAAAGAGCCTGTGGCGAGCAATGTTCTTCTGGAAGTACTTCTCACACCCCGACCACAGCATGAGTAATGTTTGGTCACATCGCCTGGAATATTAAAATATTATATATATATAAACCGTTTTACAAATAATACATAACATTAAGAAATGTACAATGGACATATCGAGGGTGCACTAAAACTTCAAGATTATACTTGAACGGGAGTAAACCCTAAAATGGTGCAAATAAAACTGTAGAACAGATATAGAAATACAAAATAGGGCAGAAACATCGTAGATCCTTAATATATAAAAGAAATGAACAGTCCATTTCTAAGATAGTTCCGCTTTATTGAAGTCTCAATCACAAATAACTAAATAAACCTAAGAACAAAAAACTGAAAGAAAGCAATAAGCATTCATACACAAACCTGCTCTTCAAATAGCTCATAGCTGCGTCCAAATCGATTGGCGGTATGGTAAAGTCGTACAATTCTCCCGACGCTGACAGTATCACCAAACCTGTCCTGTAATTGAGTCCCATTTTCGCCAAATACTTGAATAGATCTGCGAGAGCTTTACGTTTTTGTTGAATTATATTCTTCGCTTGAGATTTTTGCTTTTCTTTCTCTGCCGATGCTTCCACCTTGAGAATAAAATATTATAGGTTTAGTTATTTGACGTACACTGTAAGAACGGTTATTGTAATAAATGAAAACAATGTATGGAAAGTGTGGGACTCTAATAGTTCTATAAAAATATATTAAAACACAGCAACATCTAGTTCCATGTTAAGTTACGAGGCATATCTTATGGATACCAGATGGTTGATACACTACACATATATAACTTTAAATACAACATATTATAAATATAATATACCCATGACTGGAGTACAAACATTCGTGCTCATCACACAAATGAATACCCCCAGCGGGACTCGAACCCGCGACCGCTGGCACAGCAAGTAAAGTCAGTACAAACTGAGCCAAACGTGTCGTCATATTGTATGTTAAAAAATAATGGTCATTTGAAATACAATAAAAAAATCCTTATAAAAACAAATCATTTCATCATCATAATTACATAATTGAGATTAAATTTGGTTTTTACTGCATATCAGCAAAATTTAGTATCCCTCTACTGACAAGTTATAATAAAATTGGTAACTTACGGTGAGAGCGATAGTATTTATTCAGCATAACCAAATGATAGAGTAATAAAATTTTGCCTTAGTAATTTTTCTAAATTCAAAAATGTATCCCTCTTTAACGTCCCACTGCTGGGCACGGGCATCCCTTCAATACGAGGGGGATCAGGCCATAGTCCACCACGCTGGCCAGACATGCAGGTTTCCTCACGATGTTTTCTTTCAACGTAAGGCAAGTGGTAACCATGTTAGAAATGATTCGCACATGAAAATATCAGAGGCGCGAGACCCGGGATTTGAACCCGCTTCACTTGGTTTCTCAAGCGAGCGCATTACCACTGGGCTACCACTGCTCTTATATTAAATTTAAATGCCACTATGCAAGTTAATGAGGAACTACTAGTAAGTAGTTCTGGTAAGAATATATACTGAGAATATTAATATAGTTACCTCTAACGATCTCAGATGAGCGCTGGTCTCAATCACAAGTGTCACAAAGTCATCTAAACTCTGTACTAAAGCTGGATAACCACTGTTTGCAATCGTATCCTTACACAATACTTTGGCTTTGTTTAGTAACGTTGGCACTTTGGACAGCAGACTACTTTCTGATATTATTGAGCACGGTTGTTCTGATTGATCTAAGTATTTCTGCAATATTAATTTTTGTTAGTGTTCAATACAGTAGTATATATACAAAAATACATACAAATATTTAGTTTAAAAAAGACATATTAAATTAATTTAGTTAATTTAGAAGAAAAGAGTTTAATTTATAAATCAAGTGTAATAAATATATGTAATACAACATATGTCGTTGAATTCTACAGAATAAGAAATATAAAGAATAGACCCTGATAATAAAAAAAATACAAAGAAAAGAAATATGAAATAATATTATATTTACATTGAATATGAAACTACTTTCAGCATCCATTACAAAAATTGCTTAAATACCACCAGAAAACCAGAAAATCTCACACATAGAAAGTTTCCTCATAAAAAAACGTGTGTGTGTGTACTTGAAATTGAACTGTGCACGTAGAAGTTATACTTCTTTGGCGTAACAGAAAAAAATAGCTAGACTTCATCCCGTATATCACAACTCTCTGTTTGTAAAAGGAATTCAGCTAACTTAATCATGTCGCTTTGTGCTAACTTCATCATGTCGCTTTTTGGCTGTCGCCGCAGCACTGGATTTACACCAGGGGCACTCGAGGCCACTCGAGCCCAGGACGGCAAAATTCGGAAGGTGGAAAAAAATGTCTTCGCGCTATCGAAAACGCTTCTTACTTTCCAAAAAAAAAAATGAAAAAAAAGAACAAATACATTTTTCGAAAAATTGAAATCATATTTTATGAATTAATTTTATGCATTTTTCGAAAAATTAATAATTAAAAAAATACATTATCAAAACTTTATCCGTTTGGTGCAAAATTTCGGTAATAGAGCGGCAATTTTTACTATGCCTGGGCGGCGCTAAGGTTGAATCCAGCCCTGGCTGTCAATGTTATATGAAAAATTTAACTCTCATATCTTTTTCCAAACGTGCCAAAAGAAGTACAACTTCAAAAACAGTCCTCACAATAATACTTTCTTAGATTTATGCGAATATTTGACATTTTAAATAAAACTATCTTTTCGGATATTTTCGCGAATTTATATTATTTAAAACAGTCCTCACCTTAATATTCCTAGCGAGTACGATATGGTTCTGCACGTCGATCATGTAGGCGCCGCCGGCCGCGGCCGCGCCAGGCGTGGCGCGCTTGGGCCGGTCCCAGATGCCCACGTGGTCGGCGCCCACCTCGCTCGTTGTATCCACTAGGTAACTTTCTACACTTTCTTTTAGAACTTTCTGTGGAGGGAACATTATTTGTTTGAATTGTATCAAGGTTAATAGTTTTAAATTTCTTATATGCAGGTTTTATTTGATACATTACAAGGAGTATGTATGGTCATCTATTGAACTTTCTGAACATTAATTAATTTGTAAATTAAATTAAATTGTAAAATTTAAAACAGTTGGCAATACCGTGTCTGATTATCATTTTTTTATTTCAATTAAGCTGTCTAGTAGAAAAAGTAATTATTCCAAATGAAAAAAAGAAACAAACTTGGAAAATTTATTGCAAAAAAGTCGAACCTCAAACTCTTTAGTATGTTTATGGAGCACTTTATGTGCTTTTTCAACAGTGTCCTTAACACTCCAGTAGCTAAGATCTCTGTCCCACGAGCATATTTTAACAAAATCTCGTAATTTTTTCTCAATCGGCGCGCGTTTCTCTTTAATTACTGCTGCGATTTGCGAAGAAAACTGTGCGTAATAATTGTATGTATTCCATAATATTGACAGAAGTTCATCTGAAAAGTAAAGCAAACCCATGCAATACTAATATTATGAATGAAGACCCTGAAGAATAAGACCCTGGGAAAGACATAGGATAGTTTTTATCCCGGAAATCATCCCTTAAAGGGGTTAAAAGGGGGATGGAATTTTATATGAGGAATCAAACATTTCTTAAGTATGGGATATAAAACTCATCATACCTATATAGATATATGTATATAGTCTATGTATTCCATACTAAGCGTCAAAATGTACCTAGGGACGAACCACAGCGAAGTGAGGGCGAGTCGCTAGTGTTTAATAGAGAAACATAAATGTATACCCTTATTTTAGTTTTTGGTTATCAAGTCAACAGTATTTCGCTCTTATAATAACAAGACCGGGTAGAACCTAGCATCAGTCTTGAGTGTCGAAATCCAATCTGGTAATATTGACACACAAAGTGAATGTGCATTGAAACTAAATAACCCCACTAATATTACATACTTAGCTGCACCCTAGACTCTAGTATGGTAAAAGAACATAAAGCCTCGGTCCTATGCCTGATGTCTTACCGTTTGTTTAACCTTGATTGTATTCCCTTCTACCAGAGTGAAGGGAATAGAGTATTTGTAAACGACATCTAAATAATAATTTCCTCCCAACCGATTTGGGCGACGGCGGCCAATCTCACTCTCTATTCCTACTTCCCAGCGCAGGGCTGTTACTGATAATTTCTTGACAGGAATACTCAATATCTGAACTTGGCCCGACCCGGGACTCGAACCCAGGACGTCTGGATCAACGGCCGAACATGCTAGCCACTAGACCACCAAGGCAGTTAAATTAAATGTCTCAATAAGACAAGCCAACGTAATCAAAATGAGTCAAGAGGATTTGTTTATTATTTTATTTTACATACTCGAGTTGTGAGTCTGTCCGTGACCACGGCTGATGCAATCCAGACGAAACGTCGAGAATAAGATATTTAGCCACTTACAAATTCACGCATTGAAGTCCCGTAGTGTGATCATTATATAATTATAGAAAGCGAAAATGAAAAAAAGTGATATTTTACATACCTCGTCTGTCACTACGCTCCAAATGCACTAAATGGCAGTGATAGACAAAAACTATGTCCAATCTTATTTCAAATTCAGCCAGATTGGACTTCTCCATGAAGTCTTTCAACACTGACACTATTTTTGTGGAAGATACAGCGTCATCAGGATTTGGATCTAAATAGGAGTTTATTACCCCGTACATATAAAACCAGTATTTGTGGGCTTCAGATTGTTTTCTACAAAGTAATTTAAACGTTTCCGTAAATTTTTTATTCACACAATCCACAGGTAAATCTTTACATACATATATGTAGGAGAATAGACAAAGACATTTTTAGGTAAAATAAATATCTTTTTTATATTCTTATAAACTTCTTATTTTATCAAAAATACGTCGTACTTCTTTTACACTCTTACTTTCCTTCAAACATCTTACAGCTTCAACTCTACTTCTCGCTAGTTCATTCACATATTAATTCATCCACAGATAATAAATAACTAATAGATTAATCAACATGATCCGGTAACTCAGTCACGCATTTAAATATAATAAATATATCTATATCATGCATCTATATATAAATATAGTCGAGTTTGTTGCAACACTTATAACTCGAGAACTGCTGGACCGATTTTTATGATCTTTGTTTTGTTGGATTTGTCTTCACCCCGAATAGCAGAATATGTATTAAAACATCGGAAAAATTCACGAAAAATATATATAAACAAAAATCTATTCCATACTAAGCGTCAAAACGTACCTAGGGACGAACCGGAACGAAGCGAGGGTGAGTCGCTAGTATATATAAAAATATACATTCCTAACAAAACTACACTTAAAACTATAATTTGAACATAACATGAAGAAACCTTAAAAAATTGAAGGTAATATTATTATACAAATATTCCATTATAATTCATAAAAATCATTTGTTCCTAGAAACACAATACATTCTAATACAAAAAAAATGTGTGTGTGTGCTTATGTACGCACGAAAGAAGTTATACTTCTTTGGCGTACCAGAACAAAAATAGCTAAAGATTTTAACCCGTATATCACTACTCTCTGTTTGTAAAAGGAATGCAACTAACTTGTCAGTGTGCGCGCGCATCGTAAAAATTTTACTCTCATAATTTTTCCAAATATGCTATAAGAATTATAACTTCAACAATCTCATAATAATTATAATACATAATTAAGCTTTCAAATAATAAAAATCGCATTGCAATATTATGTTAAAGAAATATATACCTTTGGTATAAGTTGTTAAGGCACTCTTTCCAATGGCTCATTTCGAGTTTTCTCCAATTAATTATTTGCTGGCCCACAGCTAACGACACGTCTATCATGTTGTTCCCTTTGTGCGCATTTTTGTTCCACTCTTCGATTTTATCACGAAGCAATTCTAATCCCGTAAGGAAACGTGAAACGGGACTAGTTATTGGGAAACTGAGAATTCTATCTACTATTACTATGATCTGTAATAATAATAATAATTATCATATTTAAATCAAAAACTACACCGTCTTTAAAAGTATCACCTTCAAAATAGATTTTGTTTCTTTTATTTATACTCTTATAGTCTACTAGCTGTGCCCCGCGGTTTCACCTGCGTTTTTTTTTGATTATGAACATCAGTTTTACAATAATCTATGGAAGTCTGCCCGATTTGTTCACATTTATGATTACTGTTCCTCCCGATAGGGTAGTAGAATGATAATATTATATAGCCTATAGCTTTCCTCAATAAACAGGCTATGTAATGCAAAAAGAATTTTTAAAATCGGATTAGTAGTTTCTGAGATTAGTACGTTCAAACAATCAAAAAAACAATCAAACAAACTCTGTCTCTATACAATATTAGTATAGATAAAAGTATAAGAAAAGAAACTAAAGCATATATCTATAAAAAATATTTATTAAAATCAGTTTTCATATACAGAAAATATTGCGTACAATAACTCAATAAAAATAGATGAAATGACTCTTACTTTTTAAAGTTGGTCAATAAATATCTTGTATGGTCGATATGCAGAGCAATCGATTGAATTTAGAAACACAGTCAGATGAGAAAGTCAGATTTTATATTAAAATAGTTTCAATGGAATTAATTTACATGTTAACATGCATACATAACAAAACCATCAGTTAAAGAATCTAAAAAAAGGTTGATTTTCATAGAGCAATTTCAAACTAAAAGTAGTTTTTAATGATAAATATTTCACTTACATCTTTGAGCGTAGGGAAGTCAGGCCACTGGTCTAACAACTCATTAGCATTTTCTCTGACCCTATGCAATAAGGGAAGGCATTCTCTAGTTTCAGACACCCAGGCTGACCGATAGAAGTCTACTTTTTGGTTACTTCCAACTGAAACAAACACTAACGATATTAGCGTTGACAGAATATATAATAAAATATAGAAAAACCTAAACTAATCTATCCTACGGGAACCGTACATTTTTCCGGGATAAAAAGTGCTTATGTGCTATTCCAGACTATAATCTATTTCTGTGCCAAATTTCATCCAGATTCGTTCAGCGGTTGTGGCTTGATTTAGTAATAAACATCCAAACATCTAAATTCTAAACTTTCACATTTATAATATTAGTATAGATTATATAAAATCATTAATTTTATAAGTAATAAATATTGGAAAAAAATATAAAAATTATCTAGAAGTGAAAGTTATCGAAATCAAAAATCAGAATTATGATATATATCTCTTGATCGTTCCGCAAGTTTATCAGAAAAATTATAATGAAATTGAAAAAAAATGTATGTATATACTCACCAACACCATCGACTTTATCCTTAATATGGGACACGAGAACCAAAAAGCTAGGCGTGATAGCACCTTCAAAGTCAGCATCTAAAACTTCCCACGAATTCTGTATAACCTTGCTAAATGTGGGATATCGCAACAGCAGCGAACTAACAACGTCGTTCCCTACCAACTTCTTTGGACTGGTTAACCACACTGCATTCGTCATGTTACGTACTAAGTTGCTATGCCATTTGTATATCAGAGATATGTCGTCCGGAGTTATCAAATGTTTTGGCTTCTCTGTTGGGGGTTTAATCTTTTTCTGTTCTAGAGATGGTGGTTTAAAATCAGAGAAATCAGATTCAGAATACGATGGGAACATCTCCATTATTTCTTCGTACGCCATCGCTTCTTCGTCCTCGTCTTCGCATTTTGATCTGTATGATTTTATTTTATTTAGGATCTCCAACAGAAGATATACATAATATACAATATCATATAAAAACAAAAAGCAAATAAGACTCACAATACATGCGCTCCTACTCTTATAGGAGACCACAGCTTGCTCATTTAATTAAGTTTAAATAATTCATTTTTAATTTTAATTTAAATCAATATTATGACAAAACCCTACCCAATGACCGTAGAACAGGGATTATAAAATACTATATAATACAGATTTAAATTATATTTTGATTTTATTTATTTAGGTACAGAAACAGAAAACAAATTAAAAAAATTACATCTACATATTAAAAACTAAAAATATCATTTTCAATTTTGTTTATTTTAACAAAATACATTATCAAAATTTGATTCATAGAACCAAATCGTCTCTAAGCAATTAGAAAAAAATATTTTCAAGAAGTAAAAATCAGGTAAAACCGAAGGTAATATATAATAATAATAATAATAGATTTACTCACTTAGTAACATATAAGGCTTCTTCATCTTGCTTTTGCTTCTCAATCGCCTGTCGTTGCTTCTCCCAAGTATTCACTAGCGCGTTGAGAGTTGCTACCACAGCGGACACAGACACTCTATCTATTTGCTCTAACGCTTCGCAATTCATACTAAGTTCTGTTAAATTCATTTTTAACACCCTAAAAGTAAATAGTTTTTGTTATTTTCTCACTTTTTATAGTTTTAAATTAGTTTGCGTGTTTTCATTTACAAAATTTATTGGATGAACAGCTTTTATGGCGAATGTCTAAAGCTAAAATATGTTACGTACATTATTGTACTTACATATACTTATATAGCTTATTTTTATAAATAGAAATTCCGTGTGCGTATTTTCGCATTTGTTTTTCTACTGTTTAAGAGCTAGGCACATTTCAATAAAAAAAATTCTATGTATCGCCTGCATCGGCATTCGCCTGAATGGTTTTGAGCTGTCGTTGGATCCGGTAGGAGACGCTAATGACGACATTTTATTCAGGTTATGTTTTTTTAATTTAAAAATTTTCATTTAAACGAGGTATGTAGACGGACAACGTCGCCTACCGGATCCGCTAACATAACGATAAAATTTAAACACATTTTTTTAAATAATAAATTCATAGATTTATACGAACATTTGACATTTAAAAATCTATTATTTTGAAATCGGCTGTCTCTCACGTGACCACATTTGCTGTAAATCATTGGAACGGTCGAGAACCACAAATCAATACAAAACCGCGAAAAAGTGCAAAAACATTTTTTTAAGCTAAAACCATTGTTTTACAATATTAATATATATTTTTTATACATTTATGTACATATTTTACTTACTGAAGGCATTCCAACTCAGCTTGATAAGCATCATCATTAGCGGCAATAACATTTCTATTTAGCACTTGCAAGAAATTCGCCGACACAAATCTATTTAGATGTTTTTCCCTTGCATCCCTATTCGGTATATCATTCGGATACAACAGTAACGACGATAAAACGTCACGTAAATATGGACCTTGTTCTATCTTCACTATTAGTTCTCTTATTAAATCACCTAAAGATGTAACACTGTAGATTATTTGAGATAAAGAATTTTCCAAAGGCTTTGCTAAGTCCGGAAACGCTTCAGAATAACATGTCGCCACTTTCTTACTAAACGATTTCGCCGAATAAACCCAAGAAGAGTTCTCCTTCAAAACTGTCTTAGCATTTTGTATGATCGCTTTATCATATTTATTAGCTTCAAGAGCGTCATACAATTTATTGCAAGTAGATATCAAGTTAGCAGACATAGTAGTAATCGTTTTGTCGGATAAAACTGATTTCGTAAAATGTTTACAATCCTGAAATATTAATAATCATTTTAAATTGTAATAATTCTTTATTTACATAAAATTATTTAAATTAATAATAAAAATTAAACCTTTTTAGATTTTACTAGCTTTTGCCCGCAGCTTCGCTGTGCAGCAGCAATACATGCTAGCCACTACTACACCACTGAGGCCTTTTATATATTGATATCACATATACATAACTTTAAGATAAATAAAATAAGAGTCTACATTTTGTACACACCAACTTACTCACGTGTTGCACAAAATTTTAAAAGCTTTCATAAAATTACCTGAACAAAGCTGCCATAAGATGGTTCCTTAGGTCTAAAAGTGTTGCCAGAGGCATATTTTTGCACTCTTTGAGCGGTTTTCTCCTTTAATTCCATCAAAACCTTACAATAGGGATGCACTTTCTTTAATTTCTTTCTATTTTCCGTACCCTCTTTATAACATTCTAGAGTTACTTGGAAAGGCGTATCTATATTCCTACTTTCACTTATTGTCCCAGAAATAACACCATGTATATAATACACACTTAGCAACTTGTCAAACATTTTCACATCTTCTTCAATGTATTGTACTTTAAGCCGATACTTTTCGACATGATCGATGGCACTTATTTCAGCCATTATTCGGATAAAAATAAGACTTGTCATAAGAGATAGTTCCGAAATTAATATTTTTATCTTCGTTTTCAAGCTTTCGTCATGTAGATTTTCTAAATCAAATAACTCTTTATGTATCGCTTCTGCCTTAATAAAGATGTCTAAGAACTGTTTATCATCTTGGAAATATGTGTATATGCTTTGATTATCATCTTTAGTGGGATCTATTGAATATTTAATCATATTATATTGTTCTGAAAGTATACTCTGGAGACAATTTATTAAGTGTTTATACCTCTGTAGTTCGAAATCGGCATCCGATTTCCTGAAAAATAATGTATATATATATATCAATGAAAAAATAAAAACTTTTTAACAAAAAAATAAAAACCGACTTCAAACAAAAGCACTAAATTAAGTAAAAAATAACTGATTGGTAGTTTTCATTTACTATACATATCTAATCAAATATTTTCGAAGTCGGTGTGCTTTGCTTTGTATGGGCTGGCACCGATTTCGTAAATATTTGATTAGGTATGTATTTAATAGGTAGGCTTTAATTACTTAGCCAAAGCACACCGACTTCGAAAATATTTGTTTAGGTATGTATAGTAAATGAAAACTACCAATCAGTTATTTTTTACTTTTTAGTGCTTTTGTTGGAAGTCGGTTTTTATTTTTTTGCTAAAAAGTTTTTATTTTTCCCTTTATAGTGTAGACAGTAGTAACAAAGTAAGAATTCTAACGTGTTAGGCTTGTCAAATCAAACAAAATAAGCCCAAACTCAAAGTATCTACTATTAGCCGTTGAAGAGTTCCACCTATCTACCTTCTGGCCTTACTATCAGATCAGGTCAACAATACCGAACCACTATACTATCAACGGAAATAGAAACACTTGCAAAGTTCCAAGTCAATATGACAATAAGAAGTAGGTTAAATTCATCATTAGCTATTTTTCCACCCTTAGGGGTGATATTTTTTTTGCATTTAAATGGGACTAATCTGGAAGAATACACTTTCAAACAACACAAAAATTGTCCAAATCGGTTAATAAATGACGAAGTTCTGAGGTAACTAACAAACATAAAAAAACCCAGTCGAATTGAGAACCTCCGCCTTTTTGAAGTCGGTTGAAAAACACAATTATTTTAATCAAAATATGATTGTTATTAAGAGTAAATCTCTTACAATTTTAAAGCTGCCGCACAATCCAACGTGCCAATGTTCTTCCATAATATATTTAATACTGTTCCCATTTGCATAGAATATTCTACACCATCTCTAAGTGCTACTTTATCATACGCCAATACTGGATGGGATGCTGAAATTTATAAAATCTTAAATAAAATTATTTTTTCGTATTCTTTTGAGGTTCTATTTTGATTACTGTTTGCTGACGTTTCGAAAGCTCTCCCGCGACAACATTTGCTGTCAAGCATTCGAAATGTCGGAAACTAAAAACCAAAATAAACCTGCAAAAAAATCGAATATTAGTAAGTATTATTTAAAATCTAAGAAGTATACACGATACACATATATATTTTACTTACTTGATATATCAACAAATGTTGTTAAATTTTGAAGATAAAAGGGCATTAGAGGCATGTTCATTGAGACTCTCTTGGTGTTTGCTGGAATTGTCTCGACAATTTCGTCAAAGTTGACCAAATCATTTAAATTTAAGAAAGGCAATGGATAGTTTACAGGAGAATTGGTAAGTAATTTATATAATTCTGTCCAAAAAGTTATTGGCAGGGACGATATTCTGAAAAATATTAATGAAAAAAAATTTAGTTTTTCTCATTTTAGGTTCTTCTTTTAGATTCTAGAAGAAGGCTTATTTACTCCCTCTGTACTTTGTTTTTTACAAAAGATTAAGTTTCTACAATAATTAGCCATTTTTAAAAGTACCCTTTTGTATTTGACTATTAAGGTACATAATGTAGGTATTGTGGTACAAAAACGATTCTATTTACGGCTAAAAAAATTAAAATCTATAAAAATTAACCCCAATCCATTATTACTGAGTAAATAAGGACAATCCAAGAAAGCAACAAATACTCCCTTTCATCAATTGTAAATAAAAAAGGAAAAAAATCTGAATAAAAATATGACAAAATTCTAAAAGATTTGTTTGTGTATTTAATTGTAATGAAAAAAATCCCTTACGTACCTTTCAATAACATAGTCGCTGTTGTCTTCAAGAATTTTATGGATGACTTGAAACTGATTTAACAAAGCTGGTGGAAATCCTTTCATACCGCTTCCTAAGCAAGTCAAGTTTGCCAAAATCTCTATTATATCGGCCGTAAATAATTCTTTTTTAAATTTATTTTCAACAGAGAATTTAATTAAATTAGAGAACAGTTGCGGTTGCAATATATTGATTATTCTTTGTATAACATACAAGTTTATCGGGAAAACTTTTAGTTCTGATCTTAGTTTATCCGTAATTGTGATATTTTGATTTATTTTAATGATATATTCCTCAATATCTTTAATGATTTTATCTTCTGGAACATCAAATGCTAAAGTCAAATCTGACATATTATTGGGATCCACTGAAGCTTTGTGTAATTGTCTATCAAGAGGTTCAGTCATATCAAATTGTATTTTACTATATAGTTCTAATCTCGAAGTACATAAATCATATTCATTTTGAGTCTGATATAGTTTTGGTTGACCGTAATATTTGCGTAATTTTTTACTCAACTTCGCAAGTTTCGAATGATTTTGATCAACATTTAAGTTCAGTTTTTCTAAATCAGAAATAAATGTTTCTAAGAATTTATGATTCGGCGGCATTTTGAACAGTGCCCCAAGCAGGTATTTTTGAATCCATTTACTGTGAACATTTAGCAATGGAATTATTTCTTCTTTTAAGATCGGAGTCCGTTTATTTTTTGTCTTATCGAATATTGGCAATGAGCAGATTTTTATAAACCTATCACGCCAATTAAGAATTTGTAATAAAATACATACAATATTGTCATTGAAACAAGTTTCTCCAGATTTTATTGCATTTCCAATATAATTATCAACCATTTGTAAATAAAGGTAACAATTTTTCAGTATAGGATACTCTACAAAATCGTCAGTTATTTTTCCCTCAGATACTGCACTGGAATAATGGAATGCAGAGACACCGTTGTCTAATAAGAATAATCTTATTACAATATTTTTCAATTCCACATAGAGCAGTGCAAAGTTAGTGTTCACTTCAAAAATCATTTCATCACTCATTTTATATGTTTCTGGGAAAAACCTCTTATAAGATGCATGTGTTTGGGAGCGTTTCAAATTATCAAAAGCTGCTTCATTCATCTGATATGTTAAGCGCTTTAACTTTTCATTATTATTTGAGTTAACTGCTTTCTTTATTATTGAGTTTAATATTTCCAAAAATTCTTGCGGACTTTTTTGGTAGGAGGTCAGAACAGAAAATAGAGAAAGTAAAGCAGTATCTGCAGAAACTTCTTTGTCGTCCGCCTGTTTGACTACCGAATATGCGATTTGCTCAGCAATTTCAACTGCCGAGTTGTTACACAATCCTTTAACTGTGAGCGTGTGACTAATATCGTTAGATACAATTGGCTCGTATTCTTCTGTACCAAGTTCTGATTCTAATGCCTTTAACATTGTATTTTTCATTTCAGCTAGAGACATATTTACTGCGGAAGCAAAGTCGCTACCACCTCTTGGTTTTATATATACATCTGAGAAACTATTTAAAAGTGCTGTATGACTGGAAATTCCTCGGACTATTTGTTGGTAAGTCAAATAGGCGGCTTGAAGTAAATGTGACACAGTTGGTCGTTCCAAACCTGTAAAGGAAAACCAAAAACTACTAAAATCAATTATATTCTGCTACATATTAAATTAGTTTATTTAATTATCTTTTACCCGTGGCTTTAGGTAGTGCGATTAGATGATTAATATAGCCGAAACACAAAAAATAACCATTTTATTAGATTTAAAATGGATTGTAATTTCCCTCTCAAATCGTTATGCATATTAGTGAGAATTTTTTTTTAGAGTTCTTTGGGCTTTTGTATCATATATAAACCTCTATAACCTTAATATAGCTTAGCTATTTTGAAATCTTAGACATGCACTTAAATTTAATATATCAATATATTTAAAAAAATTAAACAAAAGTAACAAATAGCATTACCTTGAACAAATGCAGTCAGAGATTCATGACATCGTATACAAATATCATGATACTGATTCGGAAGTCCACACGAAGAAAGAAGAGCGACTAAATCCATATAATCCATTGTTTCTGATAGGCCTAGATCCCAGTCGTCCGATCGCAAGAAGAAAATTTCGACGCCTCTATTTCTCATAGCTCGAGAAATCTCACCATATTTAGGATCCATAGTAAAGAAAACTCTAAAGTTAGGGTGCGGTTTGATTTCACTGATTTCACCTCTTTCAGGAATACTAAGAACTCCATTTGGTTCTAACAAACCATTTAATCGATCCAAGACGGCTGCAGATGTTAAATTGACATTGTCCAACAAAAGCCATGATCCTTCAACCATTGTTTTTACAAGTAACGAATCTACCCACTCAAATTTGCCACCAATATTCACTGTAGATAATTTAGACACTTTACATCTTAATTTTTCTAGATTATTTATTATTTGTTCCACACGGTTTGTTTGTAAATTGCATGAATTAGCGCAATCGAATAGTTTCTGACAGTGCTCTGTAAGGAACTTTATTTTATCTTTAAACTTTTTAAGTTCTTCATCGGAATAATTTTTATCAAGGAAATTAGATTGGTAAGATTTATACTGATGAAGGTTAGTTAGCAATTTGTTCGATTTCCATTCCGTGAGTTTGTGTTTGATCCAAACAGTTCGTACGGCTTGAATTGTTAGCGTTTCAATTTCATCGTAAAAATTTTCAAGATTTCGATTATAGTCAACTTGTTCGAAGCCACCTAACAAGTCGGAAACGTCCATTGCGGATGTCACTGGCACTACATGTAACTCATTTCCTGTTAAATCTGCTAAAACTTGGATAACACTACTTTTGCCAGTTGCTGTCGGGCCGACTAGTATTGAAAGCCAATTCATCTTAATATTTTGAGCTAAAGCTTTCACAATTGGTATTTGATTTCTTAGTATAAGTAAATTTGTTTCCATTGAACGTCTATTTTTAAACGTTTTTTCTTTATTTCGTATCAATGAAACATCTCCTATAATTACTTCCTCGTCTTTAACATCAAATTGAGGATTACTATCACTTCTAGGGTATTCTGGGCAGAATATTTCATTATAACACTGAATCATTTTCTGTTTATCTTCTTCAGATCTCATACGATTCACGTATAACATATCAATATATTTTCCCGGTGCTACTTTTTGATTATTGTTATCGTCATTAATGAGCGCCTCACACCATCTTTGTATGTCTCGCAAATTCATTTCCCATGGTCCACCCTTATGACCCCACGACTGTATTTCAGTGATCTCGTGTGCAACTTTGCAATTAAATTCAACAATTCTGTGTAAAATATCTTTTGGTAGTTGAGAGAATTGTGCTTCTACGATGAATAAGAGATCCTCTTTGGTTAGGGTATCAATATACACTTGTGTGAATCTATTTAAGAAGGAAACAGGCAGTCCTCTTCTTGCTCCACCCTGCTTTAAAGGATTTTGGCACGCGAACAGTTTTGTTTCTTGTTTTACTTTAAATGTCTTTCCCAATTCTGGTATAAATATTTCGCCTCTATGATCTAAACAGGCGTTTAGACCTTCAAGTACTGGTTGGGGAGCTAAATTTAGCTCATCTAGAAGAATCCAGTCACCATTTTGTAAACCGCTCAAAAAAGCACCTTCTTTAAATGTAAACGATCCATCTTCAGATGGTAGATCAGTACCAAAAAGATCTGTAATATCCTGTAATAAAATATATACATTTTTACATTTTATTTTAAATTTAATAATTTGATTAAATAAATTTTAGTTCTACGTACATATTACGTATATTAACTTTAAAATTTTAAAATTAATTTAAAAGTCTAGTCATTTTATTTCACAAAGAAATAAATTCAGCTCAATGATATAATTATTTTTAATACCTTAAATAACTTTTATATAGATCGATAACTAATAATATATATTAATAGTATAGTACATACATATTAATAAAAGCCTAACTTACCGTTTGGTCGCTTAAATTAATCCGCACAACTTTATGTCCAGATGATTTTGCCAAAGCCGTCACCAAGCTAGTTTTTCCTACTCCTGGATTTCCTTCCAAAAGGATAGCTTTATTTAATTGTAAGCCACGTAACAACCTTAAAGAATTGGAGCAAGTTGTTGGCGCGGTAAACGTAAACGTTTGTTTTTCGTCCACCTTCTTATGAGACCCACATTCTATAAAAAACGGTTTTATTCCAAATTTAGTGTCATCGGCTTCCGCTTCTAGCAGGACTTTTTTATTACATAACATATTTCTTAAGCTTTCATTGTGTTCACTGCTAAAGGTCTTAATTTGATTTAACAGGAAGTCTATAGCATTTTTACGCAATGAGATCAATGTTTCTGAGTCTACATGACCCGTAAGAGCAGTGCCAAAGCAATCCAAGAATGTCATGCAAGCTCCATGAACGTATGCCTCCGGAACATCCAACAAAGACTTTGTCACAGTTATGTTGATGAAGTGAACCCACGACAATAAATCACGTATACTGAATGGAAATTTATTTGTCACTTCTGAATTTTTAAGCCAATTTGTGAAATCTAAAATACAATTGCCAATGCCAGAGTTACCATCTTCTTGGTTTCCTAAAGCAATTCCTTTGCTTACACTTTTTTCTAATACTTTCAATAAATCGTCCCTAGAGCTGATATGGTCGCACCATATTTCTGTAAACCGATTGCGTAGTGCAGGAGAAAGTTCTTTTTTGCCAAAGTCTCCACCAGGATTCATCGTTCCGATAAAATGAAAGTTTGAAACAGCCGTTATAACAACAATATCTGAACCATCTTCCATTCCACGTTCCGATAGAACAAGTTGTCTTTCAGGTTCAAGAAGTGAATTCAATCTTTCTAAGACACTATCATCTGCTAAAGAAATTTCATCAGCCAAAAACAAGTGACCCTTTTCCATGGATTGTATTAAAGGACCATCTACCCATTCAAACAATCTGCCGTCGTTTTTGTATTGTCTTACAGGACGAAGCCCACCTAAGAAATCAGAGCTTTCTGTATGCATGTGGCAATTAACAGAAAGTAGTTGTCTATTACTCAATGCTGCTAAAACCTGGCATATAGTTGTTTTACCGCAACCTGTTTCACCCACCAATAACACTGGTTCATTGAAAGTAAACGCTTTAGCTATTAAAACTGCAAGTCTTCTCATATTAAAAGTCCAAACGACGTGTGAAAACCCAACAAGTTGATTATTCAGAAGCATTTCCAGAATATGTTTAGTTACGGGAGACGTGTTCTGATGTAAACTGAAAATATTTTCAGGATTAACTTTTCGTTTTATATGTTTTTCTATGACGTCTTCTATAATATTTCTTTCATCCATTTGACGGACTTTACCAGCTAATATGAGGTAACCCTCATCAGCAATATGTTGGTCCCAATCATAAAACTTTTCAGAAGTCAGCTTTTCTTTGGAAGCGTGTTTGTATCTTTGACCCCATCTAAACAAATCTCTCAATGTAATAAAACCGTCTTTTCCTTGAACAGCTGCTGAACCACGTCTCCTCACTTGTAGTTCCGCCATGACTTCGATCATTTTTTTGCTATAAGTGGGCGGTATATGACATCTTTGATGTAGTATAGTTTCCAGTTCTTTTCTAGGTATTTCATCAAAATGTAACTCTACAAAACGATTCCTGAAGGCTCTAGAGAGCATTTTCCTACCGCCGTACAAACCGGGTGGATTTTGGGTGGCAAATAACATAAAGTTGGGATCAGCTTTAACTACTTGTTGCGTTTCGGGAATAAATAATTCACGATTGTCATCTAAAACACGATTCAATGCTTCTAATACATCACTAGGTGCTAAATTCAGTTCATCCAGAATGATCCAATAACCTTTTCTCATTGCTTCAACAAGAACGCCTTCTTTAAATACCAAATTACCACTAGAGTCAGTTGCATATGAACCTATATACTCTTGTAAGTCTGTGTGTTCGTGGTTGTTTATTCTGACGCAGTAGTTCCCGGAAGCTTTCGCAATATAAGTTATAAGCGATGTTTTGCCGACAGATGTGTCTCCTTGGAGCAAAACAGGCAATCTGCCTAAAGAAATAATACGTGCTATATCTCTAAGATTTTTTCTCACAGTTGGGGTTAGTATATACCCCTCGGGAATATCAATTTCCAATTTTCCTTGAGGAATCCAATGTCCTTCGAAAAGCAAAAAGTTTTGTCCTTCAGCTTTTGGTTCGGGGATTAATTGCTTTAAAACTGAGTTTATATTCTTTTTGCCAATAACCGCTCTGAGAACAAAATTATTTATTTTATAAATGAGTACATATCTAAGCTGATTTATTTATAAAAAATAAAATAAATTTTAGCTAGTTCTTTAATAACCCCTAGAAAATAAGAAGTGTTGACATGTTTATAATGAAAGAATTTATAAATAAAAATATATGTTTATTGGCCATAACATTTAAATATCTCAATAGTTTTAAATTTTTAACGAAAACGAGTCCAATTTACATTAAATTACATGATTCATAACTTACTTTGCAATCATAGCTTCAACTTTAGGATGAGATGACCTATCGAGTTGAGTTAAAAATGAAAGGCAAAATGCTTCATACAAAGATCTGGCCACAGTTCCACATTTAGCTCTAGCTGCTGCCGTTAGAGCTCTACATAGAGTCCTTAGGGAGTAGTGTGGAGCATTACCTGCAGAATAAATAAATTATTACATAAAAAATATTTATGATTATTAATTTGACGTTTTAATAAAACTATTGTTTCAGTTTTTTTCACAGTTCTATTTTGCTGTTTTTGATGTTTATTTTATTATCGTTTAGATGATTTCTGGCTTTAAACTATTTTATAATTAAAAATTTTCCCGTAAATGGTTACGGTTTGTTGTAAAACATCTATAGCTGGAATGGTCAATTGGGCAGAATCGCAAAAAACTTTGCAGAATATTGAGTGTTCATTTAGTGCTAATTTAATGCTGCCTCGCCTCGGTGGTGTAGTGGCTAGCATGTACGGCTGCACACCCGGAGGTCCTGGGTTCGAGTCCCGGGTCGGGCCAAGTTTAGTTATTGAGTCTTTCTGTATATTAAGTCTCAGTAACAGCCCGGAGTTGGGAAGTTGGCGGTGTTTCACCCCCGTGCCTCGGAGAGCACGTAAAGCCGTCGGTCCTGCGCCTTAACTCTCACCGGTCGTGTCGAGTGGTCGTCCCACCGGAGTATGAGAGTGACGGGAATAGAGAGTGCACTTGTGTCTGCGCGTACACTTGAGCACTATAATATCTCCTGCGCAGTTGGATAATCTCAATGAGATTGGCCGCCGTAGCCGGAATCGGCTAGGAGAACATCAATGCTGCGACATTGAATTTAACGTTCAAATAGATTGATCAAAAATAAGAATACTGCTAGCTTTTAATTAAGGTAGCAGTGTCACTGCCTAATACGCTTACCGCATGACGCACCTTTGAAATCAATCTAGCATTAATTTAGTGCTCAATTAGTGCTGGCCATCAATGAAGACAAATATAAAATTTTTAGATCCTTTTATTTATATATAATAAAACTTGCTGGTATGAGCAGAGAAACTTTGATTAGCACTAAATGACCACTTAATTTTCTGCAAAATTTTTAGCCAATTGACCATTCCAGCTTTATAGACGTTGTTGTAAAGCATTCGAAAAGAGGGTAACAAAAATTTTACACTTTAAAACCGCAAAAAATAGTTTAATATAATACTAAACGATAACTTTTGAATGGACATAGTTTAAAAATAAATACCTGAGCCATCCACTAAGTTCAATTTGGCTTCTTTCTTGATGGTCGCATAGAAACTATAAATCGATTCCAAAATTGCACCACTCAAATTCATGTGATACAAATAATCGCCAATCAGTAGCATTAAATCATTTCTTTCTGTTAATTCGTCAATGAAAAACTCCGTAAATCTGTTCCTAAGGCCTATAGGCAGATCCTTTTTTCCAACATCTGTAGCTGGATTCATACATGCAAATAGTGTGAAATCTGGGTGCCTTTTTATAGGGACTTTGTCTCCTTTTTCAAGTAAATCAATACTCTCACTCTTATCTTCCAACAATCCAGCAAGACATTCTAATATTTCTGCTGATGCCAGATTAATTTCGTCTAACAGCACCCAGTAACCTTGCTGCATTGCTTTAACTAGAGAGCCCTCAATGAATGCAAAAGTTAATTTAGAAGCTGCTTTCACTTGTTGATCAAGTTTCAAAAGCTTATGACCAAAAGCGAGCCATATTTTTAACTTGTCATCCTTTTTCTCACTTGTCAATCGCGTTATTGCTGCCCTATGACTTTGTTTCATCAATGCTAACAAAGCCGTCCAGTTTTCAGTATCGTAACAGGTTTCTATATGATTTATAAATTTCTTATTCTTTTCAACATTGTAGTAACCTTTGAACATTTCAATATATTCATTTTTTATTGGCTGTATGACATATTTCATATCTACTGGTTTATAGCCTCCAAGGAGATCCGCTGAATCTGATTGTTGATTCATGTTTATAACAACTAGTTTGTGGCCAGTTTGCTTGGCCAGGTACTGAACAGATGAAGTTTTTCCTGTTCCGGTTTCCCCTACAAGAAGGACTGGTTCATTTAAAGTCACACAACACGCGATCTTTTCAAGTAAACAAGCGGATTGACGAGTAAAGGAAAATACGGTTTCTTTATTATCAAAGTCTATCGTATTTAAACTCTTCTGAACTCTTGACACCTTAGCTCGTCCCACTTCTAACGAATTTGGGTGTAATGACACATTTGGTTTGTAGTGTTTACAGTAAAATTCAGATTTTGTTTCCACAATGCCCAAACAGGTGCCAACTTTTTTTGCCAATGCCAATCTATGTTCAGGCGAGGATATAGAAGAAGTGAAAATATCTAAGGCATCTTGGAGTACTTTTAAGGCAGAATCTGGGCTTGAGACATTGAATCCCACTACAGATCTTGCACACCACTTAATAAGATCTCTCGTTGAAATAAGTCTTGAGCCTCTCATTAAAGATACACTTGATTCTTTTTCAGTTATATTTGTTGCTTGTAAAGAATCGTCATGGCTGCCTACAGAGAACATCATGAATACTTCAATCATTTTAGGGCAGATAGTAGTGAGATTCGGATATTTATTTTGTATAATTTCTGCTAATTCTGAGCGTGAGAGTGGTTCAACATTTATTTGAGTTAAATGCTTTTGTAGTAATGTACTTGAATTAGACATCTTCTTTTGAAATCCATAATTTGTTACAATGGTCCTAAAATTTGAAAATAAATTAAAAAATCATCACTTTATCACTATTGTACATAGTGTTTCAATACTTTCAGAATAAATTACGTGTTAGTTTAAATTTGATCAAAAGGTTGAATTTATATTTATTTCTTTCAATATAAAACATTGTATGTAAATTGTAGGGTAAGGAGTCAAAAATTTTATACGAAGCAGGTATTTTTTACTTACCTTTGAGTAACAAATAACTGGAAACCAGGAGTGACTGGTAATGCATCTCTATACCCTGGTACACATAGTGTGTTCCTTTCAAGCAATGAGCTTAAAGTAGATGCTACATCTAACGCTGCACAGTCTATATCTTCTAATAAAAGCCAATGACCATTTTGAACTGCCTAAAAAAATAAAATAATTTAATAACTAGAAACTTGATCTAAAATTGAAAACGGAATTTTGTAATCAAAATGAAAGTCATAGGTAGATCGTTTTTCTATACTAATGTTATAAAGAGGTAAAGTTTGTGAGGTTATAGGGGGTAATCTCTGGATCTACTAAACCGATTTAGATGAAATTTGGTAAGAAGATAAGAACTAGGAAGGACATAGGGTACTTTTAACACACTCATAAGCTTTCTCATCTACAATATTAGTGTAAACTGTAGTTACCTCAGTAAGAACACCAGGTGTCCAAACAAATTCACCAGGCACATCTGTACACTGATGAGAGCCTAATAACATCCGAGAATCTGTCTGATCACCAAGTTGGATCTTTTTAAACGCAATTCCTTTGTGTCCAGTGATGGCTGCTAAATGTTCTACGAGAGAAGTCTTGCCAGAACCGACTGGGCCCATTAATGAAAGTGCTTGACCTATAAAATGAACAAAACATTTGTTAGTTATGAATAGATCCTACCTATTACTGAAATTTATATATAATAGGAGACCTTTGTGTCCCAAAGACATGCAAATAAATGTTAACATGTATTCTTTTATATATATTGTTGTTAATCAACATGAATTGTGTGAAATGTTGTTAGCTCTATAAGCAATAAAAAAATATTTTATAATAAATAATAATAATAATTAGCAAATAGCCTAAATGCTTAAAATTACAACGAACAAAACTGTACCATATTACAAATATATACTAGAAACAGTTATAGAAAACTCAAATTATCGTCTCTATTTTGACCGTGCTATATTAACTGACAAGACAAGCCACTATAATAGACCGGATATTATTCTTCATGATAAACGCACTCAATCGGCTTTTATCATTGACATAGCTATACCAAATACCCACAATCTACAGCACGCGATAGCAGAAAAATTAACCAAATCCATTGAGTTAAAAGACGAAATAAGAAGAATGTGGCATCTTGAAACCGTTACCATAGTTCCAATCGTACTCTCAACTACTGGTGTAATTCCAAAACAATTATTTCAATGTCTTAAAATACTGAACCTTCCTTTATATACATATTTTAATCTACTAAAAGCCGTTGTATTAAACACATGCAGAATTGTTCGTAAATTTCTACAAACGGATAATGATATAGGTATCTCCACATCGTTTGACATTATACAAAATCATGTTCAAGCGCCACGTCCGCCACAACACATACCTCAACGACACAGTATTACTTTAGATATTTAACTACCATACAACAAAAACTATGCCACTAACACTTGGCTCTGGCTCGTGTTAGCTGAGAATACCGGCAAAGCCGAGGTTTTCAAACGAACGAAAATGAAAAAAATAATAATACTGAAATGAAAGTTAGTTGGTAGTTCCAAATAGCAATGTATCAAAGTGATTTTTGAAAACTTATAGTTTTAAGGCCATTCAGAGACAATTACAATTATTTCCTTACATATAATAGTTTTTATAATTCCTGACATATAAAAAAGTCAATATAAGACAGGAGTTGCCATAATTGCCAATTTTAATCACAAATTTTAATTACCTGATGCAACAGCAAGAGCTAGGCTTCTTAAATTATTTGTAGTAGACTTTACAGGGACCAACTGTCCTGGTTGGATATTGTCTCTGTCAAATATTGGTAATAGTATTCCATCAATATTCACAACATTACTAGAATTTAAATTCAACTCTTCAATATTCCCATCAATTAAGTGCATTTCTTTTGTTGAAGCAATGTGTTTGATTTCATCTTGCTTTGTCAGGCTCATATTGCTTGATAATATTTTAGACTGGGCTTCTGTCATATTTGTTATTATGGCCATACATTCTTTTACCATCCTGTAGAAATAAAAAAAATCTATAATATAAAATTGAATCACTGTGTTGGTAAGCGCAAATCTCGAGAGCAGCATGAACCGATTTCGCTAATTATTTTTTTAGAATATTCCTTGAAGTACGAGGATGGATCTTACAGAGAGAAAAATTTAAAAAAATGCCTGAAAAAGTTTAAAAACAACATTTTTCTATACTCCCGTACAAAAGATTCGTAATAATACTTAATAGTCAATTTGCACTTTAATACCATAACATAAAGTTTAAGTGTTAGTGGAGAGGTTTCAGGAAGGCAAAACATTGATGTGAATTGAGTGACGTTAGAATCATATAAATATTAATGACAATATTTGTCAATATTATTAACAAGAAAAATTAAAATTTATATGGCTAACACTGGCTAATAACTATTTATATCTATTTAAAACGTACCTAGCAACAAACCCGTGAGAAGCGAGGGTGAGCCGCTAGTAACTAATAATTCTCTATGACATATTCATAAATATACAGACAAAATACTTATAAGTAACTTATACAATGAATATTTAAATTAGTGTTTTATTATAATATATTTAGCCCTTTTTAACATCTCACTGCTGGGTACAGGCCTCGCCTCAATGTGAGGGGGTCAGGCCATAGTCCACCAAACTGGCCAAGTGCAGGTTGGTGGCATGTCTTTCGAAAACTTAATAGTTACATCCAGATTTGCAGGATTCCTCATAATATTTTCCTTCACCATAACATAAACAGTAATCATGTTGGAAATGATTTGCACTCGAAAATATTAGAGGTGCGGACCCAGGATTTGAACCTGGTTCACTCTGTTTACCAAGTGAGTGTGTTACCACTGGGCTACAAATGCCTAATTATAATTATAATTGTTAAAAAATTAATAACAATAAAATATTTACCATCTAATATCAGGGTCTTGGTGATTACTAAAGTTTATAATAAAGTTACTCCAATCCCACTTCACAGATAGCTCATTAGGCAATCTGGTTAATAAGGAATAGCAACAAGATACTATATGGTTATCAGTAATTTTTTGTCGACAATCTAACAGTCTCCTTTTTTTTGGTGCAACGTTATATGAATCCTCATGGTGAATGAATACTTCATAGGGGGGTACCGCATTTATTTGAAAGTACTTGAGAGCATACCTGAAACACAGAGTTCATAATGCTGTAAGGTTTTAATTTCCTGAGATCTTTCACTGAAGTTGTTAAACGCCTTTAATCACTTACTGTAAAACATCCGGATGATCACTCAGCAATGATAAAACTATTGAGTACTCTAAATGATGTGTTTTTTCCAAGTCAGTGCATTGGTCATAGTTAATACTAGAAAATACAGGTTTTAAAGGGATTTTCGATGATACTAAGCCCAAGAGAATATTTGATAAATATTTCTTGAATAATACTACATCTTCAAAATTTAAAATGAAGTCAGATAATTTTCCTATTACATCTGCAATTTCTATTGTATTATTTTTCAATGATCCCTGAAAGATAAAAAAGCAAATAACCTGTTAGATATTTATATTGGTCATTTATTGAGGAACATAATAGAAAATATAGCTTTGTTACTAACCACAGCATCTTGACATGCTTTGATTAAATGACAATTTGCCGATTCCAATTCAATATTTTTTAAAGCTGCTTTAATTTTATCACACATTTTATAATCCTTTTATAAGCTTTATGATTTAAAAGCAAAATAATATTTCAAAGAAAATAAAAACATTGTAGCCGGTGAAATAGCGTGTTTTTCACGTGCTTGTCACAAATGACAATGACACCATGGTGGTATGGAAGACAGTAATCAGTATTTGTTTATTACCTCGTCTGTCGATCGACCTTTTAAAGGTCGATGTCAAAAACACCCCTGTCTGTCAAGCGACCTTTTAAAGGTCGATTGATCCCGATGTCATTTAATGTGTGATTTCTCGCATTTAAACTATATTTATTTTTATCTAACTTTTGTAACGTGTAAAGAAAAATACAAGCAATAATATCATACTACATGTCAAAAAAGTAATAACTCCAATAACATAAATTATTGTAATTTGTGCAGACAAGTTATTTAAATTTTGGCGATCTTTGAACTCAATACTTGTGAGTAAAAAATTAACAAAATAGTGTAAAATTATTAGTATAAGGATTGGAATATGATGGAAGGGTAAGTAATTAACAGTTTTTATTTCATAGGATGTGTATTGAATAGAGATTTTATACAGAAATTGTTATATTTGTCAAACATCGTAAGCATTCACGCGCGCTTAGTCCTAATATTTTCACTTTTTCTGAATAAAAAATACACTAGTGATAGCATAATATTTTTATTAACATGATTTAAATTTATAACTAAATAACTACGTATAATTGAATTTGTAAATTTTCTATTAGATTTTAAGTAATTAATAATATAATAACACGTAACCCAAATTCGAGCCGCCATTTTTGACGGCTGTTGGATAGTATGGGGAAGGCTTTTTTAATATTCATTAGAATATTTTCATTGATGTTTTTTAGGATTATTTGAAATTTAATATTTTATAAATATTTTGACTGTTTTTCTAAAAAAAAAAATTGAATTTTTTAAAACAGTACGATTTTTATTTTACAGATATAAGTTCAACTTACACATTACTTTAAAACATTATAAAAATAAAAAACCTAACTGCATAACAGCTAACTAAAAAGATAAAAACAAGTTGACGAAGGAATGAAGTATTATGCAGTTGGTGACATACACATGTACATCTCCCGACAAGGATGAAATGTATTTTTTTATTTACAGCTTTTTAATTTTATTAGAAATTTGAAGTTATAATAGGTCTTTTGAAATTGCCGTTCTACAATACTTACTGCCCATTGGAAACGTAATTTATGATTGGCCGGCAATAAATTCTAAATTCAAATGAATTTTATTTTAAAAGTATGGAGTTCTATTTTTGAATTCAGTGGTTTGTTTATTAATTAGTGTTTTGTTTTCACTACATTTGTTTGTTTTTCATCAATATAAACACAATAAAAATACGAGTAATTATGAAATACGAGTTCCATCGCGGTAGCAATCCCGCACAAACGGCTCGCAACATTAATGACGCGTACGGAGTGCCGAGTGAACACTACAAACGAACGCACAACTCGTTATTGGTCTGAACACTTCCAACATCGAAATTTTGATCTTAAAAAATTAACCCCGTGGTCGCCCGAAAACTAAAATCAGTAACGACGCATTAAAGGCGATAGTGGAAGCTGACGATACTCAATCTGTGGCTGAGATAGCAGCAGCTTTCAACGTTAGCATCAAAACAATATTGGTCCATTTGCATCAAATTGCATCAATAGCATGGGTGCATATTTTGATTAATAGAAATGAAAAATATTTATAAAAATACAATACTTTAACTTTCTGTATATTAAACGACAATTTCATAGGTAAAGACTTAATATTTAGCAATTTCTTATCCCAAATTACCTTTAAACATGTAAGTTGTGTTCTCTTAATTTTTTTTGTGATCACCAAAAATCTTTATTTTAAGAGCCCATTCGATTGATTTGGAAATTTTTTTTACAGACAAATTGGCGCCTGATATCCGCCATTTTACTTTTTAACTATTTTTAATTTTTAACTATAACGCGAATATTATAGGCTATATATAGCTTATGACACTCGCGTAAATACGAAACTAACGACATATGAATCATAGAAATCGGCCCACGCGTTTGGTCTCTAGAGTGTCATACATACATATGTACATACATACATACATAGACTGATAAACACATTACCCTCCTTTGCGTCGCGCAGTCGGGTAAAAAAATAAGTTTATTTGCATCTCTTAAACTAGTATCATGTTGCATTTTATGTTTATTGAAGCTGCACCAAAATTGCTTAAAACATGCCTTATTAGATTACAATATTATGATCGGAGGGTGAACAAGAAAGACCAATTGTAGGCAATGTACCCCATAGAGCGAAAGCGAACAAAGGTGTAGTATAAATAACTGTTTATTAAAAAAAACCGACTTTCAGGCACTAAAATGTAAAAAATAGCTAAACGGAGGTTTTCATTTAGAATAGATACCTAATCAGATATTTTCGAAGTCGGTGCCAGCCGACAATATTTTAAGATATAAATATCTAATACATAAATATGAATTTTATGTATCGAAATATATTAGATTTACTTTGCATCGGCTGGAACTGACTTCGAAAATATCTGATTTATATATTATACCACGCCTTTGTTCGTTTCGACCACGTGACTGAACATCGAAGACGTGGTGAACATTATATGGGAGGAGGTTAGTATAGTTACTTATGTATCTTTACTTAGTAATAATTAGTATTTGTTGCTTTTAGGATAGGTGTTCATCTTTTTTTTTCATTTAAAATAAATATGTATAAAAGCCTTTACCTGCAAGCAATATTCATTAAAAAGTGTCCTTTACCTAACAAAAGGCATCCAAAATTTTCTACTTCAGACTTAAAACATCTGTGAGTACTAATTACAAAGTTTTTATACTCTACTATATTTTTTACTACTATAACTATGGAGTCCATTAAATACTCAATACAGTAACTGGCACAATACTTCAATCTTATAAAATATAAATGAAAAATTTAAAAGTAACCCCGACATGTAATTCACCATTTTGTGGTGGCGACCATCTTGGATTCGAAAATTATACTAGTCAAGCCTAATTCATTTGATACTCATATTGAGGGAGTTGTGAAAAAATATGTAATCCGCTATTTTGTGGCGGCGGCCATCTTGGACCGATTTTCATCAAACATAGCTAAGAACACTTCCGAATTATTCACCTTTCAGAGAAAAAACAAAAACAAAATCGGATGATCTCTTCGGGAGCTACCATACCACAGACAGACACACACACAACACACAGCACGTCAAACAAATAACTCCCCGTAGTTTTTGCGTCGGAGGTTAAAAACAGTAGAAAAAAAATAATTCCTCTCCGAATTAATATTTAAAGTTGTTTTATTTTGAATTGATGTTTTATTATCATTTTATTTCCATAACATAATCTGTTCAGATGTAATGGAATTGGTCGTATCCATACTTTTTTAGCTGTCCCTTGTAATTCTTATAGTAAAATTGTTAGTTTACAGAATTGATTTCTGAAATATTCTAATAAGGCAACATGTCTTTTTATTATATTTTTCATTTTGAAATATCACTTAATTGTAAGGTGTAAATATATTTTAAAGAAAATTTAAACAGAATTTGCTCTGCGATCCAAAGTTTGAGATGACATTTTTTAGCACTTATTTTCTAGTGTTTGGTTTATTGTTCAATTCTCGTAAACTAAATAGTTATAAGAACTCAAACTTTGTCAGTATAACGTACGTGGACTAAACTACAATATAAATGATTATCCTAAATCTCTTGATCTTCAATGCTCTTAGAATTCAAGTATAAAAAACACCTCTTTTTTTAACCGGCGCTAAGTCGCCATAATTGAAACATGTTATTGTTAAGCTTGTGGTGTAAAAAAAATGTACAGTGAGTTGTGTTGTTTTAATCAATTAATATAAAATATTGTATCTATAATTAAATGAAATTAAAAGTTTTTAAAATAATAGTTTTATTTTATAATAATTCCTGTTTTCATGCTATATACTGATAAAAAATCACTTACAGTAATTTCAACTTAGAATTAACTATATAATATTAAATACAATTGATCTTATTTATATATATATTCTTAGTTTATTTTAAAACGATTCTAACGATATAGGCTTTATATATAGCTTATATATAAAATTTTAATAAATATTGTTATTTTAATGATGCGTACATATTTCGCGCAGGCCCTCGAAAAGTAGCCGACAGATGCGCCATATTTTTGTAAAATGACAGCGACAGTTGAGGGGTTATGGATAAGTTCGAATGACACTGACAATGATTTATCAAAGTCGGTCTGTGGAGCGTGCTTATTCAGCATTACGCACGTACGCTATTTGCAATATTATATCTATTATGTTATTTTACAATTGAAAAGTGATAGATATTATTGGTAAATTTTATTTCTAAATTTAATTCATATTATTTACTGTAATTTCATGACCAGAGTATCTGCAAAAATCCCCTCTTGGGCTCCCCTACTATTATATTAGTCTATTAGTGCTCTAATTGGAAAACAGGGTCTGTAATCATAAATGACAAATGTCATTTTTTGACAAATGCTTATGTCAAACATTTAAATACAAATTTTTAAAGCGCGAAAAAGCATCTTTGTAAAAATCATAGTTTACTTATAGAAGTAAAAAATAGAATTAGAAATAAAATGAACGGTCTAAGCTTTACACCTTAGGCTACATGGTTTTAATATAACTTACAATATTTCTTTTTATAATGGATGATTCCCAAAGTTCAGATGTTTTCTCAGAGAGAGGTTTCAGCATGTACGATGCATCTACTGTATCCTTTTAAAATTTAATATTTTTCTTAGTATAATATTTTTTGCCAGCTTTTCCTAGCTGACGAAACATTTATAATTTTATTTATATTTTAATCCATATATGAATGCGCCTTGTGTTTAGGGAGTAAAACGGGACCTTCGATTAATCGACTCGTCATACCCATTACTCACTAATTTAACCAATTTCCTTAAATATCAATAACAGATCGATATAGAATCATACGAAATGCTTCTAAACAAAATAAAGAATTCGTTTAACTTTAATGACAACAGTAATAATATAAGAATGATTGATAAATTTAGTGTTCTTTTAGACGATTGTCGAAATTGTGCAGACCAGGTAAGTTTTGAAGTTATTATAATACAGGTTATTGACCTTATTTTTTATTCAAAAATATTTTTCATTTTGTTTCAGAGCTTTGATATAATTATATCATTATCAGAAGATTCTCAAGTTGATAAAGCATGCATTTACTTAGAAAATGTGGTGCACATCCTACAAATCCTGTCTAATTTCATCAAAAGTATAATTGAAGCTGTTCCTGTTACATGTTGTATCGTCAACACTTTTCCAACCTATACAGGGAATATTATATCTTTGGTTTTCTCTCATTGTAAGGATAGGTAAGTGATAATTTAGTTTTAATATATATCTACCTATTTAAAAATGTTCTTGTTATTTTTTAAAAGGCTTTGCATGTTTTATTTTCAGTGAATGTATCTATGGAAATAATTTAACTTTAGTTGAGAAACAACTGAAGGAGTTATTTCGCAGTTGCCATGAACTGCAATTGACTTACTTAATGACTTTACAGAAACACTTTTTGTTTGATTTAACTGTAAAAAATGAACAAGATGTACTTTTAGAAAGTAAGTTATTAAACTTTATATAATATTATATAAAACATGAAAATTATTAAATACTCATACTTTGTAATTTAACGTAATAAACTTTGTTTTAGCTTTAGATATCAATTTGAAAATAGGTGAAATAGTACAAGCATTAGATGTCAAAACTATGGCTGAACAGTGGAAAGCTTACACTATGATTTGTGAAAAATATTCAACTTTTCTATTAGATAGAAATATTTATAATGATTGTACAAAACTTTTATCTAGCGCCATAGACAATAATATAAATACTGCATTACAGGTAAAGCCTATTCTTTATTTTAGTTCAGCAGCAAAAAAAAAAAGTTTAGGTACTCATAAACTTATTTGATTATGTTCATATTAAACAAAAACAAATATCACAAAACACAAATGATGATAAATTCCATACAACAGGATCAAATTATATTAATTATAATAATAAAATATATAATTAAAACAATACAATAAAATTAAATGAAATGTAAACAAAATTGAGTAGTATTTTTACCAACATGAATATATGATTATAATATGAATGTTATTTTTATTAGCATGATTATAATGCATTATTTTTACAGGCTATTGAAGAAGATAAAATTGTTGTAAGATCTTTAAAAGTGGCCAGCTTTTCTTTGAAAATATTGTTGAGAATATCCACTATATTTCAAGGAGCTACAAGCAATGATTACGAAAGTATTATTCAGCTTCTTATTTATATAAAATTGTGAGTGACAATAATACATATAATCATAAGATGAACTTATTATATCAAAATGATTCAGTGCAAGAATCAAACTCACAATTATTGACTAATTTTATTTATAGTGTTCTACATTTTTAATACTCATTAATATTAATATTTTATTGCAATTGCAATGTTTTGTGCGATTTCTATTAAAATTTTAATAATTATAGCAATCTGGTTATCAAAGTTTGAGCAAATATCATAAATTGTTGATCAAGTTTGTCAATGGCCTAAAATTCACAAATAAACACAAAAGATAACTTATTTAATTTACCCATTATAGTATTTAATTTATATCAAATAATGTATTGAAGTGTACATTATTTTTCAGGTGCAACAGTAACTACTATGACTTAATAGAAAATAAATCTCCAAAATTTTGCAACACAATGTATGGACATTTGTCAATACCATCTCAGGCTTTGCTCACTCAACTCGTAAGTGAAGAGAAATTCATAATGGTAAGTGTAATTTCGTTGGCTCACAATTACAAGGTTCTATGTTACAATTTTAGTACTTATTTAGTTATTAATGCTACAAGGTTCTATGTGTCATTAGCAGAGCAGGTACAGTTTTGCAAAAACAAACCACTAAATAGTGTACAAAATATTCAATTTTACATAGTTCTGGGTTTTTTTTATGATAACAAAATAACGAAGTTCTATGTAAAAATTACTAAACTTTATTAAAATTAACATAGAATCTTGTAATAGTGAGCCAACGATTTTATTAAGGGATGATTTATTAACTTACTGCAATAACTTATTGGAAACTAGTAACTAACCCACACTTTGCATGGGTGGGTTATTAGGTATATTTTAATTTTCTTGAACAA
The DNA here is from genome assembly GCA_947093115.1 of Brenthis daphne. Lineage (NCBI taxonomy): Eukaryota > Metazoa > Arthropoda > Insecta > Lepidoptera > Nymphalidae > Brenthis > Brenthis daphne. The sequence goes on along the minus strand of OX352471.1, from coordinate 31,128,533 downwards.
ACCCCTAATTCTTTTTCTAAAATAAAAGTAGCATAAGTTACTCTTTATAACATCAGCTATCTGCCAATGAAAGTCTTGATAAAATCAGTCCAGCTGTTTCAGAGATTAGCCGAAACAAACAGACAGATAGACAAAAATGTAAAAAATTGTGGTATTCTTATAACTATCTTATATAATTTCATATGCATTTATTAATAAACAGTTATGTTGATATTACAAACAGACACTTCAATTTTATTTAACTGTATAGATATGACATAAATTACAAACAATTATTTTTTGTTAGTAAAAGAACAAAACTTATAGGACTTAAAAAGTTTTCTTTTTCTATTAAATGAACAAAACTGTATGGCATAAATTACAAACATAAAATTATTAAGAAAAATACAATTATAATGTAGAACAGTAATGACCTCTCTATTTCTACTTTTCTCTAAGTCATCTTTGAAATCTTTTAAAATATATTATGTTATTTTATAATGACATAATGTAACTTAAACAAAAAATTTTTTTAGAATGTGTTATTATTGAATATAAATGACTTCAAAGATTTCAAGTTCTTGGGATATATTGTTCTTTTAATATCAGTGGTGAAGGCGTTCTTGCAAAAACAGAAGAAAAGAGTTAGTGATGTCAAGAATAAAATTATTGAAAGAGTTTTTTATGTTGTACAAAAATGTAAGTAACACGTTTTTGTTTTTAATTTGTTTTTCTATGATTATAAATACTGGTATAGTCTGGCAAACGAAAGTAGAGACTGAAAAAGCGCGGCAAATTTAAAAAATCTTAGTCTAGTAACCCCAAAATTTGTATGAAATGAATGGAATAACCTAACTTGATACTTTAGTTTTTTTTTGTGTCAAACAATATTTGTACACTACTGCTTGACGGCACTTGGACAGGTCCAAAAATGGGAACCTATGGTACTTGTTGCATGTAAAGTCGTATTTTTAATCAGATGAAGTAAACTGAAGTTTCGAAATGTAAAATCATGTCTATCCAATATGATCCAAACCAAGAGATATTTCGTGCGTGACATTTCAAAAATCAGTTAACTTCGTTGGAATAAAAATACGACTAGGTATATATTATGCGATACTATCTGAATAAAAAAACAACAATATTCTATATTAATTTTGGTTTATTCGCTATCATAATCAAAATCTGAATCTAGCATTTCCATGTGGAAAGATTCATTAGACCCACTTTCTAGTGTATCACTATCTTCAACATTAATAATGAAACTTTTTAATTTATCTTCTAATATTCTGTCTCTTTCTTTATATTTATTTTCGATGTGAATTATATGATCAGTAATTTTTTTCCATTCCTGTGGAGTAATGCTTTCAAAAGACTCTTTAATAACATTCTTCAGATTTTCTGTAAAATAAAAATAAATATTAAATAACAATTTGTATTAAAATTGTTGTGCATTATTATGATGGCGTTTAACGTTTTTTAAGCAGAATGTGAAACAAACACATAAATATTTTTTGTAAAATCATAAATAATAATTACGAAGTGTAATATAAAAATAAAGTATCAACATCAAAGCGTCATACTAACTTATGAAATCCAAAACCACACGTAAACAATCTTGTTTCTGGTTAAATAGGGTTTCTTTCTCCTGTTGTTTTTCTTCAAACTTAGCAATCATGCGAAACAACATCTCCCGCACTCCACTTTTAAGCGTTTTATTCATTTTTAAGTTGGAAAAATGCTCTTACAACGTCAAAATAAATAAAAAACAACACAACAACAATTTTGACAAAGTTAAATTGACATAAATAAAACATTGCCATATGAAAAGTTTTCAAATAATTTGAGTATCAACTTTCATTTGCCAGACTCTAATACTAAATTATCATGATGTCATTTTAAAAAAATGATATAAATATATATCAATAGTTTATAATTTATATAAATCATTTGTTTGAGTAAATTGATTTTGTATTAAATTTATCAAAAAAAAATGATTCCAATATTTTCTTTTTTAAAATACTCAAAGTAAATAAAAATAAAATAAAGTGATATTTAATAAAATTTCTATAAGTTAATGATTGTTGGAAAATCAGCTATTTTGTAAAGTTGATGTAGTGTGCCTACATAGATGGCGCTGTTAACATTTTATGAATTGTTTACCACAATAATGTGAAACGATTAAAGCCATAAAAAAAATAAAAAAACATATAAAAAACGTGTGTGTGTATTTATGTATGCCTTTAGTAGACAAGAAGTTATTAAATTATATATTTATATATGTATATATATACAACTCTGTAAAAGGAATGCAGCTAACATCATCATCATAAAAATTTTACTCTCATAATTTTCGCCAAATGTGCTAAAAGAAGTATAACTTCAATAAAATACAGTTTACAGATAACCATCACCTTTCATTTATTGTAGCAAATATTAATAGCGCGAATTAGATATGTAACAATATAAAAAAAAATACTTTCAGGTCACATTTTGTTTAACATAGGATTGAAATTCAGATCTACAGCAAATAATACTGTTTTGTATGGCTTGTATGAACATTTAATGATTCATACTACAGCTTTCGTGTTGACTTTCACTGCCGAAGAATACACAATAATAGAGAAAACTTTACTTGAATCTATATTGGCCCATGATTATTATAAAGCAGTATTTTCTGCTAATATATGGGTGTTACTGTGCAGGTAATAATTGCTTAATGTATCTATTAATACTTTAATCCTTCAACGACCGCGGACACGCCGGCGTGTCAGTTAACAATAGATTTCTTAGAATTTTAATTGATTTCTTAGAAATTTACCTGGAGGTGTTAATTAGCTTCATTATGCATATTCATATTAACTGTGAAATTAAATGTTGGATATCGATTTATCATTTAAAAAATTGTTTTAACGAAACCAGAAACTTAAGTATCTGTACATATAATAAAACTATAGAGGTTGAATGTCTGCATATAGAAAAAGATGGTAAAAATCGAGTAAGGGGGATGTAAGAAGAGAAATAGAATAATCTAGATTTTTTTTAATTTTTTTGTTTCTCAGTCTGTTTGTACGGGCTAATCTCCGAATCTATTGGATCGATTCAAATGAAATTTTGCATGGTAATATCTTATATCCCCCGTCAACATTTTAGATACTTTTCATCCCGGAAAATTGAAGAGTTTTCGCAGGATATTTAAAAAACTATAGTAACCTATACAGCTTAGTATACTAAAACTACTGATTATTTTAATCAAACTTTACAATAATATAGTTCATACATCAGAATGACAAATAGGCTACTTTTTATCCCGGAAAAAATTACGGTTCCCGTGGGATAGATTTGTATTTGTTTGAACCCGAGCGAAGCGAGGGTGAGCCCCTAGTTTTTTCGTGTAATTCATTGTGGCAGTGATAGCCCAGTGGTAACTCGCTCGTTTGGGAAAATGAATGAAGCGGGTTCAAATCCCGGGTCTCGCACCTCTAATATGTTCATGTGCGAATCATTTCCAACACGATTACCACTTTTACGGCGAAGGAAAACATCGTGAGGAAACCTGCATGTCTGAGAGAACCCGCACTTGACCAGCGTGGGTGGACTATGGCCTTATTCCCCTCACAGAAGGGAGGCCAGTGCCGTACAGTAGGACGTTAAGAAAGGGCTGAATACAATACGACAGATATATATTAAGATTACCTATTTCCTCATTTGTTTTTCAGAATGGGAAATCATCAGTTACATGTAAATACATTACATAGTTTATTAAAAATTTATCAGACGTTAGAAACTCAAGCGGCTTTTAACGCGTCGCCTCAACAAACTAATTTAAGGTATACAATTGGAAAGTTATTCGAATCTCTGAAATATCCAGAAAAATTGGCGATTTATAAGAAAATTATTCTGCAAGAAGATAGAAACGTTGGGGTTTGGTGCGCTTTAAAAGTGAAGAATTTACCTGAAAATTTAGAAATAGTTGTTGAGAAGTGGATTGTGGAAAAATTATCAGGATTATTCAATGAAGTTTGTGAAAATGAACATAATATGGATAAATTGGTATGTATCTATGTCATGTACGTTTTCGACTGACTTTAAAAAAAGAAGGAACTCAATTTTGGTGTATATTTTTATATATTATGTATATTTTTACCCGACTGCGCGACGCGACGTAGGATAATGTGTTTATCAGCGTATATTTGATATGGATGTGGGTTTGTACCTTTGTGGCACTATTTAGACCAAACGCGTGGGTCGATTTTGTTAAATGTCACGTCGTTTGATTCGTCATGGCGGCGCGAGTGTGATAGAAAGCATAAAAATTTGGAAAATCAAAATAGCCCATTTTGGACACCATAATGTGAAAAAGAAAAAAATTAAAATCAACGAACTATGTCAAGTGGGGAACGTTGAATAGGCATTTTAAAATCATTTTTCATTTTATATAACACTTCAGGATATACATTGATTTAAATTTCGCTAATTTTCCTACTTAAAAATAATTAAAAAGCTCTAAATAAATATATTATAAAAATAAAAAAGCTGACTGCATAAAAGCTAATTAATAAGATTAAAGCAAGTTCACGATGGAATATAGTATTATGCAGCTGTAGACATACATGCATACGAGTAAACGTGTCTCCCGACTGCATAATACTTTATTCCTTCGTGAACATGTTTTCATCTTTTTACTTAGCTTTTATGCAGTCGGCTTTTTATTTTTATATTATATATATTTTATTTGTCTCTTGTTAACTGATTTTCATGATTCTTGTTTTAATGTTATTATGAATTTAATTAACTGGTTAAAATATAATTATGTTACTATATTTTATTTGTAACTAGCTAGATTAGGCTAGCTAGAACTAGGTACGTGGATTTTGTTCACTATTTCAAGGGTTTTATTTTTTTTGCGCGGACCCCTGATCCTTTTCTAAACTAAAAGTAGCCTAAGTTACTCCTTGTAACATCAACTGCCAGTGAAAGTCCTGTCAAAATCGGTCCAGGCGTTTCGGAGATTAGCCAAAACTAACAGACAGACAAAAATTTTAAAAATTGTTTTTTTTTTGCTCAGTAGTACCGTATATACTTTCATATGCATTTAGTAAAAACTGTTATTTTGATAATACAAACAGATACTTCAATTTTAGTTATCTGTATAGTACTATAGATGAAAAAAATATTATATTATATATCTTACTTTTTGATTTCATACAGCTTTAAGTTATAATAATATTTCTAGTAATAACAGAAGTAAAGTAAATGATCATAAGCAACTAAAATAAATGATTGTAATTAATAAAATATGAAGATTTACTCAACATATTTCACCTTTTTTTCAATCCAATTATTGTTTCAATTTTAGATATGCTAGTTGAGACAATGTCTTGTACATGTATATTACAAATTTTCAATTGCCAAGATTTTAACTACTCTTTTATATAATACTTCCTTAGATAACTTTCCACTTGTTTATAGGTAAAATACATGGATTTGGCATCAACTTGTACTTTTGTGGAACACAACGCAGGAATGGAAGATTTCTTAGTCAAAATTTGGAGTAAATTTTGCATTCGTTGCAATAGCGTCTTGCAAAAGCTCAGTACAGCTTCTATTTGTTACTTTAGATGTGTAGAAAGCTTAACTCATTTAACTTATGAATACAAACATAAATTTAAAAATGGCGCTGGTTTGGTTAAGGTAATTTTTTTTTGGTAAATAAGACTTACTAGTAAGTACTTGTTATATCTTAATTTTACTTATAAAATATATAAGTATATATACTTACAAACAAATAAGTTTATAAAATAGCAAAAAGGTTTTATCTAAAAGAACTATAAAGTTTATGCCCCTCCGTATTTGAGCTATAAAAGTAAGCAAATCTACTACTGCTTTAAAATCTATGACGAATTAAAAAAGTCAAATAGTAATTTCAATGTTTGAGTACCCAAAGTACTGATAGAGTATTGTCTCCATATATTCCATTTAAAATTATCATTTTTGACACTTTAGTTGTTCTAATAATTATAATATTATCATATTAGCCTTACCCTCCCTTCGGATTTTGTTTATAATTTCATGGGTTTTAATTTTTTTTTGCGCGAAACCCTAACACTTTTTCTAAAATAAAAGTAGCCTAAGTTACTTCTTATAACATCAGCTATCTTGCAATGAAAATCCCGCCAAAATCTGTCCATCCGTTTTGGAGTTAGCCGGAACAAACTGACGGATAGACAAAAATAAAAAAAAATAATTAAATAATACATTTGTAAAAAGCTGTTATTTTGATATTACAAACAGACACTTCAATTTTATTTATCTGTATAGATAGTGTGTTTTCGAAATTGAATTATAGTTTCTCGATTTGTTTTATTTCAGGTACTTAATGTGATGTCTAATATGTTAAGATTTGGAAATACAGAATTATCATTAATTTTGTTTGAACCGTTTTGTGAATTACTATATGTCAGTGAATACGACAATGAAGACCTTCTGATAACTATACTGAAAAGTTTCATACCAGAACTAGAAATACAAAATCAAATATTTGCTATTTTAATAACAAATAAAGAAGTATGTGATTTCATTATACCAATTTTAAATAAGTATTCAATGTTATTAGAATTGAAAAATAATTTTCATTTATACAAACAAAAACATGAAGATATTTTAAAGTGGAAAGAACAATTAGAAATAGCATCAGATTTTATGTTTCAACATAAGTGTATTGAAGCTGTATCTGTTTCGAATAATGTAGATATAAATTTGAAACCTCAAAATATAAATTTTGATGTAGATTTGGAAAGTTTATTTGAAGATGACGAAGAACCTAATAAGAAGAAAGCTAAATTTGATACTAATGTTGAAGATATAATAATTGCATTGGAAAATAACGCAGTTCAACTCAGTCAAGTGAAAGAAAACATACTTAGTGATGAATATAAAAATAGATTAACAAAAGTTTATGAACAGTTAAAAAATATAATTTCTTAAATTTATTATGTCTTTAATTTATATATTTTAATGTGAAATTATAGTGATAGTGTATTACCATGGAGTCTCACCAGGAACAGTGAAAAAAATAGTTCAAATAAATGCCAATAGATGGCATTATACGTATCGAGTATTCATTTGTTTTTAAGTTTATGTAAAAAAAAGATAAAATATAGGATGCTTATTTTTATTATAGTTTTTAAAAATATCTAAATGAAAACAAAATAATACGCTCGTAAATCAAATTTGCGTAGTTTTAATTACTATTGAAAAATCAGCCATCACTACGAGTCTGTAGTACATATTCACAGATGGCGCTTTTTTTACATTTTATGAGTTATCACGGTTAAATCTGTTTAAAATCACATGAATTTGTGTAATTCAGGATAAACTTTACTATATTTTGTAGTTTATACATATTTGTAAAATAAAATATTTCGATAGTTTACGGATAAACGAAATCTATTGTCTATTTAAAAAAACCGAATTAGCGCAGTATCGGATCATGGGATTAGGCATTTGTAGGGGAAATTCGTACAAAATAGTATATCGGGATAAAACGGGACGGATAACAATAAGTCGCTCGTAGGTCAGTAAGAGGCCACCTACTAATATAGTATTATGTCATCTGTGGTATCTATATAAGTAAAAATGAATCACCGAAATGTATGTACGCGTAAAACTTCCGATCGACTGCACCAAATTGGATAATTCTTTTTTCTTTGTTTGTTATTGTCAGGAAGTTTTGTATAGAAGAAAATTTAAAGATTTTTTAAATCACATGATATGAAAAGTGAGCGAGTGAATGAGATTGTTTTTATCCCCGAAATCATCCCTTAAGGGGGTGAAGATGGGGATGAAAGTTTGTATCGGGAAGCAATCTAGTTCGCTAGTTTATTATAAACAATCAGCCTAGCTTTAGATTTATATTTTTATGGCCAAAGCAAATATTTGTTCTATGCAAACTATAAGTATCACAGTACATTTAGGCACAGATACATCCAAGTAGACTTACCACCGGCTAAATTGAGAAGGCGTAAGATAAAAGAAAATAATAAAACAAAATATATTTGACATTTATATTTATTGTTGTATTAAAAATTTTTTTACAAATAAGTGAAATACAATAATCATAACCATACTTCGCTGGTATTACACTGCCAATGTGAATTGTTATGATACATATAAAAATGGATACCGAGGGCTCTAAAGGAGGCAAAATGAATAGCGTCGTATGCAATCAGCCGTGTAACACCAGACGCTAACTTAAAATACATTTAATTGATACTCGGAGGTAATAAGAGCTAACTCGCGTCACAGTATCAAGGTCAAATCGTAACGGGCAACAGCTATATAATATATAATCAGATTATAATATACCTAACACTCCTTCGAATCTATCCTACTTAATCTTTCCGTAGTTGTGATGACGCTTTAATACGTTACTTAAAATTGGCTAACTAAGGATAAAATACGAATACATTATTGCTATCTCGTTCGCTTTAGAGTAGCGAAGCGCTTTACACACCTACAACTTAAAAGTCTAAATAAATTAAACAAATAATATAGCGTAAATAGTCGTCTTGGGGTCGGTTACGTAACTTATTGTAGATAAAACTTAATTTATACTATGAATATAAAAATTTATACAAACGTATGATATTTACGTTCTAACATTTCCATTCTTTCAAACTTCGTACATTGCGATACGTATATCAATAACCACGTGAGCGAGTCGATTAAGAAAATATTTCTATAAATAGACTAATCAATATCTTTTCGATACATTAAATATTTAAAAAAGATAGGTTCATTCATAAATAATGATACTTAGACGAGTAATAAAGTTATATTTTTTTTTTATTGAAACAACATCGTCTCGCGCACGTGATGCTACGAACAAACATGGCCACTCAACGCTGTGACGTAAACATGTACATAGATTTACGAGGCACCTCATTTCGTATGAAATTTGAAATCTTACGTATTTGTGCGCCATTTTTGTCTTATTATTAAACGTTATCGCGATTACAAATTGATTGGTATACAAATTTTTAGAGATAAAATATTGCGCTTGGAATGGTTGGAAGAATGAACTACTTGGCAGTATTTAGTTTCATCACGACATTCTAATATCACTTGTGTATTTTAAAAGCGAAACTACAATCTGTACTATTTACACGGTGCGAGAGAAATCCACAAAACAATCTGCATCAAGTCGCAGTGATATCAAAAAATTGGATTATCATCGATACAATAAAGCTCACATCGATACTACTAATTGCGTTAAATGTTCTGAGGATGTAAACGGACTCCGGGAACCAGCACCGGTTTACATTATATAATAAATATTGCACATACATACATACAGACGTGCACATCTAACAAACGAGTACGAAACCGTGGAGTCGAATAAGTTAACCTACTGTGAGGACACGAATACAAAACCTATTATATATTTAAAAATATCCATTCCTTAGGCCAATCGTTAATATAAATAAGAACAGCTTTTATTATTTGTGGCAAACTTACACTTTCGCTTAAACTAAAGTATTGGCACAAATAAAACATCAATCGAGGTATCGTAGCAGTCTCGAATACCTAACACAATAAATACATATAGGAAAGTCAGGGCGTAAACTAAGTACACAACTAAATACCCTCAGAACAGTTAATAACGTATCTATATAAAATTCAGTTCTTTAATAGGATTATTTTGGCATCTTTCACCGCATTACGGTCACACTACACTACACTCGGTGTCCGAGGGTGAGAGTACCTAATCCATTCTTAACATTTACGCGAATATTTGACATTTTAAATAAAACTATAATTTCAGATTTATTCGCGGATTTACTTTGGATTTTTCGTTATCCACATTTAAAGAAAACATAACTTTTACGACATCTAAAACTTTAGTCTCTCTCGTGACCATGATCGGTATAAAGCATTCGAAATCTAGAAGTAGAAATAAAAATAAATCCGCGAAATAATCCGAAAGGATAGTCTAATTTAAAGCATCTAATCCGTTGCGTCCGAACATAATAATTCGTCACAAGTACTAGTAATAATAAAATCCCTGCCGAACCTAAATTTCCTCCGGATTACGCACACTCGCGCCGTCCCGCACTGTCCCGCCGCGTCCCGCGCCCCGCGTCCCGCGCCCCGCGCCCCGCGTCCCGCTGCGACGCCTGCTTCGAACCGAAACTAAGTGGACTGAACTAATTCGAAGCTACTCATTCAAAAAAAGCCTTTAACTTCAACTTAAGGTATTGGACTGCGTTTAACGAACATATCGTCGCCCGTTTGTATTGAGCCTAAACATTAGTTTAAACTCACAGTTATAGCTGTCTAAAAGCACGGATGCGTCTGATAAAATCAGTATTTATCCTAAGGATCGTGTCGCAGTGTCCTCGGTAAAGGTATATTGACGACTTATTCGATATAGAACTTGTAAGTTAACCTATCGTAAGCTAAATACATTTAGAAAAATTGTAGGCAGTCTAACTAAACTTATTATCGATCGAGGCGTAATAAAATTGTGTACATAGACTATCAACAGCGATCCGAAAAAATATGAATAAGTCTCTTGATTTTTTTTAATAAATTTTAGTAAAATTTTTAAATAATTTTTTTTTTTGAAAAATTACATTCTATTCTATATTAAATGCTTTCAGATTAATTTAAATGCCGCCTAAAACGTGTCTAACAGTGTGTACGAACAATTTTATCATCCTCGCATCGACAGTACCATTACAACTTATCCGCTACGTCAACATTGTGGGTCTGACATGTCAGCGTTACTATATTTCAGTACTAAAATTGTGTATGATGCGAACATCGCACACGCAATCCGAGTGTTACATTACATACATGCATTATTCATATTATTTATATATAAACGTCACTAAATTGAGCATAGATAATTTTATCACTTTAAATATTTATTGTTGGATGTTGTTAAAAATGAATGGTTTATATGTAGGTGGAAACAATGATTGCGTGCGACATAAGTGTCTTGTAGTTGCGTTTTCACAAAACGACATACGGACATCATCATAGTTGAGTTGCTTAGACCGCCATAACATATGACGACAACCACCATCGATACACAAAACACATTATCTGTTAAACTTCGCCAAGACAATTAATATAACAGTTGATCTAAGCAACATCAACTCTTGCATCACTTACACAATTCCATTAACAACTAGTTAGCATATTCATTATGTATTAATGTGTATCGCGACTGATGAGGGGTTCGATGGGGAGAAGGCGATGTGGTCGAGGCCCTAGCACGTAGGGCATCTGGCGTATAGTGTATCATAGGGCTATCATGACTGACGAGGGTTTGAAGACGACGTGGTCGAGGCCCTAGCACTTAGGGCATAGAGTGTAGGGCCTATCACGAGGGGATTGAAGACGATGTGGTCGAGGCGCTCTAGCTCGTAGGGCATGGAGCATAGAGCCTATGACGAAGGCGATGGGGTCGAGACGCTCGGGCACGTCGGGCACTTAGGGCGCACGATACATCGTGTTGTGGCGGTGGCACAGCGGGAGGCTGGCCTGCTGCAGCTGGCTGAGCGTTGCCGCGTGGGGTAGGGCATGCCCGTGGCCTAGGGCACCGTGCGGTAGGGCAGCGTGTGCTAGGGCACCGTGGGCATGCGTGTGGGCGAGCGTCCCGTGCCCGTGCGGGTGAGCATGCGGCAGTGGGAGCGGGTGGTGCATCTGTAGGTGTTGCATTGATGCGCTCGTGTGCAGCATTTGCAGCTCAGGCGGCATGTGATATAGACCGGGGGTCTGTAAGGTAATTCATAAAGTTAATTCATATGATATATGTGTAAGTCTTAGTTTAAATTAACTAGCATTCTTATAAGAGTTAGGATTTACAAGTATTAATATACTATCTAACTTGATTATTAGACACAACTCTATAAAACATAATTATTAAGCAAGTAAATATTTGCCCTATGAATAATTCCTTAGAAGTCGATTTTAATGCTTTAAAAATGACAAACGGCCATATAAATTACCATCTCCTGAATACAATAGGGTTCCGTGGCAAAAAAAAATGGAATCGCTGGTGTAACGTGGTACATACGTGATGCGCGTGCGCGTGTGCGTGTCGGTGGGGCGGCAGGGAGGGCCGGGCTCAGTAGGCCGATGCCTCCTTGTACTCGGAGTTGTCCATTGTGAAGAAGTCCTCCAGTTTCCACTGGAGGGTCTCGAAGGTCGGCCGCTTCAAGGCGTCCTTGTTCCAGCACTCGGTCATGATGTCGTAGAGCGCCGCCGGACAGTTGGGCGGGCACGGCATGCGGTAGCCGTGCTCCACTTGGTGCAAAACTTCCGCGTTCGACATGCCTGGGCAGGGATCACACCAATTATATGATAAATATTTGAATATACTATTAATCATTATTAATTAGTTTGTGGAGTGTGTGTAGGAATCACAAGTTATATAATTCTATACTTATTACTAATCGCATCCCGTAGAAAGAAATTAAATTGGCTTAGTTCAGGATACTCTACTTTCTTCAATTAAGTTAAATGGTTGTCTTAAATTATGAAATTATAATTTTTTTGAAGTTTTACTTCTTTTGGGACGTTTGGAAAAAAATATGAGAGTAAAATTTTTACGATGCGCGCGCACACCGACAACCAAAAAGCAACATGATGAAGTTAACTGATCACTGTTTGTTGCCATGGTAACCGTTGTTATTGTCTGACAAATGATATATAATATTATTATATCCTTTCCATTTATTATATTCTATAATTATATGATGGTAATATGCCTTATTTATAAATTTATCATTCCTTTTACAAACAGAAGCGTGACATGAAATCTTAAGCTATTTTTGTTCTGTTACGCCAAAGTAGTATAACTTATTACGTGCGCACATAAGTACACACACATCTTTTGTTTTTAATATAATATTAAACAACATATATATCTTACCTAAATTTCAACAATTCAATCAATTAAGAATAAGATTTATACATAACAAAAAAAAGTACCTGGATATGGTGTCCGGCCGTATGTCACCAGTTCCGTGAGGAGAATACCGAAAGACCACACGTCGGATTTGATCGAGAATTTGCTATAGTTAGCCGCCTCGGGTGCAGTCCATTTGATCGGGAATCGAGCGCCTACGCGAGCTTCGTACTCATCCTCCTGAATATTAAAAAAGAGATATAAGGTTAGAGGTGTATAACTTTCCCAAAAAATAAAACACCGACATTCAGAACATTAAAAAATTTAATAAAAACTGATTTCTTGGCACTAAAAAGTAAAAAATAAGTGAAAGAGGGTTTTCATTAATTAGAGACACCTAATCAGATATTTTCTAAGTTGGTTCCAGCCGACAATGCTTTAAGGTATAAATATCTAATAGGTAAACATGACAAGGTATGTGTGAACTGTAATTATGATAGTTAAAATATTATACAATCTAGAAATCGGCGAACGTATTATGTACATAAAAAAATAAATAAAAAAAGACGAACATGAGACCGAACCTCCTCCTTTTTGGAAGTCGGTTAAAACCCCGAATACGGGGATAGAAACACATTCTAAATATATTTCTTTTATTACATAGAAATTTTTGTTCTTTAGAGAATTCGACGTCGTGACGTGAGACGTCACATAGTCTCTAGCTAGCGGACGATAAGTATCTCGTACATCTAACAATACCTCATTTATCAAATTATGTTACTTGTAAAATAATTATAAATAGTATAAAATTTGAATTAATTTACTAAATTTAAGATTAAATACAAAGTGTATAGATAGATAAACAAAAGTGAAGCCAAAGCAACCTAGTGTGCTTATCGAATTCAAAGTTAATGTGAACCGTATATTTAACATATGAATAAATTAATAATATTTAAAGTGTTAGTCACTGTATTTTTCGCGTGCTGTCTGTTACATTCTTTTTTTAGTTTGAGAGTAAAGTATGCATAATTTGATTACTTGAATTCGACTACATCCTGGCGTAGTTGAGGGTGTATATATATATATATGTATGTATGTATTTAAAAATTATATATATGTAGTGTATCAACTATCTGGTATCCATAACACAGGCCTCGTAGCTTACCATGGAACTAGATGGTGGTGTGTGTTGATGTCCCAACATATTTATTATAAAAATAATAATAATATGTTGGGTTGGATATATATGTATTTGTCAATTCACCGCTTAAAGTACCACATAATAAATATAATATGTAATTCGTCACGATCAGCATGAGTGTAATGTTCTATATAATATATTCTACAAGCTTAGTTAAGTGTGGGGTTATTTATACCTTTTAATAGTGTTTTAGTTGGTATTTATTGGAATTGTAGTAAAATATTATAATAAAAACGTATCATAAATTTGCAACGTATATACTACAATTATTCTATATTTATACATGTCACACAAGAAAACAAAAGAATTTAATGCAAAATGCAAGATATATGCACATCAATATTGATAACAAATCAAAATGTTGTCACATAGAACACTCGTAATAATGACGCAAATGTAATTATAATATATTCTTAGACTTTAGACTATAAGATGCGGTTTTACACGAGATTTGCGTCACGTGCGGAGGCGTGCGATAAAGTGATAACATTTTATGCTTTACTAAAGATGTCATGTGACGTAATTTATGCATAATATAATCACACTTATATAAATTAAAATGTGTCTTCTGTTAATTCCAAGTAGGCGCACTGTTACTTTCACTTATTTACGAGTATTTATTTACATTTTCATAATTAATTTTTAAACGTTAATCTTAAACTAGCCTTTGAAAAGATTTTCCTTTTTCCTTAAATACTCGTCGAGGAGAATAATAACTACAATTTATACTAATTAATTAAACATTTTATACTAAGTACCAATATAGGAAACTAATACTATGGAATTTTAAAATAAGCACTGTTTGTTTAACAAGGAAAAACCTCATTGGTTCAAGACCTAGAACTCTTTATTTTTAACCATTATAAAGCTAAAATTTATTTCTACTATTTTTATTATAGACTAGCATTGCCCGCGGCTCCGCCCGCGGTCAGATAACCAAAAACCAAATTCTTAGGTTTTACATATTAGTATAATCTTACGTTGCAGTTTTTGTATTTTTTCTCAGAAATGAGACATTTTCCCGTGGTAAAAAGTATCCTATATGTTGACCCAGATAACCAGCTATCATAATACCGAATTCCATCAAAAATTCTGAAAACTATGGATTCGGCCTCAGTATCGATAATAATGACAATTTCAATAAGATTTTCCAAAAAATATTTAATGTACAGATTCGGCTTAGTTACAATTTTATTATATGTATAAATTAAAGTTTGATTTAAAGCTACTTTTAGTCTAATCAAAATGATAGACATATATACATATTAACATACACGCAAAGAGCATCTTTACATATTTGGAATAAATGTAACTAAAACGATAGATGGCAAATTATAATATTATATTTGCATTATAAATAACATCTTTGCTTATTACAATAATGTGTTATTTATTTCCTATGTTACAGAGCAAGAATGCAATGGTGAAATATGATTTTATATGTAAATATAATTTATGGTAATGTATGTTTGTTTGATGGGATGTTCTTATAGTGGTACTTACAGATTTCTATATAGAGTACGAAGTCGGATTTCACGTAGAATTTTTTCACTAAATATAGATATTCAGTTAACTTCTAGTACACAGAATTTTTGTGCATATTTTTCTTTACATTAGACGCGGATATTCAAAAATTTGCAAATCTCGGTAAGGTCAGTCTTACCCAAAAAGGAGACCATTCTATTTTTTCTTATACGCCGACATTCGTTTGTACTGCCTTGTTGTACAGACAAAACTTTAAAAAAGTTAATTAAATGCATCGTGTGACATAACCTTTAATAAAGGACACACAGATTATAATCAAGTTGATATTTAGCAATCGCTATCGCTAATGAGTAAACTAAAAAAATGAATAGGAATATCCTATGCTTTACGCCATTGTCGAAATATGTCATAGATATATTATATCTAATATATTTTTCAGATTTCTATTAACTATAACGTTTGCAGGCAGCCATATTGGCTTTAGTCAGAAAATAGACACGAAATCGACGTGCCGAATAGAAAAAGCTATGTTTGGTGCATGGTAGTTTTGTGTCGGACAAGTAAATAGTTGAGTTATGAACAACTCAGTAGAAAACTTGTGGTATCTATTAACGGCACTAAACATTGTGGTATGGGTTTTGCCACCCAGTGTGATTAACCTCAAAGTGAAATGAAGTGAGCTAGAATGTTGTGGACAAACGGCTTTTGCTTAGTTTTCTTTGCCTTGTTAAGAATAATGACGTTTGGACTGATTTTTCTCCGCCATTATTGTTTTGGCCTTGCGATAACAATAACTAATTAAAATTGCTATCTGACCGCGAGTATCTACTGATGAATAATTTAGATAATGCACTATTTTTATTTAAGATTCTGGTGAACAATCCTATGACGTTATAGATTAAGATGTGACTTGGTCCTTGAGATGTATCCTGCCTCCACGTGAGCTAGCTAATTGTATATCTTAATACATTCATTTGAAGTAAATATATATTAATAATGCGGTTGTAAATTGTGATTTAAAGTGTCCGAATATAAAGTTTTGTTAATGATAAATTAATTAGTGCTATATTATCAAGTATATTTAATCAATTTCAAATCAGTATGCAGACGACGAAATTATCAGAAACATTTTGATTTATTATCATAAAGTAAGATAACACACGTACAACGAAAATTGGGAATATATGTGAATATATTGACTGCACAAGAACACACGAATACGAATAGTAAATATGATAATATTAGAGACAGATCTTATCTACTTTATACTTTCTAAACCTAACTTTAAAACCGACGTCGAACCAATCCATAAAAGTCTTATCAAACAAAACACAGTAAATCAAGCAAATCATACAATTTAACACTAATATTACCTTAATAAGTCTCGCCAGTCCAAAGTCGGCTATCTTGACGATATTTGCTTCAGCGACGAGCACGTTCCTCGCGGCGAGATCACGATGTATGTAGTTCTGCGATTCAAGGTACGCCATGCCGGCCGCAATTTGAGCCGCCATGTCGATAAGCGTTTGTAGTTTTAGTCCACGACCTTTACCTGTGAAGGTATAAAAGATTTTTTTATAATTACTAATTATCGCCCGTGACTGTACGTAAATTTCATAACAACAATGTACGTATTGTATGTAACGAAATAAGCTTTCACATTTTTGAAATTCATACTAATTCGTCGATCCATTAGTGTAAAGAAGTCACAAACACACCTGCACAGTACACATACTAAATTTCGATATCAAAAATGAATATTAAAGTTATTTTCATTTTCAAATTAATTCTTTGCAATTGTTGTGTCATAAGCCAGCATTAATTAATAACACTCATAATAATTAATTACAATAATTAACTCGTATCTCATAATACAGGAAAACCCATAGAAATACAAAATTTCATTACCTTGTAAGTATTCCGAGAGAGAGCCGTTTTTCATTAATTCAGTGATGATGTAAATCGGTTCTTCGAGAGTACACACAGCGTACAATTGAATAAGTTTGCTGTGTCGAAGTTTTTTCATTATCTGAGCCTCTGCCAAAAAGTCTTTCGGGTCCATTGTACCCGATTTGAGTGTTTTAATAGCGACAGGTGTTGTGTTGTTCCATAAGCCTTCCCAAACTTCACCGAATTGTCCATGCCCTAGTTTCCGGACGAATTTCAGAGACAAACGGTCTATCTCCCACTGATCGCGTGTTCTATGGGAAAGCCCTTCTGTGACTGGTTTCTCCACCTGTAAATTAACATTCGAAAAATAAAAATAGCGAAAGACTTCAACGAGTATAATGTTATAGACTAAATATAAAGTAACAATGGACCGTAAAATTACAATTGTTACAGCATGGTAAATCAAGTCCTAGTAAATTGGCACATTATATATGTATGTAGAAAACTTTTACTCGCACTCAACGATGTATTCAAGGCTCATCATGTTATGAATTATTATATGATGCTATGTAAGTAATTGGTTAACAAAATATATCATACATGTCACAAGTTCAGGCTAGTGTCAATGGTCACAAAATAGATAATCTGTGGGTTGAAACTGACTGTACAGACTAGTGTAGACAGACAGGCGACATATAAAGACTGTAATCTGAGAAGTAAATGTAATTTTTAATTCACAACGCGTTGTAAGTCGAAACCGGCGGTCGGCGGCGACGGTGGCAGGCCACCGCGACCACTCGTCTATGTCTGTTATGACGGCATTCTATCGTGATTGATCATTTTAAAGTTATTAATAAAAATGCTTATGAACTTTGTTTACTTAATACGCCAATATTATATCAATAAAAGCTGCAGGTTTTTATTATTGTTCACAAATATTCTACAACTTCAAGCTTTTCCGATTTAAAAATAGCTAATATAACATTATAAAGTATAGATTTTTGATAAAATAGATAAGACAGTATTTCTATATTTAGATTGTATAGTTTGCCATATATAGCAATGTTGGCTTATTAAAAGTCTACGTGAGGATGCTCCAGTATGCAAAATGGTATCGTAAATAGCGTAGTTGATGTAATCACACTCTGAGCTTGGCAACTCGAATTGATGCGAATTGGGCGAAACTATACATTCTGTCACATTGACGAACTGTGGCAAAAACTATTATTTGCATACCGACAAGTAGAGCCTCATTGTTCCTTCAGTTTATAATGAAAAAGAAAACTTTGTTTACAGATTTCATTGTATCTATTATTTGTAGTAATTTGCTTTTTTGTACATAATCTTTAATAACCTGCATGCCATAATATAATTTTTTTATGGTTCATACTATACTATATGATACACAAGTAGTTATACATACGTACATACATATATAATATATATGTACACAAAGTTAAGGTACACACCCTAAGAGCTGTGATAATTAGTAAAATTCGAACAATTTCTTATTAAAAAAAGTGTATAAGAAAAACATTTTTCGAGGAGTTTGAATTACGAAACATTATGCATTAAGTGAATATTTTAAAATGTATCCGATAACTAGTTAAAATTATTCAGAATCCAAAATTTCTTGGAAGTTAAATATTGACTTTCCTCAAGCAGGTACAGGTGAGTGGTTAAACCAGTTGATGTGTGGATATATGTAGAGTACCACACCTGTTATCTGATGGATTGCCCGACTATCTAATTCATTAGATTAATTACTCAAGACAGCTGAAAGTGATCTCGCCAGGTATTTTAAACGTTGTCATTTCTATTTCACACTATAACTTTTCGCTAATATTCATTCAAATTACGTAAGATTTGTTGAAGAATATTTTTGTAGACTTTATTATAATACTAATACGTAAATAATTAAATATAACCTTCATTTCGTATTCGAAATTCTTCGACAAAGGATCTTTAGCCTGTAACGGGACATTTAATATAATAAAATTACAAACAGATGATAGCATATTTGGGTTAATGAATCAATTTGAATAAGTTTTATGATATTTTGCTCAGCGACTAAGAAAGTACCTGTTAGGTATATAGTTATGTCAACCATACTTTTAGTGATTGTAGTTTTGTAACTTACACGTATTAAATGCTTTAAAGAACAAAAAATGGGAAAAAATATGATCATATTTAAGGACAAAGAAATACGATATTTTGAATAATTTCACTTGAATAATTCACAGTGCATTACTAAACACTAGGTGGTGCAATAGCGATTGGCTTCGAAACCGCATAGTGGTTGAGAAATGTGAATCTAAATATACACAAGCAACTATGTAATTTCATTATCCTACAAACATATCTGCAGTCATGATAAAGAATAACACGTCATTTATGTTATACCGTCAGAACTCAAGAGTTCTCTAAATAAAACAAAAAATATATATTATAATTAGACAAGTATTTACAGCTTACATCATTTTGTGTAAAATTAACATAAATAAAATCTATATTAATATTATAAATGTTTGTTTGAACGCGCTAATCTCAGAAACTACTAATCCGATTTGAAAAGTTCTTTTTGCATTAGATAGCCCGTTTATTGAGAATGGCTGTAGGCCATATAACATCGTGCTATACCCAAGGGAGCGGAGCAGTAATCATAAATGTCAACAAATCGGCCAGACTTCCATACATTATTGTAAAACATGTTTAAATACACCTAGTCTATACATATAATGAAATTGTAACTAAGCCGAATCTGTACATTAAATATTTTTTGGAAAATCTTATTGAAACAGACAGTATTATCGATACAGAGACCGAATCTATAGTTTTTAGAATTTTTGTCTGTGTGTCTGTCTGTTACCGCATCACGGAATAACCACTGGAGGGATTTCGATGAAATATGGTGATAACTGGTTATCCGGGTCAATATATAGGATACTTTTACCGCGGGAAAATATCTCATTTCTGAGAAAAAAAATACAAAAACTGCAATGTAAGAGTATACTAATGTAAAATAATGTAAAACCAAAGAATTTGGTTTTTGTTCATCTGAACGCGGGCGGAGCCGCAGGCAATGCTAGTATATAATATGATTCTTTGTAACGTTGTATTCTTTATAGTGTTCTGATTGTAAGAAAAACATTTTGTACGTAATTCAGAACAGAATATACCTATATTAAAAAAACGTAACTATTTTTAGTAGTTATAAAAAGATTAGGTTTGATTCATATATGTTAGGTATTAATTACTTCAAAGCTTAAGTATTACCAACTTCAAAGAACTCCTTCAGGTTGAACTTGAAAGTTTCAAGGAGGCTATATCTTAATTTAATTTATGTTACCATAATATTCTGCGTCACAGTGCGACACGTTAGCGTGTAACTATGTCAATATTAGCATATTTGTTTCATCTATCAAATAGAATGACTCCTTCGGGGTTTTACTTTTAACGAATTACTATGGCGAAAGATCGAAACTTTAAAGCATGAAAGTGAATTTGAATATCAGATAGATACGTTATAAATTACACGCTTATTATTTCTATAACAGAATATATTATTATACATTTTATATAGGGCCAATACTTATTCTTTTGTCCAGGGTAATATATTTCAATCATATAAAATAAAAAAAACTGAAGAATGGAAATTAAGATCTCCGATAAATTGCAACTTTTAAAATACAAAGACAGAAATAAAGTGGCACAGAAAAAATCTACTAAACAATAGAGTTCATTAAATATACGTCATTTGTTCATTTAATAGCAACACAATACAAATCAATTAACAAGTTATTTTCACAATGGCCGAGTTTTCTTTGATACATTACTAATAATGAATGAAAAATATTTTTTATAACAAAAATTATTTACACACTTGAAAAATATTTTTTAATTTCCAGTTTATCTTTTTTACTAATTTTTTCAGATTTTTTGTCTTAAATCATAAAAAGAAATTTAAATTTACGTACAGAAATGAAAAAAAAACTTTGTACAGTTAAACATAAAACGACAACTTAATATACCTATAAAACATTGATCGAAATGCTAATTCACACATTTATGAGAATAAAATCCTATTATACAATGTGTTATACAATCCTCAGTCATTCAGATAATAACAAGAATCGACCTTTTGAATAAATTTTTGAGTTCTTTGAATAACATCGATATAGAAATATAACATGTACCTATCTATACATATAACAAAATTGTAACTAAGCCGAATCTGTATATTAAATATTTTTTGGAAAAATCTTATTGAAATAGACATTATTATCGATACAAAGGCCGAATCTATAGTTTTTAGAATTTTTGTCTGCTGTCTGTCTGTTACCGCATCACGAGAAAACCACTGGAGGAATTTTGATGAAATTTAGTGAGATGATACCTGGTTATCCGGGTCAATATATAGGATACTTTTACCGCGGGAAAATATCTCATTTCTGAGAAAAAAATACAAAAACTGCAATGTAAGAGTATACTAATGTAAAATAATGTAAAACCAAAGAATTTGGTTTTTAGTCATCTGAACGCGGGCGGAGCCGCGGGAAATGCTAGTTATATATACAATTCTAATATATTATATAAAAAACTTATAACGAAATATTTTTGCCTTTTAAGTGAATAAAAGAAACTAGGCATTCAAATCTAATCAATGGCGGTCATAAAAAATACAATGACAAAGTGCTCTTACGTTTAAATAAGATTTGTTGCCTGCGATCAAAAGATTATAAGTTACTTTAAAGTAATTAATTTCATTTCTTGATATTTTGAAGCACGAGTTCGAACGCTAGTTATTAACTTTTTGTAAAAATCCTCGTATGCGCTGAGTTATTATTAGGTTTCCGGTTCTCCGGTAATACAAAAAGACGAAGAAAAATTACGAAGAATATTCTTCAGCGGTTACGAGAACGTTATTTTTACATTTACTGTAATTATAACAATCGATTGGTAGTTTATTTCGTAACTGGTTAATTTAGCGATTATGTATGGGTAGATTTTTTCGGAAACAAAGTTTTCAATTAATGACTTATCGATCATAATGGTGTAATATTTAATTAACTTATAAAAGTATAGCCCGAATGGTGCCAATGGAACGCTATTACTAAGCCTCCGCTGTCCGTTGTCCGTCCGTCAGTCCGTCTGTCGGGGGGTTGTATCTCATGAATCGTAAAAGGTAGAGAGTAGAAATTTTCACAGAGTATAATAATAATATTCTATTGCAAACACAAAAGAAGACAAAAACAATACAATAACAGGAAAGTGTACAAGAGGCGGCCCTGTCGTTAAAACCGCGATTTCTTCCAGGCAACCTTTAGGTGTAGGAAATAGCAAAGTGTGAAGTGAAGGCAGAGGTGTGAACATCAAATTATAAATAAAATGATATACGTATACACATATACATACATATAATATTATATATACGTATATAAAGAAAAATACATTAGGAAGGTATATTATATAAATTATATAATATGTAAATGCTTTTTTTAAAAAATAATATCAATAGATGGCAAAATATATGTAAATACACAAACGTAATAGGCAAGAAATATTTTAACACTAATAAGGACAGTAGTTATATATATTACATACACATACTAAAATAACAATAATATCGTAACAGGAAAAAAGGATTTAAAAGTGTATAAACTATAAAGTGTTCTTTTAGACACTTTTTAAAAATCGTTAAGAGTTTTTGCAAACCTTACATCTCGGGGAAGGTCATAATATTAAAGGAGTTGCTATAAAAGGAAGAGGAGTGGGAAGGGATTTTTAGAATTAGGTTTTGATCGAAGATTGAAGGCGAGAATGGGAATCACCAAGAAGTTCAAAAAACTCTTTAAGGTAATGTGGAATGGACGGATCGAACAGAATACAGTAGACGGAGAATATGAGTATTTTTGCGAAGACGGATAGGGAGCCACTTGAGTTTGTATTTCTATTGCCGCTACAACAACAAATAATAAGAATAAATAAAAAACAAAATACTAGAAACATTTTTTTAACGTTCGTAATCGATCATCGAAGTTAATCTATACTAATATTACAAAGAGGTTTGTGAGTTTGTGATGTTGTAGGGGGTAATCTCTGGATCTACTGAACCGATTTAGATGAAATTTGGTAAGAAGATAGTTTGAGACGATGGGAAGGACATAGGATACTTTTTATCCCGGAAATAATTCCTTAAGGGGGTGAAAATTTGGATGGAAAGTTTGTATGGGGAATCAAGATAGGGACGAACCCGAGCTAAGCGAGGGTCAGTCGCTAGTATACTAAATACATAGTCATATTAATAAAAAGTACATGTACGATGGTACGGAACTTTGCGTGTGCGAATCCGACTCGCACAAGACGGATTTTATTAACCGTTAAGATTTAAAGCATTAATTTGTTCAAATATATTTTTTTAGTTTACATTGTCAATATATTTATGGATGTACAGTTGAAAAATTATCGTTAAGTTTATCTGTAAAGGATATTTTTCTTTAAATATAAAGGTATTTGAATCATTTAAGATAAACTATATTATGTGCATAACAAAACTTACCTAGTATTTCATTTAAAATTCCTAATCTAGTTTAAATGGGAAAAAATCATGTTACAATAAAAAAAAAAATGATTCGTACATGAAAATATCAGAGGTGCGAGACCCGGGATTTGAACCCGCTTAACTCGGTTTCCCAAGCGAGCGCGTTACCACTGGGCTACCACTGCCTAATATCTCATTATATAATGATTATTTAATGATATTGAATCTATTTATAGTTGAGGTAATGTAATATTAGTAGATACCTGTAAGATTGCCGTTAATTTAGCAAAAAAAAAACGACTAGGTGGTTCTGAGAGAAGTTGGTTCTAGCTTATGCCTTATGCGGTAAAATCTAAGCTACAGTGAGTACTGAACAGAATAATGAACGACATACAAAAAAACGCTTAACTATATATTCATTATTTATTATAGATGGATTATGTAGGAAAAAATCTGTCAAAAAAATTTACAGTTAATAAAATAGCATAGATACAATGCCTTAATTTGTACAAAAATAACATCTTAGTAGGTATATGTTAAAAACATTTATTATGTCTTTAAATGGTTTTTAATAAGCTACTCGCGAATGACCTATTTCTAGGAATCAATTAAATTAAATCCTTTCCTTATATAAGTATAATTGTTGCATGTTAACGGAAACTGATGTAAAGTAAAAACAATAATCTACACATATAATAAAATTCTAACTAAGCCGAATCTGTACATTAAATATTTTTTTAGAAAAATCTTATTTCAATAAGACATTAACGATACAGAGGCCGAATCTATAGTTTTTAGAATTTTTGTCTGTCTGTCTGTTACCGCATCACGGAAAAACCACTGGACGGATTTTGATGAAATTTGGTATGGTGATAGCTGGTTATCCGGGTCAGCATATAGGATACTTTTTACTGCGGGAAAATATCTCATTTCTGAGAAAAAATACAAAAACTGCAAGGTAAGAGTATACTAATATGTAAAACTTAAGAATTTGGTTTTTGGTCATCTGAACTCGGGCGGAGCCGCGGGCAATGCTAGTTAAATATTATATTATAAGTATTAAATGTCTTTCACTGATAAACTAAGTACCTACCTTAAAAACCTAAGAAAAAACTAAGTAACTAAGCACTTTATCTTATTTGAGTACCTAATATAGATAAAATGTTTTATGATCGTGTAATATAATTTGAGAGCCAATGCCAAAATTTTGTTAAGTGCCAGTTGCATTTGCCGAACGAACGAGAAAGTGGATAATAAGTAGAGCTTTATCTGAAAAGTAAAAGTTTGCACGGAACGCACACGGACGTCATGATTAATGTTTTATGCATATACCTATATGTAATGTTTTATGTAGATATAAATAAATAAATGGAGCAAATGAAATGATTACGTATATCGTCATTAAATAAGAATTTGTAAAGATAAATACATAATTGCTACGTGATGAAGCATGTACCTACGTCTTCTCGTATTATTTATGGGTTAGGAATTTACACGTGCTCAATGAGAAAAAAATGTCTGGTATATTCGCAAATTGACGAATCTGGATGTGAACAAAAGCCCTTATATCTTGTGTTATTATTATAAAATACTTAACTTCATGTTGATTGCATTTTGCCTATTCATAACTTTTGTAATATCAACAATCGATAATAATAAAAAGTGCATTAGTAAGCAAGTGCTAATGATGCATTTGAACTAAGTATGATGTGTGCTTTACACGCAAGTGGACCCTAAAGGTTTCTGCATTACTCGTAGCATCTCCTTGTTTACTTCACAAAAGTCAGTATATATTAACATATAACCTCGTATATTAAAAGAATAAATAAATAATTTTGTTTTAAAGATGTCGACAGTAAAATGTTTAATATCAATTATAAATAAAACAACTGGCAAGTAAAAAATTTAGACACGTCGCTGGCACAGTGAAAACTAACAGGATCCGACACAAAACCATATGGTCGCGTCCAGGAAAGGGCTTGCCTTTCGGTGAATTTAAAGCAGACCCGACTCGTTCAATAATGCCTCATGAAATAATTCTCACGACGAACAAAGGTGTCCATTGGTGAACCGTAACTTTTACGGCCGTCCCGATATTGAATTTTGCGATTTATGCACATTCATTATGTTTATTATGAATGACATTTTTATTACAATTACCTTGGCATAAAATTGGAATCTATTGTCATTTGTTAGAATCAAACATTTTATAATTTGTAGCCGTCTCATATATTAAATGCCTCTGGATTATGATTTTAATTAAATTGCAGGTATCGTGTATTTCGATATTTATACTATAAACTAGCATTGCCTGCGGCTCCGCCCGCGTTCAGATGACCAAAAACGAAATTCTTAGGTTTTACATATTAGTATACTCTTACATTGTGTTTTTGTATTCTTTCTCAGAAATGAGATATTTTCCTGCAGTAAAGAGTAATCTATATGTTGACCCGGATAACCAGCTATCACCACACCGAATTTCATCCAAATCCCTCCAGTGGTTTTTCCGTGATGCGGTAACAGACAGACAAAAATCCTAAAAACTATAGATTCGGCCTTTGTATCGATAATAAAGACATTATTTCAATGAGATTTTCCAAAAAATATTTAATGTACAGATTCGGCTTAGTTACAATTTTATTATACATATTTATAGATAATGAAATTATTATATTTGCAATATTTTAAATTATAAATTGAAACACGTGTATACGTTCCAAAGCAATTTAAATAGAAATTGCGTATATAGTAGGAACATGTATATTCCCCCCCAACGTGCGTTCACCTTGTCGTGGTGGGGGGGCTCAGTAGTGCCCGGCAACCCAACCGGGCGCGAAGCCAAGAAACGCACAGGGAGGTGGCCCACTTCTGTGGGCGGTGGGAGGCGGCCCTCTTCGGAGGGCGGTGTACCATGCGGGTTGCTCCTGGTACTTCTCTGATAGCAGAGTGGACCTTGGAGCAACCCCGTGGTTGTTGTGGTCTGCTTCGGCAGACCTGCCGTCGGGGCGTCGTAGTTGAATGCGTAAGCGATCCTGCGACGCCCCATTAAGACGGGGGAAGGCTTTGTTGGGTTTTAGTGGGTAGTACTGGTTTTGCCGGTGAGTCCCACACCTCGTGCGTAAATGCATTTCCCAACGTTAAAAAAAAAAAAGGAACATGTATATTAATTACATTACACAAATACGCTATAATGCAAATAATCGTTTTTTTTGTTTGAGATAAAATCTAAAATACTCAAGTCTTGGCGAGGATTCACTAACATTGTAGAGTTCTTCTGCCTTTAGAAAAAAGTTTATATCGGTGATCAAATAAAAGGAGCTTAATAGCCAACATCGCACTAGTAGGGTTATAAGTAACATTCCAGGCACGCATCGTATCCGAGGAATGTATTGCTCAAGAGTTAGGTATTACTAATCGTCCCTTGGCTTCTTTGCTCGAGTCGAAACAAAAAGCTAGTAATTTGTTCTTAGCTATAATCTGAAGAACCTTTTTCAATTTATTATCTATAAATATAATAAAATTGTAGCTAAGCCGAATCTGTACATTAAATATTTTTTGGAAAATCTTATTGAAATAGACATTATTATCGATACAGAGGCCGAATCTATAGTTTTTAGAATTTTTGTCTATCTGTCTGTTACCGCATCACAGAAAAACCACTGGAGGGATTTTGATGAAATTTGGTAAGGTGATTGATAGCTGGTTATCCTAGTCAACATATAGGATACTTTTTACCGCGGGAAAATGTCTCATTTCTGAGAAAAAATACAAAATCTGCAATGTAAGAGTATACTAATATGTAAAATCTAAGAATTTGGTTTTTGGTCATCCGAACACGGGCGGAGACGCGGACAATGCTAGTTTTATATTATTATAAAACTAGCATTGTCCGCGCAATAATTAAACGTTATTATTAAACACTTATGTGTTTAATAATAACGTTTAATTATTTTTCTTTGGGAGATAATAATGATTCAATATTGATTACGGGGATAACTTTCACATATTATACATAAAGGTTTTACTCATGATAATGTTAATTTAAAACCTTAGTTCTATTGTAGAAACGGTCCAAAGAGGTTATGGCCTAGAAACCAAATGCATTTGCAATTTCGTTTTATTAATCTGCATTGCTGGATTGTTCCGGCTCCGGTGCGATGCAATATAGAGTGCATGCATTCCATGTTATTCAGGCCTTACAATTTTTAAAAGTATATGTTAGATTATGTAGAATAATGAATAAAATGAAAGTTAAACGAATTTTATGTTTCTACAGCGCGGCGTAATTCATTTTTGTAGGAGTAAATCGATATTATAATTGTTTGTCCTAATTGTTTTATTTTAAAAATTTGGATAAGAGCGAATCTGACTTGCACACAGAGGTTACCGTAGCATGAAGCATTAAAATAAACGATATTCGCAAAAAAAAAATTCTGATGTAATTACAACTTTACTTTTTTCGGATTTTTCCCTTTACTAGTTCTATAAAGACATTGTCTCTTGCCAAATTTCAAGATTCTAAGTTAATGGGAAGTACCCTAGTGTGTTGTACTCTTGTAAGTGTCAAAATATGCGGCATAACCAACAGTATTTTTTGATGGCGTTGATTGAGAAATTTGATGTTTTTACATCGCTGAAGGTCAAAGGAATTAACCTGAGTATTTGATATTCATTTCAACTTGTTATCTCCACGCGTTCCTGAGAAAAAGGGTCTTGACAGACAGACAGACGGTCAACAAAATGATCCTACAAGGGTTTCTTTTTTCTTTTGATGATCTTATGGACACTTAATAACGGTTAAAAGTAGTGAAAGTTGGTAAAAATCTTACCTGTACACACGGCTTACTAAGCGAGACGCAGAGACCGTCAGCATCTTTGCTATAGTGCTCGACAAGCTCTTGGAGTGTTCGGAAAGTGGTGCGGCGCGCGATGAAGAAGCCACCCTCGTCTAGCTGTCTGATGCGATAGTGCTTCACCGTGTCACCGTCTCGAACTAAGGAACATATGCTTTACTTAGTAAACCCTTATCATCTTAAACGTTATAAAGCATTGTTATTTCGTTTTTGATGATAATGTGTACGGATTCATAATGTTAAAATAACTTTATCATTATAATAAAATTCTTATTAACAATTACAAAAAGTACAGTTGAAA
This sequence comes from Brenthis daphne, assembly GCA_947093115.1. Lineage (NCBI taxonomy): Eukaryota > Metazoa > Arthropoda > Insecta > Lepidoptera > Nymphalidae > Brenthis > Brenthis daphne. The sequence goes on along the minus strand of OX352471.1, from coordinate 31,099,361 downwards.
TGAAGTAATAGACTTTACTAAAAGTAATTATTGCAATAATGCAATAATTCAAAAGAAAAGTACACAACTCTCTAGCCCATAAATATATTTGTGCAGAAAACACCTTTATTATTATTTTATTTATTTCTTTGTTACTGCATGAAATAAGAATAAACAAATTTGGTTATAATATAACTTACAAGTATTGTCAATTTGTTGTCTTGAAACATACCTACATATATTGTTTGACAATGAATAATATATAGCTATCCGTGGGAAAACTTTGGCAAGAACAAAATTGTTATACATCTAATGCGTATACGAGTCCACCCAATATTTTTTACACCATTGAAGTAAAGACGTTATTCAAATCAATGCGCATCCAGAGAACCTGAAGATATTTGGAGTTATGTATCTTCCATTCCAAAAAGACGCACATTTAGAATACCAAGTACTCTGTTGCTGTATTTCCTGTCCAAATAAAATTCATGTCAATGACTTAATACACTAAGGAATTCGACGAATATGTTTTTTTTGTCTCCAAAGGTGACGATGGTTGAAACATTGCCGTTATCATTAAATTGATCATTCTTCGTTTAAAATAAAAATGCAATCGCGATTTATTTAATTACTTGTATGTGCGCATTGTTTTCTAGAATTATGTTATGTAAACTTCTAAGAAATGATTTTTATTGTGCAAATTAAAATAAAAATTATTGACATAGACATTCAACAGCTCATAGGATATAAAATTACAGGGTATATCATTTGTGGTTACGTATCACACAATAACATAATGCTAATTACAGTTAATTACAAAGGAAGTAAATATAAATAATCAAGGTATAAAAAATATTCTGTAGTATAATATTATAATATAACCACCATGAATCGTGATGGTATTGTATAGACTACACATTTATAATGTAAAGAACAATAGAAAAAAACTATGTTATTGAAGGTATATATTGTAAATTAAATATGCTAAAATTTCTACAGTACATAGAATATTATCATATGGGCAGTAATACTTTCTTAGATTTACGCGAATATTTGACATTTTAAATAAAACTATCTTTTCGGATTATTTCGCGGATTTATTTTGATTTTTGGTTCCCGACGTTTCGAATGCTTTATAGCAATCATGGTCACGGGAGAGATTGAGGTGTTAGATGTCTCGAAGGTATAGTTCTTACAGACAGCCTACCCACAAATAACAAAATGAAAAATTGCACCAAGTACCTTACAATATTTTATAACTTTAAACATATTTATAATTTTAATTAGTTTTATAATTCTATATAATAGCAATTGAAACGTCGGGAACCAAAAATCATAATAAATCCGCGAAATAATCCGAAAAGATAGTTTTATTTAAAATATGGGCAATAACTTCGAATATCATTTTAGTATTCTTTTTTAATTTACAACTATCGATTAAAGTTAGATATACATATAAATAATATGAGTTATAATATTGAAAATTTATCAAATAATATCACCTATTTTTTTAACAGTAAGTACGCAGTACCCCAAGTGCGAAATAGATCTAAGCTAGCGCGGCTAAAAAAGAATAATTTTAAATTACAAGGCACTTCAACTATCCTAATAAATAATGTAAGAAAAATATTTCTAGTAACTTTTATGATACGCTATCGAGCAAACCAAAAAAGGTAATAAATACATAAAAATCATCCATATTTATGTGACAATTTTCCAATAAAATGGAATAAAATAAATATATTTCCATTATTATAAATATTTCTTCTGAATAATTGCATAAGCTACGTGATCAGAAAATTAATTGGTAATATTACATACTACGTAATCTCGTAATTACTCGACTCGTCACTTATTCGGATCGGTATTACAAATAAAGAGCCACTGAACGATATGTAGGATTTCGTTAATATTCAAAGGCGGTGTCTCTGAAGATGTAAGCCTCGATTTGGTGTATTTTAACTTTTCTTTTAATATTGAGGTATAAAAGCAGAGCAATCTTTGGAGAGGATCTGCATTTCTCCCATTACTGAGGTTTGTAGGGCAATCTTGCATGAATAAGTTTTTTTTTATCAAACTAAATCAGTATGTAAAATACGTCATATCATAAGTATTTTACTATTTTCGTTAAGGTTATCTATATAATTTATTTGTGGAGAGATTATATAAACAATCCACCTGCTCTTCCCCCTTCTCTACTATTATGATCGTCGTATACGCAATTAGAAATTTTTACATGGACCTGAATAGTAAAACCGGAAATTTTTCAAATTAATTACGCGTCTGATTTTAATAAATTTAAAAACAATATTTATTTGTAACAGATAATCGAATAATCGAATAAATTGTTATTTTTAACAATGTAGTATCATTAGATGATAAGACCACTCATACAGTTAAAGACTCAAATTCTGTATTAATTATAGCAACTTATTATATTACAGTTAGAATTATTCCTTGTAAACTACTTTTAAATAATTTGTTTTCACTATAAAATACAATTTGTTTTTGCTGGTTCTAACTCGTATTAGGAGTATTTAAAAATATTTCACTAAAAGTGCTATATGTTACTCAAATATAGAAGACTAGCATTGCCCGCGGCTCCGCCCGCTTTCAGAAGCCCAATAACCAAACTCTTAGGTTTTACATAATAGTATACTCTTACAATGCAGTTTTTGTATTTTTTCACAGAAATGAGATATTTTCCCGCGGTAAAAAGTATCCTATATGTTGACCCGGATAACCAGCTATCATCATACCAAAAATTCACCAAAATCTGTCCAGTGGTTTTCTCGTAATGCGGTAACAGACAGACAGACAGACAAAAATTGTAAAAACTATAAATTCGGACTCTGTATCAATAATAATGTCTATTTCAATTAGATTTTCCAAAAAACATTTAATGTACAGATTCGACTTAGTTACAATTTTATTATACATAGATAGATTTTTATCGTTAAGCAACAATACTCGCTTGCTAAACACAAGTTTAAAAGCAGTTGAATTTAACATCCCATCAGACAGTTTTTAGATTCTTACGTTAGTGTCTGCGTTAGGAAGACATAAGTAATTACTTGTGGCGACAGCCGGACCTAGAACGTGGCTTTATTCTCACGACTTACGGTCATAGAGATAGAAAAAGTTCAACCGGTTTCCCATCGGAATTGAATCTTCTATAAGGTAGATGATTCAGTATAATATAGATAGCTGTGTACAGTCTCTACAACTAGCGTCAGCCTTCTGGTTTCGGTCACGTATGTATGTATGAATATGTTTGCATTTTTACGTCTTTTCCTACTGCACTACTTTCTTAAAAAATAAGTATTCTCATCGGGTCAGCTTTTTATGTCGGCCTATTTACTTTTTGAATGATGTATTTAATTGCTAATAACACAAAGTACGACAGAGATTATATTAAACTAACAATTCTGTGGTGTCAAGGTAAAAGGGGATGAGTCATAAAAATTGAAAAATAAGTTATTGATATGATCATTTATTTTAATAAATAATAATTAAAAATATGATTTTTAATTACCATAAAAATGACAAATATGTTACAAACAACCTTTTCTTTTCTTTTGTTAAAATACATTTATGTTTTGAAATGAATAAGCGTTTAAATTTTTCGCCTTTGGTGAAAAGTTGTATTTATTGACTCATCCCCTTTTACCTCGACACCACAGAATTCTTGTATATACCTATATACAATTTCGTGCAATTCGGAAACGGCTCTAAAGACATAAGTCTTAATATAAAATTAATAAGTCTTGTTATAAATCAAATGTTATACTCAGATAAGGTTTTGCGTTTTAAGCTTATCTATATCTATAGGTATAGGTGTATTTTTTGAAATGAAAACGCAATTTTTACATCTTTTCCGAATGAACACGATTGTAGAAAACCTACTGGCTGGCTGGATAAAATATAAACTTTAAATACTTGTGTAGTCGTAATAAATTGTTGTTAAATTTATTTCTATTAATATTGAGTGACATCGGAATTTAAGTTATTTTTTGCCGGTAATTTTGTTTTTAAGTCCCTGAAGTGTTATAGAAACAATGGTCACTTAAAATTATAAAAGAATAAATGCGTACTTCATGTTTAAATTATACAAATTAGGCTAGTTTTCAAAGATAATAGCAACACGATTAAGCATGAATAAACTTTAGCGTATCGTATTTGAAAAGCCTTGGAGACTGTGAAGATTTGTGTGGAAAATTAGCGCATACTAGGAAGTGAACAAATACTACCTGTAAATATATTTTATTATATATGTATGTGATAAATGTCATATTAGCGCTAAGCTTGTTTAAGCGAAGATATTAAATTAGATACATATAAAATAATAGACAAATGAAAATGACCAAATATGATAAAAGTATCAAAATAAACAACAAAAAATAATGAAAATATAATAAAATCAACAGTCAACAGGTATTTATTAATTGTAGCTCTTAACTATCTTTTTTAGATAACATAACAGTGTGTACCTATTTGTGTGCCTCTACGATCATATAAACATTTTTTATAATTATAACAATCATTCGACATTGATGCTTTCGTTACCTTGAAGGTAACGAGAAAGCATTTGAATTTAGTTTTTTCGTGACGATGATAGAGTCACCCTCTCGTCGCGAGTTAGTATTTCATTCATTTACAAGTCTAGATATGCAATCCGGTCACAATGACGTATATTGAAGATATGAATCGTAAAGGCATACTATACAAATATATAACATATACTGACATATATATATATATATATATATATATATATATATATATATATATATATATATATATATATATATATATATCAAACAAAATTACCTGATAGTGAAAAATCATTGTGACGACTTTCAGAATCTCTGATGAGGAAAGCACCATGTTCATTCTCGGGTAGAAGCAACTTTTTCTCTGCTTCGATTCGTTTTATTTTGCGGAAGTACCATCTGGAAAAGAAATAAAAGAATAAAAGTACAGATAAAAATCGCCATTCATAAAAACTTTGCAATGGTAATGATAATGCGCAGTCGGAAAGCAGGGCGACAATGAGTCAACGTGGTAATATTTTGCATTCAATTGGCGTGCGTCGAGTGCGGCGAGAGCAAAACTTATTGTATTAACGTCCTTTAGACATAGATGTATATTTTTATTTGTTCATTATACATTTTAACTGCCATTCTGCTAAGAGTAAGTACGTCTAGTACAACTTAAATCTGATAAAAAATTGGCATTATATTGTAACGAATTTAATGATTAGATAGTACTAATGTTAGGTATCAATTTAAAATTCTAAAGAAAACAGTGAGAATTTACACGTGTGTCGAAATCGCAGTCAGAAATTAACATAAAGTATAATTTTCATTATTTGTAGTAAATAAAAGAATAATTTTTGTCAAAATATATTGCACAATACATATTTTGCAAGACATGTGTAGTTGCAGACGAGGTCGTCGTGTTGCGTATAATAAAACTGTAAAAATTGTATGGAATAAATTCAAAATAATAGTTTATATCTATAAAGAGTTTTCTGTAATATATTATTTGTGTCTAATTGCCGTAATAAGCATTGGCAATGTCTATTAGACCGAAATCCTCGTTGGGCAAACTTTTAAATAAACTAAATACACCGATATTCACTGGACACTCTTTGCCTCATGGTGTCTATGACACTTAAAAGTCTAGTTATAATGAAATCATCTGTAGAGATCTTACAATGTTGCGCTTTAGCTTTAACAGATCGAGAAAAATTATCGTTTCTAATTATATTACGACATAGTCATATTTCTTCTCATATGACGTTATTTCATGTTTAACTTAAGTATTTTCGAGAAATAGAATCATAGTCTTACACTACCATAAAGAGTTAATAATTATTTTCATATTTCATGTAACTATCCTAAATATATATATATATATATATATATATATATACAGTTTAACTTAATCATAGAGTATGCATATGGGAAGAAGCGGGCCATTCCCAACACAAGTATCCTCGGATTACTTACTGGGAAGACTCGAACACAAAATGTAAAGATGATTAAGAAATAAAAACTATTTTTATTTTATTTTTTATTTTTCGTATAAAGTATAAACAAATACGTATGGGCTAAATCTCCTCTCTAAGTTAGCCGATTCTAAAAAAAATATTTTACTTGTCAAGTACTTATAAAGATTCTAAAAATTGTTTTACATACATATGTATAGTAACTATCCTTGTGAAACATAGATTTTTATAAGGCGCTTTAGAATGCACTTTATAAGTAATTGCATCAATTTAATTAAATTTAATTAGGGCAAGTATTATTTAAATGAAATAGGTACACATAGAAAATGATAACAATAATCTAACATAAATGTATTACCATCAATGCAATAGGAATAATAAGTAAGTTCTGTTTAAAACATTAATGTTAATAGCTTGGATTCTTCCGAGAGATGCGAATGAACCCTTAGATTCTAATTAACTAATACGACTGAAGTTGATAATTATCAGTTATCACGATCAATACGAGAGTGTACACTTATACATACCTATATAATTAATCAACTTGTGGAACAGGAAAGGAAATGGTCAAAATCGATGTCTACACTCTACAGACTCGAAGAAGTCGAGATGCTTAGGTATGTTTTAAATATCGAATATATAAAATATAAAAAAAAATATTAAATGTCACACCAAATTAAATATAATATTAAAGGTTAATACAAATATAGAATCAAAAAAAATATTGAATAAAACTGATAACAATGATTTAGATTTTAGATGTTACATAATGAATAAAAGGATCTGTTTATTAAATACTTGATTGTTAATTATGTTAAAATATAAATAAAGTTTTCAATAATAAATAAAGTCATCAATGGCTACTATTCATTAAAGTTTTAAAATTTTTTCCTTTAAAATAAATTCCACGTTGTATATTGAAATAGCAAAAAAATTCTAACATACTCGTAGTTAAGGAAATTAATACATTAAATAAGTAAAGTAGTACCTACATTGTCCTCCGATTGCTTTATATCAATGTCACTTTTGACTGTTAAGATCATAGAAGAGGATAATATATTACGATCATTGTCGCAATAATAATAAAAGTAAAATGGGCGTTAGTTTTATTGCTGACAACGAACTTGCTGCATGTTAAGGGCACACTTAAGGGCCACAGATCGATTATTAAGCAGTGTTTGATCGAAGGCCTTAAAATGGAAAACGCATACAGAATCGATTGATTTTAATCAAGTGCAGGCATCATCCTTATCAAGAAGACAGAAGTTGAATGCAGAAACCAGGTCGTTGTATAGTAATTATACATATACATATTATGTAGGTTATTTTGATTTTTGTAGCAAACTATACGCGTGGCTAAAACAAGACAATATAGTAAAATCATATCATGTATATTTTATAACTTTTATGTAAAGTAAGTAATTTAAGTTTTAATAGTTGCTACTTGCTAATATGGAAATTAGATCGTTTCAAAAATTGATCTTAGCAAAGCATGCGCAGCAGTTCTGAGTCTGTAGAACACATAAATTATTTAGTTGACACAGTATATACCTATCTATACATATAATAAAATTCTAACTAAGCCGAATCTGTACATGAAATATTTTTTGGAAAATCTTATTAAGATCTATATCTATGAATCTATAGTTTTTAGAATTTTTGTCTGTCTGTCTGCCTTGTCTGTTACCGCATCACAGAAAAACCACTGGAGGGATTTTGATGAAATTTAGTATGGTGATAGCTGGTCATCCGGGTCAACATATAGGGTACTTTTTACCGCGGGAAAATATCTCATACCTGAGAAAAAATACAAAAACTGCATTGTAGGAGTATATTAATATGTAAAACCTAAGAATTTGCTTTTTGGTTATCTGAACGCAGGCGGAGCTGCTGGCAATGCTAATAGTTAATATTATTATGCAAAAGCTTATTAGACTAGAAATGATAAATTAATAATATAATGATAAACATAGTTTAACGTGGTCTCCGAGATAAGACACGCCAGACGATAGAACGACCTTGACCTGCTTGAATAAGAGAAATCGTTATGTGAATCATTGCTCGTTTAAAGACATGCTCATTGTGCGCATGTACTATGACAATAACCCCTAAAATATTTAAAGCATTCGAAAATTTTGTTTAGAATTAAGCAGTTTATGTTCTAGACATTATTTAAACATTTGTAATAATCCTATCGTCTAATAAGACCGTCTAGTGAGTCATTGTTAATTTAATGTGTACTGAGAACTGGACCGTAGTTTATTTTATAACTTATAACTTCGAGCTTAAAGACGCGACGAATTCTTACAAAAGTTATTTTTTAATATTGTCACTTATTATAATATTTATATTCTATACTACAATAATATTTATATTCTATACTAGCGACTCACTCTCGCTTCGCTCGGGTTCGCCTCTAGAACAACAAAAGCAAATCTATCCCACGGGAATCATACATTTTTCCGGGATAAAAATGCCTATGTGTTATTCTGATGTATAAGCTATATTGAACAATTTCATTAAAATCCATTCACTAGTTTTTGCGTGAAAGAGTAACAAACATCCATATATACATCTATACATCCAGACATACACATCCTCACGAACTTTCGCATTTATAATATTAGTAGGATTAAAAAGCTTTAAATTTTTAAGGATGGTGAGGTAAAATATGAAATAGAATATTACATTTTATAAAGAAAGTGAAAGATAAAAAGCATTTTAACAAGTTTCTTATCCGCAGACTTTATTTAAATAGGCTCAATCACGTTTCACATATTTATTTTACATGTTTCAATTGGAGAGATTTGAAAGTTCAAATAACAAACTGCAAATATGAACAGCTTCATATGCTATCTAGACTTACATTTAAGAAATAAAATCGTGTAGGTAAGTTTTGAATGGACCTGAAGCTAGCGGCCGACTAGCAGCCGGCCACCTGACGAATTAAACAAAGGGCCGCAACGGTATCGCGGCGTCAAAAACACATGTTATTAAAAATAAATACGCTACAGATGCAATTAAATATTACTTTTTAATCATTTTAAATACAATAATAGGAATGTATAGTGTTTTATATAATTTAATACCAAATTTTTAAATTCAGTAATGTTCGTGTCCGTTCTTAGCGTAAAAGGTCATTTAAGCCATGAAAAATTAGAAAGCATGCTTGAATCTTGCTGATTTTTTTACTGAAGCTTTCTATAATATGTATTTATTCAAAATTATAAAAATTTTGCAGAATAACCACTAAAAGTGTCGTAAAAAAAAATTATTGTTGCTATTGAGAGCGCATAATTGTAAAAAACAACATTCAATTACATAAAAACGATAAAAAGCAAAGTAGGAGCTAGTTGATTTTTTTATATATTATTGTACTTATATACACTAATAGAAAACCGTTTGAATTAGACAGGATCAAGCCGTAGTTTATTTGTAAAAAAATTTTTAATATTGCTTCCTGGCGCGTACTCATACTAATATTCAAACGTATGAAAATACGAGAAAGCAAACTCAGATCATGTTGATATTTTTACTATATATTCTTTTCATATCAAGCAACTCAAAAATATTTGAATCTCGTAGGATCAAGGCACAGAATAGTTGTAAAATTTTTTTTAATATTCTCATACTCGCCTATACTAGTTTCTGTCAAAAATTTTAAGTCTATGAAAACGATAGAAAGCAAACTGGGAGCTCGTTGATTTTTTTATATATTATTGTACTTATATATACTAACAGAAAACCGTTTGAATTAGACAGGATCAAGCCGTAGTTTATTTGTAAAAAAAAATTAATATTGCCTCCTGGCGCGTACTCATACTAATATTCAAACGTATCAAAGTACAAGAAAGCAAACTCGGATCATGTTCATATTTTTACTATATATTCTTATAATATCAAGCAACTCAAAAATATTTGAATCTCGTAGGATCAAGGCATAGAATAGTTGTAAAAAAATTTTTAATATTCTCATACTCGCCTATACTAGTTTCTATCAAAAATTTAAAGTCTATGAAAACGATAGAAAGCAAACTGGGAGCTCATTGATTTTTTTATATATTATTGTACTTATATATACTAACAGAAAACCGTTTGAATTAGACAGGATCAAGACGTAGTTTATGTGTAAAAAAATTTTTAATATTGCTTCCTGGCGCGTACTCATACTAATATTCAAACGTATCAAAATACAAGAAAGCAAACTCGGATCATGTTCATATTTTTACTATATATTCTTATAATATCAAGCAACTCAAAAATATTTGAATCTCGTAGGATCAAGGCATAGAATAGTTGTAATTTTTTTTTAATATTCTCATAATAGCCCATACTAGTTTCTATGAAAAATATAAAGTCCATAAAAACGATAGAAAGCAAACTGGGAGCTCGTTGATTTTTTTATATATTATTGTACTTATATATACTAACAGAAACCCGTTTGAATTAGACAGGATCAAGCCGTAGTTTATTTGTAAAAAAAATTTTAATATTGCCTCCTGGCGCGTTTTCATACTAACATTCAAACGTATGAAAATACGAGAAAGCAAACTCAGATCATGTTGATATTTTTACTATATATTCTTTTAATATCAAGCAACTCAAAAATATTTGAATCTCGTAGGATCAAGGCATAGAATAGTTGTAATTTTTTTTTAATATTCTCATACTCGCCTATACTAGTTTCTATCAAAAATTTAAAGTCTATGAAAACGATAGAAAGCAAACTGGGAGCTCGTTGATTTTTTTATATATTATTGTACTTATATATACTAACAGAAAACCGTTTGAATTAGACAGGATCAAGCCGTAGTTTATTTGTAAAAAAAATTTTAATATTGCCTCCTGGCGCATTTTCATACTAAACATTCAAACGTATGAAAATACGAGAAAGCAAACTCAGATCATGTTGATATTTTTACTATATATTCTTATAATATCAAGCAATTCAAAAATATTTGAATCTCGTAGGATCAAGGCATAGAATAATTGTAAAAATTTTTTTTAATATACTCATACTAGCCCATACTAGTTTCTATGAAAAATTTTAAGTCCATAAAAACGATAGAAAGCATACTAGGAGCTCGTTGATTTTTTTATATATTATCGTACTTATATATACTAAGCGAAAAACCGTTTGAATTAGACAGGATCAAGCCTTAGTTTATTTGTAAAAAAAATTTTATATTGCCTCCTGGCGCGTACTCATACTAACATTCAAACGTATGAAAATACAAGAAAGCAAACTCAGATCATGTTGATATTTTTACTATATATTCTTTTCATATCAAGCAACTCAAAAATATTTGAATCTCGTAGGATCAAGGCATAGAATAGTTGTAAAAAAAATTTTTAATATTCTCATACTCGCCTATACTAGTTTCTATCAAAAATTTAAAGTCTATGAAAACGATAGAAAGCAAACTGGGAGCTCATTGATTTTTTATATATTATTGTACTTATATATACTAACAGAAAACCGTTTGAATTAGACAGGATCAAGACGTAGTTTATGTGTAAAAAAATTTTTTAATATTGCTTCCTGGCGCGTACTCATACTAATATTCAAACGTATCAAAATACAAGAAAGCAAACTCGGATCATGTTCATATTTTTACTATATATTCTTATAATATCAAGCAACTCAAAAATATTTGAATCTCGTAGGATCAAGGCATAGAATAGTTGTAAAAATTTTTTTAATATTCTCATACTCGCCTATACTAGTTTCTATCAAAAATTTAAAGTCTATGAAAACGATAGAAAGCAAACTGGGAGCTCGTTGATTTTTTTATATATTATTGTACTTATATATACTAACAGAAAACCGTTTGAATTAGACAGGATCAAGCCGTAGTTTATTTGTAAATAAATTTTTAATATTGCCTCCTGGCGCGTATTCAAATGTATCAAAATACAAGAAAGCAAACTCGGATCATGTTCATATTTTTACTATATAGTACTATATAGTCAAGACATAGAATAGTTGTTCTCATACATACATATATGTATATACTAACCAAACACCGTCTATCTCATAACAGTAATTGCTGTACAGCATTCGAAACGTCGGGAATCAAAAATGGAAATAAATCCGTGAAAAGAACCGAAAAGATCTAAGAAAGTATACGAATTAGACAGGATAAAGCCACCGGTCGTCGACTACGATCATTGAACAACTCCAAAAACTGATACAAGCAAACTGGGATCTGGTAACAGGGTGTGGTAAAAATATATTATCTGTTTAACAATCGACTTTGCGGCAATATTAAAAGTTAATTTAAAACAATAGATGACGGATTATAGGGTACCATAAAATACTTGGTCCACAAAACTAAACAATAAAAACTTTTTAACAAAAAAATAAAAACCGACTTCAAACAAAAGCACTAAAAAGTAAAAAATAACTGATTGGTAGTTTTCATTTACTATACATACCTAGTCGGTGTGCTTTGCTTTGTATGGGCTGGCACCGATTTCGAAAATATTTGATTACGTATGTATTTAATAGGTAGGCTTTAATTACTTAGCCAAAGCACACCGACTTATTACAATATTTAATAAAAATGTCTACTATTAGAATATTTAATAAAAATATCAGCGTGATCTGAGTTTGCTTTCTCGTATTTTGATACGTTTGAATGTTAGTATGAAAACGCGCCAGGAGGCAATATTAAAATTTTTTTTACAAATAAACTATGGCTTGATCCTGTCTAATTCAAACGGTTTTTTGTTAGTATATATAAGTACAATAATATATAAAAAAATCAACGAGCTCCCAGTTTGCTTTCTATCGTTTTCATAGACTTTAAATTTTTGATAGAAACTAGTATAGGCGAGTATGAGAATATTAAAAAATTTTTTACAACTATTCTATGGCCTTGATCCTACGAGATTCAAATATTTTTGAGTTGCTTGATATGAAAAGAATATATAGTAAAAATATCAACATGATCTGAGTTTGCTTCTTGTATTTTCATACGTTTGAATGTTAGTATGAGTACGCGCCAGGAGGCAATATTAAATTTTTTTTTACAAATAAACTAAGGCTTGATCCTGTCTAATTCAAACGGTTTTCGCTTAGTATATATAAGTACGATAATATATAAAAAAATCAACGAGCTCCTAGTATGCTTTCTATCGTTTTTATGGACTTAAAATTTTTCATAGAAACTAGTATGGGCTAGTATGAGTATATTAAAAAAAATTTTACAATTATTCTATGCCTTGATCCTACGAGATTCAAATATTTTTGAATTGCTTGATATTATAAGAATATATAGTAAAAATATCAAACATGATCTGAGTTTGCTTTCTCGTATTTTCATACGTTTGAATGTTAGTATGAAAACGCGCCAGGAGGCAATATTAAAATTTTTTTTACAAATAAACTACGGCTTGATCCTGTCTAATTCAAACGGTTTTCTGTTAGTATATATAAGTACAATAATATATAAAAAAATCAACGAGCTCCCAGTTTGCTTTCTATCGTTTTCATAGACTTTAAATTTTTGATAGAAACTAGTATAGGCGAGTATGAGAATATTAAAAAAAAAAAAATTACAACTATTCTATGCCTTGATCCTACGAGATTCAAATATTTTTGAGTTGCTTGATATTAAAAGAATATATAGTAAAAATATCAACATGATCTGAGTTTGCTTTCTCGTATTTTCATACGTTTGAATGTTAGTATGAAAACGCGCCAGGAGGCAATATTAAAATTTTTTTTACAAATAAACTACGGCTTGATCCTGTCTAATTCAAACGGTTTTCTGTTAGTATATATAAGTACAATAATATATAAAAAAATCAACGAGCTCCCAGTTTGCTTTCTATCGTTTTCATAGACTTTAAATTTTTGATAGAAACTAGTATAGGCGAGTATGAGAATATTAAAAATTTTTTTACAACTATTCTATGCCTTGATCCTACGAGATTCAAATATTTTTGAGTTGCTTGATATGAAAAGAATATATAGTAAAAATATCAACATGATCTGAGTTTGCTTTCTTGTATTTTCATACGTTTGAATGTTAGTATGAGTACGCGCCAGGAGGCAATATAAAAATTTTTTTTTACAAATAAACTAAGGCTTGATCCTGTCTAATTCAAACGGTTTTCGCTTAGTATATATAAGTACGATAATATATAAAAAAATCAACGAGCTCCTAGTATGCTTTCTATCGTTTTATGGACTTAAAATTTTTCATAGAAACTAGTATGGGCTAGTATGAGTATATTAAAAAAAAATTTTACAATTATTCTATGCCTTGATCCTACGAGATTCAAATATTTTTGAATTGCTTGATATTATAAGAATATATAGTAAAAATATCAACATGATCTGAGTTTGCTTTCTCGTATTTTCATACGTTTGAATGTTAGTATGAGTACGCGCCAGGAGGCAATATTAAAATTTTTTTTACAAATAAACTAAGCTTGATCCTGTCTAATTCAAACGGTTTTCGCTTAGTATATATAAGTACGATAATATATAAAAAAAATCAACGAGCTCCTAGTATGCTTTCTATCGTTTTTATGGACTTAAAATTTTTCATAGAAACTAGTATGGGCTAGTATGAGTATATTAAAAAAAATTTTACAATTATTCTATGCCTTGATCCTACGAGATTCAAATATTTTTGAATTGCTTGATATTATAAGAATATATAGTAAAAATATCAACATGATCTGAGTTTGCTTTCTCGTATTTTCATACGTTTGAATGTTAGTATGAAAACGCGCCAGGAGGCAATATTAAAAATTTTTTTACAAATAAAACTACGGCTTGATCCTGTCTAATTCAAACGGTTTTCTGTTAGTATATATAAGTACAATAATATATAAAAAAATCAACGAGCTCCCAGTTTGCTTTCTATCGTTTTCATAGACTTTAAATTTTTGATAGAAACTAGTATAGGCGAGTATGAGAATATTAAAAAAATTTTTACAACTATTCTATGCCTTGATCCTACGAGATTCAAATATTTTTGAGTTGCTTGATATGAAAAGAATATATAGTAAAAATATCAACATGATCTGAGTTTGCTTTCTTGTATTTTCATACGTTTGAATGTTAGTATGAGTACGCGCCAGGAGGCAATATTAAATTTTTTTTTATAAATAAACTAAGGCTTGATCCTGTCTAATTCAAACGGTTTTCGCTTAGTATATATAAGTACAATAATATATAAAAAAATCAACGAGCTCCTAGTATGCTTTCTATCGTTTTTATGGACTTAAAATTTTTCATAGAAACTAGTATGGGCTAGTATGAGTATATAAAAAAAAATTTTACAATTATTCTATGCCTTGATCCTACGAGATTCAAATATTTTTGAATTGCTTGATATTATAAGAATATATAGTAAAAATATCAACATGATCTGAGTTTGCTTTCTCGTATTTTCATACGTTTGAATGTTAGTATGAAAACGCGCCAGGAGGCAATATTAAAATTTTTTTTACAAATAAACTACGGCTTGATCCTGTCTAAATCAAACGGTTTTCGCTTAGTATATATAAGTACGATAATATATAAAAAAATCAACGAGCTCCTAGTTTGCTTTCTATCGTTTTTATGGACTTAAAAATTTTCATACAAACTAGTATGGGCTAGTATGAGTATAATAAAAAAATTTTTACAATTATTCTATGCTTTGATTCTACGAGATTCAAATAGTTTTGAGTTGCTTGATATTATAAGAATATATAGTAAAAAATATGAACATGATCCGAGTTTGCTTTCTTGTACTTTGATACGTTTGAATATTAGTATGAGTACGCGCCAGGAGGCAATATTAAATTTTTTTTACAAATAAACTACGGCTTGATCCTGTCTAATTCAAACGGTTTTTCTGTTAGTATATATAAGTACAATAATATATAAAAAAATCAACGAGCTCCCAGTTTGCTTTCTATCGTTTTCATAGACTTTAAATTTTTGATAGAAACTAGTATAGGCGAGTATGAGAATATTAAAAAAAAATTTTACAAACTATTCTGTGCCTTGATCCTACGAGATTCAAATATTTTTGAGTTGCTTGATATGAAAAGAATATATAGTAAAAATATCAACATGATCTGAGTTTGCTTTCTCGTATTTTCATACGTTTGAATATTTGTATGAGTACGCGCCAGGAAGCAATATTAAAAATTTTTTTACAAATAAACTACGGCTTGATCCTGTCTAATTCAAACGGTTTTCTATTAGTGTATATAAGTACAATAATATATAAAAAAATCAACTAGCTCCTACTTTGCTTTCTATCGTTTTTATGGAATTGAATGTTGTTTTTACAATTATGCGCTCTCAATAGCAACAATAATTTTTTTTACGACACTTTTAGTGGTTAATTCTGCAAAATTTTTATAATTTTGAATAAATACATATTATAGAAAGCTTCAGTAAAAAAATCAGCAAGATTCAAGCATGCTTTCTAGTTTTTCATGGCTTAAATGACCTTTTACGCTAAGAACGGACACGAACATTACTGAATTTAAAAATTTGGTATTAAATTATATAAAACACTATACATTCCTATTATTGTATTTAAAATGATTAAAAAGTAATATTTAATTGCATCTGTAGCGTATTTATTTTTAATAACATGTGTTTTTGACGCCGCGATACCGTTGCGGCCCTTTGTTTAATTCGTCAGGTGGCCGGCTGCTAGTCGGCCGCTAGCTTCAGGTCCATAAGTTTTGAAATATTGCTAGGTCACAGGGTCGTCTTTTAGTGTTGAATATTAATGATGTAAAATAAATTATAACAAATCAAGTTTTTATTTCGAAAACTCAAATGTTGAGTTCTGTTCAAAGTTGTCTCATTATTGAGAATTGTGGTTGTTTAAATATTAAAAATAGATAGTGAGCTTTTTCTCAATAAGAGAAATGAGAATTTTACAATGGACTATAGGTGGGTTGCCGATCATTGAACTTGTGCGTGCCGATGCAACCACGTTTTTTTGCTAAGCCAGTCCTACCTGACTTCAGGTTGTTCGCTAGATGGGTAATCTAATTATAGGGTTCCCTATCCCGATGGACATACATGTCTTAGGCTTCGATACAAGTTTTTAGAGAGAGCTTGCTCGTTGTCTAGTTAAATGTTGTTAACAAGAAACAAAAAATATCGATTATTATTTATTATGTTAGTTATAATTATTTAAGAATTTATATTTCGTAAAGAATGTTCGAATTCAAAGTCTCATCATTAGATCAAATGGATTCTTCATATTTTGTTATTTAGAATTTTATATTAATTTGATATTGATAAATTATTTACAATCATAAACACACAACACATACAATTTATAAAGAAAATAATATATAAATAAAAATGAATTACCGAAATATATTATGTACGCGCTTCGCGCGCTTTAACTTCCGATCGACTGCACGAAATTGGATAACTCTTTTTTTGTGTTTGATATTGTCAAAACAAGCTTTGTATAGAAGAAAATTAAAAGAAAATTTTTTTTTTACTAAAATAACTTTTTTTAAATCTCATGATATGAAAAGTGAGTGAGTGAAATAGTTTTATCTCGGAAATCTCCCTCGGGTGAGAATGGGGATGAAAGTTTGTATGGGGAAGCAAATCAGGGACGAACTCGAGTGAAGAGAAGGTGAGTGGTTGGTTTTATAATATTTATAACGATATCAGTTAGTTGTATTTCTAATATTAGTGTCATCCACCCGTTGGGTAATGTTATATGTAGAGACAGATGTCGCTACGTTACACCCCACGGTAAGGTAATAATGTTAAGTTTTGTAAGGCATTCCGTAAAGTGATCGAAATAAAGAAGGTTCTGAAACTCTGTAGTTTTATATGAAAAGTCATTATTATCATTATATAATTCAACTTCACCGCTGATATTCATAAAATTTAAAAGATTATCAAACTCTAGTAGTAAATAGAGATTTAAATGTCACATGTTTTTTATAAAATATATACATAGGAAAAATACCTCTTCACGTGTAAATTGAGTGATTGAGCGTATGTACGCCTATTAATTACCTACTTATACTCATGCCAGTTGAGAAAGAAAATTGATGTTCAATTGTAATACATTGGACTAGTCATCACCTATTGTTTTTATGTGAATCGTGCCATTTTTTACGAGAAGTTTTATTGCTACAAACTTGTTGCACTAGTTTTTGCTTCGATATTACATAAACATTTTGATAACATGCCGTTTAAAACAGGACTTTATAATTTATTTACCATTTCATATTGATATATTTTAGTCTATTCACTACAATTATTATTGGGCTAATGTTATATTATTGTACTGGCATTGCCTGCGTTCAGATGACCAAAAACCAAACTCTTAGGTTTTACATATTAGTATACTCTTACATTGCAGTTTTTGTATTTTTTCTCAGAAATGAGACGTTCCCGCGGTAAAAAGTATCCTATATGTTGACCCGGATAACCAGCTATCACCAAACCAAATTTCGTCAAAATTCCTCCAGTAGTTTAATATATGAATAGTTTTGTGTATTCAACTTCACTTTTACTACTGGTATAGATAAGTTCAGAGCCAATTTTCACCTGAAAGGTCATGGGCTAATAACCTCATTAAAGATAACAAAATAAACGGTAGTTTGCAAGTAATATATGTTCCTCCGTTATTTACTCTCATATTCGGACAAGTGACGGATAACGATAATATTCATATGTACTTTAAGACATAATATGCATTTAAAATAAGGACTTTCCTACAAGTACAAAATGTACCACACATACATATTTATTGTCAAGGTTTTTGATTCGTTTATAATGTTATGACAATTAATAATAAATCGTACTTTTATATATAACAAGCGACTTATCCTCGCTTCACTCGGGTTCGTCCCTAGCTTGTTTCCCAATACAAATTTTCATCCCCATTTTCACTCCATTAAGGGATGATTTCCGGGATAAAAAGTATCCTATATCCTTTCCAGGATCTCAAAGTATCTTCCTACCAAATTTCAGTCTTCAGATTTCAGATTCAGTCAATCAGCTCAGTAGATCCAGAGATTACCCTCTATATACAATCACAAACTCACAATTCACAAACTTTACCTCTATAATATTAGTATAGATATACCTATACCTATTATGAATGCAATGTATATAATATTATAAATTCAAAAGGCGCAAGAACTTGCTAGTAATAATAATAATTTGTATAAAATTATTTGCGTTTGAAGCCATATTGGTTTTAAATTTTAAATCAATCTTTTTTGGGGTATGTAAACAGACAAGGAAGCTTCATTTAATAGGGATTGTTTAGTGATCTAATAATGCAATGAAAACGCTTAGCGAAGTTTACAATGAGTCGTTAATTGTTAGTACCATTTGTTGAACAGAAAAGGACATGAATGATGACGCGATTATAAAAACGCTGAAGGGAGGTACTACGAAATGTTTATTAATAGGGATCTATTCTTTGTATCAAATTGTAACATACTGTATATAAAACGATTGTGTACAACAATAATTTATTTAAAACTTGTGTGAACTCCGAGGTCCAGCTACACCAATATAGTAATTTTTAATCCCAACTTTATAGTAATAATATTCGATATCTTAAGTTACTAAAGTTACATAGGCATGTGATACCAACAAGTGCTTGAAATTTTTATACTATTTTAATACTAATATTTATTTTTAGGATATTTTAGATTTGTGAATACATAGATATATAATGTATGAAAACATCCGTCCACGGATGATTATTATCGAGCACTGCTCACGGCGCAGACGGCCGCGACACGCATAAAAAGCAAAAAACAATTCATAAAACCTGTTGCATTGTTCTTTCGCAAGAGATCTCCACCGAGAGTCGTGATAAGAGGAAATCATTTTCTAACACGTGTACAATTTAAAAACGAACATTGAGACAACAATTTAATATTTTGTTACAAAAATAATTTTCATATTGAAAGCACAACCTGAATAAACTAATAATAATTATAATAAATATGGAGTTTAGTGGAGCAAATGAAAATATTACAATATATTTAATGTGAGGGGGGTTTGATTCTATATAGTTCATCAAACCGCGCTGGCTTTTCGAAATTATTTAGGTTATTTCAAACATGCAGATTTTCCCCCCCGATGTTCTTCTTTACCATATTAAGAAAATTATACTTGAGTCGGGTTGAAAAAGAGTTTTGGGAATATGATAATAATAATAAATAAAGTCTCAGAATTATAACCAGAAATTTAAGCCCGCTTCAGTGTTTCCAAAGTGAGAGGGCTCTCAACGGTCTCACATTGCTTCAGATCGGTGTATCCAATGCTACCTCCTACCTATTTTTTGCTAAAATTAAAATTGTTAATTTTTTTCTTTTTTTCTTGTAGCATGTAGTAAAAAGATGTCTAAAACAATTTTGTTAAGGTAGTTAAAATTTCATTGTTTATGCCCGAATCTCCAATTAGGTATAGCAGAAATTAATGATTTTTATAGAGTAAGTACCAAACAAGAAAATGCATTAAAACAGCTATACCGTATGAAGTAAGAAACGGGTTTTTATGAAACATCAATTATTATGTAAAAATATAAAATAATTATTATAATTACATAAATGGGTATATACATGTTTATATACACATAATAATACATTATACATACATATAATAAACATAAAAATTTTAGCATCTTTTAAATGACATAAATATATACCGTATACGAAGTATGACACATTTCTCATAATTTTATCTTATAGTTACGAGTAAAACTGATATGCACACTATAAAAATATACTTACTGTATTCTAATGTATTCTCAGTATATTATATAAACATTTTTATTTAGACCATCTATAAAAATATTATAAAGAGGTAAAGTTTGTGAGTTTGTGACGTTGTAGGGGGAAATCTCTAGATCTACTGTACCGATTTAGATGAAATTTTTTAAGACAATAGTTTGAGACCCTGGGAAGGACATAGGATACTTTTTATCCCGGAAATAATCCCTTAAGGGGGTGAAAATGGGTATGAAAGTTTGTATGTGGAACCAGGTACGAACCCGAGCGAAGCAAGGGTGAGTCGCTAGTTACTAAATAAATTCAATGTACCTCCTATATGACAGAGTATTAAACGGGAAATTTAGTTGTACGACGTTTTGGAATCAACTCAAGTCATGAAAATGAAACATATAGCCCACTTTTTAATTGCAACTATCAATTAGTTGTGCAGTAAAGTAACATTGCAATTTCTTGAGCCCTTCACACGTATTGCGAGGTTAAAAAATAGACGGATATATGTAGGTAGCATATTCACGATAACAAAATTAACATTGTTACTTTTATTACGCGAATATTTACCGTTTTAAACAAATCTATTTTTTTCGATTTATTTTAATTATTGGTTGCCGACGTTTCAAATGTGTCACAGGACATAGGTATGGGAGAGACTGATTTGTGACCATGCACAATATATCTTTTTAAAAGTAAGACACATGGAATTGGACATTGATATTGACTCTTCATAGAGCGAAGTTTACAATCGGGCAAGAGTGCATTTTTGGAAATATAAATGCAAAACTAAGGTACAAGTGTGGAGCCACGGGCAATTACTAGTCTACTATACATACAATTTTTGAACGGTTATAAGTTTATATATGTAAATAGTATCGAGTATGAGTATGCGGTCAGCTGGCAGTAGGGCGCTTTTTTTGTAAATTTTAAATGTCATAAAAAAAATCTTTCATAAATCTCAATGGCAAACTAAACACAACTGGCCAGTTAAATATAAAATAGACAAAACATATCGAAAGCTAATTTACAACTCGGCTAATTTAATCGGACATAATACAGTTGAAGTAGGAATACGTCACACGAAACGTTACCTAAATCTATACATATAATAAAATCGTAACTAAGCCGAATTTGTACATTGAATATTTTCTGGAAAATTTTATTGAAATAGACTTTATTATCGATACAGAGGCCGAATCTATAGTTTTTAGAATTTTTGTCTGTCTGTCTTTCTGTCTGTTTGTTACCGCATCACGAGAAAACCACTGGACAGATTTTGATGAAATTTGGTATGATGAGAGCTGATTATCCGGGTCAACACATAGGATACTTTTTACCGCGGGAAAATATCTCATTTCTGAGAAAAAATACAAAAACTGCATTGTAAGAGTGTACTAATATGTAAAACCTAAGAATTTGGTTTTTGGTCATCTGAACGCGGGCGGAGGCGCGGGAAATGCTAGTTATAACATAAGCCACAGTGAAAGTGTATCAAAAGCAATTAAACGTTATTAAACAATATAGTGTCTTTTAGTGATAAAAGAGCAATAGAACAAAGTGTTTACTTTTTATTCCAGGTGCGTTTTCTTTCAGTTTCGAATACCAAATTCGTATGCATGATTTGTAGCACAAATTACTTTTGTAAGTCTCATTGCATTACGAAATTTCACCTCCATTAATAACATAGTAAATGATAAAAGTTTTAAGACCAATTTAAAGTTGCACAATAGATAACTTGATTAGTAAAATAATTTATTATTTTCAAACACATTTTTTGTACAAACAATGAAAACGTCCGGTTGTCTAAGAATCAAATTTAACATAATGACAAGTATTTAATTTTATCAGCAACTTATTATTATAATATCATTATATTTGGACTATGGATTAATGTGATTGATAATTCGGATAATTCGCGATAATATTTTAAAGTGATTTTATAGATAACGATAGGAAATAAAGAATTAATTGTTTTTTTTTACGTTTTGGGTGCGATTATAAATTGATGCTGTTTATACGTTTAACATTTTTGTTACTGGACATTCTTATTATATAAATAGTTATTTAGCATATTGACATTTTGTTGAAATCAGTTATAAAACAAGCAAATATTTCGAAGTAAATGCATTTGTTTGTTTCACAGTTACATATGTAGACTCCTTTACAATAGAAATGTTGTTAACCGGACTGCAAAATATTGTTTGGAAGGAAACATTAATCAGCATGAAATTACCGAAACATTTTTAATGGAATGTAATACGGCTATCTATATAAAGTGTGTAATTAATAAGAGCTTCTTTTTGATTACATTTGAATTACTTTATCATAATACTAGCATTGCCGGCGGCTCCACCTGCGTTCAGATGACCAAAAACAAAATTCTTAGGTTTTACGGATAAGTAAGTATACTCTTATATTGCAGTTTTTGCATTTTTTTTCTCAAAAATTAGATATTTTCTCGCGGTAAAAAGTATCCTATATGTTGACCCGGATAACCAGCTATCACCATACCAAATTTCATCAAAATCCCTCCAGTGGTTTTTCTGTGATGCGGTAACAGACAGACAGTCAGACAGACAGACAAAAATTCTAAAAACTATATATTCGGCCTCTGTATCAATAATAATGTTTATTTCAATAAGATTTTCCAAAAAATCTTTACTGTACAGATTCGGCTTAGTTAGAATTTTATTATATGTATAGATAGATGAAATTAATAAGAGCTTCTTTTTGATTACATATGAATTACTTTATTACAAAATATCATACTTCAAAATATAATATTAATCAAATATTATGTATGCGAGTAATTATAGTGATTGAAAATTGTAGCCATGACCCGAACTAGTTCAAATAAACTTTAAGGTTAATATAATCTAACACAATAACAACCTCATATTGAATATATCAACGCAACAGTTGTTATATTTAATGGAATTTCATATGGATTTTTTCACCATTTAATTTTATTAATCGTAGTTGTTATTGGTATTTATAGGAACTGAAGTTTACAGTTGTGCAACCAGAGTAACCCCCAAGGCTGATCAGTGAAATCGACACCGGCACGTCCGTATATCTTGCCTCACAACCCGATGCTTTCCGCGCTCTCTAGTGACTGGGACTTCAGATATTTATAGCTCGCAAATAGCTACCAATAATAAAATATGTATGTGCTATTATGTTTTTAGTATAAAGGCTACGTTGAATATAAATAGGCTTGAGACAACCGTTTCTAATTTCAAATATTGTTTCCTCAAAAATCATTATGTTATTTAAATATTCGCGGGCACTAATAATTCTATAGAGTATCAAGGAAGTGTATAAAATACAATCACGCGCGAAAGATGCGTACAAAATTCTTATAACTTCCGATCGGCTGGTTACATTTTTGAGTGAGCGTCACCTTCACAGGATACTTCCTGAGCGGACTTCCAATTGCCAAACTACCGAGAGGAAGATCGATGTCGGTGCAGCGACCGACCGCGGTATCGTAGCCTTGGACGCGAGCTCCCTGCATTCTAATCGGGCGGCCTTGCGGAAGCGCGTGCTCAGGACAGCTCTCGTAACTCGCACTTCTCGACTGGCGTCTTATCATAAGACCACCACCACTTCGAGACTACATAATTTTGCTTGTTCGTAATAGATTGGTTTGATATATTGATATATTATAGATAATATATTGAATTGTTATTTGAAATGATTAGAACAAAATTGTGGCTTGCCGCAAGCCAATAAGTGGTAACCTGTTTTATCCGTTGATGTTGAACATCGAACTTGTTCATCGAGTTAAGTTTGATTAAGTAGATCGTCATGGCCAGTTTCATGGACATGCGTCAGTGCATCTAAAACCCATTCGTAGTAGGTTAGTTATTGTTTAAAAATAAGTAGGGTGTGACATTTTGTATTGTTATAATCGATATTAAATATATATTACTTACGGCATAGAGTTGAGCTTCATATATGTATCCAAAGGAAATGATTCTAAGTTTATATTAGTTTCATTTGCTCCCGAGAGCCGTCGCGCAGTGCGTATCCAACTACCCCTTTGTCTTCGAAAACCTTTATCATTTTTTAACAACTGGAGATGCCTTTTAACAATATCATGCCATTTCCATTTTACGGTTGCGGGTGAATCGCTTGCCGCATCTTCCTTACAAATTTGAAGGCCATCACTAAACCTCCTCATGTTTTGTAAATAAAGTTCATTAGATTTTGGTGGAAGACTTCTCCTTCTTTCTTCGGGTACAATACCCGAATCTTGGGAATTTTGTTCAGCGATCCATTTTGATATAAAATCATTTTTATCACAGACATGAGCACTTACTGGCTCTTCTTTGGGTGGCGGTGGTATCCAATCCAAGCTAACCCATTGACTAGATTTTGGTTTTGATTTAAAAATTACGTCTATCTCATCATCACAGTCCAATGAGCCTATCGAACAAACTGATGTTTTTTTTCTTCGAAAACGTGATCGTACCAACGGCTTAAATGGAGGTAACAATTCAGAATTAATGTTAAAATCTGTCGTGTCATCTCTTCTTACATCCTGTAAACTCTTGATTGTCTCTATATTAGCGTAAGAGTTTTCGGAGCATGAAGAGTCTACACTTAATCTACTTCGTTGTAATGGTTTAGCTAACCTAACATTTTCGCTAATATTTTCATTAACTCCACATCCGATTTCTCGTTCACAAGTTAAAGATAATCGCCTCTCATTGGATTTCTCATTTTCCATTTCTATAATTTTTGCTATACTTAGAAAATTATCTTTAGGAGATTCTTCTATTCTGGTTAGTTTCTGAGGAGATTCTCTATCTATATCTTCCGTATGCCTGTTTAGTGCTGGAATTGAGTTGTCCTCATTAAATTCTATAATTCGTGTAATTTTTTGTGGCACTTCATTTTCTTCGTCTATTGACACTGGTGAAGGTAATTTATCATTTTCAAATTCAATTATCCTGGTTATCCTCTGTAAAGGTTCTTTCTCATTATTATCTGTTAACTCAGTATTAAAATCATCCAATTCAATGATTCTTGTTATTCTTTGGGGATAAAATTCTTTTTCGAATCCATGTCTATCTTCATTATTAAGATTTCTTGTTCTACCTATAGAAAATTGATTATCTATTTCTGGATACTTAGTGGAAGATGTACTAGAATTTTCGAATATAATTTTTTCTTCTAAAGAATTGTGCCGACTTTTTGCTTTTTGTAGAGCACTTTCAGATAGAAAAACACAGGGTACTTCAACTTGCATTGACATTTTTCGGCGTCGCGACATTGTGTTTTCCTTTTCTTTATTAATATCATTATTTAAATTATCGGGCACAGCTGTATGCGGTAAAATGATAGGTGTACCAGCTACCATTCGTAAAAAGTCTGTAACAGCAGCAATGTGTGCTCCCGTAACAGCACCTTGTAATTTAACACCGGATACTTGGTGAGGCACAAGTTGGTTATCGCGCATACACCATACAACGGGCAAAGCCCCTTCTGACACCATCGTCGTGTCTCAGAGTTTAAATATTTAACACACTTTACTAATTGTTTAAATTCCTTTGCAAATTAAACACAATCGTAAGAACAAAATCACTGGCGGGTTTCCGGACTACAACCGTTTATGAAAGTAAATAAAAACAAATATTCAAACACATATATGTAAAATGTATAGGGCGACATAGCGCGATCGCAGCGCGAATGCAAGCGATGCGGCGCAACGAATATGCGCGTGTGGACGCGACGGAGGTCGCGAGAGATAAGACGGTGAGAGTCGCACGCGCAGCACCGCCGCCCGCACCCGCGCCCGCCCCGCCACTTCGACGAGCCATCTCCGATCATACATCAATTTTTATCCATTGCACTCCGAATTATATAACGGTATATCTGGCCTATTAATGATTTAAGTGACTTGTATTATTTATGTACATTTTTCATGTGTTTGTATAGTCTTATGGTAGGGCATTATGAATAATCACATACCAAATTTTATAATAACTATGTTTTCCTTATATTAATTAGTTAATGTTATCTTTTTTAACTATTAGCGAGCGTATTTTAAATAACAAAATTAAAGCTAAGTCTATATCAATAATCGAATATATATAACTAGCAATATGTTAACTATAAAATTGACAGTATTACGTTTTCGACAAATTTCTTTATTTGCATAATATATGCAGGCACATCAATTCCAGATTCGCATTACTGACGCAACGACGGCAACTAAAATTAGTAAAACATTCGGCTACCGCGGACATCGTTTATTGTAACTGAACGATTAACAGCCATTTACATTCATCGTTAGGCATCATTCTTTACAATTTATTGCTTTATCTATCAAATGTACAAGAAAGGTGCCGTAGGTTCATTAAACAAAAGGTATTTATTGGTCGGTAAGCCATAAGTTGTATCCAATAATATCTTCGGAATAGGCACGGTCTAGTCGGGTACAGTTACACCGTATTGTATAGGCACAAATGCAGTCATGGTTCTTGACCATGGATATTGGATATATAAGTGCGAAATTGCTATGTCTATACAAACATGATAATAAATTAGCAGTTAGTTAAAATAGCAACGTAAAAGCTAACCATATTTATTTACTACACATTTTATAAAGAACTAGTCAACCATAAAATAAAGTCAAGTAAATATAAAGGTACTTTTCTATTATGATGTTACCCAAAATATTATCTGTATATTGAATATCATCATTATGATATGTACAAAAACCTTTCATTTATTAGATGCATCAAAAAATATTATATATTAGTAAATTGTAATAATATGAAGGATGCAATGTTACAAGCTGAATGCAATTACATGCACAAATGCCAATCAACAGTTAGAATTGGCGCCGGCGGAGCTTGTGATGCGTGGCCCGTATGTGGGACAGACAAATCAAGTATTAATTATCCATACAACGCCTAATTGTATGGGTCATCATTAAGGAATGTCATCCTGATAGATTCTACAACATAAAATATTTAAATGCTCGTTTGAATAATAATAAACTGTGTTTAAAGAAAAGCGATTGATTTTTCACTGCAAGATCATTTGGTATGAAATTTTACAAAATTATCACTTAGTAAAAAAAATATCATAATGTCATAAATTCTAAATAATGTGAAATAGACCAACGTTTATAAGAAAATCCATAGATAAATTTTCCTATAATATTTTTGCTATTATGAATGTTAAACATCACGTCAGCACATTCGTGATAATGTGCTTTAGCCAATTCAAAGAATAACTTTCTGTTTATCCGAATTCTGCCAAGACCTATCAGAACAGGAAAAAGTTATGTAAAACCTTCAGTAAAAAAAACCAGTGATATCCTCGCAGTATTAGGACGTTAAATATGCATTAGTGTATATTTGTCTAACTGATTTATGGAACTAATATTTATATTTCAGTTTTGGGGGCCGTTCATAAAATACGTCACGCAAAATTGTACCGTTTTAGACCCCCTCCCCCTCTTCGTCAGGCTATGTCACATTTTCTAGATAAATACAACGATACAAAGATATTGTTTATTAAACTTAGCTGACATTCTTTATAGATTATATAATAGCTATTAAAGTTGTATGTAAGTAAAGTAGGCTTGCATAAATATCTATTAGGTAGCTTTTACATATTAGAATGAGTATGCCTTTAATTGAGTATGAAATGTAAAAATAAACTTATTTATTGTAGAAACCCAAGAAACAAGATTTTGTGGGTCATTTTGATTAAACTTCACAGACGTTGTGTGACAGCTTGATGGAGATACATCGGAAGCAATTATGCTGATCCTTATCAAAATTTTATTCCAAAATTTTTATTTTAAAAATCTTATTTGAATATTAAAAGCATGAAATTGAGCTTGCTAATTCTTTCCTTTAAATAAGATTTTATTAAGTACTATTAAGTAGGCACTACAATACGAGTATAAGGTCCTGATTAAATTATTATTTTTATTTTATTTAGGTACAGAAACAGAAAACAAATTAAAAAAATTACATCTACGTATTAAAAACTAAAAATATCATTTTAAATTTGTTGTCCAATTATATCTGTACCCAACATTCAAATAAAAACATATAATAATTATATAAACAAACTTCACCAGAAGGTGAATATTACAGTATGCATTATAAATGATATTTTAGTATGCATTATAAATAGGAGTCTAATGGTTCAGTTAAAATCAGAATTTATAGATGTCTAACAGAGGCACACTTACAGTGTATTGAATTCTATTTGCACAAAACAATATTCTTTGAAAATTGCTTGTTGACAATTTGTGGCAACGACGTTTTGAACGGCCGTCAGTGCATATTCATATCGACCAGTGCTAGCACAGTAATTTCGTGGAAGCGTCGTTCGTCGCGACATTGGCGCCAGGAGGCGGCGCCTCACCGAGTAATTCGCGACGCTCGCTTTTTTCTCAGCATAAATTAACATGGCACTTTCAATTAATACAGCTTCATTTGAAAGGATATGTTTGTGTTATTCATGTATATTTTGATTAAGGTTTTAGATCTTTTTTATTTTAACATGAAGACGAGCCAACGGAATACCATTATTATAGTCAATATATCAAAATCAAAAGTTTCGAGTTTTTGTTAAAAAATATCTTCTTGAAAATATTTTATCCTCAAACCTTTGCAAATATTTAACGAATCACTATCACATGTTACGTAAATTGAATCTTGTTTGGCTACATTTATAACACAGACCATAAACGAGGCTTATTTATGGTCATTCATAATATTCAAAATCACTGAAGTGCAAATTCGTCTGAGCGGCAGAGTTCCGTTATGCATAGAGTGAGTACCGATCAATCAGATCATTATAAAAAATATTATGTAATATCCTTATATGATCACTTCTAAGTTAAGTGGCTACTGCATCTTTTACATATTTACCATATCTTTGTTAAGGAAAAAAAATCTTTACTAGACTACCTAACAAGGCAGAGGTAACCCAGTCAGTGGTAACGCACTCGCTAGGGAAACCGAGTGAAGCGGGTTCAAATCCCGGGTCTCGCACCTCTAATATTTTCATGTGTGAATCATTTCCAACATGATTTCCACTTGTCTTAAAGTGAAGGAAAACATCGTGAGGAAAACCTGCATGTCTGAAAGAACCCACCAAGTTTACGAAAGACATGTGCAGTCCGCCAAAAGCACTTGGCCAGCGTGGTGGAATATGGCCTAATCCCCCTCGTATTGAAGGGAGGCCCGCGCCCAGCAGTGGGACGTTAAAAAGGGCTAAACACACACTAGACTAACCTAACAAAACAAAAAAAAACATTGTTTCCTTACTAATTCTTCAAAATTTTAAAGACACATTCTATAGTAAACATTTGATTGCCTATAAACAATCGGAATTTAAAGATAGGAGTGTGAAGTTGGTATGAAATATCTGCCGCTGCACTATCTTTTCCGCTGAGAATCACACACTAGTATGTAGATATTGATATCATTACTTAAAGTATTCTACTAATTATCTACTATCCTACGTGGGGTAGGAACAACATGTTTCCTTCTTCCACTTCCTTTTATAAGCTGTCATCTCAGCGTACAGACCTTTCACACTCATATCCTCTTTCAAACAAACCATCTGTACTTTACTCGTCCTATGTACCTCTATTCTATACATAGGTATAAATCCATAAGCTTAAAGAAAATATTTTCAACTAGCGACTTAGCCTCGCTTCGCTTGGGTGCATTCCTAGGTACGTTTTATTTTTTTGAGCAAAACCCTTAGAAAAAATCTAAAATAAAAGTAGTCTAAGTTAATTGTTATAACATCAGCTATCTGCTAGTGAAAATCCCGTCAAAATCAGTCCAGCTGTTTCGGAGATTAGCCAGAACAAACTGACAGACAAAAATCAAAAAAAATGAGTTTTTTCTTATAAGTACTGCGTATGATTTCATATGCATTTAGTAAAAAGATATTATTTTGACATTACAAACAGACACTTCAATTTTATTTACCCGCATAGATTAATTGATATACCTGTATAATAATATACATTAATGTTTTTCTCGCTTTGTTTTCCTTGCACGCAATATTGAAATAATATATTTTTAATAGATGTATTTTTGGCTCTTTTCAACCCGATAAATTCGATACCTCATGTCGGATTTTAATATGTTGCAGTTACGGTCATTCGAGAAACCGTTGAGAAACGTCATTTAAAGTGTCATTAATCTATACATATAATAAAATTCTAAGTCGAATCTGTACATTAAATATATTTTGGAGAATCTAATTGAAATAGACATTAATATCGATACAGAGTCCGAATCTATAGTTTTTAGAATTTTTGTCTGTCTGTTTGTCTGTTACCGCATCACGAGAAAACCACTGGACAGATTTTGATGAAATTTAGTATGATGATAGCTAATTATCCGGGTCAACATATAGAATACTTTTTACTGCGGGAAAATATCTCATTTCTCAGAAAAAATACAAAAACTGCATTGTAGGAGTATACTATTATGTAAAACCTAGGAGTTTTGCTTTTGGTCATCTGAACGCGGGCGCGGGCAATGCTAGTTCATAGAATAAACTTATATGACCTTATGATGATTAGATATTTAGGAAACTAAAATTTTTTTAGCGTAAGATTTACATTATTCATTGTGGATGTAGCACCGAAGCGAGCGCAACCGAATACGAGGAAATAACTAATGTAAACAAAGACCTACTCGTCTAACCTGTCTGCTATTAGTCCCTTCATTCAATATACCGTTTGTCCGCTTCCGTTTTAGTACGAATCAAAAAGACGAAGAAATTTTTGGACTTTCTCTACATATACATATTATACAAATCAAAACAATCAAAAGCCGGAAAAAAGTTATGAATATGCAAAAAGTCTGCAGATATTTCGAAAAATAATTAGCACACATATCACACATTAAACATCATATTTAAAAAAATCTATGTATATAATTATTTACGTTAAACTAATAAAAGGAATCCGAGTACACAAATAAATAAGAAAGAAAAAATCTAATCCGTACATACTCGTAGATGACAATGATCGAATGAATGTATTTGATGCCGTTTCTAACTACATATATAACAAGAGATTTAATTTATTTACGCTTTGTTTTATTGGCTGTATAGATCTTTGTGAGTGAGTCGATAATAAATTTTTTTATGCTGTGCTAGATATCTCCTAGAATAATCTAGGTAAAATAGCTTGAATTACTCTATAAAGAGTAATTCAAGCTATTTTACCGACGTACCACACGCGCGCAGCAACACGGGATAAAGTTAGTTTTATGTAACGCTAATTATGTAAGTCTAAAAAATATTACCTGTATAAGTGGTCAAAACCAGTGTTGCGGTAATATTATAATCTATTTATTAATAAAAAAAAAATTGCTAAATTTTTATTTTTCAATTAATAACTAGCTAGCGCTATCCTATAGCTTGGTTTCGTCCCTAGGTACGTTTTAATTTTTTTGAGCGGAACCCTAATTCTTTTTCTAAAATAAAAGTAGCCTATGTAACCCCCTATAACATCAGCTATCTTCTAGTGAAAGTCCCATCAAAATCAGTCCAGCCGTTTCAGAGATTATCCAGAACAAACAGACAGACAGACAAAAATTTTAAAAATTGTGTTTTTCTTACAAGTTCTGTATATACATAATTTCATATGCATTTAGTAAAACGCTGTTGTTTTGACATTACAAACACACACTTAAATTTTATTTATCTATATAGATGTATAGATAAGTAATTGCTCGTATTACGATAAAATAATTTCCAATTAAGTACAATATCCTGCGTGACATTATTTGTATATAGCATTATATAACAAATTATATTATAAAATATTATCAGCTTTACGACTTTTAACATGCACAAACAAGCAACGCAACATACGAGTATCATAAATAAGTTTCGACAAAACGTGTAAACTAAACAATGTAATAATCGATCATCGGAAGATTCTAATTAAACGCGAATTGGAAATCATTATCAACGTAATGTGCATTTAATTTGCTTGTCGTAACGTTCTCCAAGTACGTCAATCTACAGATTACGGTTTAAGAGCGATCTAGACGCGAACGTAGAAAGTTGCGGCGCGACTGAACGGCGCCTACGTATGTCCTGCGCTCCGCATTCCCCCGTCCGAGCTTTAAAACATGACTAAAAAGCACAAAATGTCCCTGATAAACTAAACAAAGTATAACTTGGAGCTAGAGCCTTTAGACGATAGAGAAAATAGACAATTATTGAACACATCCAAGGCTACATGTTCTAAGAATAAAACGCTAATGAATAGTTTGTTGCTCCCAATCGCTGACGCTTCATAAAATGGACTATAGAATAGGGAATGCACTAACCGTCTGTCTATTTTTGTTTTTTTTATTGATAGAGCCCAGTCCTTAAGCGTTATTCTTGTAACATTTTATTAGTACTTACTATTTTTAATATTTTATAAGCAAGTGAAAATGGTTTTAAAAGTAACGAGTTAGGTACATTCAAAATTTATAAAGTAGCAAATGTAGAGCGAATTATTAAAGATATATATCAGTTCACATATACATATATATCATATATGTATATGTGAACTGGGTTTTCTATAAATAAACGTAAAAAATCAAGTTTCATATTTAATAATAATTTATAATTATTGATTATAATTTCCAGCAATTTATATCAGAAACAGACTAATAAATATTTTATAACTGTTGAAACACGGTCATTAATTTAAGTAGTAGGTATAATTAAAATTAGACATTTCTTACTTGTTATCTATTCATGCTAAGGGGTCAATTCGGCAGCTTTGACTTAAAATAGAAAATAAAATGTGCTTCATGTTTGGCAAGTTTATTACTCAATGTTTTGTGTCTTTTCCTTTATGACTATCAATATATTTGGTCTAACATACGTAACGCTAACGCCCACACCGACTATATCAAGATTTTTACTGGTTCGGAGAGGATTAAGCGGGGAATGACATAAGCTTTATGCCTAATAAAGAAAGAGTTTAAGTGGGATAGTTGATAGAAGTAATATAAAAATAATTTATTATAGGGATTAGCTTCAAATCGGTACTATAAAACTTTAAAGCTAAATTAACATTTAGGATGCATGCCCCTAGGCCAACAAAAGATCTTTGCAGGATAATGGATTGTATGAACATTCCTAAAACATTAACTGAATATAAATGTTATTTAATACTCACACACCATATTTAGAATGTTTAAAATCTTGGAAAATGTATGCAGAAAGTATATTATGTCATAAATTCATGTAGAAGTTACTCCATAGACTTATGATAATGATGTAAATGAAAAAACGCGCTGTTACTATCGTAAAATAACGCTTGGAATACCTATCATGAATTCATTTTAAACATTATTTTGTTAAAAAATATTAGTAGGTATACATATAATAAAATTTTAACTAAGTTGAATCTGTACATGGAATATTTTTTGGAAAATCCTATTGAAATAAACATTATTATCGATATAGAGGTCGTATCTATAGTTTTTAGAATTTTTGTCTGTCTGTCTGTTACCGTATTACAGAAGAACCACTGGAGATATTTTGACGAAATTTGGTATGGTGATAGCTGGTTATCCGAGTCAACATATAGGATAATTTTTACCGCGGGAAAATATCCTATTTATGAGAAAAAATACAAAAACTGCAATGTAAGAGTACACTAATATGTAAAACATAAGAATTTGGTTTTTGGTCATCTGAACGTGGGCCGAGACGCGGGAAATGCTAGTATTTATTATATAGTACTTGGGCGACCTACCTTCTCTCGGCGTTTTTCGTAAAACATAAAAATTGCGTAATTTTTCGGAAAAGATATAAAATCAGAAGAGACACCTACAATCTACATAAATAAACTTAAAAGGCAAAACCTTATCTAACTACAAAATTTGATCCAAATCGTTAGAGCCGTTCCCGAAATACACGAAATAAATTTATATATACGAGGATGTACAAGAATTGCTCAAATAAGATATGTATGTACATATATAGTAGAGTAGATACTATACAATATTACATATTACATACATCCATACATATAATAAAATTCTAACTAAGCCGAATCTGTACATTAAATATTTTTTGGAAAACCTTATTGAAATAGACATTATCGATACAGAGGCCGAATATATACTTTTAGAATATTGGTCTGTCTGTCTGGAGGGATTTTGTTGAAATTTGATACGATGTGATGATTTGGCAGCTGTTTCCGGGTATTTATATATAATTTGATATATAGAATATTGCAATATAGAATACATTTTACTGCGGAAAATATCTTACCTCTGAGAAATCCATACTAAACGTCAAAAAGTATCTTATAAGATTAATTGAGCAATTTTCATTGTAATGAATTGTATAACGTTTTATTATCATCTAATGTTTATTTATAAAAAAAAATAGGTAGATAGTAGACACCTATTTTTTGTCAATAAACATTAGACGATAATAAGACGATGTATGTTACGATTCATGGTTAAATATACTATATTATATGTATGTATGTATGTCTACGTACTATATACTATGTATAAATAGTTGAAATTGTTACACTTTTATCTAAACTGAGAACGTACTTTTTGCACTTTCAACAATGCATTTATTTGGCAGTGACTGTGAATTATTTACATGTCTTATTTTAATACCAAGAACAGATTGGTTGATGTTGATTGATTAGAGATGAACCTATGTTAAGTCCTAACATGCATTCAAAGTGCCATTAAAGTTAATTGTTTGATAATGTTTATGTTTAGTCGTCGACTATGTAAATATATAATACCTAATTGTATATGTATATATATAATAAAAGATTACCTATAGAACAATAACTTTTGTAAAATTACTATTATCTGTTAGCCACTTATTCCTTATATTTTTAACGGATTTAAACATCTTTTCCAGTTTTTTGATGCAATATACTTTTATTTTACAAACTAATATCCAATCTAGGTGATGCTTATGAACTATAACAACATACACTTATGTCATATTATAGGTTTTATAGTGTTTCATCTGTTTGCCAATCATATAATCCACATGTTATAGTAATTAATTTAATTTTAGCCTATAACTTCAATCAAATCTTTCCTATTCACTGTGACATTGGCAAAGTAAATTGTGTTTAATTGACATGCCTAAGCGTAATTAAATAGAGAATTATGGTGAACTAGCATTGCCCGCGGCGCCGCCCGTGTTAAAAAGCAAATTCTTAGGTTTTACATATTAGTATACTCTTACATTGCAGTTTTTGTATTTTTTCTCAGAAATGAGACATTTTATCACGGTAACAAGTATCCTATATGTTGGCCCGGATAACCAGCTATCACCATACCAAATTTCATCAAAATCCCTCTAGTGGTTTTTATGTGATGCGGTAACAGACAGACAGACAGTCAGACAAAAATTCTAAAAACTATAGATTCGGCCTCTGTATCGATAATAATGACTATTTCAATAAGATTTTCCAAAAAATATTTAATGCACAGATTCGGCTTAGTTACAATTTTATTATATGTAGGTATAGATGAATGTATTCGAGTTTAATAATAATCTTGTTTGGTCATATATTGCCGAACAAGAGTGTTCTTGTCGCTACTCGTACCAGGGAAAGGATTCTTACTGAGATCGAAAACAATACATTCAAAAAGATTTCATGAAATAAGAGCCTTAACCTACATTTCAAAATGATTACAAAGGAATGTCACGAAGTAGCAAAACATTGTTTGGATAATAGAGGTGTATAAACAATCGCTAACCGCGGAGCGCGGGTCGATGAACGACCTAGCTCGCACAAGGCGTTTCCTCTGTGATGTAGAAACACACTGCAAACGTGCGCGATTAGAAATGAGCGCGATTTTTGTACAATGTTAAAATTATCCATGGCGAATGAACTAAAAAAATATATGTATATTTAGTATTTACATTTGCTGCGTAGATCCGCCTTATTCTCTACTCGGAATCAAATATGTACAAATATGTTGGTGACAATGACACAACAATGAAACTTAGTCGCAGGGTGGATACTGGATAAATATTTAATCTATACTTATAATAAAATTGTAACTAAGCCGAATCTGTACATTAAATATTTTTTGGAAAATCTTATTGAAATAAACATTTATATCGATACAAAGGCCGAATCTATAGTTTTTAGAATTTTTGTCTGTCTTTTACTGCATCACAGAAAAACCACTGGAGGGATTTTAATGAAATTTGGTATGGTGATAGCTAGTTATCCAGGTCAACACATTATAGGACTATACTTTTTACCGCGGGAAAATATCTCATTTCTAAGAAAAAATTCAAAAGCATTTTTTGTATTTTTTCTTAGAAAATGTAAGAGTATACTAATAAGTAAAACCTAAGAATTTGGTTTGTGGTCATCAGAACGCGTGCGGAGCCGCAGGCAATGCTAGTACCTAATACGTTTATTATGTAGTTGGAAAAATACATTAGCATTTCTTAAACTGAATTGCGTCAGTTTTTGATTTCTTATCTTGAAAAAAAAAGCTCTGTACACAACAAATGTTTTTAAAGCACACCGGAAGTATCAATATCTAAGAAAAAATTAATTACGCGCGACTGTTTCGCGGTACACATACCAGTTTGGGTGTTGCAAAACTCTCACTTATGAATGTCGCATTCGCATCTCGTGTATGCGACGACGCCTCATTGCCGATAAAATTGGCAGCTAGCAAAAAAAAACATCATTTTGAATGGTCGCTGAAGTTTCTAATCATATCTGGGTCAACGGAAATTTACAACATGTTTGATTCACTGAAAGTTTTACATCATTCCTCGTTGATAGACAACAGTCGGTACCAGGATCTGATCAGTACGAGAAATGCGATAGTTGACGGTGGGACTTTTTTTATTTTATTATGTAGCTGCCAACAAAAATCAAACGACCACTGATCATTTATAATATAGCGTCATTAGCCATTTGACTTTGTAATTAGGATTATCTATGACCATTTTTGAAATCTGACACATAAGTAGACACCGAAAATGTGCAGGATGACAGCCGCATGGAGATCAGAAGGTAAATTTATGCATTGGCAAAAAATTGGATTTAAGTGAAAGTTACTTTAAAGGTTATATAGTGAAAATGCTGCAGTTAAAAATGAATAATAATAAATTCGCGTAGGCGGAAACCACAGTGCAATGATAATTAAAAGTGTCATCAATTGCATTCAGCTCAGCCATCCAGTGAGACTGTACCAGTAGTATGTAGGTCAAGAGACGTTTTCACGGTCTTGGCTTTTGACTAGGTATATAAAATCGACCATGACATGGGTGCGTGTAGTTTAGAGTGGGTGGTTTGGGGTTTTTTCTATTGGTGCCATAACTTAAATCGATGTTATTGGAAAAACAAAGTATTTTTTTTAATATTCATTTTTATTTTAAAAGGTTGCTGTTCGAAATCTTCTAATTAATTTTAATCCACATATATACTTAATATGTAGGGATGTATACAAAAATACAAGTTTTTATTACTATTTTATGTTGTCAATTGATATTATATTCTCGTGTGGGTTTAACCTAATTCACAAGTTTACACAGCACTGTGTATTGAATGCTATCGGGAGTTACCTAGGGCACGCACGAGACATTACAAAGTCGTCAATGTAAGGGAAATTGCTCACCGGTCATTCTGTAAACAACTCAACATGGTCGTTTCAGTTTCGTCACATCTGGACACTTTCTAAAGAAACTGCAACAACTAATAACTGTGGCAAGAAGCTGCCTGCCTTCCAGTGGAAACATGTGATAATAAGGTATAATTGCACACCAACTCTGTGACTATATTTAGCGTCAACACTCAGGATCCAGCCGCGTATGCGACTTGTTCAATTACGTAAAGCGGTTGAGCCCATTTCTAATCTAAAAATAATCGTAGGCTGTCCAGACATCGGCGCCACTAGGATCGTACGTGAAAGTAAAGAAAATTATATTAAATCTCACCAGTAATATAATTAAATAAAACACATTTAATGAATATGTAGTACTTCGTGGCGGCGAGCATGCAAAAACGACTAATAATGTACTTACTTTAATGAATAATAAAACAAAATATTTCTCTGAATATAAACTTTTATTCGTTTGGTTGGATCTTTAATTACATGATTTATCCGCGTTAACTTAATTTTATATGCTTAATAAAATTTAAACGAGTAAAAATGCCTTCAGAGTGTCCAATAGCAAAGGGCAATGTATCTACACATATAATAAAATTGTAACTAAGCCGAACCTGTACATTAAATATTTTTTAGAAAATCTTATTGAAATAGACATTATTACAGATACAGAGACCGAATCTATAGTTTTTAGAATTTTTGTCTGTCTGTTACCGCATCACGGAAAATCCACTGGAGGGATTTTCATGAAATTTGGTATGATGATAGCTGGTTATCCGGTTCAACATATAGGATACTTTTTACCGCGGAAAATATCTCATTTCTGAGAAAAATAAAAAAACTGCATTGTACGACTATACTAATATATAAAACTTAAGAATTTGGTTTTTGGTAATCTGAACGCGGGCGGAGCCGCGGGCAATGCTAGTAATATAATATCATTAGGAAAAGCCATACTATAATATCATAAATACGAAAATACGTTTCGTTTATAACTCTTTTATGGCTAACTACCAGCATCTAAATCACACTGTGCAATTTGGCACAGAGATAGCTGCAGCAGCATTTGGAAAAAGAGACAATACTTTTCAACTTAACGAAGACGAAGTCGCGTGTATTTTTTATATTTAATACATAAGAGTACAGAAAAGGTAATATTTTATCTTACATATAAAGCATGTGACGAATTGCTTGTTAACGTGATGTCAAGTTACTAACAGCAAAGCCATTGTTTTGCTAAACAAGTTTAATTTATAAAGAGAACACATCAATAATTAATTTAAGCAGTCGATAATCCGTTAAAATTAATCATATTTTTATTTCTTTGTGTAGCTTAGTAACATTTCACTTGATGAATAATAAGCAATTTATATGACAATAAAATATAGATGAAAGATTTAGTTATATCATAAATAAATGTAAATTAAGGTTTTTTGAGATTTTCCAGAAAGGTGATAAGTTTGAAATAAATATGTACAAACATCCATCATTGACAGACAGACATTTGAAAGAAGTATGTCCTTTAAAAATATACAATAACATGATCAAAAGTAGCTAAAATATAAATATAGTTATTATTACAGAGATTGATAACATAATTCTACGGCAAATATATCCGCGACTGAACCGGGGTAATACATCAGTGGCGCCAGTGATACTTAATCGTTCGTCTGCGCGTGCTATGCGAATTTTCCCCTGCACTTACACCATTAGCGAAGGGAAGCTATCATTTACATGGCGACGGGGCGGATCCATGGGCCAACCGGATTATTACTTGTAAGGCTTTATAAGCACTAATTAAAGTCTTAAGTAATTGAAATTTAAGAATCTCGTACATATTTTCACAACTGTAATGGTTATCTTCGCAAAGTAATAAAGGTTGGTAAAACCAGTAAGTGTACAAATCTTAAGCGTTTCTAAAGAAAGTTATTATTTTTTAATATTTCAATTTTACCGCGAATTAATAGGAAAATAAATGAATCTACAGATCTGAGGCAAGCCAACAAAAACTATTAAAGTCATACTTAAGATGCAGTTTGACTAGCTAAATAGGTACGTGAAAAGGGGCAATGTTCGTACGCGACACATCGTCTGCAGTGACCTTAATTGCATGCGATCTCGGCCGCTGCTCTCTCTTAAATCAAACTTGAGGGCCCTAGAACCCCACTTATCACTAGACGTGTAGATCATCCGCCCTAGCACGTAAAGGTGTGCGTTATGCAATAAGCCATTGACCGCGTCAACACGTTTGTGTTGTCTGACCACGCTCTTGATAGCATCATATTAAAAAATTAACTTATTTACTTAAGTCTGAATTGATTGAGCGTTTTGTGAAAGGCCCCTGATATTTTAAATTCGTATTTGGAGTTATTATATAACAAGTATAATCTGATGAAGATAAATCCTATTCGATTAATTCGCCATTTATGGATTTAGATGTGATTGGCAACTATGAATATAATAATTATTAAAATCTGCTGTGTATTTTAATTAAACATGCATCACGTTTTAAATAATACACAATAGAAGTAAATTGAATCTACACTTAGGTATATTATAGAAGCAGTTTCGTTTTTTAATTAATTAATTATAATTTAATATTTTTATTGAAAATCAGTAAGTACCCAAGAGATAAGTGATGTTAAAACTACAGTTTAAGTTTACCAGCACTAGCAGTAGGGCCGGGGCGGTGAACTCGGGCATCCTGTCTCCTCAGCCGATGCCGAGCCGTCTTTACTAGGAAATGTGGGTTTTAAGAAGCCGTTAGCAACACACAACCCATAACTTTTTGGGTCAATTGATCGGCTCACCTTATCCGTTTTGATTCTTCACGGATATACGTTTAACCGTCTTTAGCACAAAGCTACGTATAATTTGCTAAACGACATTTATATCTTTTAACCAAGACAATAAAATGTAGAAATTAACATAATCAGCGGGTTTTTAACGTTTAATCGTTCCCGCATAAACAATATTCCGAGGACATATTTCTAGAAACCTTTATAATGCACATATAATTTTACCTTTTAAATCTTTAAAAGCCTAATTAGCAAATACTTTGTTTAATAAAGTCGATGAAATAGGTTTGTAATGGTAAGTTCAAACCGAACAGAATGAATCCACAGAAATTCTCATGTCTAAAAGCTCATGATATTCTCATCGATTAAGACCGATAGGTACTATGAAAATTATCGTATTATAATTCATACATATGTATGTATATGGGTCAAATCCATGTCTATCATGCGGGTGTTTTAGATTCAATTGCTTAGAATTACTTAAATCATAAATATGGACAATTCTATACTCAATAAACAAAGGGAAGGGAAAGTGAAACAAAGAGCTATGCTCGAAATCAGAAAGCAGCAATATTGAGTTTTATACTGAGTTGAGTAAAATATAAAAGAACTAGTTTATCAGCATGCCAAATTTTACTAAATTAGGTGCATAAGTTGTTGTGTACTAAGCTGTATAAGTTACTATAAACTTTTAACTATCTTACGGGAACTCTTTAGTATTTCGGGATAAAAAGTATCTAAAATGTTGACCGGGATGTAAGCACCACCATGCAAAATTTCATTTAAATAGATCCAACATTTTCGGAGATTAGCCTGTACAAACAGACAGAGAAACAAAAAAAAACAAATCTGGATTTGTTCTATTTCTCTTCTTACATCCCCTGAGTCGGTTTTTAGCATTTTTTTCTATGTACAGACATTCGACCTCTACAGTTTTATTATATGTACCTACTATAGATTGACGATACGTTTGGCTCAGTTTGTAGTGACCCTACTTGCTGTGCCGGCAGTCGCGGGTTCGAGTTCCGCTGGGGGCATTCATTTGTGTGATGAGCACAAATGTTTGTTCTCCAGTCATGGGTGTTTATATATTTATAATATTATAATATATATGTATTTAAAGCTATATATGTGTAATGTGTCCATAACACAAGCTTCGTAGCTTACCATGTAACTAGATGGTGCTGTGTGAATGTTGCAACATATTTAATATTTAATAATTAAATATTAAATATGTTGCAACATTCACATTTAATATATAAATGACTCAATTGAAAAATATTTTTGCATCAACTAAAAAAAATATTATACTATAGGTACTCCAAATACACAGCAAATTGAACGTTAGTAATCAGTTATCGTGTAAACCTATTTATAAGTGTACTAGTATTTCCCGCGGCTCCGCCCGCGTTCAGATGATCAAAACCCAAATTCTTAGGTTTTACATATTAGTATACTCTTACATTGCAATTTTTGTATTTTTTCTCAGAAATGAGATATTTCCCCGCAGTAAAAAGTACCCTATATGTTGCCCCGGATAACCAGCTATCACCATACCAAATTTCATCAAAATCCCTCCAGTGGTTTTTCTGTGATGCGGTAACAGACAGACAGACAAAATTCCAAAAACTATAGATTCGGCCTCTGTATCGATAATAATGTCTATTTCAATAAGATTTTCCATAAAATATTTCATGTACAGATTCGGCTTAGTTACAATTTTATTATATGTATAGATGAATTAGCGCTATTGTCGCAGGCTATGCAAATAGTTTATTGCTAATGGTCGATCAGAATGCGATGGTAAGTGTTG
Source organism: Brenthis daphne (assembly GCA_947093115.1). Taxonomy (NCBI): domain Eukaryota; kingdom Metazoa; phylum Arthropoda; class Insecta; order Lepidoptera; family Nymphalidae; genus Brenthis; species Brenthis daphne. The sequence goes on along the minus strand of OX352471.1, from coordinate 31,056,353 downwards.
TATGTCGGTTGACGCGGTTTGCGATTCAGCGAAGCGGCTGACAGGAAGCCACTCCGGGATCGCACTTACATGCCATGCATATTCACAATCTAAGTATGTCTTAGCTATTAAGCGACGTGGTAAGTTTCAGACTTTATAAAAAACGCATGTGTCATTTACATATTGCATTTCCCAACGTTAAAAAAAAAAAGTTACATATTGCACAAAGAAATTGACCACGCCTATTACATGTGTAATCTTCTATACATATGTATAATAAAAGTGTAACTGATCGCTGTCTGTACATGGAAGATATTTGAGAAAAACTATTATTGGGGGTTTTCATTTATGCAATAGAACCCAAAACAATGATTTTTAGATTTTTTTGTTTGGCTGTTTGTTTGTGCGCGCTAATCTCAGAACGGCTTAACCGATTTGGATGCGGTTTTCACTAATATATTGTGGTAAGCTTAACTTAACATTTAGTATTTGTTTTATTTCAATCGGTTCATAAATAAAAAAGTTACGGCAATTTCAAGAATCACCTTCCTAGGTGAACCCATAATAAAAATACGTAAATTATTCTTTTTCTAGGTATATTGTATACTAGCAACTCACCCTCGCTCCGCTCGGGTTCGTTCCTAGTTACGTTTTAACGTTTAGTATACATTTCTCACAGATGAGATATTTTCCTGCAGTAAAAAGTATTCTATATGATGACCCGGATAAGCAGCTACCATCATACCAAATTTCATCAAAATCCCTCCAGTGGTTTTCCGTGATGCGATAACAGACAGACAGACAAAAATTCTAAAAACTATAGATTTGGCCTCAGTATCGATAATAATGTCTATTTTAATAAGAGTTTCCAAAAAATATTTAATGTACAGATTCGGCTTTGTTACAATTTTATTATATGTATAGATGACTTGTTTAACAGAATTGGGTAGGTGTTATAAAATATTTTGAATTGCATGAACAAAGATTCTGAGTTTTATAATAATAATAATTAATGAGGTAATATTTATTTTTCTACAGAAGCCAATAAGATTCAATAGAAATAAAAACCACGTTTAGTTCCAAGATAACTTATTAACTTGTTGTTTCGAAATATCTTAAAAATAAACGTTTTTATATAGAATTAATAACTTTTCAGATTTATTTTTAATGCACTTTTCTCTGATACTCAAGTCTAAGTTAGAGTAGAAAAATCTTTTTTGCATTTTATATCCATATTTATTGAGGAAATTTATAAGGCTATCTTATCTTACAGTTACTTTCGTAATCATACAAACACGAGCAGAGTGTCGGGCAAAAGCTAGGATATTATAAGGACGAGAGTGGAATGAAAAATCATCATTAACATCTTGGCTCTAACTGCTAGGGGATATTTGTCAAGATGACAATTAATTAGATAAATAAGAAATCAAAATATATTTTCAACATCCAAAATACGGACAATAAAACGGACACTTAATATAAAATATGTGATTTGCCGTTTAAAAACAAATGACAAATTTTCATAATACAAGTAAAATAAATATGTATCTAGTGAATCACACGCCAAATCTATAAGGATGGTAAAAATAAATTAAAATTTATCTTAAAGTAATACGATAGGAAGGATATTTAAAGATTAAATATGCGTTTTCCTCTTAGTGAATCATATTATTGGTTTAACCCTCTCGCACACCAAGGTAATTGATTTACAAGAAACAGCAACAAATATGTTGATAGGTAGGTACATAACGTAATCTGCAATTTTGAATACTAATTTTGCTAGATATCATTAAAACTATATTATAATCAATAAATAATTTCTAACAAAATATATATTATCCATAATTTATGTTATGGAAGCAAAATTAAAAAAATAATATATTTTCGATTTTTTAAGGAAATCTTTTAAGCTTGACTTAAACATATTTGATAGAGAGATAGAGATATAGAGTTTAAGTTCTCCATGCTGTGTATGCGGTTTCATATAATGACATAAAGTTGGGATTAGCACGCTTTGAAGCCAATAAAAAGATTTTTTTTGTTTTAAAATGGACCGAAAACAAAGGAAAAACACACGCAATCCTTTGACATTTGCGCATTTACTATACGGCAGGCCATAAAATGTTTGCAGTGGCATTGATCGTTTCATTCAAGTCATCAAGCACACCGTTAAGTAAGCTGCAGGAATAGCTATTAGCTAAGTATCCAGGCGGCACAAATGTTACATACAAACCATTTAGTATTTGTCTAACAATTTGCCTGTTTGATCAGGAACTGTTTCCTTGTGAACGCATCAGGTAACCAAGACCGCTATTTTTGTTAGTTTTCATTGCTAATATTATTAATGCAAAGAATTTTATTTGCTAGACGTTTAGGCCCTGTCCGCACTGCGATATTTGACCGTGCGATTTTTATTCTCACGTATTATATTCCGTGATCGGAATTATACTTATTGCGCACAGCGTCTTAAAATGAATAACAGAAAAAAAATTTTTGCTGATACTACGGTGGCGGCGGTGGCGTGAAAGAGCTATCAAAAGATGTCATGAACATTGGATTCACTCATTTACGACCTTGAGAAATCCGCACCGTATCGCGTTCATTTTGCATCAAATCACAGATTTTTTTTCCGCGTGAATTTTTAACCGCAAGTGCGGATACTACTATAAGATTCAATGTGTTACAGAATTGCGGTCATCTGAACGCAGGCGGAGCTGCGGGCAATGCTAGTATACTATAAATAAATGATTGTAATATGCCTCAACTATCCTAATTATTTAAAACATAAATTCAATTTCATAAAGAAGTTTACTTCTTGCGCGTGTATATTCGTACACGCACTATTTATTTATTTTTTTGTCTTTTTTAGTGTTAATAGTAATCGTATAGGCTTTTTTTTGTTTTACTACAAACGAAAAAAAATGCAAACAGCCAGAAAAAAATGTTTTTTCCAAATTCAGGGGATGACATTATTTTTGTTGTCTTTATTTTTTTTGGTATTACTACAAACGAAGTTAGCTTCACTACTATCCATTACTTACTGAAACCTTTCAAAAAACCTAAAAAAGAACACTTTTTCCAAAGACGGGTGTTGAGTTCACACAACCAAAAAAGTCAATATTTTCTATAATAGTAAAAATATTTTTGGTTCATTTTGTTATTAACTATTTAGATATTTATTCCCTTAATAACTTTTTTAAAATACAAGCAAAAAGGTGGCCTAGACACTTTTGTTACGAAAGTTGCCCAGTTTATAGAGAAACACTCTTATAACATTTTTTCTATTTTATATATATATATATATATATATATATATATATATATATATATATATATATATATATATAATATTAAATGCCGTTCGTTAGTCTCGCTAAAACTCAAAAACGGCTGGACCGAATTGAACAATTATTTTTTTGTTTTGTAGGGGGTGTGTCAGAGGTGGTTTATTTGAGCATAGAAAAATGGGGAAACCCATTAGAACAGGTGGAAAATCTAAAAGTTCTGAACTTTTTATTTTGTATGGGAATCACTACTTCGGATTACTTTTGATAGATGGAGCTGGTGGTGGACCTATCGTCTTCATTCTACATTCTACAACAATTCGTCAAGTTTAAGTTGGAGAAAAGTAATATATACATACATTATACAATAAATATAGTCTATCTATTCCATACTAACCTTTAAAATATACATAGGGACGAACCCGAGCGAAGCAAGGGAGAATCCTACATGAAAAAAAGTTTTATTTTGTCATTCGTCATAGAGAATGTCAAAATAAACTAGTTGGCAACTTTTGAGTTAACAATAAGTGTTTGTGACAGAAGTTTATTTATATTTAGCGGCAACTAAATTTCATGAAGTTGCCATGAAATCTTGTAACTTGTAAGCAACTGTTGTGAACCGAGTTTTCGTTTTGAGCTGTAAAGTCTACACATCTAAGAAATAAGCGTGTGCCTAAAATTTTAGTGTGGACGCTTGCTTGGCTTTCTTAATTGGGAACAAAAAGATGTCAAACACATGGACGATTGAATTAATCACCACTTAATAGCCTAAGCACTAACCACTAAAAATCAACTTTTCGGGTGAACATTAACGTTCTTTGTCTACAAGTGTTGAAAAAAATTAATCAATTTGTTTGTAATGGCTAATTGTAAAAAATATAATTTAAATTAACTGCAATGTTTCTAAATAAGTTACAAGGATAAAACAAATTGCTTAATAAAGCAAAAAAATCAGTCTAACTAATTTAAAAATACTACTGTGTCATAAAAAACTATGTATAATACCTATAAACGAAAGTACAATGCTGAAAACATGAAATGAATGAATGAATGAAATGAACAACAAAATGCCATCTTTATAGAAACCAGATTTATCCACTAAAATTACTAAATATAATTATCGTTCTTAAAAGCGTTTTATATTAGCAATGACTATTTATAAATACTTTATTAATAGTTTAGAAATTATTTGTACAATCTATTAAAGTAATTAGCCTTCTTACATTTCTGAAAGGAAACGGAAAAGAAGGAAGAAACGACCGTCATATATTCAATCATTATCATCATAATAATGTAATTGTATAAATTGTATATGGTTATTAATTATTATCTATACATATAATAAAATTGTAACTAAGCCGAATCTGTACATTAAATATTTTTTGGAAAATCTTATTGAAATAGACATTATTATCGATACAGAGTCCGAATATATAGTTTTTAGAATTTTTGTCTGTCTGTCTGTCTGTTACCTCATCACGAGAAAACCACTGGACACATTTTGATGAAATTTGGTATGATGATAGCTGGTTATCGGCGTCGACATATAGAATACTTTTTACCGGGGGAAAATATCTAATTTCGGAGAAAAATACAAAAACTGCAATGTTAGAGTATACTAATATGTAAAACCTAAGAATTTGGTTTTTGGTCATCAGAACGCGGGCGGAGCCGCGGGCATTGCTAGTATAGTCAACTATAAACACTTGAAAATACGTTTCACTCTCGCAAAGATTTCCTGATTCGAATTCTCAATCGCCATTTAATTAATTTTAAATAAGGATTAACTGCAATGTTTCTAAATAAGTTACAAGGATAAAACAAATTGCTTAATAAAGCAAAAAAATCAGTCCAACTAATTTAAAAATACTACTGTGTCATAAAAAACTATGTATAATACCTATAAATGAAAGTACAATGCTGAAAACATGAAATGAATGAATGAATGAACGCGGGCAATGCTAGTTTTTAATAAAATTTGCAGTCAGCCCTGATAGTTACATATTTAACGCTTAATTACACGACGTGGTTAAATAATAATACGATTGACTTATAATACTTTTAAAAACGTCATAATAAAAAGTGCACATGTACATTTTATCAGTGACAACGGAAATTTGTAAGGTCGTTTTTGTTGTTATGACTAACAAATAAGTATATTACGATTCATACCTAAATCGTGTCTTCCGCAATTTTTATAAAAGATGATGATGCATAATATTATTATTCATTACTATTATTAATATACATAATAAAAACGCACGTATGGACATTGTGATTTTTACGCAAAAATTTTTACTTTAATACTATCTCGTCTTATATGACTCATTAACAATTTATTGGGATGAAAACAACATATATATGAGTATAAATAATAAGTTTTCCATTGTTTAATCCCTCATAAGAGATGTACCTATGCATATAAAATCAAAGATTATAAAAATGGCAGTTTTTGATTAGTAGATAATATAATTTGTGTTGGACAGTGAATTAACTTTAAAAGTTATTTTATGAATATTGGTTAAAAGGAGAATGGAGTAAAGAGTCATTGAACTTCTCTGCTTAATCTCAATAGAAAGCCCTATAAGGGAAAGTGTGTGAGTATCAAATCTGATAATAATGAAAATACTTATTTAAAAAAAGCCGGACAAAAATGATGAATGTTAAAAAACTTCATATTTTATTTTTCATTTATTATTCCAGTTAGCCGTATGCAGAATTTCATTTATCATAATCGATGTTTCGGCACTAACGACCCTTGCGCTGCGACCCAATGACCTAAATACCTTCGAGCAATTTCAATTTAGAATACATTCAGTGCTTTTATGAAATCCTTATTTAAAATTAATTAAATGATGATTGAGAATTCGAATCAGGAAATCGTTGCGAGAGTGAAACGTATTTTCAAGTGTTTATAGTTGACTATACTAGCATTGCCCGAGGGCTCCGCCCGCGTTCTGATGACCAAAAACCAAATTCTTAGGTTTTACATATTAGTATACTCTTACATTGCAGTTTTTGTATTTTTCCTCAGAAATTAGATATTTTCCCGCGTTAAAAAGTATCCTATATGTTGACCCGAATAACCAGCTATCACCTTACCAAATTTCATCAAAATCCCTCCAGTTGTTGTTTTGTGAAGCTGTAACAGACCGACAGACAGACAAAAATTCAAAAACTATAGCATCGACCTCTGTATCGATAATAATGTTTATTTTAATAAGATTTTCCAAAAAATATTTAATGTGTAAATACAGATTCGGATTAATTACAATTTTATTATATGTATAGATATAAGTAATACCCGCGAAGGTAGTAAGTATTAAAAGTTATAACTGTTCAAAAAGTAGAAAACCTGGAGCTCCTTCACTTCCTTGTGTAATAACAGTTGTTGGTTTTAAATATTCTTCAAACGATATCTTTTCAAATTACATGCAATTGATTAGCATATAAATAGTTTGTCAGATGACAGAATTATCTTAATGAAAATGATATTATCATAACACGTTTGAAATATCTAAGGAATGTTATAACATTCATGAGCATCTAAAAATGAACGGCGCCAGGTAAATTACGAAAGGACTCGATACATATATAGTGTATTTCTGCATTTAATCGTTTCCATTTATAAAATTGTAAGTTATGATAAGATATTGGACAGCTACTTTTATGCTCGATTTGTCTATAGTTTTACGCTTTGTTTATATTTACAATATTTTGGGTTAATAATATTATCTATACAAAAAACTACCTTAACTGGTTAATTACCTACATATTTATACAGTTAGAAAAAGATTTTTTAGTTTGGGCACTTTCTTGAATTACTTTAAAAGAGACTTTTGCTTCATTATTCTTTCTTTTTAAACATTATCGTGTAAATTTAATGACTTCAATATATATCTATACAAATAATAAAATAGTAACTAAGCCGAATCTGTACATTAAATATTTTTTGTAAAATCTTATTGAAATAAACATTATTATCGATACATAGGCCGAATTTATAGTTTTTAGAATTTTTGTCTGTCTGTCTGTTACCGCATCACAGAAAAACCACTAGAGGGATTTTGATGAAATTTGGTATGGTGATAACTGGTTATCCGGGTCAACATATAGGATACTTTTTACTGGGGAAAAATATCTCATTTCTAAGAAAAAAATACAAAAACTGCAATGTAAAGAGTATACTAATATGTAAAACCTAAGAATTTGGTTTGGTCACCTGAACGCGGGCGGAGCAGCGGGAAATGCTATATAATAAGTCTTATAAAAAAATCAAAATAACATTTCAAAATAGTAAAAAATATATTTAAAAAAAACTCACATTAAATACACTGTAGCTAAACAAAATATTACTCGAATAATTTATTTAATATTTATTAAATATTACCAGTTAGACATATTCTCCACATATAACCTACGTACAATGTACATTCAAGTCAAATTATTAAGCTCCTTTTTCGAAGGTGCTTACAAAAGTAGGTTTCGTGAAAGTCTCTGCAACTGTCAATAATAATTATAAAAATCACATGACTGATTCTATACAGCTAATTTGTTACATATTATGTATGTATGTAACTATATTATTTTTGATTAGCTGGAGTGTTTTTAATAACAATCTGTCAGCTGTCTGCGCAGTGTCAGCATCTACATACTACTTTCGCTTGCAATTTTTCCATACATACAACTGTGACAAGAATTGGTCGCGCGATTGCGCAATCTCAAGTTTGCAATTATTATTGTAATAGCGTTAAATCTAAACGAGGCATAGCCAGCCCGCCGACGGTGGCGGGGTGAAAGTAGAATTTAAAAGTAAATACATACATATATATTTAAAAATCTGTAATTTTATGTAACATTATGTGAAAATATGGGACTCCCTTAGCGTTTTTGGGTCAGACTAATCCCAAGGGAATCTTGCCGTAAGAGGATATAAACAATCTGAATTGTTCTCTTTCCAATAAACTATCCCTATCAAACATGTGTGTAACATAGAAGCCCATCACCGCCATAAAAAATGAATTAACAAACACAGTTTCGTATTTAAGTATAATATTAGTAAGAATAACTGTCACAAAATTATACCTCAACCCTGGCTGGCCCTACCTAGCCAGAGGTCAAGCATTATGATCCTAAATGAGTGTCATTTAGCAATACAGATAATTGTTCTAGTCTGGAATGTTTTTATGTGTATTGTGTACATAAATTTGCTATATTTTACAACCACTATGCATATCCTTTACTTAATTAGCAGTGCACGGAACAGGGGCTCAAGCTATATTTGAGCCTATTTGAAAAAATAAATTAGAATTTAACTGTATATCTTTCTAATGTCCATTCAAAAAGACAAGTAAAGAAGTAAAGTCTATAAACTCTACAAATAACAATGACAAATGAAAAGAAAAAAAAATGTCCAAGCACTATTAAATGGAAAAGTTTATCCTCTATATTACTGTCAGTAGAGACTCACAGGTACAATTAAATTAATACAAGAATTAATAAGAAGAATAAATTTATTATTTTGATGTCGAATATTATGGACCAATCTGAAAAAATATCGCCATAAAATCCGTTATCACAATTAATTGAGCATTAGAATTTGTGCTCATAGCAACCATATTGACTGGTTAAAAGATAGTACCAAAGTTTTACAAAAAATCTATTTAAACTCTTTTATCCCATTATTTTTATATTATAATAAATGCAAAAGTTTCGATGCATGAATCTATCTATAAAATATATCTTAATAATCTTCTTTGTTATTCAATCATGCCAGAACAACTGAACGGATCTGGATGAAATTTGGCAGATAGATTATAGTCTGTAATAGCACATTAGGTTACTTTTTATCCTGGAAAAATGTACCGTTCCCGTGGGATAATTTATTTTTGTTTTTCACAAAGCAAGGGATCGTCTATTTACTACATATTAAAACGCACCTAGGGACGAACCAGAGCGCAGCGAGGGTGAGCAGTCTTTAATAAATCCTTTTCTTCTTAAAAATAGTACACTGTACGTATGATTTGTACACCATGGTATACCATGTATTAAAATCTCATATTTGTATCCATGGTAATGGTTAAATTGATTTAAATTAGACTTTGATAGGCAGATAAATGTATTGAGAGGGACAGGTTACGTCTTATGGTGTGAAAGAAACTCTCCCACAGGATAGATAATAACAAAATAAAGGTTTCACAAATTTGAGTGAGTAATATAGTTTTTTTTAAGATAGAATAATAATTCAATAATGGACATTATTTGTATTTAAATCATTTTAAGAATTGTTAGATATGTATTAAATAGTAATTACTATAATATGATAAGCAATCTACTTTTAGATAAATAAATCAAAATTTGGTGTGATAAAGTAGTTTGTTATATAGATAAAATAGTTCTATCAAGCTATCACTTTCATTCTAAAATAATTTACTGTATTTTTTTATCTTTATATACCTACATTTTTATTTTTTATCTTTATGTACACAATAGGAAATAGCTAATACTCAATATTTTTCTATATAATACTTTATTCATTAATATATTACACATACAGTACAACCACGTAAGTTGATATAAATCTAACATATAACTTTCACATTTCATTGATTTAATACTCATATGTTACATAATACTTTTGGGAATTCCAATTAGAAAATAGAAATGCTAATGATTTTTTACTCCATTTAAAAAAAATAAGTGATACATTTATAAAATTATTACTTTTCTAAATTATTTCAATAAATATTATATTCATACAGATACTATTTATAATTTAAGTATCTGATGTGTGCTAATATATCTAATTATAAAAATTTGAAAAAATGAGGAATGCATTGGCTATCTTGCTTTTTAAATAATTCAAGTAAGGTAAGATGCACAATAAAGTAGCATAATGCTGCTCTGGCATACGATTTGGTATGACATAGGAATACAATATTACTGCAGCTAATGTTGTTGTTATTGCAAACAAAAGAAACATAAACACACAAATTATTAATGGGACATCATCAACATATGTTATTATGCAACTCATCCTGTAGTGTCAAAGTGAAATGGGTTGAAACATTTTTTAAGCAGGTGCTAATATAGAAACTTTTCATCTGGTTCAAAAGATAAATTGAGATTAATCAAGAAATATTATTAAATCCTCTCCTTAAACCTTATTCATTTATCTATTTAACATAGATTATTTTAATTTTTTCATTAGAAACTGGAAACACATTATGGTAATAGAAAATAAAAGAAGATATTGCTCACATAGTCATGATGAGGGTGCCTAATGTGTCATATATTTTCGTTTTTATAATTTTTGCATTCTATGTAACATATGATACAATAAACAATATTTTACTTTTATTATAGCACACAGGCCACTTGATAATATAAGAACTCTATATTCAAATTACTAAAATTATGGATGTATAAATTACTAGCGACTCACTGTTGCTCTGCTCGGGTTCGTCCATAGAAATGTTTTAAGATTTACTAAAGATTTCTCAGAGACAAGATATGTTCCTGCAGTAAAAAGTATCCTTTATGTTGAACTGGATAACCAGTTACCATCAAACCAAATTTTATTAAAATCTGTTGTGGTTTTCTCGTGATACGTTCCCAAACAGACAAAAATTCTAAAAACTATAGATTCTGCTTCTGTATCAACAATAATAATAACTACCTATTTCAATAAAATTTTCAAAAAAATATTTAATGTACAGAATTTTACACATAAAATTTATGAATGTATTTAGTTTGGAAAATGTATATTTCAACTATCAACATTAAAAATTATGTAAATTTTTATAATATATGTATTGTTTTAGATATTTATTATAACAGAAAAAAATACATTATTATTTTCTTTAATTATATTCATTGCAAGTACAAAAAAATATTTAAGTAACATGATCATTTTAATTTTGCAAAAAAAAAATCAGTTTTAATACTTAATCAGTAAGCTCTTATAACATATAATTTATTATTTTAATAATAGGTATTATTACATAGTACCTATTAAAGTTTCTGTTTTATAAGATTACTAGCGGCTCACCCTCGCTTCGCTCGGGTTCGTCGCTAGGTACGTTTTAAATAGATATAAAAAGAAAAAATCTTTCTTTCTCACATTTTAATTATATGTTTTAATACTTACCTATTCCGGACTAAGAGAAATCCAAAAATTAAAATATCATAAAAATTGGAACGCGGTCGAACGGGATAAAAAGTATCCTATGTCCTTCTCCTGGCTCTAAACTACCTCCCTGCCAATTTTCAGCTAAATCGGTTCAGCCGTTCTTGAGTTATAAGCGAAGTAACTAACACGACTTTCTTTTATATTAAGACTAGCGGCTCACCCTCGCTTCGCTCGGGTTCGTCGCTAGGTACGTTTTAAATAGATATAAAAAAAAAAAATCTTTCTTTCTCACATTTTAATTATATGTTTTAATACTTACCTATTCCGGACTAAGAGAAATCCAAAAATTAAATATCATAAAAATTGGAACGCGGTCGAACGGGATAAAAAGTATCCTATGTCCTTCTCCTGGCTCTAAACTACCTCCCTGCCAATTTTCAGCTAAATCGGTTCAGCCGTTCTTGAGTTATAAGCGAAGTAACTAACACGACTTTCTTTTATATATATAGATTATGAGTCTATAATTATAAGATTTTAATTGATTTCTAAGAACAAGTATTATAAAGTTTAAAAACTTTTTATTTGAAGGTTGTTAGTATTTTTTTAAAAAGGTCAAAATGTGACTGTATTTCTTTGTGATATCAAGATTACCTTTCTATTTATGTTCACACTATCAGTTGAGTTTATTGTAATGAGTGCATACCATGCTTTCACTTGATACTCAATGATTCATACTTCCTCTTTATACAATTATACCAATATACCAAAGTCTATTCATTCAATATACCAAACTCTACTCACATTTTTGACATTCCAGTAATATTTTTTAGACCCTAACCTATCATATTGTTTTTGTTTATAGGCTTCATTTATTAACATAACCATAAATATTAAATAAACAAAATAGTAAACAGGCAAATCCATATTTTAAATAATATGTTGTTAAAGCAGTACACTAATGAATATTTTGTTTAAGTATTAAAAACAAAGTATATGGTATTAATATGCATATGTGAAGGAAACGAATCGTACAGGAACCATTCACTATTGTAATGATTGCATAAAACTGATTTGACTACTTACGGCTCGGCCTCTATAGATTGCAGGCGGGCGACATAGTTCGATGGAATGTAGCCTTCTTGTTTTGTTTTCTTGCTTCTAGCTAACCACCAATCCCCCTGTGTATCATTTAGGATCTCTAAATGTTCACCCTTTCTAAAACTAAGGTCCTCATCAGTCCTTGCATCGTAATCATATAGAGCAACAAATATTCGGGTGGGAGGGACCTCGTTTGTATCTGGGCCTTGATTCACCGTAGATCTTATTGGATCTGGAGGCGGTGTAGGCACCGGAGTTTGAAATTGTCTATCGTGATCCTCTTCATGAGGGTTCACCCGTTCATTTTTGTTCTTGGAATCCTTTTCCCCCGTGCTACTAAAACAGTTCCCCATTTTCTCTTTACAAGGTGAGACTACTATCACTTGTTTTACATCAAATTACACACTTGTAAAAATCCGAACAACTGTATAAGTCTTTATTGTCCATTAACATTTTATTATGTCACATAAAAGTCAGAAAATATCAACGAGAAACATAATTTTAAAGTAAACAAAGAATATAAAACCCCGTACGGACATGACTGTAGGCTGCCATTTTGATGTGCCATAGACAACATAAAGTTTAAAAGTAATTTATCAATTGTCTATGATTAATATAAAATAGTTTTTTAATAAAAATCGCAAATATTTATATAAATATAGAAACAGTTAAGTTAAAATTCAATTTATATTTTGTAATATTAAGTTACTTATAATTTTTTATAATTATACAGTTTACATACATACGCCATCTTTTACCATTACATAGCATTATATTGTAGTAGGCACTAGGCACTGTATTTAAAAAAAAACATTTCAAACTAGATGGCGTGACAGAATAATAAAGTAAAACGTAATTCTTTTAAATTGGTAAACTAGTCATATAGTTTTATATATGTAGCAATATACTCTATGCATATAGTTATTTTGAAACTTAACTTTACATACTTACAAGTATTTACTTATTGCCTAACAAGTAACGTCAAACATAACATAATATTTTAAGCTACAAAATCCTCGGTGAACGAATAAGATTCGCACTTGACCAATTTTTTATTGTATATTAAATTAATTCAAAAAATATATAAAAGAAATACTCTTTATTAAAAGGTAAGATTGACAATCTTATTATTTTAATTATCGTATAAAATGAACTTTCACCACCATACAATAGAAAATACTATTTCAGTACTTTTTTTACCTCATAGAATAAGTTAGGAAGGGCGTATAGGATTGTTATTGAAGCTAAACGTAACTATCAACGTCAGAAAGAAAATACCTACTGTGTGTATAATATGTAAATGTAATACTTATTTCTAATATTTTATTGTTAAACTAGCGACTCAACCTCGCTTTGCTCGTGTTCGTCCCTAGGTAATTTTTTAAATTGACATAACTTTTTTATTCATGAGCGATTGCAACAAAACAAATAAATGTTAAGTGAAGCTTACCACAATATATTAGTGAAAACCGCACCAAAGTCGGTTCCGAGATTAGTGCGCACAAACGCACGGACAAAAATTCTAAAAATCATTGTTTTGGGTTCTATTGCGTTAATAAAACTCCCGATAATAGTTTTTCTCAAATATATTCCATGTACAGACAGCGTAACGTTAGACTTTTATTATACGTTGATAAATATAGATATTTCTAACATTTATAGATGAGGTTTTGTAAAGCCGAAGTAATATTTTTTTCCCATGATTTTAAGAACAGCTGCCTAATAATAAAACCGCTTCTTGATTTAATCCATATGACTTGTCTTATGCACGTTATTACAAATACAATTATTCTGTACTGTTCTAAATGCGAGTTGTTATACGTAGGTATTCCATCGCACGCTTCATATGAAATTGAAACCGCGCCATCTAGCGACATAAGCAATCATCACTGTCTCTATTTCAACATAATATTCCTTTAAATTAGCCTTTACCTAATTGGTTTTTATACAAATGACATTCTAAGACGTTACGTTATATGATGTATAATTGTCGCATAGTGAAACTATAACTAATCATATATTAAACTAGCATTGCCCGCGGCTCCGCCCGCGTTCAGATGACCAAAAACCAAATTTTTAGATTTTACATATTAGTATACTCTTACATTGCAGTTTTTGTATTTTTTCTCAGAAATGAGACATTTACCTTTATTGACCCGGATAACCAGCTATCACTATACCAAATTTCATTAAAATCCCTCCAGTGGTTTTTCTGTGATGCGGTAATAGACAGACAGACAGACAGACAAAAATTCTAAAAACGATAGATTCGACTACGCATGTTGTGTTCTCCTATAATAATTGTGAGTGCATATAGGTTGAGATTTGTTAATGTATTAGTGTACGTTTTTTGTGTACTAACGTTGGAGTTCCTAATAAAATATATAAATAAAATAAATTATTGTAATGTTTCATTAAAATCCATTCAGTAGTTTTTGCGTGAAAGAGTAACAAACATACATACATCTATCTATACATCCAGACATCCATACATCCTCAGAAACTTTCGCATTTATAATATTATTAGGATTGTTCTTAATAAGTATCTGCTCTAGTTCTATATTTAGAACGAGGAAAACTCTAACTTATTGAAGAAATAAAAAAAAAATATATTATGCATTAAAGAAAGAATGTTATCAGAATAAAAATTCTGCCGAGCCCACATTGGCGAGGCGTAATTTGATATGTCACTAGCTGATAGTGTCTACGCCGTCGGAACTTGCTTTAATCTTTACTGGTGAGAGACGAGGTGAATGTTTTTACCAAATATAAAGATGTTCTTAGCAAGTATATTCATATTTTTTTCATTGGTAAAAACTCTAAGGGAAAAGGGCTTGAAAAAAAGGATGTATTAATATTATTCAGATTAGACTACGACATAGGAAATAAAAAGGAATCAAATATTTTCGAAGTCGGTGTGCTTTGCTTTGTATGGGCTGGCAGCAATTTCGAAAATATTTGATTAGGTATGTATTTAATCACTTAGCCAAAGCACACCGACTTCGAAAATATTTGATTAGGTATGTATAGTAAATGAAAACTACCACTCAGTTATTCTTTACTTTTTAGTGCTTTTGTTTAAAGACGGTTTTTATTTTTTTGTTAAAAAGTTTTTTAGAGCTCACATTAATATAAATTGTACATGTGAAATGGTAAAAATGTTGATGTGTTCTTACTTCTTAGATCTACGCGAAAATTTGACATTTGAAATAAAACTATATTTTATTTATGTTAATTACACGATCCCACGATGATGGTAGTACCCAGCCATCTTCCCCGTTGAAGTTTGGATGTCTAAAACCTTAGTCTCTCCCGTGACCATGATTGCTGTAAACCATTCGAAGCGTCGGAAATTCAAACAAATTCGCGAAATAATAAAAAAAATAGTTTTATATTAAATATTTTTGTGTATAACACTACGACAAATATAATAAGGTGGTGACTAAAGAAGACTTTTAATAAACATAAATACTTAGTCCATTTACTTGGAAAGTTACCGAAAGTGTTGCGAGAGGTTTGAACATTTAAGATTTTGTAGATTTAGACGACCTCTCTATTATCTTTACTCTTCTATATTATATCTTAAAATACAATAATATCAAAGGTAATGAACGTAGTAGGTAGGCTTGTCTAAACCTCCAGTTTAGATACTTCCGATATTTTCAAGCGAGAATCTATTTTAATATGATTCCCAATTGATAAAACAGGGAAGGAAAGCATTGTGAAACCTGCATGTCTGAGAGGACATCGCTAGTTCTAGAGACGAGTAAAGTACCAAATTCGGGTGGAATTTGGTAAGTGACGGTGAATTTTGGAAGGTGGTCACAAATATATAATAGTACCAATAGCATTGTGGACTATGGACTGACTCCATTCACATTATTATAACATATGATACAAACCTATACTTTAGCCATTAACTTATCTGTTGGCCACACACGGGATTAATTCATTCATGCCACCTGCGTAGCCATTATGCAATAATAATAAACGTTTATGAGATTTTTAGTAAGATCGTCTTAAATAATAATTATATACTATTTCCATAAACAAACGATTTAAAATCTCACTATACTAGATTATTGTTATTAAGGTAAATTTACAATTTTTGTCAATAAATAATAAGTATTGAAATATATTTTTTTTATTATAATCGACTGTTTAGAAATAGTTATAAGTTCGGTTTTCGTGTGAACCAACTGCCTAAGTATTTACATATAGAAAATATTTCTAATCTACTTTTTAATATTAAATTTTTATTATATTTATGTAATATAGATTAACTAGCATTGCCCGCGGCTCCACCCGCGTTCGTATGACCAAAAACCAAATTCTTAGGTTTTACATATTAGTATACTTTTACATTGCAGTTTTTGTATTTTTACTCATAAATCAGGCATTTTCCCGCGGTAAAAAGTATCCTATATGTTGACCCGTATAACCAGCTATCACCATACCAAATTTCTTCAAAATCCCTCCAGTGGTTTTTCTGTGATATTATGGTAACAGACAGACAGACAAAAATTTTACTATAGATTTGGCCTCTGTGTCGATAATAATGTTTATTTCATTAAGATTTTCCAAAAAATATTTAATGTACAGATTCGTCTTAGTTACAATTTTATTATATGTATAGATATCAAATTCAATAACCATTTTGTACATACAAATATTTATTTATTTAGCTCGAGCCATAGCTTGTGCAAAATTTTTTTCTCGTAAATTTAATAGATTTTTGTTTCATTTATCAATCATATACTAGCATTTGCTCACGACTCCTCTTGCGTGGTACTCATGTATAGTTATTTCTTTCATAAAGATCGTAGCGCAGTGAGTTAGAAGTTAAACCATGGGATAACCTCAAGAAAAAATAAATAAATAGATTACTGATAATTCAATTATTAGCAATTATATTACAACTATGTACTATGTATTTATCGATAGCGATATTTGAATTTCATGAGTTGTTTAACTAATACCAGAGAAGCGCGCGTTCAAGTAAAGAAATAAACTCTAACTCTATTTATCAATTTAGACACTCAATATAAACGTCGTCCTTTCGAACATCCAAAAGTTAATATCTGTGAGAAACTGGAAATAGAAAGCACTATTTATTTGACCGTAGGTCCTAAGCCAATATGGACAGTCGAAGTAGGTCTTTTATAAAATTTCTTCATGGCTTTAAGCACGAATTTTATTAAATAATTTGAATATATCTAAGATCTTGTGGAATAGAGACCGAAGTGCTGAGTCGCAGCATTCACTGCCAAATCGGTAAGGTTGCTTAAGCTTGATTGTTATCTTCTAAAGGACGAGGACGTACTCGTACCATATTAAAAAGCTTTTAGTGCTAAATTAATTCTATCCTATTTTCCACTAATATTAGTAATGAAAAACTGTGTGTTTGAATGTTTGTCATTCAGTTATGTTTGGAAAGCTGACTATATTACAAATAAATATAAAATGAAATAAAGTAATTTAATTTCTATTTCAAGAACTAAAATGTGAAGCTCAGGTGAAATCCTATTGGTCAATAACAATCAGTTGGAAATGGGAGCAAGACATTTAAAGGTTTAAATTAGGCCCAAGAGGATTCATTAGTCAATGGTTTAACTAAATGGATTGTTTAAAGTACTTAAGCTCGGTGCTTAACCTACGTTATACTTGTGGTGTACTAAATAGGTTGACAGTTATCTTAAAATTTAGCCTTACCTTTACATATATAACTCAAAGAAATTGCTTTATAAGCTTGAGCAATATTAAAATCTTTATATCCGTTTTCGGGCTAAAAATGTGTGATTATATTTTTAAATCGTGCCCAGTTTAAATGGCTTACGATGCGACATACCTACTCTATTTTATTTAGCTCGTTGGTCTAATAGCTAGGAAGTAAAGACACAGATTCTTAGGTTCTGGGTACTTGTTGTGGATTGGATTATTGAATTGGTCTTGTTCGAGGAAAAAACCTAGGGGTCTTGAGTTTATCTGTCAATAAATTCATAGTAAAATCAGAGTTGGGAAGTTGGTGGTGTTACAGCTGTGAGTTATCGTATATTTAAAGCGTAGTAACCATTTTTTTTAGGATGCTTAGGTCACTTAAACTTGAAAATGGGAATTTTCATAAATATGCTAAGCTGTTTGTAAGATAGTGGGTGAACAGGTCGACAAACAAAACGCTTACGCTTGCTTGGACTTACACGGACCAGACACTTTAGTTATTTTTATAAACAACTAGCTGGCTGGTCAGACGTTGTCCTGTCTTTTCTTAGTTACCTTTAATTTATACAATATGATACTTTCTTAGATTGACGCGAATATTTGACATTTTAAATAAAACTACACACTACCGCGACAAAATCCGAAAAGATAGTTTTATACAATATGCTTTAGGATATATTTTATTTTTATTTCCCTTTAGAAAAAATTTTTTTTAGTTTTTCCTACATATTTCAATTGTCTGGAATACTTTTCCATTTTTCCCCTATAAACCTTTTCGGAACATTTCAAAAGCTACTGCTATGAACATTTAAATAATGTAAAAGAATGTAAAAAAGACAATATTGAAATAGTAATATAAAACAATATTACTGTGCTTGCGGATTTCAAAGTTTCAATTTAATCAAGAACAGACTTGCAAAGACAAGAATGGTCTTCCGTTGCAAAAAAGCTGAGCTTTTCATTGGAGAGTGTCTAAACCTCTTATCTACGGTTCGGTGATTTTTAGATCTTTGTCTAAGTTGTTTATATTAAAGTTTCTTTTGTATTTGAAGAGTTTTATATAATTTGACATCTTGACAGCAAACTTATAAAATAATTTAATACTTAGTAAAATAATATACTAATTAGCAATTACTGAACACATTGTGCTCTTGAGATTAAATTGTAAAGTTTTTTAAAATACTGTTTTAAATATTTAAATTACACATTAATATATTCAATATTCTAAAATGACAAAGTAAGTTGTCATCATTTCCAGGAGATTTCGTTTGATGTGAAATCTAGTCCAGTAGAGCCTTTTGATATGAAATTTGTTAGAATTGACTCTATAATCCACTTATTCATATATTCATATTTACTTTACCTTATAAAGTATTAGACGACGCGGACGCTTAATACGTGTTCGCGCACTTTAAAGACTTAATTTAACTATTTCAATTCTAAGGAGAAGATTAAATGTGGTACCTACCCTTGATATAACTTGGAAATTCTTTCCTTTAATTAAGCATTCCTATTACAATAAACTTGAAAGTAAATTGGACGTTGCTGAAGAGATATTTTAATATGAGTCTAATATACGCTGGTTTTAAAATTGTTGCTCAATATGTGCTACAACATTTTTTTCTAAACGGTATAATTATTTATCTTAAAATTTATACATAGACATTGCTTATATAAGATATATATATATATATATATATATATACTAGCGGCTCACCCTCGCTTCGCTCGGGTTCGTCGCTAGGTACGTTTTAAATAGATATAAAAAGAAAAAATCTTTCTTTCTCACATTTTAATTATATGTTTTAATACTTACCTATTCCGGACTAAGAGAAATCCAAAAATTAAAATATCATAAAAATTGGAACGCGGTCGAACGGGATAAAAAGTATCCTATGTCCTTCTCCTGGCTCTAAACTACCTCCCTGCCAATTTTCAGCTAAATCGGTTCAGCCGTTCTTGAGTTATAAGCGAAGTAACTAACACGACTTTCTTTTATATATATAGAAGATCGCCTTTTTCTTGTAATTTATCTTCTGAAGTCTTCTTCTGTGTGTCCTATATAGTATTTATCTATTTATTCATACTTTATTTTAAATTGGTGTATTTTATTTTTTAAATCGATTCAGAATAATAAGTTCGAAAAGATAGACAAAGTCTGAAATAATTAAATTCTCATGCACAAGCTAAAGTTCGTCTCACAATTTTATTTATTTTAATTTGATCAATTTAATAGATTGGTGAGAGTTCTGATTGGCGATTATTTTTCGTCTTATCTAGAATAATAAGCCGTTCAACATAAAAAAAATTTGTATTAAATTACCGTCCCTGTAAATACGGCTTTGTTTTATTACATTATATTTATTAAAAAAACATGTAATATATGTATGATATTATATGACTTACCAGCGCTTTTCTTGGGTGCGTCTCTAGGTACTTGGATTTTGCTCACAATCTCATGTGTTTTAATTTTTTTTGCGCGGAGCCCTAATTTTTTTTTCTAAAATAAAAGTCTGCCAGTGAAAGCCCCGTCTAAATCGGTCAATCCATACCAAAATTATAAAAATTGTTTTATTCTTATAACTTTCATATGCATTTAGTAAAAAGCTGTTATTTTGACTTTACAAACACACACTTCAATTATATCTATTTGTATAGAACAGCATATTTTTGATATACATAAATTATTTTAGATTATTAGAAAACTACTCAACAAAATTACATAATACCCGAGATTATATTAAAAATATTTTGAGCAAATATTACTGCAGAATTAAAAGCTTTTATCTGACTCGACATCACTTGTGATAGTTTAAACAGTCTAAATAGTTTACACAAACGATGAAGAGAAAGATCGCTAGGAAATAGAGAACGTGACAAACCCAGACCGTATTCTAGAGACTGACGCTTTGTTTTCATTTTAATAGGCTTATGTACCTACTATGGATTTTGTGTTTAGAGTAGTTATTATTGATTTTATATTTATAATATTAATAAATATTATAAATGCAAAAATACAATGTGTGTTTGTTTATTGGCTGTTAATTTCTTTCTTTCGGACCGATCTGAACGTGATTTATCGAGAGTAAGATATACATATTTACAAACACGAAAGTCATATAGACTTACTAGCATTGCCCGCGGCTTTGTCCGCGTTCAGATGACCAAAAACCAAATTCTTAGGTTTTACATATTAGTATAATCTTACATCGCCGTTTTTGTATTTTTTCTCAAAAATGAGACATTTTCCCGCGGTAAAAAGTATCCTATATATTGCCCCGGATAACCAGCTATCACCATACCAAATTTCATCAAAATCCCTCCAGTGGTTTTCCTGTGATGCGGTAACAGACAGACAGATAAAAATTCTAAAAACTACAGATTCGGCCTTTGTATCGATAATAATGTTTATTTCAATAAGATTTTCGAAAAAATATTTAATATACAGATTCTGTTTAGTTACAATTTTATTATATGTATAGAGTTCAATAAATATTTTAATTGCACTAAATATGTAATAATATTGACCTCATACCTGATGGACATGGGGTGCAATATCACTGAACTAGTCTACAGGAGATACATATATTGTGCACAAGAGTGTTGACATAAGCACATTCTTTATTTATTTCTCACACAAAGTCGGGTGGGTTGAATTTTCCGCACTCCCGGTGAGTGATTAGGCGCACGGCTGTCAACTTCCCAACTTCTAACCGTTCCTGAGAATTTTTTAACTGAAACCCCCTATAATCGGATCGACCCGGGAATCGAATCCAGAACCTCCGATTCTACAACTGCACTAGACTAACTAGGTATTATATAATAATATAAGAATATAAATGAGAATAGAGTATATAAGACATAAGAGAGCAAATACAGTTATTGACATAGCTTCAAGAGTCACGTTTTTTGATTTAGGAACTACATTTGAATGCAACTTTCATTTGTTAGTTTATACATAAATTGCCATGTACATTTCTTATGTTGTATAGTGCCATGTACATTTCTTAGTTGGTTGTGTAATAGAGATTATTAATAAGAAAGGCCCTAGACAATTTGAAGCCTTTTGTTGGGTTTTAGTCACTTATTGTTCCTGAGATTAAATCTTGTAATAAACGGATATCATATTTTTATTTCAATACAATCAAATACATATTTATCTACGATTGCATATTCTAAGCAAGTTTCGACTTGAGTGGCTCATTCTATGTAAATAAAGTGAGTAACCTTTGTTGCTTTACACTTTTAACTCGTACTTGTTTTTAATTTAATAATGAAGAGTATTTGTTAAAATTAGTATAGCTATTGCGTACTTATGTATTTATGTATAAAAAGTAAAAAATATACTTAAAAATAACATGTTAGTAACATGTAATTTATAAATTATATTTTTTACTTTTATTGATTTATGTAATGACTAGCGGCTCACCCTCGCTTCGCTCGCGTTCGCCTAGAAAGCCATAAACGGATCTATCCCACGGGAACCGTACATTTTTCCGGGATAAAAGGTAACGTGATGTTTG
This sequence comes from Brenthis daphne, assembly GCA_947093115.1. NCBI lineage: Eukaryota > Metazoa > Arthropoda > Insecta > Lepidoptera > Nymphalidae > Brenthis > Brenthis daphne. Next base: position 31,033,620 of record OX352471.1, on the reverse strand, counting down.
ACCGGCAATATAAGGTATATAAGTTGTTGAGTACTAAGTTGTATAAGTTACTATAGTTTTTAACTATCCCACGGGAACTCTTAAATTTCCGGGATGAAAAGTATCTAAACAGTAGAAGTCGAATGTCTGTACATAGCAGAAAAATGCTAATAATCGAGTCAGGGGGATGTAAGAAGACAAATAGAATAAATCCAGATATTTTTTTTAAATTTTTTTGTTTCTCTGCCTGTTTGTCTGTTTGTACGGGCTAATCTCCGAATCTATTGGAGCGATTTAAATGAAATTTTTCATGGTGGTACCTTATATCCCCGGGCAACATCTTGGGATACTTTTTATCCCGGGAAATTAAATAGTTCCCGTGGGATAGTTAAAAGAACTATAGTATCTTATACAGCTTAGTACACAACAACTTATGCACCTAATTTAGTAAAATTTAACATTCTGATACCTTATATTGCCGGTCAAACAACAGGTTACTTTATATCCCGGAAAATGAACGGTTCCTGTGGGAACTAATAGATCTCTATTAGTGCTTTTGTGTTTTAAAATATAATAAAAACAAATTAGCCAAAACCATCTTGAAATTCTATATGTTACAGATTCTATTACAAAGAATGAAATTTATCCTTTTACTAACTACACTATGCGATATAATAGATAACTCTAGTCCTGTGTAAATTTTATTCCTAAAATAGCTTGTGCATTTAACACGTTCGCTGCATTACGAGATCTATCAGATCTCTTGCAGGACTTTTGTACTGTGCGTTGACTATAATCGTGTTGTTTCACTCCTTGCGGGAGGCTCTAACGTGTAAAGCTCTTTAAGTATGAGTAAGACAAATATACATATTTGCTTCCTACTTAAAGGTGAATTCGAGGACATAAAAAAAATAAATAGAGATGGATTAGGTCCCTAACGCACAGTAGTATAATTATTTTTATTCCTTGCGTTAGGAGACATGTCGATACTCGTGGAATCGTACGCCTCGTAGACGCAAGAAAGGGAGGTTGGGGGGCGCGAGCGCTGTGTGAATCGATTTAGTGTTGTCCTAGTGTCGACGTGGGAGGTTGCGCGCACGTTTCGAAAAAGTGTAAAAAATTTTTATTTAATATATTTTATTTAATTATTTAATAAAATTGTTTTATTTTGGTGAGATTTCTAAGAATGAAAAATCAACGCTGGATTATAGTGCTGCATCGTCCAGTATAATTACAATTTTGAAAAATATAATGCTTTTTATTACAGAATTCCCCGAAGGAAGATGTACAGATCATGTTTTCTAACGTGGCGACAAAAAAGACGTTGTGTGGGTTGTTATGAAAAATTACGACGCACATTAAACAGCACTGACGCTTCTAAAAAAAGCTGAAAAAATACCATTTGCGTGCAATGCAAATAATCAATGTGCTTAATATGTTTTAATGAAAAACACTTTGCATAGTTTATAAATAAACTTCTTTAATAAAACTTTTTCAATCGACAACTGAGATATTATTTTATTCCCATCACTACTTACTACACATATTGAACTATCTTCGGTTGCGGTATGAGATACAATCGATATCTAATTTTTTTTTGGTATTTGTAGCTTATTCTAATGTCATAACTGCGTGCGAACCTAGCAAAATGTAGAGCAATAGGCTCTCTTGACCCACAAAAACTTTAAAATATATGTCATTAGTTTTTTGGAAGATATAAATTATTTTCAAAACTGTATTTTTAGGAGACTGATTAGGTCTCTAACGCACCAAAGGGTAGGCTAGTTTCGAGATCTTTTAGGTCTCCAAAGCACCAGCTGAAAGTTCTTTCAAAATGATGACGCAGTGAACGTGTTAAATGTATAATACCGGTTGAATGTACGCCATTGCCATATACGGATCGATCGTACTAAGGAAGTTATAGTAACCCTATAGGTCTTGATTACATGTTTGGAACATGTTCAAAACAATCTCTAAATAGATTTAAGCTAAATACAGACACTATGCTTATAAATTAATTGAATATTATTAAAAGTAAAAATAAATATAAAATTAATAAAAATTTAACTACACGTACGATCTTAGTCAAATAAAATAGATCTCATGTAATACAAAATTTGTAATGGATTTTGTCTTTATTGATATTTGCTTTGTTTAATGTTCCTATTATTGGATCTAACAATAAATATCATAATGATAATACGTTCATAGCATATTCATTTTTACTTTACATAAAAAATAAATGGTTTGAAGGTAATTTTTAGTAATAAAGCATTAAATAACACAAAAAAGCGTTTAATTTACAACAAACAGGTGTTTTATCAATTTCTTTATACAATCGAAATTGAGCTTAGCTACGAAGAATAAAATTAGACGATACTCGAGTCACATATTTGCCTGGGGCAAATTGCTGATTGGCAACGTCTACTACGACGCAGGTTACAGGTGCGATGTCGTTACGGCGTAATTTTTTTATTGGATGATTTTAGTTGGAAGATTGATAAGACACTGCACGTTGGAAAACATGGGATGGAACGAGAAAGAAATGAACCGTTCTTATGGCCGATTTCATCAACGTCACCTAAGTTTAAAGGATCCCCTAAGCATGTTTAGGGGGCTGTTAGGGGACAGTTTCTGTTTCACCGACAATTAGGGGTCACTTAAATATTAAAATGAAACCTAAATATAGGTACTAGAAATAAATACTGGCTCTGACGACGGTAAAACGAAATTTAATTTAGGGGCTAGTTTAGGGGAACTTTTAAGCTGGGGATCCATACGTAGGTGGTAGCTTATGGGTTGTTGGTGAAATCGGTCATTAGTTTTCTATTTATCTATTTCTGTTATTAATAACATAAAATTTATTTCTATAGCATATATCAATAGATAGATAGTTATGAGCTTATTCCCTAAAGGCATTGGTAATTAAAACACTCTACTTGCAGTATAGATGTTTTATTGATATTAGGTGCACCACAGTTACTAATAAAAGTTCATTTATACTCGCGGTAATGCATAGTGCGTTTACTACGAATATAAGTGAACTATCACTGTTTTTTGTAATTATTATGAATATTTCTTAATGTGTTATATATATATATATATATATATATATATATATATATATATATATATATATATATTCTCAATCAACACCCAATTTTGAACTCCTCATATTTTGTATTATAATCTCTTTACAATTTACATACGTAAAATAAAGACACATAGATTTCCACGCGCTCGCTTCGCTATATATGGACTCTAATCAAATCTATACTAATATTATAAAGAGGTAAAGTTTGTGAATTGTGAGTTTGTGAATTGTGAGTTTGTGACGTTGTAGGGAGTAATCTCTGGATCTACTGAACCGATTTAGATGAAATTTGGTAAGAAGATAGTTTGAAACCTTAGGCTACTTTTTATCCCGGAAATCAGCCCTTAAAGGAGTGATAATGAGGATGAAAGTTTGTATGGGGAACCAACCTAGGGACGAACCCAAGCGAAGCGAGGGTGAGTAGCTAGTTGTGCAATATACTGAAAGCACCAGTAGTCTAGTTATCAAAAACATATTTACTTTACAATATGTTATCATTTTCAATAATTAATTATTTGTTAAATGAAAAATAAATACATATACTTATATTTAATTAAATCAATCTGCAAATAGAATCACACGTATTAACTATATGTTATTACGGCCTTATGTATAAAATTATTATTTTGTTTTCATATAGACATTGTATATTTATTTTATTAGTACCTACGTTTTAAATAAATTCTGTTAGCCAACGTTAGGTATATAAATTTTAATTATTTTTTTTCGCGAATTTTTCCGATGTTTTAATACTTATTATGCTATTCCGGACTAAGAGAAATTCAAAAAATCAAATATCATATAAATTGGTCCAGCTATTCTTGAGTTATAAATGGTGTAACTAACAAGGCTTTGTTATATATATATATCCATATTCTGAAGCGTTATCTAAATATTTGACACTATGCTTATTAATTTTGCGAAACTTTTGCGAAAGTTACAAAAAGTGGATATGAGATGATTATTTTAAGTTTTAGAAATCATAAATCGCTCTGCTCTAATGGGAACGATATATTCTTATCTTTTGCTAAATTGTAATGAAATATTGATAAAAAATTTTTATATATATTACTAGCATTGTCCGCGGCTCCGCCCGCGTTCAGATGACCAAAAAGCAAATTCTTAGGTTTTACATATTAGTATACTCTTACATTTATTTTATTTTTATTTATTTATTATTAAGCACACTTACAATACACATGTTAAACAATTCAATACAATAATTAAAGTAAAAAAAGAATCAGACATGCATATCAATTACAAATGTACATAGCATTTATAATATTATGGGATAATTATAGTAATTGATAAAAAATAGAAAATTTACAAAAATTAGAAACAACATAATTTAAAAATATAAAATAAAGTCAAAATAATAACAATAATAATTTGATTTTAGTTAATTAATAGTCAATAGTTTTATAAAAAATATTAAATCTTTATTTAAATCACAGTTTGAATAAATAATATTCTAATAGTTTGTACTTAAATTTATTGAAGGTATCATGAAAAATATCTAGTTTTGGTAAGGCCTTAGAAATTTGATTCTAAGAAAAAATACAAAAACTGCATTGTAAGAGTATACTAATCTGTAAAACCTAAGAATTTGGTTTTTGGTCATCTGAACGCGAGCGGAGCCGCGGGCAATGCTAATATATTATATAGTTTTAGATTCTATCATTGTATTTACCATTTATTATGTAAACACCACCCACCTTATTTACTTGAAGGTTGTCTGGAAGAAATCGCTAATTAGCGATAATCCTACCGCCTTCTGTGCTTGATGTTTTTTTCATATTACATTATTATAATTCTATGTTGTATAATAAAATGTATTTTAAGTATAAATAAATAATTATTAAAATATAAGTACTTATTGCTATGAGAATAGGTTTTCATATGAAGAAGTTCAATTTTAATGTTATTTAATTAACACTTTAGTTATGAATTTACAACAGATGGCGTTACCCAACTATAAGTAAAGGAACAAAACTTTGTGCGAGCGAATCCGCAGACGTTAACAAGTAAGTAAAACCATAGAAAATGATCTTAACCGTAGACAACAGCTAGTTAATGAAAACATAAATTACTAACAATTAGTATTTCATACAAATTCATACGTAACAGGTTTTTTCATGGGTAGGTATTTCCAAGTGTTACGAATAAAATAAAAAAACCAACGGTCATACAATTGATTAATCAGTCTTGTGAATAATTTACGTGCTAGTACTTTGTGAACTCTATATAATTTCGTGTATCTTCTGAAGTCTTTAATGTTTTAATTTTTAATAAAGCTTTACAAATAAACGATTGTGGGACAAATGATAAAGATAATTCCGTTCCAACTTCGAATGTGTTAAAGCAACAGGCGGCAGTGGCTCAGTGTAGAGACGTCAGTCGGCTCGAACGCCCCGCTCCTAGAAATCGCACCATATAAAAATGAACATTTTCTTTACACGAATCGTATTTAAAATAAATGTAAAACGTCTAAATTTGCGTTGATAAAATAGTGTGCTGTCTACAAGAGAAATCGTGAGTAACCTCTTTTATCTAGCATTACAGTGTTGCGTAAACATTTAAAATTTTGGCGGTTCATGTTTGTTGCGCTTTGTAAACAAATGCTCTCTAAATTGATAATATAAAATCTAAAACATATACATAGTGCAAAAATATTTGTATATATATCTCATGTTACCTGATATAAAGCAAATTATTTTTAGATATACTTTTATAATATATTATTTTGTGAAAAAGTGGAAAATCTTATATAATTTTTTAAACTCGACCAATAAAGTTAGTAAATATATGTTGGCCATTATAGTGTTTTGAGTGAATATTAGATTTCAAACCGTATGTTCTGAAAAATCTATACATATAATAAAATTGTAACTAAGCCGAATCTGTACATTAAATATATTTTGAAAAATCCTAATGAAATAAACATTACTATCGATACAGAGGCCGAATCTATAGTTTTTAGAATTTTTGTCTGTCTGTCTGTGTCTGTCTGTTACCGCATCCCGGAAAAACCATTGCAGGTATTTTAATGAAATTTGGTATGGTGATAGCTGGTTATCCGGGTCAACATATAGAATACTTTTTACGGCGGGAAAATATCTCATTTCTGAGAAAAAATGCAAAAACTGCAATGTAAGAGTATACTAATCTGTAAAACCTAAGACTTGTTTTTTAATCATCTGAACGCGGGCGGAGCCGCGGGCAATGCTAGTATATAATATATTAAAAGAGAATTATTTATTTAGAGATTACTTAACATAAAACGTTATAAGCGAAATCATTAAAATTTGAACATGATTATTCTATAAGCGCTGTCTAACCTACTTACTAAAATAACAAAAATTAAGGCGAAGCTACCATTTTCGTTTTCATACTTCTGATGTAGCATCCATTAACCTTACGTTGTTTGTGAACAATGTAAACACTTGAAATATAGGAAAAATAGACCTGACAACCCTCAATATGTTTTCAGACACACACACATCCATGGCTACACTGACTTTTCTAGTCTGTATATCATATCTATACATATGATAAAATTGTAACTAAGCCGAATCTGTACATTAGGTATTTTTTGGAAAATCTTATTGAAATAAAAATTATTATCGATACAGAGGCCGAATCTATAGTTTTTAGAATTTTTGTCTGTCTGTCTGTTACCGCATCACAGAAAAACCACTGGAGGGATTTTGATGAAATTTGGTATGGTGATAGTTGATTATCCGGGTCAACATATAGGATACTTTTTACCACGGGAAAATACCTCATTTCTGAGAAAAAATACAAAAATTGCAATGTAAGAGTATACTAATATGTACAACCTAAGAATATGGTTTTTGGTCATTAGAACGCGGGCGGAGCCGCGGGCAATGCTAGTATTATTATAAATATGAAAGTTTGTGAGTATGTATGGATATTTGTTACTCTTTCACGCCAGAACAGCTGAACGGATCTGGATGTAATTTGATACAGAGATAGATTATAGTCTGGAATAACACATAGGCTACATTTTATCCCGGAAAATATACGGTTTCTGAGGGATAGATTTGTTTTTTTTCTTCTTTATAGTTATTTATATTTGTATTAGCCAGTTCTTCACCTTTTTAGTACTAAAAGATGATTGACTTAACAATAACTTATTATGTAGACGTATGTATTAGATGTAGATTTAGTAAAATACTCAAATAACTTCTTAATAGTATTAAGTAGGATTAACTCTTACATGCTGTAAAGGTTGTAAGATAACATTTTATTAAAAATAAATCTTTGCTCTTGGCTTCATTTTTATAAGAGTTAAAAAGATCGGTCAACTGCGAGTGGGACGACGGGTTCCGTATAGGGCACAATATACTCGTAGGTACTTGTTACGTATATAACAACAAAATAGAACTTGATATTGAAAATTGTTTGGATTCTCTAGAACTTGTGCATTACAGTTAATAGTATAAACTATCGCTTCAAGTTTGAAGTATCTATACATATATAATAAAATCGTAACTAAGCCGAATCTGTACATTGAATATTTTTTGGAATTTTTTATTGAAATAGACTTTATTATCGATACAGAGTTCGAATTTATAGTTTTTAGAATTTTTGTGTCTGTCTGTTTGTCTGTCTATCTGTCTGTTACCGCATCACGAGAAAACCACTGGACAGATTTTGATGAAATTTGGTATGGTGATAGCTGGTTATCCGGGTCAACATATAGGATACTTTTTACCGCGGAAAAATATCTCATTTCTGAGAAAAAATATAAAAACTGAATTGTAAGAGTATCTAATATGTAAAACCTAAAATTTTTGTTTTTGGTCATCTGAACGCGGGCGGAGCCGCGGGCAATGCTAGTACATATATAACAGAGTTACCAGTTAGTAAAAGTAAAAAGAGATTCAAAACACATTTTTTGTTTGACAGTGTCATGTTTATTAAAATTAGGTACTATTTGCTTTATTCAAAATTTCTTGTCATTTTTTATTATTTGTTATATATGTTTCTATATCCACACAACTATTATGTATGTGTATGCATGCTGTTTTTCATTCTGTAACGGCTGGACGAATTTAGATGAAATTTAGTACACAGAATATGGCTTGGAGTGTACTCCTTGGATATATTATTAAAAAAATAAAAGGCTTATAACGTCGCATCCGAGCAAAGCGTGTGTACGCCGCTAATGATAGTGTACATTGCGTAAAAATATATATTAAAAACTAAAAAAAACCGACTGCATAAATGCTAACTAAAAAGATGAAAATGAGTTTACGAAGGAATATAGTACAATGTAGACTCGGAGGCATACACGTTTCATTATACTTACTCCACTTAAATGGTTTGGAAGAAATTTTTTTTTCAAAGACACAAATTAGCGCCTTAAATATGCTATTTTCATTTTTAAGTATTTTGATATACCTAGTCCATGAAACTCGCCTTATCAAGACGAATCTAACGACGTATGACTCATAAAAATCGGCCTACGTGTTTCGTCTCTAGAACGCTACATAGGAACAAACATACATACATAGACTGATAGTATATATATATTTAGTCATTATAGTATATAGATATATTTAGTCATTACATAAAATTAAAGTACCTTTTACACTCAAATGATAATACATTGTTTAAGGATACGACATACCACCGTATAAAGTGCTAATTTACGTTTAGCATTACCTTGATATGCATCAAAGAACGTCTAAATTACGAGATCCATTTCGATCAGAATGAATATTTTACATGCAAATATGAGAAATGGTAGAACGCCAATACAAATACTATAATAAACCTCAAGTAAATTAGCTTAATAGTGTAATTATAAAGAAGCTTTCTCATATAACATGATTTAAAGCGATTTTAAATTAATCCCTCCACGACCGCGGACACGCCGGCGTTACAGTTAACAACAGATTTCTTAGAAATTTAATTAATTTCTTAGAAATTTACCTGGATATGTTAATAATAAATATGGTCGAGTACACTAGGACCACGTTTAGTAGAAATAGCTTGCTGCGCCTAAGGGTGCTGATAAGTTCCGCACGGGCAATTATTTATATTTTTCATAGATATTCTAATCTGTACCATGCAAACCTTGTAATGATACATGGAACTATAAAGAATAAATTAATTAGAGTTTAAAGGAACGGTTTTTACCTGTAATATTGTCTAGACTACCTGGAGGTGGACCTCTTGACCTAATCATCAGATTAGCTCGATGCTATTAAAGTATTTCATTGTCATCAGTATGTTATAGTCCTACAAAATTTCAAATCAATATCCCAGTTAGAAGTGAGTTCAAAAGGCTTTCAAGATTTGATTATGTAAATAGTTAGTGAAGCTAGCGAAAGCGCGTTACAAATATTCTAGTATGTGTGTCTATCTACTCGCAAAGGTTGGGTAAAGCTTTTAACTAATAAAGATACATTCAAGAAAGCACTCAGTCAGGAGCCTACTTAAGTTATTAAGCAAGATGATATTGTGTTTTTTCTTCATAATTTACTTTTTCATAATAAGTGCTATTTAAGAAGCCATTCTGCACAATATGACCCTATAGCAGAATTCGTGTCAAAAGGCACATGGGGAATAAAAATGTAGAATTTGCTGTAGCGAAAAATAAAACGTTTTTCGGTGCCAAATTTTATCACGATTAAATCAGTAGTTTTAGAGATTACTACAAATAAAGTTACAGTTAGGCAATTTTATTGCTTCAGAAGTTATAACATTAGTATATATTTTGAACTTGAAGATTATAACTAAGTTTATTCGACCTTAAAAAGTTCTCTAATAGCTTTTGCTTGTAGCTTTACTAAGTTAAGATAGACAGACACAATTTCTACGACATTTGATTGAAAATATTCTTATATTTCTTTTCACTGAAACACACACAACTGAAATGAAAATTGTCACCAAAGGAGAGTAATGTTTTAGATTGTATGTTTAAGAGTATACATTTTTGGAAAAGTTTTGTACAGCTTTATGGAGTTTAGCATATTAATGTCTTCGAATTTGTGTTGATGTAGATTTAAAATATACAAACATTTTATATAGGCAGTCACTAGTCGGTTTTCATTTTTATATGTGTTTCTTTTATACACACAGTTTAGAGTGTAATATTGTAAAGTTAACTTTAATGGGTGTACTTAAATAAATGATTATATAGTATAGTGCTAATATAACAAGTCATAATTGTATCACTAAAGTTAAATAATTAAATATTTGAATCACTACGCTGCCGAAGTCTGCATTGTCTATGTAGGGAACAATATTTTAATTATATATTTTTATTAAATAAGAAGCTTCAAACCAGTATTAATTGTTCCCTACATCTATAGAAATATTTCCTACAGTCTGGTTACGAAAATCTAAATTGATCTATAAAACTATTTTCAACCGACTTCAAAAAGGAGGAGGTTCTCAATTCGACTGTTTTTTTTTTAATGTTTGTTACCTCAGAACTTCGTCATTTATTAACCGATTTGGACAATTTTTTTTTGTTTGAAAGGGTATACTTCCAGATTGGTCCCATTTAAATTTCAAAAAAAAATACCACCCCTAAGGGTGGAAAAATAGCTAATAATGAATTTAACCTACTTCTAATTGTCATATTGACTTTGACCTGATCTGATGGTAAGGCCAGAAGGCGGATAGGTGGAACTCTTCAACGATAAATAGTAGATACTTCGAGTTTGGGCTTTATTTGATTGGTTTGACAAGCCTAACACTTTAGAATTCTTACTTTGCTACTACTGTCTACACTAAAAAGGGAAAAATAAAAACTTTTTAACAAAAAAATAAAAACCGACTTCAAACAAAAGCACTAAAAAGTAAAAAATAACTGATTGGTAGTTTTCATTTACTATACATACCTAATCAAATATTTTCGAAGTCGGTGTGCTTTGCTTTGTATGGGCTGGCACCGATATCGAAAATATTTGATTAGGTATGTATTTAATAGGTAGGCTTTAATTACTTAGCCAAAGCACACCGACTTCGAAAATATTTGATTACTACGTACTTTTTAGAGCCTGATTTTTCAGTGGTCGTGTTTTAGTTTTTGAACTTACTTTTTACTGTTTTGATTTATTTTATAAGGACATTGAAGAATTGTTCTTCTAACTCTTATCTAAATAGGGCAATCGTTGCGCTACCTTCGTATAACTGAAATTATAAAACACGACAGTTTATTGTCCCAAAAGCGTCCAAACTTTTGGGCCTTTTTTAATAATTTGTGCGAGACAATACAACTAACTGGCTAGTTTGGAAAATATTTCACATTCAAATTCGAATTATTTTATTCAGCATTATTTTTTATTTTTTTACTGAAGTCGACTACCAGTTCAGAAAGAAGAAGCCTCCGAAAAGCCACCTGAGAAGAACTGGCGAAAGATATATAATAACATATTTAATATATATTATTCTTTCTCATAATTTATTTTATTCTTATTTATTATATATATTTCATACTTGTAATTGGAGTTATTTATTTAACACTAAACTTATTTGCTATGATTTATATATTCAGAAACATAACTAATAATACATAAAGAGAATTAAATTAAACATTTAAAAAACCCCTGACCATCTGGAACGGATTTTCATCAAACATACATAAGAACACTTCCGACTAATTCACCTTTCAAACAAAAATAAACATCGGTTCATCCATTCGGGAGCTACGATGCCACAGACATACAAACCAGAGACACGTCGAACTTATAACACCCCATCGTTTTTGTGTCGTGGGTTAAAAAGAGCAAGTTCATAAACTTTTAAAAAATTATCTCGCGTCATGTCCGTTGTGTATAAAGAGTTTTTTTTAAAGCATGGAATGCACAGCTTTAAAGCCTTTACAATTTTACTTTAGATAAAAACATCTGAAAAAAGTATAATATATTCATCAAAGCGACTAATATAATTTTAATCTACTTCTTTATTTATTTTTTGTTTAATTAATAAGAAAATCCTAATCAAATATTTAGTGGTGCCATAATAATTATGTATTATGGGATTTAGGGTCAGATTGACCTGTTAAAATGATTCTGGAGTAAGGTCACAGATCTTGCAAAAATTACATCGATATTAAAATTTGCCAATTAATAAGTATAATAAATTAAAACATAAATAAATAAAAACAAGCTTTTATTGCCATCCGGCTTTTTATTCAGACAGTCAATTCGTAATGGTATGTAGTCAAGACAACAAAGCAAACGAGCTCTTTTCGACAGAAAGTGACAGAGCCCATTAAAGTTACCAAATTTCAAAATTACCGCTCAATCTCATTCGTGTCTTCCCCACAAAACGTGACACTGGCAGAATGGATTGCGTCTGTTAACGCAAGTATAAGCCATTAAAGAAGAAAAAAAAGTGACAGAGCCTTTGCGCTTTCCATCAGAGAATTCTAGTGGCAATCTTCTGGGTCCATTTACAGATCCTTGTCGTCATGTGTATTGGAAAATACTTATCAATTTGACATTTTACAATCTTTATTTCCAATAATAAACTTAAAATGTTGACATATAAGCGGTAACGTTGTCATATTGTATTCAGCCCTTTTTAAGGTCCCACTACTGGTCACGGGTCTCCCTTCAATACGAGGGGGATCAGGCCATAGTGCACCACGCTGACCAAGTGCGGGTTGGCGGACTTCACATGTCTTTTGAAAACTTGCTAAGTTCTCTCAGACATGCAGGTTTCTTCACGATGTTTTCCTTCACCGTTAAGACAAGTCGTAATCATGTTGGAAATGATTCGCACATGAAAATATCAGAGGTGCGAGCCCCGGGATTTGTACTCTCTTCACTTGATTTCCCAAACGAGCTAAGCTACCACTGCCTTATTAAGTCATATATGTGTAGTCATTCTCATATTTATTTTTCTATGAACGATATCGATATGTTGTTGTAAGATTGTAGAATAAGCTGCTTAACAAAACATGTTTGTTCTGTAAAACATCTTTAGTCTTAATAATGTCTTATACTTATTAAAAAAATATACTTAAAAAAATCAAACATAGGGATTATATTGTATTTCCTAATTATACAGCGAGACTTTCATTATATTATGTTAGAAATCTTAACGTTATTCCATACAGTTATTATATATTTCTTTTTTTCTATGAATGACATTGATACTACTCGTAGAGAGTCAACTCGATGATATATGATGGTCTCCTAGCCGATTCCGGCTACGGCGGCCAATCTCATTGAGACTAGCCAACTGCGCAGGAGATATTATAGTGCACAAGTGTACGCGCAGACACAAGTGCACTCTCTATTCCTATCACTCTCATACTCCGGTGGGACGACTGCTCGACACGACCGGTGAGAGTTAAGGCGCAGGACCGACGGCTTTACGTGCTCTCCGAGGCACGGGGGTGAAACACCGCCAATTTCCCAACTCCGGGCTGTTACTGAGACTTACTATACAGAAAGACTCAATAACTAAACTTGGCCCGACCCGGGACTCGAACCCAGGACCTCCGAGTGTGCAGCCGTACATGCTAGCCACTACACCACGGAGGCAGTCGATGATATATACCCAACATATAAAACCAATATACTTTGTTTTCTTTCATTTAATGTGTTTAACATATCACTTAAGCTGATGGTATATATTTCTTAACTTTTAAAATTTAACTCTTAGTTTGTAGCATGTTGTCACGGGAATTTATATGAGTTTCTCATGTATGTTATGCACCTATGATACTCGCAAGGTCTATTAACTTATCATGAATATAATATTGAATTTCTCTTCTATATAGCGAGGCTTTCATTATATTAAGTTTGAATTTATAGCAGAAGTAGCAATGATACACTCTTATCAGACGTGTGCAACTTGCAATGCATAAAGTATGTTTATTGGTGTGGCTAAAATTGAAAAACATGGCATCGTTTTAAATCCACTTAAGTGGTTACATATAAATTCTTTTGACTATTTTTGGCATAATGAATGTTATGTAAGTAAATAAAAAAAAAGATTATTTTATAATACTATCCGTCTCTTATAACATGATACAAAGTATAAGTAATTTATAATGTACCTTAAAATACTTCGCTGTTTATAATAATACTAATGACTCACCCTCACTTCGCTCAGGATCGTCCCTAGGTACCTATATACACACATAGGAATATATATAAATATATATATATATATATATATATATGTGTATATATAAATACACACATATGTGTTTTCAAGTAGAAATGAAAAACTCTCCCGCAGTAAAACAGCAGCCTATGTCACTCTCCAGCCCTCCAACTATCTCCACACAAAAAATCACACCAATTCTTCACTCTGTTTCGATGTGAAAGAAGGACAAACAAACAAACAAACACACTTTCACATTTATACTATTAGTATGGATTTCTTTTAAGAATATTGTATATTAGTATTTAGTAGATACTTTATAAATAACGTTCGATTAATTTTAAGAAGCACCACACAAAATAAGTCGTAACTTTTTCACCATATTAATTTGATTCCTCAATAGGAATTAGGGGAGTCAAGAGAAAACAAGGAATACAGAAACGCTCAGTCATGATCATATTGTAAAAGGTGAAACACTACGTTACTACTAATCTTACCAAAATTTCCATTTTTACCAACAAAACAGTTATGAGTAATTCGTTTCGTGTCGGTTTAATTGTGGTTTACCTGTTACTTGTCTTGTACATTCATAAGTACGTATAGAAATTCTGATGACTTATTCCTTTGATGTATGATTACAGTCTATGACCTAAATAGTTCCATTATAATAACCAGTCTATTTCTAAGCCATATTGGGCTTTCTCTAGAAAGAAATATTTAGAAAATTAGATTTATAGGTTTATTTCTTATATCATTTTTGTAGAATAATATTTTGTCCTTGCTATGTTTCATAATAAGTGTGTGTTTCATAATAGGTGAGTTTGATAGAAGAAAGTAATATTAGGCATAAAATACGATCATGCTAGGAACGAATATATCTAACAAGAAATATCTAGAAAATAAAGTTTAAAAATAAATTTTAAATTAAATTTATTTTTAAAAAACTTTCACTGGCAGATAGCTGATGTTATAGGGAGTAATTTAGGCTACTTTTATTTTAGAAAAATAATTAGGGTTCAGCTAAAAAAAAATAATATACCTTTATAGGTATAACTTATCTCTGCGAGAAGAAAATAATAAGACTACGCACGCATAGAACATATACAAAGATTACATATAACATTATTTTTGTTATAAAAAGTAGAAAATAAATAAAAATCACACAGAAAATTTACCTAGCGTGTAGGCTTAAGTGAAACATTTTGGAAATAAAGCGTTTTATATATATAAATTTGAAGATAATAAAGAATAAAGAGTCAGATAATTTAAAAATAATGAATTAAATTAAAAAAATACAGAAAATAAGGAATTTGTATCCTCATTAGCGCTTAATTAACGGCAAATTGGTTTCGGTGTTTGTTTGTACGACACATATCTAATCGAATCCGTAGTATACTTGTATACTGTATACCCACTATATTTTCGTTGTTTACACTGTATGGAAAAGATATTATATAAATGAAATTGCCATTTCAATCAATTACGTTAATATAGTGATTTTTTTCCAGATTTTTTTATGGGATCAACTTAAACATGTTCTTTAAAAAAACCCTAAAAATATTTTCAAAATTAATGTTAACAGAATACATATATATAGTCAAATCGAGTACCTCTCCTAATAATTCAAAATCATATTTTAAACACTTTACAACTAGAAATGATCCTAATATTTAAATTCATAAACATAAGAAGCTTAGAGAAATAAACAAAACTTCACTTTCTCAAATCTAAAACTTAATTTAATATTGTTAATATCGTAGAATAAATAAAACAATTAAACTATTTAATTATATATATATATATATATATATATATATATATATATATATATATATATATATATATGTATATATATATATAACTTTGTGTTCGACCGTATTAATCATAAGGTCAAACGTTTTACATGAAAACGTAATTTAATACGTTCGGGCACACGTGTTCGCATATCGAATCCAGTTTGTTTGTAATTTATTTAAATTGCATTTTATAAATAACACAATAATAAATGGATATAATATAATAGATGCAGAGTGTTGGTTTAAATGAAAGCGTTGTAAAAAGGAGATTAAAAAGGTACCGATGTGGTTTGTACAGGTAGACTATTTAATACTATTTCGTACATATTATGTACATGGGTTGACTGGAAAAGATCTGAAAGATAAGTCCACCTTTGTGGACCACCCTTTTTTTTTTGAATTACTTGTTTGTGCAATAAAGAATATAAGATTGTGTGAAGTAAGAATTATCGAAAATACCGTTGACGAGTAGAAGAGGTGTTAAGGAGTGTTTAGCACTTGGCATTCTTCTCATTTTCAGTCTCTCGCAAGGTGTAAAGCGTAAGGATATTTATGTATAGTTAGCTGGTCCGACCAACGTCGTAATGCAGTCGGCAGTCCACATTACTGCCTATAATTTTTTTATTTGTATATAACATAAATTTATAATAATGTATCCGAGCTTATTTTCTCTTCTTCTCTTGTCTAAGATCAAAGTAAAATTGCCTTTGGCTTTTCTGCTCATCGTATATAAATTTTGATTTTTAAATAATATGGTGTAGTAGTTCGTACCTATTTTTATGTTAGATTCATAGGTAAGTAGATGTACACGTACTTACAAGTATTTTTCTTTTTTTTTTTAATCCATACCACCCGCATTCATCCAGGTGGTTATATAGTCTTCACAGGCCAGAAAAGTCAGTAATAACCCACTTAAACCTTTTTTTTTAACGTTGGGAAATGCATTTACGCACGAGGTGTGGGACTCACCGGCAAAGCCAGTACTACCCACTAAAACCCAACAAAACCTTCCCCCGTCTTAATGGGGCGTCGCAGGATCGCTTACGCATTCAACTACGACGCCCCGACGGCAGGTCTGCCGAAGCAGACCACAACAACCACGGAGTTGCTCAAAGGTCCACTCTGCTATCAGAGAAGTACCAGGAGCAACCCGCGTGGTACACCGCCCCCCGAAGAGGGCCACCTCCCACCGCCCACCGAAGTGGGCCACCTCCCTGTGCGTTTCTTGGCTTCGCGCCCGGTTGGGTTGCCGGGCACTACTGAGCCCCCCCACCACGACAAGGTGAACGCACGTTGGGGGGGAACCCACTTAAACCTAACGGAACCTCCCCCATCCCGACGGGGCGTCGCAGGATCGCTTACATTCTTAATCACGATACTCGGACGACTGGCTTACTGAGGCAGACCTCAAGACTGCTCCCACGGTCCACTCTGCTAGAAGAAAAATGCCAGGAGCAACCTGGATGGTACACCGCCCACCTACGTGGGCCACCTTCCAGTGTTGCACCACATCTCAGCCATGTATTTGTTTAAGCACATGAGTGAAGTGCAATTTTAATTTGAATCATGTACCTACTTATTACTACTGAATTATTTATTCTACCCACTATCCTTAACCATTAATTCCAACTTACTAATTTATTTTGTACTTCATTTGAAATTTCAAAGCGTGTATTTCCATTTGTTTATCTTATCACGATCAAAGCTTAGGGTTTAGTATCTGAATCTTAATAGGATTCAACACAACAACTACGTAACTTACAATTGTACGAATGTAGGCTACTTTTCAATCTCAGAAAAAGAAAGGTGTGTTAAGACACGGCTTTCTTTTTCTTTTTAGCACAAGATTTTTTGCATTATTCCATAAAGATATGTTATGCAACTTATTATAAAACTAGCCATAATTTTTAGACATCGATAAAAAATATATGTATGTATGTTTTCTCCAATATTATTGGGAAGAAAGATAAGCCACGTCGTAACAGATATGTAGGAAAGTATTTTATACATGTAGCTTGCTACTGCTGGAAATTATCATGTTCAGGAAAGTAAATGCCGCGGGTAAAACTAGTAAATATAAATAAAAAAGTATTTTATTACCAATATCCAATTGAATTATAATGAAATAGAAGTAGATTGCTGTTTGCTGATTTGCTATAGATTTGCTATTTTTTTTTAAATGTTCGAAATAGTTCGAATTAGGTCTCTAGGAAAAGAGAAATTGACAAATTGGAAAAAGGAAAAAACTGAAATTGCTTTCTATATGAGATATTTGTGTGAATTTAGAGATCACAAGCAAATTAATTGAAAATTGTGTTAAGAATGTTTTAAAGATTCTTGATCTTTAAAAAAACATTTACCTATATAGGTGTCTACCATATTAATATATATCTCCGTGGGAAATTTTTGAAGCCATTTTGTTATAGAATCACAAAGGAAGTTTAAAAAACATTTGCTATGGGACGTGGTATTCATTAGGTACTTATCAACATATGCGTCATGCTTCGACAGTTTTACATCGATGGCACACTGATTGTGATATCGATGACATAGGAAAAATCTCAATAATTGCACAAGTTAAAACATAATGACCTGATAACTTCAAGTACAAACATGTATACTATAGGTTCTATATAATATTATAGAACCTTGTGTATATTTGAAAGTCTATATGTGAAAGTTTGTGAGTATCGATGTTTGTTACTCTTTCACGCCCGAACGGCTGAACGGATCTGAATGAAATTTGGCACAGAGAAAGATTATGTCTGAAATAACACATAGGCTACTCATATATTTTTATCCCAGAAAGAAATGTACAGTTTCCGTGGGATGGGTTTGTTTTTGTTTTTCTAGAGGCGAACCGGACCGAAGCGAGTGTGAGTCGATAGTAGCCTGAGCAGATAGTAGATATAATTCTAGTAAAAATGTCTGCATGTTCAATATTCAATAATCACAACAAAATAATAAATTATTTACATTTATTTTGATACCCTTGATACTCGATAGATTTTGTGGAAAAATTATTTTGAAGAAATATAATAAGCATGACGCCTAAAGATGGCCATTTTAATTTTTACAGTGTCACTCTTACAATTAAGACTAATCTAACGACACCTCTCAAGCTAAAATCCATCAAGCCGTCTAGATTACAGAGCATGCCAAAGAAATATACATACGAGTACATACATACATATGCACATACATACAGAGTTACATTCGAAAAACATAACCCTGCTTGTGGCGCAGTCGGATAATAATAATAAAGAAAGAATAGATTGGTATACATTTTATGATATGAGTTAAGAATATTTACTGTAATATTCTCTTTTTCCATATTTTAAACTTTTCGGTTTTGTTTGTTTATATAATTATGTTTATTTGAATGTTATGTACAGAATACAAATACATATTTATAATTCAACAACAAATTTAAAATGATATTTTAGCTTTAAACAGTTGATAATTTTATAATTTGCTTTCAGTTTCTGTGCTTATAGAAATAAAATAACTTTAAGAGGCATAATTTAAAACATGATGTTAAATTCATATAAATAACAACGATAACATATATACAAACATTCATTAGTAGAAGGAGTAAAATATGGATAAATATGGATTTCTAATAGAATTTTCTTAGAATATTTCATATTATATTAACTTACGCTAGGATCAAACCTGTGATATACTCGTAGCTAATAAAATACACAATAAGTGCACCATGATAGTCAATATCATACAATTAAATTCAACATGAGACACCAAAAAAGTACGAATGGGCTTGATTAAGCTATAACGTAAAATTCATCTATTTTAAAAAAGCAAAACACAGAAACGTATCGCATTCGATTTAGAAACTAACAAGGTTCTATTGGAAAAAGTTCTGATAACAAGTGTATCAGATTCAAATTTGAGCTGATATTGGACACCTGTTTGAATGGAAAGCTCTATTCTCTCTAGCGGTTAATCTCTCTGGTCGCATACGATGATGACTTTTATCATGGGGCCTTTTGACAAGTGTTGGTATATCACATATAGAAAACTTAATATATTATATCATCAGTTTATGCGTGTGCGTGTCTGTGTGTATATTTGTTTATAACAGGTGGATCGATTTGGAGAAAATTTTGTGCACAAATAGACTGTAACGTGGAGTGGATTAAAATTTTTAATTTTATAGTTTTGAAGTAATAACTTCTTATGGGAGGGTAAACCGCTTCGTTACGTAGCGCGTTACGGCGCCAGTCTGTCTGGCTTCCCTTTCTCTCACGCATACGGCAGCGGTAGGCAGACTCCTCCTCTCTCACTCTAACCCACAGCGCGAGCCGTATTTCGAACAGACATTCATATTAATATACATTAAATTTAAGTAATAACCTAAGCTTTTCTCAAGTTAAACAATTTCACATTTGAGGAGATGTTTGGCTCAGATTGTAGTGACCCTACTTGCTGTGCCAGCGGTCGCGGGTTCGAGTCCCGCTGGGGGCATTTATTTGTGTGATGAGCACGATTTTTTGTATTCCAGTCATGGGTGTTTATATTTATAATATGTATGTATTTAAAGTTATATATTATGTGTAGTGTATCAACTATCTGGTATCCATAATACAAGCCTCGTAGCTTACCATGGAACTAGATGGCGTTGTGTGTTAATGTCCCAACATATTTATATTATATTTATATTTATTTCAATATTAAATAGTTCAACTTAGATTAGTTTGGAGTGATCACTTCTATCGGGCGTCCCGAGACGCACACATTTTTTTTATAGTTAAGATTCTTTCTTTGTAATATATAACTTTTGCTATATTTAATATAGTGCTACCAATATAACACAAGAACAAAGTGTCTTCGCCTTAACTAGAGACTTTAAGAAAAGTGCCATTGGACACATTCTTAGACATATTATTTTATAAAACTAAATTAAAGTTAAATTACTCATTAGCCTTGTTGGCTAGATCGTAATAATATTAGGTTACAATATTTTAGTATTGTTACCTAGAAAAAAAAAAACTTTTGCTAGCAATGTTTACCGAGCAACAATATGTATTTTGTTAAATGACTTGAGGTACTCACGATACAGGCTTTATCTAGTGTGTGTACCTTTAGATATAACATATAATCAAAGCTGTACTTTTTTGGAAATAAAGATTATTATTATGATTATTACTATTATTAAAGTATCACATAGGCTTTACTGTTAGGCACTTAGGGAAGCACGCAACCGAAACTAAGCAAAAGTAAGCCCCTATAGAAAACTAAATATGTATGTAGAAGCAAAATATATTTATAGATTTTCATTTCTAGTTCTTAAAGATATCTATAGTAGAAACTGAACAAGTTTAAAAGGGCTATAAAATATGTTGTCATCATTTCACTGTCTGTGACATACAACTGGCAAACTACACACCCGCTTATTTTATAGTTGTGTCTTTGCACTCGTAAGGTAGCCTGAACTAATAAACCAGTGATGCATTCGCATTTGTCAATAAAGAATACGATACTTCCTTGTTTTATTACTTTCCGATATAGCACATTTCTACATGTAACAACGATTTTAAAATATATCAAGAGGCTTGCATTATCAGGATTTGTTTGGAGTAATAGTAAAACCATAAATTTCAAAATATAAGTTATAATTTCATAAAAATAAATTTTTATAGATTTACTAGCGACTTACCCTCGCTTCGCTCGGGTTCCTCACTAGCTTGCTTCCCATATTATATATATATATATACTAGCGGCTCACCCTCGCTTCGCTCGGGTTCACCTCTAGACAAGCACAAACAGATCTATCCCACGGGAACCGTTCATTTTTCCGGGATAAAAATAAGTAACCTGTTGTTTGACCTGCAATATAAGGTATCAGCATGCCAAATTTTACTAAATTAGGTGCATAAGTTGTTGTGTACTGAGCTGTATAAGTTACTATAATTTTTTAACTATCCCACGGGAACTCTTTAATTTTACAGAATGATAAGTATCAAATTTCATTTAAATAGGTTCAATAGTATCGGAGATTAGCCTGTACGAACAGACAAACAGACAGAGAAACAAAAAATTTGAAAAAAATCTGGATTTGTTCTATTTCTCTTCTTATGGGATGTAAGAAGAGAACTGACTCGTTTTTTAGCAATTTTTTCTACCATCTATGTACAGACATTCAACCTCTACAGTTTTATTATTCATATATGTACCTATATACAGATAGAATAAAAACTTTTTAACAAAAAAATAAAAACCGACTTCAAACAAAAGCACTAAAAAGTAAAAAATAACTGATTGGTAGTTTTCATTTACTATACATACCTAATCAAATATTTTCGAAGTCGGTGTGCTTTGCTTTGTATGGGCTGGCACCGATTTCGAAAATATTTGATTAGGTATGTATTTAATAGGTAGGCTTTAATTACTTAGCCAAAGCACACCGACTTCGAAAATATTTGATTAGGTATGTATAGTAAATGAAAAACTACCAATCAGTTATTTTTTACTTTTTAGTGCTTTTGTTTGAAGTCGGTTTTTATTTTTTTGTTAAAAAGTTTTTATTTTTCCCTTTTTAGTGTAGACAGTAGTAGCAAAGTAAGGATTCTAACGTGTTAGGCTTGTCAAATCAAACATAAAAACTTTTTAACAAAAAAATAAAAACCGACTTCAAACAAAAGCACTAAAAAGTGAAAAATAACTGATTGGTATTTTTCATTTACTATACATACCTAATCAAATATTTTCGAAGTCGGTGTGCTTTGCTTTGTATGGGCTGGCACCGATTTCGAAAATATTTGATTAGGTATGTATTTAATAGGTAGGCTTTAATTACTTAGCCAAAGCACACCGACTTCGAAAATATTTGATTAGGTATGTATAGTAAATGAAAAATACCAATCAGTTATTTTTCACTTTTTAGTGCTTTTGTTTGAAGTCGGTTTTTATTTTTTTGTTAAAAAGTTTTTATTTTTCCCTTTTTAGTGTAGACAGTAGTAGCAAAGTAAGGATTCTAACGTGTTAGGCTTGTCAAATCAAACAAAATAAGCCCAAACTCAAAGTATCTACTATTAGCCGTTGAAGAGTTCCACCTATCCACCTTCTGGCCTTGCCATCAGATAAGGTCAACAACACCGAACCACTGTACTATCAACGAAAATAGAAATACTTGCAAAGTTTCAAGTCAATATGACAATTAGAAGTAGGTTAAATTCATTATTAGTTGTTTTTCCACCCTTAGGGGTGGTATTTTTTTTTTGAAATTTAAATGGGACCAATCTGGAAGTCTACCCTTTCAAACAAAACAAAAATTGTCCAAATCGGTTAATAAATGACGGAGTTCTGAGGTAACAAACATAAAAAAAAAAAAAAAAAAAACATACAGTCGAATTGAGAACCTCCTCCTTTTTGAAGTCGGTTGAAAATAAGCCCAAACTCAAAGTATCTACTATTAGCCGTTGAAGAGTTCCACCTAACCACCTTCTGGCCTTGCCATCAGATCAGGTTAACAACACTGAACCACTGTACTATCAACGGAAATAGAAATACTTGCAAAGTTTCAAGTCAATATGACAATTAGAAGTAGGTTAAATTCATCATTCGTTGTTTTTCCACCCTTAGGGGTGGTATTTTTTTTTGAAATTTAAATGGGACCAATCTGGAAGTATACCCTTTCAAACAAAACAAAAATTGTCCAAATCGGTTAATAAATGACGGAGTTCTGAGGTAACAAACATAAAAAAAAAAAAAAACATACAGTCGAATTGAGAACCTCCTCCTTTTTGAAGTCGGTTGATAAATAACGTATAATAAAACAGAAATATATAATAATGAAAATAGTTATAGCGAGTGTACCTTAGGAGATAGACATATACTATCGTATGTAGACTTTTCTATAGACCTTTTTAAGATTTACAATTTTTTTGTACAATGTTTTGATCTATCTCTTAAGGTTGAGCCGACGTTAGCCATATAAATTTCTAAGGACAATTCGATAGAACCAGTTATTGTATTTTCCCGTGGGAATGAATAATTTGCCTGTCGTAAAAAGTATTCTAAATGTTAACCCGAGCACTAAGTTTTAACACCATACAAAATGAAGTTAAAATCGGTTGAGTACTTTTTGCATGAAACGCGCACATCGATTTGACTAAGTTTCATTATAGGTATAGATAAGAATAAATATTGCGAGTGTAACTTAGGAGATAGACATATACTATTCAGAACTTTTCTGTAGGACTTTTCAAGACCTACAATTTTTTAGTATATTGTTTTGATGTATGTCTTAAGGCTTAGCCAAAAGAAGGTTTCTAGGGAGGACTTGATAAAACCTGTTATTATATTTTCCCGTGGGAAAGAAAGATTTTCTTTAAGTAAAAGGTATCTAGGCAGTGGTATCCCAGTGGTAACGCGCTCGCTTCGGAAACCGAGTGAAGCAAGTTCAAATCCCGGGTCTAGCACCTCTGATATTGGCCAGCGTGGTGGACTATGGCCTGATCCACCTCGTACTGAAGGGAGGCCCGTGCGTGTGTTAAAAAGGGCTGAATACAACATACATACATACATACATACAAAAGGTATCGTAAATGTTGACTCGAGTAATAAATTATCACTTCACCAAATTTCGTTGAAATTAGTACATTACTTTTCGCGTGAAACGCGCACACAAAAACAGACAAACAGAGATACAGGCAAACAGACAAACAGACATTTTTTTTAATAACTATTGTTTTGGGGTCTATGTTGTCTACATAATACGTTACAAATAAACAAAAACATCTATCTCACGGGAAAAGTACGTTTTTCCGGGATAAAAAGTTACCTATTTGTTGTTGTTTGAACTATATTATTGTAAAGTTTCATCAAAATCCAATCAGTGGTTTTTGTGTACTAAGCTGTATAAGTTACTATAGTTTTTTGACCATCCCACGGAAACTCTTTAGTTTTCCGGGATGAAAAGTAGCCGATTTGTTTTTGTCATATATGAACTATATTATTGTAAAGTTTCATTAAAATCCAATCAGTAGTTTTTGTGTACTAAGCTGTATAAGTTGTTATAGTTTTTTAAGTATCCCACGGGAACTCTTTCATTTTCCGGGATGAAAAGTATCTAAGATGTTGCCCGGGGATATAAGGTACCACCATGCAAAATTTCATTTAAATATGTCTAATAGATCCGGAGATTAGCCCGTACAAAGAGAAAAACAGACAAACAGCTCGCTCGGGTTCGTCCATACCTACGAATATGTTGTATTATCTCTTTAACCATTTGTCCAAAGTATATGCAGTAAAAGGGAAAAGTCTTTTATTTTAAACATTTTAGACGATAAATTTACTTATTTTGATAAGAATTGATAATTGTTGATAATATGACCAATAAACATGACCTACCGATTTAAATTATTTTTTTAATATAAATAACTACTTTTTGTGACTTAAATATAAAAGTTAGACATATACTGTCGCTGACTTTTTTGTAGGCATTATTAAGCTCTACAACTTTTCTCTAGAACACAATCATATATCTCTCATCGTTAAGGCAGCGTTCGTAAGAAACGTTTTCGTTCGACCGTTTTTTCTCCGACTTACTTTGCAAATCCGACTACCACGAAAAAGCCTTTTCATTTTTCGGATTAATATATAGCCTATGACACTCAGAAAGAACGTGGCTTTCTTTTGGTGCAAGAATTTTGAAAATCGGTTCAGTAGATCCAGAGATTACCCCCTACAACGTCACAAACTCACAAGATCACAAACTTTACCTTTTTATAATATTAGTATAGATATATATATATATATATATATATATATATATATATATATATATATATATATATATATATATATATATATATATACATACATACATACATATACAAACACACATACATAAATCTCATCTTCATTTTCGTCCCTCTAAGGGATGACTTCCGGGATAAATAGTAACCTATGTTCATCCCAGGATATCAAACGATCTTCTCACCAAATTTCATCTAAATCGGTTTAGTAGTTCCACAGATTACCCCCTACGACGTCACAAACTCACAAACTTTATGTCTTTATGATACAAGCAGGTAAAAAATTTAAAAATATTTTTATTATTAACCGACTTCCAAATAGGAGGAGGTTATCAATTCGTCGGAATCTTTTTTTTTCTTTCTTTTTTATGTATGTTCACCGATTACTCGAAGACGCCTGAACCGATTTGGAAATATTTTTTTTGTTTCAAAGGGTATACTTCCCAGGTGGTCCCATATAAATTTTATTGAAATCGGTAGAGCGGTTTTTAAAAAAATTAACAACAAATATTTTTTTTTAAATAAATTGCTTAATCGAATATGTTATTAAAAAACTTTCTTCTTACAAATTAGCTGCTTATTACGTCTACACTAAAAATGAAAAAATAAACCTTTTTAACCAAAAAATAAAAACCGACTTCCAGGCACTAGTCGGTGCCAGCCTACAATATTTTAAGATATGAATATCTAATAGGTAAATATATATTTTACGTATCGAAATATATTGAATTTGCTTTGCATCGGCTGGCACCGACTTCGAAAATATCTGATTAGGTATCTATTCTAAATGAAAACCTCAGTTTAGTTATTTTTTACATTTTAGTGCCTGGAAGTCTGTTTTTATTTTTTGTTAAATAGTTTTTATTATTATCACACACAGTAGCCACAGTAATAATTTCGTTCAGTAACTAATATGTTTTTGAGTGCGATGTTATTGATTTCAGTAGAAATTAAAATTTAGGCCTGATATTATATGATGTAAGTACTGTCGCTAGCTTGGGCTATTCAAGCTTATTTCTGATCTTTCTACAGAAAAAAGAGTTCGGACTAATTTAGTTTGATTTGATATTTACTTATGGCATAACATTTTTATATATATTTTATAAGATTTTAGAAAAGTTCTTAGAATTTCATGAAAACCAAATAAACGTCTTCTTACTTTTACGGTGAAACTTTATATATTTAGTTATTAAAATGCAATGAATTTTGCTAGTTGAGATCAAATATTATCTGGAAAAAATATACCGTTTTGCGACAGAAAGTCATGACAACATAAATGTACTTCGAAGATGTCTGTAATATCTGATTTCATGGGTATATGTCAAAGTGGTCGACTTTAGACGTATCTAATAATATAGTGAGGGATGTAGCTCAAATCACATTTTGTAAAGTCATGTCTAGTATTTCTTGCCATCTTAGATGACTGTGACTTTGACCACGGTCGTAGCAATAATTTATAAAATAACTAGCGACTCCCCCTCGCTTTTCTCGGGTTCGTTCGTAGTTACGTTTTAACGTTTAGTATAGATTTCTCAGAGATGAGACATTTTCCCACAATAAAAAGTATCCTATATGTTGACCTGGAGAACCAGCTATCATTATACCAAATTTCATCAAAATCTGTCCAGTAATTTTCTTGTGATGTGGTCCCAGACAGGACAGACGGAAACTATAGATTCGGCCTCTGTATCGATAATAAAGACTATTTCAATAAGATTTTCTAAAAAATATTTAATGTACACATTCGACTCAGAATTTTGTTATAGGTATGTATGATCATATTTGTCGAAATGTTTGGCTCAGTTTGTGGTGACCGTACTTGCTGCGCCAGTTGTCGCGGGTTCAAGTCCAGATGGGGGCATTCATTTGTGTGATGAACACGAATGTTTGTGCTCCAGTCATGGGTGTTTATACTTATAATATGTATTTAAAGTTATATATGTGTAGTTTATGAACTATCTGGTACCCATAGCACAAGCCTCTTAGCTTACCATGTCTTCATTTATTTGTGCAATTATTGTATGAAATCACATAACCACTAATTAATAAATATAAATGTTCATTTGTGTTAAATCACAAATCTCCAAAAGTTCTTCACATATTGCTTTAAAACGCTTACAAGTGTTATCAAGGAGAAGGTTTTAATGTTATTCATTTTGCTGTAACTCACTACTAGATGACCCTGCAATGGGTCAACATCTACACCGTTAACCGATCGCTATAAAAATTGGTACACATGAGTGTTTTTGTAGGGAAAATATTCGCGCGTTTCGTTTTCATTTTGATGCAACTTGCCATTTGACTTATTACCAGACTGACTTACAACAATAGAATACATATTAATGGGTTTTTTTCATGAGTAATGAGTAGGTACTAAATTTATGTGTATGACGTATATAGTCAACCCTTTTTAACATACCACTTCACCCTTCAGTACGAGGGGGATCAGGCCATAGTCCACTACGGGTTGCCGGATTTCACATGTCTTTCGTATATTTGTTAGGTTCTTTCTGACATGCAGGTTTCCTCAAGATGTTTTCCTTCACCGTTAAGACAAGTGGTAATCATGTTGGAAATGATTGGCACATGAAAAAATAAGACGTTCGAGACTCGAAATTTGAACCCGCTTTACTCGGTTTTTCAAGCGAGCACGTTACCTTTTGGCTACTACTGCACCAAGAACTAAATATCTTTATTTAATTAAATTATATTCGTTAAAATATAACAGATTTCAATGCAATTATATTTATTTAACAACCCATAGTATTTTGATTAATTAAAAATTTACCCACCAAACTAAAAGCCACTAACTATAAAGAAAATCAAAAGTTAAAGCCTGAGTTCCCTAAGCTCTGTAGAGTTACAAAATGGGGTCACAATTTTAAGGTGGCTGCAAACTAAATTAAAATAGTACTCGTACGCGCATAGTTGCAGATAGCAGCTAACAATAAGTAAATAAGTTTTTAATTAAAATTTCACGAATTATATCTGCATTTTGGTTTTTTTCGCATTATTACTTGTTTTGTTTGAACACAATATCGATTTTACGTCATTCAGTATTGACGATTTTGTCGTGACATCTTCCGAGGCGCCTGATCGTCGGACCACAGACAATTTTCCAAAGTTCATTTACATATGTAAAATTGAATATACAATACATATTTGACCTTCTCATGACAAGGTTACAAACCGAAAATATGTGTGATGATTTTCTTATAAGTTGGTATATTCATTATTTTTTTGAACGTTTGACTTTACAAACATTAAAATGTAAGGACCAAAACACAATTAAAAGTTTTTTATTTCGTTCGTTAATTTTTAGTCTAATTGAGTTTTTTTTCCTTACTAGAGATAAACAAAACCTCCTTATAAATTCTGTCTTTCTGTCGCTAGAAAGGAAAATCACAAATAGGTAGGTTATTAGGATAAGCCGTAATGGGATAAACTATCAAAGATATAGATAAATCTACAGACTAGATCATACAATAATAGATACTAAGAATTAGAGATCATAAATGTTGACTTAACAAAACTTGCAAGTTCAAGCCCTTGGGCGTATGATAGACAATAATATTATATATATATATATATATATATATATATATATATATATATATATAACATATATTTAATTATATTATATATACAAAAATATTATATACATAAATGTGAAAGTTTATTTGTGTGTGAACGATTGACTAATATGTTAAAAAATATACTTATAAGACTAAATTTAAGAAACCTTAAGACATATTTATTAATAGTCTAGAAAAGCAAAAGCTATTCTGACACGATATTACCTATGAAAATTATCGTCGAGTCGAAATCCATTTACTAGTCTTTTATTCAAACAATAAAGAAGCCACTTAAAAAACTAGTGCTCAACAAATTGATTGTAACAGTCTCATTTTATTATTACAGAAATAATAGCGTGCATTGAATTAAATATTTAATACTAGCCATTTAACCTCGCTTCGCTCGGGTACGTCCCTAGGTACGTTTAAAAAAATATAAATAGTTATCGCGAGTGTACCTTAAGAAATAGACTCACGTTTGATATTGCGGACTTTTCTGCAGGGCTTTTTAAGTTAAGCCAGTTATTGTGTTTTTCCGTGGAAACGAAAGATTTTCCTGTAATAAAAGGAATCCTAAATGTTGATCCGAGTAATAAGTTACCACTACACAATATTTAGTTAAAATTGGTGCAGTACTTTTTGCGTGAAATGCGCACACACAAACATAAATACAGACAAATAGACAATTTTTTTTAATAACTATTGTTTCGGGGTTTATATTTTGTACACAATACGTTAAAGTTATTGTTATAAAAAAAATCATGTACAAATTTCGCTCATTTACTCTTTTATTATATGTATAGATTAGTTTTCAATTCAGCATATAAGCTATTTTCAGTGCTAGTCTAATCCGTTTATTTGACAACAAATTTTAGTTTAATTGGTTATTACAAAATAAGTAAGTAACAAATTCACAAACTTACAAAATTTATATATATTTTTTATAAATATTTATTATTAATGTAACAGTAATCACAGTATGCGTGTTAAAGTATTTTGACACTAGAGAATCGTAAAGAAAGTGAGAAATCAGATATTTTTCAAAGGTTTTGTATTATAAGAATCCGAGTGAAAATTAGAAACGTAATTTTGTAGCATAATTATAGAAAAAACATATCGTATAAAACTTTTTTATAAACTGTTTAAATTTATTTAGCAATTTATTTTAGTTAGTTACCTATATATTCAATTCAATTTTTTTGTTTAGTGGCTTCCAGGAGTGCCAGCTGGGCACAATTTATAGTTATTAAAAAAAACGTGTGTGTACTTAGGTATGTACGCTCGTAAGAAGTTATACTTCTTTGGCGTAACAGAACAAAAATAGCTAAAGACTTCATCCCGTATGTCACAACTCTCTGTTTGTTAAAGGAATGCAGCTTTATCATGTTGCTTTCAGCTAACTTCATCATGTCGCTTTTTGGCTGTCGGTGTGCGCGCATCGTAAAAATTTTACTCTCATATTTTTTCCAAACTTGCCAAAAGAAGTATAACTTCAAAAATATTATTTCTTGTCCATATTCCTAAAATTTCATTTTAAACTATAATCATTTTTAACACTTAAACTACATATAATAAAGCTTTTAAACTACTAGCAGTCGTCGGCAAAGTTTACTAAGACTATAAGGAGCTGAACGAGTTTAAAATTAATTTCTTAATCGTTTTATCATAAGCAGACAGCTTTCTCTTACAATTTACACTCCGCAACTTTGTGTTTTAATAGAAATTATTAGGTATACAGTATAATTCATGTTTATCATTTCCTACTTTTGTAAGCCTTTTCCTTAACTTTAGCGATTGCTTGAATCTTTAAATAGTTTGCTTCAAAAATATGTAATCTTAAATTGGAATTTTAAATGTTGAAGTTTGTAAGAAACACACATATTTGTGTATGTTTTTTACTTCATGCATTAAAGGCGGACTAAGGATGAAAAATAAACACCTATGGTTAGACACCTAGGGACGCGCCCAAACGTAGTGAACGCTAGTCACTCGTATAAAAAAGTGGAATAAATTCTCCGGCACTAATTTTGTAATAAAATAATAGTAATATAATATTCAAGACATCAATTCGGCTATATTAATTCATCCTACCATTTTCTATTGTTTTGTAAAATCTGAATTAAATTCTAAAACAATATTCCTAATCTATGTCAATAGATAAGACAAGGTCAAATTATAATTCTCGCTCCAATAATTTTGTGATTCTACAGTTTAAACGTTTTAAAATCGTTATATTGATCTTTATCAATATTTTGTCTTACAACAATAATATTAGAGATTGGAAAAGCGTACTCCAATATGACTTTTTGCAACAATTAATATCACGAAAACTTCGTGTTATACGATAAAAGTTCATATTATTGTTCCATGTGTATTCAACTTGTCGCGGTGAGCGGTATACAATGCGAGTTGTTCCTACTACTTCTCTGATACCAGAGAGGACCATGTGGACCCCTTGGTTGTCGTTGTCTGCCTCGGCAGACCATCCGGTTGAGTGTGTATGCGATACTGTAAACGATCCTGCGATGCCCCTTTATAAGAGAGATATTCCGTTTTTGAGTAGGTTTTGAGTAGGCTAGTATTGACTTTTCTGGAGTAAGACGAAGAGAGTAAGTCTCACATAACAAATTGTACGTATGCTGCATACCTAATTGCATTTCCCAACGTTAAAAAAACGGGACACGTTTAACGGTTTACATATGAATTAACAAAAAATATTCAAACGTGTTCAAAGACCTTTCAAATTTTCGATATGTATATAAACATAAATAAAATGATATAACTATCTATATAAAGAAAATTTAAAAAGATCTTTCGTAAGCAAACTTTTCTTTTTAAAACTGTTTTTAAAATTCTAAGGCTATATATATATATATATATATATATATATATATATATATATATATATATATATATATACATACGAGTAATTATTACATAGTTGGTTTTGAAATGAGTTTAATTATTGTCTTAAATCATTATGTCGTGGAAAACTTCGATTATTTCAAACATAATATTATCCTCGCACCCAAGTACGTGTCATGTGTTCAGATTGTACCCACATTATGACGTACTATCAATGCGTGTATAACGCGTAGGCTGTATGTTCTCTGATTAAAGGCTTATTATGCTGTTCTTGTACAAAATATGAGAATACAAATTATTGGAAAAATTAAGTAGAAAAAATTTAATTAGATTTTGATTAGATTTATTTATATTATGCTTAAGAGCTTTTTGCCTTAGCTTTGTAAAAAAGCCCTTTTTTCTAAATAGAACTATATATATGAACTATCTAACTATAACAATAAATATTTCTTATATAATTAAAAAAAAAATCATTACAAAACATAAATTACTAATATTACTATACTTTACATACGAGTATTACATTATTTACAACAGAATTATATTTTTGAAGTGATAATTTTAATTAAATATACATATTATAACGTAACTTTGCTGCTTAATTAAAAATCAGTCATAGCAAATGTAAAAACCTCAATGTGAATTTCAATTCCGCTTGTGCAAGCGCAACGATTCAAAGCAAACAGAGTTGTTGACATCGCTCGCTCTACAATAGAGCAATGTATCCTTTATTCATAGTAACGATTCAAATTGCGATTCTAATGAACTCATCCCTACATGGAAATCTTTTTAAGCTACAATTCACACGTTTTATCGGCATTTGTGCGACTTTCTGTGTTTTTACACGTGAGTTAGATTGGAAACATTTATTTATACCTATATTTGCCCTTGGTTTTGCTCGTGAAATGCTTCGGTTTGTATAACTTGATCGTCGTGAAAGATGTATGTATGTATGTATGTATTTAGCCTTAACTCCCTTCAATATGAGGGGGATCAGGTCATAGTCCACCACGCTGGCCAAGTGCGGGTTGGCGGACTACACATGTCTTTCTAAAAGTTGCTATATACTCTCAGACATGCAGGTATCCTCACGATGTTTTCCTTCACCGTAAGGCAAGTGGTAATCATGTTAAAAATGACTCGCTTGAAATTCGATTCACATGAAAATATCAGAGGTGCGAGACCCGGGATTTGAACCCGCTTTACTTGATTTTCCAAGCGAGCGCGTTACCACTGGGCCCCCACAGCCTTTAAAAATACAATGAACAGTGAAAGATACACAACTAAAATTATATACCTAATGACATTCGTGTAAAATTAAGAATTTAATAAGTACTCTATTGCAATCTTTGTGCAAAATTTGTCTATGTTTTGAGTAACTTTTTTTTGACCATGATTTGTTGAAAGAGTAAGAATACACTTCTTACGCACATTACTGAATTCGTAAAATCCAGAATTTACACATACCTATAGGTGTGAGTATCTATGTACCTAGCTGTAAATCCTTGCAGATTTGATCAAAATGGTTCGTAGTCCAGAAGTATAAAAGTATGTAATAATGATTTTAGACACTTTAGCCAGTAATGGCCTATAATGTAGTTTCCAATAAAGCTATTTTAATTGCTGTCCTTATCACCCTTATCAGGCGTATAAAACTAATAAACCGATATTTCATATCATATGGGCAAGCTTAATGGTTATATTTTTATACTATTTTTATAGCTGTATGCAGTTTTGCAATTTTTTAAGGCTAGAATCGGGAACATGTTGACTTTTTCCTCTCTTTCTACATCACTGGTGTTACACCTAAATTCTAAAGCTGATCTATACATATAATAAAATTGTAACTAAGCCGAATCTGTACATTAAATATTTTTTTGAAAATCTTATTGAAATAGACAATATTATCGATACAGAGGCCGAATCTATAGTTTTTAGCATATTTGTCTGTCTGTCTTTCTGTCTGTCTGTTACCGCATCACGGAAAAACCACTGGAGGGATTTTGATGAAATTTGGTATGATGATAGCTGGCCATTTGGGTCAACATATGGGATTTTAGTACTTTTTAGTACGGGAAAATATCTCATCTCTGAGAAATCTATACTAATCTTTAAAAAGTAAGTAAGGACGAACCCGAGCGATGCGAGAGTGAATCGCTAGTATGGTATATAAAATCCATTCATTATAATTTTTACTTTGTAAGAAAATGGAACCCGCGACTTAAAATAATGTGTTTTTGTCTACTTTCTCTAACAGAACTTAACTAATAATTTGTTTCATTGTAAAACAAAATAAATAGGGCATGACTGATGAGTTAATTGCTTTTCTGTATACGTTAAAATGTTCTATTTAAAATTTATAATTTTCATTTCAAACGCAAACCACGTTTGTGTTAGCATAGATATTAATTATACTAACATTTATAAATTCTAAAGTAAAAATCCAAAATAATATAATACTTTCTTAGATTTACGCGAATACTTGACATTTTAAATAAAACTATCTTTTCGGGTTTAATCGCGAATTTATTAAATTAAAGTTAAAATATTGTAAGGTACATTGATGCCAATTTTAATTTTTGAATTCATTTTGTTATTTGTGGGTAGGCTGTCTGTAACAACTACATAATACCTTAGAGACATCTAACACCTCAGTCTCTCTCGTGACCATGATTGCTGTAAAGCATTCGAAACGTCGGGAACCAAAAATCAAAATAAATTCGCGAAAAAATCCGAAAAGATAGTTTTATTTAAAATCCAAAACGATACTTGGAGTTTTAAAGGCTTTTTGAGCTTATAAAGCTTTCGTGGCTAAATTATATGCCCTTGTAGGTTTAGATTTTTATGTGCTTTTCGCGCTATCAAACGTACGTGCTACCTTTTATTTCTATATATAATACAGGTATATGGAATCTGTTCCATCTAGTAAGTAAATGTAGAGTCATATTAAAGTCGGAAATATAGTTGTTTTTTAGATGTATACAAAATAAGTTCAATATAAATTAGTCTTTTCATGTCAAATATCTCTACAAATAAGTCCACAAGCTAATAAGTATATTTTTTTTCCGAGAGTTTTGAAAAGGAGAACCCTTATATGGTCACGTATATCTGTCTATACGTCTGTCACATCCTAATTTATCCTCATCTACTGAGTGAAAAAGGTTGAGTTGCAAATATAGCCAATAATGAATGTAATATTATATATATATAAATTTATCACGAGATATGTATATGACGTAAATGATTAATTTCCTTATCAAAATACAAAGATACAAATTTATTTATTTTAATAACTTGAAAATGTACACTGAAAAAAATATACAAAACAAAATAAATGATAATTAACCTCACGTGTAGTTTTTAGGAAATAAATACGAGAAATATTATTGATAAATCTCCTAACTACCCACCTATCTATCTATCTTTAACTATAGATATTTGAGATAAGCTCTATACCAATTATGTTAAATTCCTATCACCAGTAAGAACCACAGATGTATAGATTATTGTAATTCACAGTAATTCTTCAAATTATTCAGTATACTTATCCCAAAATTTACAAATCCTTTAATAAATTTTACACGTGTTCGTGTCACATTAAACCAAGTTTTTGTCCTTTCAGGCAATCGTTAGTATAAAATCAATATAAAGGTCGACACTACATTAAATTCATTATTTCACGCTTATTGGAAACAAAGAGAAATCATTGAATCATAAAGTCTACTCAGTTATGATTTTTGATTATAAATATTTCTCGAAAATTTTCTTTCTTCAAAGGAAATAATAAATAACAAGAGAACCTCTCCAAAGTGACTTATAACAGAAGACTAATATATAATAGGGTCAATTGATGTATTAACGTAAAAAGTAGTGTATTACACTCTTATGCCCGATTTCACCAAAAACACCTAAGTTTAAGGGATCCCTAAGCATGGTTAGGGGGCTGTTAGGGGACAGTTTCACCTACAGTTGGGGACACTGAATGTTAAAAGGCCCCCTAAATTTAGATGCTCGAAATAGGGGCTTCAAGACGATGGTAAAACGAAATTTAATTTAGGGGCTAGTTTAGGGGAATTTTAAGCTAGGGATCCCATACGTAGGTAGTAGCTTATGGGTTGTCGGTGAAATCGGGCACTAGCCTTATCCATACTATCCATACTAATATTATAAATGTGTATGAAACTCTGTCTGCTATCTTTTCATGCTTAAGCTGTTGAACAGATTGTGATAAAATTTGGACAAGAATATAACTTTCATCCTGGGGATGGACACACATAGGCTATCCTTGATCCCCGCCCCCACTTACCACGAAGCCGCGGGCAAAAACTATTAATCAATATCTGTGTAAACAATCATATTATCGATGGATAGTTCCGTTACTGTGCAAAATAATAACAAATCTGCAAACATATTTGCAAGCACGCTATTACAGAATATAACATGTAATTAAATAACGAGATCGAGTTTGTAATTAAATATTACTTCAAAATTTGCATATCTGTAGGCAGAACTGATAGAAGTAACAAAATATATATAGCATGCGTAAGCCTTGGGTTCTTAACAAAATAATGTCTTTCAAACTCAGTTTTCGTTTTAATGGCCATGCTACGTAGGTTATCAATCATTTTTTTTTAAAAATCAGAAGAAAACGCAAAATAGAACAAAAGTAAATATAAAACATTTGAGAATGAATTGAACAAGATAATCTACTAAACCATAGGTTGCTGATTGATTTTGGTAATAATGTACAGGAGACATTATAGCTATAGTATAAGCGCAAACACAAGTCCATTCTCTACCTCCTTTCGGGTGAGGGATCAGGCGCTAACGGGTTTGTGCTCTCCGAAGTACGATAGCGTGTCCTTGTAAGTGTTATTACTTAGAATTTTTTGACACGTAAATTCATGAACTATACACGGCTCGACCCGGGTCTTGAACTCAGGACTTCAGAATTTTCAGCCGTAAATGGTAGTCACTAGATACGAGGGAGTTTAAAGTAGTAAAGTAACAGCCAACCGCTGTTTTAGTTAACTATTAGAATAATTGCATTGATGTGGTGTAACAATGACATCTTTTTATGGAAAACTAGTAATACCCGCGGGTTCGTCCGCGTTCAAAATAATTCCAACCACTCCAACCTAATAGGATTCCCCGCTGGACTAATCTGATGATTGCCAGAAAATTTCATGAAAATTGCTCCAGTCGTTTTAGAGTCCAATGGGGAACACATCGATTTTTATATAAGCACTAGCGATACATCTGTCTCCGCTCGGGCTCGTCCCTAGCGTTTAGTATATATGTATTTCTCAGAGGTGAGATATTTTCCCGCAGTAAAAAATATCCTATATGTTGACCCGGATGACCAGCTATCATCATACCAAACATCAAAATCTGTCCAGTGGTTTTCTCGTGATGCGTTCCTATACAGACAAAAATTCTAAAAATTGTAAAATCGGCATCTGCATCGATAATAACGATTATTTAAATAAGATTTTCGAAAAAAATATTTAATATAAAGATTCGACTCAGAATTTTATTATATATGTATAGATAGATTTTTAAAGAAGGTTAAAAATAATCTTACCTATAAGTACACTTATTAAACACTAGCGGCTCACCCTCGCTTCGCTCGGGTTCGTCGCTAGGTACGTTTTAAATAGATATAAAAAGAAAAAATCTTTCTTTCTCACATTTTAATTATATGTTTTAATACTTACCTATTCCGGACTAAGAGAAATCCAAAAATTAAAATATCATAAAAATTGGAACGCGGTCGAACGGGATAAAAAGTATCCTATGTCCTTCTCCTGGCTCTAAACTACCTCCCTGCCAATTTTCAGCTAAATCGGTTCAGCCGTTCTTGAGTTATAAGCGAAGTAACTAACACGACTTTCTTTTATATATATAGATTTCCTCACATGTTCAATCTTTACACCTTAAGATATATATATATATATATATATATATATATATATATATATATATATATATATATATATATATATATATATATACATCATCTTACGTGGTTTTTTTAATAAAAATAATTTTAGTAAAATTATATTTGCTCAAAATAATTCAAATATTGAAGTTATTAAATTATATGCCACATTACGTACGTACCACAAACATTTAGTAGTACTCGTAGGTATTAAAATAACATATACATGCTGACGTATAATATAGTAAAAATATTCTTATTTTTTCGCAGAATTTTCCACTTTTTGCGCTGTCACTGTATTAGGTAGATAAATGTCTTATTTTTATATTCCAAAGTTGTTATTGAACTTTGACAAGATGTCACAGCTCAGCGAAGGTTGTTTTGTTATTTAAGTAACATTTTTCGTTTCATTTTGTTATATTATTAAAATATTCTTTAGTTAAAGGTACACAATAATGGCTTCCTCTCAAGCAACCAGTGAATGAATATTGGACCAAGACGTTTGTGAATTTCGTTACGCAATAGACGGATCATGATCAACTGTTAGTGTTAAGTGATGAACAAAGGTGCATTCTTCGATCACAATGCTGGCGAGCGATGACACACGATATAAACTTGCTAACGCTACCTATGGCTTTAACGATACTAACTTGTTCGACGACAGCAGGCTGTTAATTCTTCTTAAACAAAAGGAAAACAATCACACTCCCAGTATCGGTGATTGGCTGAAAACTTTAGAAGATTTGAGAAATAAATTCAATATATCCATTATAAAAGAGTGCGACGGCTTAGATTATTGCTCGGGGGACTTCAGAAATTTCATCTTAACATACAATAACGTTCATGGATACATTAGTCTATTGGTAAGTAATTGTGTCTATTCATTTTATTGAAAGCTTCGGATGAAAATAAACCGAAATAAGTATTCAAGATGGTACGCGTCCACTATGCGGACCGGATATTTACATATTTAAATGAACCGACGAATACTCTGTAGATAGAACAACAGTTTTCAATTTACCTGAGTTTTTCCGATAACTGTAAGCTAGAATCGAGAGCTTTATGTAATGTCATTAAATGCACGAATAACTTACGACTATGTTGCAAAAACCCTCCAGTGTGTAATATGTATGTATTCATCCCTTTTTAACGTCCCTCTGCCAGACACAGGCCTCCCTTCAATATGAGAAGGATCAGGCCATAGTCCGCCACGCTGACCCTGTGTGAGTTGGCGGACTTCGCATGTCTTACGAAAACTTGCTAGGTTCTCTCAGACATGCAGGTTTCATCACAATGTTTTCGTTCACCGTAAGGCAAGTGTTAATATTACTGGAAAATGAAAATATTAGAAATGCGAGACCCGGAATTTGAACGCACTTCACTCGGTTTCTCAAGCGAGCACGCTACCACTGGGCTACCACCCCTCCCTTGAGTATACTATATCATAAATCCATAGATAGTGATATGCGAATTTATTATGTTATTGGCTTTATGTTATCTAATGTTTAATTATTTCAGTTGCCACAGAGGCACGATATTCTATCACTTCTATCGCTTGTTCTTTTAAAGTGCGTTAGTTACATGACGCATTATTGCATTTTATATTGGGGGTTGTTAAATGAATTTCTTTTCTTGGCTTATTATTTTATTAACAAAACAAATAATTAGCTCGATCTGATTAATATAAAGTACAATACACATTAGTACAACATGACTATTACACTAGTGATTCACCCTCGCTTCACTCGGGTTCGTCGCTAGGTACGTTTTAAATTGGTATAAACAGTTATTAGCCAGCGTTAGCCATATACATTTTAATTTTTTTTAATTAATGGTTATTCTGTTAATCCGGCCATTTCATTGTTGTCCAGCAGCTCTCGAGTTGTAAGTGTTGTGACCAACACGTTACATATACATATATATATATATATATATATATATATATATATATATATATATATATATAAATACAGGAGATCATAAATATTTCGATTATAATCAAATGTAACTCTACATAATGGATGTTTTAATTGTTATGTAAATATGTAGCAAATAAATTAGTATTCAATGTTCAATGTAAACTTTACTCGCTTTCTCTATAATAACATTGTGCTAAAATTATAAATTACGAAATGTGTACTAAAAATGACCTAATTCTATTTATTTTTATCTTTAAAAGATTGCTTGTTATTAAATCTTTTTGATAAAAGATAAAAAATTGTATGCTTAAACAAATAATTCAACAAAACGATTTAATTAAAAACGTAGTTAATTCTATGCTTTATTAAGCTGTGATAACTGATATAATTCAGTCTAACTGCCTCGGTGGTGTAGTGGCTAGCATGTACGGCTGCACACCTGGACGTCCTAGGTTCGAGTCCCGGGTCGGGCCAAGTTTAGTTATTGAGTCTTTCTGTATAGTAAGCCTCAGTAACAGCCTGGAGTTGGGAAGTTGGCGGTGTTTCACCCCCGTGCTTCGGAGAGCACGTAAAGCCGTCGGTCCTGCACCTTAACTCTCACTGGTCGTGTCGAGTGGTCGTCCACTAGAGTATGAGAGCGACAGGAATAGAGAGTGCACGTTGTGTCTGCGCGTACACTTGTGCACTATAATATCTCCGGCGCAGTTGGCTAGTCTCAATGAGATTGGCCGCCGTGGCCGGAATCGGTCAGGAGAACATCATCATCATCATCATCATCATAAATCACTCTGAGAATATAACGAATGTTATTTAATAGTTAATTGATTTACCTACATTAGCTAACTTAAATGTACAGCTCTTAATATAGTCTGTAGAAAATATTTAAAAAAAATTTAAGGGTCAAAGAACTAAGAAAATATTTTTGGAAAGATTGTTCAGTCAGTCCAAAATGTTTTGTGCACAAATATATTTGCTAATTTTGGGAATCAAACCCACTGCAATAAAAAATGACAGCTGTCGTATAAAGTAGCATCAATTAGAAACATGTATTATCAGCGTATATTAAACAGGGGATTAAAAAGTGTTTAATGGCACAGTATAAAGAAATAAGTATTACGCCTTTGATCTGAACTAACGACGACGTCTAGACTCTAGACATCTGTTTTAGGTAAGTGCCAAAAGTAAACAATATATATATGTATAATCGTTAATTTTTATTTCACATCATCAATATTACTATGATATTATATATTTTCATGTCCGTTTATTTTTGCAAATTATAAATTTAAAAATAATAATTGCAAGATAATATTATAGTAAGTTGATAATAAACAAAGTTAATTAAAATTCAGCTAAATAAATACATATGCTTTTTACTCTAATAACTAATAAGCATATATCAATATAAAAACATCATAATATTTACCTTAAGTACATTAAAAAGCTCAGTGGTAACGCGCTCGCTTGGGTATCCGAGGGAAACGGGTTCAAATCCCGGGTCTTACACTTCTGATATTTTATGTGCCAATCATTTTCAACATGATTACCACTTGTCTTACGGTGAAGGTAAGCATCGTGAGGAAACCTGCATGTCTGAGAGAACCTAGTAAGTTTTCGAAAGACATGTGAAGTCCGCCAACCCGCTCTTTTTTTTATTTTTTTTTTATTTATTATTAGGGAAACATACAGCGTTACAGCACAAACAACATATAACAATAAAAATAGTACATACACCAATAAAGTATCCACAAACAAACAATTCATATAGTAAAAGAGTAGAGATTTAACAAAACAACAACACTGCAATTATGTTAGCAGAACATGCATTAATATAAGATATG
Source organism: Brenthis daphne (assembly GCA_947093115.1). Taxonomy (NCBI): domain Eukaryota; kingdom Metazoa; phylum Arthropoda; class Insecta; order Lepidoptera; family Nymphalidae; genus Brenthis; species Brenthis daphne. Next base: position 30,991,728 of record OX352471.1, on the reverse strand, counting down.
GAGTTAAATTATGAATCTTTTAGGAGAAGTACATTCCTAATTTTCCTTTTGAAATTTTCTACAGTACAATTCATTAAATCAATGTCATCAAAGTGAACATTGTAATCACGACATGACCTATATATAAATTCATTTTGAGCGAATTTCGTCCTGGTGACAGGAATGCAAAACAAATCTCTTCGACGAGTGTTGAAGCTGGGACATCTGAATTGTATATTGCTTAAAACATAAGGAGACTCAACAAAATTATTAATTATTTTATAAAAAAACATTTGGTCTTTAAATAAACGACGGCTTGCATGAGAAGATAGCTTGGCTAGCGTGGTGGATTATGGCCTGTTCCCTCCTCGTATTGCAGGGAGACCCGTGCCCAGTAGAAGGGCGTTAAAAAGGGCTGATACATACATTTGAATTTGCAGTCATTTACAGCTTTTATCGCGTAAACAATTTTTATAGTTTGATATAAATTAATAAAACTCGGAAACCTTTAAAAGTCATTACGAATTTTATAATGAAAGGTACATATGCCATTCGGGAGAATTTTACCCCGTTTTACCCTTCGTTTTACCCCGCACGCCCGGTACTATTCTCTGTCTAGACGCCTTTGTAAGATTGTATGGAATCGTCAAATGTGTTAATGAGGTAAAATGTTGAACATTAACTATTTTACTAAGCATATATTTGCTCTTGAGAGACGAATGGGAAAACATGTAAGCCAAATTTACGGTTTCAGTCTAAGAGTATATCAATTTTATCGCTCAGTATTTGAGAAAGTCTATATGAATTTTATTGGGACTTGTTTGTTTTATATTTAACTGGCTTAATTAAAACATAGCTCATTTGAGCCGGTAGAGTAGAATCAAGTAAATAACGTGAGATTTCTTTTAAACGTGTTCGTATACAAAATGGGGGGCCCATTAAGTACTAAATCTAAATTTCAGACTAAATAAAAACGTATACCAGCCCTTGTGTAAATTAAAGAGTTTATAAATGCTAATTTTTGTATATATTTTCAGATTTGTCTTTTCGGTAGTTTAGCTAATGCATTGAATGTAGCGGTTCTCACACGACGGGATTTAGCATCAGCGCCTATCAATCGTCTACTCAAATGGTTGGCTGTGGCTGATGTGTTCGTCATGATGGAGTACGTGCCTTTTGCTATATATAGGTACTTGGTAAGTAAATATTATGTAAAAATAAATTCTATACCTACTAAGTTCTAGTATTTCGCCTTAGGGCCATACACTATATGCTATAATTAAAAAAAAACATTTGTAATAACTATATTTATGCGAAGAAAATACTTACGAAAGATAAATTTTTATGTATGTATAGTCTATAGCCTATATATAGCTCGTAAGTAAATATTTTGTGAGCTATTGTTTGTTTTACATAAAAATATTTCTAGATTTCTACCTTCAATTATATATTAAAGTCGGGTGTAATAATTAGTTGATATACATAAACCTTAGTTAAAGGCTGGTTACATCTGTTCTATTCAAGCTAGTAAATCTAAATTTATACGCTATAAATATAAATATTTTGGGACATCAACACACAGCACCATCTAGTTCCATGGTAAGCTACGAGGCTTGTGTTATGGATACCAGATTGTTGATATATTACACATATATAACTTTAAATCTATACTATAGTAAAACAGTAGAGGTCTGTACATAGCAAAAAAATGCTAAAAACCGAGTCAGGGGAATGTAAGAAGACAAATAGAACAAATCCAGATTTTTTTCATTTTTTTGTTTCTCTGTCTGTTTGTACGGGCTAATCTCCGAATCCATTGGATCGATTTAAATGAAATTTTTCATGGTGGAACCTTATATCCCCGGGCAACATCTCAGATACTTTTTATCTCAAAAAATTAAAGGATTCCCGGGGGATAGTTAAAAAACTATAGTATCTTATACACCTTAGTACACAACAACTTATGCACCTAATTTAGTAAAATTTAACATTCTGATACCTTATATTGACTGTCAAACAACAGGTTACTTTTCATCCCGGAAAAATGGATGGTTCCCATGGGAACTAATAGATCTCTATTAGTGTTCTTCTAGAGGCGAACCCGAGCGAAGCGAGGGTGAGCCGCTAGTACATACATATAAATATGAACATTAATCACCCATGACTGGAGTACAAACATTCGTGCTCATCACGCAAATGAGTGTTTCCTCGCCCGTGTAGTTTAATTATTCCCTCCACGATCGCAGAGATGCCGGCGTTACAGTTAATAATAGATTTCTTAGAAATTTAATTAATTTCTTAGAAATTTAGGTTTAGGAGGTGTTATATACTATATCTTTATAAAATTTTGCCTAGCTGTTACTATGATGTATAAGCTATAATAGTATTGTAAAGTTTTATCTAAAAACTTTCAGTAATACATTCATTCATCGAACTATAATATTAGTAGGACGATTTCTGCGCTACCTATTAAAGTACGTTGATGTTAAAGTCAAATCTGCATACATCATCTCGTTAAAGTTTCATCGCAATCGACACAATGGTATTATATGTTATTATATGTTGTGTATTTGTAGAAATGCAACTATTGCAAATATAATACACATGTTTATTTTTAAATTTTTATAAATATTTAATTTAGATAGATAACAGTGTAACAACAGGTACCTGTTGTAGACTAAATTTCTAAAAAAGAGTTGAGAGTAACGATGGCAAAACAAAAAAAGATTTTTCTCTGTAATTGGACCGATTAAGAAGAACGAAAAATGTCTTTCAGTTTGCCGGTGAATTGACACGAAAACGGGTGAATGGGTTTCTATGGTTTTTAATTAACAAGTTCTATTGCTATCTGAGTTTTATAAGCGACTACTTGCTCGCGGCTTTTCTTTTGTAAAAGTTACTCCGATAAAAAAACTTTTAAACAAAAAAATTAAAACCGACTTCAAACAAAAGCACTAAAAAGTAAAAAATAACTGATTGGTAGTTTTCATTTACTATACATACCTAATCAAATATTTTCGAAGCCGGTGTGCTTTGCTTTGTATGGGCTGGCACCGATTTCGAAAATATTTGATTAGGTATGTATTTAATAGGTAGGCTTTAATTACTTAGCCAAAGCACACTGACTTTTTATTTTTTTGTTAAAAAGTTTTTATTTTTCCCTTTTTAGTGTACACAGTAGTAGCGAAGTAAGAATTCTAACGTGTTAGGCTTGTCAAATCAAACAAAATAAGCCCAACCTCAAAGTATCTACTATTAGCCGTTGAAGAGTTCCACCTATCCACCTTCTGGCCTTACCATCAGATCAGGTCAATAATACCGAACCACTGTACTATCAACGGAAATAGAAACACTTGCAAATTTAAAGTTAATATGACAATTAGAAGTAGGTTAAATTCATCATTAGCTATTTTTCCACCCTTAGGGGTGGTATTTTTTTTTGAAATTTAAATGGGACCAATCTGGAAGTATACCCTTTCTAACAACACAAAAATTGTCCAAATCGATTAATAAATGACGGAGTTCTGAGGTAACAAACATAAAAAAAAATACAGTCGAATTGAGAACCTCCTCCTTTTTGAAGTCGGTTGATAAACTTTTGTGTTAATTCAGCATTTTAAATATATTTTCTTGGAATTTTATTAAAATCTGTTTAGCCATTACAGCGTGATTAAACAATAAAAACACTAAAAAATTACCACTTTTATAATTTACTAGCGATTTCATCCAGATCCATTCAGCCTTTCTGGCGTGAAAGAATAACATTCATCCATCCTCACAAACTTTCACATTTACTCGTATAATATTACTATCGATATGGATTATCGTGATGGTTAAGTTTATATGTCTATGTGTTTGTATCTTACTTATTCACGTTAAAACGTAACTAGGGAGGAACCCGAGTGGAGCGAGGGTGAGTCTTTGGTAATATTATATCTTCCCAGATCTTACAATTATTTTCTTACTTATCAGCTTATACCACGGAAAAAAATAAACTTGAACCTACTTCAAATAAGTTCGGTTCAATATAATTCATTTAATAATTAATAATATTAGATTTAAACTTTTGTAAATAACATTTCCTTCGTTAAGATTTTATTATTCGTAAGTTGAAGGCTCAAAAGCCGTAAAAACTCAATTACTTCAACCATGTTCTATAGATTTTGGTAATACGATATTGAAATCTGTATCTCATCTCACTTAAACGAATGGCTTTAGTCATTTGCGCTTTCCAATTTATATTGCGGTAGACTCATTTAAATTCTGCAGTCTGTTTAAAGGAAAAAACTTTTAACAGATTTTGTAAAATGAAAATGTTAAAAATGTTCAAAATAGGTACGATAGGAAGGTACGATAGGAAGGTACGATATATATATATATATATATATATATATATGTCGTATATAAATCAATTCGTTAAACTTAAAAACGGCTTACGAATACAAATACGAATTGACTTTAACTTCTACGATTTCTACCAACAATTATTATCTCTGCAAGTCTTTGTCGAAGCTGCAAGAAATCTTTTCTAAAAAACATTTTAATTTTAAACTTTAAATTAATAATTGTGAATTTAAAACATTCAAAACTATATTCAACATAATATAAAAGTTTTAGGTATTCATGAAAAGTAGAAATAATTTGCTGACAAAATCTTACACGTAAAGGTGAACCAAGCATGAACGAAAAAGTTTTTACTCAACTAGAACGAGATATTATTTTATGAAAATAAAAAAACTAGTCACAGGAAAGTTATGAAAACAAAGAGCGATATATTTTATAAAACATTTTATGAGATAAAATTATGAATTTAACTATCCATCCTTCATCAGAGTCATCCAACTGATAGATGCAACAGACAATTATTATTTTTTTAAATACAAAAATAATTTAAGATATACATTTAGATATGCCATTACTTACCTCCATTATTGAGAAAATGAACTAATAAACAAATAAACTGCACTGTTAATAAAAATGCAAAAGTTTATATGTCTGTGTATGTTTGTTACACCTTCATATTTATCATTTATAAAAAAATTAGTAAACTGTGTTTCAATTATAATTAAAACAGCACATAAAATACCAAGTTTGAAAAATAAATATGGCTAAGATTTACTTCGATCGGTGTAAAGATAGAGCTATGAGCTTTCCGATTCCGATGACTAGATAAATTACAAAATACACGCGAAGTACAAACCTGCAAGGAATAATCTTGCAACTGTGTATTGTAACAATTTGGATTTGAACTTTAAATATACGAGTAATATGATGTATTAATTTCTAATTTAATTACAATATTGTTCTTTGCAGGTATCGAGTAGTCTCATGCTACAGTTAGTTTTACACATAATTTTAGACAATTTTCAAAAATAGTATTTAAAATCGGCTATAGAAATATTAGTATTTTAAATCATTAGTTTAAAATTTTGCATTGCAAAGCTTGCATATTTTTTAAAACCTATCTTCGAAGAAGTTATGAATTATTCCTAAAATTTAAGTTACTCATAGTGATACAGACTCAAAACCAATATTGAAATTTGATTTCGCTTTAACCCCTATCAAATATTAAGGACAACGTGTGATCAAGAAAAAAAGAAACCAAAAAATAGTGGAAAAAAGGATAGAAGAACTTAGTTTCTCCTTCTTGTTATTTCTAAATCAGTCAAGATGTATGTAGGGTGTTTAATGTAACTAATTAATATTACTAATGTAATAAAATAATAACATATAAGTTTTGAAATAATAAGTTTAGAGTTCAATTAATAAATCAAAGTTGCAACCTTAGCACAGTTGACGACACGTTTGGCTCAGTTTGTAGTGACCCTACTTGCTGCGCCAGCGGTCGCGGGTTTGAGTCCCGCTGGGGGCCTTCATTTGTGTGATGAGCACGAATGTTTGTACTCCAGTCATGGATGTTTATATTTATAATATGTATGTATTTAAAGTTTATATATGTGTAGTGTATCAACTATCTGGTATCCATAACACAAGCCTCGTAAGTCGTAGCTTACCATGGAACTAGATGGCGCTGTGTGTTAATGTCCCAACATATATTAAGAATATTAATATATTAAGCACAAAAACGTTGGAAAAAATGAAAAAAAGCCCTTCACCCGGTTATAGTCCAAGGCACAATCTATTACAATTGAAGCCTTTAAAAACTTTATATATGTACATTTAATTTAATTTATTTTGCTTTTCTATTCATAATACTAATAGCTTTGTATTTTCTCTTATTACTAATTTTAATATTTTCGAAAATAGTATTATTTAAAGATTTCTATACACAAAAATTTGCAAATCACTCTTGCTCGGGTCCCTAGGTGCCTAACAGGTTTGTGGTATGTGTTTATCTGTCTCCAAGTCATATTTTATCTGTGTACTCGATTTTATCCAAATCCGTTCAGCCATCAGGTAATGATGTTCTCCTAGCCGATGAGACTAGCCAACTGCGCGGGAGATATTATAGTGCACAAGTGTACGCGCAGACACAATTGCACTCTCTATTCCTGTTACTCTCATACTCTGGTGGGACGACTACTCGACACGACCAGTGAGAGTTAAGGCGCAGGACCGACGGCTTTACGTGCTCTCCGAGGCACGGGGGTGAAACACCGCCACCTTCCCAACTCCGGGCTGTTACTGAGACTTTCTATACAGAAATATTCAATAACTAAATTTGGCCCGACCCGGGACTCGAACCCAGGACCTCTGAGTGTGCAGCCGTACATGCTAGCCACTACACCATCGAGGCAGTTAAATTAATACCATCAGGTAAAGGAGTAACAAACATACATACGTACAACTTTCATATACGAGTATATGTAATAGTAGATGAAAATCATTTAGTAAATGTTTGTAATGTACTCGTAATATAATGTTTGTATTATGGAGTATCGAGACTTAGCAATGGTTATTTTCCAGCTGTTCCCCGGTCAAGTGGACCGGCCCTACTCCTGGGCGGTGTACATGTTGTTCCACATGCATTTCACGCAGATTCTACATACCGCCTCCATACTACTGACGCTGTCGTTGGCCATCTGGAGATATATCGCTATCAAGTACGTATTTAACAAGCAACGTTTAAGTGCTTCGGACTTATATTAATTGGTTATCATTAATTTTGCTGTAATTATCATGATACTTGATGTGTAATATGTGTGTTTGTTTGTGTTCTGTGTTTATATATAAACTTGCGTTTGCCCGCGGCTCATAAAACTAAACATATTTATGTATCACTAACGACCTACCATCACTCGGCTCGGGTGCGTCCATATGCATGATTGGTTTAGGAAGGAAGAAAAAATCTTTTTTTGCACCAGAAATCTTTGCAGGCGTATACAGAATGACCCACCAGAGTTTCATCACGATTGGATTAATCGTTTAGAAACGCATACAAAACAAACATACGAACATTTATTTTTATTTATATAGAAGTGTACCTACTTTGCTGCTAAGAGTTATAACGAGATGTTAAATAATCTTTTAACAAGACTTTAAACTGTAACAAGGAATTTTCGGAAGGTCATGAGCGCGTTCAAACAACTAGAAACCATTTAATTTTTACAATCAAATAATAAACTGGCTAAAACTTTTAATTAAACTTAGAGTCATTTTTAATCACAAATAATATATAACTTAAATAACAATTATTCTCATAAAATTCCAAAACTTTTTTACCCTTTTAGATTTATAGTGAATATCTACTCGTTACGAGGAATCTACCTGCAAAACAACATTATAGAATTTACATTTATTGAGATTTATTTATTGCCAGCTCACAATATTTTAAGATATGAATATCTATTAGGTAAATATGTGTTTTAAGTATCGAAATATGTTAGATTTGCTTTACATCGGCTGGCACCGACTTCGAAAATATCTGCCGTATCCCGTTTAGTTATTTTTTTTTATTTTAGTGCCTGGAAGTCGGTTTTTATTATTTTTTTAAAGTATTTATGTGTCCATTTTTAGTGTAGACGTAATAAGTAGGTAATTTGTTAGAAGAAAGTTTTTTAATAACATGTTCGATTAAGCAATTTATTTAAAAAATTAATTTATTTCTTGATTTAAAAAAAATCGCTTAACCGATTTTTATTTTTATAAGCTCACACACTTATCCAATTGACAAAGAGAAGAACAAGAACAGAAAATAATAGTTTTAGCCTTTAGATAATAAGTTTGTACAGTGAAATATTATCTTTACTAATATAAAGAGGCAGACTTTGTTTGTTTGGTTCGCTTTGTTTGTTTGTTTGGTTCGCGCTAATCTCAGGAACTACTAACCCGATTTGAAAAATTCTTTGCATTAGATGGCCCATTTATTGAGGAAGTATATAGACTATATATTATACTAGCATTGCCCGCGGCTCCGCCCGCGTTCAGATGACCAAAAACCAAATTCTTACGATTTACATATTAGTATACTCTTACATTGCAGTTTTCGTATTTTTTCTCAGAAATGAGACATTTTCCCGCGGTAAAAAGTATCCTATATGTTGACCCGAATAACCAGCTATCACCATACCAAATTTCGTCAAAACTCCTCCAGTAGTTTTACTGTAATGCGGTAGCAGACAGACTGACAGACAGACAGACAAAAATTCTAAAAACATTAGATTCGGGCTCTGTATCGATAATAATGTTTATTTCAATAGGATTTTCCAAAAAATATTTAATGTACAGATTCGACTCAGTTACAATTTTATTATATGTATAGATAATGTAGAGTCTATCTATTCCATACTACCTGTTAAAATGCACCTAGAAACGAAGCCGAAGCGAGGGTGAGTCGCTGGTCTATATATAAATAGGCAAAGACAAAACCGTACGTCCTGTACTTTTCTTTTTTTTTGTTTAGGAGCGATTGTCGAGCTTTGTTGTCAATAAATTTGGAAATAAATATATTTTTATGTAGATAGGTAAATTCTATCACAAATGATTGTCTCAAACTTTCAACAATGATATTATAGTTGAATTTCGACCACTAGGCGAACACTAATTTACAGATTATTACATAATTGACGCCTCTCATTCGTCGCTTCTCAGTAGTTCGCGTTTTTGTTGATAATTAATTATAGATTTACCAATTTTTACATACTTTGAAATCTACATTTAAACAAGATATTACCGGTGTTAGATTCCTCACGGTTTGACTACACTGAAATTCAATTTAAAAATGTAAAATTGACGATTCAAAAGTGCTTGTAAAAGTCTATTTGAATAAAGTATATTTTGATTTTATTAAAAAAATATATTTTCGTGACCTTTGAGCTCTGATAATTTATTACATGTACATGAGATTATATGAGATTTTTGAACCAACATGTAAATTGCCAAAACATAGCTCGTATTCCATTTATTTACCTATCTATAGTATTAAGGCGAGTAAGTTGCTGTTATCATGCCACACGCAGAACGACGAGTTTGATATTTTGAAAGGCACAAAGAATTATTGTTATGATATTGCTTAGCATTTCTCATAAGTTAGCTTTAATTTTACGAATTCCCACAACATTTAAGATTTAATTATGTTAATATTTCTTGAGAAATGTTTATTAGAACAAAATTAAATAATTTTCATTCAAACAAGTTTGAATTCGCTTTATTTTCAAAGAAAATAATTTATTATACTCACGGCATAATAAGTCAATTCAGAGAATATAAAATGAAAACATTTATGGACTACAAATCTCGGCTAGCAAAAAGTAAACGTATGACAGAAGTCCGGCGTTTTGCCAAGCGCACCTCATATCTTACAAAGAAAATATATGAGCTTCTATTTTAATGCGCAATTTTTCAATCCGGATTGTGGGAATGTTGATGGGATAAATATTTATTACTAGCATTACCCGCGGCTCCGCCCGCATTTGTTGACCAAAAACCAAATTTTTAGGTTTTACATATTACTATACTCTTACATTGCAGTTTTTAAACTTTTTCTCAGAAATGAGATATTTTCCTGCGGTAAAATGAATCCCATATGTTGACCCGGATAACCAGTTATCACCATACCAAATTTCATAAAAAACCCTCCAGTGGTTTTTCTGTGATGTGGTAACAGACAGATAGACAGACAAAAATCTTAAAAACTATAGATTGGGTCTCTGTATCGATAGTAATGTTTATTTAAATAAGATTTTCCAAAAAATATTTAATGTACAGATTCGGCTTAGATACAATTTTATTATATGTATAGATATAGGTACGGACAGAATGATAGTTAATTTATTTGTATCGTAAAATGATTTTAAAAATTATCGTAACCTAGTAGTAGTATACTTTTTAAATTATTTTCTCTTTCGATGAAAAAGATTGAGCAAAAATTATTTAGAGTGTTATCTTTAAAATAAAGCGGCAAGATATCTTTCTAAAAATGCTTATTTTAATAGACAACTAAATATTGTATGAAAATGACATTTTGAAAGCTAACAAATATGTGATAATACTAGCGATTTACTCTTCTCCGCCTGTGTCTGTTATCTACCTAACTGTAGTTTATGTGTTACTCCAGGTCATAGTTTACTGGTGTTCTAAATTTCATCCAAATCCGTTCATCCTTTTCAGCGTAAAGTGAACAAACATACAAACTTTCGCATTTATAATACTAGTCTGATATAATTGTCATACGTATTTTAGCTTTCCAATAACAATATTGATTGTCAATTGTCAACTTCTCTAAGAAGTCCAAGAAGTTCTTTGTAAAGCTTATTTCTCTAAAGGACTAGTTTCTTGCCATGATTCAAAGATTCATAACGCTGTTCTTAAAAGGATCGGGATATTTCTGTATTCAATACAATGTTTGTATGCAGCAGAGTAAAATCTAATTTGCAAGAGGATAGGAAGGGCTTATATTTAGGACGTATTAATTTTTTTGTGCGGCACTTAATTTTTTTTTCTATAATAAAAGTAGCCTAACTTACTTCTTATAAAATCAGCTATCTGCCAGTGAAAGTGCTATCAAAATCAGTCCGGCCATTTCGGAAATAAGCACGAAAAAACAGAGAGATAAAAAAATTAAAAGTTATGTTTTTCTTATAAGTTCCGTATATAATTTCATATGCATTTAGTGAAAAGCTGTTATTTTGATATCACAAATAGACTCTTACATTTTATTTAACTGTATAGATGTTATTTTTAGAATTTAAATGTTTTTTTTAATTTGTCCATATACGATAACAAAATAAAAACAGTTCGCGACATCCCTTGGAAATTTTAGCAAAATAACAGCATTTTAGTATTCAGTTTACCGGATTTCATAATTTATTACTGGAATAAATTATTTCAGTTTATTACAAGCCATTTCATATTACTATATACTCTTCTCAGTCCACTTTAAGCACTTTACGAATTATAGTCGTAAAATTCGCGCAGAAGTCCACGTTTTGGTTTTCATCTCAAAACTAAAACTCCCCGATAAAATAGAAATTTACAAGCATTTTTGAACTGGTCAATTTAACTTAAATAGTATACCGTTCGATTTTGATACGCTCAGTTTAACTCAAATACGACTAGTACACGATGTTGTCTTATTTTCAAAAATATAATGATTTTTAGTTTAAGAGTCCGCTTTTTGCACAGAGTTATTGTTTGTATTATCATTTTTATTTTATTTATTTATTTTATTTATTATTAGGGAAACATACAGTATTGCAACACAAACAACATATAAGAATAAAAATAGTACATACACCAATAAAGTTTCCACAAACAAACAATTCATACAGTAAAAGAGTAGAGATTTGACAAAACAACAACACTTGAATTATGTTAACAGAACATGCATTAATATAAGATATGGAGTTAAATTATAAATCTTTTAGGAGAAGTACATTCCTAATTTTCCTTTTGAAATTTTCTACAGTACAATTCATTAAATCAATGTCATCAAAGTGAACATTGTAATCACGACAGGACCTATGTATAAATTTATTTTGAGCGAATTTCGTCCTGGTGACAGGAATGCAAAACAAATCTCTTCTTATATATATAATTTATATTTACGAGTATGTACCTACATACTGAGTTCTTGTACTATCTCCCATAATAATTATTGCATCGACGTCGCGTTGGAGGAAAACAAAGGATGGGTCGTAATGCTCTTCGTGTCTACTGTCTATTCTGTAAAGGAAGGATAATGTAGTGAGAAGATTTATGTTAAAACAGCTGAGCTTTTTGCAGATATTTGTTTATATTATGGATATAAGTATGATATTACCTACATTTGCATAATCTATGTTTTTATAAAAATGTCCTTATAATATCTTTAAGTAACTTATAAGGTAAAAATATGCTTATATTCATACTAATAATATAAAATTGAAAGTATAACAGGATAATGATGATAACTACCTAGCTCTATCGCTCTAGTTAAAGAGGCAAATAGAATAACTTTGATGATATTCTCCTACCATATTTCCAAGGAGGCCAGTTTTACTAATATACATAAGAATTTTATTTATAATCTACCAGCAAACACATAAGCTAATGAGACGAGCAATTGGGCTTGACCGGCGGGAAGTTTGGTGTAGGACAGTTTGGGGGTGAATCCCACCGATCTCCCATGAACTAAGCGACATAAGAACCCAATGATAAGTTTTATCCGATCTCATGATCTCCATCCGTAGAGTCAGCCACCAGGTCATTGTGACAGACCAATAAAATAGATACTATCTAGAATATAATAATTTCTATCTACAATCAAAACTAGCAGAAACCACGGCTTCGCATCGATCTGTTCGATTAATTTGATTAAGCTAGTGTTCACGAATTCGAATTCTTGTAATCTTTAAGTTAATATTATCTATTATAAATATTTGTTGGAAATTGTATTTAACATTTCATATATTATTGTTTTAAAGCCGGAAATGTAATCAATGTGTGTATGCCTATAATTAATGCTTGTACTAGAATAAGTAATCTTATAACATAATAATTTAGAATGTAGGTACAATGTATTGTTGGCATATTTTGCAAAAAATAAATAAATAAAATAAAAATCTGTTGACATTTATGATTACTGTTCCACTCCCTTGGATAGTAGATAGTAGCATGATATATAGCCTTCAGTATCAGATTAGTAGTTCCTGAGATTAGCGCGTTAAATCAAACAAACAAACTCTGCTTCTTTATAATATCAAATCAAATGAAAATATTTTATTCAGCATTAAATTATCACAATTTTTTACTGAACGTCTACTACCAGTTCGGAAAGAAGAAGCCTCAGACCTGAGCAGAACTGGCGAAAGAAACTCAGCGGGACTAATATTATTTCATTATCTTTTTTTTATAATGTTAAATTATAATTTACAATATTTCTATCAATTTGAAATAGCCTGGAGGCGATCATTTCATTCCCAAGGTGTGCCATCTTCTATAAAATCATTTATTGTATAATAGCCTTTAGCACACAAACGTTCTTTAACAATTTTTTTGAATTTGGCGATAGAAGCCTTTTGAACATTTTCTGGGAATACTAAGTATAGATAGTAAGTATAGATATTAAGTATAGATATGTAAAAGAGGTGTGCAATATGATTTAATTTATTTCATTTTTCCAGGTATCCTTCACACGGGCCGTCTTTATGCACAGAGAAACGCTGCTCCATTGCAATTATAAGCAGCTTTTTGCTACCACCCGTTCTTTGCATTCCTTCATATTTTGTAAGTATTGATATTTTCTTAGTGTATTATATAAACAGATTTTTTTTAGTTAAATTCTCTTTGAATGCCAAAGTCACAACCTCGGTTAGAGGTCTTAATTTTTTTTAAATAGATAATAATCACATTAAATGAAAAAAGTTTTAGTAATATACATATTATGTAAATAATATTATTGTCAATTGAGTTTACACTTCGCTGTCGCTCTATAGTCAAAGATCCCAATCAAATACACTCTGAAACCATAATAAAAGTAACATTTCTGTCAATTTCTATCAAAAATATAGACGAAAGTAAAGAATTAAAGCAAAATATTTTAAATAAAAATAGCACAGTATTAGGATGTTACGTAAAAATGTCCATTTACTTTTTCTAGTGATTCTTTTATTGAAACATTCTAAAACCTATCGATTTTTGTACACATTTATATTTGAAGTCTATTATTTGGAATAGTTCATAGTATCATATTGTATCTACCTAACTTGTAAAGATATTTTTATGGCTTGACTCACATTTCCATACGCGATAGATGGAATATTGAGAGTTTTCATCATATTGACACTTCAGACATCAGACAAACAGACAAAAATAACATCCACTGTTTTGGGGTCTATATTGCACGCACAACGGACCAGAAGGGAGTCTAAGTGCGGAAAACGAGTCCACTACACATTGGGGTCTATATTATGTACACAATACGTAAGATTATTATTATTGTTTTGAAAAAATTGCATGTACAGATTTCGCTTTGTTACTATTTTATTACATGTATGTGTGTTAGTACTAGCATTACCCGCGGCTCTGCCCGCGTTCAGATGTCCAAAAACCAAATTCTAAGGTTTTACATATTAGTATACTCTTACATTGCAGTTTTTGTATTTTTTCTCAGAAATGAGACATTTCCCGCCGTAAAAAGTATCCTATACATTGACCCGGATAACCAGCTATCATCATACTAAATTTCATCAAAATCTGTCCAGTGGTTTTTCGGGATGCGTTTCCAGACAAACAGACAATAATTTTAAAAACTACAGATTTGGCCTCAGCCTATTTCAATAAGATTTTTCAAATAATATTTAATGTACAAATTCGACTCAGATTATTATATGTACAGATGGTAATATGTGACATATGATAACTTCAGGAATAGGAGATATTCAATATATTTTTCATCAGCTGACACATAAACAGTAAATGTTATTTGCTAAAAGGGTAGACATCTACGAACGCTCTTGTTTCAAATTATAAATAGGGTCGCGGCGGCAAATGATAAAAATATATGTATTATTCTAAAAACTATAGATTTGGCCACTGTATCGATAATAATGTTTATTTCAATATGATATTCCAAAAAATATTTAATGTACAGATTCGGCTTAGTTAGAATCTTATTATATGTATAGATAATCACCTACAAGTAGCATCTAAGCAGTGTATCCGGTAAATTATAGACAATTTGATCTAATAAACTCCGCTTATAATACTGCCTCTATGACCGATTATAGTGCACAAGAGTGCGCAAAGGCAACTGCACTCTCTATTCTTTACATTCACAAAGTTCGATGGGATGATAATTCGACTCGAGTGTGAGAGATTAGGCGCAAGACCGATTTTACCTTAGGGTTGTAATACTACTAACTCCAAGCTGTTACTATATTGTTACTAGCAGCTCATCTTCGCTTCGCTCGGGTTCGTCGATAGGTACGTTTTAAATAGATAAGTATAATAATATAAGTAGTTATTAGCCATCGTTAGCCATATACAATTTTTTTTCGTTAATTTTTCAATTTTTTCTCTCATAAGAACCTTCTCCTGACAATAACAAACACAACAAAAAAAATAGTTAAATCGGTCCAGCCGTTCACGCGTGATGGTGTGACCAAGGGAAATAGGATTTCATTTTTATATATATATATATATATATAGATATTTGATACGACCCGGGACTAGATTTTCAGATCTGCAACCCTACATGCTAGGCACTACATCAACGAGGAAACCTTTGCATCTATTAAAAATGGAAGTAGACTCGCCGTATAAGTAAACAAACTTACCAATATTATGTCCCATGTGGTTCTTATCATAGAAGTATTCTTTGATATTATTGTGAATGCTCCAATGGCAATAGAATCGTTTTTATTATTTAACGTAAGTCTTGCATAAGTCTTCTTCGTATTTTTGAAGAATATGTAAATACTGGCGGTAATATTTTAAAAACCATACGAAATACGTTGTTATTAATGGTATTTTTTTATATACAGATTCCAATAATTTTAATATACATGCTCAATTATAATTGTATGATTTTGAAGGATTGATTTTTTTTTTGTTTGGTGTAAGTAATAACTTACAATCAACATAATTGAGCTTATTGAGTCCAATATTTACTTGAATTTTACTGCTATAACCAAACATTCTAATAGATGACCAATGACTATATATTTTTTGTTACACGTATTTCTAATGAAAATGTGAAAGTTAATAAATAATACTAATAACATGTTTAATAAAAACCAATAAAAAAAGGCAAAAATTCGAGATATTTAAAATTATTATTATTTTCAAAGAAAGGTAAAGGATATGGAAAATAGAGAAAAATATTATTTATAAAATATTATTTATTAATTATAATATTTTCTAAAAAGTTTACTAAGAAAAATGTTTTTAAACATAAATACATTTTTTAAATTTGTTTTTTATTTTTTTATCTTGGGAAAGCAAGTGAAGCGGGTTCAAATCCCGGGTGTCACGCCTCTGATATTTCCATATGCGAATCATTTTTCTCATAAAAAATACCACTTAACAGTGTACGGTAATCGAACCTGGCGCGAAGCCAAGTAACGTACTGGGAGGTGGTTCGGTGGGTGGTGTACCATACGGGCTACTCCAGGTACTTTTCTGACAGCAAAGTGGACGCGATGCCGCATTAAAACAGGGGAGGTTCTGTTGAGTTTTAGTAGGTAGTACTGGCTAAAGCAAAAAAAAATCTACCGGTATCTAAGCTTGAATGGTTTAGGTACGCATAAATGACAAAAGTCCAAAGATTTTTTTAGAGAAAATTTTGCGCCAGGACCTTTACAGACGTATACAGAATTACTTACCACAATATCATCACAATCGGACAATGGTTTAGAAATGCATAGAGAATACAAACATACGAATATTATCTATACATTCCTATAATAAAATTTTAACTGAGTCGAATCTGTACATTATCTAAATATTTTTTGGAATATCTTATTGGAATAGTCATTATTATCGATACAGAGGCCAAATCTATAGTTTTTAGAATTTTTGTCTGCAGAAGTAAAATGACATTTTATTTCACGATTTCCTCGCGCTTCGTTGATCACCTTTGAGTGTGCCTTGGGGGTTTCTATTTATTGCAGTAAAAGGCGATTCCGTAGTTTTTTCACTTAGTTTAGCGTATTTGCTTCGGTTTTGTTATTTAAAAAATACTACTAATTTACTTATATTATTTATATTTAACTAGATTTTACTTATTTAAAAAATATAATGAAACACTACACAAAACACTTATCACCATTACACGGCTTTAAATACAATTACCTGCACAGACGCCATAATGATCAAAAGCAACTTATTAGAAATAATGCATTTTGTTATATTATTAAATATTGAATATAAATTTAATATAAATTAAATAATTTATTAGTATATTTTAATGAATAATATATAACTGTAATAAATAATAATTAATTATAAATAATAATAGAACACATGAGTGAATTGGAAAGATAATACAAATCCGTTCAGAAACAAAACGCTAATCTATTATGTATAAGTATTTGAAATATAATTTAGCATTAATTAAATATAGCAATTTAGCAAAATATATAAATAAGGAATAAATAATAGATGCCTACGACACTATTAATAGTACAATCTTATTTATTAAAATATGTATTAGAATATTATGAAATTAGAATATTAGAAAAAATATGTTATTGTAACATAATAGATTGAAGTCTTACAATAATTTCTTAATACGTAATAATTTATAATCAAGGTTTAACCATCGTTCTCTTAGAATTGGTTGATATAGTTTTTCTTTAACATAATTAATATTTTTGGTGCCAGTACATGAATCATCTCCCGTAGGATGCATGCTAATCTTATAAATATTAAATAAGCAAATCTTGTATATAATACATAGATGTATATTATATGTTTATGTGTATATATATTTATATATAGATGTATTTCGTGTATTTCGTTAAAGGTTCTAAGGATTTTGATCAAATTTTATATTTAGACAAGGTTTTGCTTTTTAAGTTTATGTACCAAAAAAAAAAAATTTTTTATATATTTTTCTTTATTATATTATATATTATTAACTTTCTTTTTTGAAAAAAAGAAAGTTTGGATCATCCATGTACTCTAATGTAATATGCGAAAGTGTCTGTATATGTTTGTTCTTTAAACACGCAATAACAGAGCAAAAATTAGTTTGTTTGTGTCTCGGAAAGAGCCTAGGTATTTTTATTAGAGACACAGAAGAATATTGATTGAAGACAATACAATGTAAATTGAACTTTCTCTCTATTATAGAAGATAAAAATAATATTGTTATATAATTTTAAATAATATATTACAGAGTATTTTTTTTATTTACTCAAATGGAGTAAAAATGAAATGTTAATATAAAATATTGCAATTACTATACTAACTATATTGCGCAAGCAAGGCTTCGACATCAAACTTTAAAACAAAATCTTTTTAAACTATAAAATGAAATAGAAAAGAAATCTTAAAAACAACTTCACAATGACGTTTTATTGGTAACAATTAAAATAATAGCGGCAGCTCGAAAACTGCAATCTTCTACAATTTACTTGCTCAACGTTTCTAGACTTTTAGCCGAAAATATTTTCTTTGTCGATTGTGCTTTTTTACGGTAACTAGTTTCAATCAGCACAATGTAATTTATTTAAAACCTTATTTTCATTAATTTTCACGCACGATGAGAAAATTCACGAACGAACATGATATCTGGGATAGCTCGATATTTTCTATTACTTATAGTCTCAATAGCAACAGGGAAAAAAGTGGTAGTGGAACGAGGGCTTGACGTCTGCCCTAAAGTTAAAATTCAGTTATATTTGTTAGTTCGTATTTTTAAAAATAAAAGTTTTCAGTGCCTGGAAGTCGGTCTTTTTTCATTTATTTTTTTATATAATGAAAGTACGGGTATATTAAATAATCCTTTTTATTACAAGGGAAGCTAAATTTAAAATTCTTAAAAGATTTTTTCTATATATATTTATATGAGAAAAATCAAAAATTGTTTCACAACAGCCAAAATATCGTGCAACATCCTAAAAAACATCCTTGAATTAAGTACCTTTTCCTTTTTTTAAGTTGCCCAAAAATGAATTTATTATTATTTCTTCAAAAATTAAGATATCCAATGGTTTCGAGTACGTAACCAATGTATTTACGCTTGTGAAGTAAATTTATGTAAGTAGGTGTAGATTAGTTAACTATGCTGGTAATAAATATATTACTGTGTAAATGAACTTGTAAAATAAATAATCTGTTGATAGGATACCGCGTGTTTAAATATTAGCTTCTAAAATTATAACAAACTAGCATTGCCCGCGGCTCCGCCCGCGTTCAGATGACCAAAAACCAAATTCTTAGGTTTTACATATTAGTATACTCCTACAATGCAGTTTTTGTATTTTTCTCAGAAATGAGATATTTTCCCGCGATAAAAAGTATCCTATATGTTGACCCGGATAACCAACTACCATCATACCGAATTTCATCAAAATCCCTCCAGTGACAAAGAGACAGAAAGACAGACAGACAAAAATTCTAAGAACTATCGATTCGGCCTCTGTATCGATAATAATGTCTATTTCAATAAGATTTTCCAAAAAATATTTAATGTACAGATTCGGCTGAGTTACAATTTTATTATATGTATAGATGTTTTACTATTCGCAACATCTTACCATCGCTCGTGCCCGTCCATTACTTCAAATCAAACCAAAATATACTTTATTTAAATAGATTTTTACGAGCATTTTCGAATCGTCAATTTTTACATTTTTAATTTAAATTAGGTAAATGTCAGAAAGCATATGTCGGAAAGCAGTTTTGCAGAGAAAAGCCGGCTAGAAATTCAACAGTTGCTCTTATATAAAAAAAAATTTGCTTACAATATTGCAATACAATAATTATGAATTTATTCTAAGGGCGCCATAAAAGATTTGTTGACATTTTTAACGTAGTTGTAACTATTTATTATTTTAAATATCGTATTATATTTTGCTTTACTTAAAATTTAGTAAAGAACCATTTGGTGTAAAAAAATAATATCAAGAAACGCGTCATATTTTTATTGAAATACAGCATTGCCCGCGGCTCCGCCCGCGTTCAGATGACTAAAAATCAAAGTCTTAGTTTTTACATATTATTATACTCTTACATTGCAGTTTTTGTATTTTTTCTTAGAAATGAAACATTTTTCCCGTGTTAAAAATAATCCTATTTCTAGACCCGGTAACCAGCTATCACCATACCAAATTTCATCAAAATCCCTCCAGTGGTTTTTCTGTGATGCGGTAACAGACAGACAGACAGACAGACAGACAAAAATTCTAAAAACTATAGATTCGGCCTATGTATCGATAATAATGTTTATATCAATAAGATTTTCCAAAAAATACTTATTTAATGTACAGATTCGGCTTAGTTACAATTTTATTATATGTATAGATATATAAATATTTTTATTAAATGCTCATGCTTAGAGCTTGGCAGCTATGGTATTCTGTAAGAGCTTTTACGTAAAATGACGACTGAATCCGCAGTTATATTTCATACAATTTTACGAAGTACTATGTTCACGGATTCAGCAAACGAGTTACATAAAAGTCTCGGAACAGCGCTACTGTTTAAACTTCCACTCTTTTATCAGTGATGGTATTTATTTCGAACGTTGTTACATATCGTTGGCTTACTATTACAAGGTTCTATGTTAATTTTAAAGAAGTTTAGTAATTTTTACATAGAACTTCGTTATTTTGTTATCGTGAAAAAAACAACATAGAACTATGTAAAATTGAATATTTGGTAATTAAAGTGCCGCTATCTAGTGGTTTGTTTTAGCAAAACTGTAGCTAATGACATATAGAACCTTGTAGTATTAATAACTAAATAAGTACTGAAATTGTGACATAGAACCTTGTAAAAGTGAGCCAGCGAATTATGTTGAATTCCACTTTTTGACCGAATTCAAAACCGTGAAAAAAAAACGATATGCGTTTTTTTAAAACTAACAATAGTGTACCTACTGCTACTTCCGATTTCTATTAAAGTTATATATTATGATTTCTGATAGTAAACACATTTTTATTGTAATAAAAAATAGCCTATAACACTCGGCATCTCATTAGTAAAAGAGTTTTGGGAATTGGATCAGTAGTTTCAGAGATGACCCCCTATATGCAAACTTACAGCTTAGGTACAAATTTTACCGCTGTATAAAATATTATATACTAATACGTGTAACGAATATTAATATAAATTAACACTTAAGGGCGGTTGTTTATAATTTTAAGAAAAAAACCACCCCTAAGTGTGAATGATTAAACTTATAAGTGATTTTGAAGTCGGTGTACCTGATTTACTTAAAAATTAATTATTATTCCCATTACACCATCATATTATCATCATCACATACCATCTCTCCAAGTTTAAGCTTTCGCTAAATAAATATAGTATATATTATAAATATATGAATGAAGTACTATGAAATATTATTGTTTTCTATTAATAGAATTATCCATAATAGGTATTACAATTGGATCTAAAATAGGAATGCCAACTATCAAAATAATTTAAAACTAATACACCCCCGTCAGTGATGGATTGAGGGCGTAATGGTGTGGCAGAGTACAATTAATGAAGCTTGGTTTATCGGCCAAGGCTTTCACACCTTAAACTAATCGATACCGATGGTATTTCTATAAATACAATAGATATACTTAGCAATAACGTAGCTCTGAATACTAAGAACATTTAGCAAACATGGGAATTTGTGTATAATGTCATTTCACTCTAAGTCCTCTCAACTTACAATCTAACTGTTCTATAGGTTTTACTTGTAGATCTGAAAAAATATCTTTGTAACTTTCTACGATATAGACTATACGCCTGCCAAAATTTACCTAGAAGGGTTAAGGCACTGCGTCTAGAATATTAAGATCACCAACAATTTAACAATAATCTTAGCATTTGCAACAATATTAAATATTACACAATTAATATAAATCTTATATCAAAAATTGGTTCTGGGTTTATATATTTTTTCTATTATCTTTGTGTATATCTGTGTGAATTCGTACATTAGTAAATATTTTTAATTCAATTTCCCTAAATGATTGAGATTTATTTAAATAAAATCTTATACGTGTTCAAATTAACGACGCAAACAAGTATATCTATACATAATATTAAACAAAGTCCCCCATCGCGTCTGTCTATCTGTCTGTCTGTCTGATCGCGATAATCTTAAAACTACCGAACAGATTTACGTTCGGTCGGTCGTAAACTAACGCAGATACTACGAAATGTTCTAATGTCCGTTATAGCATGTGGCTATCTTTTGAAGTGGACGTACAATAAGCATTTTTGTGGTTCTCAAATAGGGTCTAAAATAATATTTTTTTTTCGAAGGTGTTTTTACTGACATGGTGTTAATCCTTATTTAAATAAATATGTTAGACATCTTAAGCACTTAATTTAGATCAAAACTGACCTTTACACCATTTAAATTAGCTGAATATCTTAGAAGATATAACAGAATTAAAATAACTCGCGAAACGTAATAGTATGTTAACTACGACGATGACAGCGGGGGCAGTAACAGACGAGGGCGAGAAGGGTCCTAGCATGTCGCTCACCGATGCGACCGTAGATACTTATTGTATGGTTACATATAGGGTATGTTTTATTTCTGAAATATTTAGGGTTCCAGCGCTAAAATCGAAAATCGAAAATCCTTAAAAATTACTCAAAATTCCAATTTACGTTTCATAAAAAATTCCAATAGAGTTATTATAAAAAACAATCTATTACGGAAAGATTCGCACCTAGGGACGCGCCCGAGCGAAGCGATGGTAAATCTTTAGTAAAATTAGTAGGTTTAACATATAAGCTAAACCTTAAAGCATAAAATTTGGAAAAATATTGTCCTAATAGAATAGGATAAGAAGGAATTTTTCATAAAAATTCTAACGTAACAATGTAAATGGTAGAATAGGCATTTACAACGAGTCTTAAATATATTTATTGTTCAAATATGGGTCGTATTATGTTAGTAATGTCTCAGTAGATTAACTGTTCTTTAAAGGGTACATGATAAAATCTATACATATAATAAAATTATAACTAAGTCGAATCTGTACATTAAATATTTTTAGGAAAATCTAATTGAAATAGACATTATTATCGATACAGTTTTCAGAATTTTTGTCTGTCTGTCTGACTGTCTGTTACCGCATCACGAGAAAACCACGGGACAGATTTTGATGAAATTTGGTATGATGATAGCTGGTTATCCGGGTCAACATATAGGATACATTTTACCGCGGGAAAATATCTCATTTCTGAGAAAAAATACAAAAACTGCAATGTAAGAATATTCTAATATGTAAAACCTAAGAATTTGGTGGTGGTTGCTAATATGAACGCGGGCGGAGCCGCGGGCAATGCTAGTGTAGGTATAAAAGATTAAATGTTACCAATGTTATTTTATTGTTAACAAATGTTTTTCATAAATGTTAACAAATGTTACTTTATATATTATTTTTCATCTAATTGATTAATTGAACAGCTGTGTACTTTAATTGCGATCTTTCTAAAAGTGTGACGTCATCCGCAAATATGTACGAGTAATACGTGAAGTATTACCGCTAACTTTTTATTTAGGTAATAAATTATGGTATTACTGATGACTTCATGACACAGTGGTTGCGTGTTAATAAAGATTTTGTAGGTGCAATTTCTTTATAAAGTTTTTTAGCTATAACAAAAACCAGAACAATGCTATTAATTTAACTTTAATTCGACCACTTTATCTATATCTATACATATAATAAGATTGTAACTAAGCCGAATCTGTACATTAGATTTTTTTTGAAAATCTTATTGAAATAAACATTATTATCGATTCAGAGGCCGAATCTACAGTTTTTAGAATTTTTATCTGTCTGTCTGTCGGTCTGCCTGTCTGTCTGTTACCACATCACAGAAAAACCACTGGAGGGATTTTGATGAAATTTGGTATGGTGATAGCTGGTTATCCGGGTCAACATATAGGATACTTTTTACCGTAGGAAAATATCTCATTTCTTAAAAAAATTCAAAAACTGCATTGTCAGAGTATACTTATATGTAAAACCTAAGAATTTGGTACTTGGTCATCTG
Organism: Brenthis daphne; assembly: GCA_947093115.1. Taxonomy (NCBI): domain Eukaryota; kingdom Metazoa; phylum Arthropoda; class Insecta; order Lepidoptera; family Nymphalidae; genus Brenthis; species Brenthis daphne. Next base: position 30,967,626 of record OX352471.1, on the reverse strand, counting down.
AACGCGGGCGGAGCCGCGGGCAATGCTAGTATACTACACATTTATTTAAAATTAATTAATGATTATTTTTTATTAATTCCAGGTATTTACTATACATGAAGATTTTACATTAGATCGGTCACCGTCAAAGGTCTACTACGTAGATTCCAATTACGACGGAAGTCTATATCAGATCAACTTTTGGGTTCACGCTGTGGTCATAAAACTACTTCCCTGCGTAATCTTAACCGTGATTAGTGCTTGGCTAATCCGAGTATTGTATAGAACTAACAGTCGGAAGAAGGCTCTCAAAGGGTATAGTGCGTGTCGAGATACGGTTGTCAATGGCAACGGAAATGTGTTTACAAGGAAAACTACTAAGCGCTCAAAAGCCGAGAGAAGGACCGATCGAACTACGAGAATGCTTGTCGCTGTACTTCTACTGTTTTTGCTGACTGAATTTCCTCAAGGAATTTTGGGTAAGCAGTAAACTTGTAATTCATTTGTACAAAGTTTATTAATTAGGCTCATTTGCTTTGAAAGTTAGTTATGTTAAACCAAGTTTGGGGTGGTTAAGTATGTAATTAGTATAATTATATAATAAACCATTATTGCATGAATAGAGTGTTGATTACCATAATATATTATGTATTTGAAGTAATTTTCCTTTGCTTAGGGATTTATTTAATTTACATTCATTTTTATATAGTTTTATATTAGTTGGCTAAGACTTAGACCGACATGTATTAAGGTTAAGCTTTAGCGCTCTTTACTATGCGGTTAGACATATCTAATACAAGTATAAATAATGGTCTGGTAAAACACAGGATTAAGTGGCTAGATTAAAAATGCGAATTTATTTAATGCGATTTACCCCGGCTTTACTTAAGTATAAAGTGACCCATACACATGTCATGTACATAAATTATTTAAATATAATATAATTAAACAAGCATTGCCAGCGGCTCCGCCCGCGTTCAGATGACCAAAAACTAAATTCTTAGGTTTTACAGATTAGTATACTCTTACATTGCAGTTTTTGCAGTTTTTCTCAAAAATGAGATATTTTACCGCGGTAAAAAATATCCTATATGTTGACATGAATAACCAGCTACCAAATTTCATCAAAATCCGGTTTTTCCGTGATGCGGTAACAGACAGACAGACAGATAGATAAAAAATCTAAAAACTGTAGTTTCGGCCACTGTATCGATAATAATGTCTATTTCAATAAGATTTTCCAAAAAATATTTAATGTACAGATTCGGCTTAGTTAGAATTTTACTATATGTATAGATCACGATGTTTTCCTTCACCGTTAAGACAAGTGGTAATCATGTTGGAAATGATTCGCACATGAAAATATCAGAGGTGCGAGACCCAGGGTTTGAACTCGCTTCACTCGGTTTCCCAAGCGAGCGCGTAACCACTGGGCTACCACTGCCTGTAAGAGTATACTAATATGTAAAACGCAGGCAATGCTTGTATATTATATCTTTTGTATTAAAAAATCATAAATTATCCGGATTTATTGACGGGTCGCCCTCCATGTAATGCGCATATCAAAGCTATTAGAAAGAGAAACCTTCGAGGACTTCATACATTGATGTACAATATGTATGTTATATTCTCTCGATTACTACGTAAAAATGGTTGTATTTATTCTATTGCTTTGCATACCCAGAAAGCCAGCGTAAATATAGAACTTAGAAGCTAATAGCTATATAATATGCAAATAAACGTTTTTAACCCTCGACGTAAAAACTAAAAACTATAGGTTCTATAAGTTTCATGTGTCTTTGTGTGTGTGTTTGTCTGTGACATCGTAGCTACCGAACGGATGAACTGATTTTGATTTTGTTTGAAAGGTGAATTAGTCGGGAGTGTTCTTAGCTATGTTTGATGAAAATCGGTCCAAGATGGTAGGGTTTTTAAATTTTTAATTTACTCTTGTTTTATGATTCCGTGATGACTTGCTAGAAGTAAAAATTTGAACGATAAATCTTGAACGATAAATCACGAACGAATATGTCTGTTTTGTAAGTATGTTTTTGTCATTACACATGTTACAGTTTCTTTAATTATTTATTTATTAGTTTCATAGTTCTGATTAACGGTAGTACAATGTTCTATTCCTGGGTTGGTCAAAATTTACGTACTAAACTCGACTGAGTGTATTTTATTTTTTTATTTCTTAATATATTTGGGAAACATACAGTGAAGTATTACATAGAAATAAATAATTATGTATAACACATAAACCAGTAAAGTTTCCACATAAAAATGTATGTTATTATGTGTTAATTGTTAAGAAGTCTATGTAATCTGATGGAAATGTCATTAAACTTTGAGGAGCAAATTTGAGCAGAGATACTAAAGACATCACTCACTTTTACTTTACAGTTAAATTAACAGAGTTTTACAGTTAAATTAAATTCCAATATTGTAAGTTAGTGAAAATTTTACCGCTGGTTCGTAAACCAGTTTTGCTGAGAATAGTTTGCTGAAAACCCAGCAGCTGCTCTTTTAAAAATTATTTGTTATTTACTATTTTAGAATACTAACATACTAATTTATATATGACACTCTTTGACCCATTGATTATTTTATTCTAAGACATTGATATACAAAAGCTCTATCAATGATCTTAGCAAAATATCACGTCAATCCATTGATTTGATAGAGCTTGAAAAAATTACAAAGCAACAAACACACTTTGAAATTCATTATTATCTACATTATTAACTAATATTATGAGTGGATTATTTTTTTCATTCTGATTTGAGTAACATTTTTGCTATTTATAGCTTTCTTTTTGCATTAAAAATACTTTATTATCTATGTAATTAGCGATATTTAACACAACACTATGAATATTGAAAAAAAGACAAATCTATGTACAAATAGGCAAAAAAAAGTTTTTCTTCTATGTTTCTCGACCAATTTATTTATTTTTGTTTCGTTTGACGAGCTTTTGTGTTATCAATATAAATTTTTGGAAGCAGTTCTTTTTATATAACTATATAAATATATAACGAATTATATTACGAATTTCGACTACTAGGCGAACACCAATGCACAAAAATAAACTATTCGAATGGAGCAGTAGACAATTGCTAGTAAAGTAGCAAAGAATTTATAGACAAAAGATAATATTTCAGCAAATGAAAACCAAATGTATTAGGGGCTTAATTGTTTTCATTCAATTTATACGTGCAGTTAACATAATAAGTCCAATTAACAATAGTCCATTTTCTAAATTTCCGAATGGCAGTCTGGAAGAGAATTGAATTAGGTAAAATAAATTATCCGTACATTGTTGAAAGAGAACTCTAACAATATAAATTTTGATTTTCACATCTGCTTTTTAAAATACGACTATACTGCTAATGTCTTTTGGGAAAACTACACTAATGACTGTCTGGATTAATTATTATTCTGAAATATCAGTTAGTTCGATTTCCGATTAGGATAAATTTATGGTCTTGCCCACGTAGTTTAAAACTAGTTCAATTTCAAAAATTCCTTTATACCAAGTACTTCTTCTTTATTAGGAATTTACTTGCTTTTCAAGTTTGTAATCGGTGAGTAGTATTTCGCATTTATACACATACTAGGAGATCCCGCGGCTTCGCTCGCGCTAAAACTACAAAAAATCTCTAAAAAGGTAGTTTTATACAAGCTTTCATCCCTTATTTTACCCCCTTATAGGATGAATTTCGAAAAATGCTAAAATATGTATTTATTTAATTTGATTCAAGAGCATTAATACCAAGTTCAAGTAATTCTAATCATTAATATTTTTTTGAATTGTATTATAACGTGCTTTCCCGTGGGAATTAAGTAATCACTCGCGGTAAAAAGTAGCCTATGTCACTTTCCAGCCCTCCAACTATCTCCACCCAAAAAATACGCCAATCCGTCGATCCGTGACGTGAAAGAAGGACAAACAAACGAGCAAACAAACACACTTTCACATTTATAATATTAGATTTATTATGGATTATATATGTTGATATTTAGACTAGAATCTTGAATTGCGCTGTTCGTAATACTCGCGTAGCTGCAACCTAAATATGTAGTAAGCTCGAAGCGAATGATGTTTCAGCATACTAAATGTTCTAAATAATTCTGTCATATGAAAGTAAATATAAATTACTAGCATTGCACGCGGCTCCGCTCGCGTTCAGATGACCAAAAACCAAATTCTTAGGTTTTACATATGAGTATTCTGTTACATTGCAGTTTTTGCATGTTTTCTCAGAAATGAGATATTTTTCCGCATAAAGTATCCTATATGTTGACCCGGATAACCACCTATCATCATACCAAATTTCATCAAAATCCCTCCAGTGGTTTTTCTGTGATGCGGTAACCGACAGACAGACAGACAGACAGACAGACAAAAATTCTAAAAACTATAGATTCTGCCTCTGTATCGATAATAATGTCTACTTCAATAAGATTTTCCAAAAAATATTTAATGTACAGATTCGGCTTAGTTACAATTTTATTATATGTATAAATTACTATCTTGTACTCAATTGTAGAAATTACACCTAAACCCAGCGGGAACAAGCTTTCCCTTTTATTTTTCGCCAAAAATAGCCTCGGGGACTGTACGTGGCCTTTGGGAGAACATGTGATTTGTGCTATTAGTGAAAAGTATTTCGTAATAACATGCTTATACGCCTTTAGAATGATTCTGAATTAACTTAACCGAATTACGATTTTCAACCGACTTCAAAAAGGAGGAGGTTCTCAATTCGACTGTTTTTTTTTTCATTTTTTTTTATGTTTGTTACCTTAGAACTCCGTCATTTATTAACCGATTTGGACAATTTTTGTGTCGTTTGAAAGAGTATACTTCCAGATTGGTCCCATTTAAATTTCAAAAAAAAATACCACCCCTAAGGGTGGAAAAATAGCTAATGATGAATTTAACCTACTTCTTATTGTCATATTGACTTGAAACTTTGCAAGTGTTTCTATTTCCGTTGATAGTACAGTGGTTCGGTATTGTTGACCTGATCTGATAGTAAGGCCAGAAGGTGGATAGGTGGAACTCTTCAACGGCTAATAGTAGATACTTTGAGTTTGGGTTTGTTTTGTTTGATTTGACAAGCCTAATACGTTAGAATTCTTACTTTTGCTACTACTGTCTACACTAAAAAGGGAAAAATAAAAACTTTTTAACAAAAAAATAAAAACCGACTTCAAACAAAAGCACTAAAAAGTTAAAAAATAACTGATTGGTAGTTTTTCATTTACTATACATACCTAGTCAAATATTTTCGAAGTCGGTGTGCTTTGACTAAGTAATTAAAGTCTACCTATTAAATACATACCTAATCAAATATTTTCGAAATCGGTGCCAGCCCATATAAAGCAAAGCACACCGACTTCGAAAATATTTGACTAGGTATGTATAGTAAATGAAAACTACCAATCAGTTATTTTTTACTTTTTAGTGCTTTTGTTTGAAGTCGGTTTTTATTTTTTTGTTAAAAAGTTTTTATATAAAATAATTAATGTCAGAAATTCAATTTAATTAATTGAAAAGAATTGAAACTTGACAATTTGTTTCTTTTTGTTTGAATATTTTCAACGAGTTTTGGCGAATAATGGTCTAATTTAATTTTTTTCCTCGCTTTAACTAATTTTTATTAAGGCGTTTGTCGTAATATATTACTTCAATGTGCTTATTTGTTAGAAGGATACAATGTATTAAATTTAAGGCCTTTTTAGTTCATTTATGCCTATATTTAATGTTTCATACTATCTAAAAAATATTTTTGAAAGTAATACTTCTTTTGGCACGTTTGGAAAAATTATGAGAGTAAAATTTTTACGATGCTCGCGCACACCGACAGCCGAAAAGTGACATAATGAAGTTAGCTGAAAGCGACATAATGAAGTTAGCTGCATTCCTTTTACAAACAGAGAGTTGTGACATACGGGATGAAATCTTTAGCTATTTTTGTTCTGTTACGCCAAAGAAGTATAACTTCTTACGTGCGTACATAAGTACACGCACACGTTTTTTTATAGTACAGTTTAATGTAGGATTGAGAGAGCACGAATCAAATAAATCTACATGTTGACCAATATCCTCATGAACCATACTTTTGGCTACTTTCCTAATAGAATGTAGGTTATTCGTTAATTTCAAGGAAAACGTGTTTTATTATAAAATTTATAATTAACATTACAGCATCTTGGCATACAAACTGAAACTTTGTTAGAAGATCATTCAAATTTATCTTTTGCAAGTGTACTTCCACCTAGTTCGTTACCAAATAACATGACCCGCTTAAGGCGCTATATATAGGTCAAACGAAATTTTGTGAATTGTGAATTTTGATTAATTTACCTAATATAAACCTTTTTGCTTACGTAGAATAGGTGGCGTTAAATTAGTACAAGTCCTACATTGAGCTTAGTAGGACAGATTTGGAAAAGAGCATTATTTTTTAATTCAAAATTGTGTAGTTTGATATTATAACTCTACTAGTAAAAGATGTTAATAATATGTATTATTTTTTTGTTGCAAAGTATGAAAGCCAGTACATATAAAGTTCTTTAGAAATTTGGAGATCGAAAGAAAATTGCGACCCGATAGCCTTTATAGTAGTAGTCGAACTTTAGCTGCAGATATCTTAATTTTTTTAAGTCAATTAGTATGAAAATTAATAATATTAAATTCGTGATCGCAAAATAAATAAAGTTCAGCTAAAATCCATCCAGTTATTCCAAGTTAAAAAGTAACCAAAATATATTATTTCACAGGTTTAATGAGTGGGATGCTGGGACGGTGCTTTTTCAAGTACTGTTACAATCTCTTCGGGGAACTAATGGATGCTCTCGCTCTCCTAAACGGTGCGATCAACTTCGTGCTCTATTGTTCTATGTCAAAGCAATTTAGAACAACATTCAGACAAATTTTGTGGAATAAATGTGCACCCAAAGCTAGAGCCAGCTCGCATACTGAATTACAAACAACATATGTATGAGATAGGCGAAAAAACGAGACGTTTGTTTGAAGAAAAAACAAAACGTAGAGAAGCAAGAGAATCTTAAGAGGAAAATCTTATAATAATTGGTATTTATTAAAAAATATAAAATTGGACGATCATCTTATATGTCAATTCGTATTTCTTGAGATCGTCTCAATTAAATTTTGTGAACAATCTTGGATTTAAAAGCTTTAATAACTTTGAAGGCGTGGGTTCAAGTTATTTTGAAAAAATAATTGATAAGCTTAAAGGTTTTCTAGAAAATTTTAATTTTAATTGAAATGTTAAATTTAAATGGTGTTTTTATTATTTGGAAAGAATGACTGAAGTTTATGTACTAAGTACCTATATATAATATTTAATGTCACAAATAAGCTTATATTTCATTGCTTATATAGTATCTAATACTTATATGTTATATGTTTTCCTGTTCACGTTACTTAGTCACTAGAATATGTATGCGATATAAATTCTTAGCAATGTTATAGTAGAGGAGCCCAAGAGGGGATTTTGGGATTTACTCAAGCGCGGCGGGTTTTGTTTCTTCGGCGTATCAAAATATTTTTTAAATATTTTGGTCAGTGTAGATACTCAACAGAGTATAAGGTATCGCTCCTTATGAGCATCTGCCGTACATTAGTAAATGCCAAAATCCCCTCCTGGGCTCCCCTACTATTATATATGTACATAGATGTTATGTGTTCTAGTTTTTATGAATATCTGACACAATATCCCATTTTCAACCATTTAGTGTTTCTTGTCACCATTTACACTGGAAAATAACTTCAGACTTATAATTTAATTTGTCTTATCAATTATAATGTCATAGGAAAATAGTAGTATTTAAAGCGATTTTTAAATTCTATTGTAAAAAAATATGATTATTTTTGACTGAAATAATTTTAAATTGGAAAGTCAATAAAAAAGCTTTGAAAGCTTAAAGATACCGATTGACAGGCGAGTTTTACGCAATTATTGTAAACGTTTTTGTGAAGCGACGAGTACGTTCACGGCTTCAATTTACCTTGGATGCTGAGTCTTTACAGTAAATAATTCTAATATTCTCCCGTTGACATGAAACTTTAAAATTTAGCTTTTGAAAATTACTATTTTATAATTTCTGTAATTATATATATTATGTACATAGAAAAATAAACAATTATCTTTCCAAATTCGCTCAATGGAGCGAAGTCAATGGAATTTAGTTTGTTCACTTTATGTGATTATATATCAATGAAGTATGGTTATGCAAGTTGATTTGTTTGGCATTTTGAGTTAGAAGCTTAACTAGCTGTTATAAGTTTAGAGCACCTTCCTCTATAAAGTTGAAAATGTCAAGTATTACTTTGCTTTTACTGTAGTATACATGAGTAACTTTTAATTTTTCGCTTTCGCCTTTTGGGCACAATTTACTTCTCCAATGTCGATTAAACTTTCATATCTTAATAATGCTATAAGTTATATTATGGTAACATTCGCTGTCGATACAAGGGTTTGTTTTAATCAAGCCAGTGGAAAAGTCTTTTATATTGACTATCTATGTTTTCAAATAAAAATGAGATTTTAACTATTATAATACTATCTTTTGATATAAACTAAAATATCTAAGATTTCAAATGGCTGCCCAATATTGTATGTATATAATGATTATTTGCACAATACTTACGCATAAATAACTTTATCCTAAATAAAAGGGTACCTAAGATCGACTACAGAAAATGCAGCGTTTAATGAATTTTACAAGCCCGCTTTTACCAACATCCCATAAACTACTACCTACGTATAGGATCCCTTGCTTAAAGGTTCCCCTAAACTAGCCCCAAAATTAAATTTTATTTTAACATCGTCAGGGCCCGTATTTCTAGTACCCATATTTAGGTGGTATTTTAACATTAGGTGACCCATAACTGTCGGTGAAACAGAAACTGTCCCCTAACAGCCCCCTAAACATGCTTAGGGGATCCCTTAAACTTAGGTGACGTTGGTGAAATCGGCCATCAGTGTCGGTTTTTTTACGAATGAAGAGTATAAAAACAGAAGTCTGTTCTATTCTATTTTTAGAATTCTTTCGTAAAGAGGAGTACCAATTGGACAAGCTGATATAACTTTATTATACAATGAATAATAAGTTTAAGTCTATTGATGTCAATAGCGGTCAATTCAAAGGAGATTAAGGTGTCAGTTGTTGAACTTCTGTGGCGGTTTCACTTGTTTATCAATCAGGATTATATCATTTGAAATTACAGAATTAAGTCTCAAAACTTATTATTAATTACTATTAGGTACAATTACTATATATATATATATACGTTGTTCCTAATTTTTTAGATTCCTCCCCTTTTCACATACAGCAGGTAAATGGTAGTCTTTAAAATATTAGTAGTTAAATTATAAACGCTAGAGTGAGTTTATCTATAAAGCATATTCTTCATCTATGCAAGAATGGGATAATGGATTGAAGTTTTTTTTAGAGATACTTTATGGGTAGGAGGACGACGAAGGGTAGATATTTTTTATTCCTGTTTCTGTAAGGTATATATTGTAAAAAGTCACTAGGATTGGTTAGATTAGTTAATAACTTATTATTATTATTATAAGCCTGTAGTGTCCCACTGCAGGACAAAGGCCTCCCTACTCTTTCTCCACTGTTCCCTATCGTTCGCCATAATGAGCCATTCTCTTTGGAAGGAGTCCAACTCATCCCGTCATCTCCGTGTCGGCCTACCACGCTGTCGTCTGCTGTGTTGGGGGATTGTCTGTTTGGCCCAAAGGTCACCTGACAACCTGATGACGTGACCAGCCCAGTCCCATTTCAGCATGGCAGCTTTCCAAGTGACATCCGTAATTCGAGTTCTGGAAGTTAATAACTAGTTAACAATAAAATGTTTAAAATATGTGTAAATTATGTAAGCATATGAACGAATTTAGGAAATAAATTTCTATTTATATTTATTCATAATTGTTTCATAGTGTAAGTAAAATGGATGTAATATTTGAGATAATGTAACTGAGATTGTATATTATTGTAAATATATAACGAATTATTTGAATTCCATTATATTTTGTTTATCCTCTTTGACCCTTTGTAATAACAATAATATAATTTATTCAATTATCACAAGAAAACTCACTAAAATAACATAAAATCCAATTAGTCATTGAAATGAAATATACTTTATTTAATTAGACTTGTGCTATTAGATAAGTGCTATTGAATCGTCAATTTAATGTAAGCGTCAGCGTAGTATGTGAATAAGCTACCATCGGCTCGGAAAGCAGTTCTCCTGAGAATAGGCGGCAATAACTATTTCTCTGTATGCCTCTTCTTTGCTATAAAGTTACAAAAAATCCCTTTTTGTGTTCCACAACACTAACACTGTCTTTTATCGTAATAGTATTTACCTAAGTATTTCTAATTAAAATTCTCCTGACCGGTTTTGAATTACTTCACACAAAATCCCTATTATTATTTGACACCACCCGAGAATTGAACCCAAGACCTATATATCTGCAGTCGTACATGACAGTCATTAGACCATTATATAGGTAGATATATACAAAATCTATACTAATATTATAAAGAGGCAGATTTTCTTTGTTTAACTAATCTCAAAAACTACTAATCAGATTAAAAAATATATTTTTGCATTAGAATTTGTAATGAATTAGTATTTTTGAAAGTTTGAAAAAAAAACGTTTTAAAATTCTATTCCATACTAACCGTTAAAACTTACTTAGGGGCAAACACCGAGCGAAGCAGGGGTGAGTCGTCGGGCTACGCACTACGGCTACTAGCGAAACGTATTAAGAAATCGTTGCAATCAAATAAAAATACTCATAATTAATATATTTAAACGAGCAATTCTTGTATATATGATGATGATGTTCTCCTGACCGATTCCGACTACGGCGCCCAATCTCACTGAGACTAGCCAAATGCGCAGGAGATATTATATTGCATAAGTGTACGCGCAGACACAACGTGCACTCTCTATTCCTGTCACTCTCATACTCCGGTGGGACGACTACTCGACACGGCCAGTGAGAGTTAAGGCGCAGGACCGAAGGCTTTCCGTACTCTCCGAGGCACGGGGGTGAAACACCGTCAACTTCCCAACTTCCGGCTGTTACTGAGGATTACTAAACAGAAAGACTCAATAACTAAACTTGGCTTGTCCCGGTACTCGAATCCAGCACCTCCGGATGTGCAGCCGTACATGCTAGCCACTACACCACCGAGGCAGTTAGACTGAATTATATCAGTTATCACAACTTAATAAAGCATAGAATTAACTACGTTTTTAATTAAATCTTTTTGTTAAATTATTTGTTTAAGCAAACAATTTTTTATCTTTTATTAAAAAGATTTAATATCTAGCAATCATATATATATATATATATATATATATATATATATATATATATATATATATATATAGTATAGATTTTTACAATCACTTTTGAATAGTTAACTTTTACAGTTAATTAACGTCAGCAATGTAAATCCATCAGGAAGCTACCACCGGTGAAATATATGGGTTGTGATGTGGCAGTTAAGGCAAATTAAAAGATTTAATTTTTCCCAATTGCTATTCCTATAGTAGTGCTATTCCTGTACTAAGTACATTCGATGTTAACAGCAAACGGTCTTGATTAATGCATTGTGGCGCGGCTCGACGTGTTTTCTAATCCACTTCGGCGAAATTGTGTAGCATGACTCGCAGTGGTTCGTCGCGTATGAATATTTTGCGAGTTTTAACAATGCTCTTACCGTATGCATCCCGATGGCTATCAGCCAATGAATAATATAAACCTATATTATACCTTTTAGTTGTCAGTGTATTTCTCACAGCTAAACAGCTAACTCGATTTTGATGAAATTTGGTATAAACTTTAAAGCTTGAGTAAAGACATAGGATACTCTGTAAAATAAAACTATCTGAGGGTGAATTTGAGTTAAAAGTTTGTTTGTTAATGATATTACTGCTAACTAACGATGTTCTGTGAGAAGTTAGTATGTATATCCCTGTTTTAGTTGGCCAATTTACGCCAGAAAAGGCAAGTAATTAATTTTTTTTTCTATTTAAAAACATTTTTTTGAAATGAAACTTCTTTAGAATCGCTGTGATTTGAAACTCGATGAAAAGATAATGCTATACGAGAAAGAGACAAACACATAAATATATAGGATTAAACCGGCGAGAGAATGAGATAGAATATAGGAAGTGAAAAATAATACTGAATAATATGTTATATCTGTGTATATATATATATATATATATATATATATATATATTTTAAATAAAATGTAAAATAACTTTTAAACTTGCTAAAAAAAACCTAACTTCTCTCGTAGGTTACTTTTCTGAAGTTTCACTTACTATACTACCTTAGGTGAATTGCACTCACACACTTTTTTTAATTTCATTTATTACGCATATCATAAAACGATAAAGCTCATTTATCGATTTAGCTATTACTATCTGCATGAAATCCGTATTTATGTCATAATCCTTTAGAATAAATAGAATAGAAAGGATGGGGGTCGTTAAATATATGTATGTAGGTCACTTATGTCGATGAATAGTCTCAAGTCGGAAGATAAAATCCCTGATGCGATTTTATGTAGATTTAGTTAGTGTTGTGGACAATACGCGCCTTTTGCTATTTTCATTATGCTAATCGAGGTTTTATGATGGTTTATATTACTAAGTAGACCCCACGATGGATATGAGGATGTAAGGTTATGTAAATATACAATTTACATATATGAGAATAACATTTTTATATATTTTTTCTCTAAAATTTGAATTGCTAAAGTGAATTGTTTGTACAAAATATTTTTCGAATCAGTTTTATTATCATAAGATTATAAAACATGAAAGCAGTAAAAACGTCATTAGATCTCCAATTTTTACCCGACTGCAAGGAAAGGGGTTATGTTTTTCGCGCCATCTTTTTCATTTTTATGTAATAACGTATGAGATGAAAACGAAAACCTTTAATTTCTAAGCTTTAGAGAGGTCATGCACTTTTATAACACTAGAATTCGAATGGAAAGGACTAGAATTTACAACAATTTATCAATTTAATATGAACAAACTTATTTTTGCAAATAATAAAGTATGAATTGCGAAAATGTTGTTTGTTCGCAGTTTGATCGCGAGCGAAGCCACGGGTTCTGCTAATCTTATATAAACTACTTCAATAAATCATAGTTATTTAAATGATATTTTATAGTTTTATGTTAGTTTTATCACTATCATTTTGTATTTCTTAATTCGTGGGCTATTATAGGAGACATAAAAAATTAAATATGTATATCCTAGTATGAAATAAATTATTATTGTTTTTACCATACTGCCGCATAAATTATATATTAAAAGAGTGAACTTCCGAAAAGCGGTAACCGAATGTTTCGTTAGTATTGGGTACTTAGGACATTTCAATTTTTTTACAAAGATTTTCCTCAAACATGTTAGGTACATGTTTGAGGAAAATCTTTGTAAAAAAATTGACTCACTTACTTTAGACGAATGTAGGTATTTAATTACTCTAAGAGCAATTCACTAAAGGTATAATTTTCTTTCATCTTCTCGAACTTTTATTTCCCGTTGAGATACCTCGTTGAATAAAGGTTGAATAAAAGAGCTTTTTTAACTAATATAAAAACATTTTTGACGATACGTTTGGCTCAGTTTGTAGAGATCCTACTTGCTGTGTCAGCGGTCGCGGGTTCGAGTCCCGCTGAGGGCATTCATTTATGCGATGAGCACGAATGTTTGTACTCCAGTCATGGGTGTTTATATTATAATATGTATGTATTTAAAGCTATATATGTGTAGTGTATCAACTATCTGGTATCCATAACACAAGCCTCGTAGCTTCCATGGAACTAGATGGCGCTGTATGATAATGTCCCATCATATTTATTTATTTTATTCAGTGTTGCATGGTTACGGAAAAGACTCAAAAATATTAGTCCCTCCTGTAACTAAAGTTGTAAATCATTCGACGCGTCGAGAACAAAGAAGAAGAATAAATCGAAAAAGTGTTTTATTTAAAACGATATTCATTTTTATATGTCTGGTGTCATTATATTTTATTGCTGAGCTTATTTTTGTGTCCTGGAGTGTAGTGTTGTTTGCATTTAAGTCTTAATTATATTTAATTTTCTCGTTGCTCTAGCGGCCGACATTCACGGCTTTAAAGCTAGAGGTCTTGGATTCGAGTGCCGGGTCGGGCTATGCATTGTTAATGATATTTTTTGGCAAAAATGAGTTAGTTTGAAATATATGCGTGGATATATTTTTTAAATTAAGAAGTATTAGAAATCCATATACGTGATGATTCATTAAAGGTTTTCAGTATCTTCATTTTTTTCATTCATTTCAGATGTTCATCAAGCCTATTAAAAGGGTACATACATTACTGTACCAAAATCTCTAAGGAATATGTGATATACGCAAACAGATGCGAGCGCTTAAAATTACTTTTATGTTTAAAATTTTACATGTTGCCAGGATTGCGAGATTAGCTGAGTGCTATTTGATACAAAAATGCTAATAGTATTTATAATATAGCTACTCAGTAAAATACTAATTCTAGATTCACACCGCGTGAATCCGAAAAGGTAATCGAACTCGTTAAAAACGAAATGAATAATTAAGCTCTCAAGAACTTTTAAATAAATTCAAGATATTTCTTTATAGGAATATTTTGAATAGATAAATATTCCTTTAAAGGAATATCTTGAAGTTTGCCAATTGTTCTGTGAAACTATTTACACCGAAAACTCTCCTTTAAAAACTCCAATATAGCTTTTTAAGTTACTGCATTTAACGATTTTTTTCTTGTTTTCCTTAAACAATAATGGCTTTGAGAAATGCATCTTCTGTAGACAACTCGTACTATTGTCTCTCATATCATTTGATAGACCTGGTATGCTAGAAAAATCCTCGAAAGGCTGTTGTTTAGTTCGAATTGCAACCTCTTCATGTACGAAGAAATATATTGGACTTAATATTTCTGTATAAGCTTCTCCATAACGAGGTCGATAGTAGTGGCTTGCTTGAAAAAATTAAAATAAATGTACCATGGAAACCACCTCGAAATCCATGTCCATTTTTCAAAACGAGTAGAAGCAGAACTAATTTAGGAAAATGTCACCTATTAGGCCGAATGTCGCGATTATTTAATGCAATACCAACAGCAGACATGGGTTTCGACACAATACATTTAAAAAGAAATGTTACGCTTTCTATTCGTGATGTGAATATTTGTCATAACATTTTTTTTCTTTCTTTCATTTTATTTTTAGAATTTTTAATTTTGGTTTTGTTAATTGATTGTTCAGATTTAGTTGCACCTATTAACTTTAAGTAATTCATGTTATCAACACTGTTTTTTGTGCATGTTGTGTTCTCCAGTAATTGGGGGTACATGTTAAACACTATCCAAAGAGCCTGTATTTTTTGTATATTTATGAACTACTGTTGGAGATCTTTAAATAAATAAATAAATAAATAATAAATACTCGTAGGTCTACATTTTCATATCACTTAGGTATATTCTTTCTAAAAAAAAGGCAAATTTCTAAAATACACTGTAACAGTATGCCTTTATGAATCGAGAGTATAGTCTCATATGTATTCATCTAAACATTCAATTAAAACGTAATTTAGTATATGAAATAACTTTTATTTTGTGATTGAAAAATCTCGATTCTTAATAAGAAAACTCTTAAGAGCTACGACGAGTTGTAAAATATAGTAATTGTATGAATTTTTTTTTTAAATTAAATTTTACAGATTAAAAATGGTGTATTAAGTATAATACTATTAGTTATATTGGTAAAATACAAGATTTGAGATAGAATATAAAAAAAATACTTTTTCATGATTATGTATTAAAGGCAAAAGAATCAATGTTTGAAATTTATATCTATACATATAATAATTAAAATTGAAAAACTGAGTCGAATCTGCACATTATTTTTTTTTTGGAAAATCTTATTGAAATAGTCATTATTATCGATACAGTGGCCAAATCTACAGTTTATAGAATTTTTGTTTGTCTGTCTGTCTTTCTGTCGGAAACGCATCAGGAGAAAACCACTAGACAGATTTTAATGAAATTTGCTATGATGATAGCTAGTTATCTGGGTCAACATATTGGACTTTTTACAGCAGCAAAATATCTCATCTCTGAGAAATCTATACTAAACGTTAAAACGTAATTACATAAAACCGTTAAAAAACAATTTTCAATTCGAAACTGACATTTGAAAAAGTTCGAAATTGACGTAATAGCGTATTAAAAAAATTAAATTAAGTCTATAATTGATATAATAATAATAATTAATTGACAATAACAAATAATTGAACCAATAATTTAGTATGTAAAAGTACTATCCGTAAAATGTCTTGAATCCTATTAAGAAAACCACTCTAATGTTATTAATAGCTTAATGATGATGATGATGATGTTCTCCTGACCGATTCCGGCCACGGCGGCCAATCTCATTGAGACTAGCCAACTGCGCAGAAGATATTATAGTGCAGCGCGTGTGAGGGAGAGCGCGGACACAACGTGCACTCTCTATTCCTGTCACTCTCTTACTCCGGTGGGACGACCACTCGACACGACCAGTGAGAGTTAAGGCGCAGGACCGACGGCTTTACGTGCTCTCCGAGGCATGGGGGTGAAACAGCGCCATCTTCCCAACTCCGGGCTGTTACTGAGGCTTACTATACCGAAGACTTAATAACTAAACTTGGCCCAACCCGGTACTCAAACCCAGGTCCTGCGGGTGTGCAGCCGTACATGCTAGCCACTACACCACCGAGGCAGGTAAATATACATATAGAAACATTCTTAAAAAAGATTTCCATTAGTTCGGCTTTTACCGGATATTTCAGGATGAACGCTATGTGAGGAAAAGAATAGAATTAATCACTGTATCTTGGTCAGGAAGTCTTCTTAAGAGACGTACCCAGTGTGATGATGATAATATGTTAGTTCTTATTGTTCAATATCTTAGATTGCTTCACTACAATTACGCACAAATTATGTAAATTTAACTTGAAACAATAATTATTACACACTATTTATAACGTATTTTTCCTAGATAAAAAGTAGCCTACGTGTTATTCTGATGTATTAGCTATATTATTGTAAAGTTTCATTAAAATCCATTCAGTAGTTTTTGTGTGATACAGTACCAAACATCCATATATCCACACATTCATACATGTCCACAAACTTTCGCACTTATAATATTAGTAGGATTTTCAAATTAGTTGCAGTAAAGGTAAACAAATACCGACCGATACAGAATATTGTTGTTACAATAATATTTTTTTCACAAAAGAAAGGATTACGATTTCAAAATCATTTTAAAAGTATTTAAACCTTAATAAATATATAAACATAATACCTTAACTTATAAATTATTAGGTTAGAGTTTAAAAAAAAGTATATCCATGAGATACTATTAATTGGGAGAAGAAATATTAAAATTAGTTCACAATTGGAGAATACATACATATGTAATAAAAAGTATAATCTACACAAAAAACATACATACAATCTGAAGGGACACTTAGCTGCAAAATCAATGATTGCGAAAAAAGTTCTACAATATATATAGCATCTAACTAAAGCAATAAGTGCATGCTCCTAAATAAAGACAATAAAAAGTGATGAAATGTTACTAGAGTATAAGCAATATTAAAAACCAGTGTTCATAAACGAGAAGCTTTATTCTGTACAAGTATTATGAATGTTTAAGCATTTTAATTGGTTTTTTAACGGCAATAAAAAATCTACTTAAATAGTAGCATTATCTAAGTTTTATTACAATATTTTTAGTAGAAAATTATATTTTAAATAAAACTATCTTTTCGGATTTTTTTGCGAATTTATTTTGATTTTTGGTTCCCCAAAAATTTGGGGAACCAAAAATCAAAATATATAGTTTTATTTAAAATGTCAAGTATTCGCGTAAATCTAAGAGAGTATTATAGAAAATTATAGTTAGAGCTTCACATTCTTATAAAGTGGAGATCATATTTTATGCTATGGACTATACGGGATATACAAATAAATATATTATATATTATACTAAAGAGTCATCCACGAGCTTTGCTCAGGTTCGTCCGTAGGTAGTTTTGACGCTTAGTATGAAATAATTTATTGTTCAAGTTTTTTTCGCGAATTTTTCTGATGTTTTAGTAGTTATTCTGCTCGTGGCGGAGAAAAATCCAACAAATCAACGATCATAAAAATCGGTCCAGCATTCTTGAGTTAGAAATGGTGTAACTAACTCGACTTTGTTTTATATGTACAGACTAGCGACATACCCTCGCTCCGCTCGGATTCGTCTCTATGTTTTAAGGTTCGTATAGATTTCTCAGGGATGAGATATTTTCTTAATTTCCTAAATGTTGATCCTTAAGCTATCAACGTACCAAATTTTATGAAAATCTGTCCAGTGGCTTTCTCATGATGCGTTTCCAGACAGACAGACAAAAAATCTTAAAACTATGGATTCGGCCTCTGTATCGATAATAATGACTATTTCAATAAGATTTTCCAAAAAAATATATGATGTACAGATTCGACTCAGTTAGAATTTTATTACATATATGTATAGATATAATAACTTAGTTGATATGAAGCGTGAGCAATCTATACGCTCACTGAAATCGCACATCACTCATTCTCTGGGCAAGACAGATTTACGATGTAAGATATATTCGATAGTTCCGGATTGAAAACATGCATGTTTGATATGTTTTTGCCTAAAGAACATAAAATTGATGTTCTGGCAAATCTTCAGTTATTATGTATAAAGATTAGATTTTGCATTTTACATGTTAGATACTAGACTCCTAGAGCAACGAGACAGTTATACATCATATTATAACTAGTAAGTAGTTTAAACTAAGAAGATGTAAACAAGTTGACGAAGGAATAAAGTATTGTCGCGTAATGGAGAGTGTGTAACGTCATTACATAAAAATAATAATTAAAAAGACACGTCTGGAGCATGCTTTATGCATCCTGTGACCAAAAACCAAATTCTTAGGTTTTACATATTACTCGTAGTATACTCTTACATTGCATTTTTTGTATTTTTTCTCAGAAATGAGGTATTTTCCCGCGGTAAAAAGTGTCCTATATGTTGACCCGGATAACCAGCTGTCATCATACCAAATTTCATCAAAATCCCTCCAGTGGTTTTTCCGTGATGCGGTAACAGACCGACAGACAGACAGACAAAAATTCTAAAAACTATAGACTCGGCCTCTGTATGGATAATAAAGTCTATTTCAGTAAGATTTTCCAAAAAATATTCAATGTACATATTCGACTTAGTTACAATTTTATTATATGTATACGTAAATATATGTAGGTAAGAAACTAATGAATACATTTCTTTCATCTCAGTAACAAAAAAAAAACAATTTGAAAAAGTTTTTAATTTATAAGGTTCAATTTATCTGTATATAATAATTAAGTTATCTCTATATTATAATATTTATATAATAACACAGTAACGTCAGTTTTGATTATATTATATTGCATATTTTATCTTAAATGTACCTAAATTAAATCAAAGCTTTCCAGACTTTTATTTGTTTCGAGGCTTAAACTTTTGAAGTGAAAATGTAGAGATACATGTTATAATATAGTGTTATTTATTTACTATTTCAGCCATTAAGTTACTTGTATGTATTTTTCAGGTTTTATTTTTATAATATACTCGTATCTATCCGACGACTTTCACAAACGATATCGCTAATAGAAAACTAAAAATTGTATGGAAATTACTTAAATATTACTTTCATCGCCAGTTTTATCAACTGAATAACCATAATCAAAAGATTTGAATTTGGTGTTCATTGAAAATGTGTTACAAAGTGACTAGAAAGTCATCGAACTTACAACAATTGTGAAAAGCTGTTCAATGTAAGTTTCGCAAAAGAACTGGAACAAAAGCAATTCCATTTTATAGTAATAACCGTAAAAATTAAAAATATATCAAGATATTTTTGTTCTTGTTGTAGTTAGAGGTTTGAATTTCAGAAACTTGAATATGAAACTTTTACGAACTTTTATGACATGAACGCGAAGTCTTGTTTACCTTAAATACTTAAAAGTTTTGTAGCAGTATAGAAGAAAATATCTGTTTTTGTTGTACACCTTATCACATTAATATTAATAAAACCTTTTAAAGAGTATTTCTTTTACGCTGTTTTTAGAAACGATAGAATATGTTGTATGGAAAAAATCACTTATTCAGTTGATACATACATACATATATTTATTTATTTATGTACCAGAAAAAAAAACATACAAGTTAAAACAGATGCCATGTGTACAAAGGATGACTTATCTCTTTAAGAGATTTCTACCAGAAACCCTCAAGCGTGAGAAAAAATAAAAATAATAATGCGGTGTGGTGTAGGTACAAACTATTATATATATATATATATATATATATATATATATATATATATATATAATATGAGATAATAGACGGCACTTTAGAATAAAACACAACATTTATTTTACAAGTATATGTTCTTTATCAAAACAAATATCATCCAATGAGCATTGAAGTGCGATTCAGAATTAAGGCTATGCGAATGTTAGACAAAACAATCTATATTCATGTCCCGATAGTGCAATATTGCTAGTACTTGTTATAGAACAATAGGGAATAATTAGAACGATATGCATTTCTGTGTTGTCGCGCTACGGATATCATTTTAAAAATTGCATCTCGTGTTTCACACTAATATTATTAATGTGTAGTTTTACGGGGTAGATGAGTAAGTGAATGAGTAAGTCAGTGAGTTGAGTTATAATAATATCCACCTGACAGATAACGTAGTGTGGGATATCTTTCAGCTAGATTGAACGATGATAAATACAAAGTGGCTGGCAGCGGTTGGATGTGTAGAGCTGAAGATCGAGCTCAGTTGCGTGCCAGGAGAGGCTTACGTCCAGCAGTGGACGAAATAAGGTTTTTTATTATTATGATAATGACGTTGATGACAGATATCAGCCACGGCGGTCAATGTTAATGTACAACGGTAATGAGACTAGCAAACTGCGTAGGCAATATTATTATGCACTAGTACTTTAGTCTTTTAAGGTCTACTTTAAGTAAAAGGTTTTATAAAGGTACCATTTTTACGCAGGGCCATGACATATCTAAGTGCCAACACGCCTGAGTTGACTTTCTCTACAATAGGAACAATTAAGGGCACATATTATATATATATATATGTAAGGAGACTCATATTGAGACGTCGGTCGAAAATACGTAAACATGATTTCGAATGTTAATTTTGTATGGTACACTAGATTGTTGTGAGGTATACAAATGTTATACATATCATCAATAACATTAGCTGCTTTTGTGTGTCTTGAAAAGTTACTGAAATAAATTATAACTTTATTATCGTTGAGAGTGGTTCTTTGTACCTAATGCGTGTTTCTAAACTATCCTATTGCATTAACGTGGATTTGTATGGAAGAAACGCAGCGCAATCTACTAACTTGTTTAGACAGCAATTTCTAAGCTGTAAAAAGTTATCGCCTTACATTTTTTTTATTTAACCCTACTTTCATTATTATCAGCTAAAATTCGTATTATTTCCAAGAACCAAACAATGAATAATTACTGAGAAATCAAACATCAATTGAATGACTTCCGTAAATTTGCTATTTTTGTAGCTCAAAGTTAACTAGAAAAAAATGATCAAAAATTTGTAATTTTATACATTATATTTATACTATTATATAATTTTAATATTTATATTTTAAACTCAAATCTTTATATGGCGTGAGCATATTAAAATGTAATGGATCTATAGAGCTAGTAGATTAAACACGATATCATGTTGAAGTAAACTCATCAGTCTTAACAGTCCCTTAAAATGTTAACAGAGTATGATGAAATCGCCTTCAACTTGATTAGCGCGTAGGCAAACAATTGTCGGAAAAACCAATAGCACATTGACGTTATACTAAAATGATATAATACTTTACAAATTAAAAATACGACAATTTAATCTATTTTAATAGTGCAAGCTAGGAAGATTTTTCTATCTAATTTTCTACGGGTTTTTTGAAAAGCAGTATTTTGCTTATGTTAAAATATTAATATAAAAACTTAAAAAAATATGGGTTTCCTTATATATTATTTATTAAGTAGGTATAATGCCGATGAAATATATAATGCAAACGCTTTTATTAACATTTACAGGCTATCATCAGTTATCCGTATGTTAATTATCGATTTATTAGTATTTCGGTTTTAGATTATAAAAAATAATTCAAAGCAAGAGCATGTTAAAATTTTTTGGTATTTCTCAAATTATCCAATTTTTTTGTGCAATCTGTTTTTTTAACCCTTTTTCAAACTTTTTGGTTATAAAAACTAGCCAAATCAATCTAGCCATTCTAAAGTAATGCGCATATCAATGAACAGCATTTCGCTTCGCTCGGGTTCGTCCCTATAAACCGTTAGTATGGAATAGATAGACTATATTATATTACTGATCCGCTCCTTGGATAGTAGCATGATGATATATTCTATAGCCTTCCTCAATAAACGGACTATCTAATGCAAAAAGTTTTATTAAAACCGGATTAGTAGTTCTTGAGATTAGCGCGTTCAAATAAACAAACTCTGCCTCTTTAAAAAAATAGTTTAGATGACATTATTTATTCATCAATGTGTAAATTAAAACCTATTTAAATGCCTGACCCGTAATATTAAAATGGGAATTTATATAAAAACAATACTAAAACATAATCTATATTTAATATAATAAATGTGAAAGTGTGTTTGATTGTCCTTCTTTTACGTCGAAACGGAGTGACGGATTGGCATTCTGTTTAGATAGTTGGAGGGCTGGAGAGTGACATAGGCTACTTTTTACTGCGGGATATTATCTAATTCCCACGGGAAAACGTTATAATACAATCCAAAAAAATATTTATAATCAGAATTACTTAGAACTTGGTATTAATGCTCTTCAATAAAATTAAATAAATACGTGTTTTAGGATTTTTCGAAATTCATCCTATAAGGGGGTTAAATAGGGGATGAAAGTTTGTATGAAACTACCTTTATAGAGATTTTTTGCAGTTTTAGTGCGAGAAAAGCCGCGGTTTCAGCTAGTTAAATATAAATCCTATATAGTAACGATGCAAACGAAACGATTGCGGATTGCAGCTCAATTCCATCATCTCTTGAAACAAAAAGCTCAAAAGATTTTATAAAAGATTTTTGTTCTTTAAAAAATAATTTTATCTCATTTAAATATGACTAAAATTAAAAAATAATAGAATGTTTAAATGTGCTATTTTAATTTGAACATAATAATATGATAAAAATATACTTGTACGTGCTATAGCTGGAAATTGTTAGTTTTTTAGTAGGGATGTATTTTTTTACGCCCACTTTAAAATTAGTTATTCTAATGAAGTTTTTAGGTGTTGAGATATCTGAACAGTTTCTATGTATATCTATACTAATATTACAAAGCAAAAAGTTCTTTGAACACTCTAATCACTGGCATTGTCAGACAGATTTCAAAAAAACCTTTGCATTTGATAGCTATCGAGAATAAAGGTCTAAAGGCTATATAAACATCGCTATTATATATACAAACAGATACAAATACAATTCTGCTTAAAAATACATAATATTAGCAAGTACATATTCTAACACACGTTTGGTGACGACACGTTTGGCTCAATTTGTAGTGA
Source organism: Brenthis daphne (assembly GCA_947093115.1). Lineage (NCBI taxonomy): Eukaryota > Metazoa > Arthropoda > Insecta > Lepidoptera > Nymphalidae > Brenthis > Brenthis daphne. The sequence goes on along the minus strand of OX352471.1, from coordinate 30,943,837 downwards.
CCCTACTTGCTGTGCCAGCGGTCGCGGGTTAGCGTCCCGCTGGGGGCATTCATTTGTGTGATGAGCACGAATGTTTGTACTCCAGTCATGGATGTTTATATTTATAATATGTATGTATTTAACCGTTAATTTTAATAAACGTTAATACGTATCTGGTATCTACAACACAAGCCTCGTAGCTTACCATCGAACTAGATGGTGTTGTGTGTGGTGTGACTCGAACCCGCGACCGCTGGCGCAGCAAGTAGGGTCATTATAAACTGAGCCAAACGTGTCGTCAAAAAATTACCTCGTTTATCGGTCGTTATAATTAGTGAAAGAAAAACAAATAAACAAAATATACCTATTTCTTATATGGTGATTTTCTTTGATTAGTACTTCCTTGTTTCAGTATTTTTCAATTAACTTTTATCAAATTTACTTAGATAGGAAGCAGCGCAAGGCTGTAGGATATCAAATTAAACGGATACATTGCTTATATTAACAGACTGTAGTCATAATAAAATGTACATATATATTTACTTTACTGTTTTATCTCTAATTAATAGTACTTTATTTTCATTTCTTTTCCGCTTTTATGTCCTTATGTTTATTTAAAGTATAAGTAATAATATACAATACACCACGATAATATTATATTCGTTATAATATATATATATATATATATATATATATATATATATATATATATATATATATATATAAGACGGAGGAGGATTTAGTTACCTTTTTCTGTTATGAAACCTTATTATTGTTTAAAGTCACTATGTTCTTTAATTTACTTTTTAGTGCTTTTGAATTTAGAGCAGAGATTTAGTCTCGAGCGGGGTCGAGACGCCATCACGACATTCTTTGGAGATACGTGGCTTAGTAACGTTGGTTGATCATAGAGAGTTATATTTGATCTTGTAGTTGGAAGTCGATGATCGGTGACTGTGAACCCGCTAGCTCTAAATCATTAGAATTACCGTTTCAAGTTTATAACATTGTGACTTCCCTGATTAAATTGTGTATTGAGCACTGAATACTTTATTATTTGAGCCCTGATAACGCCCACAAGATGAGTAACCACCAAAGATGATGTTCGTAGTATATGGATAACACGACATATACATATATATATATATATATATATGTATATATATTTATATATACATATTGATAATGTTGCTAATCGTTAAAAATAATATTGAAGAAAAAAGAAAAATGAGATAGAGGGAGAAAGAGAAAAGAAAGAATTTAAAATATCTATAGCAAAGCTGCGGCTAGAGTCTAGTTCATTATACTCACTGAGATAACTAATTATTTTAACTAGGACGTCATATTATAAAATACCAAGCGACTGGGGTTACAGCTATTTTAGTTACTTGCATCCGTTTTTCGACTACATCCGGTAACTTTCAGAGAATAGGTGCTTTGTATGTCATTTTTAACTTTTTTTAATGTATTTCGTAAAATAATGCAAGTTTGAATTTTAATATACATTTTTTTATTCGTTATGTTGCTACGAATTCTAAGAGGGTTTCGTCTTTTATTCTTTATCAAGTCTCTTATTCATGCTTGATAAAGAATAGAAGAAACGAACGTAAGTGAGTTGTTTTTGTGGCTTGCCTCGACAGGTCAGCCGTCGAGACGGCGTGGTTGAGTGCGTAATTGATCTTGCGATGCTCCATTAATTAGGATGGAGAAAGTTTCGTTATATATTAGTGGGTAGTACTGGCTTCTAGGTCGTGAGTCACCCCGTGACTAGCGTACCAAGTTATACAGGTGGTATGCGTAAAATTACAGAACATTAAAAAAATTGATCTTTTTTTTTACAATTAAAAAAATAATTAAAATTGAATTTCTTCTATTGTACTCCTTTTTGGTTTTTATACAGGACTTTCACTAGCACTCTTAAGTTTAATTTGTTCGAAAATCAAGTGGGCTAGTTTTGTCCTGGCATAAGACGATCTTATAATCCCGATTCTATAATTTAAGTACAAGCAACTAAAGAGTATAGTGATGATGATGATAATGATGTTCTCCTGATCGATTCCGGCCACGGCAGCCAATCTCATTGAGACAAGCCAACCCAACTGCGCAGGAGATATTATATATTACTGTTACTAAGGCTTACTATACAGAAAGACTCAATAACTAAACTTGGCCTGACCCGGGACTCGAACCCAGGACCTCCGGGTGTGCAGCCGGACATGCTAGCCACTACACCACCGAGGCAGTTATAGTAAGATTCTCTTCGCAACTAATTAATTATGTATGAAATATGTATAATTTAAACCATACCACTCTAGCATAATATCAAGCAAAGTGCGAAGTAGAAACAATCATCTTGTTTTACCAGAGCTTAGATTCATTAATGAATGCGAGCATTTAATTTATTATGATTTTATATAGTGTAAAATTGTTTTATCATTTCATTATTTCATTTGTAGCTATTTGAGAAGGAATCTTATATTCTAAATATCTTATTAAATAGTTATATTTTATAGTTTTCACAACATCTCTAATGTTTATCTACGTATATAAACGACTCACCCTCGCTCCGCTCGCGTTCTTCACTAGTTACGTTTTAACGTTTAGTGTAGATTTCTCAGAGATAAGATATTTTTCTGTAAAAAGTATCCACCTGGATAACCAGATATCATCATACCAAAATCATCGAAATCTGTGGTTTTCGTGATGCGGTCACAGACAGACAGATTGACGAAAATTCTACCAAATTTCATCGAAATCTGTGGTTTTCTCGTAATACGGCCACAGACAAACAGATGAAAATTCTAAAAACTATAGATAGATTCGGCCTCTGTATCGATAATAATGTTTATTTCAATAAGATTTTCCAATAAATATTTACTTCCGCTTAGTTAAAATTTTATTATATGTATACATTATGTGTAATATTTATCTTACTTCGTATACGAAAAAAGTCAATGACTTTTCCTTAAATTGAGTCTCATATCCTACGCCTACGTAGCGTATTTGTATTATATTTTATCTACTATAAATAACTATAGTTTATCGTCCCTTTTTCCACAGATAAGTAATTTGTTATAGAAATTATAACGACTTATTATATAGCTTCAGTCCATTTGAACTGCATGTATAGCATGTGATCAATTGAATTGAAATTTTTGGTTTTATATGCAACCTCTGGCATAGAGGGTAGAAAGTTATGTATATACAAGCCATCCTACGCCACAACACCCAATTAATATTTAACATCGCAAAACATAATAATTTACATATTATGTTAAAATTTACATGTTATGTAAGTCTTTCAAACGTTAAAAAATATGGGTAGTCAAGATGTTATGTATATGTTTTTTTTGTATATGATGTAAATTAATTTACTGATGATTTTTTTGCCATCTGGGAATCGATTTTTTAAATTATTTGAGTATATTCCATCCCTAAGGATGTAACCATTAACATTTAAAGTAAAAAAGTTCGTTTTTAGTTAAAAAGTTTGAAGAATGTAAAAAAAACATATATTTTTATTTCTAACACACAATATGTCAGTTGCTTGTGAACACGAATAAAAACTTTTTAACAAAAAAATAAAAACCGACTTCAAAAAAAAGCACTAAAAAGTAAAAAATAACTGATTGGTAGTTTTCATTTACTATACATACCTAATCAAATATTTTCGAAGTCGGTGTGCTTTGCTTTGTATGGGCTGGCACCGATTTCGAAAATATTTGATTAGGTATGTATTTAATTTAATAGGTAGGCTTTAATTACTTAGCCAAAGCACACAGACTTCGAAAATATTTGATTAGGTATGTATAGTAAATGAAAACTACCAATCAGTTATTTTTTACTTTTTAGTGCTTTTTTTTGAAGTCGGTTTTTATTTTTTTGTTAAAAAGTTTTTATTTTTCCCTTTTTAGTGTAGACAGTAGTAGCAAAGTAAGGATTCTAACGTGTTAGGCCTGTCAAATCAAACAAAATAAGCCCAAACTCAAAGTATCTACTATTAGCCGTTGAAGAGTTCCACCTATCCACCTTCTGGCCTTGCCATCAGATCAGGTCAACAACACCGAACCACTGTACTATCAACGGAAATAGAAATACTTGCAAAGTTTCAAGTCAATGTGACAATTAGAAGTAGGTTAAATTCATCATTAGTTGTTTTTCCACCCTTAGGAGTGGTATTTTTTTTTGAAATTTAAATGGGACCAATCTGGAAGTATACCCTTTCAAACAAAACAAAAATTGTCCAAATCGGTTAATAAATGACGGAGTTCTGAGGTAACAAACATAAAAAAAAAACATACAGTCGAATTGAGAACCTCCTCCTTTTTGAAGTCGGTTGAAAATGTTAGTGAACTACGAGTTTAGAACGGTCTATGTTAACATTAGTGTAAACATTAAATATAAATGCCGAGCTTTGCATTTCGAATTCAATTTACAAACCAATTTTAATGGAATGCTATTTCAGATTAAAACTATGTATGCTCTTATCAGAAATGTATTGAATACTAGCATTGCCCGCGGCTCCGCCCGCGTTCAGATGACCAAAAACCATATTCTTAGGTTTTACATATTAGTATACTCTTACATTGCAGTTTTTGTATTTTGTCTCAGAAATGAGATATTTTCCCGCGGTAAAAAGTATCCTATATGTTGACCCGAATAACCAGCTATCACCATACTAAATTTAATCAAAATCTTTCCAGTGATTTTTCTGTGATGCGGTAACAGACAGACAGACATACAGACAGACAGACAAAAATTCTAAAAACTATAGATTCGGCCTCTGTATCTATAATAATGTTTATTTCAATAAGATTTTACAAAAAATATTTAATGTACAGATTCGGCTTAGTTACAATTTTATTATATGTATAGATTTAAATTGTATACATTTCATCTTGTTGCGAGTCCATTATGTTATTTGGAAGCAATATTACACTTCTAAAAAATCTTCGCTTGGGGACAAATATTACTATTATGCATGGATTTCTTTCTGCCTTATGATTTTCGCAGACCCTCGTCATAGGATCTTATTATAATACAAAAATAATATAAACATTAATTTCGAAATATTATTTGATAAAGTGTGAATATTTTATTAGAAGTAATATTTGAACCCGCGTCGTTCACATGTCTTTACCTGCTGTGCCAGTGGTTACGGGTTCTATTTTGTTAAATTATGCTTAAAATTTGTTAATGTATGTTTTGTTAATTGAAGTTGTGTTAAAATTACTTTCCAGATGTTTATTAATATTGGTGTGCATACCATAAGCAAAGATACTTATTACTTTACTAGCGACTTTTTCTCTAGTTTATTACAAATTACAGTAAAAAAATTTAGCAAATTTTAAAACTAATACTAGGTATGTGTTCTCCATGTCTACCTTTGTCATCCTCGAAACGTATTCTTTGTCGTGGTGGCGGGACTCATTCTAGGCGTGCCTGAAGTCAATAAAAGCACTGGGAGGCAGTAGATTGCTCCTAGTTTTTCTTTGATAGCATACTGGACTGTTGGGGCAACCACCTGATCGTAGGCTCCTGCAACACAGTTTTTAACAAGCGCAGGGGCTAGGGAAATCTTCTGTAAATCACCTGTGTATGTATAAAACTATCTCAATAAAGAATATATTATTATTATTATTGTTGTGGTCTGCCTAGGCAGGTTAGCCGTCAAGGTATCGTGGTTGAGTGTGAAAGTGATCTTACGACTTTTCATTAAGACGGAAGAGGTTCCGTAGGGTTCTTCTAGCTGGTTTGTCTCCACGTAATCAATATTCATGCAAAAAAATCTGTGTACTAAATGTATACAGAGTAACAAACATACAAGTTTCTCATTTACTCGTACAATAGTAGTGCTATGAATAAAGAAAATATACGTATAGAAAGTAATTCTAACGTATCATTAAATTCTTAATCTCACTAACACTAATAAATGACTCGGTCTATTGAATGTTAAATTAGTATCCCTTTCAATTAGGATGTTAGTATTGTACCTTTTTTACGTTAGTATTAGATATATATATATATATATATATATATATATATATATATATATATAAACACCGCGGAAAGTTTGTACCTTTTTACGAGCTTTAGTTTTATTTTTTGTGTTTTTTTTTGTTTTAACAACAGTGAAACAGGATAGAATTTAGTTTCTGTGTGTTTAAGTTTTAAATACTAAGGCATTCGGGCGCAAAACTTGTATAAATACTAATATTATATATATATATATATATATATATATATATATATATATATATATCTTCTAATATCAAGAACTACTAGGCCGATTTGAAAAATTATTTTTGTATTTTATAGCCTATTTAATGACAAAAGACTAAAACTACGCTAGAAGCTAGAATTACGCTAAAAGCTTTACGAGCGGAGCAATTACATATACATGAATTACGCGGAAGAAGCCGCGAGGAAACACTAGTGTTTTATTAAGTACTTTCTAATGAATGTTTATTTTTCAATTCACGTACCAATATACATAAGTGATTTGGAGACCGACGTCATATATATATATATATATATATATATATATATATATATATACCATTATACATAAGTGATTTGGAGACCGCCGTCCCATTGACCGCAAGCGTAAAAGGGCTAAATAAACATTGCGACAAAGAAATACTATAAACTCGGGACTTTACGTCTGACCCTTTAGAGAAAAATGGGTCATTTTATCTACCATTGGTTTTGGAGCTAAATAAAAAGTTAAAAACAAATATATTTTATTGATTAAATTGTATAAAAAGACGTGATTTTTTATTATTATTATAACTGGGCTTACTCTTGACCTTCGTCTTAGCTCGAAGGCATAGATCTATGATCTAGCGAGTTTGCCCAGGAGAAGCCTGTTAACATGCACCTTAAAAAGTACGCACTCGGAAAAACAGACGCAGGCAGGGCATTCCATTTCTTGGCTGTGCGCATTATAAAAGATGATGAATAGCGCTTAATGCGAGTGGTCGGCATATCAACCAAAAGAGGATGGTATTCTGCAGTACGTCTGGTGTTCCGATGGAAGAATGGCGCTGGCGGTATGAGACCATGGAGCTCGTGGGCACACTACACGAAAAAAATTTAAGTTTTGTTTTATCATGTTAGAAAAGTGGAAGTCGGTCGAAATTATCGGTAAATAATATGTATAGTTTGTATAAAATAAAAAAAAGCGGATAGAAAATGTTGTCATATATAGACGATATTTGTGATATCGGAAAATGTAAAACTTAGATTTACGCGATTTGATTTTTGTAGGTAGATGCCGTCTGCGTCTACATATTACTAACTTTCGAGACGTCTTAAACCTCCCATGTCTATGATTGCTGTAAAACATTTGAAACGTCGGGAATCATATATGTAGTTTTATTTAAAATCCAAATATCATCTTTCGTAAGTTTTTATACGATAACTATGCAAAAGATCTATTTTTTTTAGTGTTATGTTCTTATATTTTTTGTGGTATGGTCTTGCTTTATCTTGTAGAGCATCTCATTTTGTAGATAAATACCTTTTAATTAAATAGAATAAGTATTAGCAATACACCAGTTACAGCTGATTTAAAATAATATATATATATATATATATATTTATTTAAGTTAAGCGGTTTTATTGAAAAGAAAGATATTGAGAATAATGATGTAGACAATGTACTAAAAGCTATAATATCAAAGTTATAAACAGATAACATATCATATTTATAGATAACAATCATTATTATCTTTCTTTTCAATAAAATTGTTAAACTTAAAATAAACTTTTTTACAAGTTTTTATATTTTTGTTTATTTTAAATTGTCTAAACTCTTTGATTCGCTATGTACTTTGTTCTATTTCTAAATCCTTTTCATTTGATACCCATATTGAGGGGGTTGGGAAGAAATATGTAATAGGCCACTTTGTAGGCAGCCATATTGGATTTTGATTCTTTTTCATAGTATACTGTATTCTACTATCGCCCTATCGATATCATATCTTAAAATATTGTCGGCTGGCACTGACTCCGAAAATATCTGATTAGGTATCTATTGTAAATGAAACCCCCCGTTAAGTTATTTTTTACATTTTAGTGCCTGGAAGTCAGTTTTTTTTCAGTTTTTCTTGTTGATAATTAATATATATATTTAAAAAGCGTCCGCCTTTTTAAATTCAGTCAAAAAAGTTACACGTATTATAAAACGAGTGCACTCCTACTGCCATCGAGTTCACAGAAACCCCTCTAATGGGAAATGTTAAGATAAATTTAGAGTGAATTTTGTTAGAGACGTTAAGAGCAAAAACGTGACGAGGTTTTAACTTCATAGAGAAGTTTGTATAACTCAGCTGTTATTTCACTAGAATTTCATATAAAATATTATAAATATAATATAATTGGTAATATGATACAGTCTGCAATATTAATTTAGTTGGACGATAATGAACTCTGGTACTATACTTAATTGCTAGTAGCGATATAATATAATATGGGTGTTATATTGAATTCTCGTAGACTAACTAAATATGGTGACACGTGAACCCGCAGAAATTAATTTGCATAACATTAAAACTTCATAATAATATTTCGTCCTTCACGTTTTTCATTCAGCGGATTCAGCGTAAAATAATATAAAGTAAATTTTATTCAATTAAACTTATAACAAGCATTTAATATGAAAGAAACACGCGGAGCGGAAGCAGACACATATTATTGACATTTTGTCTTCTATTGTGTCTTTTTAAAGCCATTAATACGATCCCGGACGTGTTTGGTTACCGTCGCATAATATGAGGATGAAAATGAGTAAATACAGAAAATTTGTAACTTTACTCTTATAAACCGTAATGTCTCCCGCGCAGATGCCTAGTTAGTAAGATTGGTCGGCGTTAACAAAAATCGGTAGGAAAAAATTTTATATGAATTTTTTTAAGGTCATTTAATGTTAAAATTTTTACTATAAAATAACATATTTAAATAAATAAATGGTAAGAATTGTAGTTACTAAAAGCAACGATAATACATATTTATAAAGAAAGGTGTAGTACATTGTATTATTGGTTCTTTTAAATAAAGTCAACCCATATGTTCTACAATGAACTTAATGCAGATGAACATAAAGTTTATTGTTTAAAAGTACATTTGTATTTAAAAAAATATTCAAACTGTAACATGTTTTTATTTTAGGGTTTTAAAAACTTTGTAAAACAAAGAAAAGATGTTAATGGCTGTAGAACCGCTCTGAAACCTTTTAGATAGTAAAATTTTCGTCTAAAAAGAATATATGCAAAAGAAGTTGGAGGCTCTGCCCTTAGTGGTACATTGCTAAATAATTAACATTGCTAACTGAAAAGGAATTATATTAGATTATATATACATAATATAACGTGCAAATATATACGATCAATTCAGATTGTTCGAACATCGGTTTTCCCTATATTTTATTACAGTAAACAAAAATATTATCACAGTTCACACAAAAATATTCGAATATTTAATTGTTTTACGCTAATATGGCTTCCGAGTGTAAGTTTACACTTAAATTAATTGATGTTGCTTTAAAAAAATTGCTGCTTTATAATAGTATAGGTATACAAATTAAGTTGAAAATTCCGTTTTCTTAACTTTAACTTCCAAATATCTCGGAAAGGTGATATTAAACGGTTTGTTTGTTAATCCTCTATCTATCAAACCATGTTATTTCGTGCGCTACTTTAAAAAAAATATGGCGCTGGTGCTTATGCCAGATTCCAAAACTAAAACGAAAATATTTTATTTGCAAGTTGATCATAAATAAAGCTTACATTAAAAAACATCCTACTAGCAATTTAAAACTTAATCAGCAATAAACAATTTAACAGCAACAACAAAGCTAGACCGATTGAATCAGCCTATTACGATAAACGGTATTCCTAGCCAACCTGAATTTTCAAATTGGACCCAGTTATGCAAAAAACAGCCATGTGCGTAAAAGTGCCAACAGAGTTATAAGCATTTTATTATAAAAAATAAAATTATTATAAAAAATAAACAATACTTATATAAATATTGTTCAATTTTAAAATAACCAGAAAAACAAAACATAACCCAAGTGCAACTATCGACAGAAAAATGCTTATAACTCTGTTGGTACTTTTACGCACATGGCTGTTTTTTGCATAACTGGGTCCAATTGTTTCCTGAAATTTGCAGATTAGACGTTGTGTTGCTCTCATAATTGATCTCATTGTTGTGTTGTTCTCATAATGAGTTAGTTCTCATAATTCCAGAAATAACAAATACAAAAAAATATTGCCAAAACTAAACCTGATTAATGAGTACATTAAAAATATTTCATCTTTCAACTGACCGATTTTGTTAAGGTGGCCTTTCTCAGTGAAATTGCTGCGTAGGAGATATTGTGAAATGAGTGCGAAGATAAAAATTCACTATCTATTTTTTTATTCCTAAAATTCGATGGTAGTTCGGTGCTCTCCAACACACGGTGATACAACCTGGAGCTTTGGACTTCCAGATCTGCATCCAGACATGCTCGCTAATATAATAAGTACTTCTATATAATAATTGTACAATAAAAAGTATTTACTAGTAAATTTTTAAATCATCTCACACAACATTGAACAGATAGACAGACAAAAATCCAAACCTCTTACGTGTTATGTATCACATCCCATATATCACGTAAACACATTTTTTCCGATAGCCAATTCAATGTACAAATTTGGCTCCGCTACAAATTTATTAAATTTATTGATATTGATGTTTAGTCTCATTTTGCGACTTCATATTGTTTGGACAAGACGAATCACTTCATTGGCTTTGTTTCTTTTTACTTTCTTTTATGTAAGAGAAAGAAAACAAAAAATGAATAGGTATTTCGGTAAATATTTCAATTTTGCTTAAGTAAAAAAAAACTTTTTATATTACATCTTTTAACCTCGTCTCCAACAATTCATCCTCGTCTAACAATTTTAAACAAAATAGAATAAATTTTCGCAGAATAACGTGGCTTTTATATTGTTACCTCCATTAAAAATTGTATCCATTATAAAAAGCCAAATGTCTAATATACAAAATTTTCTTATTTTATTCAAGCATTTTAACTCATAGTGAAAAGCAACTTTTACCCCTACGTTAGTTAGTCTGTAACTATAACTTAACTGTAAAATTTTGCTCATTTGTAAAGAAAAAGTTGTAAGCTCTTCTTGAAATAGTTTGTAAACATATAGATTTGTTATGATGTACATATACATTGTACAGGTACAAGGTTTAATTAATTAAAATCTCAGCAAGATGAACTGCTATACGTGCCCCCAGACAACGTGGGATTCATGTTTACTAAACATGGAAGATAAATAAAATAATAAATACAAAGCAGTGAACTCGTAGGTGATCAAAATAAACATTTACCCCGCATAGGGAATGATATTTTGCAGTCCTGATCCCCCGCATACTGAAGGGAGGCACGGGCCCAGCAGTGGGACGTTAAAAAGTTTTGAATACATACATACACGCAGTTGGAGGCATACTAGTTTTACACTCGCTGCGAGTCTTCCTACATAATAATATAATACTCTCATATAACCATTCTGGGACACAGTTGGATAAACCGCTGACTATAAGGCTTGAACTCCAAGTAAGATTAAAAAATATATATAATCAGTTACTTTTGTTAGGCTCAGCTGCGTTCGAGTAAAGGAATCTTAGTTATAATTAAAAAGTTACTAAAAGGGGAGTCTTAATATAATACTTCATCCACTTTTTACCACTCTTAGAGCTGATTTTTTTCTCTAAACTTAGGTAGAACCACGATAAAGTATAAAACATATAAATTATTCAATAACAAAAGATTAATTAACATTGGTTTACAATCAAATATATCTATCTATTATATATATGTATATATATATATATATATTTATTTATTGGAAAATCTTATTAAAATAAACATTATTATCGATACAGTGGCCGAGTCTATAGTTTTCAGGAAAACCACTGGAGGGATTTTGATGAAATTTGGTATGATGATAGTTGGTTATCTGAATCAACATATAGGAACCGCGGGAAAACATCTCATTTCTGAGAAAAAATACAAAAACTGAAATGTAAGAGTATACTAATATGTAAAACCTAAGAATTTGGTTTTTGGTCATCTAAACGCGGGCGGAGCCGCGGGCAATGCTAGTACTAAATACATTTTTCTGTCTTGTAATACATAAGTATAAATATCAAGGCTCTATATTGTATAATAATAAGGCAACAATTAACAATATTCGCTGTTCATTTTTACTCCATTAATAATTATAAGTAATCTCTTTAACCTCCAATTAAAGAAGTATTTATGTTGTAACAATATATCACTAAATACGAGTAACATATTTAATTTTAATAATATAAAAATACAATGTAATATAGAGATGTAATATAGAGATAAGTATGGGCAAAGGTATAATAATTATATTTATATTTTTTAATTTAATTTTTTTTAATTTAAAATATAGAGTCAACGCTTTTTATCTTAATAAATAAAAAGCGTTAACTCTATGTTTTAAACTTAATAATTTATTTAATTTACTGTACAAAATTTGTCGCTACTAAGATATGTATAAATATTTATATCGTGTACGATAATTTACTTACTAATGTCATTTACTATATATATCACATAAAAATTACTATTTAACGAAGTGTTAAATATAATATAAATATATAACGGAACTAGAATGTCTATTTAACGTTACTACTGTAGTAGCGATGTGAAAAATCTGCGTCTAGCCCAATAACAGCCGGCTCAGTTGATCACGGACGGGCAACGCGTGTGAAAGGCCGTAGCGCCTGTTCTAGTGTTGTTTATGTATTGATGGGTGATAGCTATGTGTATTCAACATGTAAGTACATTAAATTTATTAATTATATTTAAATTTAGTATGTGTTTTTATATAAATACATGGATGTTAACTTTTAAATTATATTATAAACTTTTAAAATTATTATATTATTAAGTTTTGGTTTTTAAATATCTACGTAATATCTTTCGATATTATTTAATTCATGAATTGTAACATTAAATTAATAATTAATAACCACCTGATAAAAAAAATATTTACAATTTTTTTTAATTATTATTTCCAAACATAAAGATATATCATTTTATTAAGATAATCTTACATGAAAAGTAACTTTGTTAATCTGGCAAGACACAGAGCTAAGAAACAAGCACTTGTTTACGGTATTGTGCTAAAACTTACGACGTGAAGGTTGAATAAGCTAATATAAATCCGGTACATACAAAAGGCTTTCAAGATAAATAGCTGTTAAGCATTTCGTATTTATACTGCAATAACATTTTTTATTACACTAACGTTTTCTCCTTTATATTATGCCATATGTGCTTAGACTATTTCTATTATTTATTGTTCTGAATATCACTAAGTAGTCACATTGATCTGTAATTTTGAAACAATAAAGAGGAAAGCGGAGTAGAATTTGAAACGATAAATAGAAATACGGTGATGTATATGAAATTATTATAAATGCATAAGTTAATATAGATATGTATACTGTTTTTTTTACTCTAGCTAAAACGGTCTGACAGATTTTGATGAAATCAAGTACACCGATAGAATAAAATTTGAAATACTCAAGGATGTCGCTAGGTGTATATAAAAGGAAAATGTGTTTATTAGTTTTCTTGAACGCTGCTAGTAAATAGACCGATGTGTTTTTTATGGTAAGAGAGTATGAGTAATAGGATATTATTTATGCCCATCTCAAGTTGGGCCTAGAAGATATTATAGCATAAACAAATTAATAATAATAAATAATAAATAAATATGTTGGGATATTAACACACAGCACCATCTACTTCCATGGTAAGCGACGAGGCTTGTGTTATGGATACCAGATAGTTGATACACTATACAATATACATATATACCTTAAATACATACATATTATAAATATAAACACCCATGACTGGAGTACAAACATTCTTGCTCATCACACAAATGAATGTCCTCAGCGGTACTCGAACCCGCGACCGCTGGTGCAGCAAGTAGGGTCACTGAGCCAAACACATTGTCAAAAAATACAAAAAAAATTGGTTTTATATAATGAAAATTTACTCGAGCCTCATGAAGAGAGCTTAAAAAACAGTAGTCCACTGGTATTGTGTTTTAACTACCATCGGGGATGAATAAGGTAATTAATATAAATACAGAAAATAGAAATACTAAATGTAATACGAGATAAATATCTGTTAGGCATTTCGTGGGTCAATGGTCTATTTATTATTATAATAGAGATTTTCATTTATATTATGTCATATTATGTTCTCAAATGATTTTCGTTATATTCTGCTCTAAATAATACTCAATCTGTCTCAATTACGAAAGGTTTTTCGTAGTAGTATTTGAAACATAATACTTGATTAGATTTATGCGAATATTTGATATTTGACATCAGATATTTTCAAAGTCGGTGCCAGGTACAAATCAAATTCAAAGTAACATTTTAATTTTTTAGTGGTTTTTTTTGAAGTCGGTTATTATTCGCATACTTATTTTGATTTCCAATGTCTCGAATGCTTTACAGCAATCATGGTTACTAGAGAGATAGCTCAGCTAATAATCTGAAAAAATAGTTTTATTTAAAAGTATTTGAAATGTTAACTATAAAAGTGATAGAATCTATGTTGAAGCAATGGCTCGAATCAGTGCATTAATTGTATACTATTAGTCAATCAATTGAAATAAAAGCATTTAAATATTAATATTTAAGTAAAAAAATATGAATTACAACAAAAAGTTCTAGAAAAAATAATTCACCAGTTGACACTTGACAGTAAAGCTATATACATAATAATATAGTCTATTCAACAATCACTTTTGAAGTATATAGGTTAAAGGTTTTTAAATTTACTTTTATGTTAATACTAAAACAATGTTATGTGTGAAATTTTCTTACAACTTTTATTGAGATTGATTGACTAGTGGAGTCATGACACCTGCTTTAGAATATTTTCCCGTTGAAAAGCAAACATACTAGTGTGAGTTAGACTCTTGCATCGAGGGTTTCTTATGAAGTTTTGTAATGTTAACTTTTAAGTATGTTATTATTTAGATCAAAAATAAAATAAACTATCCAAGCCAATTCATAATATTCTAAGTATCTTTGAGGAATGAGATACTAAGAAAAACAACTTTAATTTAGCAACAGCTAACAAAGCGTGTAACCGAGCATGTCACATATCTCATAAACTCGACATACCTTCTCGAAAATATCAAACTTTTGTTGAAAATATTTTGGAAGTACTGAAATTATTTTAGAATTGTTGACTCCAAACTTTAAAACTTACGATGGAGAATGGTACATGAACGTTTACGACTTTAGAAGCATAGCCACTTTGCAATTCAACAACCATGAACTTAAATGTAAAAAAGTTGTTGATAAGAAAAGTTTACATATATATATATATGTTTCTCAATGTGATTTCCAAAGATCTATCTAGAACTTTTGTATGGTTTATCAATTTTTTTTACAGTGTCAGGGAGTCAGTTTTGGTTTTTATTTTCCGTCATAAATGTAATATCATAATATCATTTAAAAATGAGATTGTGATGCTTCGTTTTTCGAAATTGAATTTAATTAAACTGTCTAGGACTAAAATGCTTGTGACATACGGACAGATGAACATAAGATAGGAAACAAGAATGAAAAATGAGGATTCACACTCGCCTCTATTACCAAACGATATTTTTTAATTGCCAAAAAGTAGCCAAAAGTAGAGCTGCTTGTGTATCTATCTATACTTATTATAAAAATAAGTCCCCCGGCCGCGTCTTTCTGTCCTCCTGTCTGTCCTCCTGTCTGTCCTCCTGTCTGTCTGAACGCGATAAACTCGAAAACTACTGAACGGATTTTTATACGGTTTTCAACAATAGAAAGAGTAATTCTTGAGGAAGGTTTAGGTATATAATTTATTATGCTTTTATGTAAATTAGCTGAAATACGGCGACAAATGTTGAAGAGGTCGCAAAAAATCTCGCCAAATGGGAACTTTCCACGCGAACGCCGCGTAAACTAGCAAAGATACAGTTAAGTAATGTACTAGAGAATTCAAAATCTATAAAAATGCTACAAAAAAGTCCGCGATAGCATATCTCTATCTCTTACGGTTGACTTACAATAACCACTTTTATGTTAACATTTTTAATTAAAAACATTACGTTATTTTCAAAGTTATTTTCTTTAGTTCGGTATTAATCCTTATCCAAATGAATATTTTAGTTAGCTTAGTCATTTAATGCAGATTAAAATTGCTCTTTACACTAAATCAATCAGATGAATAGTTTTTGAGATATCGTTGTTAGAAGTAATTAGTAGCGAAACATTTTTAATGCTTGGCGAGCATTGAGATGCCTACGGCGAGTCCATCCCCTCTGCCCCGCATCGCTCGACCGCCTGCTCAAGCTATATAAACCGGGCGATGTAGCGCGCGATCCTAGGATACTTTTTACCGCGGGAAAATATCTTATTTCTGAGGAAAAATACAAAAACTGCAATGTAAGAGTATACTAATATGTAACACCTAAGAATTTAGTTTTTGGTCATCTGAACGCGGGCGGAGCCGCGGGCAATGCTAGTAATATTATAAATATAAGAGGCAACTTGCGAGGGTAAGTGTCTACTAGTAAATAAGCTAAAAAATATATACATTATTTTAACCCCGGTAAATAAAGTGCTTTCAAAGGAGATCTTAACAAATTATACAAAGTTAATGATACTTCACTCACTTTTCGTAATATCACACAAGCAATGTAATGAGTGGGTCGCTAGTTAAGTAATTAATTTTTAAATATATCACAAGACTAAAAGAATATATGTAAAATTTCATTTCAGAGTATAATACAAAGAAAAAATTAATAGTTTAATTCCATTCATTTCAAAACATACTTTTTTCAATATTTTGTAGACAGGTTTAGCTCAGTTTGTCTTTACTTGCTGTGCCAGCGGTCGCGGGTTCGAGTCTTGCTGGGAGCATTCATTTGTGTGATGAGCACGACTGTTTGTACTCCAGTCATGGGTGTTTATATTTATAATTTGTATGTATTTAAAGTTATATATGTGTAGTGTATCAACTATCTCGTACCTATAGAACAAGCCTCATAGCTTACCATGGAACTAGATGGTGCTGTGTGTTAATGTCGCAACATATTTATTTATTATTCAAATTGACTTACGTTTACAAGTACTTTTGTAAGTAAGCTTACTTTTAGCTTTTAGTACTAGAAGTTTAATAATAGAGAAAAGCCGTGCTTGAGACAATAGTTACACACGGGAAAAAATTGTAAACAAATGAATTTATGTGGAAAATTACGACTCCTTCCGGCGATTTATTGATAAGACGATATAATATAACCAAAATATAATACAACGTCAAAACAAAATTTATGGTGTAATCAAAATTTATTTTAAAGTACATCCGAAAATAACATTAAAAATTTAAGTAATAGTATAAAAATGTTTTAAAAGAATAAAATCGAAAGTGCATAATAATTACAAGACTTCCGCGACACCATTCAGACAAAGAGAGACAATAGCATTCCCAAGGAGGCTTGACATCAGGCAGGCGGCCGGTCGTAAAACTTTTGCCAAATGCTATCAGCAGTACAGAAGATGTACTGCGCCGACTCCGAGTGATTGGGAAATGGGCAGGGAGAAGAAGAAGAAGAAGATGATATAATATAACCTTAAAATCTTCTTTGCGAGAATTTATGTGTAGATATGGGTAATCCATTAAAAGTCGTCATCTTCACTACGACAGTTTAATTAATGACATTAGCAATTTTTATCGCGTCTATGTTGACATTCTTGACCTACGCCTAAGCAAAAGGACGAAGCCTGAGGCTTTATATCAACCTATATAATGATATTGACCTATTTAAGTGATTAACTAAGTATTCATATCATTTTTCATATACAAGTGAAGTGGTGCAAATAATCTTGTATATCGTGGGTTTCAGGTTTGAAGCTTGCGTGGGGTAAATATTTCTATTAATAGAAGATGGTTAAGCGTTCGTGTTTTCTGTTAGCTGTAAGGTAACTGCTGTTTAAAATGCAGATTTCCATTATTGAAGAAAGAAAAGAAGCGAGTGAGGTTGGCTAAAATAATGTCCGTCTAACTGAATTTCCGTCAGGGTGGCTAATTTCATTGAGACCAGCTATCTGCGCTAAGATATTACAATACACGTTAATGCGTGAGTATCACAGATACATTCTTTATACCTTTTACTACCATACTATTTTAGGACATAAATACGATACCAGTAGAAAATAAACACTTCGGCTTCGAACCCATGGCATTTAATGTCTGTAGGCTGCAGCAGTAGAAATCAATAGAGCTATACTGAGAAATATTTGCATTAACCATTGTCATCAATATGTTAAATTCATTCAAAAATATTGATTCACACAGTATTGTTATAATATATTTTAAGTAAGAGCTTTCATATAAGTATGAGAAGAAATAAAACCAAACGAAACGGGAATGCAATAATAAACCTCTTGAAGAGCGAAAAGTTACTTTTACGGTCTTTTTAATGAGATCTTGGCTTTTCATACGTGATTTAATTTCGATAGAAAATTTCATTGTAATACAATTTTCCTGATTAAATTGCAATATTATGACAGCGTTGACTTTTTAATACAAAATATTTGTATGGTTTTTTCTTCTTATCGACCTGAATAGTATATTAAACTGAATTTAATTATGTATAGGTACAGTATTGCCTTATTTTTAAAGTTGGGAAATGCATTTATGCGTGCGCTGGCAAAGCCAGCAATACCCACTAAAACTCAATGGAATCTCCCCCGTCTTAATAGGACGTCGCAGGATCGCTTACGCATTCAACCACGACACCCCGATGGCAGTCCTGCCGAAGCAGACCACAGCAACCATGTGCTTGCTCCTATGGTCCACTCTGCTATCAGAGGCGTAGGTACCAGGAGCAACCCACAAGCACACCGCCCACCAACGTGGGCCGCCTCCCAGCGCGTTTCTTGGCTTCCGCCCGGCTATATTGCCGAGCACTACTGAGTCCCCCACCACGACAACGTGAACGCACGTTGGGGGGGGGGGGGGGGGAATAAAGTATTGCCTGCTTTAATAGATATTTTTTAAACGTTTAGTTATGCGAGTGCTTGTACTTCAAAGGCAGTAGTTTAAAAATGTACTAACTACACGTCTACATACTCCATAATTTATCTCTATGTAAATATCATTCTTATTGTAACATTGTAATATAAAAAGTATTCGTTCATCTGTAGATTCATCGCTGCGTAAAAAAAATCTGAAACAAAAAGTTATTCTATTTACTTTATTTTAACAATAACTCAAAATAACATTTATACCTAATTAATAATAACAAGTTTACTAAAATACTACATATGAAATATTTGTTTTACTAAAATTTGAGAAAATTTAAAGCATAGCTAATTTCAGAACAAATTTTTCCTTTTTACTTGATTAATTTACAGACTTTATATCGAAATAAGCATTCTTAAACAAAAACGGTAGAATACTCCAATTATATTTCTATTACGAAATGGGTATTTACGTCAAAAGGTATTATATTATTCATTTAGTTCACATTAAGTGATTTATAATTAGATCTATATATATGTACATAATATGTATATATACAATAAAACAGTAGAAGTCGAATGTCTGTACATAGAAAAAACTGCTAAAAACCGAGTCAGGAGGATGTAAGAAGAGAAATAGAACATATCCAGTTTTTTTTTTTCAATTTTTTTGTTTCTGTTTGTCTGTTTATCGGTTTGTACGGGCTAAACTCCGAAACTGTTGGACCGAATTAGATGAAATTTTGCACGGTGATACCTTGTATCCCGGGTCAACATTTTAGATACTTTTCATCCCGGAAAATTAAAGAGTTCCCGTGGGATACTTAAAAACTATAGTAATTTATACAGCTTAGCACACAAAAACTACTGATTGGATTTTAATGAAACCTTATAATAATATAGTTCATATATCAAATAATAAATAGGCTATTCCCGGAAGAATGTACGGTTCCCGTGGGATAGATATGTTATTTGTTTATCTAAGGGCGAATCCGAGCGAAACTAGGGTAAGCCGCTAATATTTTAATAAGGGCTTAAATAACCCTTCTTCTGGCGTAGTTGGGTAAAAATAATGTAACCTGTATATATATATACCTATACCTACTCGTAAAATCAAAATTTCTGCGTATAACAAAGTCAGCCTGAGGATAAACTTTGATACTATAGAGCTCATAAGCCTGGTTTGTGTTATTTTACATTACACAAATGTTTTTTTAAATTATTTCAAACATTTTTATATTAAAACGGCATTACTATTTCTCCTAAAAAGCTCCTAAAATTAATTCCATTAAAGCATTATCTTTGTAAAAATCTAAATAATGGCAAATGTTTATAATTTCATTTTTGTACCTTTTTTATGTAGCTGCTATTTACTTAAAAAGAAACTTAAATATAATTTTATATATTATGTACTAGCGACTCATCCTCGTTTCGCTCGGGTTCGTCCCTATCTTGATTCCCCATACAAACTTTCATCCCCATTTTCACCCCCTTAAGGGATCATTTCCGGGATAAAAGTATTATATGTTCTTCCTAGGGTCTCAAACTATCCTTCTTACCAAATTTCATTTAAATCGGTTCAGTAGATCCAGAGATTACCTCTTACAACGTCATAAACTCACAATCTCACAAACTTTACCTCTTTTTATTATTAGTATAGATATATTATGAAATTTTAAGTTTTGTATATTTTTTAGTTTTTCACATACGACTTTAATAGTTTTGAATAATAATGGCCTCCTAACATATATATTTCGATTATGACGACCAATCTTACCGAAACTCTATTAATTAAACTCGCATTCCGATGATACATACTCGTACATACTCGTAGCTCGATGCGACCGGTGAAAGATAAAGCGTAGAACCGACATCTTAAGATGCTCTACGAGACACTGCGATTAGACCAACAAGGCAGTTACTTATGTTTGAAAAATACTTATGAATGAACTTTAATTAGAAAATTGTAAAGATATTTCTATTTATTAATATAATGATAAAGGTTTCATTGTTATGCTATTGCTTTTACATTTGTTTGTTTTTTCATTAATAATTGGTTAGTTCTTTAATGACTGGTACATTGTAGCTTTCTGTTTTATGAATCCGTTTTTAGTGTAAGGAAATGCTTATATTAGTTAGTTAAATCTGTTTTTGGGATTCAATTGTTTGGACAATTATTTATTAATTAAGTTATAGTGCTTACTATATAATATTAAACAGTTTTAAATATTACGTTACTAAAAAATATTGTAATCGACTACCATATTCAAGTTAGAATTTATAAGAAAAGTCAACAAATAGGCTAAGTAAAATAGAAAATAGAAGTGTAAAGTACTCGTGTGAATAAATCAAGCATAAGAACAAAAATAAGTCGTTATTCTTTGTAATATCAAAGCTTTTTAAGCATCTTTCAATGAAGAAATAATAAAACTTTGTAACTTTCTTTGGTTTCTAGAAAATGTAATCGGTTTCACAGCAAAATATTAAGCTGAGTGTTCACTTTAAAATACTTATAAGCTGAAATTTTACATACTATTACATTTTTTTTGTAATAACTAAAGGCCTAAATAATCTATTGATAAAGGCGAAGTACTATAAACGTCGTAAGATATAATACGTCGTTCATCGATCTTTTCCACTGATGACAAAAGAGCTGGATCATTTTTCGCTCCAAGAGTCGTCATTGCCATTCAGCGGGGCAGCTAGTATTGTTTCCACAATTGCACGCAGACATGACTTGTGTTGTAATTATATGCAGTGTACATTTGTTTTTCGTATATATATTTTACAACCAGTACCCGCGGCTTCACCCACGTTCAAACTTACGATTGTAAGTGATTGTAAGCGATTGCTACCAAATTTCATCGAACCACCCACTGGGCTAATCTGAAGATTGCCTGAAAAATTCATCAAAATCGTTCCAGCCTTTTAGAGTCCAGTTCAGAGTTCTTAGGGAACATACATACAAACATCGATTTTTATATATATAAGTACATATAAAAGATTATTTTTCCAATGTATTACTATTTGACAGTAGGTATTATTTAGTAGATGTGATAAAAACTTTAAAAAATAACTTTAATAAATAAAAAACGCCTTCCAGGTACTAAAATGTAAAAATAACTAAAGGGGGGTTATCATTTAAAATAGGTACCTAAATCAGATATTTATGAAGTCGGTGCCAGTCGATGAATTAGTTTTTATTTTTCCATTTTTAGTGTAGACGCAATAAGCAGGTAATTTGTAAGAAGAAAGTTTTTTAATAAAATAATAATTTAGTTAAGCAATTTATTTAAAAAATAATTTATTGTTGATTTTTTTTAAACCCGCTCGACTGATTTCGATGAAATTTAAATGGGACCATCTGGGAAGTATACCCTTCCAACAAAAAATAATTCTAAATCGGTTCAGGCGTCTTCGAGTAATCGGTAAACATACATAAAAAAAGATTCCGACGAATTGAGAACCTCCTCCTTTTTGGAAGTCGGTTAAAAATAATTTTCAAATAGGTTATCAATATATTGACGTATGTCAGAGAAAATATTACTATATTTAACTATAACAGAGTATATAGAAAGATTTATTAGCTGTTATAATAATATTGAAATTTTTATTAAAACGTAACATATTTTGTTAGGTATGGTAACATAAGCGTTATCGCCTTGAGCAGCGCTTATTGTAACTTTGATGTGAAATATTCAAGTATTTTTCCAACAATAGTTTTAAAATCTTGTCGTAAAATATATGCAAAGTAGTTTTAAATCATGTACTATATAGTATAAGTATATTTTCTCAGAAGGATCCTAGACACGAGTTGGGTATTAAAATTGTATATTTTTACATTTAAATTGTATAAGAAAAACTCTTTGGCTTTTTACCTATGCTATTAGTAAAAATTTAATGGCTTTAATGATCTCAGAATAATATAAGAAATAAATTGTTAAGATAAAGTGAAACACTGCAAACGATGTCACGTCAAAAACAAAATATAAGAGAACCAACATAGAGAGAGAACCAACATATTAGTAATAATTTAATGGCTTTAATGATCTCAGAATAATCTATATATATAATAAAATTGTAACTAAGTCGAATTTGTACATTAAATATATTTTGGAAAATCGTATTGAAATAGACATTGTTATCGATACAGAGGCCAAATCTATAGTTTTTAGAATTTTTGTCTGTCTGTCTGTTACCGCATCACGGAAAAACCACCGGCGGGATTTTGATGAAATTTAGTATGATGATAGCTGGTTATCCGGGTATATAGGATACTTTTTATCGCTCTATTTCTGAGAAAAAATACAAAAACTGCAATGTAAGAGTAAACTAATACGTAAAACTAAGAATTTGGTTTTTGGTTATCTGAACGCGGGCGGAGCCTCGTGCAATGCTAGTATACGAAATAAATTATTAAAATAAGGTGAAATACTGCAAACGATGTCACGTCAAAAACAAATAAGAGAACCAAAAGAACCTTGTTATATGTAAACACCATATCCTACAGGGATCTAGCCTTACATGTCAAACATTGGACTATAAGCATGTCATGTTTTATTTATTACGGAGTACGGTATTGCAAAGAAATCTATGCATAAATCAAAACTTCATAAGTAGTAGTAATACATTGTAGCAATAAATATGATTTATTTCTAACTTTTACATTGAGATTATAAAGAAAAATACTAGAGCACAAATTTTTTAAATATTCAGACACCTCGAAAGTTTGCTTGATGGTATTAGTTGTTTGATACTTATTATAGATAAATATTTAGGCATGCATACATAGCCACCTTATTGTTCTAGACTCTAAGTCTAAGCTCTCGACTCTTAAGGTACTAGGTTCGGGTTCAGCGTATAGGAAAAGAATATAACTCCTGGATTTCCCTGTCAAGAAGTAATGATAACTTTTGGAGGTGATTTTTACGTGCATCCATGTTAAATAATCGTTGAAATCTTTGTGTGAAGGACAACTCGACAGATCTAACTTGATCTGGGATCTTGGGTTCTCCCATGGGAATGAGATTTTATTTTGTAAAAGGTATACTGAAAAAAGTTTATCCCAGTAATAAGAAATCGCTACACAAACTTTATAATAGTTAAAATTCGCTTTGTACTTTTTGTATGAAAAGCAAACATAAAAAGACACAAACACACTCACAATAATTTCAACAGCTATGTTTTTGGAGAGTACATTCTGAACACAATACGTAACATTCTTTATAAATTTTTAAAAAGAATGTTACGAATTTTATGTACAGATTTCGCTTGGTAACTATTTTATTATATATAGAGATAATAACAACGAGTACATATGTATGTTATTACAAAAACTAGCATTGCCCGCAGCTCCGCCCGCGTTCAGATAACCAAAAACCAAATTCTTAGGTTTTACATATTAGTATAGTCTTACTTTGCAGTTTTTGTATTTTTTCTCAGAAATGAGACATTTTCGCGCAGTAAAAAGTATCCTATATGTTGACCCGGATAACCAGCTATCACCATACCAAATTTCATCAAAATCCCTCCAGTGGTTTTTCCGTGATGCGGTAACAGACAGACAGGTTCAAAAAACTATAGATTCGGCCTCTGTATCGATAATAACGTTTATTTCAATAAGATTTTCCAAAAAATATCTAATATACAGATTCGGCTTCGTTACAATTTTATTATATGTGTAGATAACGTACACGATACATACACGTTTCGAACACAATAAGCTATTTCATTGGCTTCCTTCAAATTGACTATAATAATTCTTGAAGCAGCGTATATTCTCAGAATCTTGTTATGAATAAGCTTAGTCAGAGAGTAGTTTCTGTCAATTTTATAATAGTTCAGTTCTGGCAGCACACGCACCAATATGTATCCCTGCAACTTCAATAGGAAGATCGCATTTTCTTATGTTCCAATAAACTAATTGCTGTCCAAAACTTAATGACTCCCAACATAAGTAGCCTTTCTAAAGATACCTCTGTAAAGCGTTTATACTACTCGTCGACCTCGGTATACTCCACAAGAGACCCTGGCTTTATAAAAAAAATACTCTATAACAGTCTTCTGGGTTCCATGATGTAAGTCTAGCAACTCTATGGTCAGGAAATGATTGGATTGAGTGTGCGTAATGCATATATTGATAACGAGAAGCCTTTTGAAGTTAACACATGAATATTATTTACAGTTTTTTAACGCCTTAAACTAACTCACAAAGAAGTAGTCATTCTGTGAATCAGTGGATCCTTCCAGAACTAGACTTTCATAAAACGTAAGCAGTTAATTGATATTAATTGATATAAAAGGCAGTGGTAGCCCAGTGGTAACGCGCTCACTTGGGAAACCGAGTGAAGCGAGTTCAAATCCCGGGTCTCGCATCTCTGATATTTTCATGTGCGAATCATTTCCAACATGATTGCCGCTTGTCTTAACGGTGAATGAAAACATCGTATGGAAACCTGCATGTTTGAGAAAACCTAGCAAGTTTTCAAAAGACATGTGAAGTCCGCCAATCCGCACTTGTCCAGCGTGGTGGACTATGGCCTGATTCCCCTCGTACTGAAGGGAGGCCCGTGCCCAGCAGTGGGACGTTAAAAAGGGCTGAATACAACAATTGATATCGCTTTTAAGCCTCATGAACTATACGAGTAGAACGTCACAAATTTCACCCCTATGATAAATAAAATGAAACAAGCAGCGCTACAGTGTTTGAATGCCACTTGATAGCGATAATACAACTTAAAATCATCAAAAAATGAAAAACTTCAATAATAATAACCTAAACCGATCTAGAATAATACGAGCTTTATTTTACTCGTAGAAATGCTCGCAAAAAATTAACTTTAGAACATTTTTTTTCGAATATTACTAGTTCTCTAACAGTACCTACTAGAATTGAGATATTTTTTTATTTTAATTTCTTACAGATTTTTAAATAAATATTTACTTAAGTGCTTCTTTAACATTTATTGTGTTTTAAATATAATAACAGCTGTTAAAAATGAAACAAAAAATATTTGTTCGTATAAAAAAACAATTTTTCATATTAAACAATAAAACATACGAGTTTGAAACATTCAAATTGGTTGAAAATTGAAGTACAACACTTAACTCTAACGAGTTATTTAATACTAAAGCTACGATCCTATTTAACCCCACATCCTGCCAAAGCACTTAGAGATTTCGTAACTAATTTGTTAGCAGAAATATGCATGTCATAAATATCTATATCAGTAACTTATTCCTACAGAAACGACCACGTTCTCGTATATTAATATGATATCGTGGAATTTATATATAAATAAATAAATTTTGACTATATATACTTCGTTTTGTTTTATGTAATTTTTAACAATTGCGTTTTGTAATTCTTATTTTTTTTATTTATAATATAACTAGCGATTCACCCCCGCTTCGTTCGGGTTCGTCCCTGTCGTGCTTCCCAATACAAATTTACATCCCCATTTTCATCCCCTTAAGGGATGATTCCCGGGATAAAAGTATTCTATATTCTTGCCAAGACCTCAAATTATCTTTTTACCAAATTTTATCTAAATCGGTTCAGTAGATCCAGAGATTACCCCCTACAACCTCACAAACTCATCTGTCTGTTTGGGAACGCATCGCGAGAAAACCACTGAATAGATTTTGTTAAAATTTGTTATGATGATAGCTCGTTATCCGGATGAACATTTAAGATATATTTACTGTTGGAAAATATCTCATCTTAAAATGTAGGGACGAGCCCGAGCGGAGCGTTAGTAAAAAATAAAAATATTTAAAGCTTTCTTTTTATAACAAGCATGAAAACAGAAATAGCAAATGGGTGATTATGCAAAATTGATAAACGTATGTAATAATTTAATCATAATATAATTCGGCAAGGTACTATAGAGTATACTCGTACAGCGGTTAGCACTTAATAGACGGGGGCCTTCACTCTCTCACAGGGTAAATTTCGTTGGACCTATAAGTCTTATTGTTGAGTAAAAAGGAAATCTGAAATTTTGTCAGTTTTAAGCCCACTTGATATAAATTGCGATGTTGGCAACTACTACAGTTTACATTTAGCTAGAAAGATACATTTTTGCGTAACGTCTTTAGTCAGTCTCTTTAATTTTTTAAAAGCTTTTATTTAGTTTCATCTGTCCGTCTGTCTGTCTGTGTAATGGAATCTTGCAAGTTAAATTTGACCCGTCCCAGTTTCCGATTGAACTGAAATTTGGCACACTAGTATGGTTCCCGATACTATGCCGCCATTTTTAATCCAATATGGCGGAAGTTTCAAAATAGCAATTTATCATTTCCGCATTAATCCCTATGACATGGGTATCAAATAAAAGGGGTTCCATAAGCGAAATATAATAAGTAAAGTGACGCCATTCTAAAATCTAAATTTAATATGGCGGACGTCGCAAAATGGCGATTTATCATTACAAACTTTTATTTAGTTTGTTTGTCTGTCTGTCTGTAATCAAATCTTGGAAGTTAAATTTGATTAAACGTCATTCTAAATCCAATATGATGGACTTCCAAAGATGGCGGATTGTTTTTTCATGCACCCCCGTGATATGGATATCAAAAGAGTAGTCGCGAGATTTACTGTGTAGATAAACAAGAATATAATATTTAAAATAGGTAAATCTCGTGACAAACTTTTATATCATATAAATTGTGTAATTTAATAAATTGATTATGATGGGCTTTTATTTTATTTTTTATATTATATTTTTAAATTAAAGTTTATTTTATTATTTTTGAAGCATTTAAATAAAAGCTTGTTTTTAATAATGTTGTTTTACTATTAATTTCCGTATCTACTCGTGTTTATTATACGTTATAAAATATTGACTTGAAAAACTTCTCCTTCCTTCTTCCTTTTTGGAAATCGGTTAAACATTTAGGTCAGCTCTTAGTAATTATATTTAGAAATAGACTTTTCATTACATGTTTCTTTTTGTAATATGTATACATAAATATTGATTAATATATAATATAAATAGCAGAATACGCGGCTTCGCTCGCGCTAAAACTACAAAAAATCTCTGAAAAGGTAGTTTCATACAAACTTTTATCCTCTATTTTACCCCCTTATAGGATGAATTTCGAAAAATGCTAAAACACTAATTTATTAAATTTTATTGAAGAGCATCAATACCAAGTTTCAAGTAATTCTGATCATAAATATTTTTTGGATTGCATTATAAAGTGTCTTCCGTGGGAATTATATAATACTAGCATTGCCCGCGGCTCCGCCCGCGTTCAGATGACCAAAAACTAAATTCTTAGGTGTTACATATTAGTATACTCTTACATTGCAGTTTTTGTATTTTTCCTCAGAAATAAGATATTTTCCCGCGGTAAAAAGTATCCTAGGATCGCGCGCTACATCGCCCGGTTTATATAGCTTGAGCAGGCGGTCGAGCGATGCGGGGCAGAGGGGATGGACTCGCCGTAGGCATCTCAATGCTCGCCAAGCATTAAAAATGTTTCGCTACTAATTACTTCTAACAACGATATCTCAAAAACTATTCATCTGATTGATTTAGTGTAAAGAGCAATTTTAATCTGCATTAAATGACTAAGCTAACTAAAATATTCATTTGGATAAGGATTAATACCGAACTAAAGAAAATAACTTTGAAAATAACGTAATGTTTTTAATTAAAAATGTTAACATAAAAGTGGTTATTGTAAGTCAACCGTAAGAGATAGAGATATGCTATCGCGGACTTTTTTGTAGCATTTTTATAGATTTTGAATTCTCTAGTACATTACTTAACTGTATCTTTGCTAGTTTACGCGGCGTTCGCGTGGAAAGTTCCCATTTGGCGAGATTTTTTGCGACCTCTTCAACATTTGTCGCCGTATTTCAGCTAATTTACATAAAAGCATAATAAATTATATACCTAAACCTTCCTCAAGAATTACTCTTTCTATTGTTGAAAACCGTATAAAAATCCGTTCAGTAGTTTTCGAGTTTATCGCGTTCAGACAGACAGGAGGACAGACAGGAGGACAGAAAGACGCGGCCGGGGGACTTATTTTTATAATAAGTATAGATCCCGTGGTAAAAAGTAGCCTATGTCACTCTCCAGCCTTTTAACTATCTCCACCCAAAAAATTACGCCAATCCGTCGATCACGAAAGAAGGACAAATAAACAAACAAACAAACAAACAAACAAACAAACAAACAAACAAACAAACACACTTTCACATTTATAATACGATCCGTTTCGACGTGAAAGAAGGACAAACAAACAAACAAACACACTTTCACATTTATAATATTAGTATGGACATTTTGTCATGTAGCGAGACTCGCAGGTAGTATGAACATTGTCAGTATACGAGAGTGTTATTCTATGTAGGATGGATATACGTGATCTTGTTTCCACCTTTTTAGTATGCTTCTTATGCGATCAGGTTTTTGTTTTTTCAAATGTAATTAACCATTTAACATGTATTTCTACAAATTCATTTTATATAGTAAAGTACCGAAAGATATGCGTAATAAAATACAATAAGTTTTTAAAGTAAAATCAAGTGGCAAGTATTAGAAAAATAGTAAGACTCAAAAGTTTTTTAACTATTATTATAATATGTGATGATCATGATGATAATTGCATAATATCGTACCAGTATGTAGTAACCCGCATGTATTTTTTTTTAATAACAAACTGTTCTAAATAAATACTTCATGTGAAACTATTGTTACTAGTGATCGATCGATGGTCGAAAATCGACCACAGTTCATTAACTTTGAACGTTAATGAGGTTCTTTTATCAAAATTACATTCTTAGCTTGTAAAACTCCGCAATAATATAAACATATATAAAATAGCTTATAAAGTGCAAGTTTTTTTTCAAATTCGGACCGTATTTCCAAAGGCAGCATGCATACTGACAAAAAAACTCTTCAGCTTTATATATGTACCTAATACCTATTAATATAAAATTAACGAAAGTATAGACTATCTTACATCACGCTATAGATTTTATAAGCGGAGTCATAACTATAAGCAAATGCAAATAGTTAAATTTTAGCTTTCTGCAGTCTTTCCCCATATAAACCTTAACTACGCCAAAGCTCATATACCTCCGTACGTGCTATATGCTTGAAAAGAGGTACAAAGTTTTCTCTTCACGTATTAAAGTATAGATTGTGTGTTGAGGCCTTTTTAACGTCCCACTGCTGGACATGGGTCTCCCTTCAATACTAGGGAGATCAGTCCATAGTCCACCACGCCGATGATGCGGGTTTGCGGACATCATATGTCTATCGAAAACTTGCTAGGTTCTCTCAAACATGCAAGTTTCCTCACGATATTTTCCTTCACCGTAAGACAAGTGGTAATCATGTTAGAAATGATTCGCACATGAAAATATTATCAGAGGTGCGAGACCCGGGATTTGAACCCTACCACTGCCTACAACTATACTATGTGATAATGATTCGTATTGATTGTTAGCGGTACTCTTATGTAATTTTTTTGACAACGAGTGTGTCATATTACTTAATGTACATATTTATAAAAGCTGGAGGAAGTACAATATGTGAAATCAAGATTTTTGGTGATACAATTGCTCGTAAGCTTCTAAGCATTCTTTATAATAATTTTAAAGTCAAATTTTCTGAACTTGTTGCAGGAATTTCCACGATGTCCTCTTGAAAAACGATCATATATGAAATAAATTGCTCAGAAAGAAGTTACAATGGCCTTTGAAGAGCATAGTACTTCGAATATAACACAGACATTATCAAATTTGTTCGAAGAAGTGTTACTAGCGACCGACGAATCTAGTGAAAACAAGAGTGTTGATGTGTCGAAATTTTTAACCGTTTTAAAGGAGAAATCGACTAAGAATAATCATGATGCGATAGATTTTGGAACGTTGGTCAAGTTGGTAGATGGCTGGCGATCTAAGCTGAATTTGACTAAGCCTACGGAAGCGACGTGCAACTATTGTGATGGGGACATCCGAGATGTAATACTGGCGTACAACAGCATACATGGATATGTCAGCTTGATAGTAAGTTATTAATAACTAGCGACTCAACCTCGCTTCGCTCGGGTTCGTCCCTACCTTGCTTCCCATACAAACTTTCATCCCCATTTTCACACCCTTAAGAGATAATTTCCGGGATAATAAGTATCCTATGTCCTTCCCAAGGTCTCAAACTATCTTCTTACCAAATTTCATCTAAATCGGTTAAGTAGATCCAGAGATTACCCCCTACAACATCACAAATTCACAATATCACAAACTTTACCTCTTTATAATATTAGTATAGATGTATAAAATATTGTAATAAAATGTTAAAATTATGAATTATTTTGGGGAAGATACAGATTGTGACTGTGTATTGGTCTTTTTTGGTGATGGTAATTAATATTCGAACAAACATTTGTCGTCCAAATACAAATATGAGTTATATGTATGGAGTTTATTAAGCATATTTTTTTACATAATTTCATTATACCATTTTATAGCTGTTTACAAAAGATACTTATCCTTATTACTAATATAGTGTATATAAATTTTGAGTAAAACAGACTTGATCTGGGTTAAAAATATAAAGGTTTCGTTTTTCATATTTCGCAACGGAAATTTGCAAAAAAGTTTCATAATACGAATGTAGATAAAAAACACGTGGAGTCTTATTTATTTTAAAATTCACGGTACACGTTATTTTACACGGCATTAAATTTATGAGTATCTCGTAAAAGCAACGAGAAAGCTTACAGCGTGAAAATTATGGCTATTACATTTTTCAGTCATGTTTTACAACTCCGTTTAATTTACTCGACAGTTATTGGAATATCAAACAGTAACAAAGCATAATGCTCACATCAAATAATGCTAGAATTCGTTTAAAAAATATAGGTATGCTTAAAAGTTTAGGTACACCACTATTTAATAAAAATAACAGTTTGTACAAACAACGAAAAGCCGGTAAAGAAAAAAGAAAAAATGATTAGGTTGAAAAAATTTGTTAAACAATATATTCGATCTATATATATATATATATATATATATATATATATATATATATATATATATATATATAT
This sequence comes from Brenthis daphne, assembly GCA_947093115.1. Classification (NCBI taxonomy): domain Eukaryota; kingdom Metazoa; phylum Arthropoda; class Insecta; order Lepidoptera; family Nymphalidae; genus Brenthis; species Brenthis daphne. The sequence goes on along the minus strand of OX352471.1, from coordinate 30,911,659 downwards.
ATGTATGTATGTATATATATATTATATATGTATGTATATATATATATTTTATACGATAAAATGTTTAATTCGTTTCAATGTTACCTTGACTTGAGAAGCATTTGCTGCATTTTTATACTCGTATTATTTTCTAATTGAAAAATATTTTATTTATTATACTTATGTGTTAGTTCTAAAGAAAATACTTAAGCTTTAGTTAAGTAGTTTTTTTACACTGAATGTGGGTCATATTGTGTACGAAATTAATGGAAAAATAAGTGAATAGACAAGTGTGTGGCAAAGTGGAAAAAACTACAAATAAATATAATGAATGAATGAATTACTAATCAAAAAGAGACAAAGAAATATACAATATAATATAGAAGAAGGTACAAGAGGCGGCCTTATCGCTAAAAGAACGATTTCTTCCAGACAAACTTCAGGTGTAGGAAATAGTACTAAGATAGAAGAGGCGCGAATAACAAATAAAGAGACAATAGAAAGATTATATATGCATACATATACGTATCATACAAATATATAATATAATAAACAAAATAAATACAAGTAAAATATAATTAACCAATACCTAAATACTATAGCTACATAAACAAATACTATACCTATATTATGCATATATAAATATAAAATATAATCCACAGATATTGTCATTAAGCCATGAAAGCGCTTATTTAGCTCGTCGGCCCACAATTTATTGCTAATGAATTGTGAACACAATCACCAATTAGGATGTTAATGTTTACCACTCGATTGTGGTCTGATATCCGATTTTCCAATGATGATTTCCGTGTGATTTTTATATTCAATTGTGAGGTAATTTACATACTAATGATTTGATAAAAAAATATTCAAGCCCTTATTCACGTAAGGGTTTTGCTTGAAGCTGTCTTCAATGCAATAGGTAACAGGCAATAGCCCACCAAGCTTGCCAATTGCTGTGATCCCTCTGACATGCAACTTTTCTCTGACAAGACAAATGGTAATTATGTTGAAAATGAATTAAAATATTAAAAAAATACTGGTTATTATGGTATGGTATATAAATATGGTAAAAAAGACAGCCCTTTCCTTAGAATTGAGGTAGACGGAAGACATACATTTATTTTTATAAATATGCATACATATTTTATCCACAAAATACATTTTAACAAATATCTTAACGCTCTGTTTTCATACAAATGATCGATAGTACGTTAATTTTTTTTTGTTTTTATAGCTTAATGTCCTTGACATCATTATCACTAAGGAATATTCATTGTAAACGAAGATATTTTTAATTTTAAATTCTTTTTTTTTCTTTAATTGTTTAATGGCTGACGAGTCTCCCAATATAAATCTAAGAAAACTTTGTTTGTATATTTTATTAGATGCTCATTTTATTTTTATTTCTGTCATTAGTACAAAATATTACCTATGTTAAGTATATAAAATTGATCAATATACCAATAAATTTCACATCAGTGGGTCTATTTATTAAAAAAAACATATAAAAATGTAGAGAGGTTATGTTTGTACATTAAACACTTTTCAAACATTTAGATATAGGCTAATTAATTTTCCAATACGTCACCTATCACACGTTGGTGGTATTATGTTGGAAAGAAATACCGTCAATGTACAATAATAGATGGCACTTGAGTCTGAATTTTATTATTATTTTTATTAGTTTTTTTTGTTATTAGTACATTATACTATAATACATGAGTAATTTACTTATTCTTTGTAGTATACAAACAAACAGACTGACATTTAAAAAAATACCAGCGGTGATATACGAGTATATAAAGCTTATTGTAATGGCGATTATAAAGCTTGTTTCAAATTTATCCCACGGAACTGTGCATTTTTCCGGTATAAAAAGTAGTCTATGTGTTATTCTGATGTATGAGATACATTATTGTAAAGTTTCATTAAAATCAATTGAGTAGTTTTTGCGTGAAAGACTAACAAACATCCATATATCTATACATCCAGACATTCATACATCCTCACAGACGTTCGCATTTATAATATCTATGTATACTATAATAAAACAGTAGAGGTCGAATGTCTGTACATAGAAAAAAAATGCTAAAAACCGAGTCAGGGGGGTGTAAGAAGACAAATAGAACAAATCCAGATTTTTTCAAATTTTTTGTTTCTCTGTCTGTTTGTTTGTTTGTCCGTTTTTACGGGCTTATCTCCGAATCTATTGGACCGATTTAAATGAAATGTTGCATGGTGGTACCTTATATCCCCGGGCAACATCTTAGATACTTTTTATCCCGGAAAATTAAAGAGTTCCCGTGGGATAGTTAAAAAACTATAATAGCTTATACAGCTAAGTACATAAAAACTACTGATTGGATTTCAATAAAACTGTACAATAATATAGTTCATACATGACAATAACAGATTGGCTATTTTTCATCCCGAAAAATTAAAGAGTTCCCGTGGGATACATAAAAACTATAGTATCTTATACAGCTTAGTAGACAAGTGTTTTCCTAGAGGCGAACCCGAGCGAAGCGAGGGTGAGCCGCTAGTTAGTAGGATATAATTAAACAATATAATGCACAAAAATGTCCTCTCTACGATTTTATTATAAACTAGCATTGCCCGCGGCTCCGCCCGCGTTCAGATGACCAAAAACTAAATTCTTAGGTGTTACATATTAGTATAATCTTACATTGCAGTTTTTGTATTTTTCCTCAGAAATAAGATATTTTCCCGCGGTAAAAAGTATCCTAGGATCGCGCGCTACATCGCCCGGTTTATATAGCTTGAGCAGGCGGTCGAGCGATGCGGGGCAGAGGGGATGGACTCGCCGTAGGCATCTCAATGCTCGCCAAGCATTAAAAATGTTTCGCTACTAATTACTTCTAACAACGATATCTCAAAAACTATTCATCTGATTGATTTAGTGTAAAGAGCAATTTTAATCTGCATTAAATGACTAAGCTAACTAAAATATTCATTTGGATAAGGATTAATACCGAACTAAAGAAAATAACTTTGAAAATAACGTAATGTTTTTAATTAAAAATGTTAACATAAAAGTGGTTATTGTAAGTCAACCGTAAGAGATAGAGATATGCTATCGCGGACTTTTTTGTAGCATTTTTATAGATTTTGAATTCTCTAGTACATTACTTAACTGTATCTTTGCTAGTTTACGCGGCGTTCGCGTGGAAAGTTCCCATTTGGCGAGATTTTTTGCGACCTCTTCAACATTTGTCGCCGTATTTCAGCTAATTTACATAAAAGCATAATAAATTATATACCTAAACCTTCCTCAAGAATTACTCTTTCTATTGTTGAAAACCGTATAAAAATCCGTTCAGTAGTTTTCGAGTTTATCGCGTTCAGACAGACAGGAGGACAGACAGGAGGACAGAAAGACGCGGCCGGGGGACTTATTTTTATAATAAGTATAGATCTAGAATTACACACACTATTTTACACTTTCCCTCGAGATTAATTGAAGTTTCAAATTATATTAGAATAGTTAATTTCATTTTAGTATACTACGATAATAACAATAACTCAACTGATGTCTAGTTAAGGTATTTATAACCATTAGCCGTTCAGGTCGATAATGGGAACTATAGCAACTATCCAAATATTAGCATTAATTACGGATATTTATAAAAGCCTGCGAAGAGTGTACCTTAGTTTATGCGGCTATTATTTATAATCTATACATTTAATATAACTAGCATTGCCCGCGGCTCCGCCCGCGTTCAGATGACCAAAAACCAAATTCTTAGGTTTTACATATTAGTATACTCATACATTGCAGTTTATGTATTTTTTCTCAGACATGAGATATTTTGCCGCGGTAATAAGTATCCTATATGTTGACCCGGATAACCAGCTATCATCATACTAAATCTCATCAAAATCTGTCCAGTGGTTTTTTCGTGATGCGGTAACAGACAGAAAGATAGACAGACTCTAATTCTAAAAACTATATATTCGGATTCTGTATCGATAATAATGTCTATTTCAATAAGATTTTCCAAAAAATATTTAATGTACAGATTCGACTTAGTTACAATTTTATTATATGTATATATTAAATTAAATCAATTATATTGTTACGTTTTGCGTACTGAATATTATAGATCCCATAACAACCGTTGTTGAAATTTTTGTCCGTATATCTATATGTCTGTATATTTGTGTGCATTTCACACAAAAAATAGTTAACAGATTTTCGCTAAATTGTGTGTAGTCATAAATTATTACTCGGGTCTATTGACCCTTTAGGATACCTTTTACAATAGAAAATCTCTCATTCCCTCGGGAAATCATAATAACTGTCTCAGTTGAGTTGTTCTTCACACAATAACTTCAATAATTATTTATACCAAAAGTATAAGTAGTTAAAAATGAACATATTTAGCGATTTAGTGCTGTTAAATCTCTCATTTTTATAGGAAAGTGCAATACATATTTAGTTCAGAGTCCAAGTCGCTCATCTATATATTATGCCTAGTATAAAACAAAATTGCTGTCTGTCTCTCTGTTTCTAAGCTTACTTCTTCTAAATCACGCAACGGATTTTTATACGATATAGACTAATAAGAAAAAGTGATAAACGAGGAAGATTTGTGTATATAATAATTCAGAGTGTCTGACATTGGCGAAATTTTATATGTTCATCTGGCACGTTTTAAAGTCATTAAAAGTAATATTGAATTAAATTGAATTATTACGTATTTAGTACTTAGACATTTTCGTAAGAAAGAGTTCGTTGTCGTCTCATCCCAAACACGTCCACTGCTGGACATAAGCCTCCCCCAAAGATTTCCACGACAACCGTTCTTACGCCATCCACATCCAGTGGACTCCAGAGACATTGACCAAGTCGTCGGTCCACCTTGTGGGAGGCCTACCCCTTCGACCAATGCCTCCCCAACTACCTTCCGTTCTACGAGCGATGTGCGCCGCCCACTGCCACAACAAGAAAGAGTTATATAAAAAATAATTGAAAACAAAGTAGTAGTTTGTTATATAAAAATATTGCCAAAATTATTAAATACATATACCTACAAATTGATTTACGTATAATGAACGTAGAATCTAATTTATTATCTCCGCTTTAGAAGGAGCGTTGACTTGAATTATTATTCAGTTTCATAGAAAATATGAAACAATATAAATATAACATATTTTATGCTGCTCTTTACAAAAATATAAGTATATCAAAATAATGTTCGCTATATGTTTATAATAAGACATTTGCTTCCGCTAGGATAATAATTTATATGTATACCTACTTGAAAAATATTACATATTGTAATTTTGCTTAGAGCACACTAACCAAAACAGTATTAAAGCTGACTTAAGTAGTATGCTTAATAGTTGAAAATTCAGCTTTACGATGATAATGGCAAACCGATCTATAGACATAATATTGTGTACTAGCCACTCACCCCCACTTCGATCGTGTTCGTCTCTAGGTACGTTTTAACGGTTAGTATAGAATAGATAGACTGTACAATATTATATGATATAATATATAGCCTATAGTCTTCTTCAATAAACGGGCTATAACGGGCACAGAATTTTTCAAATCAGATTAGCAGTTCCTGAGATTAGCGCGATGAAACAAACAAACTCTGTCTCTTTATAATATTACACTAGCGACTCACCCTCGATTCGCTCGATTTCGTCGCTAGGTTAATACCCCATACAAACTTTCATCCCCATTTTCATCCTCTTGAGGGATGATTTCCAGGATAAAAATTATCCTATGTCCTTCCCAGGCTCTCAAACTATCTTCTTATCAAATTTCATCTAAATTAGTTAAGTAGATCCAGAGATTATAACGTCACAAACTCATAAAACCACAAACTCACAAACTTTACCTCTTTATAATATTAGTATTGATAATATGATCATCCCATCATCCTCAGTAATGTTAGTAGCGCAAAAGATTTTTTTTAAATCGGGCGAGTAGTTTCTGAAGATGGATTCCGAAATAAGCATATTTGTACCGGTATTCATTTGATGCCTCTTAGAGAACCTCTACAATCTAATTAATCTAATTATATCTAGTCTACATATAATACGAGTATATAAATCCATAAGTACGCCACTTTCGACGTGTTCATTTCTACAATCTATGTTGCTGATAATAACAGTTATTTCAACACTTAGATATGCGATTTTATACGAGTAATATTTAGCCATCCTCATTGTAATTTGGTAAAATTACAGCCTTCTATCTACGTTGTCACTCTATTTTTCTACTATTTACCCCGCAGTGTAGCGTGACACTATACATTATTGTTACTCACTCATAATATTCTAGTAACATTTTCATATAAAATTGTTATATAAAAAAATGAAAAGTTTTCAAAAGTATCTGTTTGTTCTTATTAAAACCCACATTTCTTGAGAACTGTTATATGTATGTTTTTATTACAATTATTAAAAACTTGCTTTCATATAAATTTTAATCAGATTCCATGTTATACAGGTATGTCTGTTCGGCAGCTTGGCAAATGCTTTGAACGTAGCGGTGTTAACTCGACGAGACCTGGCAGCAGCACCCATCAACCGCTTATTGAAATGGCTGGCGGTAGCTGATGTATTTGTGATGATGGAGTACGTGCCATTCGCTATTTATAGATATCTGGTAAGTATAGCTAATAAAAGAATATCCTAGATATTCTGTTGGTTCGCCAGCACACCAATTTTTTGGTCATGGGTTCAATTCCTGTCGACTACTTCTGTTTTTCGTGTAGGCTTATTACTGTAGGCTTAGTATACTTTATATTTATTTTATATCCTTGAATATAGGATAGTATCTTCCTTTGTTGTATTACATTGAACTAAAAATAATGAGATATACTATCAAATTACGTACTAATACGCATTTATATGCGTAATGTTACTCCTTGACGATGAAACGTTGGGCGGATTTGATGAAATTTATACTATGACCTGGAGTGCCGATATAATTAGCATATGGTTAATTTTATTAACAATAGTTAGAATAAAATACAAAATAATACGCATACACTGGCGATTTCTTATTTGGAATCGGATTGGATGGCATTGCTTACTAGGTCAAAGGCTTTCAGCGTATTCGACGTAATATATTGTTAATGCTAAAAAATGTTCAATGGCTTGTCCTTCTTTAAGTAGCAATAAATAAAGATGTTGGGACATTGACACACAGCACCATCTAGTTCCACGGTAAGCTACGAGGCTTGTGTTATGGATACCAGATAGTTGATACACTACACACATATTACTTTAAATACATACATATTATAATTATATAAACACCCATGACGGGAGTACAAACATTCGTGCTCATCACAGAAATTAATGTCCCCAGCGGGTCTCGACTCCGCGACCGTTGGCACAGCAAGTAGGGTCACTACAAACTGAGTCAAACGTGCCGTCATATCGTGTCAGCAATGAAACCATGTGATTTTTTCTATACATAACACAAACTTGTAAAGTGTTATTTTTGTTGTGCACTTGGGTTTTTAGTTATTTTGGAATTAAAAAATAGCGCTATTTTGTATAGCGCATCGAGATTCATTTTTTGAAGATATGTAGATTTCTGATTTTTTAACAAAGTTTAAGAAAAATATCATTTAAAAAATATAATATTTAGTTATAATAAATATATGACCCAAATGTGTGACTTTTTATTCATTGTCTGTAAAGTGGTCCCTGTGAAATATAAGTAACTAACATAGGGACGCAAGTGAATATAATGAGAGCAGATCACTAGTTTAAAATAACAAAGGATTTCTCCAGCAAAACGCAAAGATAAGAATTGTAATAATATAAGCCCATTTTTAATTAAAACACAGCTTAACCATACATTATTATATTAATTTGAACTAGCATTGCCCGCGGCTCCGCCCGCGTTCAGATAACCAAAAACCAAATTTTTAGGTTTTACATATTAGTATACTCTTAAAACGCAGTTTTTGTATTTTTTCTCAGAAATGAGATATTTTCCCGCGATAAAAAGTATCCTATATGTTGACCCGGATAACCAGCTATCACCATACCAAATTTCATTAAAATCTCTCCAGTGGTTATTCTGTGATGCGGTAACAGACAGGCAGACAGACAAAAATTCTAAAAACTATAGATTCGGCCTCTGTATCGATCATAATGCTTATTTCAATAAGATTTTCCAAAAAATATATAATGTACAGATTCGGCTTAGTTACAATTTTCTTATATGTATAGATTATACATGTTTCATGCTGCTATTTATTTTAGTTCGACATTTTATTAGTCTAACCTTTTTGTTCCCAAACTTGAATATTATTTGCTGAATTTTGTTCGTTTGAAATTCTCTGTAAGTTTAATACTTTTCAATGCTAAAAGTTATATAAAGCATGTTCCGTTTGGAATTCTAGTAACAGCTTCACATCAATATTGAAAATATTAAATAGAACTCTTTAAGGTCAAAGCTTCATAGAGCTTTATCAGCAGTGTACCGTGTACCTACTTTAAAATTATTTTTCTAATCAAAACCTCTTATTGACTTTATTATACCCACTTATTTTGTCTACATCTAGCTACAAAGTTTTCACATAAGATCCAGACAGATATCTGTGCATATTATTGACATAAAAGAATTTCCATTAAGATCAATCGTTTATTTTTCTTTTACAATGTCAGATCAAAGTACTGAAATGTAATAATTTTTAAGGCTTAGACATTATTAACTTAGCAATAAAATTATTTTAAATTTTTTAACTTGTTTACAAAAAGAAGTGTAGACGGATTTTGTAAAACACATTTGTGTCGGACTAGTTAACAGTACCAAAGTATAACAAAGTTCAAATAAACATAAGTGTGACAGTCGGGATTGCATTATTCGCACGATTGTATTAGACGCCTTCGTCAGATCACTGTATGGATTATGATGGTATTATAGGACTAACGGTATCAAAATCTATGACAAAATCACTTTAAATATTCTCTATGGGGAGGAAACCTTTCTTTAAATTTATTATATACGACCACTCTTGAAATATAACCTATTTTCGCAATTGTTAATAATTAATATTAAAATAGTTGTCCAAAAAATTATCGCCCAAAACCTTGACCAAAACCCCCTCCTTGCCCAAAACCACCTTGTCCAAATCCGCCGCCTTGACCAAATCCTCCTTGTCCAAATCCGCCACCTTGACCAAATCCTCCTTGTCCAAATCCGCCACCTTGACCTCCTTGGCTAAACCTATTATTTTGTCCAAGCCCACCTCCTGATCCAAAACCTTGTCTACCAAATCCGTTTTGTCCGTATCCTGATTGTCCATATCCTCCTTGCCCATATCCTCCTTGACCAAAACCACCTTGCCCAAAACCACCGCCCAATCCGCCACGCCCACTCCCAAATTGTGCCATAGTGGTCACAAATAGAGTGAGAATGGTCACTACAATTAATACCTGGAAACCAAAATAATTAAAGTCTTATGATTTTATAAATTATTCTTTGTCAAATAATTTCTTAACATGCTCTGTGTTTTTTTTCTGCAGAGAACAATGATGTAGTTTATTTATAGGTAGATCTCATAAACATTGGGTTGTAATTTATCAAGATTTCTAATAATAATTATGATTAACAAATCTTAAGCCTACTCTGGAGTGCAATAAACTATATTTTTTTAGAAAATCTTATTTAAATAGAGGCCGAATCTATAGTTTTTAGAATTTATATCTGTCTACCTGTCTGTCTGTCTGTGACCGCATCACGAGAAAACCACTGGACAGATTTTAATGAAATTTGGTATGATAGTAGCTGGTTATCCGGGTTAACATATAGGATACTTTTTACTACGGGAAAATATCTTATCTCGAAAAATATATATGTTAAAACGAATATAAATGTTAAAACGTAACTAGGAACGAACCCGAGCGGTGCGAAGGTGGGTCGCTATAGTATATATTCGTATATCTGATGAAAGCACATTCTTTATCAAGCGTTTCTTCGTCTATGTTCTTTTTAATTATATTTTTTTACATAATACGTGATAACATAATAAATAACTTTATAAATCACATTACTAAAGTTACTGCACAGTTACTTTTCAGTTATAATATTTTATAAGTTTATAATTAAATTATTTACATATGAAAAATGTCTAACACTTCAAAATTTTATATATTTTAAATTTGACATATATATATAATATTATTAAGACTTACTTTGAGAGCCATCGTATTAAAGTCACTCGCAGTCACAAACTAACATCCAATGTTAAAAGAACAAGTTTAAATATAGGCTCTATGTAATTTGGGAATTCTACCATATTTAGTTTACATGTATACGTGGAAATTAAATTAGCTAGAATGTGCGAAATTCAAGCCAAACATTACGTTACCGACTATTTTATGACTCGACACCATATTCTCAATAATAAATATTTTTGTTTTTTTTTAATCTGTTATTTTTTTATAATTTTTATTTCTTTCCTTTAATATATATATATATATATATATATATATGTGTGTCAGCATAGTTTATCCATCTGTATTGCATAAATAATGAAAATCCGAAATTATTTTTTTTTAAGAACTCAATTTCTTTTTTAAGACTCTTTTTAATTTTATTTTTGATAAATAAACGTATAAAATCAAAAATTTGATAAGTATAATTGCTTTCGTAATATTTTAGAGGTATATTTATCTCTATGATAAATGGTTAGATTTATCTGTTGGTTTGTTCTTTTATTACAGCAACGTGATGTGTGACGTGTTCGTTATCTGTATTATAAACAGTAATTATAGATGATGATGAGAGTGATTTATTTTTTATTCTAGAATATCAAGTACAAGTGAACCCCGTGGAACATAAATAAATGACAAGAAGATATACAAGTATATATATATATATATATATATATATATATATATATATATATATATATATATATATATGCTTACATATGTGTTCGTTATCACAATAATGTTATGCAATGTTAAAATGAGCTTTCTAGCAATCACTTATTAATTTAATAACTTGAATCACGCTTGATTTCTAACCATATATTTATATATCATAAAATGTACTCTTTTCGGAAGTAAGTTAAATTACTATAAAATACTTAACTTAGATCTTTGAAGTATAAAAATTTCGAAAACTGTATTAAATGACTTTAATGGTTATGTCCTAGAATTATAATATGTCGATCTCATATATTTTTTACAAGCTTTTATTTAACTTGCAATGTGTGTATGTATGTTTGTTCGTGTCAAATCTTGGAACGGAATTTTAAAGTTATTCTAAAAAAAACTTTCAGTTCAATCGGTTATTGAACTGAAATGTTGCATACCCGTTTAGTTTGGATAACAATGCATATTTAGCTAAGGGACGTCTACGTGACTAAATCCAATATAACGAACACCCAAAGAAGGCGGAATATGTTTATATTTATATAATCCCATAATATGGATACCAAATGAAAGGATTTGCTGAGAAGAATACGAATAAATAACTAAAAATAAACTTTAAATTAAATCAAATCCTATAATTTATTACACTACGCAATTTATATGATATAAAAGTATGTTTTAAAAATGTTTTTTAATATGAATTTATTTCAGATTTATATTATTCAACGATGAAAGATTGTAGAATGACATCTGTCTGAGCCTCTAGTATACTTATTAAAGGGATAGAGTTAAGAGTTAAAGTAAAGATTTTAATATTTTTAGTTAAATATAGTTTTTAATATTATTTAATATATATTATCGCTAATGTTCGTTATGAGGTTAGTGAACAAACAAGGTACGGTATCACGTTCCCATATCTAAAAATAATCAAGATAAACGGTTAAGTGCATGTAAGATTAAGCTTTTGATAATACTGTTTATAACAAAAGATTGCTTCACTATTATACAGGGTCATTTTTAATTGACTGAAAACCTTTTGGGAATATACTATTTACATCATAACAACAACATCTGTAACAATAAAAAATAATATTAATTAAATTTTTATTTTCATACAAAAATAAAAATATTTTTTTGCACCTTCTAAACTTTAAATTTCTAGCATCTGGCCAAGTCTAAATGAGGAAGCGCGGCTTCCTACATCCCTCCACTCCTCCCCCTTCACCAGACAGGCACTTTCTATTGCTAATGCTAGACTATTACCGTTTAGAATGTGCAATAAAAATATTTTTATTTTTGTTAAATTTAAGATATATTATTTTTTTTTCTTACAGATGTTGTTGTTATGTTGTAAATAGTGTGTTCCCAAAAGGTTTTCAGTAAATTAAAAATGACCTTGTATATTTTAAACTAGCGACTCACCCTCGCTCCGCTCGGGTTCGTCCCTGCTTAAGTTTTCACGTTTAGTATAGATTTCTCAGAGATAAGATATTTTCCCGCAGTAAAAATTATTCATCTTATCTTATATGTTGACCCGGATAACCAGCTAACATCATACCAAATTTCATCAAAATCCTGGAGGTTTTCCGTGATGCGGTCACAGACAGACAAAAATCCTAAAAACTATAGATTCGGCCTCCGTATCGATAATAATGTCTATTTCAATAAGGCTTTCCAAAAATATTTAATGTACAGATTCGAATTAGTTACAATTTTATTATATGTATAAACTAATGATCCCACCCTGGCTTCATTTAGGTTAGTCTCTAAGTAAACAATTGCTTGAAACTTGTATTTCGCGGATGGCTTTATTTACAGGGATAAAAGCACTTTCTTTATCCAGGATAGGACCTATAATAAATGTATTAATTTTCATTTAAATTTATCCGAACTCAAATAAGTATATATTTCTTTACACTATATTTATTTAAGAAAGGGTGGGGTCTCCTAATACAGGCAAATTATTTGCTTAAAAGGGGACCTCGACCACAAAATTTGTCAAAAGTACAATCTCTTTATGCAAATAAAATATTATTATTATTACTTGTAAGTTGTAACATTAATAAGAATTAAATATTTTAATCTTATTTATCAATTTTACTGCTACAGATTTTACCGGGTCAACGTGAAATGCCATATAAGTGGGCTGCATACCTCCTCTTCCATATGCATTTCGCACAGATATTTCACACCGCGTCGATTTGCCTCACACTCTCGCTTGCCGTATGGAGATATGTCGCAATAAAGTGAGTACCTACCACATACACACCATTATTTAAAAGCTTAATCTCATTTAAATATATACAAAGAATGTATATGTTACAGTAGTTACAAATAATAGTACTAAATTAGTATTAACTGCAGGCCTTGGTCAATAGCAGTTTTGACTGGCATATCGGTCAATACTTTTAAAATTATGGCACTCGCCGGCCGCTACCGCGGCGGTAACACTTTGCACGCTCGGCTCGTGCGTTGTGGTCACATTTCTAACCCAGCCTAATCTAGAAAGAAAAGGTTCTTTCGAGTAAACTTCATTCTACTTACCTTCTTAACTTTAAAGAGTGTTGACCGATATTCCAGTCAAAACTGCTATTGACTAAGGTCTGTAGTCAAAACTACTTTTGATCAACCTCTTTAGTCAAAAGTATTTTTGACTAAAAATAGTTTTGACAGTAACATAAATACTATGCAAATGTTAATATATGTATTTTTCGTTTTCACGCGTTTTGTCAGACTAGATTTCTATCTAAGCTAGAAATCTACTGTATAGTTACGTATTTAGGAAAATTCTATGTATTTGTGAATTTTAAGTTCTTTTTTTTAAACTGTTAATGTTTCCTAACAGGACAATATTTATGGGATCAATTTAAATCAGCTTAAGTGACGAAATGATGCAACACTGTTGCAACGGGCTCGTTTTTGTTAAAGCTGAAGAATCAAATTATAATAAACAAAGAATTATGTAATTTAACAAAAAATAATTAATTAAATATTATATAATAATTTTGCTCTTCAAATAATACCCGATATCGTTCTTTATCTATGCATGGTTAGGAAAAAGTGAATAAAAATATTTGAGCTGTGTGAGTAACGAATCTGTAATGTAATATTTTAAATGCAAACAGCGTTCAGGATCGTACTCGAGCAAAGTAAGGGTGGATCACTAGTTTACTATAAAAACAGCACATCTAAAAAAATATCCAGCAATTATTATTTTAAATTTCGTTTTCAGTACTAATATCACTCGCACTGTTATATACTGTTTACTTACTGCCTCTATTTCAGTCTACACGTCAGAAACGTGGTATAAACATCGAATTCCTTATAGCATTGAAAATATACCTACGTTGTACATTCACAGAATCATAGGATCGTAAAATTCTCTATGCAAAATATAAGAAAACAAAGCTTTAATTCAAAAGCTGGCAAAAAAAGTTTTTAACGGCCAAAGTTTATTTTTAACTTGGTAAATGAAAACATTAATTTTAATTTTAATTCGGATATTAATTAAAAGTTTTAAATCTTTTAAGGTTCAGGCCGATGCTTTCTTTTTTTTTAATTTAAAGTTATATATAATAGAATCAAACCAAAAACAGCAATCGGACAGCAAAGTATAATATTATGCAAAGTAATAACAAGCCACATGAATGTATATACCCCGTGTTCAATATCAAATGCATTATTAGCATTCCGTGTATGCATTTGAGCTTTCTCTAACCAGTATAATTGCCCTCAGGTATTCGGACAGAAGCCACGTTCTCTGTACAGAGAAGCGATGCAGCACCGCTATTCTGAGCAGTTTCATTTTACCGCCTATCCTTTGTATTCCAACGTTTATGGTAAGTCGTATGAAATTTAACGACTACAACTAACCGTTTTAACTTAAATCTATATATATAATAAAATTGTAACTAAGTGGAATCTGTACATTAAATATTTTTTGGAAAATCTAATTGAAATAGACATTATTATCGATACAGAGTCCGAATCTATAGTTTTTAGAATTTTTGTCTGTCTGTCTCTCTGTCTGTCTGTTACCGCATCACGAGAAAACCACTGGACAGATTTTGATGAAATTTGGTATGATAATAGCTGGTTATCCGGGTCAACATATAGGATACTTTTTACCGCGGAAAAATATCTCATTTCTGAGAAAAAATACAAAAACTGCATTGTAAGAGTATACTAATATGTAAAACCTAAGAATTTGGTTTTTGGTCATCTGAATGCGGGCGGAGCCGCGGGCAATGCTAGTTATCACTAGATTTCTTTTATGAAGTAAAACTTTCCAAAGATTTCCGATAGATTACACGCAACATATTTTATAACCATTTAACCTTTTCTTATTGGACATTGGAGATTGAAACTACAATAGCATCGCGTATTTAGTGCCCATTCAATAGACCATAAAATTCCAAAGCCAAGGAAAAATTAAACTGATAATCAATCATCGGTTAAAGTTAATGAAATTTTTCTAACAGTATACTTGAAATGTTACGAAATCATATAAATAAGGTTGTAATTAAATTGTACAGTAATAAAAACCTTCACTTATCTATGTATAGAGTTTTGATATTCTATAGAATAAACATGTTTTGACAGGTCTTCGACATCCACACTGCTGTAGTTTTGGAACCAAATGGACCGATGATTTTGTATCACGTAGACTCCGATGAGGAGGGTCAATTATACCAGATCAATTTTTGGGTGCACGCTGTCGTCATCAAATTGCTACCTTGTTTCATACTGACGGTGATAAGTTTATGGCTTATACGGGAGGTGTACAGCGCGAATGAACACCAAAAAAAGATCAGAATTTACAACGCGTGCCCAACAAACGATACAATATTAAAGCGTCAATGTAAAGGAGATAAGAGAACAAATAGAACTACGAAGATGTTAGTCGCTGTGTTGTTGCTATTTCTGGTGACAGAGTTGCCTCAAGGAGTCTTGGGATTGTTGAGTGGAGCATTAGGTCGATGCTTTTTCAAACGCTGCTATGACTTATTTGGTGAACTAATGGATGCGCTTGCGCTGCTAAATGGGGCAATTAATTTTGTGCTTTACTGCGCGATGTCGCGACAGTTTCGGATGACATTTCGTCAAATGATGTGGCGAGCGCATATCCATCGCTGGCCACAGTCTTCACATTCGGACGGTTTAAATACGTATGTATCTATATGTCTTTTTTTGTAATATATCAACGTACTAAACGTTAGATTATTATTAGTTTATTTTAATTTAATAATAACTAGTAATAACATTTAATAATAACTTTTTAAAATAGCTGATCTTAAATTTATATTATATGTAGGTATATATATATATATATATATATATATATATATATATATATATATATATATATATATATATATAGTTTCCTTGGAGTGTAAATAAAACGAGAATTAAAAAAAACATTTTACTGCCACGAAATAAAAGCAGTAGGTACCTGCAATAATTTAAAATAAATACAATGTTGTATGTTTTACAAAATAGCTAAAAGTGGTAACTCAGTTGATGCTACTGAGATCTAAATCTCGAGCATCGTTAATTTTCATCATTTAATCAACTCTTTACAAATTATTTTTCTTTTTTTTTTGTTACAGAGCAAAAACATCGGTTCCTTGAAATAAGTGGAAACCAGAGCGGCAGGCGTTTGTTTTGCAACAATTTGTATAAAACTCGACATGCTAGTCATTGTTATAAATATAGTTTTAATAATATAATTAAAATTAATTTAATTACGAGAATATAGTAATTTGTTAGGATAATAATGTTTGTAATGTACCTTGGGGCTTGTTGTTATTAAAAATACACAATTTAATATATGTAATTGTATATTTGTTTTTAGTTATAGTTTGTAAAATAATATAAGTATTCAAAATACGTTTAAACTTTATACTGTCAGATGTACAAATTATTTTTTAATGTTATATTTTAATACAACTAACTTGGTCTTCTCTACTCTATGCCACATTGGCGAAATAAGCTGCGTCCTACTGTCAAGGCTAAAAGCCACATAACAAAAAATTAAATTTAGAAACTATCTAAAACATAGTTAATTTAGGTCTATCTGTTCATTTTAATGCTAAGTCTATCTAGAAAATAACTATAATAATATTATTTTTGTAAATAAAATAAAATACTTGAGCTTTTAAATATTTAATGCGACACTCCTTTGTATCGGAATTCATTTACTATTTGCGATATACATATGTGATACGAGTAGACCGTGTGGGATATAAACCCAGTCCGGCAATGCGCTACTTACTGTCTGGCCCTTGCCGGATAGTCCCGGATAAAAAGTAAAATGCTTCTATTTACCCGGGTACACCGGCTTCCTGTAAGAAGGTCAACCCAACACACACTTTGGGCTTCATATTATTAGTAGGGTAGAAAGGATGGAGTTAACTCTTCCTGTGTTTAATAGCTTTTAGACAAACATTAATAATTCGGAAATATTTGTTAATATAGAAGTGGTCTTAGAATCAATAAATTTAAGTAAATAATTTGTTATTGAAATTATTATATAAATATAAGGATTAGATTTTGAAAAGAATATGTAAAACAATAAATTTATGCGTTTTAATTTTCTTTTGTGTAATACAATAGCAATTACTATTTGCATTGATACTTTAAAAGTACATATTTAATTCATATTACACTAGAGTATACTTGTGTACATTTATCACTTATATGGAATACGTTGTGCTATGTGAATATCGTTAAATAAAAATAACTCATCCTTTGTACACATAGTCTCTGCTTTCTATTTTATATGTTTTCTTTGGTATATCTATACATATAATAAAATTGTAACTAAGCAGAATCTGTACATTAAATATTTTTTTGGAAAACCTCATTGAAATAGACATTATTATCGATACAGTGGCCGAATCTATAGTTTTTAGAATTTTTGTCTGTCTGTCTGTTACCGCATTACAGACAACCCACTGGAGGAATTTTGATGAAATTTGGTATGGTGATATCTGGTTATCCGGGTCAACATATAGGATACTTTTTACCGCGGGAAAATGTCTCATTTCAGAGAAAAAATAAAAAAAAACTGTAATGTAAGAGTATACTAATATGTAAAACCTAAGAATTTGGTTTTTGGTCATCTGAACGCGGACGGAGCCGCGGGCAATGCTAGTAAATAAATAAATGAATAAAATCATTTTAAAGTCTAACAGCGTACTTTTAACAAATAAATCTATGTATATTTCTAAGACTAAATTCTCAGTTATTAATAATTGTATGTATAGTAGCAGGAGAGTGAGCAAGGTCTTTATAGTAAAGTTAAATTTGTACGTACAAAGTTACGATCTATTACAAATGGTTAATGGTATATAGAATTATAAGTTAAAATTGGATCTTGAGTGGAGGTTCCATTAAACTACGCAACGTTAGTTCAACTTTGGCTGCCTAATGTTTTAATTGACATCATGAGAACCACATTTTAAATTTTAAATGTCTTAAAATATAATTATCGGTCGGGTTAAATAGATATAAATAGTTATTAGCCAGCGTTAGCCATATAAATTTAAAAAAAAAATTTCGTTGATTTTTCAATTTGTTCTTTCATAAGAATCTTCTCCTGACAATAACAAACACAATAAAAAAATAGTTAAATCGGTCCAGCCGTTCACGCGTGATGGCGTGACCAAGGGAAATAGGGATTCATTTTTATATATATATAGATTTAGTGAAAATATTTCAACAAATTGAAATAAATATAAAGATGTTAGGAATAAATGATCCTAAAAATCAAGTTGCATTGTTATTATATTACTAATAGAAATATTGACACAGTGCGGTAAACACGGTTATATGAAATTACATAATTTTACAGCTAATACAGACCGTAATGCTGGGCTTTATTTTGAACAAGCATCTTTCTACGATTTTGACGAATTTGTGTTATAAATCACAACTAAATCGCACCATGATTCTAAAACTTTTACCTTAATAATAACTAAGTAAAATTGAAAATGTTAAGTCATAAAGCAGTACAATTATTTTTTACTCTGAACATTGCCAAATAACGTAGAGAGGCGAGATTGGCAAACATTCTAAATAACTCGTCAAGAAAATTATTTTTCTCATATCAACACAACTAGCGGCTCACCCTCGCTTCGCTCGGGTTCGTCGCTAGGTACGTTTTAAATAGATATAAAAAGAAAAAATCTTTCTTTCTCACATTTTAATTATATGTTTTAATACTTACCTATTCCGGACTAAGAGAAATCCAAAAATTAAAATATCATAAAAATTGGAACGCGGTCGAACGGGATAAAAAGTATCCTATGTCCTTCTCCTGGCTCTAAACTACCTCCCTGCCAATTTTCAGCTAAATCGGTTCAGCCGTTCTTGAGTTATAAGCGAAGTAACTAACACGACTTTCTTTTATATATATAGATTACTTATGCTGTTGTAATAATAGTAATAAAAGCATTTGTCAATGTTGTTATATAGATAATGAAAGGTACATAAACCATCTCCCATGTCTAACTAATCGATACAACTATTGTTCAGTTCTCAGAGGAATACAACTAATTTAGTATCTAGAAATGGTGTTTGAACTAGGATAATAGCTTACGTGTAAGCATGATATGGTTTAAAAGCAAATATGGAGTTGCTCAAAGACGAACTGGTGTTTCTTACAGATATTTGTGTTAGCTTCCATTCCCATTTGGACAACTATTGGTAAACCAGTTATTACTGTTTCCGATTAACTTTGATTGAAATCGATAATGTTTCCTATATTGTTACCATCAGGGGCTATCACATATCAATAAATTGTACCATATGTTGATTTTTGAATAATATCTTAGGGGATACAAATTTTGAGCGATTGTTAGTTAAAAGAAAATTTACCAAGCTTACCATAGCTTGTTATTTGTATACTGTGAAACGAGTTATTTATCACTTTATTCGGGCATATTACTTGCTTTATTCGGGTAAGTACGTACGCGGGCGCTTGCAACTGTTCCAAATCCTCGCGAGCTCAAAGGTTTTCTCCTGAAATTTGAAATATCCCATTTTACAGTATAAAAGTATTCTCCATAAACAACAAAATTTAAAGACATATATAACACTGGCTCACCCCCTCTTAACTCGGGTTCGCCTCTAAAAAAACAAAAACCAATCTATCCCTCGGGAACCATATATTTGTCCGGGATAAAAAGCCTACGTGTTATTCCAGACTATAATCTATCTCTGTGGCAAATTTCATCCAAATCCGTTCAGCTGTTATGGAGTGAAAGAGTAACAAACATCCATACATACTCACAAACTTTCACATTTATAATATTTATGCAGATGTTATTTACCAAATTTATTTCACTGGTTCGATGTATCTTCAGAAGAAGGTCATTTCTACATATATAGGGAGTTCAAATCAATATGGTCAAGACAAAACACACTGTTGAGAGTCGCCATTCAGTAACTGATCAAACTACCCGTCCTTTCATTAACATTTTTTTATATATTGTCCAATTTAAATTATTATAATTTAAGCTTGTCAAATTTTAAAATTAAGATGTATGTAAATAAACCCTCACTAGTTAAAAATTCAATATAAATTTATACGTCATTGAAAAGTTGTTTTATTTTTCTTACTCATCACTTTGATGTATAAAAAATATCATCCGTCATATATTTTAACCGATTACCTACTGCTATATATGTACTTACATTTTTTAGCAGAAATAAATCTTGAAACTGGTGTATTTTTTCCGGCATCTTATTTAGTATTAAACATCAAAGAGGAAAGGCTTTAGGAATAATAATCAATTTGGAATATTCAGTAAACATTTTCCTCGTCGCAATCGTTTCTGAGAGGGATATCATTGTCTTCTATTTCAAAATTTTGAACTTCAAATAATATAGAGCGTGCCAAAAGTTTGAATAAAATTGTAACTATGCCGAATCTTTACTTTAATATTTTTTGGAAAATCTTATTGAAATAGACATTATTATCGATACAGAGTCCGAATCTAGAGTTTTTAGAATTTTTATCTGTCTGTCTGTTACCGCATCACAGCAAAACTACTGGACGGATTTTGATGAAATTTAGTATGGTCATAGTTGGTTATCCGGGTCAACATATAGGATATTTTTTACCGCAGGAAAATATCTCATTTCTGAGAAAAAATACAAAAACTGGTTAGAATAAAACCACGATGGTACTACATATATTTTAGCAAGGCAACATACTAAATAAGGCAAAAACTATTAAAAATAGCTTATCTTGAAAAAAAATAACAATAGCGCTATTTTATTTGGTTTTTGGTCGGGCCGCGGCAATGCTAGTATATATATATATATATATATATATATATATATATATATATATATATATATATATATATATATATATATGTCGGAAATCAAAACGAAAATTAATTAGTACTCTGAACAATGTTTGTGAAACTTTAATTGATTTGATAGAGCTGTTAAATTGACATGCATGTCAGCTTACCAAAATTATAATCAGCCTTTCAGAAACCATGTGTTTATCTCCAAAAATATTTAACAACAATACCCAATCTCCATTTCAATAATATTATGTTAGAATTTATATCTAACACGAGGAATAATTTTAGTTTGTTATCTCAATGTGTAGGCTTTCGTGTTATTATGAATACTGATTGCTAAATTGAAATCAGACACGTCGACATACACGTGCCAATTACGAGTAAATAACAAAGACTATTATACACGTGGTCAGTGCATAAGGCACTGTGCGAAAGTTGTGAATGGGTGAATTAACAATGCATAATGTGAGTATCTGTATTTCAAATGCTGACTAACTCTCGTTTTGCTCGGGTTCGTCCCTGGGTACGTTTTAATTTTTTTGAGCGGAACTTTAATTCTTTTTCTAAAATAAAAGTAGCCTATGTTACTCCCTATAACATCAGCTATCTTCCAGTGAAAGTCTCGTCAAAATCAGTCCAGCTATTTCAGAGATTATCCGAAACAGACAAACAGACAAACAGAAAAATGTGTTTTTCTTTTAAGTACCGTAGATATTTTCATATGCATTTAGTGAAACGCTGTTATTTTGACATTACAAACAGACACTTCAATTTAA
This sequence comes from Brenthis daphne, assembly GCA_947093115.1. NCBI lineage: Eukaryota > Metazoa > Arthropoda > Insecta > Lepidoptera > Nymphalidae > Brenthis > Brenthis daphne. The sequence continues at coordinate 30,889,695 of OX352471.1, read as the reverse complement.
TTTATCAATATACTCGTAGATAAATTTTATCTTTTTGGATTTCTATTGATTTTTAGTTTCCGACGTTTCTAAGAAAGTATTATGTGAGTGTCTGCTTAAAACAAATTACAGTATTAATAATATTATTAAGAAATACCATTCACATCCCCTTAATATTTTTCAATTATTTATATATTAATTAGCATGTACTGTATCCGGAGGTCTTGGGTTTGAGTCCCATGTCAGACGTATCATTTCTAACATGATTACCATTTGCCTTACGGTGAAGGAAAACATCGTGAGGAAATCTGCATGTCGGAGAGATCCTAGCAAGTTTTCGGAAAGACATGTGAAGTCCGCCAACCCGCACTTGGCCAGCGTGGTGGACTATGGCATAATCCCCCTCGTATTGAAGGGAGGCCCGTGCCCAGCAGTGGGACGTTAATAAAAACTTTTTAACAAAAAAATAAAAACCGACTTCAAACAAAAGCACTAAAAAGTGAAAAATAACTGATTGGTAGTTTTCATTTACTATACATACCTAATCAAATATTTTCGAAGTCGGTGTGCTTTGCTTTGTATGGGCTGGCACCGATTTCGAAAATGTTTGATTAGGTATGTATTTAATAGGTAGGCTTTAATTACTTAGCTAAAGCACACCGACTTCGAAAATATTTGATTAGGTATGTATAGTAAATGAAAACTACCAATCAGTTATTTTTCACTTTTTAGTGCTTTTGTTTGAAGTCGGTTTTTATTTTTTTGTTAAAAAGTTTTTATTTTTCCCTTTTTAGTGTAGACAGTAGTAGCAAAGTAAGAATTCTAACGTATTAGGCTTGTCAAATCAAACAAAACAAGCCCAAACTCAAAGTATCTACTATTAGCCGTTGAAGAGTTCCACCTATCCACCTTCTGGCCTTACCATCAGATCAGGTCAAGAACACCGAACCACTGTACTATCAACGGAAATAGAAATACTTGCAAAGTTTCAAGTCAATATGACAATTCGAAGTAGGTTAAATTCATGATTTGTTGTTTTTCCACCCTTAGGGGTGGTATTTTTTTTTGAAATTTAAATGGGACCAATCTGGAAGTATACCCTTCCAAACAAAACAAAAATTTTCCAAATCGGTTAATAAATGACGGAGTTCTGAGGTAACAAACATAAAAAAAAAAAAAAAAACATACAGTCGAATTGAGAACCTCCTCCTTTTTGAAGTCGGTTGAAAAGAAGGCCTGAATACATACCTCCTGCATACATAGGTGATCGTGAGGAAACTTATCGGCTAGAAAAGCCAGTACGAGTAGTAACATGTAACAGTAAACCAGCCAAGAACAACAGAAACAACCGAATTACATTATATATACACATATATATATATATATATATATATATATATATATATATATATATATATATATATATATATATATATACAGCACAACCACGTGATCGGTTTAACAGTGGTAGGTAATAATTAAAAATTTATTTAATATACTACCATAACTTCAATTTGTTGATTGTTTCAACTTTGATTGTGATTGCTGTGATATTTAATTTGTAAGCTGATTGTGACGTCAAATTCTGGTTATTGCTTTTATACGAGCGTCAGAAAAAGTCGAACAAATATTTTTCGTGTAGGAGTTGTTTTTTTTTTTCATTTATTTTGTAGACATATTAAAGAAAAAAATATATTATGTTTCATCGTAACACCCACTTTCGTAAATATTATCAAGAATTGAATTTTCCCTAGCGTCTTAAGCCATTTATTAGCAAAAAAAGTATTAATTTATTGGAATACTGTTTACGTAAGTTTCTTTAAGGGCTTTACTAAAATAACTTGTTTAAAAAAATAATTAGGCAAAAACTGAAAACAAACATTGAAACATTAACAATAATTATGATATTATTAATTATTATTATAACCATTAACATTAGTTAATGATTATAATATATTAAATGCGAAAACGTGTGTGTGTATCAAAGTGGAAGACGTTAATTAGAGCTACATTTAGCATGCCTGAGTGATTTTTAGAATATGATCATTAGTTTCGGAGAATAGACCTATTCATAAAAACTCACAAATCATTTACTCGTATAATATTAAGTAAAAATAGTTGAGTATATAATACGTAACTTATACTTACTAATCGAATAAATAAAATATATGAAACCTTTCAAAAGTTGACATAATTACAAATAACTTTTAATAAGTACCATAAAAGGACTTTTAATTATTCGTTTACGAAAACACAGTCAAATCATGTTTAAATTCCTAACGGTATTATAGAATTTGCATCACTATGGCTTTGTCATAGCCAAAGATTTGATTGCTTTTAAAATTTCATATAATTGAGAACGACCTCCGACATATTTGATATCAGTAATAGATTTTTATATAATTTTGGTAATTATTTAACTTTGAAAAAATTTGTCCTTTTTTACGGTTTTTTTCGTGTGTGAATGCAAATATTATATATTATCATAGAAATCCACTACTAATGAAAGAAGCAGTAGTAAAAAGTAAGGTCGTTGTTCTTGAATTCTCTATCGCAGGAATCGAATTTTCTCTGGGATAGAATTCAACATTTGTAATGCTTTTGCTCTAATCCTCTATCTGCCAATAATAGTTACAATAAGGTTAGCCCTTTCGGACTTTGGCAGACGTGCGGACATACATTTTTTTTATTGGTAATTTTATTGCTGGTACAATTAATTTTATGTAAGAAAATATTATTTTAATGCGTTTTTTTTATTTTTTAAAACGTATTACGTAATTGCAGACAGATTCTTAAATCGATAATAATAAGGGAGTCATTCTTGACCATTTTTCTATCTATATTGTATCACCGAGTGAGTGCTCACGCTGTTTAGATTTTTTTAATTTCATTGTTTCAAAGGTAAATAATAAAATGAACAGGCGTTATTAAAAAAAATCAATCGAGATATATCTAATATATTTATATTATTTTGTATTTATAGTTATCATTAATTGATGCGGTAACAGACAGACAGACAAAAATTCTAAAAACTATAGTTTCGGCCACTGTATCGATAATAATGTCTATTTCAATAAGATTTTCCAAAAAATATTTAATGTACAGGTTCGGCTTAGTTACAATTTTATTATATGTGTACATATATTTCTAATAAATCGTAATCACGCTGCCAAAAAAAAAATACAGGCGAATTTCCCTACATAATATTTCATTTTACCATCATGTGGTCATAAATCACGAAAAGCGCAAACTCAAACCATTTAACCGAGCGAAGGCACATTGTCAATTTGCAATATTTAAAGTTTTATATTATATTTGCTTCCTGTGATTTTATCCTTATATTTTTTTTGTGACAAACAAATTTGAATATCGGTTTTAATGATGTTGAAGTTATAAAACAGTTTAATAATTCGTTATTTGATATTATTAAATGTATAACCATATACCGTATAAATCCATACTAATATTATAAATGTGAAAGTGTGTTTGCTTGTTTGTTTATTTGTTTGTTTGTCCTTCTTTCACGTCAAAACGGAGTGACGTATTAGTGTGTTTTTTTGTGTGGAGATAGTTGGAGGGCTGTAGAGTAACATAAGCTACTTTGTCTCGGGAGATTATCTCATTCCCGCGGGAAAACACGTTAGAATACAAACCAAAAAATATTTATGATCAGAATTACTTGAAACTTGGTATTAATGCTCTTTAATAAAATTAAATAAATAGTGTTTTACCATTTTTCGAAATTCATCCTATAAGAAGTTAAAATAGGGGATGAAAGTTTCCCCCCAACGTGCGTTCACCTTGTCGTGGTGGGGGGGCTCAGTAGTGCCCGGCAACCCAACCGGGCGCGAAGCCAAGAAACGCACAGGGAGGCGGCCCACTTCGGTGGGCGGTGGGAGGTGGCCCTCTTCAGAGGGCGGTGTACCATGCGGGTTGCTCCTGGTACTTCTCTGATAGCAGAGTGGACTGTGGAGCAACCCCGTAGTTGTTGTGGTCTGCTTGCGCAGACCTGCCGTCGGGGCGTCGTAGTTGAATGCGTAAGCGATCCAGCGACGCCCCATTAAGACGGGGGAAGGCTCTGTTGGGTTTTAGTGGGTAGTACTGGCTTTGCCGGTGAGTCCCACACCTTGTGCGTAAATGCATTTCCCAACGTTAAAAAAAAAAAAAAAAGGGGATGAAAGTTTGTGTGAAACTACCTTTTTAGAGATTTTTTTGTAGTTTTAGAGCGAGCGAAGCCGCGGGTTCTGCTAGTCATCATATAATATATAACTAACTAATAATAATACACGTGATACATACACAGTGTCTGTGTCTTTTAAGTTTTTCTTCCTTCACGCCGCGTCGCAAAGCTGTGGATCGATGTGAATTTTTTGCCAGATGGAGTCGACAGGCTTTTTTATTCCTATACCTATAGCTGTTTTACTCTAGTATAAAGTCTCTTGACAGATAGAGTCAATTTTTTATAAAATAAATTATGCCCTGTTCACGGTTCTCCTCAATTCACCCGACGCTAGAGGCAGTCTTCCGCCCCTCCACACCAATTACCATCCACTCTGTTATTCCAAATTCCAATATTGATTGATTGTCAGTCTCCCAATAATTTTTAGAGTTATCATTCTCCGATACGAGACCAATGGACACTTCCCTTGAGTATACAATTGAGTGGAACAATAAGGACGTTTTTTTTAAGTAAATACCTGCGTGAAACCTTTAATAATATAAATACCTAATATGTTGCAAATCATCACCGTTTTATATTTGTTCTCGTTTTTACGCGCTGTGTCGCTCGTATAATAGGTACGTTTATCATAAAAAATATGTTATATCCAAACTTCAAATAAATCTGTAGAGCCGTTCAAGCGTGACAAGGTACCAAGAGGAACTCATAAACATTTATTATACCGCGATTTACCTTTGAGCTTTTAGTACCACTTTGACACGATATCGTGTCTATTATAAGTGCCATTAAGATGACAGTATTGTATTTACCAAGCGATGCAAACCAATACATTAAACCAACATACCTATCTATACGTTAGTCATTTCGCTTCTGTGTAACGTGATATATTTATCTATACATATAATAAAATTTTAACTGAGCCAAACATTAAAAATCTTTTGGAAATCTTATTGAAATAGACATTATTATCGATACAGAGGCCGAATATATAGTTTATAGATTTTTTATCTGTCTGTCTCTCTGTCTGTCTGTCTGTCCGTTACCGCATCACGGAAAAACCACTGGACAGATTTTGATGAAATTTCGTATGGTGATTGCTGGTTATCCGGGTCAACATATAGGGTACTTTTTACCGCGGCAAAATATCTCATTTCTGAGAAAAAATACAAAAAGTGCATTGTAAGAGTATACTAATATGTCAAACCTAAGCATTTGCTTTTTCGTCATCTGAACGCGGGCGGAGCTGCGGGCAATGCTAGTTGATAAATACGAATACATGTAGAATATTTTTATTTATAAGAAACAAGGTGTTGTTAATCTATTAAATTCTACTAGATAGCTGTGTCTAATGTCTATGCTTGCGTACCCATTTTGTTTACAATTATAATTATCGCCTCGAGTTCTAATATTGGATCTGTAGTCTGTACACAAGTTTGAAATAATGAATTAAGTATATTTTTACGACATAAAATAAACCCTAAAATATATTTATTTTATTTTATTTATTTATTTAATCATTTATTTCAGGCCAAAAGGATCTTAAATATGTAAACAGAGGCCCATAGCATATATACCTTAAAACTAACATATATATTAATTATAAAACTTAAAAACTATTTAACACGTAGTGCAGACGTGTCAGCTGTGTCAGCGGGCAAACGACCTCGGAACTTTCGAAACACTATCCAATGGTTTTAACGATTTATACACATAAATATATAATCAGAAATACAGAGTATTTTATAAGCGCTTTATTTAGTTTCTTTACTCGACACGTCAAGCAACCTAATAATGAATAATTTGAATAAAAGATTCTACTTTTTGATTTTATAATATTTTATCTTTTTTTATGTAATTTTATTATTATTTATTCTGGTATGCGTATTCCTTTATTTTACGATACATATTGACGTGTATTTTGAAATTTTTATTTAAAAAAAAAACTGTAAAAGCAAGCCACAGCTATATCTATAAATACCAGTTTCACGCTTCATAGTCTCTGTTACCAATATTGTATGACTTTTATAGCAGTGAAATAGTTTTAGAAGTGTTATAAGCTTGGGTGTGAAGATTGGGTTGGCGCTCGGTGAAGTTATTGTAAACAAGTAATATAGAAACATAAGAAAACTCGTAGTCGTCGTAAGTTAAAACTATTTCTTAACTGAAAAGAGAAAACTTATCTAATATAATAAAATTGTAACTGAGCCGAATCTGTAAATTAAATACTTTTTGGAAAATTTTATTGAAATAGACATTATTATCGATACAGAGGCCGAATCTATAGTTTTTAGAATTTTTGTCTGTTTGTCTGTCTGTCTGTCTGTCTGTCCGTCCGTCCGTCCGTCCGTCCGTCCGTCCGTCTGTCTGTCTGTCTGTCTGTCTGGTACTGCATCACGAGAAAACCACTAGACAGATTTTGATGAAAATTGGTATGACGATAGCTGGTTATCCGGGTCAACATGTAGGATACTTTTTACCGCGGGAAAATATCTCATTTCTGAGAAAAAGTACAAAAACTGCATTGTAAGAGTATACTAATATGTAAAACCTAAGAATTTGCTTTTTCGTCATCTGAACGCGGGCGGAGCCGCGGGTAATGTTAGTCCTTTTAATAAAAATACTGTTCTTCTGATTTCGTTATTATCATCATTCAACCCGTTTTAATCATCATTAAGTCCCAATGCTGAACATGGGTATTTCTTTAATACAAGGGGGATCAGACCATAGCTCACCAGGCTGGCCAACTTCTTAGACGTGCAGATTTCCTCACTATATTTTCCTTCATTGTAATCAATTTTTATGTGTTAATCATGTTGAAAATGATTTGCACATGAAAATATCATAAGTGCGTGACTCCGGATTTTGAATTTTCTAAATTAATTTGCCAAAATTATTTCGAAACCCTATATGGTATATTAATTTTCATTATCTAGAACACTAATTTATTATTAAATAAATTTTTTTTTTCAGCACAAGATATACGATATTGTTAAATATTATTATTTTCTTCATATTGCTTCTATTGTTTAATTAAAAAGGTATTGGAGTTTTCCTTTTAAAAATATATAACAAAAAGCGTTCTTATTACTCCATGATTTTTATTACATTATTATACATTTCAATTTTTGATTACGTCAGCGATCCCTACATCGAGCCTCGAATGCCGTGATTCGGAGAGCATGTTAAGCTGTCGTTTTCGCGGTCTATCAAGTTGTCGACCCACTAGAATATTAAGGTTAAAAGAGTAGAATGCACTAGTGTCTACGCACACACTTGTTCGCTATAATATGAATATATCCACCACAGTTGGCTAGTCTCAGGGAGTTTGGCTGCCGTAACCAAATTTGTTTAGGAGGTCATCTATCGAATAAAACATTAAATAAATGTGCTGATGCCAGTTCTTTTGAAATAACCATCTAAGGTAACCAAACCATAATTTGTTAAAGCTATGCCGCACCTAGACAGGTAACTAATATCAGGTAACGACCAATAAATGCGCCCAAATTGCGTATTTATTCGCCAAAAGTTATGGAGCATGATAAAACAACGCAATTTTATAACTGAATCAATAGTATAAGTAATCTACAGGCTTTGAACTGTTTACTCAAATAACTCTGAAACGATCCCAAGCCTACAGTACTTAAAACAAACGAAATTAAGGTTTAATTCTATTTTTAGTAACATTCTGAATTACATTGTTAGAAAGCCATTATACTCGTCTATACATATAATAAAACTGTAGAGGTCGAATGTCTGTACATAGAAAAAAATGCTTTAAACCGAGTCAGAGGGACGTAAGAAGAGAAATAGAACAAATCCAGATTTTGTTTAATTTTTTGTTTCTCTGTCTGTTTGTGTTTTTGTCTTTTTGTCTTTTTGTACAAGCTAATCTCGAAACTGTTGGACCGATTTAAATGATTTTTTTATGGTGGTACCCACGAACGAATTAACCACATTCGTTCATGGTGGTACCTTATATCCCCGGTCAACATTTTAGATACTTTTCATCCCAGAAAAATGTACGGTTTCCGTGGGATAGATTTGTATTTGTTTGACCAGAGGCGAACCCGAGCGAAGCGAGGCTGAGCCCCTTAGTACATAATAGTTGATGTCAATAGCATTGCTTTCATAATGAAACTTTTATATACTTATAAATGATTTAGAAAAATTGTTTATATGATAACTGTTTTTCTTAATATGTATTTCTAAAAACGCTAACTGATTTAAATTATTATTGATTGACACAGTCTATTAAATTATAACTAACTATTAAACGATCTATTATTCGATTTTAGGTTTTTTTTAAGTATTTAGTATATATATCACAGATCATATACTACTATACTAGGTATATACTCGTACATATAAACAGTAAATACTCGCTTCGCTCGGATTCGTCCCTAGATACGTTTTAATTTTTTTGAACGGAACTTTAATTCTTTTTCTGAAATAAAAGTAGCCCTAAGTTACTCCTTATAACATCGGCTATCTACCAGTGAAAGCGCCGTCAAAATCAGTCCAGCAGTTATGGAGATTAACCGGAAAAAACAGACAGACAAAAAAACGTTGTTTCTCCGTTCCGTCTCCGTAGTACCGTATGTTATTTCATATGCATTTACTAAAAAGCTGTTAATTTGACATTACAAATAGACACTTCAATTTTATTTATCTGTATAGACGTGTAAAATATTACTAATAATATCTTCAAATTCGCATAATTTAGCATGAAGTAAAAAAAGCTATTTTTATATGTATTCAGCCCTTTTTAACGTCCCATTGCTGGGTACGGGCTTTCCCTATTTTCATAATATTATCACATTTCTGTAGGTACATACTTATTTATTAAACTTTAATTTTTAAATTAGTGGCATCAGTTGATAAATACGTAATCTATACATATAATAAAATTGAAACTAAGCTGAATCTGTACATTAAATATTTTTTGGAAAATCTTATTGAAATAGACATTATTATCGATACAGAGACCGAATCTATAGTTTTGAGAATTTTTGTATGTCTGTCTGTTACCGCATCACAGAAAACCACTGGAGGGATTTTGATGAAATCTGGTATGGTGATAGCTGGTTATCCGGGTCAACATATAGGATACTATCTCTATAGGGAAAATATCTCATTTCAGAGAAAAAATACAAAAACTGCAATGTAAGAGTAGTAGAGACTAATATGTAAAACCTAAGAATTTGGTTTTGGTCATCTGAACGCGGGCAGAGCCGTGGGCAATGCTAGTAATGTAATAAAACCCTGCTAATTTACACATTTGTCTCCTAAACAGTGCGATGTTTCCGATTAAGTGAATCAATAAGATATTCTAGTCGGTGTCGGCTAAATTGAAGAAAATGTAAATTGCCCCGTGCCCAGGGTGCGGATAGAATGCGTGATAAGAATGTGGCTCTCCTTCGAAAATTACTAGGAGAACTCGATTTAGGTTTAAATTTCAGAATTACTATATATTTATTATTATATATATCTCTCTCTCTCTCTATATATATATATAAATATATATATAATTTTTAAGATATATATATATATATCTTAAAAATTATATTTATATATATATATATATATATATATATATATATATATATCTTAAAAATTGTATAAAACTTAATAGGATCAATAGAGCAAGATCCCAGGGTCGCCAGACGTCACGTATTTTCTGACGAACGAAATGTGGACGATTGTGTAGTGTTAATATGTACTAAGATCGCATGCCTACCTGCTAACTTGGTTAGACGGCCAATTTCCAGGTATCAGGTAATCAAGGTACCTCAAAAGATTACTTACCTCACATACATTCTCCAAGCTGATTTTCACGTATATTTTAGACAATATCGTTAAAAATAAGTCGTCAATACTCCCAGACACTTTCCGTCGGCCGTATTGCTTTGCAGACGCTTTAAAGGTCTTAAAATAATTACTTAACTTCACGTAAATTCTGATGCTCCATTTTTATATATATTCGCCAGACAACTATTTTAAAACCTTTTACAAGAAGACAGACCAATCTAAGGGGCCAATCACCCCCTAAACTCAATTTTCCTACCGCAGAGCCATTAAAATTGAGAATATATATATATAAACTCGCACACGTAGGGTTTCGTACCATTAAATATAAAAACTGCAAAAAAAATCATGTCTTGGTTGTATGGGAGCCCCACTTAAATGTTTGTTGTATTTTTATTTAATTATTTATTTTTAAATTAAATATATAACTAAGTATTCGTGAATATTTCAAGCGTCGAACTGTTGCCGTTATCAATGTCGAGTAAAAACGAGCAAAATAATCACGTTTGTTGTATTGGAGACCCCTTAAATATTTATTTTATTCTATTTTTTAGTATTTTTTGTTATAGCGGCAACAGAAATACATCATCTGTGAAAATTTCAATTGTCTAACTGTCACGGTTCATAAGATACACCCTGGTGACAGGCGGACAGACAGATGGACGGACAGCGGAGTCTTAGTAATAGGGTCCCATTTGGTACAAAACCCTAATAACGTGTTATATGTAATATTTGGTGTGGCATATTTCTTAACAGTAATGAATTTACTAATTTCTAAAATTCTGCTATCATATTGGATTTGAAAGGGACTAAACCATTCTCAAGGTTTCAATAATACTGTATGATCAGCATTTAGATACTCTGAAATATTTAAAAATATTCAGGGTTGAAAGTGTTTTACAATACATTTTTAGAAGAAGGTAATTATAATTTTTTCTCATGCCTTTGTAAAGATGAAACTTTAAGAGCAAAGTTTATACCCTAACTACACAACAAAGAGCTGAGGATATAGGGAGAGATACATATGTACTTATGGGTTCAATCAAGAAAATCAAAGAGTGCTCGCAAATGTCCTGAGATATTGGATATTCCATTTATGTTATGAAAAATGTATATTATAGCTTATTTTGTGAGAAAAATTTATTTTTATTTATTTTACTTTCATTCGGACATCGGTATAGTTTAATATATATATATATATATATATATATATATATATATATATATATATATATATATATATATATATATATAGATATATATATATATAATCTATCTAAAAACATTTAAAATTTAATATTTAACAATAAATTTGAACTTAATACTAATAGAAACATATTAATTAAATAATAATTAACAAATTAATCAATATTAACATCTAACTAGGTACACTAATCCAGCTAATTTGCGAGATATATTTTATACTAGCGACTCAACCTCTCTCCACTCGTGTTCGTCCCTATTTACATTTAAACGTTTAGTCGAGATATTTTCCTGCAATAATTATATATAATATAGATATTTATTATATAATATTAATAAATATTATAGATAATTATAGATATTTTTATATAAGTATGTTTTAAAATAATGTTACAGACAAATAGTAAGGGTATACCTTAACTAATATGTCTGAAGCTTTTATTGTTAGGTAATTGCTGTTGTAAGTATTTTCCACCATTATTAGACTCACTTACGGAGAGCTGATATTATTTTTATATTATTGAAAAGGTTATTGTCCTGATATGTAAAATAGACCGTTTACATATATCTTTAGTGTTTTTTTTACTTTTCTTATACGATAAAATTAAAAAAATAAGAATTTTTTTTTATTCCGCATTTACTTATAGATTCTTTGAAAGTACGTATTTTATTTCGTTCATTCCAAATAGCAACGTAAGTTCAAGAAACTCCAAAGTTAAAGAAATCTAAGTTTCTTTTTCTCAATAGCGGAATAAATCAAAAGTAGTCAATTCTCTATTCATATTTATTAACTAGCGGCTCACCCTCGGTTCGTCGGGTTCGCCTCTAGAAAAGCACAAACAGATCAATCTCACGGGAACCATTCATTTTTCCGGGATGAAAAGTAACCTGTAGTTTGACCGGCAATATAAGGTATCAGCATGCCAAATTTTACTAAATTAGGTGCATAAGTTGTTGTGTACTAAGCTGTATAAGTTACTATAGTTGTTTGACTATCCCACGGGAACTCTTGAATTTTCCGGAATGAAAAGTAGCCTATTTGTTTTTGTCATGTATGACTTATATTATCTTAAATTTTCATAAAAATCCAATCAGTAGTTTTTGTGTACTAAGCTGTATAATATATTATAGTTTTTTAACTATCCCACGGGAACTCTTTAATGTTCAGAGATGAAAAGTATCTAAGATGTTACCCAGGGATATAAGGTATCACCATGCGAAATTTCATTTAAATCAGTCCAATAAATTTGGAGATTAGCCCGTACAAACTGACAAACAGACAGAGAAACAAAAAAAATTGAAAAAAAATCTGGATTTGCTTTATTTGTCTTTTTACATCCCCCTGACTCGGTTTTTAGCATTTTTTTTTCTATGCACAGACATTCGACATCTACAGTTTTATTATAGTATAGATTCTTAGTCTACTGTTTTTATTTTACGAACTTTTTCTAGATCAAAATTAGTGTATGTAAACCAGAATTTTCTTAGTTCGATTCAATGATTTAGCTCACAGGTATATAGAAATAACGACATATGTATTTTTTGTAAGAATATTGTTAGTAATAATAATAAAAATATAACTTTAGACATCATATTGACAGAAATAATAATATAGGTACCTACGAGTATATTAAACTCGGTTCAATAACTTTCGTGGGATTGAGTAAGAAATATCCCAGTACCTATCCAAATATCTTTACGAACTTTCATATAATGTTACTTATTAGTAGCTTGTTCGAGCGGCGCTTGGCTGCTTTTTTAATTTTGAACTCGCTTATTTTATTTTTTATACAAATTTTGCTAACCGTCGAACCCTGAAAGCGCTTAACTCACTACAGTAGGGGTTGGAATTCAAAAATATCTTCTTTTCAGGTGGAAGAACTTATCCTGGTAGTTAATGAATAGTCAGGATGAATGAGTTAGGCAGAATAAACTATACAATATTAGTCTCTCCACGACCGCGGACACACCGGCGTGTCAGTTAACAATAGAATAGAGTTCTTAGAATTTTAATTATTTTCTTACAAATTTACCTAGAGGTGTTAAATAAAAAGAATATAAACAATAGACAAATTAAAAAAAATAAATAAACAGAAATCATAAGAATAAAGTCTCGAGCAGAATCTGTTCTTAGTGTCTATACATATAATAAAATTCTAACTAAGCCGAATGTGTACATTAAATATTTTTTTGAAAATCTTATTGCAATAGACATTATTATCGATACAGAGACCGAATCTATACTTTTTAGAATTTTTGTCTGTCTGTCTGTCTGTTATCGCATCACGGAAAAACCACTACAGGGATTTTGATGAAATTTGGTATGATGGTAGCTGTTTTACCGGGTCAACAACATATAGGATACTTTTTAGTGCGGAAAAATATCTCATTTCTGAGAAAAAAATACAAAAACTGCATTATAAGAGTAACTTAAGAATTTGGTTTTTGGTCATCTGAACGCGGGCGGAGCCGCGGGCAATGCTAGTAATATTATAAAACAAATATTAGGTATGTTGCGTAAAATGACGCAAATGACCTTTGACTATTAAAATGAGGTATAATTTCATTGTGTTTAAAGATTAAGCAATTTATTTTTCCTATTGTGTCATTTACAGCTAACTTCTCTCATTGTTAATCAAAACACCTATTATAGCTTCACCAATTTTACTGATTGACAAATAAATGCTAAAATAAGTTTCAAAATTTTATATTTTACATAAATGTGTTTAATGTATATATTTGTTTTAAATTTAAGACTGAGATTTTTTTTATAATGGGTTAATAGTTTTAAAAATAAACCCTTATGATATAAAATAGTATAAGTAAAACTTTGAACTGAATAAAAAGTATTATTTTACTACGCTTTAGAGTTTCGTACCTCAAAAAGATAAAAGAAACCCATGTCTGTCTGTCAAGACCCTTCTTCTCAGGAGCACGTAGAGGTAGCAAATTGAAATTATCTGTCAGAGTCGTGAAAAAATCAAACTTCTTTCAAATACAATGTAATCAAAAGATACGAGACCTGTAGGGTACTTCCTGTTGACCTATAATCATAAAACTTGGCAATAAGCAATGTCTTATAGTACAAGTAAAGGGAAAAATGCGAAAACCGTAAATTTGTAGTTATTTCACATTTTTTTTGCGATTATAAATTTAATTTTTATTTTAAATAAAACTATCTTTTCCGATTTTTTCGGGAATTTATTTTGATTTTTGGTTCCCGACGTTTCGAATGCTTTACAGCAATCATGGTCACGGGAGAGACTGAGGTGTTAGATGTCTCTAAGGTATTATATAGTCGTTACAGACAGCCTACCCACAAATAACAAAATTAATTCAAAAAATTGAAAAATGGCACCAAAGTACCTTACAATATTTTAACTTTTAACTTTAAACTTTAAAAATTTTTATTTTTATGTTTCATGCTACGGAATCCTCGGTAAGCAAGTCAAACTCGCACATGTCCGATTTTTTTATATACTTCATTATTCTATATACTAACAAGACTCTTGTTACAAGATAATATCAAATTATTTAAGTAAAGGTTTATGTTAGTAAAAATGTAAGAAAGTTTTGTTATAGCCGTCATTCACATTCAAACTAGCTTAGCAACGAGTGGGTGTGCAAGACGTTTGTGTCAGTTTCTTCCGCTCTTTCAACCCCTTCCATAGTCGTACCGGGTGAAATGTGGATATTGAAATGGACGAAGAAATACGTAAGAACCAGAAAGAAAAATGTTGCAAATATACTTGTAAAATCCGTCGTGTCCATATCCAATATAATAATATTTCGTCTCACTGCTGCCCATAGCTCCCTCTCAAAAATTTTCAAGCTAGCTTTTAAGCCGTATCATCCGTTTCAAGTTACATTTAGTTCAACAGTATATGTGTGTATATCTGTATAGAAATATTCTACTTCCAATTTCCTGATAAAACCTTTTTCCAACGAGTTAAATTTATAATAACTACACCTATTTACTTAAGTCTTAAGCTATTAAAGCGGTAACATAACGATATGTTCTTTTCAATTCATTCCTATTTCCATGTAATGTTTTTGATTACTGAAACAGTGTTAGCGTTTCTTAACGTATTTACGTTTTATTCATACGCTGTTATATTTATTAGCTTTTGTAAAAACTGCTTATTAACTGCTATATTTTTCACTTATTTTATACTAGCAGAACCCGCGGCTTCGCTCGCGCTAAAACTACAAAAAATTCTCTAAGAAGGTAGGTTTCCTACAAACTTTTTCCCCCTATTTTACCGTCTTATAGGATTAATTTTGAAAAATTCGAAAACACATACATATTTATTTAATTTATTGAAGAGCATTAATATCAAGTTTCAAGTAATTCTGATCATATTTTTTTTAGATATAGAATTAGATAATCTCCCGCGGTAAAAAGTAGCCTATTTCACTTTCCAGCCCTCCAACTATCTCCGTACAAAAAATTACGCCAATCCGTCACTCCGTTTTGACGTGAAAGAAAGACAAACAGATGATCAGGTGCAGCACGAGACATGAGGTAAAGTAACACTGCCAACTTCCTAACTCCGCTCTGCTTTTTGAGAACTCCTTAATTTTAATTGATTGCAAAAAAAACCTTTATCTAGTCTCGTGTTTTTTATTTTAGTCACTTTATTTACACTTCTATTTTGTAAGTATTTTCATTTAAGTCTAATAAGGTTTATATACCTATTTAACATTAATTCATAAGTAATTGTTATTTAAGTATGGCTCGTTAAATTACATCGCACGCTCGTCAATCTCTTTGTAATCTTTACCTCTTTTGTTTTAGTGACAATAATAAATTAGACAATTATAAATGCGAAAGCTTGTGTGTGTGTTTTTTGTGCTTGTGTACTTGTGTATATGTATGTATATTATTTGTTTTTTAATTTTAATTATTAAGTTTTTGTATTAATGTAAGGCAAAGGGAGTATTTTTTGACGACGTTTTTGAACAAACGTCTCCACGGAGGTGTAACATAAAGGAGGTTATAAAGTATGAAAGATATGGCAGTATCAAATTGAATGTTTCACATAAATCTTTGACATGATCCCAAGGAACTTCTTCGCTGCGTCACGTAGATGATTCAGGAATTTTCATATTATCCTTATGGGTGCGTAAAAAGTATTTTTTATATTAATGTATACCTAAGTATAATTATTTTGAAGAATGCGGCTAGCATTCTTGCCACTATTCCACGCGGACATGACTTATACAGTAATAACTAAGTGTACATTTGTTTTGTATATATAATTAAGTATATTTGTAATTTTCTTTATTGTAAAAAAGGGTAAGGTAAGGTGTAGAACAGAAATATGTAAAATATAGTATTTATTATTTATGTTGGGTGTGGTGCTGAGAAAATACAGTATATTATTTTGTAATAGAAGAAAATAATTGAAAAGTATCGCAATCGCATTGGATTTTGTAATAGAAATTTAATTTAGACAACCTAAGTCAAAAATACAGAGAAAAAAGTTTTTTTATCACGCTTTTTGTTCGTGGCATGGAGCATAGAAGTAAGGAGCACCTACTATTTGTGCGACAAAAAAAGTGTCCATCAAAATGCGTCCAATGTGGATGGTGCCTCCGTTAATTCATATCGTAGTTTTTCGTTCGCCAACGCCATCTACTATTTTCAGCATACAGGTGGACATTTTTTCAACTTGTAGTTTTGTCACATCTACGGCAGCACGATCTATGGCGGCACGATCTTACATTGCACTTATAAATAAGGGATAGCTGTCTCTTTCTAATATTTATTCGTATATGTACGTCTGTCGAACATCTTAAACAATAGAATATATAAGCTAAGAGATGCTCTTTATCAAGATCCATAATAAAAAATATATAGTGTTCTATTGTTTTGTCACGGAATGTTTATGAATAGAGCAATTTTATATACATACATCCGTCTGTATGCAAGAGCGTTACATGAAAACGCCTAGCAGTAAGTAGGTAGATTTTATTACATGTTTTTTGTAATGACTACTAAACATTACAGATACGGACGCCATGTTCGAGTAATTACATTACAGAATCTTCCCACGAAACGAGTTGGCACGGACGCGTACTACGCCATTGTCAGATAAAATCAAAATATACTTTATAAATTTTAAATATATTTCTTCCCATGTAATTAATTTTTATTATATTTCATTTTAAATAAGTATATTTTATCACATTTAAATTCATCTACAAGATATTAATTATCATTTTTTCTTAACTAGTAGAAGAATTTGTGTGTATTTTTGAAGTATTTTTCTGTTCTTTGTTTATTATCATTTGCTGAATTGCCTATTGAACTGATTTGTACAATAAAAATCGATTAAAACGCATTTTTTTCATTCATACATGTTACGATTAATCTAAGAATGATTCTTTTAAATTTTCTGTCCATTAGATTTTAATTTTAAGAAAACAAGCTGTGACAGACAGACCGACAGTCGTTCCTTTTAGTTCTTTTCCTTTTAAAATACATAATATTAATTTTAAGCCTTCTTTCCTATTGTTAAAGTTATTCGGCATACATTTTTACAATATATTTTCTTTATATTGCCCTTGTCTTTTGACTAAAATTTTGTTTAAATATACTACACTATATAGATTTGAGAATAGCTATTTGAATGAAATAACAATTTTATTTTATTGAAATTTTAATTAATTATTTGTATAGGAACCGAGGATTCATAAGACATTTCCATTTTGTTTATTTTTGCTAAATGAGTTACAAAGGTCGCCTCTTAATCGTTAATTTATCTTACCAATTAAACGCGGAATATTTTGGTTCAAATTAAACACTCCATTGCAAAATACATTTTTAAAGCGTGAAACTGAATGAGTTCCTTAACAGACATTTATTTTATATCTTTCCGTTTACTCATTAGTACTAATAACGAATAGATCTACAGATAAAAGATTATATATATATAAAGCAGTCATGATAACTGCCGACAGAAGTGAAAACTTAAAACTATAAACAGTGGTTATTTTTGGATATTCAAATCAAATGTTTGATCTTAAATTAAAATTTGTAAATTAAAACTGTTTACATTTATCTGGTTTTGACATCTATCGGCACTCTGAATGTTAGCGTTAACACGTCACGTGACCACTGACCATGTCGATGACGAGTTACATGAATATACTCCCCATCAAAAGCTGCCTAAAGAAGTTTTCACTTCAAAAACCATTGTGGTCAAATATCGATCACTGGACGAACATTAATAATAATAAATGGGTTTTATACAGTAGAAAATAAAACTTGACCAGTAAAGTTTTTAGTCAAGATCTCGATCTATGTGGTAAACCCCTCATTCTTTTTCTAGGTGAAATATATTTTTTTAACCATACAAAATACTAACAAACACAATCCAGGGCGGTAGTAACAAAAAAATACTCCAGACTATTTTTTATTCAAAATTTTAATTTTTAAATGAAAAGAGTGAGAGGTAGATAAATCATGATCTCCTGCTGCTTAAGTCAATAATGTGCGCATATATAACTTTTAAATACATACATATTATAAATATAAACAACCATGACTGGAATGCAAACCTTCGTGCTCATCACACAAATGAATGCCCCCAGCGGGACTCGAACCCACGATCGTTGACACAGCAAGTAGGGTCACTACAAACTGAGCAAATCATGTCGTTTAATTAATGTTTAATTGATTAACATTATAATTTTATTCATTAACGTGTTTTTTTATATATATGCGAGGAATATTTTTTATCTCTTTTTCACAGATATCTCAACTTATACAGGGGTTTTACTTATACAATTTTATTTCTTTAACTTTTTCTGTTTATTTTCCTTCATGGTAAGGGACTACAACAGCGGAAGCGGTAGAAGCCCAGTAGTAACGTGCTCGTTTGGGAAACCGAGGGAAACGGGTTCAAATCCCGGATCACGCACCTCTGATATTGTTATGTGCGAATCATTTCCAACATGATTACCACTTGTCTTACGGTAAAGGAAATCGTGAAGAAACCTGCATGTCTGAGAGAACCTAGCAAGTTTTCGAAAGATATTAAAAATTGCGAAATACATAGATACAAGGTACAAGTACACCCTAAAATCCTCTCCAGGCGTCTATGAATGCACGCGCTACAAACAATAAACACATATAATTGTATATTCATTTTGTAACAATATACTATGATTAAAACTAAATAGGTTTAAATGAAATAGATTTATATCAAGGCTATATAACAGAAATCCGATTTCAATTAATATTTGCTGTTAGATAGATATTGAATACACATGTGTCTGGGTCACATGAATGGTAGAGGCCTTTATAGCCTCCTACTTTATTAGACAACAATATAAATTAATTGTTCAATTTGTAATTGATTTCATTGTCGAAGATTCAATTCGATGAAAGGAGTAAAATATTTTATTGAAAAAATGAAAAGATATCCTTTGTTTAAACGTTTTAATGACTTACTAGGTAATACATATGTATGCTATGGACTTTTTATTTAATTCTTATGTAATTTTAATATAAGAAAAAAATTATAAAGTATAAATTCTATGAACACATCACTACTAAAATATTAAGTCATCATCATTTTATAGTCATCTAGCGACTCACTCTCGCTTCGCTTTGGGTTTTTCCCTAGATAAAAACAAATCTATTCCACGGGAACCGTACATTTTCCGGGATATATAGCCTATAGGCTATAGCCTTTTTCAATAAATGAGCTAATACAAAAAGAATTTTTCAAATCGGATTAGTAGTTTCTGAGATAAGCGCGTTCAAACAAACAAACAAACAAACAAACCAACCAATTCTGCCTCTTTATAATAAGGAAGGTAATGAATCAGCTTATATTATTAAAAATGGCCTTATTTATAATATATACTGTAATGCTTGTTATTTAAACTATTAATTGTAATTGTAATATATATATATATATATATATATATATATATATACATATAGTACCTGGGCCACCGAGCTTCGCTCGGAGTTTTTGGTCAAAAGTACAATTTTCTTTAAAAAAAAAAAATTATATACCTTTTTATCCGACCGGGATTCGGACCCGGACACTTAATCAATCTTGTGCCTTGGCTGCTTGACCATAATGCCTATGCCCGAGCGTGCGAAATTATCGAACATAATATTTTGCGTGGAATAATGCGAAAGAAAACCGCATGAAAATTCGAAAACCCGCGTTTTCCCAGATATAAGACTAATCTAGATCGATTTATCACCCCCGAAACCCCTTGTATGCTATATATATATAATGCTTGAGATTGAATAGGATAAAATTAAAGAAATAAATTTGTGTTATAACATAAAAAAATTATTGAAGTTGATTCAACCGAAGAAAAAGCTAGAGATTATTAATTCCACGCTTGACTTTCCAAAGCTTTTTCAGGGTAAGACTCAGGGGACGGTGGTTTAAATTTAAAGGTATTGTAGATAAACCTTTATGAAGTTTTACTCGATAATAATGTTGGATATTAAAAAAAATACAAAATATTACTTAGATTCAAGTTACCTAGTGATTTCAGAATAGAACTTGTTTTTTTTTTTTCAATTTATTTCGCATCCTTCCTTTTTAAATTTAAATTAAATTTTATTATATATATTATACATATATAAGGCAGTGGTAGCCCAGTGGTAACGCGCTCGCTTGGGAAACCGAGTGAAGCGAGTTTAAATTCCGGGTATCGCACCTCTGATATTTTCATGTGCGAATCATTTCCAACATAATTACCACTTATTTATATTAAAGTTAAGTTAGCCTAGCAAGTTTTCAAAAGACATGTGAAGTCCGCCAACCCGCACTCGGCCAGCGTGGTGGACTATGGCCTGATTCCCCTCGTACTGAAGGGAGGCCCGTGCCCAGCAGTGAGACGTTAAAAAGGGCTGAATACACATACATAATTTCATCAGAAAGCACGCCAAATAACTTTATAACGTTTAAAAGTCAAATATTTCGTCAGATAGCATCCCAAAGGAGGGTTATGTATTTGACCTGTATGTGCACACCACCAACTGTATGTTTATTGTACTTTCATGACAGTAAATAACTTTTATTCTTTTACGTACAACCCGTACCAAATCTATACATATAATAAAATTCTAAGTCAAATCTGTACATTAAATTATTTTTTGGGAAATCTAATTGACATTATTATCGATACAGAGTCCGAATCTATAGTTTTTAGAATTTTTGTCTGTCTGTCTGTCTCTTTATATCATTGACCGTCCAGTATTACAGAAATTGGCGAAATAAAATATGTTACGTATTTACCAAAAAATGAAAGTGATGTGATTCACATTTGGCTACATATAATATATATTATATATTCTTATGTATACCATGCAAATAAATAAATGAAAGAAGTAACGAATGAACAAAATAAATAGTTTTCACTAAGTTCAAAGATCTTACTCGTGCAATTTTTTATTCGATAAAAATAACATGTAATACATATTTCTTGTACTATTATAGTATTGAGCATTTTAACAATTTTATATTAAAACTAGCGGCTCACCCTCGCTTCGCTTGGGTTCGCTTCTAGGAAAATAAAAACAAACCTATCCCACGGGAACCGTACATTTTTCCGGGATTAAAATTAGTCTATGTGTTATTCCAGACTATAATCTATCTCTGTGCCAAATTTCATCCAGATCCGTTCAGCGATTCTGGCGTGAAAGAGTAACTAACATCCATACTCACAAATTTTTACATCCATATGTAATAAAATTCTAACTAAGCCGAATCTGTACATTAAATATTTTTTGGAAAATCTTATTGAAATAGACATTATTATCGATACAGAGGCCGAATCTATAGTTTTTAGAATTTTTGTCTGTCTGTCTGTCTGTTACCGCATCACAGAAAAACCACTGGAGGGATTTTGATGAAATTTAGTATGGTGATAGCAGGTTATCCGGGTCATCATATAGGATACTTCTTACCGCGGAAAAATATCTCATTTCTGAGAAAAAATACAAAAACTGCGTTGTAAGAGTACACTTATACCTATGTCAAATCTAAGAATTTTGTTTTCAGTCATCTGAACGCGGTCGGAGCCGCGGGCAATGCTAGTTCATAATATTAATACCGAATTAGGGACGGTCTTACATTGACACAACCCATTTGAAGTTGAATGAAGAAGAAGACCGATAAATAGTATAGATATAAAGCGGATGGAACCCTAATAGATAAACCAGTAAATAAAATCAAATATGATTTTCTCCTTCAAAAATTGATATAAGAACTATATCTAAAATAATTCAATTTCAATATTACTATTACATATTATCTATGATGACTTTTATATTAACAAATGTTGCATTTTTCCAAAGTATTTTATATCAATATCTTGCCAATAATTTCTTTGCTTTATGATTGAATGAAATACCTAAGATATTTTTTCAATTTGAATCGTTTTCGGTAGACTTTATTTATTATTATTCTCATACATTTTATTATAAAGAAGCAAAATTATTATTTTTCTTTGTGTGAAGGACACTTTTATCTGTAGATCTATTTGACTCATTTAAAAATCAATCATTATCAAAAATACAAAACTACATAATGACATAATAATAATATGTATAGGTTGTTTCTATTAAGTATAATATAGCACGCGCTCGGTTAGGAAACCGAGTGAAGCGGGTTCAAAACCTCTGATATTTTCATGTGCTAATCATTTCCAACATATGTTATTACTACTTGTCTTAACGGTGAAGGAAAACATCGTGAGAAAACCTGCATGTCTGAGAGAACCTAGCGAGTTTTCAAAAGACATGTGAAGTCCACCAACCCGCACTTGGCCAGCGTGGTGGACTATGGCCTGATTCTCCTCGTACTGAAGGTAGGCCCGTCCCTAGCAGTGGGACGTTAAAAAGGGCTTAATACATACAATATATTAATATGTAGAAACGCTTGATGTTCGCTGTCTGAACTATAGCCTTTTTTTTTTTAACGTTGGGAAATGCATTTATGCACGACGTGTGGGACTCACCGGCGTAATACAGCCAGTACTACCCACTAAAACCCAACAAAACCTTCCCCCGTCTTAATGGGGCGTCGCAGGATCGCTTACGCATTCAACTACGACGCCCCGACGGCAGGTTGGCCAAAGCAGACCACCACAACCATGGGGTTACTCCAAGATCCACTCTGCTATCAGAGAAGTACCAGGAGCAACCCGCAAGGTACACCGCCCCCCCGAAGAGGGCCACCTCCCACCGCCCACCGAAGTGGGCAACCTCCCTGTGCGTTTCTTAGCTTCGCGCCCGGTTGGATTGCCGGGCACTACTGAGCCCCCCCACCACGACAAGGTGAACGCACGTTGGGGGGGTCTGAACTATAGCCTGTGGCAGCAGACTTGTCAGCGCGAGTAGGTAATATTGTGTTAAATTAATTTGTAATTAACCAAACAACTTCAATAGTCTAAGTTGTAAGCATTAATGGATATACAAAGCTTAGACAAAGCTAAAATTTAAGCAATGTATGGTTCGTATTATGAAATTCAAATTGGCTCTTAAAAATGCCGACTGATTTGCCAATGTTACGTTGAAAACTTTCTTTTTTATCAATTAATCGCATTTGATATGTAAAAATCTATCTTATATATATATAAACTAAAAATATAACTAAAAATCAAAATAAATTCGCGAAATAATCCGAAAAGATAGTTTTATCAACCGACTTCAAAAAGGAGGAGGTTCTCAATTCGACTGTATTTTTTAAAATGTCAAATATTCGCGTAAATCTAAGAAAGTACTTCTATATATATAATAAAATTCTATATATTATATCTAACTTAAATATTTTTTAGAAAATTTTATTCAAATAGTCATTATTATCGATACGGAGACCGAATCTATCTAAATATTTAGATTATATATACTTTTTATTTATCTATCTAAATATTTAGATTTTTTATCTGTCTGTCTGCAACCGCATCACGAGAAAACCACTGGATAGATTTATATGAAATTTGGTATGATAATAGCTGGTTATCCGGGTCACATATAGAATACTTTCTACTGCGGGAAAATATTTCATTTTTGAGAAATCTATTCTAACCGTTAATAAATAAAATTGAAGTATCTATTGAATATGAAAGTATAGGTATACGGTACTTATAAGAAATAAACAATTTTTAAAAAAAATGTTTGTGTATGTCTGTCTGTTTCGGCTAATCTCCGAAACGACGGGACCGACTTTGGTGAGACTTTCACTGACAGATAGCTGATGTTATAAGAAGTAATTTAGGCTACTTTCATGTTAGAGAAAGAATTATGAGGTTAATTATACAGGTAATTATAGAAGAATAGAGATCATGTGAAAAAAAAAATGAAAGTGTTATAGTATTAAGTCTGTGTAGCTCGTACTCATTTCATCCAAATCGGTTCAGCCGTTTTTAACGTCAAGGAGTAACAAACTTATACATACACATACAAAGTTTCGCAATTACCTTATTAGTCAAATTAGGGTAAGCATAGAAAAAAGAACAAAAAACTCTTCACAGTTTCGACGGCAATTCATCATACAACGCCAACGATTCTGTCACCGTCATTGCTTTGTTACGAAATATGTGATTGATTGTCATGGTGACTAAAAACCATAGGAAAAGCCATCTTAAATGTAGTGTATCAACTGTTAGTTTTTATGACATATAAAAGGTTTATTTTGTTGTATCAATGCTGAATATTTTTCAAGGTTTTAACATCAAATATTCAGTTATTCTATCTAATATATTCGGTATAAAAATAGTTTGTATTTTTCTAAGAAATAAGATATGATATTTTATGACACATAAATCCCAATATGTATACTACGGTAATAGAGGTATAAAAATAGGAGATATAAAAATCCTCAAAGTGCTTGTTAAAATAGAATAAAAAGTAATTTACAACGACCTATCTCGTTATTTTTAACACTATTTTGAATGCTATTATTATTATCTATACCTACAGATTAATAAAATTGAAGTGTCCGTTTCTACAAGATCGAAATAAAATCTTTTTAATAAATGTACTTATATGAAATTATATAAGGTAGGTACTTATAAGAAAAACACAGCTTTTAAAATTTTTGTATGACTGTCTATCTGTCTGTTTGTTTCGGCTAATCTCTTTTGACGGGATTTTGACTGGCAGATAGCTAATGTTATAACTTATAAGGAAATAACTCAAGCTATTTGTATTTTTGAAAAAGAGTTAGGGTTCCACTCAAAAAAAAAGCAAATAGGAACGCACCCGAGCGAAGCGAGTTTAAATCGCTAGTTGGTAATAAAATTGAATTTCTAAAAATAAAGAAAGAATAACAACGCCAGACTATAAATCTCGTTAAAAGTACCTAATTTTCATAGGTTTTAGTTTTCAAATAGCAAATGGCAGTGTTCATCTGAGGTTAGTGAGATCAAGGACCGTGGATGTTTTTCGACGAATCAACTGTGTCTAATCGTGACAACCTTAATTAAGAGCTCCTTTAAGTCTATTCGCTTAATTAACCATTTATATGCCCTCTTTAGAAACTGTAATGTCATTAGACTAAAATGCAACCTTTCTAACTCGAACCTACCTGTTTATAGAACAGTTTAGAGAGCTACTCGTACGTAAGCCTGGGTTTCATGTATTATTGACAAGATCATCTAAGTACTCGAATTTCAGCAATATCCAGGAGCTATGTCGTGTGTTTTAGTATATTTGTTAATATATCAACGTAGAGACGACAGCGACAATGAATTGATATGATTAGTTTGAAACTGTCATCTCTCTTTGAAGTTCTCTTGTGTTGCTTTATATAGAGCTTGTATCAATAATTGGATCCTTTTATTTAATACGGTTAACCTAATCTTTTGCTGGTACAAAATTGATTAATACCCTCGAACAGTGCTGGATTTACTCTAGGGGCACTGGGGGCTAGTGTCCAGGGCGGCAAATTTTTAGGGGCGGCAAAATTCGGAGGGCGGGAAAAAATTCTTCGTGAAAATGCTTTTCAATTTTGCAAAAAATGAGAAATAAAATAACATTAACTAGTAGGTACATTTTTCGAAAAATTGATATCATTTATAATTTTTTTTTTGCATTTTACAAAAAAATAATAATTAAAAAAATATTAAACATTCAAAATTTCGATAATAGGGCGGCATTTTTTATAGTGCCCAGGGGCGGTGCTAAGGTTAAATCCGGCACTGCCCCCGACCGATCTAAATCATGTTGGAGACGTGAAATTGTCAAAATAAGTTGTGCCTGAGTAGCACGCCTAAAACAATACTCGTATAGATTGAATTCGTTAATAATATAACAAGTGAATCAAGAAGTGTTAGAAGGAGGTTAATATTTGATTCGTAGAATGGAGAACACATATTAAGATTATTATGCTATAATATCAAAAATACTTTCTCCCGTGACCATGTTTGATCTAACCATTGGACACTCGGGAACCGAAGAGCAAACTAATACCGGGAAAATATTTTCATTTAAAGTGTTAGAGATGTTGAAGGAGGTGAGGTCTACAGATAGAATAAAGCTACATTTTTAGGTGAAAACCAGTGAAACAATATCCTACGTTACATTGTTATTTCGCTTGCCGGATAGGCAAAGATAATTAAGAAGCATTGTGGTCAGAATACCAGCTAGGTTGTTACTCTCAATGACGCTCTACCATGCTTGAGTGATGTCAGCCAATTAATATACTTTTTACTTTAATATCACTCTACATCCGGTCGACAAGTGTGTTCAATGTCTTATTTGTTTAAGATATTTTTGGCATTATGTTATGTGTGGAAAAAGGTTTTTTTTTCATAAAAGTTTTCAAACTGCATTGATATGTACCAAAATTAATATATGTATACTGAACCATATATGTACATAATATTTGCGATGATCAGTATATGAATATGATAGGATTCAAAAAGGGTTTCTTTTATAAATCAGCTCACTTCCACTAATCTAATCAGTAAGTATTAAATAAATAGAAATGCCCTATTATAAAACCCATTTCCGAAGAAACTAGCCCCGATTACATTTAGAAATTATTATAGATACTACATGTAATCTATGCTTATATCTAGGACGAAGCAGAAATATAATTTTAATCAGTCCGTATGTAGCAATGTGCGTGACCACTCACCACTTAGCCAAGTTTTGTCAGTTAATAATATGTATTTTGGAAAAATACTATATGAAGGAACTGCAAGAAATCACTATGCAGAACCTAAAAATCAAAAGAAATCTCATATTTCATATATGTATTGAGCTGTAAAGCATTCGAAACGTCGGGAACCAAAAGTCAAAATAAATACGCAAAAAAATCCGAAAAGATAGTTTTATTTAAAATGTATTGAGTTTATTTATAACTAGCGTCTCACCCTCGTTTCGCTCGAGTTCGCCTCTATAAAAGCACAAACAGATCTATCCCACGGGAAGCGTTCATTTTTCCGGGATGAAAAGTAACTTGTTGTTAGACCGGCAATATAAGGTATCAGCATGCCAAATTTTACTAAATTCGGTGCATAAGTTGTTGTGTACTAAGCTACTATAGTATAGTATAAGATACTATAGTTTTCTAACTTTTCCACGGGAACTCTTTAATTTTTCGGAATAAAAAGTATCTTAGATATTGACCGGGGATATAAGGTACCACCATGCAAAATTTCATTTAAATCGGTCCATTAGTTTCGGAGATTAGCCCGTACAAACAGACAAACAGACAGAGAAACAAAAAATTGAAAAAAATCTAGATTTGTTCTATTTGTCTTCTTACATCCCCCTGACTCGGTTTTTAGCATTTTTTTTTTCTATGTTCAGACATTCGACCTCTACAGTTTTATTATAGTATAGATACATATATTTATTATTATCGTATTTTTTTGCATAAATGACGTCAATCTTATAAAAAAGTATGAAAAACATAATATCCTCTTTATGTGTGTGGTGTACCGAGGATACATACGCTCGTCATAGATTAAAAGCAAAGACGTATCGCAACGTATGAAAGTTATGAATAGGTACTGTTTTTGCTTGTTTTTATTTTAGTAGGTTTTTATTCATTTTTTTTATTATTATTATATAATTACGCAGATTTTATAATAAACAAAAATTTCAATTTTATAAATATATCACATAATATGAAGAATTATATTATCAATGATTGCAAAACAGTTTACGTGTTATTGAAGTGAAAATAGGCAGGTTTGGATGGGGAGTAAATTCATGTAAGTCGTCATCGATATGGTCATGTGACGTGTGAACGCTAACACTCAGAGTGCCGATAGCTGTCAAAACCAGATAAATGTGACCAGTTTTATTTACAAATTTAAATTTAAATCAAACAATTAATTTCGTTATATCCAAAAATATAGTTTTAAGTTTTCACTTCTGTCGGCAATCCTCATGACTGCTTTTTAGATTTTTTTGTTATATTTAATTACGCAGATTTTATAATCAACAAAAAATTTAATTATATTCATATATTACATATGAAACTTTATATATTCAATGATTACAGAACAGTTTAGCTATTATTTTTATTTTTGTTATATTATAATATAAATATAATTTTTATATTAACTTGTTAGATTAGATTCCCTATCCTTATAGTATTAATATGAGGTCTGTCATCAAGAATGGATCGCAATCATCTCCAAAGAAAGATGCGAACCAGACTAGATGCCTTCCAAAAGTAACAGATGCAGCAATCATTTTAAAAACACATCGCATACTGTTTTTTTTTAACAAAACTCTTCCGGTTCTAGTTATATTCATCTTGATTATTTATATGTAATAAATAAATTCTTTTAGTAGCCATTTTGTCAAATGAACTGTTATAATTTACGATAAATAAATAATATTATATATTTACTATTTTAGCAACAAGTTAATAAGAATCCACGAATATTGTCGACAAGTCTCGACAATATTAGTATAGAATTAGGAACAAAAAAACAACTATAATAATTAGCATAATATTTATATCAAGAGGCATGCAAACAAAAAGTTACATATCAAAAGATCAATTTCTTGGACTGAACTTAAAGATCGAGGTATTAGATTTAGTACACAGAACATATGTGTGTATTTAACAAATAAATTCGAAAGATTTTTCCGTACAAAGTACCTAGCTTCCAAAAAATTTACATTGACACTTTATTCTTCTGTTGTTTATTCATAACTAATGCCGTTCAATATGATAACTAGAGATTATTCTCTAACCAAACAACAAACATGTTTATTTTTATATTTAATTTCAATATTTTGTTTGTTATACTACATCCATACTTAATATTATAAATCTGAAAGTGTGTTTGTTTGTTTGTTTGTTTGTTTGTTTGTTTGTCTTTCTTTCACGTTGAAACGGCTTGACGGATTGGCGTGATTTTTTGTGTGGAGATAGTTGGAGGGCTGGAAAGTGGAACTGGAAAGTACTTTTTACCGCGGGAAATTATCTCTTTCCCACGGGAAAACACGTTATAATACAATCCAAAAAAATATTAATATATATTTATGATCAGAATTAGGTACTTGAAACTTGGTATAAATGCTCTTCAATACAATTAATTAAATACGTGTTTTTCGAAATTCATTCTATAAAGGGGTAAAATAGCGGATGAAAGTTTGTATGAAACCCACCATCTTAGAGTTTTTTTGTAGTTTTAGCGCGAGCGAAGCCGCGAGTTCTGCTATTAATAAATAATTTTCTACTTTAAAGAGTTTTACTTCCAACCTGTTTCAATTGCCCAGTCTATTCACATCATAATCTATGCATGATGATGTTTATCCTCTAAAACCCATTGACAGATAGCTATCTCGTTTCTTTACGTACGTTCCGTATAATTTTGACTCGCTCAGCCATTTGTTGTTTTAAATTTCAATCCAATTCTTTGTTTAGTGGCTTCTAAAATTAATTATATTTTAAATTTAAAAACTGACATGCTGTGTACCATAGTGCATGATCCGCGACCAAACAAACGCTACGTATTATAAACATATTATATCTATGGCTTTGTAGTGTCATATACCTAGCGGTAACTTAAAAGCTTACCAGAGTAAAAAAAAACTTTTTTATTAATCGTAAATCGATGCTTAAAAGCTCCGATAATTATAACTGACGTTAATCACACAGCGTAAAAAATGCTTCAAACGAGTTGGGAGACAAATCTATTTATCAGTTTTTGTGGGTGTTTTTTATCAAAAAATAATACAAAGCTTGATTCTGGTTTCGTATTATTTATATACATGTAGAGAATCATTTTTGGAATGAAAAAATCATGGCTTGGAAAATAAGTAAGGCTATTTATAAGAAAAATATAAATCAATTTAATAGTGTTTATAAACAGTTTTCCCTAACCTGTCTATCCATCCGCCTTGTATTTTAAATGCTGTTACTACTTTTGAACCGTAACTTAGAGAATGTTGCTATTTTTACGGATCATATAATCTGTTTAGTATCATTAAAAATAAATATTCTGTATCTCATAATTCATCATCTTTAAAAATTATAGCTCTTTTAAATATGAGCAAATTGACGCCGGGTCTAATTTTAGATCTAAGCAAGTTACCCTAAAAACGGTTTTAATCCCGTAGCGAATTAATATTTATCTTACTCAAATTTTACATAACCTAATTTCAGATTAATTACATTTATAAAAATAATATATTCTATTCTTCATCCTAAATATATTATCATGACAGAAATGCTTTAAAAACGCGTTTTAATGTAAATGTAACGCATATTATATTTGTAGATTTTATGCGTGGAATTATTATGTAATTAAAGGGTGATTTCCGGGATAAAAATTCTATGTCCTTCCCAGGGTCTCAAACTATCTTCTTACCAAATTTCATCTAAATCGGTTCAGTAGATCCAGAGATTACCCCGTACAACGTCATAAACTCACAATTCACAAACTTTACCTATTTATAATATTAGTATAGACTAGCACTGCCCGCGGCTCCGCCCGCGTTCATAAACCATATTCTTAGGTTTTACATATTAGTATACTCTTACATTACAGTTTTTGTATTTTTTCTCAGAAATGAGATATTTTTCCGCGGTCAAAATCCTATATGTTGACCCGAATAATCAGCTATGACCATACCAAATTTTATCAAAATCCGTCCAGTTGTTTTTCTGTGATGCGGTAACAGGCAGACAAACAGACAGACTAAATTTCTAAAAACTATAGATTCGGCCTCTGTATCGATAATAATGTCTATTTCAATAAGATTTTCCCAAAAATATTTAATGTACAGATTTGACTCAGAATTTTATTATATGTATAAACTAGCAACTTACCTCTTTTCCTTTGTTTGGGTGCGTCCGTTTTAAGTAGATAAAATAGTTATTAATATAGCTAATTAAAGAAGTAACACAGTAGGTGCTCTAATTAAACATGTTTACTTTACAAGGGGCTTGGCAATTAGAAGAATATAAATTATAAATTAGAAGACACATTAGCTTTAGACGCAATATAAATATATATTTAGACGTCTCGATTCGGCATAGCTGGCAAAATATGTTGATATACATACATGTAAGTAAAATATGTAGCTATAAACCATCTTTATGTTTTATGTACAAAAATGAACCACAAAATTTATTTTTAGCACATTCAAACATTATCTTCCTCTTCCACCCTTACTTTAATTTACATTTTATTTTCATAAAATTGTAGCTTACTAGAAATAACATTGCTTGTATTTTTGCTCTTTTACGCTAAATTGACTATTTTTAGTCTAAATTTCATTTTCATAAATTTCATGAAGCCGGTGAAGCTGAAAATAAACACACAGGCAAAAAAGTTTCATAATGGTGATATTATATATATATATATATATATATATATATATATATAATTAGAAAAATTCTATAGGCAGCTTTGGATGGGGAGTAAATTGATGTAACTCGACATGGTCACGTGACGTGTTAACGCTAGCACTCAGAGTGCCGATAGATGTCAAAACCAGATAAATGTGAACAGTTTTAATATACAAATTTTAATTTAAGATCAAACAATTAATAATATACAACTTTTAACAATAACAAATATTTATGTATATAATTATAGTTAATTTTTATTTATATTTTTATATTTATATTGTTATT
Organism: Brenthis daphne; assembly: GCA_947093115.1. Classification (NCBI taxonomy): domain Eukaryota; kingdom Metazoa; phylum Arthropoda; class Insecta; order Lepidoptera; family Nymphalidae; genus Brenthis; species Brenthis daphne. The sequence goes on along the minus strand of OX352471.1, from coordinate 30,857,427 downwards.
TTTATAATTATAATTATAAAAAATTACAATAAAAATAATAACTAGTTTGTTTATAGTTTTAAGTTTTCACTTCTGTCGGTAGTCCTCATGACTGTTTTTTATGTTTATTTTAATATTAAATCTTTTACTTGTAGATTCATTCGCTATGTATACTAATGTACGCTAACGAATGAATCAGCAATATTAATATGAAAGATGATAATGAATCTTTACTACCTTTCTATGTACTTACGTATATATGTAAATGGCAAATGTTTCGCTATATTTTTCAACTAAAAAAAATAAACAAATAAAAATAAACGAAACGGCGTCATATTTCGCCAAATTTCCGGTATAAATAGCAATAAATTAAATTGTAATTCAACGTATATTATAGATTTTAGAAAGATAGAAGAAGATATATTTTTAACCAACGTTTGAAAAGGAGGAGGTTCTATGTTTAGACTGAATATTCTACTTTATTAATAAAAAAAATATATGATAAAAACTATACGTACTACCGGTTTTTTCTATTTGGCATTAGCAGAATTATCTTAGTTGCATATAGGTATATTATTATATTAATAAATGTTATTAATTCTCAAAAATGGGATATTTTGGTTTTTCACTTACCTACTACGCATTAACAAGTTTCTTTATTGAGAAAATATTTGATAAATATTATGTTCTACTAATAATCGTAGAATAAAAACAATCATTCCGCGGGATCTACGCTGACCGGGAGCCACAGTATTTGTAAAAAAGTTTTTTTTAATGTAATTCAGACATTAGACCATCAATCGTCTATAGAACTCGATCATGGGTTGTGGGCAGACCCACTGTACACTAAACACAATATAAGCAATTTACACACTACTTTAGCAAAAAGTTTGTATAGATAGGTAGCTGATACACGTTTCTACGATGCTGGTGTTTTTACTTCGCTTAAAACCTTAACAAATATTTTAGGCAACGCTTTAACATCCGTGTGCCACCTGCTTGCCGTCCTTTGTATACTTGAGTCCGGAGTCTGATGGTATTGTGTGTGCGTACATACGAATTTTGCTCTTTTAAAGTACCAAAGCAGTGTTGAGCACGGGCCTCACTACATCACAATGGGGGTCAGGGTTTGTCCTTTGGAAACTTGCTAGATTTCCTGGGCATTTACCACTAGGTAGAGACTCTCTGGGGTAGACAGGGAAGAAGGAAAAGTAAATAAATGAACTCGTTATGTCTAACGTTAAGCTGATAAAATACATTGAAAAGAAATTTTCCTTCCAAGTCGATATTGTATATTAAATTACATAAAAATACAGGCATGTCATTAAGTTCTACAAGCTTTTATTCACCTTTTTACTTTTCCGCCTATCAGCACCTACTCTAAATTTTGACTCAAGAGTCAAACGTTTAGTAATAATATTACAAAAATATAGTATAATACATCCATAAGTATTTCTAGTATACAACTTCGGCATATAAAGTTTTTCTATTGCTATAATATCCTTCTTCAACTACGAAAGAAACAATGACGAAATCTATCTATATATACATATAATGAAACTGTAGAGGTCGAATATCTGTACATAGAAAAAAATGCTAAAAACTGAGTAAGAGAGAGAATATATCCAGATTTTTTTCAATTTTTTTGTTTCTCTGTCCGTGTGTCTGTTTGTACAGGCTAAACTGTTAGACCGATTTCAATGAAATTTTGCGTGGTGGTACCTTATTTATATGCCCGGGCAACATTTTAGATACTTTTCATCCCGGAAAATTAAAGGGTTCTCATGGGATAGTTAAAAAACTTACTAGTAACTTTTACAGCTTACTACACAACAACTTATGCACCTAATTTAATAAATTTTGGCATATTGATGCCTTATATTGCCGCTCAAAGAACAGGTTACTTTTTATCTCGGAAAAATGAACAGTTCCCGTGGGGGATATAGATCTATCCCACGGGAACTGTTCAACTGTTCTGTTCTAGAGGCGAACCCAAGCGAAGCGAGAGTGAGCCGCTAGTAATAAATATACCATAATACACACATTGCTATCTACGTCGTAATAATAATAATTATTATTTTATTTTATTTCTTTAGGCACAGAAATATTAAAACAAATGGAAAAAATACAACTACATACAACTACTAACTACAAGTTAAAGTTAAATGATATATAATTTAGGAAATATAATTATTATTTTTTCTTGAATGATATAAAACTATTATTAAGAATCTCGCATGCATTATTTAAACTATTGTATGTTTTACACATTTTGTGTAAAAGATTGTTTTGTATTATTACTAATATAGTATATATATATAATGATCTGTGGTCTTTTAAAGGTAATTATTATACGATGTGCAAGTAAAAACTTATTTGTAAAATATCCTGTTCCAAACAACTCTTGCTTGGCTGAGAAAATGTGATAAGCATCGGTAGACAGGCTATATAACAAGCTTTTATTTAACGTGCAATGTTTGTATGAATGTTCGGGTCAAATCTTGCAACAGAATTTTAAAGCAGCTATCCTCAACCGATTGAGCAGAAATTTTGCATACACGCTTAGTTTGGTTTAGAACGCATGGGTAGATAAGTGACGTAATTCTAAATCCAACATGGCGGATTCCTCCACACAAAAAATTACACCAATCCGCCAACCCGCTTCGACGTGAAAGAAAGACAAACAAACAAACAAACAAACAAACAAACAAACAAACAAACAAACAAACAAACAAACAAACAAACAAACAAACAAACAAACAAACAAACAAACAAACAAACTCACATCTTTAATATTAGTATGGATTTAATACATGATATAAAAGCTTGCTTTTTATATTTTTTTTAATATTTATATTTATTTATATAATATTTATATTTATTATAATATTAAAAATAGCTCAAATTATTAGAATGATTTGACATTATATTTTAATAAATAGTTATATGTATGTATTGTATATATGTATTGTAATATATGTATACATATACTGTATGGTATAAAATATATATTGGTATTATAATTATTATTGTTATCTATGTATTTTATATACTTATATGTTTGTGTTATTTATTATACTAAGACTACATGTGGTATGTTATTTTTATATATACTGTGTTTTTTTGTACTTTATTTCCATATTACCTTGCACTTTTCTGCTCCGTTAAATGACAATCTTTCTCAGCTTCTAGGTTGACTGGAAGAGATCTCTTTTAGAGATAAGTCCACCTTTGCCTTCAATTTTCTCTTAATAGTTGTAATTTTTATTTTTTTATGTGCAATAAAGAGTATATATATGACATTAGAATTAGCATAAAAGATTTTTCGGAGAAATTTTACACTTTATTCTAATTTCTTTTCTTTTTATTTATTTACTCTTTTTTTATTTATTTATTATTCTAATGCTAATTTCCCCAGAGTGGAATCTCCAAGTGTAGTTTCAATAAAGGCAAAAAACGGTGAATGTGGTCGTTTAGTTCTCAGTAACTACCTGAAAAGGAAATAACGAATGTATGCATATAAAATACATAATATGTATATAAAACAATAACAAAATATTTATTTGTCTGATCCAAAAATTTAAATTACTGAATGCCATTTTTTGGCTAAAAAATACAGAAAATCATGTAACACTTATTATTTTGAGCTAAAATTGCATATAGAATATTTTTATTTTATTAATAATGTTATTGTAGGTTCAAAACGATCTGTGTTCTTTTTTTATAGCTTACTTATAGTCAATAAAGAATTTAAACGAGTTACATTTACGTCACGACCGACCCACGTCTCTTGTAAAAGCATCTGCGTTTTTTATATTACATAAAAACAATGTTAAGTTACAAATCAATCATTTAAATAGATTAGAAAGATAAAGCTATCTTTGTTCTTTGAACTGCTAATTAAAAATCTACACCGGCGTAATTTTAGTCACATTCTAATGAAAATGTAATTATTTTTAAACACATTATTTTTTCCAAACTAAAGTTATTGGAAAATTCTTCATGTATTTTGAGAAATATATAATTCTTTTGAAAATATTATGTTATTTTCTAAAAAAAACTCTAGTGCCAGTAGGGGAAGCCCTATATTTCGCATACATTATAATTTAAAATCTGAAAGCACTCCTCTTCGGAATCAACAAAAAAGCTTTTGAAAGCGTGCCTACTCGAAGACATGAATGCTGAAGTATAGCTGACAGCTAACAGAAATTGACCAATACATCTCGTATATTCCCATTAAAATAATTGTAGGGGAATTCATAATATAACAAAGGTCTTAACGTCTTAAAGTTCAAGGAAAGTCAGGTTCTAGAAAAACCCGAGTTTATGACGTAGAAAAAAATTTTTTTTATATGTATTCGTATGTTTTTTATACTTTCTTTATTATTTTTATTCATATATAAGTGTTTTTAAATTTTATCACACAGATTAAGTTGTTAAACATTGTTCTACATATGAAAAATTAACAAAATACTTACAAAAGATTTAAATTCGACTCCGATTAGGTTTAATTGTTAAAGTTTTTTAATTTTTAAGTAATATTTTGTCAAGTAAAATTTAATTTGATTTACTTTTATGTAAAATTTTCAGGTTAAAAAGTCACTTAAAAACATTTAGTTGATTTTTAAAGACCCATACAGATATACCCGACACGCTTGTGACGACTTATATTTCAACTATCTTTCACAGAAAACAATATCTATGTAAATTTTAAAGATCTATCCAGATAATACTCACATGCTAATGCAAAATTAAAAAGAAACCACCCCTCAGTTACACGTATAGTGTTTTTTTTCTTATGTTTATTTTGACATTTGAGTACGGAATTGTCGGTTTCGGAGAAAGAAATTCGCGGATTACGAAACCTTTTTCTATCTTTTTTTAAAAAATAATTTTTAAATATGTTGGGACATTAACACAAAACACCATCTAGTTCCATGGTAAGCGACGAGGCTTGTATTATGGCTATCAGATAGTTAATACACTACACATATATAACTTTAAATACATACATATGATAAATATAAACACCCATGATTGGAGTACAAACATTCGAGCTCATCACACAAGTGAATGCCCTCATTGGGACTTGAACCCGCGACCACTGGCACAACAAGTACTACCAACAAGTCACTACAGACTGAACCAAACGTGTCATCAAATAAATGGTTATAAATCACAATAATAATGTAGTATTTAAATAGTCTGAAGGCGAGGTGACACAAACGTTCTCTGCCATTTTTTAGCTATAGAAGATTTTTTAAGTTTTTAGGAGATTCTTTTATAAATTATCCTAAGCAATGCTCATCACAAATTGCAAGGCAGTTGTATTACTGAAATGTAATTTTTTGAGACAAAATAATATTAACAATTTTATATTTAAATATTGTTAGTTAAGGTCACAAACGCAACAAGGCCACACTTTAAATAAATACAAATGTAAGAATCATTCTGTTTTTATTATTATTATTTTTATCCAACTTCGGAAAACGAAGCAAGCACTTAATTCGCTTATATATGCGAATTAAGTGCGAATATATACATACGAGTACGGTAGAAATGATTCAGTTTCATAACTCTATTGAGAAATGATTGATTCCCCATACAAACTTCCGTCTCCCTTTCCGGGTGCCACCCCTTAAGGGATGAGTTCCGGGATAAAAACTATCCTACGACCTTCCTAGGACCTCAACCTATCTTCATACCAAATTTTATCTAAATCGGTTCAGTAGATTTTTAGTTTATTTATTACAAACAAACATACAAAAATTATTAGAATTTAGGCTGGTAACCAGCAATAAAACCACCATACCACAATCACCATATTATGTTTATTACTTTTTCAATAGTTTATTACATCTGTGCAGTTTACATTCTTTTTTAAAACTAAAATTTTCTCATTCAACATGGCCAAGCACACTCTGTCCCTTTCACTCATTCTTTCTTTCATTCATACTTTACACATAAGTCATAATAGCTTTTATTTAATTTATGCACATTCATCCCACAGTTATAAATATTATTTATTTTTATAAGTAATAATTATTATAAAATTATTAATAATAGATATACATTTTTATAAGTAATAATTATTATAAAACTATTAATAATAAATATATATTTTTATAAATAATAATTATTATTAAAATATAAATATAATATTAAAAAAAATATATAAATAATTTTGACATTGGTCACGCCTAAAGAAGTTTTACTTCAAAAACATCTATAGATGCATGATGGAAAGATTTTAAAATAACTTTGTAATATAAATTATTTTCTGAGTTGGCTATTATAATATTTTTTATAGGTACATCCAAAAAAAAAGAATTTTATTAGAATCCTCTGAAGCAAAACAAGATAATATTTAATCTACATTTCTTACAAATTTTAAATCACTTCATGCAATTGAAATAAATAAAGTAAACTATAAAAACTTTTTCAAAAAATAAAATAAAAACCGAATTCCAGGCACTACAATGTAAAAAATAACTAAACGGGGATTTTCATTTAGAATAGATACCTAATTAGATATTTTCGAAGTCGGTGCCAGCCGACGATATTTTAAGATATGAATGTCTAATAGGTAAATATGATTAGGTATGAACTCTAATTATTATAGTTAAAATATTCACCGTCGTAAAATAATACCGTCACATCGGCGTAAGGTGAAAAATTTATTCACTGTTTTTTACTTTTCTGTTAAACAATACATAGTTCTTGTAGTAACGACACGGCTAAACCACATATTTTGACTAAGGTATAGAGTTTGTGAAGTTAGAGCTTGTAGAGTTAGGGCATGTAGAGTTAGAAGCTGGTTCTACATGAGATCTGATAACTTTTTGACGGTGCGAGCCATATGGTCTCGTCTTGGCAATATTTTACATGAAAATGTTCTTGGTGCGATTTTGTTTTTCCATTTTTAGTGTAGACGTAATAAACAGGTAATTTGTAAGAAGAAAGTTGTTTAATACATATTTGACTCAGCAATTTATTTAAAAAATAATTTATTTGTTTTAAAAAATCGCTCGACCGATTTCGATAGAATTTAAATGGGACCACCTAGGGAATATACCTTTCAAAACAAGTTTCAAAAAGTTTTCCAAATCGGTTCAAACGTCTTTGAGTAATCAGTGAACAAACATAAAAAAAAAATTCCGACAAATTGAGAACCTCCTCCTTTTAGGAAGTCGGTTAAAAAGTACCTACATACTACCAACAAATTAAATCTCTAAGCACGAACATTAGCACAGCGAAAAATAGATTCGGAAATCACAATATTTACTCTATCACAAAAGAAAGATGAAAAAACTAATCCGATTACGTGAAGCTATGTGTTATTAACCAACTACAAAAAGGAAGTGGTTCAAAATAAACATTTGAGTGTATTTTTGTATTTATTATTTCCGTCATATCTTAATTATCTTCAATTCAATTCCTATATTCAATGGCTTCTATGTCTGTCATTTCTAACTTTATTATGAACTAGTGACTTACCGTCGCTTCGCTCGGGTTCCTTCCTAGGTACGTTTTAATTAGACTATAAATTATATGTTATATATAGCCTTCGTCAATAAACGGGCTATCTGATGCAAAAAGTATTTTCAAGTCCATTTAGTAGTTCCTGAGATTAGCGCGTTCAAATCAACAAACTCAGCCTCTTTATAATATTAGTATACTCGTAGATTAACCTTTATAACTGCTGATGCTGATGCTGGGATATAATGGAATATAATGGGTTGATGGGGATAGTGCCTGTACACTTCGTGATAGGGAAAACAGACTACCCTATAGAGACTAAGTTAAAGAGTGGATTGTACTTAATTGGTTTAATAGGTACTACTATTTACAGAGCTAACCCGACAATATAATATACGATGCATTGTCGTTCTGCCGGTCGATCGTCCAGCGTTCCACAGCTCTTATCTCGCCGTTCCGCACTTCCCGCTTCTAAAACTACACGATGTATTGTTCACGCACTAATGTCAGGGGCAACCTTGTCTTTACCACGGGCCTTTAATGAATCGGATTTATCTCCGGTAAATTTCAACAATAAAACTATAATGTAACCACTCTCAAGGGTGGAATAATTATTTTCAAGGTTATTTCTAGTCAATCGGTCTAGTCGTTTTTAGTCAAAAGTTATTAATATTAAACTCACAATAATGATTCAGGTATTAATATAACTGAAATACATATGTATTTTATATTTATTACAGAGTGGATCCATGCCTCGGGACAATCCATCTATGGCATTAACTCTCCAAGAAACAAAAGGTTCCCGTCGTCAAAGTTATAAAAGCCATTATTGAGATGCTCCCAGAGAATTAAGAGAAACTCAAGAAACCACCCAACCTCGAAGGAAACATTTAACTACAATATTAAATTATATCAGTGATTGCTCCATGGTCGAAAATCAAGCATAATTCAAGTTTAGACGTTTGTTTTTTTTAAGTAAAAGTTAAATAGGTAGCTTCTTACCTTCATCTATTATGATATTTCTGATGTATCTAAATTCGTCTAGTGCCTATTATATAGATTCTAATTAAATATTTCAAAGTAAATGTCTATTTTTATATTTTCTAATAGGATGCAAGGTTTTATATTAATTTTTATATAAGAAAGTTTTAATTAAAGACATTATTGAAAATATTCTAAAAGTATTTTTTTACAATTATTGCTTGTTATCCGTCTGTCCATCTGTTAACTTACATATCACATATGAATTACTTTATAAATATAAAAGATAAACCGATTCGAAATCACTTAAAAGTACTTAGTTTTTGGTTTAATACTTGCTGGTTGGTAAAATACTTGTTGTGTGTAATGGATTCATTTTAATTTAGGAATTATAAGGATGATGATATATTCCTAATAACCAGAACACAAATTAAATGTGTTTGTAGTTTGTACCTACACCGCACCGCATTATTATTTTTATATTTTCTCACGCTTGAGGGTTTCTGGTAGAGATCTCTTAAAGAGATAAGTCATCCTTATCACATTTTATCTGTTTTTACTTGTATGTTTTTTTTCTGGTACATAAATAAATAAATTACAATAAATAAATTAAAAATCTAAATAACCCCAGACATTTAATTCGCCATTTTGTGGTGGCGGCCATATTGGATTTGAAATTTATCATAGTGCATAGTATTCTACTAGTTGAGCCCTTTCATTTGATACCCATATTGAGAGAGTTGTGAAAAAATATGTAATCCGCCATTTTGTGGCGGCGGCCATCTTGGACCGATTTTCCTCAAACATAGCTAAGAATACTCCCGACTAATTCACCTTTCAAACAAAAATAAACGAAATCAAAATCATTTCATCCGTTCGGGAGCTACGATGCCAGAGACAGACACACAGACACGTCTTTATAACACCTCGTCGATTTTACGTCGGGGGTTAAAAAAAGAATCATTTGTGTAACACTACACACTTTCTCTATCAATAAACTAACTTTGTATGGCTTCCGTCTCCAGAGTGTATCAAGTTGTGATTATGTCATTTTATGTCAAATCCAGAACCCCGAAAACTTTCAGCTGGAACTTCAAAACTATCCCAAAACTACTTTGATTGCCTAAATAGCGATGTGGTTGTTTATAACGATAGATTCATCATAGCTTTCCCATCACTTGGATCTAAGTGCCTAAAAACACTAAATAGACCCAAAAAGATCTCTAATGAACAAAACAACGGGTGCAGCGGAAATTACTACTGAGGTAAGGGATGAATGTGGAAGGCGGGTGGAGAACCGATCCTGAGGGTCTTTCAGATGTTATTTAATTCCGACGTGCTCAAAGGAAAAACTCCACGAGATTGGAGCAGAAGCGTAGGTATATTGTTCTATAAAAAAAGACTAGAAAGTTAGAACTTTCGCCTACTATATAGCTGGAATCTTCTATTTTTCTTTTCTAAACTTATTCATAAGAATTTGTTTTTTTTTTATTGTTTGAAGCCAACCTTCGAAGCTATTGGTCCGATTTCATTTCCGATTTTTTCTTCGCTTCGCTCGGGTTCGCCTCTATGTATGTTTAACAAACAAATTAATATAGTGAGACGAGATAACAAATATTGATTTTTTTTTGTTTGTGTTTGATTTGTGATGGGCAATAAAGTCTAATATTAACTAATATTATATTTATAAATATAGTAAATTAAATAACAGAAAAAATAAAATGTAATAAAATTATTTAACCTCTAAATGTAATAAATGTTAATTTAATACATTTAGAAGTCAATTATATCTTATTAAGTTAGTTATATCCTATTAACTGTTTAGTTCAGATATATTCTAATATTATAAAAGTTTAGATGGATTTTTGGATGTTTGTTAATCACGCAAGAACGACTGAACGGATCTGAAGGTTTGGCATGAAGGTAGATTATGGTCTGGAATAGCCTACGAATAAATAAAACTTATTATTTATTCGTAGGGAATAACACATAAGCTATCTTATCTTTATTATATACTTTTTATCCCGGAAAAATTCATGGTTACCGTGGGATAGATTTGTTTTTGTTGTTCCAGAGGCAACCCCGAGCGAAGCGAGGGTAAACCGCTTGTTATATAGATATATTTATATGCAATTTATTCACTTTAATATAGTAAAAATAATTATTATTGTAACAATATATCTTTGAATATTGACAGTATGTACAAAATGTAAGAGGAAATGAAGCATGTAGAATATGGTAGGAAAATTCACTCATCATCTATCCAAGTACAAAGATCTTATGAACAATAATTATATGAAAATATTTTTCCTGTAGCACTAATGAGTTACGAGAATTAATAAATTGACAAAATTAGTGACAAGCTCAGAAAAAACTTCTCAAAATTTGTTTTTTTTATTACCTTTTTTGCACAGTCGTGATTACTCGTACGTATGCGCTATGACTCAAGGACTTGATCATGGAGCTAATATATAAGCATTTTGAAGTAACACTACATATCATATTGAATCAAGTTTGTTTCAGTAAAGGTGGGTGTTGCTGTGTTTTATTTTTAGTGTTATTCGAATAAATTGAATACAAAATATAGTATTAAATGCAAAATGATTGCATTTCTAACCTGTACTAGAAACTTACTATTAGGCTCTTCACTAAAAGTATTTTTTTTTATTTACGGAAATTATTAGTTGATTAAACCATTCGGCCGAATTCAGGACAGATCTCTATATAATCAAGCATATTTAAAAAAAATATTGCGGTATATTTTAGCCTGCTTATTTATTTAAATAATTTTTGAAGGTTTCCAACATATCATATCAGATTTAAAGGTCTTTTTATTTTAAATGTTTATTGTCCACTCATGTTTTAAATATTGTGAATTTTTACTTCAAATTTTTTACTTGTATATTTTAAAACTTTATACAGGTAAGTCATGGTCTGTAATTTACCTATATAATATATACCTACTATATATGATACTTTCTTAGATTTACGCAAATATTTGACGCCCGTATTAATATTATAAATGTTTGTGGGTATGGATGTTTGTTACTCTTTCAAGCCAAAACTACTGAGCCGATCTAGATGAAAATTGGCACAGAGATAGATTATATCCTGGAATAACACATAGGCTATTTTTATCCCGGAAAAATGTACGGTTCCCGTGGTATTGATTTGTTTTTGTTTTCCTAATTCGCTAGTTTTTAATGAAATCATCATCTTTTCGATTTTTTATTGTTTTATTACTTTAGTACATATTAGTCATATTTTAAGAAAAAGTTATTTATACTATAGTTTTTCTTCAAATTATGAAATTAATTATGTAGCTACTACCCACTTTTATTTTATTTTTTTCATTTAGTCTACAACCACTAGAACTAGGAGTCCTTACTGTATTTTTAATAAGATCAATGATAAAAAAAAACTTAATTTTGTTTCGAATTTAGATTTTTAAATGACTTTAAAATGGAAGAAGTACTTCCATTCGGGTTTTTTTGGGTGTTTATTACGCCGATTATATCTTTGCCAATTGTGTATAAATTTTCATAATTCTTCTTTAATAGAAAATCTATCATTTCTATCATCTATATAAACATGGTTATTCTTATAGAATTTTATAATAAAAAATACTTCGGTATGTACTTTAACCATACTCTTTCTTTTAGACTTTTAAATTCAGACATGAAACTCCTTATCATCTTTGCCTTGGTCGCTTTCGCCGCTGCACGCCCTGATGACGACTACAGCCGTTACGACGGCTTCGACGTAGATGAACTGATCGGTAACTTACGTCTTCTGAAAAACTATGCACATTGCTTCCTCGAGAAAGGAAAGTGCACACCAGAAGGCAACGACTTCAAAAGTAAGCGCATTATTTATCTTTAAAACACTACTCATTTTTATTTAAATAATCATTTAATATAATAATAAATTTAAATTGAATAATTACTCAAATGAACGGTTTTGTAATAAGCTAAATTATTTTTTCGTAAAAGATTGTGAAAAACCAAAAATTATTTATTCTATTACTTACAAAATTCGAAAACCAAACTCTGAAGTATACAAACAATTTTTTTTTATGTGTATAGAAAGTATACACATAAAGTATTATTTGTGACGTATTGACACTGCACATTTTATATATGACTAGCAACTAACCCTAGCTTTGCTCGGGTTCGTCCTTCCATAAAGGTTTTAACAATTAGACATGAGATATTTTCTCGCAGTAAAAAGTATCCTATATATTGACCTGAATAACAAGCTATCATCATACCAAATTTCATCAAAATCTATCCAGTGGTTTTCTAATGATGCGTTCCCAGACAGACAAAAAATCTAAAAACTGTAGATTTGGGAATAATGAATATCTCAATAAGATTTTCCGAAAAAATATTTAATGTACAGATTCGAGTCAGTTAGGATTTTATTTTATGTATAGACTATAGATATATAATTTTGTAATATACAAAGACACTTTGATGATAAAGGCATGGTATAATTGCAACATGAGTTCAATTAACGGCTTGCGTGACATTTTTATTATAATTTCGTATTCTTAGGCTAAATCGTCCAGGACACAACCGCGATACATTTGTCAGTCTTAATTTTTTTTTTATAAAATAAAACTGTCTCTTGAAGAGAATCTTGAAGAGAAATAACTCTTTATTAAATAAATATGTAAATTTATATTAAAAAATATCATTTCCCATTTTTTCACTATATTTCAAATATTATAATTAAACTTAATGCATTACAGAATGGATTCCGGACGCAGTGCAAACTAAATGCGGCAAGTGCTCTGAAAAACAAAAGACCCTCATCGCCAAAGTGATGAACAGCATTACTGAAAAGCTGCCAGAGGAATGGACAGAACTCAACAAACTACACAACCCTGAAGGAAAACATGACGCGCCTCTGAAAGAATTCTTGGATAAATACGGTCATTAAAGTCACAATTTTTACACAATAAACTTAATTGAAATGTGATACAATAGCTAATAAAGTTTCTTCATGTAATATTTGATTTTATTGTCCTAAAGTCTGATTCCAATTTACTGCTCTATTCTTACTTAGTGCCAAGACTTAGAAAAGGTTTTTTTTTTTTATTATGTAAAATATACACAGTGCATATTGTACCTAGCACACGCAGATGATGCGCGTTCATGATATGCATATCGCCAGCGCGTTAAAAACTCGTCGTGTGCATAAGCCCTAAGTAATGATTTGGCCTCACTAATAGGTTTTATTATACATTTCCAACGCAATTTGTTCTATACAATTATCTCACGGAACCTTAATCTATGTACTCGCTTAAAATTGGTAAAGTAATAATAAAAAAATTTGGGAAAATTACATATTAAAAATTTAGTTCTACTGAAAACAGTAAAATAATCCGTTGTTTCATGGAAAAAAGAGACCTTGGAGACCTCTTTTTACTTTGTATAGAGTAGTGTTATTTGTCATGAGTGGCAGTAATAGATTTAGTTATAAACTAAACTACTTGAAGTTAAATAATAAAAAACGAAGTTGATTCTTACGACAATCCGTGAGCATGATTGATTTTCGAGTAAAAAGTGGTTAAAAGTTTTTACAACAGTTCTTGCAATTACTAAGCGGACTTTAATATCGAGCTTTTCAATTAACTTTAGTTTTTAACATTTTAGTCTTGTAAGAGTTAGCAAAAAATGTTATTTTTCAACATTTTACTTTCATAAGAATTACAATGGATATTAATTTTAATACATCTACAAATCAAATTTACAAAGCTTACATAATTAATATATAGTTCTGTGTCGATCAGAAATCTTCCTCTCAATTATCAAAATCAATTTTATCACACCATTGTCTATTCGCCTTTACTCTGCCAGTGTCTGTTATTCGTATTTAGAAGTACTTAGTTAGAATGTTACAAGTCTTATTTGAACAATGATGAACTCAAATTAAAAATATTATTATATTAAAATTTGTGTGTACATTAATGTATGAGACAAATGAATTTTAGATATAAATTTGGCGTTTCTCAATAATTATTGAGTCATATGTTCCTAAAGTCAAAACTATGTTCCCGGTTAGCCTCCTTCACCTAAAAAGTCGACACCTAAATCCTTCACCTAAATAGGTCATTTTATTATTGTGTAGCTTTTTAGTTGAATATATGAGTGATAATGGCTAATGATAATTTAGTGATAATTCTTTTATGTCATAGAGGAAGGAACTGTAGTCTGTAATACAGGCTCAGCGTAGGACTGTCGGCAGTGACAAACCGATGTAAGTAACATAAATTGTAATAAGCTTTATTTTGCGCTTAGTGTAAATTTAGTGTAAAAACTTATTGCTAATATAGTTTTATTATTTATTATTTATTTATATGTGTCAGTATGAACATCAACACATTAAACGCTTCTGAATCCTGCGCATTAAACCGTAATACAGAAACGGATGTATTGAGAACATTTATTATAATTTTTTAGTATGCATTTGAAACTTTACCTTATCTTTTAAATATGTATCAGAAACTTTAGTGCAGATACAAAATATATACAATATACAGGTCTAAACTGCAGGTGTTGTACGAAGAATGCCTTATGCATGCAAATGCGGCCTTATTGCTAGAAGCAATATCTACCAGTCAACCTTTCGTGAAAGGATTTATCGCAATAGATATGTAGGTCAATAGAATAAATATTGAATAAATTATTATATACTTAATACCTAACATTTATATAATATCCACATTATGTTCATACACAACAAAAATGATTGTGTAAATAAATATATGTACATTGTACGTACATGTTAATATATACGCCTAAATATACCCAAATAACTGTTCTTTAAATATTATTAAAGGTAATAAAATTAAATAATAACATATTTGACGACGTTTGAAGATGATCGATAAGTTAGGAGAAATAGTGTGTCGGATATACTTGGTACCTATTAAAAGTAAGTAAGCTCCGATTGTACAGTAAATAAGCTGGCACAGACTGTGTGCAGCGTATTGGTAGTTTTACTTCTATCAAACCATGATCGTTCCTCCATGTCAGTATAATACGAGTATACGAACGTATGAGCCAAAGAACTAAAGCATTTTAATAGCTATATAAGCTAAGCTTTATAATTTCATACCTGTAGGATTATAGAAATTGTAATTACAACACAAGCTGTAAATCACTACGATGTATGTATCCATACTAATATTATTTTTTTATATTATAAATGTGACAGTGTGTTTGTTTGTTTGTTTCTCCTTCTTTCACGTCGAAACCAAATAACAGATTGGCGTGATTTTTTGTGTGGAGATAGTTGGAGGGCTGGAGAGTGACATACAGAATTACTTGAAACTTGGTATTAATGTTCTTCAATACAATTAAAGAAATACGTGCTTTACCATTTTTCAAAGTTCATCTCAAAAAGGGGTAAAATAGGGCATGAAAGTTTGTATGAAACCTACCTTCTTAGAGATTTTTTTGTAGTTTTAGCGCGAGCGAAGCTGCGGGTTCTGCCAGTATTTCAAAAGTAAAAATTACTCTGATGTACAAGATGTAATAATTCAAATTTATTTAGGTGTGCTTCATTTTATTTACAATAATAATATAAAAATCTTTTACTTCTATAAAGTTATTTTTGACATAAGAATATAAAGCTTTTAAATTAATAGCTATTAAATCCAGACTAAGCAGTAGCAGGCCAGTATTAGGCAGCCAGGTTAATTGAGTATGTTGGAGATAGAACATACCTACATGAAAATGAGGGAGATAGAGCGTAGCGGAGAAAGAGACAAAAAAGGAGCATCTACACACTACGATATAAATATACATACATAAATTATTTCCAAAAAAATAATAACATTTTTAGAGAAAAAAATAATTTTGATTGATTTTTGTGTAAAAACTACAGGTATTTTGGTATTTATAAGGATTGTGGTGGATAGCAGTGCTACTTAGGTTACCGATACAAAAAAAAAACAAATATTTGAAAAATTGTGATCATGGTAGTTAAAAATATCTTAGGGGGTGTCAATTTTCGAAGGATTTCCAAATTTATTTGTAATTTCAAAAAAATTGAGATAACTTTTTTTTCTTTCTTTTTCGAGTGGTCATGAGCAGGTCCATCATCTGGTGTCCACTTATCATTGAATTTTGGGACACGTCGTGTATATTAAAATCTTTTTACTGGTTACAACCAGTATTAGACTGAACAATATCTCAATATGTCACGTCACGAAATATGGTACTCTACATCCGGCTCTTGATCCAAAACCTAAGCGAAAGCCCTTGAGATGTTTGTCGAGGCTTTCTGCTATTAGAATGTTACTGATACGATTATTGGCACAATTACCGTTAACTTAAGATTCACAAGATTAGTAACTTAAGTTGTGACAATAACGATCTATATATACGAACTAGCATTGCCCGCGTTCAGATGACCAAAAACCAAATTCTTAGGTTTTACATATTAGTTTACTCTTACATTGCAGTTTTTGTATTTTTTCTCAGAAATGAGATATTTTCCCGCGGTAAAAAGTATCCTATATGTTGACCCGGATAACCAGCACCATACCATATTTCATCAAAATCCCTCCAGTGGTTTTTCTGTGATGCGGTAACAGACAGAGAGACAAAAAATCTAAAAACTATAGATTCGGCCTCAGTATCGATACACAGATTTTCCAAAAAATATTTAATGTACAGATTCGGCTTAGTTAGAATTTTATTATATGTATAGATATAGCTGTCAGTGACTATAGATGGATTCCAATAAATTATCCAGCCTATACTACATAGCATGAGATCCTTTATGCGGGAGAATTTTGTATACTACATACAGGGTGGAACAAATCGATGGGACATGGAAGGAAAGTACCTTAATTATTGAAGTTATCAAGATTTCCTCAAAGAAAATATTTGTTTATTTTTAAAAATAATAATAACTGCGTTTTTTTAAAAGCTTCCATTAACCGAGAATTGAAAAAAATAGACGAGACGTTTGGTTCAGTTTGTAGTGACCCTACTTGCTGTGCCAGTGGGCGCGGTTTCAGTCCCGCTGGGGGCATTCATTTGTGTGATGAACACGAATGTTTGTGCTCTAGTCATGGGTGTTTATATTTATAATGATATGTATGTATTTAAAGTTATATATGTGTAGTGTACCAACTATCTGGTATCTATAACACAAGCCTCGTAGCTTACCATGGAACTATGTAGATGCTGCTGTGTGTTAATGTCGCAACATATTTATTTATATTTACTTATTTATTATATAATATTGATATTATAGTACGTCTAATTAGACATTATTAATGTTATTGTTAAAACGGAATATGTAATATTACTAAATTAAATCGGAGATTAAAGCAAAAACATTTGTGGCACTACTAATCACAGCCATTTTTAACCCCCGAAGCAAAAACGACGGGGTGGTATAAGTTTGACGTGTCTCTCTGTGTGTGTCTGTCTATGGCATCGTAGCACCCGAACGGATGAACCGATTTTGATTTTGTTTTTTTTTGTTTGAAAGGTGAATTATTCGGGAGTGTTCTTAGCTATGCTTGATGAAAATCGGTCAAAGATGGTCGGGTTTTTTTTAATGTTTAATTTATTTCTCAATCTTTCGGTGCGCAATACATGTAAAAGATGAATTCATATGTACGGGGATTTTAAATACAGCACATGATGATAGTAGTTATTTGCGTTTTAAAAAAAGCGGTAGATACCATTTGTTGTTACAAGTATAAAGATCAAATTTTCGACATACTCGTACTTAAGTCAAATTAAAGGAACTTTATCTACGTATATCAATAAATAAAATTGCCTGAATAATAAAAGTGCCTGTTATTTTAAATTGCAATTCAATTAGCAATCTTAGTTATATTAAGCACACAAAACGCTTGTTTTAATCATATACTCGTAATAAAATTGTAACTATGTCGAACCTATATTAAATATTTTTTGAAAAATCTAATTGAAATAAACATTATTATCGAAACAGAGTCCGAATCTATAGTTTTTAGAATTTTTGTCTGTCTGTCTATCAGTTACCGCATCACGAAAAAACCACTGGACAGATTTTGATGAAATTTGGTATGATGATAACTAGTTATCCGGGTCAACATACAGGATACTTTTTACCGCGGGAAAATATCTCATTTCTGAGAAAAAATACAAAAACTGCAATGTAAGAGTATACTAATATGTAAAACCTAAGAATTTGGTTTTTGGTCATTTGAACGCGGGCGGAGCCGCGGGCAATGCTAGTCAATAAATAAAATTGCCTGAATAAAAAAATGCCTGTTATTTCAAATTGCAATTCAATTGGCAATCTTGGGTATATTAAGCACACAAAACGCTTGTTTTAATTTAAAATATAAGGGTAAAACAAAAATTTGAATCCTTTGTTAAATACCATAAAATAAAGTAAGACATAATTGGATTATAGGATTTTTGAATGGTTTCACTTTTATCAAAAAAAAAACTTTAGACGGATAATGAGTATCTACTCATTATCTACTATTTAGTTTTTAAAATCTATAAATAGATATGTCATGCAGGTAATTAAACTTTAAAATATTATCTGTACACGACTCTTTTATAAAGATAGGCAACAGTTCTCATCGCAATCTTTAACATTTAGTATTCATTTCTCAGAAATTAGATATTTACCCGGATAACCAGCTACCACCATACCAAATTTCATCAAAATCTATTAAGTGGTTTTCCCGTGATGCGGTGACAGACAGACAGAAAGACAGACAAAAATTCTAAAAACTATAGATTCTACCTCTGTATCGATAATATTGTTTATTTCAATAAGATTTTCCAAAAAATATTTAATATACAGATTTGGGTTAGTTACAATTTCACTATATGTATAGATATAATACAATACCTAGGGTAAATACCTATACCTAGGTCTATATATAGGTTCTGCTTTCATATCACATACTGACTAGAAGAAAACAATACATTAAATCAAAAAATATAATAAGATTTCCTTTTACAAGCTCCTTATTTCTTTACTAGCAACTCACCCTCGCATACAAACTTTCATCCCCATTTTCACCCCCTTAAAGGATGATATCCGGGATAAAAAGTCCCATGTCCTTCCCAGGGTCTCAAACTATTTTCTTACCAAATTTAATCTAAATCGGTTCAGTAGATCCAGAGATTACCCCCTGAAACGCCACAAACTCACAAACTTTACCTCTTTTATAATATTAGTATAGATAACAATTTAAATAAACGTTTACCAAAAACTAAATAAGAAAAATGTTCTTTTTTTCTACCTTTCGTTTCATTAAGTAAGCCAGTATTATTATATTAATCTTCATAAGATTTATTTGTGAAATATTTTTTCCTTCATTTCAGTTAATTGTATCGTTGTCGAGTTATATACTAATACTTGGGATAATTAAGGGCTCTAACAAAATTGTGGCTAAGGAAGGCGAAATATTGTCATATTATAGTGTATATTGTCCTAATTTTCTTGTCTCTTTAACGCTGTGCCATAACTTCCATATATTTAAAATAGTAAAAATTTAACCATTAGAAAATAGCTCAAAAAAGAAAATCTTTCTATTTTTTTTTGTGTATTATAAAAATTGGTTTATTTCAACAACAAATTCTGCAGATTTTTAATTACGATTAGGAGAATTTTCTTAATAAAAGCTTCACTTATTGTTCTGTTCAAGTACTTTACATCTTAACTGAGCCTGACATTGTCAATAAGCCCTCAATATTTCTAATTTAGCTCAGATTTTTATAGTAGGTATTATTTAAACTACCAAATACTATTAATGATACTCACTATTTATATTACTTCTTATATATAATTAATTGAGTGTATAAAGTTCATACATATATGAGACTAGCATTGCCCGCGGCTCCGCCCGCGTTCAGATGACCAAAAACCAAATTCTTAGGTTTTAGATATTAGTATACTCTTACATTGCGTTTTTGTATTTTTTCTCTTAAATGAGATATTTTCCCGCGGTAAAAAGTATCCTATATGTTGACCCGGATAACCAGCACCATACCAAATTTCATCAAAATCCCTCCAGCGGTTTTTCTGTGATGCGGTAACAGACAGACAGACAAACAGACATACAGACAGACAGACAAAAATTCAAAAAACTATAGATTCGGCCTCTATATCGATAATAATGTATATTTCAATAAGATTTTCCAAAAAATATTTATCTTACAGATTCGGCTTAGTTCCAATTTTATTATATGTATAATTATATTAGTATTTTGTAAAGTACAAAGAGATTATAAAGAAATCTTGTTTCTCTGAACGCGCTAATCTCTGGATGTTATGGTCCGATTTGAAATATTATATTTTTTTATAGCCTATTTATTGAAGAAGGTTATAAATACGCTATCTTATATTACAAAACTACCTACGAGAGTGGAATTATACTGCAAAATAAACGACGCGGGCGGAGCCTTCAGAAAACGCTCGTACCTACTACATACATATATAAAAAAACTAAAAATGAGTCTATCGCTACTCAGCGAATTCTTTTAGGATTAGAATATAAGAAATAGTGTTACAGAAGAATTAGTGGATTTTTTGTAATTCCTGAATGAAATTGGTAGTATTGTTCATTCAAGTAACATTATTTTCGGACGTCTTTTAAAAAAAATTGCCCCCGGGCGAACAGTAATAAAATAAATAAATAAATATGTTGGGACATTAACACACAGCGCCATCTATCGATGCGAAGCTTGTGTTATGGATACCAGATAGTTGATACACTACTCATATATAACTTTAAATACTTACATAATATTATAAATATAAACATCCATGACTGGAGTACAAACATTCGTGCTAATCACACAAATGAATACCCCCAGTGGGACTCGAACCCGCGACCGCTGGTACAGCAAATAGGGTCACTACAAACTGAGCCAAACGTGTCGTCTATTTTTTTCAATTCTCAGTTCATGAAAGCTTTTAAATTATATATACTTTACATGCAATAGCAAAACAATCTTATTTATAATATTTTACGTATGTGGCAAACAAAAAATTTAAATAATATAATTTAATATTAAATAGTATACCATTGGATCGTAAAAATGTACATTGCATAGGTAATAAATAAGTATTTTTACAAAGTTTATATTAGGTTCAGTCGTCGAGTATCAAAAGCGCAAAATGCGTCTTCCCGTCTCATGTAACTAATTAAACTCTTCTTTCATAATTTATTATCTACTGCATTAAATATTATACTTTATTATGTTAATGTCCAATACAATGGAGAACAATTAATAAAATATTCATAAAAATTTATTCGCACCTAAACCGTTACCTACAATTTCTAACGCCATATTTTACCATCATTAAAAAAAATATTAGTACTAAATAATATTCAGTATAATATAAATAAAAATAGTATAAAGTAAAATATTTAATTCGCTATTCATACAGTATCTACATGTAGAATAGATATGGAAAAAAACACATTTTTTTTAATAAATATATGCGTTCATTCATTATTAATTTACGCATATTAGGTTTCATATATTTTAGTGAACTAACAAGAGGATCCATCCATGTCAAGAGACAGTAATATTTTTATATTACTTAGACCACAGAGCTTAACAAAAGCCCAGCCCTAACAGAATACGTCACGTAAAATCTCGCCCTTTAGGACCCCTCATTTCCTTTTTATCGTGCTGCGTCACGTTTTATATAGCGTCATAGATATCACAAAATTATTGACGTGTTGCGCGATTGTAATCATTAATACCTACATAATTCTAAAAAAATTAAAAACCCATTAACAAAAAAATAAAAAGCACTAAAAAGTAAAAAATAATTGATTGGTAAATTTCATTTACTATACATACCTAATCAAATATTTTCGAAGTCGGTGCGCTTTGCTTTGTATCAGCTGGCACCGACTTCGACATTATTTGATTACGTATATATAGTAAATGAAAACTACCAATCAGTTATTTTTTTACTTTTTAGTACTTTTTTTGAAGTCGGTTTTTATTTTTTTGTTAAAAAGTTTTTAATTTTCCCTTTTTAGTGTAGACAGTAGTAGCAAAGTAAGAACATAGTATTTTAATAAAATTTTCAGTTAAACCGCTTAAATTACTTCGATGTCAATTTTTATACGAAGACTTACAAACTAAAATTTACTTTTATTAGTAACACTAAAAATTCTGACTCTAAAATCCTATTCTAACGTCTCAAAGTATCTACTATAGCCGTTAAAAAGTTCCACCTATCCACCTTCTGGCCTTACTATCAGATATCAAATCGCTGTACTATCAACGGAAATAAAAACACTTGCAAAGTTTCAAGTCAATATGACTATTAGAAGTAGGTTAAATTCATTATTAGCTATTTTCCACCCTTAGGGGTGGTATTTTTTTTGAAATTTAAATGGAATCAATCTGGAAGTATACACTTTTAAACAAAATAAACATTGTCCAAATCGGTTAATAAATGACGGAGTTCTGAGGTAACAAACATAAAAAAAAACATACAGCCGAATTGAGAACCTCCTCCTTTTTGAGGAAGTCAGTTGAAAAAGTTCCACTGCTGTAACGTCGTCGTCATCGTATTAATAACTAAAATTGAAAAAGAAGAAAATGAGAAAATCATTCTATCAGTAATATTTAACAGCTGTTTAACTCGACAAATAATAAATTGGAAAATTCCTTTTACTCCATAACGTGACTTAAGATCTACTACAAAATGAATACAAATGACAAAGGGCCGCAAAAAGAAAGGCATCTCACGAAATATGGCCCTCTTATATATAAGATCTTGTCATTCTGCCCAAACTTGTACCCGCGATTTAATCAAAATATAGAATACCTTATAAAAATATTTGGAAAGAAATTCACGCGATTCAACGCGAACAAACGCGAACAAAACTTCCTTTTCTATTTGAACACTAATATTTTCTTAGATTTACGCGAATATTTGACATCTATACATATAATAAAATTGTAACTAAGCCGAATCTGTACATTAAATATTTTTTTTGGAAAATCTTATTGTAATAAACATTATTATCGATATAGGCCGAATCTATAGTTTTTAGAATTTTTGTCTGTCTGTCTGTCTGTTACCGCATCACGGAAAACCCACTGGAGGAATTTTTAAGAAATTTGGTATGATGATAGCTGGTTATCCGGGTCAACATATAGGCTTTTTACCGCGGGAAAATATCTCATTTCCGAGAAAAATACAAAATCTGCAATGTAAGTATACTAATATGTAAAACCGAAGAATTTGGTTTTTGGTCATCTGAACGCGGGCGGAGCCGCGGGCAATGCTAGTTTTAAATAAAACTATATTTTCGGATTATTTCGCGGATTCCACATATGTGTCGAATGTGGATCGCAATAATGACAGTAGTTCTGAATAATATATTTTTTGTCTATAAAGATAGCAATAGTGTTGCATCAATATTTTAACTTTAAATAATAGCAATCTAAATTAATATTTTAACTTCTTTTAAATTATATATAAAACAATAATATTGCTTAGATAAATAATTAATATTTTTATTTTTTTTTATATTCTTTATAGTTAAACATAATATAGTAATAGCAACACTAAATAATATTAGTATTTAATAAAGTTTTTTAAAAATTGTAATATTTATAATAATAACAGCAAAAAATAAATAAATAATATTCCTATATTTAATTATAATATTTATTAAAAAAAAATTTTGAAATAAAAATAACAAATATTGTAAGGTACTTACTGTATTGTTTGGATTTTTGAGATCATTTTTGTAAAATAATGGGTAGGCACTGTCTGTAACAAGTATGTGTTTGAGACGTCTATAACCTTAGTCTCTCCCGTGACCATGGATGCTGTAAAGCATTCGAAACGTCGGGAATCAAAAATCAAAATAAATCCGCGAAATAATCCGAAAACATAGTTTTATTTAAAATATTTGAACACTAATGAATGTGGACGAAGCCAAAATGATTTCCAGAGCCATAGCATTTAAAAACCTATATACATAAGCTTAAGAGATATTTGTTTTACCTTCATAAAACAATGTCTGATGTGTTTGAAATTTTTCCTCTAATATTCAATACCTGATCCGCTCAAGTAACTGTAGTGAAGAACTCTCCACAATGTCGGTCGCACTCAAGTCACGCCCAAAACCCTTAAGACACTATAATAAATCAGATATTTACATCTCCTTAGTCATTCATCTCTTTTCAACATAAAAAATCTTTTTTATAGCAGACTGAGACAAAAATCTTCAAAGTGTACAAAAGGACGCTCTAGCAAAATAAGTGAGCCGAAGGCTGATACCCAAAGGTATTGTCATAAAATGTTGTAACAATATTGCCCCTTACTTCCAAATTATTCCAAAAAGAAAAATATGTACGTACAGAAATTCAAATTTATTTTTATTGCTTATATTATTAGAATACCTATAAAATTTAAAAGTATAAATATAATAAAGTACTTAAAAACTATCAGTATTAGCGATATGGCCAATAGAGAAAAGGTATGGTAAGATGTTTTTTATCAAACCTCGCGGAACTCTTCGGAATTCATAACATACGTTAAAGCAAGTTCTTTGATGCAGTCAATTAGATGATACCCTTATTTCAATACAGCAAAAATATCAATAATACGGAACAAAAAAATACTCGTGGATTGACTTTCCATATCGATATTGATTATAAAAAAAATAAAAGAATGTATATAATCTGACCACTGTTACTCTAACACAGTTGTACTACGAGTAAGTGCCTCGGTGGTGTAGTGGCTAGCATGTTCGGCTGCACATCCGGATGTCCTGGGTTCGAGTACTCGGTCGAGCCAAGTTTAGTTATCGAGTCTTTGTGTTAAGATAGTCCCGGTAACAGCCTGGTGTTGGGAAGATTGCGATGTTTCACCTTCTTGTACCTCGGAGAGCACGTAAAGCCTGATCTCTCACCGGCCGTGTCGAATTATCGTCAAATCAGAATTTGAGAGTGACAGGAATAGAGAGACAATCCGCCCTAGTGTCTCAGTTAGATTGGCCGCCGTGGCCGAAATCGGTCAGGAGGACATCACATCAACAGTCTTGTAGATATACATATATAATGGAATATCACTTTTGTCTAATTGCGTCGTAATACAATACGACCTATATAATAATAAAAAATTAATAGACAAATTCAAAGATACAGGTATCCATATTTTTAATATTATAAATATGAAAGTGTGTTTGTTTGTTTGTCTTTTTTTACGTCGAAACGGAGCAATGGATTGACGTTATTTTTTGTATGGAGATAGTTGGAGGGTTGGAGAGTGACATAGGCTTTTTATTGCGGGATATTATCTCATTCTCACGGGAAATCACGTTATAATACAAACCAAAAAAAGATTTATGATCAAAATTACTTGAAACTTGGTATTCATGCTCTTCAATGCAATTAAATAAATACGTGTTTTAGCATTTCTTGAAATTCATTCAATAAGGGGATAAAATAGGGGATGAGTTTTAGCGCGAGCGAAGCCGCGGGTTCTGCTTGTAGATCATAAATAAAACCCAGTGCAACAAACATTAATTAGCGTTAGACTCAACAAGACCGTAACGACTTCTTAAGACGACTTTTCCTTTTGATTTATCTTTATTGCATGGGATAGTGTTCATGTAATTATTTTTGTCAGCGTATATTATACTAGTTATATTTAAAACTGACTAACGTCAAAATGGTTGATTGTATTAGACGTGTGTGTGTGTGTGTCTTTTATTCCATTAAAATAGGAAGGGTGCTTATCAACAATAACAAGAGGTTGCTCGGATTCGGACTCTGTATCGATAATAATGTCTATTTCAATTAGATTTTCCAAAAAATATTTAATGTACAGATTCGGCTTGCTTACAATTTTATTATACAATAGATAAATAAATATAGATAAATAATAACACATTACTTGACACGTGCAGATTTTCATCATTTTACATTCAGTGTCCAATCAATTGCGCCATCTGTAATCATTCATTACACGGGACCGAATTTTATAAATAAGTTATAATGAAAGCAGTAATTAAATGAGTTTTGTTATAGCGGGCAACATATTTTTCTAAATTATTATGTTAAAACGCTATTACGTAACGACAAAATAAAGACCTTTAAAATTAATACGAAATTGATAAGATATCACCATCTTTTGAAATAATAGATGTATTAAGAAAGCTTGTAAGCAGACAGATATTGCATTAAAATGCTTCTTTAGACAACGTATTATATTATATTTTAAAATAAATATACCGTTTGTTTATTTAATTACTATATAATCTAACCATTCATTTTGTAAGTATAAGTTAGTATAACATTTTTTACCATAATTCTGTAATTTATAACAGAACTAGCACTGCCCGCGGCTCCGCCCGCGTTCATATGACCAAAAACCTAATTCTTAGGTTTTACATATTAGTATACTCTTACAATGCAGTTTTTGTGTTTTTGTATTTTTTCTCAAAAATGAGATATTTTCCCGCGGTAAAAAGTAGCCTATATATGTTGACCCGGATAACCAGCTATCATCATACCAAATTACATCAAAATCTGTCCAGTGGTTTTGTCGTGATGCGGTAACAGACAGACAGACAAACAAACAGACAAACAAAAATTCTAAAAACTATAGATTTGGACTCTGTATCGATAATAATGTCTATTTCAATTAGATTTCCCAAAAAATATTTAATGTACAGATTTGACTTAGTTAGAATTTTATTATATGTATAGATTAAGTAGGTACGTATTGCGTTACTTTTGGGACGTTGGCGTAAATATCGATTTACTCTAAACATTAATGTTGAAAGTTTAATATAGAAATTATAAACCAGGAAATTCAAGAGACCCTTCACAATTTAACTTTTAGCGAAATGCCTGTCGAAAGTTTGACGTATAAATTCTATAATCATTAATTATATAATCTTTATAAATATTCTGTTTTGCCTAAAGTATCAAAATAGAAATAATGAAATTGGAGGTCCAAGACCCAAGTACTAAAAAAATTTGCGGCAAAGAAATAAACAATAGGTATTTTAAATGGGACTAACATCTTGAACCACTCAAACATAGAGCCAATATCACTCTTTGTACTGTCTTTAACTAAAACATCAAGTCACTTCACAACAAAATAAATCATCAAATCCACTTTTACAGTTATAAGTGTTGGCTAATCTCAGTTAGATTTGGAAGACATAATACTAGGTGCAATGAATGATAAGTTTCATTTAATTTGGTTCAGTAAATTCTAATTAGATACAATTTTCAACATATAATAGGACGTATTCCATTTCATATAATTTCTAGGGATGAAAAATAATCATAAAACGAGTAATTAATTTTAAGCAAAACCTATTTTGTGTTAAAAATTAATAATGTGAAAGCGAGCAAGCGAAAGCTTTCATTAATATTTTAATAATGTGGACATTTCACTTATAATATTATAATAGGCTTTGATTATCTGAAAATCAGTGAAATATAATAATTTTATGTTTAGCTGAGACATATGATCAAGTATAAAAACTCATTTGTATGTAAATTATACGAGCAAAAACTGGACTCTGAATAAAGAAGAAAAGGGAAAGTGTTAATCATGGCCAGCTGGGTAGGCGTCCTGAATACGACATGGTTTAGGGTACAATTTAAAGATGCCAATCACGCAAAGGGACGAAGAGGAAATCAGGACGCTGACATCCTATAAAACACAGGACATCATCACTCACCAAGAAGACCTTGGGGTATAGGAAGACAAATAGACCGATCAGGAAGTTCGAATCCTAATATATCCATCAATAATACCAGCATCCAACACCAAGATGATCCAAGAGCAAAGAGAAATGAATAAGTGTTTGGAAAGCTGGCATCCTACACCAAAAATGCCAGCATCCCACACAAAGAAGACCTGATAGAGATTCACCAACTTGTAGCTCCACTGTTCTTAAAGTTTCAATTAGTAGCCATGAGCGCTCATGTAGCCTTATCTAAATATAAATAGTATTCGCATACTATCCTAATAAAATAAAAAATACATTATTGCATATTCTATACATACATAATTTCCTACATTTTTAAAGGGCAATTTTGAAAAAACTTTTCAATTATGAAATGAATTCTAGAAGAAACAAAATTATATAAGACTGCCATCTAAAGAATTCCTTAATCGAATACAATTTAAACTATACAGATCACAAAAACCTTTTCCAAGGAAGTTCTGATAATATATAAATATAACTCAATCTATATTTTCAATTGTGCTGGTCTTTTGTTAAAAAGTTCCGTTTGTGCCTTCAAAGCTGAAGCCCACTCCACTCAAGCAGACCCTTGACGAAAATTACCTGACTTGCGAAATTTTCGAAAAAAAATATCTCAGTCAATATTCAATATTATATTTAATTTCGAATAGTACTCTGCTGTCTTTTTGTGATCAAAATCACTGAAATTAGCACCTTGCAGGTTTTTACTGAGATATACAACCTAATGTAAAAGACAAACTTATAGTCTATTATTGGAGTAAAATAATTCGCGAATATAGGCACATGTAATATCTACAGTAGGATTGAAAACAGCTTCACTTATTTGAGATGTTTTTACTTTTAACTAAACTTAACTATTTTCTCATAATAGTCATATTGTATTCTAAGCGATGCCTCCACTAAAATAACATCTTTACCAAATGACATTGAAATCCGTTAAGTCGTTTAATTTGATGGTTTAATAATACAAGCATATTTTAACAACAATAATGCAAAAAAAATCTACAGAATTGACTCTACGATTTTTATATAGTATCTTCTTCTTCTTTATTGTACTAAATTAAACACAGTAATTTAAATACAATATTTTAAATACACATTTTATACAATTTAAATACACATTTGTTTGCAAAGGTGTACTTATCTCTAATATCTTCCAGCCAATCTAAGGTAGTGACATCATGCAGTTATAATCAAGGAAATAATATGCAGATTACAGATACTCAAATATAAATAGTTAATTAAATATTATATGTATGCACATAATGACATATAATACATACTACGTACCAAAATATAATATGTATATTGTATATACATACATACAAATACTTGCACAAATACATACATAGGTATCTATATAATAGAATACATAGTAATATTAATTATGGATTGAATTGATTAATCTATATAAATAAAAATCAATTGCCAAATGTACATATGTAAGCGAACTATATCAGAACGGCTGCACCTATTTGGCTAATTCTTTTTTTGTTGTTTGTAATTGTTGATCAGGGTCGATAATTTTTGAAACCAAAATAACTAATAGTAGGATGAAACCCATTGGAAAAGGAAGAGAATATAACAAAAATGAAAGGAAAAATAATTTACGGGCGATCTGAGGTCGGGAAGTGGGAAGGGGTGAGTTTAAAAGGTTAAAAAACGGTGTATCTCGATTTCCGGAAAAACTACAAGTCCTATGGTAAAAGTTAAATAGCAAAGTTGTAGGTAATAAAAAGTGAAAAGAAAAATTATTTTGTAAAAGATAAAAATAAAAACCAAAAACTTGGTTATTTGAATTATTCATATAAAATTTGAGGTTTTGTGAAAAAAGTGTAAATACAAAAGTTGTAGGATCTTTTTGCTTGTCGAGTTGCTAGTTTTTTTTAAAAGAAGGAATAGATGGACTTAGTTGGATGTCTTTAGGAAGTTTGTTCCAGAGCAATGTGCCATACACCAAAAAAGAATTTCCCCTTACATTGCTGGAGTGGATCACTGGGTTCCTTTTGATATATAATATTATAAATAGACAGTACCACCTTTTGGCAAAATTTATTACTAATAGTAGCCTGTGTTCTTAAAGGATATAGTTTATCCGCGTACTAATTTTCATCCAAATCCGTCCAGCCGTTTCTGGTATAATTTATGGATGATTCACGTCAATTAGTTATATACATAACAAAAACTAAAAATATAAAACATTCACAACAAACCTTGCATAAAGTTCAAAGTATTCAAGTCAAAAGCATTCAGTTAACATGTTTTGACACTATAGTAACTGCTTGTATCTTGCAAGAATAAAAATTATATAAAAAGCAACTAGGGCTGTACATTTCTAACACAGCACAAATTTTTATTTTTAAAGTACATATTAATAGTTTCATAGAAATATTAACATGTATGCCATTTTTTCATATTTTAATATATTTTACTATTTATTAGAATATAAAGTGCCTACAGATTAAACACTTAAGCTGCACTAAGAAGCATTAAGCACTAAGCAGCTTAACACAGTAAAATTAATTACAATACTGATAAAATTTAAATGAGTCAAAGTCGAGATTAGTTCTAAGGAGGAGGATTGATCATACAATTAATATCATTTATAAAATAAAAAAATGATTACCCACAAATATGTTAACTAAATCGTAAAATAATTTATATACTAATGATTTGTATATATATATATTGATTTTTACTTTGTAGTGCCTGAAACCTTCTTCTTTAAGTCGATTTATGTTTATTTAAAGAACATTTTTTATTAATATAATAACTAATTTTGTATCCCTATTTTTTGGTAAGTTGTTTGATCAAACTAACTTTTTAGCAAAGTCATATGATATGAATTTTAGAGCCGAGGCAACCATGGCAATATTCAAGAGAATACTCAGGAGCAAAGTGGAAGGCCTAGTTGATGACACAAAAATTATGTAATGGGGTTACATTTAGTACTACGAACAGCATTTTACCTCGATTTATCATACCATAACGTGTTATTTATTATACACTAGATAATTTTACGTTAGTCCATATATTTTATACTAAGACGGTACTGCTTACAGTAAATAAAAATATGAAAAAAAACATTTAAGTCTTTTATTACATATGTATAATGTATATGCAAAACACGACTAGTCGTGCGAAAAAAGTCTCATCGAAATCTAATCAGCATTTTTTGTATGTGCACTTACCTTGATAGACAGCACCACTTAAATATCCATAAAATATTTAAAAAATAATAATATATCTGTTAAACTATTTCGACACCATATTAATTATTTTCATATCATAATTTCGTTACTTCTTGACGCTGAAACACTCAAAGGATCTGAGTAAAATTCTGAACGTAGATGGAATGAAATTTAACTGTTAAACTTTTTGAGTAGACTTACTAGGCTATTAGTCTACAGTTCAAAATGGATATTTTAACGATTAATATGGAGCTAAAACTTCGTAAGCTTCATTTTGGTAAGACGCCCAACAACTCTTTCTATGAGAATATGATAGTGGTAAATACAATTGTGGCTTCATATGGAACATGTCAAAATGGTGAGTCTGAAATTTATTACTAACAGGTTAGTTTAAAATTTAATCGTGAGATAATCTAACATTAAACAAGA
The DNA here is from genome assembly GCA_947093115.1 of Brenthis daphne. Taxonomy (NCBI): domain Eukaryota; kingdom Metazoa; phylum Arthropoda; class Insecta; order Lepidoptera; family Nymphalidae; genus Brenthis; species Brenthis daphne. Next base: position 30,825,609 of record OX352471.1, on the reverse strand, counting down.
AAAAAATGTTGAACTACAAAACTGATGGTTTGGATCAAATTGACCCCCTTTTCCGAACTTGTTAAAATGACAACGTCATAAAAATTAATTCTGTCAGTTTTCTCGTTTCAACTATTTTTCAATATTAAAATAGATGGTAAATATCTGAAATCACAATAAATTTTGTTCTGGCTTCCGACGTTAAGTCCATTTTGACAACCATGCAAGGTGCATTTTCTTACCTACATTGTAAAGTAAAAAGTGGCGAACCGTATTGAATTAACATTTTTGTAAAAATAGAAATGACTGAACCTCGTTTCGCTCGGGTGCATTCTAGCTATCTCACAATAGCGTATTACCTATATGTTACTCCAGGTCATAATCTATCTGTGTACTGATCAAAATTGGTCCAGCCGTTTAAGAGTATAAAAATATCAAACAAATAATATAATATTAGTCAGATTAGCAGCAAAATAACAAGTTAGCGGTTAATATTATAAAATAATATTAAGTTCGATTATTTTATTTATTGTGAGCGACTCGCTATTTATACGTACTATTATTATTATTTATTATATATACTATTATTATTATTAGTATTTATACGTAGTGTTTACTAACTGTTGTATACAGCCTAATAAATGTTAGAGTCCTATAAAAATCGCGTGCCTAATATCGTACGTTGATGATATTATGTGAGTATTGAGTAGTGAGGGCGTATGTGCATAATACATACAAACTACCTCGACGGTCTAGTAACTACTATATACGGCTATATATCAGGAGATAAGTTGGTTGGTTGGTTGGTTGGTGTTTTATCCCGTGCCTCGGAGAGCACGTAAAGCCGTCGGTCCTGCGCCTTAACTCTCACCGGTCGAATCGAAGTATCGTCCCATCTGACTCTAAGAGTAAAAGGAATATGAGTGCACTTGTCTGCTCGTGCATGGCTAGTGAGATTGGCCGTCGTGGCAGATATCGATCAAGAGAACATTATTATTTATTTCTTATTGCTTTTTGTTTAAATTGTTTTTTTTTCTCTGACTCCTGTAGAAGTTAACTGGAGGAACAGTCCTCTTGCCTTCCTCCCGCTCAACACCCTTGAGAGCTGGGTGTAACTGAAAATCAGCGCTGCTTGAGATTTTGGTCTTAGCAGCATCAGCTGGGTTTAATACCCTTTGTCATAAGTTAGTTTAAGCTTTTACTGATTCTGTTAACTTTTTTACTCTTTTTTTATGGCAATAAATACCTACTTTTTTATTTAGTTATTTATAATTCACATTAACCACATTACATCGCACGTCACAGTCGTACATACGTTGTAGATAGATAAAAAAACAAACATACACACAAATATACTATAATATCCCATTTATATAAAAATATTCGCTCTACATATGTAAGTAACGAGCTCACAAACCCAAGTGGTGATTTAGACACAACTCCACTAGACCATTAGACACTGTCGTAAATGGAGATTTGAATAATATATGCATTCGTATATTTGCATACATGCATTTGTATTATGACTCTCATCGGTTATCGTACATTCAACATATCACTCTATTATCATGAATGCAAAAACTGTTTGTGTGTTATGATGTACGAAAATGGTATTCTTTCATACTGACACAATTTTGATCACACAGAGGCTGCTACTGTTAGTGTTTTCCAAAAAGTTACGCTGCCTATCAATATCTATACATATAATAAAATTATAACTAAGTCGAATCTGTACATTAAATATTTTTTGGAAAATCTTATTGAAATAGACATTATTATCGATACAGAGTCCGAATCTATAGTTTTTAGAATTTTTGCCTGTCTTCTGTCTGTTACCGCATCACGAAAAAACCACTGAACAGATTTTGATGAAATTTGGTATGATGATAGCTGGTTCTCCGGGTCAATATATAGGTAACTTTTTACCGCGGGAAAATATCTCATTTCTGAGAAAAAATACAAAGACTGCATTGTAAGAGTATACTAATATGTAAAACCTAAGAATTTGCTTTTTGGTCATCTGAATGCGGGCGGAGCCGCGGGCAATGCTAGTCTAATATATAAATATCTCGTGTCACGGTGTTTGTGGTCGCACTCTCCGAAACGGCTCGACCGATTTAATGTTACATTTTTTGTATATTTGGTAGGTACGAGAATAGGCCGTAAAGTATTTTTTACCCTTCTACTCCCACACCTCATTTTGTAATCGCGATTTTAGTATTTTTGTATAGACATTCCTTACTAATATTATAAATGTGAAAGTGTATTTGTTTGTTTGTCCTTCAATCCATCCGTCGAAAAAATGAGAAAAATGTAGTCGTTTTTCGCTCGGTTTCGGTCAGAAAAAAAAATCATATCTCAAAAACGAAATAAGATAACGAAAAAATAATAAAAGCCTTTGTGACGTGGAATTAACGCGCAGAGAAAGCATGAGCGCGGTCACTAACGATGGATAAATGTTTTGGAGCATGATTATGTTTTTGGACGTATTGATTCTTTGTGAATAAATAAATATGTATTTAAACTAATAGATAAAGTTATTAAAAAAACCAACTAGAGTTCATTGTGTCAAACGTGACGCTTATTGTTCTAAAAATAATGTTTCTTCGTCGCGTATACAAGGACTGTGTCTTAGCTCGTAATAAATTGTAATAGTTTTAGAGTTAGATTAATAATTTTACTATAGTACCTACTTTGTATATTTTTTTTGATAAGTAAAAATAATTAATATGTTAAAAAAATTAATTCAGTTCATTTGGCAGATTCATTTTGAATGTACCCGTTCATGGCAGACACGAGACCTGAAGATTTTTTTACAAAAGGAAAAATAATTAAATTTTATTGATGTCACTACTAGATAGCTAAATATCAAAAATAAAAAAAAAATATTATAAAATATAATATAATAATTATTCATCACTTAGTAAAAATTTATTTATATTATCATCCATTTATCATTCACATAGTAAAAAGTAAAACACACATTTTTTTTTTTATTTAAACCAAGTCTCGTATTAATCGCATTGCTTGAGGACGTTATAAAGCTTACTACCTACATCTTCAACTGGAACATTTTCAGATTGAAGAAAACATTAGGCGCAAAGCCAACTTACACAATTTGTTGCACGATGAAAACATATTTTACTTTAAACGGACAGGTTATATAGAATATTTACTTAACTAGTACGCTATTGCAGTTTTATATTTGGAATACTGTGTTCTAATAGTCTGTAGTACCTACTCAACTAAAAATGGAACACTCATGAAACCTTGACTGTCTGTCTCGTGTTAAGTAAAAACGTTTGACCAAGATGCTATTCTTGTTAGATAGTTGTAAGGTATAATAAGTTGCCAGAAGGCTGATATGAGGATAAAAAAGTTTTGAGGTCACCTCATATATAGTTACATCGTGAAATTACTCGTTAAAAATGGATGATTCGTTATTTTATAATTAATGAGAAAAATTTATAGTCAATTTAATGTTTATTTATCACAAGGACCTCCTAGTCAATTTTGGTTTCAGCAGCCAATCTCATTGAGGCTAGCCATGTGTGCAGGAGATATTATAGCCCACTCTCTACTCCTTTCACTCTCAGAATATATTCCTTTTTCCAATATCTGTTCGTCCGGGACGGACGATTTTCGAAGTATCCTTCGACATTTAAGGTGTAAGCTGCTCAGGCCTAGGACCAATGGCTTTAAAAGCACGTGCTTTGCGGCACGACGCTTCCAAACTGGTAACTTACCAGCTCCCGAGCTTCCCAACTCAGCAGGCCCCAGAATTTCTTAACATTTTTTTTTTTTCAACAACAACAAACATGGCTCAACTGAAACCCAGGACCTTCGGATCTGCAACCACTCATGCTAACCAACAATAAAACCAACGAGGCAATTTAATGAATACTAAACATGTTATTTCTATATAGTTTTTAAATTTTGGATAAAAATATCTAAATAATAACATTTTTCTTGCTATGAAGATGGACGACCGTCGTGCACTATCGTGCAAGCAAATCTCTGCCTGACATTATCAAATAAGCCAAATATCACGGATTCTATTCCTACAAAGGGTAGTTTTTTTGCTTATTCACTGTTACAGTAGTTTACCTGCCTTCAAATTAAAATTTGTCAACTTCTTTAAAAATAATGAATTACCTAGTATTACATTGAATTTGGTTTGTTCTCTTTAATGTGATTAATATTATATAATAAAAAAACTACTTATAATACTGTTAAATAATTATATTTCTTTTCAATAATTTATTTATATTAATTTATCCAATAATGTATTAAGCTTTTAATTTCTTGTTAAACTGATTGGTTTTCTTTTGTTTCTACGCATGTTGTGCTTACCTCTAAAAAAAATACAATTATACTGTGTTTATTGTATTTGTATTATTGTCATTTCTGTTGGTAATCTTAATAAATAAGTAAGTAATGATTACATTTACCCCATACTTTTTATATTATTTTGCCAAAAATGCTGATGCCAGAAAAAGTATACATTATTTTCCCTCTACCGTTATAATAGGCAAAGATAAGGGAAAACTATTCACGCGATTAAATAATTATGTTATCGTGGCATTATTTATCGAAGTACCTTAAAAAACGTGTACCAAGTATTAAACAGAGATAGTACAAAAAAACATCTAGTTTAAATATCATTATATCAACGTATAAAATATTAAAATTTCTAAGAACTTGTGGAACTATGAAATAATATTCAAAAATTTCATTCAGTGATATCTATGTATCTATCATACATATATACTTTATGAAGTTATTATAGGAAAATAATAATTAAATTAATTGAATAGTGTCTTGATTAGTGTCTAGTACCTACTTTGAAAAGCTCGTAAATATCATCTAATAGCTGAATCCGCAGCTTCGCGCTAAAACTGCAGAAAAACAAAAGGTACGTTCCATACAAACTTTCATCCCCCATTTTACCCTCTTATGGGATGAACTTCGAAAAATGATAAAATACGTATTAAGTTAATTATATTAAAGAGCATTAATACCAAGTTTCAAGTAATTCAGATTATAAACAATTTTTGGGTTATATTATAACGTGTTTTCCCGGGGAATGAGATTATCTCCAACGTAAAAAAAGTAGCCTATGTCATTCTCCAGCCATCCAACTATCTCCACACAAAAAATCACATTAATCCGTCGATTCGTTTCGACGTGAAAGAAAGACAAACAAACAAACACACTTTCACATTTATAATATTAGTATGGATTAAGTATTAAGTATTAAGTATGGATATATATAGTAATATGTACATAGTATAAAACACATAGGAGGCTGTGCTAATATTATGTTGCTAAAGAGTTTGTTTTATTGTTTGTTTGAACGCGCATAACTTAAAGAAAACCGTGAAAAATTTTCTATGTCATACTATGAAGATTGAAGGTGTATGAATATTTATAGCTGGCAACAAATGACTGAGGGTTAAAAATTACAAAATAAAGAATTGTGCTATAAAATTTGCATAACGTGACGCAAGCACGGGGCTGAGATCGTAAATTCATTATTTTACGTTCTATGTACGCACCCCAAACCATCATTATGATCTTTTGTAAGCAAACCAAGCCTATAAATCGTGTTATTATCATAATGTTCAAAGATTTATAGTTGAATATTATTTGAACATATACAATAATTGATACATGCTTAGGGTTCGTACTTATTCAATCTACACTAATATTATAAAGAGGTAAAGTTTGTGAGATTGTGAGTTTGTGACGTTGTAGGGGGTAATCTCTAGATCTACTGAACTGATTTAGCTGAAATTTAGTAAGAAGATAGTTTCAGACTCTGGGAAGGACATAGGATACTTTTTATCCCGGAAATCATCTCTTAAGGATGTGAAAATGGGGATGAAAGATTGCATGGGGAATCAAGCTAGGGACGAACCCAAGCGAAGCAAGGGTGAGTCGCTAGTATAAAATATTCCTAGAAATTTCTTGGTTCCTTGCAGCTCAAAATATAAGATCCTTAAAGTATCGGTTTACAATTGATAACGACATTGCATAATACACTCAAAAAATCATATAACGGAATTACCTCGTCCTTTTGAAGTCAGATAATATTAAAGACGATCTCACAAGAAAAATGTTTAAAAATATTCTTTAGTTTGCTTTATAGTAAAAATATTAATACATACGAAAACTTTTAACTTGATAACCAAAGCTTGTAACCACAAATCTTATGAATATAGGGAGTCGATATAAACAATATATGTTTAATACCGATAGGACTGGTACAAGTAAGGAGTAAAAAAGTGGCTTGCTGGAGCTCTGCGTCCGGTCTACAGCTTCAGCGCTGATGATGATGACAGCAGCTGTCAGATGGTGATGGTGCTGATGATACACATGGTGGCACACATCAAAAGGTACTCAAATGCTCCATGCAAATTATAGCAGGCGCGCGAGGGTTGTACATCTCGAGACTCAAACGGTAAATTTTTTGACCTGACAAATTCCACTCCTAAAATTTGACACCTAAATCACTTCCACTTGTATGAACATAATATAGAAATGTAAGATGAAATACGTAATTCTTAAAAGTTTGAATGAAACTCAAACGACTGTGAACATCTTCCACCTGGGTGATTACACTTATTATACTGCTTTACTTTGATTTTTGTCGTTGTGTTGACATATTTTCAATTTAAAGATTTAAATTGAATTTAAAGATTTTTCTCCTTTTACAAAATATTTTATTTACCATCAATAATTCACTTTATTAAAATCTATTCAAATTAATTAATAAAATTGAAGTGTCTGCTTATAATGTAAATTTTTTTCTAAATGCATATGAAATTATACCCAATAAATATTATTTTTTGTGAATTCCTGCTAATCTCCGAAATGGCTGAATTGATTTTGACGGGGCTTGCACAGGCTGATAACTGATGTTTATGAAAGTAACTTTATTCTAGAAAAAGAATTTGGATTCCGTTCAAAAAAATTAAAACGTGCTTAGGGACACACCCGAGCGAAGCGCTGGTAAATCGCTAGTAAAGCTAAAATACGTTTTTTAAACTTTTATTTAAGTTATGAAATTTAAAAAGATTTGTAAAGCTATAAAATTTTCATAAAAATAGGCAATTAATAATTTCATAGAAAAATGATTGATTGCTACCTAAGTAAATACTTGCCTGAAATATAATTGTATTTACGTTACAATTCCAAGGAAAAGCAAACCTAATTAGATCTATTTGAATACATCACAATTTGATATAAAATATATTAAGTACCTATATAGTATATATATATATATATATATATATATATATATATATATATATATAATTAATATATAATTTAAAGGTTCTTCTTTGTATTATATTTAGTAAGGAGTTCAGCCCTTTTTAACGTCCCACTGCTGAGCACGGCCTTCCCTTCTTTTGGCCACTACGCTGTCCATGTACGAGCTGGCGAAATTCACATGGTTTTCGAAAACTTGCTAGGTTCTTTTATACATGCAGGTTTCCTCATGATATTTTATTCACCTTAAGGCTAGTAATTATATTGAAAATCATTCGCACATGAGAAAATTAGAGATACGAGAAGCGAGATTTGGACCCGCTTTAGGTACTTACATAGTTTCCCAAGCGAGCGCGTTACCACTACTAATTTTTACTCATTACTTCTTCAAAAAGTATTAATTCAATCCAAATTAAATTTTAATCCAAACTAATTAAAATTAAGTTTTAATACAAACTATAATCTATTTCTGTGCCAAATTTCAATCAGATCCGTTCAGCCGATCTTGCGTGATCGAGTAAAAAACATCCAAACATCTAAATATTCACATTTTTAATATTAGTAAGATTAGCTTTACATTGTTTATAAATTAGTATACATATTTAATAGTAATATACATTTCTTTTTCAAAATTAGTTATACAAGTTATTATGAAATTTTAATATTAACTTTCTGGGCTTCTATTAAGGGGAAGCCTTATTGCTTCCGCTTAGATTTAAGTTTAATAAGCTCTAACATAATAAAAAAATTAATATCGTCGAAGTATATTATGTACTGTATACATTTTTATATTTATAATAGAAAATTATTTTTTATTCGTATACACGAAAACGATATCATTTTCTGAGGATGCTTAATTATGTACGTATACATATATATATATATAAATAATAATAAAAAATACGTGATAAAGGAATTCCTTTATCACGTTCTACAGTCTAAATTGCTTGGTAGAGTTTACATATTAATTAGATATCTTAATCTATATCTTAATCGTGGTAATAACATGAGGATTGACGGTGTATAATATCATCTAATATATAAATACATATCTCGTGTCACGGTGTTTGTGGTCGCACTCCTCCTAAACGGCTCGACCGATTTTAATATTTTTTTTGTATATTTGTTAGGTATGAGAATAGTTTGTATTTCGTTGTGAATTGTGAGTTTGTGACGTTAAGGATATAGGATACTTTTTATCGTGGAAATCATCCCTTAAGAGGGTGAAAATGGGGATGAAAGTTTGTGTAGGGAATTAACCTAGGGAGAAACCCGAGCGAAGCGACGGTGACTTGTTAATTTTAAATAAAACTATGTCTTCGGATTTGTTCGCGGATTTACCAATTTTATTTTTGGTCACAGTCTTTTGGTCGCTAGTAATATTATAAAGAGGTAAAATTTGTGAGTTTGTGACATTGTAGAGGGTAATCTCTGGATCTACAGAACCCTTTTAGATGAAATTCGGTAAGAAGATAGTTTGAAACGCTGGGAAGGACATAGGATACTTTTTGTCCCGGGAACCATCCCTTATCGGGAATCAACCTAGGGACGAACCCGAGCCAAGCGAGGGTGAGTCGCTAGTAGGTATAACATAAAACAAAAGGGGGTTTTTTTGTAGATTGAACGCGGGTGAAGCCGCAGGTTCTGCTAGTGTTGTATATAATAATACTATATCTATGAATCATTAAATGGAGATGGAATTAAAGGTACAATAACTATAACTAATAACTAAGGAAAAGTTACATTCGAAACCTTTGTGCTATCATTTGTATACTAATTAATTATTAAAAATTATTCATATTATAAGGATAAATAGTACTCTTCACCAGTTGAATTATGCTTGTGAAGTTATTGTTTTAATTTCTATGAATTTATAATTCTATTATAACTTTGTTTATTTTGTGAAATTATTAGTATATTGTAATTTTGCTAAACAAAGCCGTTTGTAAGTTTTACGGGAGTTTAGGTGCGTATCATAATTATGAGGCTAAAGTATTTGCTCTCGACTCAGATAATATAAGATGCGTTTACACGCAGAGAGCCTCTGGCCTCGAATATACTTCTACTAATATCGAAAGTATATAAAATATATAGCAGAGCCCCGTAAGCTGTCCTTTATCTATACATAAATTCTTGGTCGAATTTGTAGGTATGTCAATATATAGGATTCCTTTATCTGCGGGAAACGTAACTAGGGACGAACCATATAAAATATTTATACTTCACGTCACGTACTTCTTTATAAACTTCCATTCCTCATTTAAATCTTCTCTCTATTAAATTTCGAATAAGTCCTTCCTTAGATATCACTTTCATTACCTAAGTAACTCATATGCTGAAAATTCTACTTTACAGTCACAAATCGTTCAGGAAACTCTCTCTGAGTAAATGCGCCTTAAAATAGCCTTAGTTTGTGTTATTCCCTCGTCAAATTCGTGAAACATGCAAAATTCCCATGTCTATATCTCAAGCGGATAAAATATATAGGGGTGATCTCGTTTTATTTTCAACCGACTTCCTCAAAAAGAAGGAAGTTCTCAATTCAACTGTATGTTTTTTTAATGTTTGTTACCTCAGAACTCCGTAATTTATTAACCGATTTGGACAAATTTTGTTTTGTTTGAAAGTGTATACTTCCAGATTGGTTCCATTTAAATTAAAAAAAATACCACCCCTAAGGGTGGAAAAATAGCTAATGATGAATTTAACCTACTTTTAATTGTCATTTTGACTTGAAACTTTACGAGTGTTTCTATTTCCGTTGACAGTGCAGTGGTTCGGTATCGTTGACCTGATCTGACGGTAAGACCGGAAGGTGGATAGGTGGAATTCTTCAACGAATTATAGTAGATACTTTGAGTTTGGGCTTATTTTGTTTGATTTGACAAGCCTAACATTTTAGAATCGGATTTTAGAACCAGAATTTTTAGTGTTACTAATAAAAGCGAATTTTAGTTTGTAAGTCTTGGTATAAAAATTGGCATTCAAGTAACTTCAATGTTTTAAGCGATTTTTTTATTAAAATACTTTCTTCTTACTTTGCTACTACTGTCTACACTAAAAACGTTTTAACAAAAAAATAAAAACCGACTTCAAAAAGAGCACTAAAAAGTAAAAACTAAACGATTGGTTGTTTTCATTTTCTATACATACCTAATCAAATATTTTCGATATTTGATTAGGTATGTATAGTAAATAAAAACAACCAATTGTCAAAATGAAAACAAACAAACGATCTCATATATATATATATATATCTTTTTTGTTGAAAATATTAAGCACAAGATATCTAAGCCTTCGGATAAATAATAAACTATTTATTTATAACCCATCTCCTGTCGTCCCGGAAATAATAACAAAAGACGATGATACTAAAATATAATTTGGAAACTCTATCTGACAAATACATTAGTGACCGTCACAAAAACCCATAAACCTGGCATGAATGAAAGTTTCAATATTGGTAATATGATTCATGTACCTACCTATACTTCTACAATCTATATAAATAAAAATGCTTATTTGTATGTACATATGTACCCAATCCTTCCTAAACCATTCATCCGATTATGGGGAAATTCTTTACAACACGGTTACAAAAAAATGGATTATAATAGAAAATCTACTTTTTGAAATCGGCTAAAACTTTCAACCATTTATATTCTTATTTTCTATACTGTTATAGTTAAATAAAAGAAAGTGCTAGAATTAAAAGACCTAACTTTTAGTCCGGCTGTACCGTAGTTCTAGACTCGTACAAAGGAATATTTAGAATGAATTAAAGACCTCCACAGTAAAAGTTTTATTTATTTTGTTTGAATCTAACTCCACGAGGTGGTAACAGTATAATTTACGAAGTGATTTAAATACAAAATGTAGAATCTGTGATTGTACAAAATATAATACATATATTAAAAATAATAGACTTAACAAAAAACTACTATAATCTTAAGTTTTTTGTGCCGTTTATTATACAGAAAAAACATAAAGAAAGGAAAAATATGTTTCTTCAAATTCAGTATCATTAAGTAAACAAAATGAAAATTATTATATAATCTACATATAATAAAATTCTCACTGAGCCGAATCTGTACATTAAATATTTTTTGGAAAATCTTATTGAACTAGACATTATTATCGATACAGAGGTCGAATCTATAGTTTTTAGAATTTTTGTCTGTCTGTCTGTTACCGCATCACACAAAAACCACTGGAGGGATTTTGATGAAATTTGGTATGGTGATAGCTGGTTATCCGGGTCAACATATAGGATACTTTTTACCGCAGGAAAACGTCTCACTTCGGAAAAAAAATACAAATACTGCAATGTAAGAGTATACTAATATGTAAAACCTAAGACTTTGCTTTTTGGTCATCTGAACCCATGCGGAGCCGCGGGCAATGCTGGTTAAAACATAAAAATCTCAAAACCATTACTTAAAAATAAATACAAAGTAACCCTTCACTTTTTTGTAATATGAAACGTTGAAAATATCTTTTAAATAATTGCCATCTCTTTGTAACGAATCTTGGTTTTAATTTAACAAGTTTTTTTTTGTTGCGACCGATACTATACTAACGCTATTTACTATTAATTATTATAAGTACGAGCTCAGGTACGTACCTAGAGGCCTTGTTTTGGGAAATGTATTTACGCATACCACCTGCATATAAACACATATTATGTGGGACTTACCGGCTAGAGAAGCCAGCAGTACTCACTAAAACCCAACAATACCTCCTCCATCTTAATGGGACGTCGCAGGATCGCTTACGCACTTAAACACGACGCCCGATGGCAGGTCTGCCGAAGCAGACCACATCAACCATGGGCTTGCTCTAACAGTCCACTCTGCTTTCAGAGGAGTACCAGGAGTAACCCGCATTGCACACCGGCCACCGAAATGGGCCGCCTCCTAGTGCGTTTCTCGCCTTCGCTCCCAGCTGAATTGCCGGACGCTAATGAGCCTACCCACCACGACCAGGCGAACGCAAATGTAACCAAAAGCATAATTTGTATGAATTTAAGGCTTATAATATGTTGTCATATATAAACTCTACGGTTCAAACACTTTTCTATAATTGATGTATGGACTTGAGTGAAAAATATATGTAATTTATATATTTTTAATATCTTAATACCATAATAATAATCATTAATAGAGTAACACCAGTATTTACTGTGATTACGAAGTTTGAGATTATAAGCTTTCGAACTACGCATCAACAGTATCAATTTCCGTCAAAAACACTTTGATAGTTTAACCGTGAAGCCAAACCAAGCAAGACAGGCTCATTTTCTCATAATTTAGATTGATCGAGGTACATTAACCGAGTTTAATTACAAGTGAGATATTTAATAGCACCACTTCTTATGTTGTGTTATTCTACGTTATGTTATTTGAATTTTATAAATGAAAAAATTGTCTCTCTTCTATACATATAATAAAATTGTAACTAAGACGAATCTGCATATTAATTATTTTTTGGAAAATCTTATTGAAGTAGACATTATTATCGATACTGAGGCCGAATCTATAGTTTTTAGAATTATTGTCTTTTTGTCTGTCTGTCTGTTACCGCATCACGGAAAAACATTATATCTCAAGGTTTGTATAACTTCTCATATATATTTGATATCAATCAATATTTTATACTAGCGTTGCCCGTGGCTCCGCCTGCGTTTAGGTGACCAAAAACGAAATTCTTAGGTTTTACATATTAGTATACTTTTACATTGCAATTTTTGTTTTTTCTCAGAAACGAGATATTTTTCCGCGGTAAAAAGTATCCTATATGTTAACTCGGATAACCAACAATCACCACACCAAGTTTCATCAAAATCCATCCAGTGGTTTTTCTGTGATGCGGTAACAGACAGACAGACAAAAATTCTAAAAACTATAGATTCTGCCTCTGTATCGATAATAATGTCTATTTCAATAAGATTTTCCAAAAAATATTTAATGTACAGATTCAACTTAGTTAGAATTTTATTATATGTATAAATATATCTCGAGTTAAAACTACGTATACAACTTTTTGTACACATATGCTTAACACAATAGCCTCGAAAATATTTACATACATTTACTCTTTTTTTATTAGTCATCAAAAACTGGCTTCGTGTCCCAGCTTCTACTTCATTTCAATTTAAAATTCGAATAATATTTGCAACATTTATTAAAGTTAAGTAAATAAATATTCTTAAAGCTTCTTTCAGAAGTTTATGAAAGTCTTTAAAAAGTTTAGAAATATTGAATATATCATATTTTCTTAGCAGTCATTATAAGAATAATAATGCTGTTAATATAATATTGTATGTACATCACTAGGATTTGCAACTTTAATATGTATGTATGTATGTATTTAGCCCTTTTTTAACGTCCCACTGCTGGGCTCGGGCCTCCCTTCAATGCGAGAGGGATCAGGCCATAGTCCACCACGCTGGCCAAGTGCGGGTTGGCGGACTTCACACGTCTTTCGAAAACTTGCTAAGTTCTCTCAGACATGCAGGTTTCCTCACGATGTTTTCCTTCACCGTTAAGACAAGTGGTAATCATGTTGGAAATGATTCGCACATGAAAATATCAGAGGTGCGAGACCCGGGATTTGAACTCGGTTCACTCGGTTTCCCAAGCGAGCGCGTTACCACTGGGCTACCACTGCCTTTTTATATCAACTTTAATAATATAGATACTACTATATCGATAATTACATTTATTGGACAGTTTTCGTTGTTCATATATTATACAGCTTATATACATATTAACGCTTTGTATGGGCTGGCACCGATTGCAAAAATATTTGATTAGGTATGTATTTAATAGGTAAGCTTTAATTACTTAGCCAAAGCACACCGACTTCGAAAATATTTGATTAGGTATGTATAGTAAATGAAAACTACCAATCAGTTATTTTTTACTTTTTAGTGCTTTTGTTTGAAGTCGGTTTTTATTTTTTTGTTAAAAAGTTTTTATTTTTCCCTTTTCAGTGTAGACAGTAGTAGCATAGTAAGGATTCTAACGTGTTAGGCTTGTCAAATCAAACAAAATAAGCCCAAACTCAAAGTATCTACTATTAGCCGTTGAAGAGTTCCACCAATCCACCTTCTGGCCTTGCCATCAGATCAGGTCAACAACACCGAACCACTGTACTATCAACGGAAATAGAAATACTTGCAAAGTTTCAAGTCAATATGACAATTAGAAGTAGGTTAAATTCATCATTAGTTGTTTTTCCACCCTTAGGGGTGGTATTTTTTTTGAAATTTAAATGGGACCAATCTGGAAGTATACCCTTTCAAACAAAACAAAAATTGTCCAAATCGGTTAATAAATGACGGAGTTCTGAGGTAACAAACATAAAAAAAAAAAAACATACAGTCGAATTGAGAACCTCCTCCTTTTTGAAGTCGGTTGAAAATACAGTATTTGGAGAGGTTAGTACGTTTTAGAGGTTTTTAAGAAACGGAACGCTTAAAGGAAGATTCAGCTTCAGCAGCAAAGGGTTTATTTCATGGGCGTACTTGAAATTAAAAGAAAATCATGTGACGTGTTAAAGGAAGGAGCTTCTTATAAGGGGCATACCTAAACATCATCATCATCATCTCCCTGCCCATTCCCCAATTACTTGAGGTAGGTGCAGTACATCTTCTGTACTGCTGATAGTATTTGGCAAAAGTTTTACGACCGGCAGCCTGCCTGACGTCAACCCACCTTGGGAATACTATTGTTATTGGACATAACTAAACATATCACACATTAAATTATCTATACTAATATTATAAAGAGGTAAAGTTTGTGAGTTTGTGACGTTGTAGGGCGTAATCTCAGGATCTATTAAGCCGATTTAGATGAAATTTGGTAAGAAAATAGTTTGAGAATCTGGGTCCTATCTGAAATTAAAAAAAAAATATTTAAATGTAAACATCCACTTAAAGTTCGGGGCGATTTTCAACCACCCAAGACCATAAAAACAAAAATTTCTCTGAAAAGGCTAAATATTTTAATTTCAATTCTTTTTTTTTTTGCTTATTATATGCATTTCGAAGATGACATTACCCTAGTTTCATCAAAATCAAAAGATTATTGTAGAAATCAAAAATAAAAAACATAGAAAAAATTAAAAACCAATTTTTTTGCAAATATCTCGAAAACTTTGAGGTTATTGTAAAAAGTGTCATTTATAAAAGTTATAGATTTTTACTGGAACTACAACCTTTGTAGAAAACATTTTTCTATGGAACGTCACAGTAAGCCGGAAATTGAAAAACATATTTTTCAACGCTTTGATTCCCCTCATTTCTCGGGAGTAGCCATCCATCGGGGGCATTTTACGAACTTCTATTTCTTATATTATACCTGCTAACGTTTTAAAAACATAAAGCTTCAGGTTTTAATTATTTTATTTTTCCTTAAAAATAAACGGATTCCAATCGGTCTATAATAGGTGCATATTTATAATTTAGTATTTATTTTCATTATTAAAGTACGAATAAGAAACCAACAAATTTAATAATTATAGCATTTAATTTTATTTAAATCTATCAACTAAATAAAACCTGAAATATTTGAAAATGATTAAATGATAAAAATTCCTTTGTGTTAGACGAAGATGTGGTCTATATAGCTGCCAAGTTTCAATCTTTTTTTTTTATTAAAAAAATCAATCAATTTTATCAATCAAATCTATACAGCGATTTACGTGTAAAGAAGTTTAAAATACATATAACACACTGATTTACAAACTATCACATTTATTATAAATCTAAAAACTGTAATATGTAATTGAATCATAAAATCGCAAGTATCTTGCATTCTTTTTTATTATTCATAGGAAAAATTCACCAAACGAATTATATAAATATAATATTTTATATTTAACATAGAAATATTCCATGTCCTTATTATTAAAACTGTCTCTACCTTTTTTCTAAAGGAAGATTTAAGTGAGGCCAAACTTTTTGGTAAACGAATTACTTGAACTCCGGGAAATATCTAAGAATAACGGTTGGAATTATGTTTTTTAAACTAAAACCAAATATTTTTTGTGTATATTACGCAATAATTTTCTTAATGAATTAATTAAAATACCCTAAGGGTTGTCCCATATAAATTTATAGAAAGATTACCTTTAAGCTTCGTTTTTTCAATTCAAGATGGTGAAGTATCAGGTAATTTCTTTAGAAGTAATTTTCTACTGGTACCTTTTTAGATAAAAAGCAATAACTAAATATTTTTTTACAATATTGAAGAAAAAAGACACAGTTTTAATTAAACGTGGTCTCTATTACCCTTATAACAACGTTTTAATTTTCTTTATTCATTTCTGCATGTCAAGTGCAAATAAGTAAACAATTAATTTTATTTGTTCGTAGGGAAGTGAATCTGCAAACTCTAGCATGTTGGTATTTTATGTACGAGTATGAACAATAATAAAATATTCGATTTATTATAACGTCTATTATATAAACAAAATATGCAATAACTGACGTAGGTATGTTGAATAATTTCAACATTCCGTCGCCATCTTACTTATTTTTTCTCTTTCTTACAGTAGAGAGTTTTTTCCCTCGTTTTCAAAAACAAAGCTTTATTTTGATAAAATACAGCAAAATTATGTCTATTCATTACTAAAAGCACATTTAAAAGTCATTAATACTGTATTAAAAACTCTCGCGATAAATTATTCGTTTGGACAAATCAGCACTGAGACGAAGATTTCTACGTCACTTTACAATATTAATCTATACATATAATAAAATTGTAACTAAGCCCAATCTGTACATTAAATATTGTTTGGAAAATCTTATCCGAATCTATAGTTTTTAGAATTTTTGTCTGTCTATCTATCTGTCTGTCGGTCTGGCTGTCTGTTACCGCATCACAGAAAAAAACTAGAGGGATTTTGTGAAATTTGGTATGGTGATAGCTGGTTATCTGGGTCAACATATAGGATACTTTTTACTGCGGAAAAATATCTCATTTCTGAGAAAAAATACAAAAACTGTAATGTAAGAATATACTAATATATAAAACCTAAGAATTTGGTTTTTGGTCATCTGAACGCGGGCGGAGCCGCGGGCAATAATTTTAAAAAGCGCCTGTACAAAACATGTACACGAAACAACACACTCAAGGCATTGCTCTTTATTAAAATAAGAAAGGGATGGTACTCCGTAAGAAAAAATGTACTGAATCTTTTCGCAATCTACTTAAATCTAGGAGGTTTGTTACATATCACTCCCTAGATAGTCGTTGTAGTCATCACGACCTACACACGTAGAAAGAAAATGAAAGAAGTGATTGAACACACGAGACCTTAATAAATGGGGTTTTAAGTTTGAAGGACTTGAAAATCTGTAGACTCGGAAGCTATTGACAATCTTATTATGAAAATATTATTTTTCATCTTCTATCTATACATATAAAAAAAAATTGTAACTGATCGTCTGTACATGGAAGGTATTTACGATAAACTATTATTAGGGTATTTATTAACGCAATAGAACCCAAAATAATGATTTTTAGAATTTTTGTCTATTTGTCTGAACGTTTGTGCGTGCTAGTCTAAGAAACGGCTTAACAGATTTGGGTGCGGTTTTCACTAATGTATTGTGGTTGGCTTCACTTAAAATTTAGTATTTGTTTTAATTTTAATCGTTTCATAAATAAAAATGTTATATAAATTTAGAGAATCACCTTCAGCTCAGTTCATATACCTATGTCTATTATTTATACGTCTTACAAAAATTATCGTTCAATAGTGTCTTACGTTAATCCGAGCCCTATATAGTGTTTATAGTAATAACAAAATAATATTTGTATATTCTTTATTCAGACATAATTTATTATACATTATACATTTATACAATGAAATTAAAGATATAAATAAATAACTTGCAAAATGTAACTAATAACATTAATTCATGAGTCATTACACTAATTAGAAACAATAAATTATGGTAATTTCGATTACACATAGCACCACAAGCTGCTAAATTCTATGTATTTCCGACAAAACTGCTGCATGGATCTCGACGAAATTAGCCAAAAAATATACTCGTATTCGACAAACAGATTTTATATACGTAGTTACCGATATCGAAACGTTCTTACGAAATAGGAAGTATCCATAGGATGGTGATCTCTCATTCTACTAATGGATGTGGGGCTCTCCACAATGCAAGGGGGATTGAATGCTAGCATTAGTCAGCTTTTTTCAATCTTAGAGGGTTCCTTTATGGTGTTTAAGTCGACCATATAGAGCGTACTTAAAAATCTCAGAGAAGCGAGATCATGGTTTGCATCCGCTTTCCATTTTCGGTTTACTTTGCGTTCCAATCGAATACGTTAAGGAGTTTCAAACATGATTAAAATTGTTTTTTGATGGTTCTGTACCCGAAAGGTGCCAACGGAACACAATTACTAAGTCTCCGCTGTCCGTCCGTCCGTTTGTCAGAAGGATCTACATATCTCATGAACCGTAATAGGTAGAGTTGAAATTTTCACAGAGTGTGTATTTCTATTGCCGCTATAACAACAAGTAATAAAAAAACCAAGATGGTGAATTTCAAAAAGGATGTCATACAAATTAAAAAAAATCGATTATCGTATCCTTCGTGTGTGAGTCCCACTCGCACTTGACCGATTTTTTGTTCTCAAACTACAAATAAACAATGATATTTTTTAAAAACTAATATTTATCTATTTACCGAAATAATAGTGTTAATTATAAAACCGGAATAATCAAGCGAGGGAACAGTACTAGGAATTAATAATCCATACTAATATTATAAATGTGTAATTGCGTTTGTTTGTTTGTTTGTTTGTCTTTCTTTCACGTTGAAACGGAGTAACGGATTGGCGTGATTTTTTGTGTGGAGACAGTTGAAGGGCTGGAGAGTGGAGAGTAACATAGGCTTTTTACCGCGGGAGATTATCTCATTCACGTTACAATACAATTCAAAGAAATATTTATGATCAGAATTACTTGAAACTTGGTATTAATGCTCTTTGATAAAATTAAATAAATACGTTAAATTAGCATTTTTAGGAATTCATCTTATAATAGGGGATGAGATTTTGTATGAAACTCCTTTTTAGAGATTTCTTTGTAGTTTTAGCGCAAGCAAAGCCGAGGGTTTTGCTAGTGTTCTATATTCTACAAACGTCTTCAATAATATTTACTATTCATAAATGAAATATGACAAATATAAATACTTTAAATAGCAAAAATATTTATAACCGTACGATAGATTTTTCTTGACAATATTAGGAAGATTGTTGGTTTTGAGCTACTAGAGCCACGTAATTTGTATTGTTTAATCTGAAGAGTCAGTGTGAAGTTTTCTCAGAGTTTTTATGATAATATGTTCTCTATTATTTTCCGAATCTACTGGGTGGAAAAGTTAAAATTAGTACATAACATTTAATGGGGCTATAAATAAAAGAACACGCTAAGAAACAAAAATATTTTACTCGTTTTTTCTTTCTTGGGTCAGGATATTTTTTATTTAACGCCACTATTTCGTTATATTCATCAGTATAGGAGCTTAACCCTTATATAGGAGTAGGAAAAGGCTAATTTTATTAATTGCTATTTATTTTTCGATATGTTGTGATTCTATTTTTATTTATATACGAAAATATTAGGTACTTTCGTTAACTATCTACTCCACAAAAAAAAGCTTGAGGAAGATGAAAAAACCACGAAAATTATATACTTTAAAATATGTCAATTTAGTTGATAACTCATCAATATCTTGATGGAAAACATCGTGAAGAAACCGGCTTGTCTGAGAGAATCTAATTAGTGTTCGAAAGACATGTGAGGCGCCAACCCGCACTTAGCAGCGTGGTGGACTATGCTTGATTCCCCTCGCATTGTAGAAGGCCCTCTTCCAGCAGTGGGACATCACAATGTGCTAAATTATTACTACTCGTATTCAGATATCTTTGTATTTCAGCTTGAAATGTACCTTCAAGTAAATCAGTAAATACAAGTTATCATTAGAGGCCTGTAGTTATGACACAGAGTTTTTTTTTAACTGTGACTTTAATGCATATTACAATTTTAAATTCATAAGATTTACATTAGAAGCACGAAAAACAAACGAATAATAGAGATAAGTTAGTCTACAATCTGGCGCGACAATATTTTCTTAGCGATCATAAATTTTAACGAAAACATTTTAAATTCACCTTGTACTCAGTCGTTTTCATAATTAAGTTTTATCTAAAACCAGCATCATGTTCCGTCTTTGCTTTCACAATATAATTTCTAATGTTAATTCCGATATAGTGCTATCCTGTTTTATTAACCCCAGACGCAAAAAAGCGGTGTTATAAGTTTGACGTCGATGTGTGTGCGTGTATGAGTGTGTGTCTGTTTTTCCGATTTCGATGCTTTTTTTTCATTTAAAAGCCGGTTTCCTTGCGGTAGTTCTTAGCTATGTTTGGTTAATATCGGTCCAGCAATGTAAGAGTATCAGCTCTTTTCCAAAATGACGTAAGGCATTTTGGTGTATGATTACTCAATTTAAGTGCTTCACGTGTGCCAGTGTAATCTTTAAATGACAATTAATTTGCGTAGAGGGTTTTTGAAATTTTTAATTTATCTTTTTTGGGGTTAAATTTTGGGGTTAAATTTAAAAAATAGTTTTTTAGCAATTACATGGGATTCACTATGGAATAAAAGTGAATCTATTTTTCTACCAACAAGTACATGGGCGATAACAGAGAAATTGAAAATTTGCTTGAAAGAAACCGTTTTTAAAGTCGGTCATAAAAACATCAATAAATAAATTTTTATTTCATCTTATTTTTTACTAATATTATAAATGTGAAAGATGGATGTTTGGATGTTTGTTACTCAATCACGCCAGAACGGCTTAACGGGTCTGGATTAAATTTGGCAAAAAGATAGATTATAGTCTGGAATAGCACATAGGCTACTTTTTATCCCATAAAAATGTACAATTCCCGTGGGATAGATTGGTTTCTGTTTTTCTAGAGGCGAATCTGAGTGAAGCGAAGGTGAGCCGTTAGCTATGCATATGTGATACAAAATATGTGAACGTAATTTTAAAGAGGAACCTATTTATTATTTGATACTGGATGCCAAATTTCATCGAAATCAATTCAGCTTTTTACACTTGAGAAAATAACAAACAAGCAGAAGACTTACTTTCAGACCGTTTCGGTACTCATTACACATAATTTTCATTGTTTTCCAAAGTAACTAATACCTATATTTTAACAATACTGATTTATATTTATACTCATATATACAAAAAAATCTTACTATAATAAATTCCACAATTCTATTACAAAGCTAATGCTTATTATATATACATTCCATTAAAGCGTAGGCTGACTATACTTTGTCTTTTGCCATTTTAATTATAAACACATGCGATGCCAATGTTATTATTTTCTTGTAAGTAAGAGAAAAATTATCTTTCTAACTTCAGCGAATTACAAATATCAACTAGTGTCTTTTACACATAATATAAAAAAAATAATACTTTATGTACAATGTTCTTTAATATAATGAGTATACAGATATAAATAACATCACTTATTTATTATAGAAATATGATGAGATCGCATGACAAGACATAAAAACTATACGAAACATTAAGTTTTTAATAGTTTATAGTTTATACACTTAATCCTGTACACACAAAACTACTATTGAATACATATCTTTTGCAAAGTTAGACTTTTCTTACTTATTTACTCTTTATTTTGAGGAAATTTTATAAGGTAAGCATTTTATTATACGTTTTTACTCTACAAAATTTGATATAAAATTCACATAGCTAGCTCGAGACCGTGATAGGTGCAAATTGGAGTTAGTAGCACTACCACGAGTTCTCACACTTACGTCAATGATAAATATAAATACTTATTCTAATGGCCACTGTGCTAAATTCTAAATTAAGTTTAGATGTCTTGAATGTGTTTAGAAAACGTCAAATTGTACTGTTTGATGTTTGATAAACATGTTTAAGACATTTAAATGAAATTAAAATTTTTGATGGTGAAATGTTTAAATTACGTTATTTATTAATATTTGTTTCATTAATCATCCACCATGGTGTCCAATATTCATAATTTGTGTAGATGACTGTCCATCTATTAGATTTATTAATATCTAACTCGTTATTCCATATATAGAATTACCACGTCGCATTGTTGAAATAATATACGAGTACACTTAATATGTTTACACTTAGCACTTTAAAACAGTCATAGACACTGTTCTCTTATTTTCGCCTGTAAAGCCCGCCCTCAAGGTACCGACGACTTTGCACTGTAACAAAAAAATATTTCATTATCTCCTCCATAAGCCAAATATATGTACATATGTATGTACTCGTATACGAACGAAAAATTATAATATCTTACATTATAATTAAAAGGCAAAATGGTTTTTTTTTTATGTTTATGCACAGAATATGTGATATCTATCAAACTGTCGAACCACTTCTACAAATTTTTCACTAGTAGAAATGTATATATTATAAATTATAAACGGTGTCTAAGAAAATTAGACTAAATCATCAAACCGCGTGACCCATGCGTGACCCAAGCCTCAGGTAAAATCTAGTTATTTATAGTAGTTCCTTAGACTTACACGAATAATGGACACTTTAAATATAAATCCTTTTTTCTTTTCTCTTGGTTTTCATGTTTTCGCGTTCCAAGCTCGACAGAGGTTTAAGCATTTTGGGATCAATACAAATATTCTCAAACGCAAAAATCTAAACATTATAAAAATGTATAATAGAAAAAATTAACAGCACTATATAATTAAAGTATTGAAATTAATGGCCTATTTGTAAGCTTTTGCCCTCGTCTGTTCCGCTTCTAATAGTAGGGGAGCCCACGATGCTAAATGGGGATTTACTCGAGCGTCGTAGAGACCTATTGGGATGCAAAGCTTAGATGATAAGAAGAAAAAAATGTTATATGATATATACCTTTACATCGGTGGGGGAAGCGGCTATAGATTTTTAAATATGTAAAAAAAAACTGTTGCATAGACATCCTCGAGCGCGTCAGATATTGATAGCATCAATGCCCTACGTATTTTTAATAATGTACGTATGTTAATCTGATCGTTTGCATGATGCGGGTGGTTGTATTTAAGGGTTGAAAATGAAAAAAAAAATTTAATCGAGCGCGTCAGATTTTCTAAGGGAGTGTTAAGTGCACCAAAAAAAAGCTCTCATTCACTAATCTGACGATTTCGATGGGACGCAAACTCGCGGCCATTTTCATAATGTGCAAAAAAAAATCGCCATTTTGAAATACTCAAGCGCGTCAGATTATGATATATATGGTTCATCTTTATGTTCTAAACGTACTGTCTCATAATCTGACGATTATCTAGAGGGATTCGCCTGATCTGACAAAAAAAAATAGAAAAACGGTTCACCTTAAAGGCCATACCTGCAACTTCCCGCTAATTCCATTCCTGGGCGCTTAAAATTGTACTTATGACATTTTTGAGCTCAAAATATAATTTATGTGATATTTTGAGCTCGCTGAGTTCAAAGAAATAATATTTCTATGCATTTGAGGTCTCCCAGCTCGAAAGTCTGATAGAAGTTTCATAGAACACTATTTTTGGAATTTTCAAACCGCAATAACTTTTGAATAGATCAAGCAATTTTCACGCGGTTGACGCCATTCGACGCAGTTTTATCATCCTCATAAGTTATTTTCAGGTTTTAATTGATCGAACCAAAAATTTCGGAGTAATCCCGAAAAAACACTTTTTTCGGTTTTCTTTCGTTCACGATATCTCTCGAACGAATCAACCGATTTTGACCGGATTAGCGACGATCGGCGTGGTTTTTCTAGCTTAAGGGTGGATTAGTTTTTGAAGTTAATTGATAAAGCCGGTTAAAAGTTATTCCAAAAAAATCACTTTCAAAAAAAAATCTTATTTTTTTTGAGATTTTTCAAAATTTCTCAAAATCTATCGGTCCGAATCAGTTCAAATTCACAGGAAATCTAATTTTGAGGGAAATCTTTTGAAAGTCTCGCGGTATTTTAATTGCAGTAAATAATTTATAACACTGTGCGTGATATAAATCATTTAATGATGATTCCATCGACAATTCGAGGTTATCATATGTTCCTCGAGACTTTCAGATAACCGGCTTGCTCCGACGATATTCCAAAATATTTACACATTTCTTTAAAGTTTCTACCGTAAATTTAATTGTTTTTTGTAAGGTACTTTCACCACAAAATACACACTTCAAATTAATGTCACTCATATTAAATATTTATAAACTTTAATTCACACAAATAATATTAAAATAGCAAAAAAAGCCAAAACGTTGGAAACACGTTGTAAACAGTATGCCACGAACGAGTCTTTATGATCAGCTGTGATGGCGTCATGGCGGCAGAAACCAGAGTGGGGACGGAGTGAGAGAGTAATAGATAGAGAAAGAGTGAGAGAGGAATAGACACGCGGAGAAGGAAATGTAGGCATCACGTAGCTGCACGCATTTAACTTTATCGGCGAATTTTTGTTATTTCGGCTTGCGGAAATCGTCAGATTATATATTTTTCATTATTCTTGAATTATTTCCTTCAAAATAAAAAAAAATTTAGCTACGCTCGAGAATGTCGAGATGACGTTTTTTTTACAACTTTGTTGCCCTCCCCTTTTTTTACGTCACTCTCAAATTGTCAGATTAGTGGAATATACACTTTTTAGGATGTAATTAACTCACCCTACATTAATCTGACGCGCTCGAGAATTTCTGATGGTCAATTTTTTTTTACTAATCTGATCCTGTATCCTTCACGGGCGGCCTTATATATGGGCCTCATGTTTTGTGGAGGTACTTAACCGGGTACAAGGTATCCCCCTGTATATTAATCTGCCGCGCTTTAGTAAATCCCGAAATCCCCGCTTGGGCTCCCCTACTATAAGGTAGCATGATGATAGGTATGTAAGTAGAACCTAGCCTTCAATAAATAGGCTATAAGATTATATAAAAAAAATTCAAATTAGACCAAACAAACAAATTGTTCAGCTTTTTAATATTACACAACAATTCAAAAGTACTACATAAAAAAGCTGACCAAAAATAGGTACTCATTAATTTACAGCATTATAAAAAAGATCCTGAAAATACGGCCCAGCTTATGAAACATCAATATTGCTCGAAATCTTACACATAATTGCCTACTTAAAGTCAAAGCTTTGATAACTTTTATGGAACTTAATAATAAATTATAAGGGATGGAAGGAATTTGCTGAACGTATTCACTAAGTATTTGCAAAGTTGCCTAAACCTTTAAAGAACATGCTACCTTCGTTATTATGTAAGGGATCAAGCAACAAAGAGACCATTCTCGAAAGAGATGAGCCAGTAAAAATGGTAAAGATCTTTTATATTAAACTATATTAAGATGGATGGTTATACGTATCGCTACATGTTACAATTACGAAAAGAAGCGCTTCATGAATTTTTTTTATAGTAGAATTCAGTTGCATAGAATTACATATATATGTATATACGGTGAAGTAACACTTGTAACATATATAATTGAAAGATTTGAGAATGGCTAAAAATCATTATTAATTTTAAAGTTTTAAAATTTACATTATAAATATCGTCAATTTATAGTATATATTTTAAACTTTAAAATTATAATAATATGTATATAATGTGAAAGTTTTTGAGTATGGATGTTTGTTACTTTTTCACGTCAGAACGGCTGAACGGATCTGGATGAAATTTGGCACCGAGATAGATTATAGTCTGGAATAATATAATATAATGGAATAACACATGGGATAGGTTTGATTTTGTTTTCCATGAATATTTGATTATTATGCATAACGTACTATTAAGTAATAAGCAGCGAGCGCGTTGGGATTTTCCACCGGCAATATAAACAGAAATTTTCAATTTTCTCTAGAGAATGTAAACCTATGTTTAAAATTAAAAAAAAATTGTTTGTACGATATTTGATTTTGTTTTTACGATAATCGTAACTTAAAATATATGTAAATAAATAAATGGTTTCGTCTACTTTGTACGATATTGATCCTTCGATCGTCTCTCAAAACAAATTAATGTATTGCCCATACAATTAATTTATTAATCAAATTGATTATGTTTTAACATTTATTAAGTTAAGCAGTGAGCTTAGTGAATTTTTCATATTAATCACTTAAATAAAAATCATGCAAGTGTGTTTCGCACACCGAGGGTTCCTTAATATAAAACATAAAATTTATATTAGAAACATACGTTATTTGTAAGATTAATAGTAAAATAATATTTGCTAATATATTTTTTCATTTTTTGACTGCAAAGATAAATTAGTACTTCATAGTATTTCTATGAAGAAAATTATTTTTGTAGCTTTGACATACAAATATGTAGAAGAAATTTTTTGACTTTTGGCTTCGAAATCCTATAAATTATGAGCTTCCACAGAAATTTTTCTAATCTCGAAATGCCCTATTGAACTCCTTTACGAAGTGAATTTTAAAAGCCTAAAAATTTACAAATACAATATTTTTATATAAAAAACTACTTTGCATAATTTTATGCCTCTAGAACATTCTCCTTCACACTGAAACAGTTTGATATATTTAATGTACTTATACAGACTACCAGGAATGGCGCAAGGCATCTAGGGATGTACTCAATGGGAAATCGGGTAAGTCGATAGTATAAATTCTAATCGAAACCTATCTAATCTCTAATAGTATGGAGCATAATTATAAATAAATATAATATAAACGTTAACAAATAGGTTAGGAAATGTTACTTCATTTTTTGTTTGAAAAAATCCATTTTATACTGGAAAAGAATAGTTTAAAATCGTAGCAAAAATTTCCCAACATTTTCAAAGTTAGAGTTGTATAAAACAATAAAAATTTATTCATTTGTGCTAAACGAGGCCAAACTTAGTACTAAAACAGCATACTTTATTTGCGACAAAGCGACGAAAGTGGGTAGAATTTACGATTTTGAAGAGAGCCAAGCTAGCTATTTAAACGTAAATAAAAAAAAACTTTCAAGAAATCCGACTCTATGGTTTGGCATTGTATTTTAATATTTATTACAGCTGATTCTAAATTAAAATATATCTCTTGAGACCCATTTAGTAGAATCTTGTTTGAAAGTAAAACAGTTAAAGCGTTTCATTACTTAGGTATTTCGTAACAATGCGCGAGATTTTTTTGATCGATCTAGTTGAATGATAATATTTTAAAGAAGAAAATAGAGTTTTATGTAGAAAGCAATTACGAAACATAGATTATGTTGGTTATATATTTTTAACCCCCGACGCAAAAAGAGGGATGTTATGAGTTTGACGTCGATGTCTGTCTGTCTGTCTGTGGCATCGTAGCTCTCAAAAGGATGGACCAATTTCGATGCAGTTTTTTTCATTTGAAAGCCAGTTTCCTTGCGGTGGTTCTTAGCTATGTTTGGTTAATATCGCTCCAGTAGTGTAAGAATATCAACTCTTTACCAAAATGATGTAAGGCATTTTTTCGTATGATTAGTCGATTAAGTGCTTCACGCCTGCCAGTGTAATCGTTAAATGACAATTAATTTGCGTAGGGGGTTTTTGTAAATTTTTAATTTATAATTATTAGTTGATTTATCCACAACTTTCGCAAGATATATCAACTATACAATCAACTACGTCTATTCCAACTATCTTGATGTAGTGTGAAAGAATCTTCATATTATGTTACATGGAATGTGTCATAACTTTGCATAACTATTTCATCAATTTCATATCGACTTCATAACGGTAGTAAGAGGTATATATGTACGTATCTACTATCGAAATACGTACATATATACCTAATATATATTGTATTATGCGCGATTAAAAACTAAACTGCCTTTTTCTTTTCTAGTATTTAAATTCATAATAATAGATGGTCCTCTACGAATTAGATCTTGTCTTCTAATACTAAGTATATTATTTGAAATCAAAGATTAAAGTAATATACATATTATATACTAAATGTGTATTTGTCCTGTACGTATATAATTATTTTTCTTTTAATATTTTTTTCTCTTATATACAAAAAATTAAAATTATTATTTTACATACATATTAATATATATAATACATTTATAAGCTTACAAACTATGGTTTTAACTGAAAAAATTGTAAAAGCAAACCAATAATTAACATACGATATTTAATATTAAATTATATAACCGAATCGACTTACATTTAATTCAAGTTATGGAAGCTCTGGTGTAGTTATCTTTTAATCTTTTCTATGCACCTGTTGGGACAAAATAATTTCATGCTTTTTTCAATGCTAATAATATATTAAAATATATATCATATAAAACATTAGTTCACAAGCCTAAAAGAAATATATATAAAACAAAACAATTCTGTTAATATAAGTTGGCTCACTATTACAAGGTTCTATGTTACAATTTTAGTACTTATTTAGTTATTAATGCTACTAGGTTCTATGTGTCATTAGCTACAGTTTTGCAACAACAAACCACTAGATAGCGGCATTTTAACTACAAAATATTCAATTTTACATAGTTATATGTTGTTTTTTTACGATAACAAAATAACGAAATTCTATGTAAAAATTACTAAACTTCTTTAAAATTAACATAGGACTTTGTAATAGCAAGCCAACGATATGTAAATCACGATATCAATTAATAACATAACAAGAAATAGCTCTAGAGCAAATAAAAAACATCATTAGTACATAACCTTGATAATGAAATAAAAGCAAGCCAAAAGTAAATAACAACAAAGTTACATACGTGTTCTGATTGTGAGAGTCCGATTGTGAAGCAGTTGCGGGTAGAAATCGCGCGAACCGACGTTGTAAAACCAACTGCCTAAAAGTTTGACGAAACTGCCTTGACATTGAACAATATAAAATGAAATTTATAGCTCCATTAACTAAAGCTAGCAGATCCATCATGTCTCCCAATAAATTATAGCATCTAACAAAAAAACACCATCCCAAAATACCGCTAAGTAGACCCAATATACCCTGCGGTAGTTCAGTTAATAGGAATAGAAGCCAAACTGCTAACAGCATTTTTGTTGTTCTATCAGTCCTCTTATCCGCTTTATGTTGGCGTTTCACCATTTTCTCTGCGGATGGACATGAGCTATAATTGCGTAGATTTTTTTGATGCTGATTCGCGCTATATAAGGCTCTAATTAACCACCAGCTAATAACAGTTAAAATCAAGCATGGCAATAGCTTGATTAGTACGGCGTGTACCCAAAAATTAACTTGATATAAAACGCCTTGACTGTCCGAGTCCACATGGTAAGCAACCGATGGTCTGTCTTTAGATTCTGTCAAGTTCTTTGTGTGTATGTCGAATACCTGCGGAAAGTGAAGTTGATGTTAATACCTATTGTATGGAAATTGTGAATATATTAGAGTCGTATTGTACCTATATTTGGCACAAGAGAATGTTCGACCTTGACTTTTAAAATTAGTGTATTGAACTGCATTAATTATACTGCGATGTCATATACATGAGAAATAAAAAAACATCACATCCATTAAATATTATAAAATATTTAAAAAACACTAGCATCGCCCGCGTTCAGTTGACCAAAAACCAAATTCTTAGGTTTCACATATTAGTACTCTTAAAGTGCAGATTTTGTATTTTTTCTCAGAAATGAGATATTTTACCGCGGTAAAAAGTATCCTGTATGTTGACCCGGATAACCAGCTATCACCATACTAAATTTCATCAAAATCCCTCCAGTGGTTTTTCTGTGATGCAGTAACAGACAGACAGACAGACAGACACAAAAATTCTAAAAACTACAGATTCGGCCTCTGTATCGATAATAATGTCTATTTCAATAAGATTTTCCAAAAAATATTTCATGTACAGATTCGGCTTAGTTACAATTTTATTATATGTATAGATTACATTAAGTACTCACCAAGAATGTTGGTATGCATAATATCGGTGGTAATATAAAACTGCTTAGTATGGCAATGCTACATCGCCTTTCCGTGCACAAAATGTGACTTCTATCTGAGTATCTAAAATAAAAGAAACAAAAGCTCAAGTCGATCCATGTCATAACATAAAAACAATTATGTTCGATACAGTAATAAATATTTTTAAACAGATAAGAAAGCATTTGAGACAACAAAAAATGTAGAGCTATAAAACATTACAGCTAGAATGAAGGAATTATATCATTTTTTTATTTCTTACAATATACGTATTACAAATGCTTCTCAAGGGATCTACTTGATCTAACAGAACAAAAGTGTTTTATAAGTAGGGTACTCTCTATGACAGTTACCAGCAGCATGTAAAAGATTATGCCGCAGTGATGACTGCGTTAAACAATGCCAAACCAACAAATATTCATAATATAAAAATAATGGTTACATATTAAATATTAATGTATGTATGTATGTATATTAATGGCCAATAAAAATATTATACTCACTTTATTGCCACATATCTCCATATCGCCAGCGAAAGTGTGAGACATATAGACGCCGTATGTAATATTTGAGCAAAATGCATATGAAAAAGTAAGTACATCGCCCAGGAGTACGGAAAATCCAATTTTTCAGGTAAGACCTAGAAAAAATATCTTAATG
Organism: Brenthis daphne; assembly: GCA_947093115.1. Lineage (NCBI taxonomy): Eukaryota > Metazoa > Arthropoda > Insecta > Lepidoptera > Nymphalidae > Brenthis > Brenthis daphne. The sequence goes on along the minus strand of OX352471.1, from coordinate 30,794,697 downwards.
GGTACAAGAAGATGTAAAATTAAATATCTCGATGCTTCTTAGTTCTTTGGCATAAGGGTGCCTCTTAGTTAGGTTAGGTTTGTATTGTGTGTTGGTGGGGTATTCATTAACATCCGGCAATCCAGCCAGAAAAAAATATATATGGGAAGACGCCCACCTCAGTGGGTTTTAGAAGGTGAACCATGTGGATTGCTTTTGGTATTTCTCTGATATTAGAGTGTAGCGTGGGAGCTACCCCCTGCTTGTTGTAATCTACGTCATTACGTCAGCTGTCGTTAATGTCGCTTGTCGGTTAAATGATTAAGTGATAATATATGCAGATACATTATGTAAGAAAGTATTATGATTAAGTGATTCTCAATGTCATTGGCAAGATGGGGAAAGTTTCGTTGGGCTTTAGTGGCTAGTACTGGCTCTTCTAGCCCATGAGTTCCACAAAACCTGTACGTACACAAGTAGCATGCCTAAGTTCATTCGCCAACATTAAAAAAATCTTGCTCGCTTGCTATTCGAGGCTTTCTTCTCCCTCGTTTTTTAATAAAAAATAATCAATAACAATAAATGAACAGCTATAATGTACAAATTTTTAGTAGGTATTTTAAAGAATTTGCAATAAATATTCAAGATAGAATATTTCATTATCTTAAAGTAGATTTATTATGCATTCGCAAATGAAATGTAAATGAAATTTTACATTAACATAGCGAAAGGTTTACCGCTTGCAAAGGGAATAAGAAAGCCTGATAACTTTGCACTAGAAGATTGCTTCTAAGAATTACTAGCTGTGTACACTCGCTTCGCTCGGGTCACTGATTGCCTGATAGTAGGTACTCTGTGTACTTCACTCAAATCTGTCCAGCCAGTTCAATGCGAAGAAGTAACACACATACACACACGTACATAAGCGGTAATTTTTAATGAAGTTAAAAAAAGAAAGAGATTCTTAATTCGAGTGCACTTTTTATATGTAGGTACTCCTACATATCCACATATTATAAAACGATCAAAAAAATATATACAAAAACTACTTTTAAGAATGGAAAAATTACTTTAAAGGTTTTTAAAATCAGTCAACATTTAAGAATGAAATCACTACCTCACATCAAACAAAGGCAACCGTTCCAAAATAGTCTAACTTGACTGAACATAGAACAGTAATGTTTTAACTATAAAGATTGAACATATTAACTTGCTTATGTGCTTATCCCCTAAATACCTTTCTATTGATTGCAAGATGAGCCCTTAAAAAGCCGACATCTTTCTAAGTATAGTACTTATTACCTTACCAAGTACTTATATATAGCGAAGGGCACGTATTCGAGCATGACGAAGACGTCTGCGACCGCGAGCCACTTCAGCAGACGATTGATCGGCGCCGCCGCCATATCGCGCCGTGTCAGGACGGCCACATTCATTGTGTTTGCGAGCACGCCTATTGTGCAAACCTGTACATAATAAAATATAATGATTTACATATATACAGAGTATCCATATATTATGTTTATAGTACCTGGGCTACCGAGCTTCTTTCAGAGTTTTTGGCCTAAAGTATAATTTTCTTTTTTTTTTTTAACTAAAAACTTGAATAAATTTAAAAAAAACAAAAGTAAAAACTTTATATCCGACCGGGATTCGAACCCGGACGCCTATGATTGTCAATCTTGCGCCTTGGCCGCTTGACCATGATGCTTATGGCCGAGTGTGCGTAATTATCGACCATATTTTCTTTGTGGAATAATGCGAAAGAAAATTGCATAAAAATTTGAAAACGCGCGTTTTCCCAGACATAAGACTAATCTGGATCGACTTATCGCCCCCGAAACCCCTTGAATGCTAAATTTCATGAAAATCGTTGGAGCCGTTTCCGAGATTCAGATTATATACAAGAATTATACAAGAATATATACAAGAATTGCTCGTTTAAATATATTAGATATATGGATTATCGTTCATTGCAACGTTCTAGAAGTTTCCGTTCTAGAAACGATTTGCGAACAGGATAATATTTATATAGTTATCCGAGAGGTTTCAGGACTAACGAGGTACTCGTAGTTCTTTAAAAAAAAGCTACACGCTTTTTTTAAAGAGAAAACAAAAAGAAGAAAAAACGCATATAATACTTAATTTTTTTGAAAGAACGCATATAATACTTAATTTTTGATGTGTAGAAATAATTGCAAATAAATTACATTATTATGCCTCACTTTTTATATAGGTATATTGTTTGCTACATTTTCGTTTGAACGTTGTATAAAATAATTATAATAAGATGATAATTTAATCATCTATTTTTGTACGATCCAATAAAATTATCGAGTGTTCAATGGACACAAATTCCTAGAACGAATAGTGTTCAGAAAAATCTCAAAACTTAAATATAAAGTATCTCGCAAAAACAACACATTATTTAGAAAGCACGCGAAAAATATAAAAAATTGTCAATTTTTTATGATATTACTGATATTTTATTTTAAGTGCTATTGAATATTATAAGTATTTCACATTTATTAAATTCATATGATATTTCTTGTCAGAATATCTGAACTTAAGCTATTAGTTCCGCACCATCTCCATATAATGATTACTGCTTAAAATTCATTGTGTTCCACATAGGAACACACGCTCGTCTCACTACACATCGTAGATGTCTATAAATTCGATTAAACATTATTCATATAAGCAGAATATCAGTCTATAGGTACATATAAAATGGCTCATTGGTCTGGTCTAGTGACGAGCATATATAGCTGCAGATCATTAGATCTCAAGTCCCGGGGAATCCCGGGTTTATATTTTGTTCCGCAAAATAGTTATCCGGGTGGAGCTATCGGGGTGGAGAAGTTACAGTGTATACCACTGTGCTTTGAAGAACACGTAAAACTGTCATCGTCCCTGCACCTGATTTCATACTTTTGATGTTGAAAAGAGTTGAGTTGTTGTTTCATGTTGTAGAGAGTGCACATGTGTTTGTATGTCGTGCGCAGTTGGTTAATCTCAGTAATATTGGCCGCCATAACATTATTTTAGAGAACATTATTTTTAAAAACTTTATATAATAATATTAATATTTATTTCTCTATATAATTTTAATACTTGGTGATTTTGCTTCATTGTTTAGTAAATTGAATACTAATATATATTAAAATGTCTAGTTAATATTGCTACTTTTTGCTTGCTTTTGTTTTAATAGTACAGTTTTAAAACAATGAATACGTAGAGATGTAACCGTACTGGATACGCTCCTATGCACATACTAAGATTTCTTGTATAAAATGGGAATATAGTGAACTGGTTGTGCTCTAAATAAAAAAAACGTATGAACAAAATATTATTAAAAAAATAAATCCAATACTAAGAAAATGAATGAGACTAGATAAATTTACTATGTTATCAATGACCGACGGTTCGGAAAAATTGAAATATACGCTAACGTCTACGATGACTCAGAAAGAAATTTAGTTTATTTATACGGAAACTAATTATCGTAACATATATTTTGTTATTATAATTTCATATAATATATGGACCTGTCCCTAAGGGAAATATAGAAATGACACCTCATTTATCGAAATTGCAATTTGTGACCATAATATATTTATTATTTGCACAGACTATAAATAGCATATTAAGATTTTTTTGGCACATTGTCGATAATTATAGCGCAGCATATAGGATGACAAGCATTGGTTAATACATGATACAATACTTCGCAAATACGATTTCAAGTGGAAAAAATCATTGATCTTATCATCGTTTGTGTTGGCTCTGTATCTCCTGTAGAAAAATTGCTAAAAAAATTGTTACGACGTTCAGTTTATCGACGATTAAATGGACATCACAAAGGCTTACCAATTTGCTACCTTAAAATGATTTCAAAGCCACAATGGATAAATCATTGGAACAATGGAAGACAATACCTACTAGAGATCGAAAAGTGAAAAAAATTAGGTAAATAAATAAATAAATTAGTTGGGACATAAACACACAACACCATTTAGTTCCATAGTAAGCTACGAGAGTAAGCTACGAGGCCTGTGTTATGGATACCAGATGCTTGATACACTACACATATATAAATTTCAAATACATACATATTATAAATATAAGCACCCATGACTGAAGTACCAACATTCATGCACATCACGCAAATGAATTCCCCCAGCGGGACTCGAATCCGCGACCGTTGGCACAGCAAGTAGGATCACTACAAACTGAGCCAAACGTGTCGTCAAATATAATATGTATATGTAATGTAATGGTATATATAATAATATAAAAATTGGAAAGTATGTTTATATTCTTGAATTTCTGACTAAAATATTTTTTAATAAAGAGTGTCATGCAGTACTATTTACTTCATAAATCCGCTTATTCTCGTGTAATATTAATAATGTGACTCACATATTAAAATATTTTCGTAAATACTTATTTTTATTATTTTGCCCAATAGCTGAAGGACACTATTCATCAACTCCGGTCAATTTAATTATTTTGATAGATATTATCATATTGACATTTTGCTTTGGACATTTTTTCAAAATGCCCGAGCATTATGAATAATGTCCTATTAATTACTTGGTCCATAACATTAATAAGACAAAAATATAAATAGCGTGACGTTATAACAAGCTACCTATACCTAATATATATACATATTTGGGTACAATGCCGAAGACAGGAGCCATCTACTATCTATACCAATAGTACCGATTTGGCTATTTCTTGAAACTTCGTGATGAAGATTTTAAAGGAAAAAATTGGGTAAGATAAGAAATCTTACTCTAATTTTCGTTTTAACTCAAAGATCACAAACGAATATTTTATTAAATTTAGAACAACGTGTCAGCTAGTAAATAAAATCTGCTTTTATATGTCACGTACTAGTGATAGATAGCTTACACGCATATTGAAAATCTTCGCAGGTGAGAGATCATGTGCTATTCATTAATCAGTATAACAAAAAAGGATATGTTAAGCATATTAGACTTAAATGCAAATATAAATCACATATGATAAAATAATAAGACATACAAGTTTTACTATATAGGTTTTAATTACACTGTCTGGGTTCTATTTTTTTCACATTCAAAGAAAACTAGGAGTGCCATACATAACCATACAAACATAATTATTACTTTACAATTTTACATGTACGATAATCTATACTAATGTAATAAAGAGGTTTGTGGGTTTGTGAGTTTGTGACGTTGTAGCAGATAATCTCTGGATCTACTGAATCGATGTAAATGAAATTTGGTAAGAAGATAGTTTGAGACCCTGGAAAGGACATAGGATACTTTTTATCCATGGAAATCGTCCCTTAAGGGGGTGAAAATGGGGTTGAAAGTTTCTATGAAGAATCAACATAGAGACGAACCCGAGCGAAGCGAGTATGAGTCGCTAGTCTACAATATATGCGCTTATATTTTGTAGATCGAGTACTTAAACTTAAAAAGCTATTAACGAAAATTCGCAAAAACCACATTGCACGCTAAAACTTCCAACCATATTTAGCATACCCCAGCTTTATACTCAGCTTATTTCATTTTATTATAAGTAGAATATAATAAAATACTATAGAATTCAAACTCATATTATTAAAATAGAAATCCAAATAAAGAAGAGAATCTAAAAAATTATTATAATATATCTATTCATTTACACATCGTTGCACACAATAAATAAAGTGTAAAAAGAAAATCTTTTAATTATTTATATAAAATGGCTCATAATTTGATAGGTATAATTTATTCAGCATAAATAATGAGGTGCGGAAATCGCTGTGGAGTGTGGACTATCTGAATTGTTTTGACAAGACATTTTCGAACGAGAAAAATATTAACAGATATTTATTTATCTAATATCTACGAGGATTAATCTAGTCAAGTAGTAAAAATGATGTTTTATCTATACATATTATAAAATTGTGAGTCGAATCTGTACATTAAATGTTTTTTGGAAAATCTTATTGAAATAGTTATTATTCTCGACACATATGTCGAATTTATAGTTTATAGAATTTTGTCTGTTTGTCTGTCTGGGAACGCATCATGAAAATACCATTGGACAATTTTTGATGTAATTTGGTATGATGATAGCTGGTTGTCTTGCTTTATTTTGTTTTATTTTGGTTGGATACCTTTTACTGCGGGAAATATCTCATTTCTGAGAAATTTTTACAAACCCGAACGACGGACGAGACGAACCCGAGCGGAGCGAGGGTGAGTCGTTAGGTTAAGGCGCTACCCTGACCAAATAACCTTGAGCATTCGTTCCCTCTTTGCCGCACCTCACCTCTATAATACTTCGTAAAGCAGTACTAGCGCCATCTAGCGATCACCTTCCGAATACAAGTAAAAATCGCAGACCTAAGAATTCACAGACATGGCATTATGGCATTCAATAAAAATATCTTTTTATGAAATGTTTATTGGTGCGCCAAAATAATTTTGATCATGATGAATCTAGTGACTATACTTACGTTCATGAATACTTCTAACATTTATTCATTTAAAAGTATTAAAGGTATTCTATAATAAAGATTGTGCGGTGTTTATTTTTTAGATTGAAGGTTTATTTGTAATTCAGACCGTGGGTGATTGATAAAAGCAGAAAAATTAAATAACCAAGTCAATTTTATCATCATTTATTATTTTTTAGTAGGTTTTTTAACAGGTATTGCTAGCAGTGTCAAATAAAATATTCTAGAGAAACTCTGCAGACGTGATATTGACCACTAGTGCTGTTGTTAATAAATTGAGATTTTTTTTTCGTTACCCATCACGTCTATGAAGTTTATACAAAAAAAAAATTAGGTTTTAGTCTGAAACATCATTAACTGTGGTCAATGACCTCACAAAAAATCATCTAATTATGTTATGGTTCATTTTAGCTTGTTTATACAACGTGTAAGTAAGGGTATAGTCATATGAAAGTGTGTGCTGGAGACAATCTAACTGAGAACTTTATCGATGGGAACACCATCATAACATAACATAAAAAACTATCACTAATACAAATGTCAATAACAAAAACACAATAATATAAACTAATATTATTGTGATGTGAGCGAACAAGTGCACGAGTGCCGACGCGGCGTGATGACGAACGACACGTGTTTCACCCTCGAGACCTTGTGGCACACTAACTCTGCGCAAGAGTTACGTAGCGAGTACGCTTAGATTTTAGAATAAAATCTTTATAAAATCAATTTTTTGTGTTTTGAAAAAAATAAAACTACCAAAATGTTCTCTATTTAATTACCTATCCATTAGTTAAGGAAGCAAATCAAAATAATGGTTAATTTAGGAGGAGATGCATGTTATAAATAATTATTTCTCATTTCTGTGGTTTTTTTGTGGCCCTTTAATTAAATATTATGCTGCTTAAAAAAAAAAAAGACTACCATTTTGGAGTCAAGATTATGTAGAAATTTAATGTATTTTTTATTAGTTGTTATTTCTTTTAGATAAAGAGAAGTTGGCTCCCAAAAACAGCCTAAAAACGGCTAACGCTGCGTTTCGCACGGGAACGCGCCTTAATATAAAATTGATCTTGTAGAGGAAGTCGAACTCACCCACTGAGGGGAACCCTCAACACCAGCAAACAGCACACACTATATGCTGGTTTTATAACTGTATAATATGTATAACAATAAAAAAAAACATCATATTGTGTAGTGGTTGTATTGGCGTTGGCACATGGCCAGTTTTTTTATTCTTTGTTTTATTATGTATAAGTACATTACATCAAAGCTAGTTTAAATTTTGTTTATTTTACCAGTTTCGTAAGTAAAAGCCACTTTAAACGCATGGAAACCGTGATTTATTACTTTTCACTTCGTTTTAGGATCCCTAACTCGAAAAAAAGAATGAAACCATTATGAAATCACATGTATATGAAAAAAGTATAAGACTTAAAATATAACAAAAGCTCTATAATTTACTTTAAACCACAAAGATATACAGAACCTTCTTTACATAATTCCGCCCGCACTTGACCCTTGTCATTTTTAATTATTTTTTTTGGTAGGAAATCTCAATAATCGTAAGTCTACGCCTCTATTTTAAAAATAGATAAAACAGCCATTATACCTTTTGTTGTTGTTTTTTGTGGGTGACAAATAGAAAATATTGATGTTGTGGCGGTATATTAGTATTGCTTATATTGGCGACATTCTATATTGGCTATTAGTATCAGACTTGTTATTTTTTTTATTAAATGTTTATTTTTAAATTAAAATTTACTTATAAGAATGTTAAAATCAAAACTAAATACTCAAAGAAAAATTAATTTACGAGTATGATCCTTAGTAAAAAAAATTGCTTAGTAAAAATCAGATTATTGTATCTTATAATATTAAATGAGCAATTCTTGTATATTTATTTCGTATATCTCGGAACTGCTGTAACGATTTGGATAAAATTTTATATCTGTTTTCGTGCTGACAATGTCATTACTGAACGAGTGCTTGCGCCGAGCGACACTCGGTCTCACAGGTTGTTAAATTATAATATGTTGTATGTAGTCTAATATAGATATTATTAATAATAGAAATATATGATTATTTTGTAAGAGAGAATCCAAATTTTGGATCGAAATATTTCGCAGGTTCTCAAGAACCGTGCCCGGAAAATTGTAAAGCTCTATGTTTTAAATATTTAGTTGAGGTATTATTGGCGATCAATAAAACGTATAAAATATGCTATTTCAATAGTTAAATATTTAGTAAAGTAAAAACGCCCGAATGCGTAAAAAGCGAACTAAAAAGAAGAGAATATATGTATGAAGGAACATAGTATTATTATAGATCATATACTATACTAGCATGCAGTCGGAGACAAACACACACGCAGCTATTTAGTTTTGTTCAGTTAGACATTTTTAATTTAAATTAATCACGGAAAAACCACAGGAGGGATTTTGATGAAATTTGGTATGATGGTAGCTGGTTATCCGGGTCAGCATATAGGATACTTTTTACCGCGGGAAAATATCTCATATCCATACTTTCATAGATGGCGTTAATAATATTTTATAACCTTTTATTATTTTATTAAGCGTATGTAATGTATTTTGCTAGAATATTTTGCATACATTTAAAAAACCCCATAATAGCCTTATTAAAAAAATCTTTACAACAACATTTCTTTTTTTTTGCATTGATATATACAAATTGTATATCAACGTTTTTTTGTCTGTTTTTTTTTTAGAACGGCTTACCTCCGCTAAAATTTCACCCTTCGCCACTGATAGGTGCCATATTAATATCTGATGAAACATATTTTGAATTATTTCAATTCGATTGGTAGTTTGACGAGGTATTGGAGTACCACTTGAGCCAACTTTACTTCGCCAATTTCATGTAGCTTATATTTTAGGACGTAAGAGACTGATCGGTGGGTACATTTTTATAACAACGTTATCTAATACTATAAATTTATATTTCTATCTATAATTTCAAAATATTTGTGCTTGCATAATTATTTGCATGATAGTACCGCCAAAAGCCTTTTTCACCCGACTTCAAAAAGGAGGAGGTTCTCAATTCGACTGTATTTTTTTTTTTTTTTATTTTTTTTTTATGTTTGTTACCTCAGAACTTCGTCATTTATTAACCGATTTGGACAATTTTTGTTTTGTTTGAAAGGGTATACTTCCAGATTGGTCCCATTTAAATTTCAAAAAAAAATTCCACCCCTAAGGGTGGAAAAATAGCTAATAATGAATTCAACCTACTTCTAATTGTCATATTGACTTAAAACTTTGCAAGTGTTTCTATTTCCGTTGATATTACAGTGGTTCGGTATTGTTGACCTGATCTGATGGTAAGGCCAGAAGGTGGATAGGTGGAACTCTTCAACGACTAATAGTAGATACTTTGAGTTTGGGCTTATTTTGTTTGGTTTGACAAGTCTAACACTTCAGAATTCTTACTTTGCTACTACTGTCTACACTAAAAAGGGAAAAATAAAAACTTTTTAACAAAAAAATAAAAACCGACTTCAAACAAAAGCACTAAAAAGTAAAAAATAACTGATTGGTAGTTTTCATTTACTATACATACCTAATCAAATATTTTCGAAGTCGGTGTGCTTTGGCTAAGTAATTAAAGTCTACCTATTAAATACATACCTAATCAAATATTTTCGAAATCGGTGCCAGCCCATACAAAGCAAAGCACACCGACTTCGAAAATATTTGATTAGGTATGTATAGTAAATGAAAACTACCAATCAGTTATTTTTTACTTTTTAGTGCTTTTGTTTGAAGTCGGTTTTTATTTTTTTGTTAAAAAGTTTTTTTCTGTGTTCTTTACCAGGTTAATATCTCCGGGAATAACTGAATCGATCTTTATAGGATTTTTACTGATAAGTGATAAAAAACTCGGATAAAAAGGATATAGGCTACTTTTTTATCCCAGAGAAAAAAAGTAATATCGCGAAATGAAAAATGCAATAAGAACCGCTTAATCGGTTTTAAAGGAACTTTATGCAACTCATATGATTCGGTCAAAATGACATTATGCTTTTTATATTGAGAAAAAGTAAAGGTTCCTGCGAGATAGAATAATGAAATAAGTTTTTTCCGCATCGACTCAAAGTCATTCTATTTTTATAAATATGATCACATGAATCCGTCATTTCTTATATTTAAATATTTGAACTGAAATTTCTTAAAAGTCTCTAGAATCTCATAAAAGTTCTATTCGGTACTTCTTACGTCATTTTAGTAAAAGATTAAAACCCGGAAAATGTGTATTTCATTTTTCTCCACAGTGGGTAGGTACTCTCGCCATTTATTTGTTAAAATGTACTGAGCTTAAAATCCACCGGAAATAAAATATATTTGCCAATAATAAAAAAAGGTTTGTTATTTATAAACTGTGACGGATATTATTTTCATACTTTCTATAGAAGATATACTTTTTATACTTATAAAATAATCTCTAAGAAACACCCAAAGAGACTTTTCAGGGGGTGTCTTTTGATAAAATCTGTTTCTCAATAGGTACAGTGCTACTAGCTGTGCCTATTGAAAACTAAAATGTCTATTGTTATTATATTCTTGTACATATCTATAAACAAAACAAAGAACAAGCGTATACGCTCACAAAATTGTCATTTTCATCACAATATTAGTTTTCTATATGTATGTATATATATATATATATATATATATATATATTGTACTAGCATTGCCCGCGGCTCCGCTCGATGACCAAAAACCGAATTCTTAGGTTTTACATATTACTATACTCTTACATTGCAGTTTTTGTATTTTTCTTAGAAATGTGATATTTTCGCTCGGTAAAAAGTATCCTACACCTATGTTGACCTGGTTAACCAGCTATCACCATACCAAATTTCATCAAAATCCCTCCAGTGGTTTTTCTGTGATGCGATAACAGACAGACAGACAAAAATTCTAAAAACTTTAGATTCGGCCTCTGTATCGATAATAATGTTTATTTCAATAAGATTTTCCAAAAAATATTTAATGTACAGATTCGGCTTAGTTACAATTTTATTATATGTATTGATAATGTTTACACATAAACTATTTGTGACACTTCATATCAAAGTTACATATGAAACAAGTGGGACTGTATTACAATTTATTATTGGACTTAAAACACAACTGTAACCGCAATCATTAAGTATAATAATAAAAATAATATAAGTATAATAAGTATAATAATATTTTAGTATAATATGCTGTTATTATATTTTATCTATACTAATATTATAAAGAGGTAAAGTTTGTTAGTTTGTGAGATTGTGAGTTTATGAGGTTGCAGAGGGTAATCTCTGGATCTACTGAACCGATTTAGATGAAATTTGGTAAGAAGATAACTAGAGACCCTGGGAAGGACATAGGATACTTTTTGTCTCGGAAATCATCCCTTAAGGGGGTGAAAATGGGGCTGAAAATTTGTATGGGGAATCAACCCACGGACGAACCCGAGCGAAGCGAGTGTGAGTCGCTAGTCTTCTATAAGACTACTGATCTCAATTACATATTTTACGATAGGGACCAATCACCTTGGTTCCATAGTCTATTTATAATTTTATTGAAAAACCATGCAGCCGTGAAAGTGAGGCGTCTGTCAACTTCATCGTTTCACAGTTGTTGCTTTTCGCTTATATTTTAAATGTTGTGAGGTAAATTTTCTGAGGGCGTATGATATGTACTCGTAATTTTTTTAACACGTGTCATTAGCACAGGAAGGAACACTGTTGAAATTTTGAAATATTATATATTTTTAAGATTTTTTATTTTTATTTATTTATTTATTTGCCAAAAAAATATTTAGCAAAATAAAATTAATACAAGTATACAAAGGATAAGTTATCTCAAAATGATTTTTGTAAGGCAAAGGTGGTCCAGTGATAACGCCCTTGCTTGGAATTTCGTATGACGCTTCATTCGGAATCCCAAGAGAGGTTCAAATCCTGGTTCTGGCATCTCTAATATTTCCATATGCGAATAATTTTCAACATGATTACTATTTTTCTTACGGTGAAGGAAAACAGGAAACCTGCCTGTCTGAAAGAACGAAAGACGTATCAGTCCACCAATCCGTACTTGACCAACATGGTAGACTATAGCCTTATCCCATTCTCATTGAAGGAAAGCCCACCCCGAAATGGGACGTTAAAAAAAAGGCTGAATACATACATACAACAAAAGATTTTATCCAAGAACCCTTCTAAACTGAGAAAATATTTGCGGGACTTCGAGATCTTTATATAATTAAGTCAAATTGGAAACTAAAATTAATACTTGAAAGAGCTTACACATTTTATAAAATGGCAGAAGACTATTACTACCTATGAAATCTATAAGTTCAGCTGAAATTTATGAACATTCAAAAAAATTTCTAATAATTTCCAGCTCCAATTTTCAGTTATAAGACCTTTTTAGAAATTGAACACCTATTTTGACGTATAGTCCTCATTTTCAAGCATATTTTTCACAAAAAAACTGAGGTTGATAATCAATTTAAGAACGTAGCTATATTTTCAGATTCATTTTCTTTCGAAAAGAAACCTCATCCGGATTACTAATGTATGTATTCAGCCCTTTTTTTTAACGTCTCACTGCTGGGTACGGGCCTCCCTTCAGTACGAGAGGGATCAGGCCATAGTCCACCACGCTGGCCAAGTGCGGGTTGGTGGACTTCACATGTCTTTCGAAAACTTGCTAGGTTCTCTCAAACATGCAAGTTTCCTCACGATGTTTTCCTTCACCGTAAAATAAGTGGTAATCATGTTAGAAATGATTCGCACATGAAAATATCAGAAGTGCGAGACCCGGAATCTGAACCCACCTCACTCGGTTTCCCAAGCGAACGCGTTACCACTGGGCTACCACTGCTTTATTTACTAATAAGTACAACGTAAAACAAATTGTATTGTCTTAATCGAAAGCATACATACATTTAATCTGTTGTATAATTCATATGTCGGATGTCATACAGAGCATTCTTCGATTGTGCAACTCGAACCCGCAACACAATAAATATATTGAAGCAGTAGAGAGTGCAAAAGAAATTTATAAAGCGATTGCGGTAGATATAGACTTGATGTAGGTACTTAGTTGACATTGAAAATTTAAATATTTCATCTTTGAAGCAACGTAGGTCACATTTTTCTTTAAAAAATCTTACATAATTTAATTGATTCCAATTATCTTATAAGTAATATTAATTTTAGATTCCCAACTTTTAGCGCCCATTCTAAAGATACTTTTTATGTCCCATGTATAAAACAAATTATACCAAGAACTGTTTTATAATTAGAGCTTGTAGATCACTTATTACATATTATAACCAAATCGACATATTTGATAGTAATGTCAAAAGATTTCCTGAAAAAATTATGCATAAACTCGATCATCCTTGATATAATATGTATTTTTCAATCCTCTCTGTGCAGATATATGCAATGTATAGGAGATTTTACGTATAGTTAGAATTTTTATTCACTCCATATTTACTTATAAGTAAAAACTTTATTAGCTGATGAGAAAAACTAAATTGAACTTACATATAACTGTACCATAAAAGTTGTTTGTTGCCCAACTGATAATAAAAAATTATCTTAGTGATTAAAATAAACTTTTGCCATTGCATCATTATACCATGATTACCAACATTGATTACCCATTTGGGTAATCAAATTAAAATTACCGTCATTCGTCATCCGCTGACGTACATCTCTTCCGACTGTCAATCTACCAATGGACGCGATTATTCATCAATATTTCGATGCTATTCAAATGGCATTGTACATATAATTATCCTAAATAATATTAATTACTAGCATTGCCCGCGGCTCCGCCCGCGTTCAGATGACCAAAAACCAAATTCTTAGGTTTTACATACATATTAGTATACTCTTAAAATGCAGTTTTTGTATTTTTTCTCAGGAATGAGATATTTTCCCGCGATAAAAAGTATCCTATATGTTGACCCAGATAACCAGCTACCCTCATACCTTTCATCAAAATCCGTCCAGTGGTTTTCTCGTGATGCGATAACAGACAGACAGACAAAAATTCTAAAAACTATAGATTCGGACTCTGTATCAATAATAATATCTATTTCAATTAGATTTTCCAAAAAATATTTAATGTACAGATTCGATTTAGTTACAATTTTATTATATGTATAGATTTATTTACATTGCATTTTCCATGTATTTAATATTCGTCTATATGAAGTAGGTACATAACAATAAAAATATGTAGAGATAAAACAGAAGTTTGTTTCGTAAACATATTTTCACACTTCGAGAACTGCTATAAAATTTGACTCGTAAGCTACTTTTATTTCATATTACAAAATTACATATTCCGTTTTTTATTCCATTTTTATTCCATAATTTTTGGCAATATGAAAAACCTTTCATCATTTTTCAGTGAATTGCAGACCTCTCAATATTTCACAGACCCTCTTTCCTTATTATTTCTAGTACTTTGATGTTTTCCCTTTTTTCTTTAGAAAAATTGCTAAGAGATTTTCGTAGCACAGTTTTACTTACAGCGTTAACATCCCCCTTGATAACATATTTCAACTGTCAAGATAATAGCTAAAGGGATTTCGTTTCTATCATCTCAGTGAGAGAATTGTAGGAGAATGGTATACGTACTTTTTTTATTTTATTTTTTTAAATAACTCTGTTTATAATTAATTCTTAAATGCTATTAAATTACTTGTCGACGCCAGATTTTCCATGCCAGCTTTTAATATATTAAGGTGCTTTATCTTTTATTATATCGAGCCTTACACTCAACCAATCGCACTAATCTAATACAACTTTGTCACTACGATAATCATATGGCCCCTTCCTACTTCTTGCACACGACACCTGCACTGCACATAAATTAAAATTAGTTGTAATTCTGATAAAATGGAAAAAATAATATGTAAATATTTGAGGCGATATCAAAATATTTCTTTTGCTGATCGCGAACAGCAATAAGTATTTAGAAATAATTATAAAGTTTAAGTACTTAAGCTCCTCACCCTCAGGCTTCACCCGACTTTAATGAGTCATTTAAAAAACAGCCGAACCGTATTTTGTCCAAACAAATTTTAATAAAAGGCAAAAACCTATATATATTTTAAGTATATTAATGTGAAAGCTACTCGCAACTTAAGCTTAGCTATGCGAAACAGGCTTAATTACGTAACAATTATAACTGGAAATTTAATTATTCCACAATATAAAAGTATTCAAAATATTTACATCTATATATCTAAAACATAGTCGGGCTTGTTACAACACTTATAACTCGAGAACTGCTGGACCGATCTTTACGATCTTTGTTTTGTTGGATTTACCTTCACCCCGAATAGCAGAATAACTATTAAAATATCGGAAAAATCAATGTATGTACTTGTATAGAAGAACACTGTCCACTATCCAGTGTATTTAACAGTATTTCCAAGGGATTAGCTAGCAACATTGTTTATCGTTAATGCTAACTTCACCTCATATTTCAGGTAATCCTAACGAGTTACAAAGCTTAGAAATGGCTTAGAAAAATATCTACCAGCGAATTGGGTCTAATCCCATAGTGTTTTAACCTTTGTGCTAAAAGATTGGGTATATAACAGGAACAGCTGAACTAATATTCACGGACGAAAAACTCATTTAAGTTCTCCTCAAAGAGCCCTTTGTGGATTTACTTTGACTATAATGATTTCGGTATTTTATACTTTTCTTTGTCTATTGCCTATATTTAATCTATGCTAATATTTAAAGCTCAAAAGTTTGTTTCTTTAAAAGCTCTAATCTCTGAAACTATCAGTCTGATTATCTGATATAATTTGCATTTTATAGTCTACTAGCGGACCCGACAGACGTTGTCCTGTCTACACGTCTTTAATTTGAAAATTTCAAACTTTTTTTAATAAGCTAAAACATTCTGGACCATTTTGATGAAAATTATTATTCAAATTGTGAATCTAAACCATTCCCAGATCCCCTTGAACACACACAAAAAAATTCATCAAAATCGGTCCAGTCGTTTGAGAGAAGTTCAGTGACATACACACTCACAGAAGAATTATATATATATAAAGATTTAGTGAGAAAAGTATCCATTTAAAATATCTAAAGCTACTACCTTTAGGTGTGGAGCAAATACACAATAATAAACTGTGCGCGCAGTGTCGCGCCCTATACCTAGTGTTCTGATAATTTTTAGGTGTCATAAAACATAATTTTACCAATGTTAATCATCTACATCTAACAATTATAATATACTTGCAATTGTTATATATTTATATACTTTATGTATATTTACAATAACTCTTAAGTACCTTATTACAATCAGGGTTTATTTATAAAACTTGAGCAAGAACTTTGATGGCATTTGATTAGAGTTGAAAGTAACAGCCGAAATTTCCGCCTAATAATAACACTTTTAAGATTAAATAGTAAAATTACATCTAATTTGTGGTTCGATTGACGTATAAGTACAGTGGTACTGAACACAAATGTGTCTACTTAGATTGATACTAAATCAGAACTACAAAATCAAATCACGTAGTTACTATAGTATAATTCTAATAGAGAAAAATTATTTTTACTAATTTCATTTATTCATTGCTATAGACTTAAAGACACCGAGTAATAATGTTCTTTCAAAATTCTCGCCATAGTATTATAAGTGAGAGAGTGGTTCTGTTAGTGTGATCATATATCCATATTATTATTTTGTATTGAGATAAACTTTATAAGTCCAATGATATATAGTGTTCATCCCGATATGTGAAATGGATGCTGCGGGATATTCAATATATTAATACACTTAATACTAAACGAGTGTTGAAAGTTAAATAAAAGTACTTACTATGAGGCTTACATATCCATGAATACTGTTGTAGACTTTAATTGCATTCCAAAACTCCCCCATACAATATGTACACCCGTCTGGCTTATTGTTTAAAACATAAGCCACTTTTGCTAAAATCGGGTTAAAATTTTCATTATGTACTTTAGAAGCTCGTTCTCTTAAAACTGATAATATACGCGTCTCGTTGATATGCTTGTCCGAAGAATTGCCAGATGCCGCCAAAATCTCTTGAAATATACCCAATAGGGTCTGAGACTCGTTCGCCATTTTGACTGATGCCTATCCAGTCGATCTTAGTGTATTAAAAAATCGATTCGTCCATCAGTTATCTTGCCAAGGAATCTGAAAATAAAAATAATGTGTTAGTAAAAGCAACTTCATAAAAATTAATATCGTATATCTCATGATATACTAGAATTGTGGTCTATTAAAACAAATATACAGATTGACTTTGGCATTACTCCAAACGGTTACCGCAAAGCAAATAGTACAGAGCTCAAAATTTAATTTTATCTATACTAATATTATAAAGAGGTAAAGTTTGTGATTATGTGAGGTTGTAGGGGGTAATCTCTGGATCTACTGAACCGATTTAGATGAAATTTGGTAAGAAGATAGTTTGAGACCCTGAAAAGGACATAGGATAGGGACGAACCCGAGCGAAGCAATGGTGAGTCGCTAGTCTTAACACACACACTTAAATTTTACTTCAGCTTTTTCTTGCAACTCTATATCTACATACATACATCACAGTTTCCTAATAACTAATGACATAAATATCACAAAACAAATAACATATCTTCGTAAGTATAAAATTAAAAAATAATTGCGTATTAAATCTGCTAATTTAAGTTTTCAGTAAAATCTGTGTCTCGATTATATTATTTCTGGCTAGACGATAAAACAATAAAAACGCCCGAATAACAAGATTCTTTTAATCACTTTCAAGAGCAACATTATAACACTTGTAAAAGTACTTTGTTTTGAATTTAAGCTCATTTTTATTTGTTATATAAGCAGTCTTAGATCTCTTTCAAAAATAATATTTCTTTAATGTATATATTTAAATAGTACAAAGCTCTATCTTTTCACAATCTGTCTGTCTGTTCGCCTAGTTTTTCTAAACTAGGCAATAGATTTTGATACTATTGTTTTTTTTCGGAAGGTTATATATGTACAAGTATGTTGCATGCGTATTATTTTTATAAAAACCAAATAAAAATCGATTTTTCGTCAGCATATTATCAATTCGCAATGTCAATGGGTCACTAGTTATAAACTTATATAAGAACTGGATAATTCTCGATACCTTGTTCAACTTTTGTTAATTAATTTCCTCTTCACCACTTCTATTACGTTTTATTTCTCATTTATCACACAAATAAAATCACGTTTGAAGTTTCTAAGACGATTTTCTTAATAATTCATTTGTTTATGAAGAAATTTTTATTTTTAATAATAAACAATTACAAATGGCCAGTTCCACGCGGGTAGTCACAGCGGACGCGCGTGTCTCACCTCGCTCGATTCGTTGTCGTGTTTTAATTTACGCGTAAAGTGACTATACTTGCCTAGATAGTGGAAAACCTTATACAGGGTTTTTTCCTGGCAACAGGAAATTATCCCTTGCATAAAAATGTATTCAATCCCAAAGTCTTCTAACCCCACAATGTCTCAATTACCTACAACGTCAGAAACAACACCTAATACTGCAAGTTACGCTAATGTAACATCGTCAACATGTTTCCCCAAGAAAGATCAAGCCATAATACTGGATTCCATCGATGGGATAGCACTCAGGGAGTACCTCATAGCTTTATCTTCCCTCATACCTGCTACATCTATCAGATTCATATCTCGGATATCGAATGCACGTATCTGTATATATTTAGATTCAAAAAGAACAGCTGACAATTTAGTAGAAGAAAAGAAAAAGGTTATTATACAAAAATATATTCTTGAGATTAAACCGCTCATTACAAGAAATAAGAGAATAGTTTTATCTAATGTCTGTCCCGTAATACCTAACTATGTAATTGAACAAAAATTTAAGGATCTAAATATTAATGTAATGTCACCTATAACGTTCATGAAAGTAGGAATAGCTGATCCTGGTTTTTCCCATATATTAAGCTTCAGAAGACAATTATACATAAACCCAGATGATGAAGTGCGACTCCCGGAATCATTTCAACTATCTTTTGAAGGGACAAATTACTGGATTTATATATCCACTGATGCTTTAAAATGTTTTGTATGTAACACAATGGGTCATTTAGCCAAAAATTGTTCACAATATTTAGAAAAATCCCAAATACCGGAGAATCAGACAATGGAAGAAACTAATGACTCAAATAATACAATCGACGATCTTGTAACCAACCAGCCATCTATCCCACTGATAAATGAAAATTTTCTGGAACCATCTCAAATCAATTTAAAAGGGAAAAAACGAATCCATTCACCAACTACCAGTGAATCATCAAAACAAAATTTAATAAGAATTAGTGCCACTGAAGATGAAAATCGTATAACGGAATTGGAATCTGATGACACAGGAAGCAATGTTTCTTTAGAAGATATAGAGGGAAAAATTAAATCAAAAAAAAAGTTGAAGAAGGACTCTAGAACTGAAGAAGAAGTTTGGAAAGATATCGAAAATAATATATCAGAATTAAGTGAAGGGATTAGTTTTCCTATTAATTTAGACCAATTTATTAGTTTATTAGATAATTCACGGGGTAAGCAAAATATAAAGGAATTAGCATATTCATATACCGATAATATCATAGATCTCATTAAAATGTGTAATAAGTTGCACTGTAAAATGAACAAAAGTTTAAAGAACAGATGCTCTCGCTTATCTAGAAAATTATATGAAATAGTTAATGTAACCCCTATAACTAATACAAACAAAGTTTAATAAGTACGTTTATATTTTTACTTAATACGGTACATAAATAAATTTAATTTTTTCTTATTATTACAAAGATATGGATTTTTTACAATGGAATATAAATGGATATTTCAAACGTCTCGAAAATATTAAAATTTTAACTAATCTTTTACGGCCTACTTGCATTTGTTTCCAAGAGACAAATTTTACCTCGAACTATTGCGCTTCTATGACAGGATATGATTATTTCCATAAAAACCGATTAAACTATAACAGAGCCAGTGGCGGAGTTGCTATATTTATTAAATCATTCACAA
Organism: Brenthis daphne; assembly: GCA_947093115.1. Taxonomy (NCBI): domain Eukaryota; kingdom Metazoa; phylum Arthropoda; class Insecta; order Lepidoptera; family Nymphalidae; genus Brenthis; species Brenthis daphne. The sequence continues at coordinate 30,774,114 of OX352471.1, read as the reverse complement.
TGGCTAAAGAATTACAGATAAACTCAAATTTAGAAGCAGTAGCGATACAAATTAAATTTCCCTTAGCTATGACAATATGCAACATTTATCTTCCTAATAGTAACCAAATTAATATTGACGAATTTAATGATTTAATTAGTCAATTGCCAACACCTTTTATAGTTTTAGGTGATTTTAACAGTCATCATTTTTATTGGGGCTCTGATAAATGTGACACCAGAGGTAAAATAATAGCTGAATGGCTTGATAATCATGATAATGTACTAGTATTAAACAATGGCCAGCCAACTCACTTTAATAGTAATTCTGGTCACTCAAGCTGTATAGATTTAACTTTGGCTTCACAAGATATATCATCATATTTTGAATGGAATGTTTTAGAAGATCTATACGATAGTGACCATTTTCCAATTTTAATTAAATCTCAAATTTTTCATGACATACCTAGCGTTATTAGACTACCAAAAAAATGGAAGTTTGATAAAGCTGACTGGTTACAATTTACCGAAGATATTAATGAAAATATTTCTAGTTTAATAAGTTTAGAGTCTACTTTTGACTGTCCGATTAACAATATCGTTGAAAATTTTACAAAAATGATCCTTGCAGCAGCTAACAAATCAATACCTAAAACATCAGGTACCTTAAAAAAATACAACCTACCGTGGTGGAATGATGAATGTAAAAATGCAATTAGAGAAACTAAAAAAGCGCTAAAACTATTTAAAAAATTTGCTAGAAACGATCCTAATTCGGTATATAAAATTGAATATAAAAAAAAGAGAGCCTACTACCGAAGGCTCCTCAAAGAGAGTAGAAAGAGGTATTGGGAAAATTGGGTTTCGTCAATTAATAATAGAACACTTACTGGTGATATGTGGAAAAAGTTACAAATACTTAATCATAATAAAATTAGATTTAACAATATTATAATTCAGAATTCAGACGGCACATTCATATACAATCCATCAGAAACTTCTCACCTACTAGCAACATCCTTCGCAACTAATTCTAGCTCAAGTAATTATGATGATCAATTTATTGGGTATAAAAGAAGTCATGAGTCGGCATCTAATTTTGATGTTTTAGATAACTCTAATTCGATTAATAAGGATATCCAAATGCATGAATTGTTACTAGTCTTGTCTCAACTAGGTAATTCTAGTCCAGGTCCAGACAACATTCCAAATACAATAATTAAAAACTTACCAATCTCTGGACTAGAATACTTACTTCAATTGTACAATTACATTTGGAAGAAACAGGTGTTCCCAGATGCCTGGAAAGAAGCGTTAGTAGTTCCCATTTTAAAACCCGGAAAAATATCAAGTTTGACAACAAGTTATAGACCAATCTCTCTAACATGTAACCTTTGTAAAATACTCGAAAAAATTATTAGCAAAAGAATTAGGTGGTATATAGAATCAAATAAACATCTTTCGCCATTTCAATACGGTTTTCGTCAGTTCCGTTCAACAACAGACCACTTAATGAATATCGAAAGTGAAGTACTTGATAGCTTTGCAAATAATAATTATTCTGTGATTGTAGCCCTAGACATAGAAAAAGCTTATGAAATGGTTTGGAAACACAGAGTTCTTCAACTACTACAAGACATTGATATAAAAGGAAACATTCTAGCATTTGTAAGAAACTTTCTTTCAGATAGATCAATTAAAGTTAGAATCAATGAAACTTTATCTGACCCTGTTTCTATAGAAAACGGTCTTCCTCAAGGCTCTGTGCTTAGTGTAATCCTTTTTTTACTTGCAATTAATGATGTTCTTTCATATATTAAAAAACCGGTAAAGGGATTTCTATTTGCCGATGATTTAACAGTAATTTGCAGTGGTAGAACATTAAAACCTACATTAAATCTAATTCAAAATACACTTAATAGTCTCCAAGAATGGTCTAAAAAATCAGGATTTAAGTTTTCAAAGACTAAAAACAGAATATATCGTATTAAATAATAAGAAAAGTAAAACTAATAACGAACATTTAATACTAAATGACCATATTATAAAAGAAGTAAATAATTTGAAAATTTTAGGTTTAACATTTGATAAAAAACTGTCTTGGATTGCTCATATTAATAAACTTAAGTCAGAATGTTATAAAAGATTAAACATAATAAAAATATTATCATCAACTACATGGGGATCTGATAGGAAATGTTTAATAAATACGTATCATGCCTTAATTCGACAAAAAATTGATTACGGTTCTATTATTTATGATTCTGCAAAACAACGTACATTAAATTCATTAGAAAGCATTCAAAATACTGCCCTTCGATTATGTATTGGTGCATTTAGGACCAGTCCAATTATGAGTATTTTAGCTGAAGCTGGAGAAACCCCATTAGGAATAAGAAGAAAGCAGCTAGTAACTGTATATGCTATAAATATATTATCTCAACCTGATACTTCAACTTATGATTACTATACTAAAACATCGGCCGTAGATGCTGAATATGAATTTCAAAGTAATTTATCAAAACCCTTGCGTATTAGAGCAGCCAAATATTTAAATGAATTAAACATTACAGTGCCACATATACTTACAAAAAAATCACTAGCATGTGCTCCCTGGAAAACTTACGAATTTCCTATTAATCTTGAGCTAGCCAAGTACCATAAAGACGATACCTCTCCGTTCACATATAAAACCTTATTTAATGAAATGCATAATGAATATAAAGATCACATTTTTTTTTATACTGATGGATCAGTTTTGAATGGAAGGTCAGGGTGTTCAGTGGTAACTGGAAATTTATCTTACCGGTATAGACTTTGGAATTATTATTCGATTTTTAGTTGTGAAGCAACAGCTATCCTCAGAGCTTTAGATTTAATACATACGGAATCTAATCTAATGAAATATATAATTTATTCAGATTCTAAATCATGCCTAACAGCGCTACAAAATCCAAAAAATATTAATCCTCTTATTATAGAAATTAAACAAAAAATGATTAATCTCTTAGAAAATGGTTACAAATTTGAAATTATATGGATTCCAAGTCATCAAGGTATTGCTGGTAATGAAAAAGCTGATAATGAAGCTAGAAATGCAACTAATGAAAATGATATTTCTAATATAATTAAACCAACCCACAGTGATTTTCATAAACATATAAAGTATACAATTAAAATTTACTGGGACACATTTTGGAAGACAGGAAACACATCAAAATTATTTAATGTTAGGAATTCAATTTTTGATAAATCACCTCTGTTATTTAACTGTAGAAAAGATCAAGTAGTTATCACGAGATTGCGTATTGGTCATACCAATATGACACATATTCATTTAATAACTAAGGCTGACAGAAACAAATGCAAGTGTGGTCTAGATTTGACTGTATACCATATTTTGATAGAATGTCCAGCATATAATAATGAGAAACGGTTATGTAATGTACCAAATAATTTAAAGGATTGTTTAAATCAAGATGGTTGTACGAGAATTCTTAAATTTTTGAAAATGATAAACATGTACCAATTGATATAAATTATTGTATGTAACTTAGGTCCAATGTGGTCGCTAATGACCTTAGATGTTAAAAAGCGACCTAAAATAAATAAATAAAAAAAAAAAAAAAAATTACAAATGGCTTTTATTGATTTATGTAAGTTTTACATAAAAATATGAGGGGTTATTACTAGTATATTACGAAATTATTTTGAGCTTTGAATTTTAAAACAATTTATTATGTTGTATTTTTTTAACAATTTAAATAGCTGTTCAGTTATTCTTCCTAAATACTAATTTAAGTTGAAATACATATTAATCATCTTTTTAAATTTGTTTATTTTTGGCATGGTGTATTAAGAAAATAATAAATAAATTTTATTTTATATAGCAGGGAGCACAGACTAAAAATTAAGAAATCAATAGACACTATAGACACTGAAATCTCTATCCCTTTGTCCTCCCTGTGATGTATAAATCAATGACTTTAATAGGAAGTAAAACCAAGCCACTGACTCTATTCAACAGTTTTGATACGACGGTTTTTAATACAAATCGCATTTTTATCATAAAATTGCTTAAACGTGTTAAGATTAAATTAGTGGTGTAATATAAATATTATATATATACGAATATCCGTATCCGTATTCGTATCCGCGGATATATATTTTTACGGTCCGACACGTCTATAGATCAAATGTAGAGAACAATTGATTATCATAGGAATGTTTAGAAACTGTACTTCAAGTAACTTATAGCTTAATCTATCACTAACTTCCTTGAATAATATATAGTACAAACGCTTATACAGATTACAGGACAACGAGAAATTTTGTGTTAAATTGACCCTAATAGATGATTGCCAAACTACTTCACACGATCTCTTAATAGGTAATGTGTACATATATAACACATACATAGTGTTGAAATATGAGGTAAGTTTTAAAAAATATTGCATTAAAAGATCTATGTAATACTTATGCATATATAAACATTATAAGACTTATTTTTCTAAATAAATACCAATAATTCTTCAATTATTAAACATGCAAATATTATGGCCTGTTAGACGGTTAGCGGTAACTACAATCTATTAATATTGTTACGATAAAAACTTTTTAACAAAAATATAAAAACCGACTTCAAACAAAAGCACTAAAAAGTAAAACATAACTGATTGGTAGTTTTCATTTACTATACATACCTAAATAAAATATTTTCGAAGTCGGTGTGCTTTGCTTTGTATGGGCTGGCACCGATTTCGAAAATATTTGATTAGGTATGTATTTAATAGGTAGGCTCTAATTACTTAGCCAAAGCACACCGACTTCGAAAATATTTGATTAGGTATGTATAGTAAATGAAAACTACCAATCAGTTATTTTTTACTTTTTAGTGCTTTTGTTTGAAGTCTGTTTTTATTTTTTTGTTAAAAAGTTTTTATTTTTCCCTTTTTAGTGTAGACAGTAGTAGCATAGTAAGGATTCTAACGTGTTAGGCTTGTCAAATCAAACAAAATAAGCCCAAACTCAAAGTATCTACTATTAGCCGTTGAAGAGTTCCACCTATCCACCTTCTGGCCTTGCCATCAGATCAGGTCAACAACACCGAACCACTGTACTATCAACGGAAATAGAAATACTTGCAAAGTTTCAAGTCAATATGACAATTAGAAGTAGGTTAAATTCATCATTAGTAGTTTTTCCACCCTTAGGGGTGGTATTTTTTTTTGAAATTTAAATGGGACCAATCTGGAAGTATACCCTTTCAAACGACACAAAAATTGTCCAAATCGGTTAATAAATGACGGAGTTCTGAGGTAACAAACATAAAAAAAAAAAAAAAAAAACATACAGTCGAATTGAGAACCTCCTCCTTTTTGAAGTCGGTTGAAAATGGCGAATCTTTCGTGTTATATGTGAGAGTAAGGAGAAAAGAAGAGAATAAAAGAGGAGTAGTAGAAGTTAGAGGAAGTATGGCTGAATCAGTGGTCTTATTCACCAAGCGTAACGCTACTTCTTCTACTATATGTTGAAATTCGTTTAGTAAATCTGACCTTATCTATGATCTGCTTAGTGCTTATAAAAAATGTAATTGGCGAAAATAAAAAAAAAATTAAAATCGTAATTAAGTTCGTTGCGTCGTTGGTGAAGATCCAATTTTATCGGTCAGCCTCTTCCGCAGGACCTGTTATCAACCTAACATATATCAACATAAATGAAATTGAATACCCGATCCTAAGCTTTCATTACGGGTGACATGTTTCACATAAGAAGCACGTCTGCTGAATTAATGGTGATATAATATATAACCTTATAACATGTCAACGTCTAAACCTTATTATACCAAAGATTATATTGTACAGCAATTTGTCAAAACAGCTTTCAGCTGATGGATGTTTTTATAGGATATCTAGTATAAGAAACCACATTGAGAAAGTATTTTGACTAGGAAGTTTATGGCGAAGTATTGGCTATGATTACGAAAGTTTTATTAACCCATGTTTTAGTTTGGAAGAGAGCTTAAAGCTTTGGGTACTCTAGGAAAACACAAAAGAAAAATCCAACTATATAAAGGAGATTTTACTTTTGAATAAAGTGCAATGATATATTTAGTATAATGTTTCCTAGCAATAGTGTTACTATATATTTTACATTTGTTGGTAACTCGTCTAATAAGCGCGGGGCTCTGCAGTGAATATTGACAGTTCGAATCTAATTTTATGATGCGAAGAACGTAATTTTTAAGACGTTGAATAGACAAAATTGACTATACTTGTGAAGAGAAATAAGTAACCCAAAAATTTTGTATCGAACTGTAAGCAATATTGTGATATTGTATTTATATTCGCCTACGAGTATATTAAGCCCAATTTTTAACAAACTACCCCATGATATATTAATTATCAAAAAAATTATTTCAATGTCCCAATAAAATCCTAAGAATATTAAATCTATACTAATATTATAAAGAGGTAAAGTTTGTGATCTTGTGAGTTTGTGAGTTTGTGAGTTTGTGACGTTGTAGGGGGTAATCTCTGGATCTACTGAACCGATTTTCAAAATTCTTTTACCAATAGAAAGCTACGTTCTTTCTGAGTGCCATAGGCTTAGTGATTAAAATGAAATATAAGCAACATTATTTTAATAATAATGATGATGATGATGATGATGTTCTCCTAGCCGATTCCGGCCACGGCGGCCAATCTCAATGAGATTAGCCAACTGCGCAGGAGATATTATAGTGCTCAAGTGTACGCGCAGACACAAGTGCACTCTCTATTCCTATCACTCTCATACTCCGGTGGGACGACCACTCGACACGACCGGTGAGAGTTAAGGCGCAGGACCGACGGCTTTACGTGCTCTCCGAGGCACGGGGGTGAAACACCGCCAACTTCCCAACTCCGGGCTGTTACTGACACTTACTATACAGGAAGACTCAATAACTAAACTTGGCCCGACCCAGGACTCGAACCCAGGACCTCCGGGTGTGCAGCCGTACATGCGTGCCACTACACCACCGAGGCAGTTAAATAATAATATGAATATGTAAAATCTCCTTCATGTCTTCTCCATTCGTTCTACGTGACACTGACGAAATAGCGAAATAGTATATGCTCAACTGGCCGCTTCGAACACACATTAAATTATTCCGAATGTTTGTTTATTTTGAAGAAACTACTGTAAGTTTTCATATATATATATATATATATATATATATATATATAAAGAGTAACACAAAAGATATTAAAGTATATAATAATGAGAAGCATCACAATGAACCACTTGTGTGGGCGTTGCTATTGTCTCTACGAGTGTTAACGATTTTCTTCTGTGAAATCGGAGGCCTCATTAATGCTAGTAATATCCTGCTTACATATTCACTATATCAAAATTAAGCTTCTATATGTGTTGTTTAGTGCTTTTATGCTATTTGAGTAACAGTTTACATCTTAAACGGTAACTTTGCATAATTTTAGGCTAATTTAGTCACAGTTTTGACCTAATTTGACAAATAATTAGTCAATAATGAATAAAGAAATAGCTTTGGCAATTTTATAGTACTAATAGCATTGCCCGCGGCTCTCCCCGCGTTCAGATGACCAAAAATCAAATTCTTAGGTTTTACATATTAGTATACTCTTACAATGCAGTTTTTGTATTTTTTCTTAGAAATGAGATATTTTCCCGCGGTAAAAAGTATCCTATAGGTTGACCCGGATAACCAGCTATCATGATACCAAATTTCATCAAAGTCTGTTCAGTGGTTTTCTCGTGATGCGGTAACAGACAGGCAGACAGACAGATGGACAGACAGACAAAAATTCTAAAAATTAATATATTCGGACTCTGTATCGATAATGTCTGTTTCAATTAGATTTTCCAAAAAATATTTAATGTACAGATTCGACTTAGTTACAATTTTATTATATGTATAGAAAAGCCAATATTTCCACTACTTCGTCAAAGCTTATTAAAGCTTTCTTATTTAAAACAATGTTAATATTTGTACATTAAACACAAATAGACGTAAAATTATTCATTCACACTGAAAGTATTAAATTGTGAGTCTAATCATCCAAGTTCCAAAAAAGAGAAATTTTCAATAATAAGTGGGTACTAAGTTAATACTAGAGTGACGAAAATTGTTACGGCAGGGAAACAAACTTAACAGGTAACAAGTTTCGTTCGTTATGTTGCGATAAAGTTAAGCTACTCCTACGATATCATATATACAGGAAAAGTATTTGCCGGCTGAAAAAGTTATACGAACTCGCACTCAAAAGCTGTCAACGAATAATCATGCTAATATTAAAAACTAGCATTGCCCGCGGCTCCGCCCGCGTTTAAATGACCAAAAACCAAATTCTTAGGTTTTACATATTAGTATACTCTTACTTTGCAGTTTTTGCATTTTTTCTCAGAAATGAGATATTTTCCCGCTATAAAAATTCTATCTATCTTCTTGCTGTCACCATACCAAATTTCATCAAAATCCCTCCAGTGGTTTTTCTGTAATGCGGTAACAGACAGACAGACAAAAATTCTAAAAACTATAGATTCGGGCTCTGTATATATAATAATGTTTATTTCAATAAGTTTTTCCTAAAAATATGTAATGTACAGATTCGGCTTAATTACAATTTTGTTATATGTATAGACTACAAATATAATGTAGATGAAATAGGATATAACGTGGATACAGTAATACCTAATTGCAATGAGTTTTTATTCCAGAATACTAATGGGATTCATGCTTTAATCGTTTTACCTTTATAATAATGCAAGCCACGATTTTAACTACAAATACAGAATATCTTTTTTTATTTTTGAATGTCAAAATGTTCCAGGAACATTTTATTTTAATATTTGTTTTCCTTAGCCGAAGTTTAGTTAGAGTTACAGTTGTAATTGTTATTGTATATTTAGCAAACGAAAATTATAAATTACAAATAAAAAATTATAAATAAAAGTAATTGTTATTGTATATTTAGCAAATGAAATTGCTCAATGAGCAAAAACAATACCACTGCTTTATGGTTTCTTTTAGTTAAAAACATGAAAATTCCGTGAAAAAAAAACAGTTTTTTTGGTGTTGAGCAACACTGTGGCAATTAAAAAATAATATTATCATACTAAAATAGAATAAGTACAGCATACATTAAAACTTTTAAGTTTTAGTAATGGTACACGATTCATGAAAATACGTTTTCATGACAAGGTTTTTTTTTGTATGAAAATAGTTTATAAAGGTAAATCTATATATATCTATATATCATTTATTTTCATTTATTATATCAGAGGACAATGTCATATCTTTATTCGGTTACCTATGAAGGCTTCGTGTAGTTCGTAAACACCTTTATTGCTTTGGTGAGCAGAACGACGAAGGCTCGGATGCGCGATAATTCATCAATCAATGTCTATTGGACCCTCGAGTGCCACACATTTTGATTCAATAGAAGCTGTTTTACCTTTTTTTTAAATAAGTATCACTATTAAATTCTGAGTTTCACTGCCTTATCATCTCTTACTCATCATACTTTATCATACTCTTACGTGATGAGAAAAAGTCCTTTCATCCTTATAATTATTGTTACCCCTAAATTACGTGTATGAAGTGCCGTCAGATGGAATAAGATAGATGGTGCAGATACATTAGATAACTAATAAAGTCGAAGGAAAATGTTAAAGTGGGAAAAAAAACGTCATTTGACTTCTATACACTTTCGATTAAAATAACTTTTGGTCTACTGTGCCTAAAATGGATCAATCGTGCTATAATTTTATACTGTACGTATGTGGCAGAACATCATGAGTTTTACGACTTTACATCATAGCTACATCATGGTTATGGTGTCATAACATCGTGTGTAATGCTTACATTACTAAACTACCAATGAACCGATTACTTATGTGTATGTGGGTGACCATGGCGATGCCTTTAGACTAGTGACTTACCCTCGCTTTGCTCGTGTGCGTTCCTTGGTACCAGGGATGTTATGGAACTCTGTAACCGTAACCGAAACTATCGGATATCCGAAATAAAAATAAATCCGTAATCGTAACCGCATCCGTTACAAAAGTTTCGGATAGTTTCGGATAAGGACGGAGTTACGACAGGTTTTTGTTTCACCGCTCACGCGCCACGTGAATCTTCCATAGTTTGTTATTTCTAGTCATAACATAACCTTTTTCATAACTAGTATTTTTTTTATTTACGAGTAGGTAGGTTAAAGGTTTAATTAAGTGAAGGAAAAGTATTGTGTTACGTACTTAATTTGTTTTATATGGACAAAATGCGTCCAAAGTCGAGTTTAATTTGGCCATTTTTGGATCAAGTTATTGTAGATTCTGCAAAATTTAAACAACTTTTATGGTTACACGATCCATTTTTATGGGGGAAAATCATACATACCTACTAAGTAGCTTATTAATTTAGTAAGATAGTACCGCTCTCCACCTCTTGGCAGTGTACCGAGTGAGCAGCTTTTAAGTGCTGCTGGGTTAATTTATGACCCCTTAAGAAATCGACTTTCTTGTGACAAGGCTACAAAATTGCTTTTTGTTAAATATTATCTTCTGTATATGATGTTAAGGTTGAATATCGCTTGGAGACTTTGGGTGCAAGAGAAAGAACGTGTGTCTGCTTCGAACGTGTTTATTAGACTAAAGATTTAAAATGATACAAGTGCAACCAACATACCGCCCACTAAAAAGGGGTTTGACCTTTTTTTAATACAAAGAAAAATGAAAATTATGTAGGACATTTAAGTTAAACAATTAACAATCTCACAAACAATTAGTACCTACGAGTAAGTTTTACAACTCGCACAAGCATTTGATAATTATTAAAGCATTGATAATGATTTGATTAAGTATACATATTTATTATTAAGATAGATATGTCACTAAGTATCTATTGGTAACAAACATAATTTTGTAACACAACGTTTTGTAATGTTATTTCCACTTTTTACACTATAAACTCTGGTTAGGCCGTCAGAGCCTGGATGTTTTTGTATTATACGGCCTAAAACCCATTTTCCAGGAGGCAAATTTTCCATTTTTATTAAAACTATTTGGCCTATTTCTAGTTCATTAACCTTGTGTAGCCATTTCGGTCTTTGTTGTAGTCTTGAGAGATATTCCTGTTGCCAACGATGCCAAAAATCTTGCACTAGTTTTTGTGTGAATTGCCAACGTGTAAGATAATTTATGTTTGTGTTTCTTAAGTCAGGTGATGGAATGTTGATAGGAGCCTCGCCGATTAAAAAATGACCAGGTGTAAGAGGATTTAAATTATCACAGTCTGAGTCATCCATAGGACACAGGGGTCGTGAATTCAAACAAGCTTCAATCTGACATAATATAGTAGTCATCTCTTCAAAGGTTAAGTGAGTTGTCAAAATTCGTTTCAGGTGATATTTAATTGACTTCACCCCTGCTTCCCAGAGGCCACCAAAGTTTGGACTGTAAGCTGGAATGAAGTGCCACTGGGTTCCTTCATTGGAGAGTCTGTCTGCTAGTACGTCGTCAAACTGTAACTGTGCATCTTTCCAGGCTTCTGTAAGTTCTTTATTTGCTGCAACAAAGTTACGACCTTGGTCACTCCATAAGTGGGTACAACGTCCTCTACGCGCCACAAATCTTTTAAATGCTCCAATAAAAGCTTCAGAGGTAAGGTCGCCTACAAACTCTAAATGTATTGCCTTAGTAGACATACATATAAAAATACAGATGTAACCTTTACAAGTTTTGCTTCCTCTTCCTTTAGATTTTAATACTAAATAGGGTCCACAGAAATCAACTCCACTGTGTAAGAATGGACGAGCTGGGGTCACTCGGACCGCTGGTAAGTTTCCCATTCTTTGTACCTTTGATGTTGCTCTTTCCTTTGCACAAAGCAAGCATTTATGTATGTATGACTTTACTAATCCCTTAACCTTCAATATCCAATATTTAGATCTTATGTAATTTAGCATCAGCTGTATACCGCCATGTAAAGTTTTAATATGAGCGTCTTTTATGATTAAAGTGGTAAGTGGATTTTCTTTATTTAATATTATGGGATGCTTTGTGTCTTCATTAATATTAGCATGTTTTATTCTTCCGCCCACTCTGAGTACATTGTTGCTGTCTAGGTAAGGGTTGAGGGTTTTTAATTTGCTTATACTTTTAACTCGATTTTTACTCTTTATATCTTGAATTTCTTGTGTAAATTGTTTCTTTTGTATTATAAGTATGCATGTTATTAATGAATTTTCATATTCCTCTGTAGTAAAGTTTAAATTTGTTTTTATACTCTTTTTATAATTTAAAAATCTTTTACATATTATAATTGTTTTTAAAAGTTGTTCCAGTGTATCAAAGTTTTCAAATTGCGTGTCTATATCTACCTCATCGTGGGATTCTATATGTAAGTTATTTTGTATATTTATTTCTCTTTTCTTTTCTAAATCTGTGAATATATTTTCTAATTGTGTATATATTATTTCTTTTTCAGATATCCATTTAGGACCGTGCCACCACATTTGAGATTGTTTTAAATCAGCAAGTAACATTCCTCGAGAAGCTATATCAGCAGGATTATCCTCGGATCTCACATGATGCCATTTTTGTTGTTTAGATTATTATTTATTTCGACGACTCGGTTAGCTACAAATGATTTCCATCTACTAGGATCGCCAGCTAGCCATGAAATCACGATAGATGAATCTGTCCAGGCATAGGATTGCGATAAAGGTATTTTCATAGCTTGACTTACACTCCTCAATAACTTTGAGAGTAGCAGTGCTCCACAGAGTTCTAGTCTTGGAAGTGAAATTGTTTTCAGCGGCGCAACCTTTGTTCTAGCCGCTACAATATTGGTAAAGATATTTTTGTTTTCTACGACTCTTACGTAAACTACAGCACCATACGCCTTGTTACTAGCATCACTAAAACCATGTAGCTCCACTGTTTGATTCTTGGTTATTGAAGTCTTTAGCCATCTATTAACCGAAATCTCTTTGACTCTTTCGAAATCTGTTCTTATTTTGAGCCATTCCCTCTCTAAGTTTAAATTAATTCTGTCATCCCAATTTACTCCTTCTGACCATAGTCTTTGAATTATTAATTTTGCTAGAATAATGCTGGGTGCTATCCATCCAAGAGGATCAAATATTTTTTGTAAGTCAGATAGGATTGTTCTTTTCGTAACTGTTTGTTTAGTAGGTGATAGATTGATTCTGTATTGAAATTGATCAGTTTTTAAGTTCCACAGGACTCCTAAAGCCTTTACGGAACCGTCAATGTTAATATTAATATGTGCATTAGATGAGATTTCAGAAGGTTCCATGGATTTCATAAATTCGAGACTATTGGACGACCATTTTTTTAATTCAAAGCCTCCTTTTCGCATAATATTAATTAATTGAGTTTTAGCTTCTATAGCCTTTTCTACTGTCTCAGTTCCAGCCATCAGATCATCAACATAAAAATTATTACGAATCATCTCCGCTGCTATTGGAAATTTCTCTCCTTCATCTTCAGCCAGTTGCATGAGCGTTTTTATTGCTAAATAAGGCGCCGAGCTTGTGCCAAAGGTAACGGTAAGTAAACGGTAGTCTTTGATTTCTTCATTATCATTTTTTCTCCACAGGACTCTCTGGAAATCAACATCTTCTTTGGTAAGTAATATCATCCTATACATTTTTTGAATATCTGATACGAATCCAATAGCATGCATTCTCCATCTCATAATTATACTTCTCAGGTCATCTTGCAGTACTGGTCCAGGTAAGAGTTCTTCGTTTAGTGAAATTCCATTAGTCCCTTTACAGGAAGCGTCGAACACAACCCGTGTCTTTGTGGTTTCCTTGTCTTCACGTACGACTGCGTGGTGAGGTAAGTATACTGATTTATTGTTTATTTCTTCTTTAGGTACTTCTTCTATGTGTTTTAATTGTATATAGTCATCTATAACTTTATTGTATTCTTCTTTTAATTTAGGTTGCCTTTTAAATCTTCTCTCTAATTGTAATAGTCTGTTTAATGATATATCTCTAGTGTGACCATGTATTGATTGTGGATTTTCAGTATTAAAGGGCAATTTAACTATGTATCTTCCATCTTCTTGTCTTCTATGTGTATTGTTGTAAATATCTTCACATTTTTGCTCATTCAATGTAAGTATTCGTTTCGATCCTGTATCAATTTCCCAAAACGATTTTAATATTTCATCCACGTCTATTTGATTGTGCATAACAAGAAACGATTCTTCTTTCTGGTTTGTATTGATTTCTCCGAATAAAATCCATCCTAATTCTGTATTCTGTGCGCATGGAGTGCCTGGTACACCTTTTATTAAACCTTCATTTAGTATTTTTGAATATTCCTTAACTCCAAGTAATAAATCAATTGAACTAGGCTTATAATAGTTGGGATCTGCTAAATTGAGACCCTTGATGTGTTGCCAATTGATTCCTTTCACTGTAGTATGTGGTATTTTACTTGTCAATTGTTTGCTGATCACATAGGCTTGAATATGGATAGAAAATTGTGACTCCCATCTTGGTGAAACTTGTAATTGAACCCTTTGATTTACGCTTGTTCTAGTAGAACCCATGCCTACAACATTACCTCTTGCAGGTTGTCTTGAAAGTTTCAGAAGTTGTGCAGCCTTCTCACTTATAAATGATGCTTCTGAACCTTGGTCTATTAGAGCTCTCAACATGATTATATTGCCTTCTTCACTTTTTGCTTTAACCTCTGCTGTAGCTAACATTGCTGAACCTTGTCTTCCATTGTAATGTGACGTCATCATTGCATTGATTTCTTCTCCTTCTGACTCTTCTACATTTGCATAGACTGATACCGTTGGCTGTGTTTGTTTCTCTGATTGATCCAAGGTATTTGACTTTGATGGTTGATGTAAAAGAGAATGATGGCGCTTGTGGCATATGCGGCATGACATTTGTAAACGACATTTTTTCACTGAATGCCCAGGATGGAGACAATTGTAACAAAGGTTATTCTTCTGTATATATTCGTTACGTTCTGAAGGTTGTAAACTTGTAAACTGCTTGCAATGACACAATGTATGTTTGTCTTTGCACATTAAACACGTCCTTTCTACAGTTGCATGAAACGACCGAGTTTTTTCTGGTTTTGTTCCCGAGGTTACAGGTACAGGTGTGATAAATTCAAGAGTACGGAATTTTGTTTCAAGAAAACGTTTTAATTCGCTCCATAAAGGTAACTCTTCCGAATTTTCTTTATATGCAAAATTTTCCCAGTCCTTATGTGATTCTGGGTCCAATTTCTGCACTATCAGAAATATTATTATAGGATCCCAAGAGTCAGTTGATATATTTAAGTTTTGTAAATTATTTATGCATTCTGTTGTTACATCTAATAATGATTTTATGTGACTGGACGATTGATAATTTATTTTCTTTTGCGTAAATAATCTTTTCAAAATTGATGTTACTATAATACGCTTATTTCCGTACCTGTTTTTAAGAATATTCCATGCTTGTAAGTAATTATTTTCCGTTATTTGTATTTGTCTTAATAATGTTTCAGCTTCACCCGCAACACTCGATTTTAAATAGTGCAACTTTTGAACATTACTTATTTGCATATTATCATGAACTAACGAAATAAATAAATCTTGAAATGTTGGCCACTCTTCATATCTCCCAGTAAAAGTAGGTAAATGAATACGAGGTAACTTTACTTGACCGATCTTCACATCTTGAATACATGAACTCGTTGATTGTTCCGAATGACTTCCACTAGAAGACATTTGTTTTAACATTTCATTGATGTCCGTCCGCATGCATAAGTACAAATCTTCGTATACAAAATAATCTTCATTCACGAAGTATTGTAATTCACCTCTTTTTTCTCGTGGTAATATTTTCGTTAAATTCTGATGAGTTTCCATAAATGTACTCCAATGATCTTCTATACATTTTAATCTTGCTTCTAAATAAGTTGAAGTTAATCTTTGTTTCGGACATTTTTTAATATTTATTTGCGTTTTTTGTAATATACTTGCAGTATCTTCCAATAATCTAATCATTTGATCCGGTGTAGTCATCTTTTATAATAGTTTTCTTCCAAAAAATAGTCTTCGAAATGTCGTAATATGCGTTTATAACCTTTATATTTCAATACTCATTAAAGTGCGTCGACTTGTAATTCTTATCTATTGAATGTACATTTTTTGCAATGTTCGCTAATGACCCTTGATCCGGCTCGCAATTTGACCACTATGTATATGATGTTAAGGTTGAATATCGCTTGGAGACTTTGGGTGCAAGAGAAAGAACGTGTGTCTGCTTCGAACGTGTTTATTAGACTAAAGATTTAAAATGATACAAGTGCAACCAACATCTTCTTTTGCTCAGTTTTGACTATTATAACTATGATTAGGTGATGGACAACCTAATATTTTCTTATGGTTTCATTTATATATATATATATATATATATATATATATATATATATATTATATATATATATATATATATATATATAATGTTATACTTAAGTTGTAAATTAATATGTGCAATGTGTATTCAACTTTTTTTCCAACTCTTAAGCTTTTGTCGTTTTTTTCTTTGTTGTGTTTATGAAACTTTGTTTGTATCTTTTTCTTGGTAGTAGATAAAACTTAAAATTGAGGAGGTAAATATAATAATAACTTAACTATATGACTGATTGTAATACCAAATAATAACCTAGACTAGATATAACCTAGAAATAAAACCAAATTATTACATACTATTTTTATTTTACTTTAATCTAATATTCGCAGCCGAAACTATCCGAAACTAACGGATAATCTGAAACAATTCCATATCCGTAACCGTATCCGAAACCGATATAATTTGATTCCTATATACCATATACAGATCCGAAATTCCATATCTACAACATCCCTGCTTGGTACCTAACTGTAGCGGATAAAGTAGCTAAACGGAAATTTTTCTGACTTCAATTAAAGTTGTTATGATTTCTGACCGTAAACACATTTTTATCGGAGTAAGAAATAGCCTTATAGTTCTCGGCGGTAATATAGCTTTCTCTTAGTAAAATAAAATTTTCATCTATACATATAATAAAATTGTAAGCAAGCCGAATCTGTACATTAGAAATTTTTTGGAAAATCTTATTGAAATAGAAATTAGTATCGATACAGAGACCGAGTCTATAGTTTTTAGAAATTTTGTCTGTCTGTCTGTTACCGCATCACAGAAAAACCACTGGAAGGATTTTGATGAAACTTGTTATGGTGATAGCTGGTTATCCGAGTCAACATATAGGGTACTTTTTACCGCGGGAAAATATCTCATTTCTGAGAAAAAATACAATAGCTGCATTGTAAGAGTATACTAATATGTAAAACCTAAGAATTAGGTTTTGGTCACCTGAACGCGGGCAATGTTAGTAATCGAATATGTATGTAGCCTAACCACCACCAGCTCGTTATGTAGTCTTAGAGATTACCCTACCTATTTTTAGTGTACATAGAGACACATGAATATGTCAACCCTCAACAACCTAGCACTATCAAGTTTCACATATCAACTTATATTAATTTGGAAACTACTATAGAAATTCCAGACATTTTTGTTTCATATACGGCGTAAGAAAATATCATTTAGCCGCCATAGAACTGTAGAGGTTAAAATCTGTTTGTTAAAAATATTTTCATAAAACTTTCATTATGATACAAATAAGTGGCGAAAGGTAAGTAGTAATAAATCCGGAAGTACACAATTTCCACTATTTTATTATATATTAGCCTATATTAGGTAATTTTATTCCTGTACAGTTCAATCTTTTGTAAATTATCTAATCATATTTGGTACGTACATACTAACAATTTTTGTATTATAATTTTTATTATAAGAAAGGAAATGTACCTACTGCTACGAATAAATAACTTATTATTTATTTGTAGACCTAATGTAAAATTTATTATTTTAAAATTTTACAAATTCTTTTTGCATTTTATAATCTTTTTATCGATAATTACTCAACGTTGAAGGCAGCGGCAGCCCAGTGATGCGGGTTCAAATCCCGGGTCGCGCACCTGCGATATTCTTATGTGCAAATCATTTCCAACGATACGGTAATGCATTTGATAATATATATTTAACACCACGCAAATAACATTAGAAGTGGAGAACTATTGTATGAGTACAAAAAAAAATACGCAAGCAAAGAAACAATAAAAAGCAAGTCGACAAATAAAAGTTATTATAATAAAAAGAAAAATCCTTAATGCGAGTGAGCCGACAGGAAGAACTTAGTACTTTCTATATTAGGTCAGAAATAATATTAAATATCTAAGAAACACCCAAATCTTTCACCTACTTCTACATTGTTAATCAATCTGTAATAAACTTTGTTGATTATAGCAATTATTATAATGTTATGTTAACGGAGAAGCTTTCAGAACAGATTGGTACCGAGTACAGACGTTGCTTGTGTACAAATCTATACTTAGACTGGCACGTGGGGAGCCTCATGAATAACTATTATTACTCTCCCTATGGTATGTGGTTGTAGACATTTGTCAACGTTTACTTCAGTTTCAGGTGGCTTGTAGCATTATATAAAATACTGAATGTACATATACATATATTTCTAACCAATACTCGAATAAGGGTCTGTTCCTAAAAAATATGTATGTATTAAATATTATTACTATAAACGAAGGTTACAATGTTAAGGCTTCGTATTTAGTTCTTATTATATATACCCTGTTATTATAGTACCCTTTTCCGCGGCTTCACCTTTTACGGGCTTTGAGTTTATAACGTAACCTTTTTGTGGTTCTCCTCGTCTCTCCCTCCCTCTCTCTCCCTCTCCCCTCCTCTTCCTCTCCCCTCCCTCTCCCCTCCCCCTCCTCTCCCACCAACACTCTCTCGCTCACCCTCCCTCTACCTCCCCCTTTCTCCCACCTTCTCCGTCCCTCGCTCTGATCCTTTTCTCACCACCCCCCGCTCCTCTCAACCCCCCCCCCCTCCCTCTCCCTCTCGCATTCTCCCTTCCTCTCTCTCTATCTATCTTTCCTTCTCTGTCTCTCTATAATCTAAAATTGAAAAAAATACATACAGTAGTAGTAAAGTATAACCTCACAAAACCATTTCATCGATTTAATTTTGGATACTAAAGTGCAGTAAACATACAGCTAACAATTAATAAAAATAACATTTAAGAAATATATTTAACTCTTTTATAAGTTTCTATTTATTAAGTTGATTATGACTTTTTTGTTGATAATATTTAAAAATTCGATTAACCATGTAAGTTACTCTTTATCTATTGTATATTTACTAGTAAGTGCACAACCATACGCGAGTCATCAAAGAAATTACCTGTAAAGCTAAAACCACACTAGCTCCAGTGTTTATTCTGGGATAAAATAAAGCATCCTCTAAATAGATGAGAGTACGGACATTACACATACAACGTATCTTTTGAGATAAGTAGATAACAAAGCAAAGATTTCGCTCAATAAATACAGCCTTTTAGTCAACAAAAATTCTATATGTGTTTGTTATGTTTATGTTACTTAGTTACTGCCTATGGTTTCTCCTGAAAATTAATTCTAAAAACACTAATGGACCTATTTCAGCTGCGGCGGCCAATCTCACCGAAACTAACCATTTGCGCGAGAGATATTATAGTGCTCTCATAGTTCGGTGGGACGACAAACCGACACAATAGGTGAGATATCAGTGTTTTATAACTTTGGGCTATTACTGAGATTTTCTTAACAGAAAAATTCAATAACTAAGTTTAGGCCAACCTGGAACTCGAACTTAGAACCTCCTGCAGCCGTACATACTAGCAACTAGACCACCGAGGCAAACATACTCGTACGAATATATGAACGTGTATAATTGTAGACTTACTAATCTCTAACTTTTATTTTCCTTAGGCAAATAAAGTAACTTTAAACTTTAATATGTAATTAATTCAGCTCGTTACTTGTATAACATAAGAGTTTTATTAGGTAAAAGAGTAAGACTTTCATATACACACTTTTGTTACATCAACCATCAACTGGTTTTTCCAACAAATACATTCCATATTTTTACTTATTTATAACATTATAATTTCATATTATACAACAATAGACCCTGACTCGGTCCTTAAAATATAATGTAAGTGTAATATAATCTATACTTAAAATAAAATTCTAACTAAGCCGAATCTGTACATTAAATATTTTTTGGAAATTCTTATCGAAATAGACATTATTATCGATACAGACCCCGAATCCATAGTTTTTAGAATTACTGTCTGTCTGTTATCGCATCACGGAAAAACCAATGCTAGTGTTATATATACTCATCAGAAAGAAAGAAAAAGTAAGCAAAATTTTTGCTAGCATACTTCAAAGGCGTGTCTCTAAAGGTTGAAGTAGTGAAGTAATGTAACATAGAGATAAATAACAATGGAACTTGGTTCTTGAATCAATTGATTACAAATACGGTCGCTATCTAAATCTTTGTCATTAATTAGATTTCAATCCCATTCCTCTATTGCGGCTTCCACTGCGATGGGCTTAGTGTTATCAAAATTCCTTTAAGCTGCAAAAATCCATGCACTTATCATTCTTATTTTTATCCGACTTCCAAAAAGGAGGAGGTTCTCAATTCGTCGCATTTTTTTTGTTTAATTTGTACATACTACATAATATAATGTATACCATAAAGAGAAATACCGATAATAAACATAAACATAAGGCACAAAATTCAAAAATGCAGTCTTAAAATGATTTAATTCGAATAATAAATTAATTTTAACTCAATATATTGTGAAAGTTAGCACCTTAAGTATTTTACTTTCTTTACATAGAAATTAAATTTATAAAGTAGAAATAAATTTGTCGGAACTTGGTGATATTCTACAAAACATTTTGTTCTTGTGATATCTATTTTTATGTTCTTGTGATATTTTTTACACAAAGCAAGTTGCATTATATAACACACAAAATGAAACTAATAAAACCTAGACGTACATTGTTCACTGAAATTCTATTAAAAAAAATGTACTAGATATTAATTTACTGTGGCTAACGATGTCTATCAGCGTCGCTATATAATGTATGTATGTATTTATCCGTGTTTCTACGAAATAATTTGAGATAATCACTTAAGTTAGTCGACATGAAAATATTACTGTGTCATCCTGTTGATTACGCTTCAATAACCATTATCACTCTCGGAGAGACTGAAAGCCTTGCAGGATAAACGATTATTGTGTGAATTCACAATATAATCGTTTATCCTGTATAGCAAAATAATTATTTTCAGAATCATTCTCATCACTAATAGAATCAGTGACTTCTGCCATTGTCGGTGTCTAAGCATTTTGATATTTAGTTATTTATCAAAAAGTAAAAATAAAAATACTATAAACGCTTTTCCTTGAAGCGCCTAAAAAAACGTCATTTTTTAAATCTTAACTTTGATATACGCAAGGATCTTGTATTTATTTATTGGTTAAAAAATTATCATACAACTAAATCGGACGCCGAAAATCGCACAATTATGCAGAGCTGCAACCATTTCCTTCTGTATTTAAGTATCTGCAATAATGCCAAGAATTCATTTATTTTATCGCTTCCAATAATTCCATTTCATTAAAAAGAACAAAAGATTTATTTTTGCCATATTTTCATATTCTTTATTTAAAAATTGTTTATAAATCTCCGTGAATTATGATAATGGTAATGTTGCCAGAACCGTTTTCCCAAATGAAGTTTAGTAAGAAGAAAAATAGAAGTGAATTTGTTAAAAGCTACGAATAAATAATAAGTCTATCTATTCGTAGGTTAAAAGTCAGTAAATTTGGATAAAATGGTTGTGATATATAATCCAAAATTACAGACTAACAAAATCAATCAACTTTATCAATATTGTTGTTAATATTATAATATACTTGTATAAATAATAAAATATTATTATCAATTGGAAAAAGAAGTTACAAAGTACATAGCAATGAAATTGGAATGATTCTGGTTGGACGCATTTGAAGGAAAACGGAAAGTCCCGCCGAGAGCGAGCACTCTGCCAATCCTTGTAGATATGAGGGGGTATTGGAGGTAACGATATTTAATTATACAAAAATTATTATAATTTACAAAATTGCTTTTCTTTTATTTTTTACCGCATAATATACTATTAATATTTAACACAAACTTTCATTTCTTATGAAAATTGAACTCACTACCTTTGTTGATTCTAAAAGACTTTTAATACAAATATTAAACCCGCATCAAGTTTTATTTGTTCAACCTAAAAGGTTAATAAGTGGCGTGTTGAAATCTATTATAGAAAATTAGCCTTATCAATATGAACGCAACCGTGTAATTAATTGATACTTTTAGCGCCAACAATAATACTAATTGTATACATATAATATGCGTTATGAAGGTTGTAATCGAGGATTAAACACGCTGACTGCAGTTCTTATATTTTTTGTCTGTCTATTTAATCGTTACTTAGTGTTTAAAATACATGTAGGCGAGGCTCTGGTAGTTTCGAGATATAATTTAAATTTAAATATATTTAAATTTAACTCGTTTCGCTCGGGATCCTCCCTAGGAAAGAACAAAAGCAAATCTAGCCCACGGGACTGTACATTTTTTCGGAATAAAAAGCCTATGTGATATTCCAGACTATATCTATCTCTGTGCCAAATTTCATTCAAATCCGTTCAGCCGTTCTGGCATTATTGAGTAAACATATCCAAACATCTAAACTTTCACATTTATAATATTAGCACAGATCATTTAATAACTATATTAGAGATTAGTAAGATTCATAGGGTAATATTAGTATTAAATGGGATACAAAACGTCATATAAAGATATAATCTTTTGAAGTTAAAGCTGAATAATAGCTCCCTTTTTAAATCTGACATTTTGAATCTCAGGAAAATTGTAACACTTTATAGAATCTTTTATAACTTCGTCTATTGAAATCAATTTCAATCATTTTTTGTGGTTTTATAGTTAACGAGCCGCGTCGGAGCTCTATTACTATGTCTACGCCATATGTCCTTCCGTCTGTGTCAGTTCTTATAGGGGGATGTATTTTATAACTAACAATCTTATAATAAACACCACATTTTTTTAGTTTTTTTACAAATACGGCTACACATACCTCTATACAAATAATTAAAAAAGCAGTACAAAAAAGTAAGCAACATGTTTTTTTTAGTTTTCGTAAAAAACTATCCGTGTGGAATATATTACAGCGCACAAATATGTCTATCTTTCACTCTTACTAATAGTCCGATGAAAAGACAATTACGATATAAACGATGAGAAATCAAACCCAGGACTAACGGCATTACGACGAATTCCTATTCCCATCCTGTGACCAAACAATTATTGTTTTCAATAGTAATCCTGCTATTAAAAACAATATTTATTTGACAGTATTACCAAATAATTAAACTTGTCGCCTCTAGAATGAAGCAGGTAATGGTAATAATTATATTAGAACTAGCATTGCCCGCGGCTCCGCCCGTAAACTTATTATTTTCTCCCTTATTTGATAGTCATAAATAAAATTATTTCTATCAGCTTGAATTGTCGTTTATTGTTTATAATTTATATTTCAAATTGATATTAACCGTAATAAATATTTAATGAATGAATTTAATTTGTTCAAATAATACAATTACCCTTTTGATATTTAAACCTTTATTATATCCATTTCATTTCTCTCTTGTCTCACAGATTTTATCGAAAAATAAACATTATTATTATAGCTTCATGTTTACTTATTTTAATTAATAACTAACAAATGCCAAGGACTCCACGCTCGTGTGTATCGTTTAAACTGTAGCCCAATTGAAGTTCTTGATGCCCGGTTTAATAAACAGACATACATAAATATATATACAGACAAAAAATCTAAAAAACAATTATTTGGTCTCTATTTTATGTCAAACATCTTCCAATAACATTATTTTATAGTATAGATGTACACTTGTAGTGACAGGTAGATAATTGCTGCTAGTTTGTAGTAACCCTACTTGTCGTGCCAGCGGTCGCGGGTTCAAGTCCCGCTGGGGGCATTCATTTGTGCGATGAGCACGAATGTTTGTACTCTAGTCATGGGTGTTTATATTTATAATATGTATGTATTTAAATTTATATATGTGTAGTGTATCAACTATCTGTACTATGTGTAGTGTATGAACTATCTGTACTATGTGTAGTGTATCAACTATCTGGTATCCATAACACAAGCCTCGTAGCTTACCATGGAACTAGATAGCGCTGTGTATTGATAGCATCATACTTTAAACGATATTTTCATGTCCGAATTATTTTCGTCATGAATACCACTCGCCTTACAGTGACATAATATATTATAAGGAAACTTGGACCTCTGAGAGAACTTAATTATTTTCTAGAGACTGTGAATTGAAAGAATGTGAATTATACTTTCTTAGATTTACGCGAATATTTGACATTTTAAATAAAACTATCTTTTCGGATTTTGTCGCGGATTTATTTGTATTTTTGTTTCCCGACGTTTCGAATGCTTTACAGCATCCATGGTCACGGGAGAGACTGAGGTGTTACATGTCTTAAAGATATAGTTGTTACAGACAGCCTACCCACAATTAACAAAATGAAAATTGCACCAATTACATTACAATATTTTAACTTTAAATATTTTTATAATTTTAATTATAATTGAATTTGGAAAATTATTTATTTAATTTTTGCTATTATTTTTATAATTATTACAATTTTAAAAATATTAATTAGCAATCTATATTTAGTGTTGCCATTATTATATTTATAACCATAAGAAAAATATATAAAATATAGTATTAATTATTTAAGCCACAATTGATCTATGTGTAATTTGAAAAAGTTAAGATTAATTAAAAAATAATAATTTTAATTTAAATTTGCTATTATTTAAAAACAAATTATTAAGCAACACATTACTACATACATTTACAAATGAAAAAGTGAAAAAATATTATTAATCAGAAATGCTATCATTTTGATCTACACAGTAAGAACTTACTACATCTACCTGTCTGTTATGTTTAGATTTATTATTAGATTTTATTATATTAATAACAGGATCCCATGACGATGGTAGTACCCAGCCATCTTCCCTATTGAAATTAGGATGTTTTTTAATTTCTATGGCTTCTCGAATCATTCTAGGGCGATATCGGTTTTCTTTCGCCAGGATTTGAGGCCTATCGAAGCGAATATAATGGCTTGGGCGGTCCTGACTGTGTTTGCAGACAGCAGATGTTGTATTGCGACGGTGCTTCACATCAGCTATGTGTTCTTTGACCCGGGTTCTAATGGATCTCTTTGTTTGTCCGATGTAAGAGAGCCCACAATCACAATCAAGCTTGTAAACTCCTGCATCTTGTAGAGGGATGTGGCACTTGACAGGTGGTAGAAACTGACTAATTTTCTTTGGCGGCTTGAAGTAAGTTTTAATTGAAGCTCGCTTTAGAATGTAGCCAATCTTGTCAGTGACGCCTCTCATGTAAGGTAGGACTGCAGGGACGCGCTCGACTGTGGCTGGTTTCACTCGGTCCCTGTGACGTAGGCGCGGCACTTGCAGCTTGTTGTCTCGCAGAACTTGCTTGACATGTTGCAGTTCTCCGGCCAGGTGTTGCTCGTCACAGATCCCGCGTGCCCTCTGAAACAAAGATTTTCCCACGGTAGCTAACTGTGAAGGGGGGTGGTGAGATTCACCATTCAAGTACCTATCAGTATGGGTCTTCTTTCGATACACAGTATGACTCAAGGTGTTATCTGGGTTACGTATGACTAATACATCTAAGAAAGCTAAAGAATTATTAGACTCCAATTCCATTGTAAATTGTATTTTAGGGTTTATGGAGTTAAGATGTTCTAAGAATACAGATATTTTATCAGATGGTAATATTGTGAAAGTGTCATCTACATACCGCTTGTAGAAACGAGGGGTCACAGGTGATGTGTTTAGGGCGGTCTCCTCGAAGGCCTCCATGAAGATGTCAGCTACAACGGGAGAGACCGGCGAACCCATGGCCACTCCATCCACTTGCTTGTAGAATTCATCATTCCACAATAGATAGCCAGATGTAAGGCAGTGTTTCAAAAGTTCAGTGTATTCTTTTTGCATACTATTATCCCGTAGCTTTCTTGATACTATTTTGACACAGTCCTCTACTGGTAGGTTGGTGAATAGAGACTGTACATCAAAACTGACCATAGTTTCATTGTCCATGAGTTGTAGGTGTTTTATCTCATTGACAAAATGGTATGAGTCCCTTGTAAACGCTGATGTTTGTCCTCTGAGTGTTGAGAGTACTTTCGCTACTAGTTGGGCCAATTTATAAGTCGGTGTGTCGATTTGACTCACAATTGGACGTAGCGGAGCGTTAGATTTGTGTATCTTTGGAAGTCCATACAGTTTAGGCGGCTTTGCACAAGATGGAACAAGATTTTTGACATCAAGATTCAATGCATCGGAGTGTTTCTTAATAAGCTTTTTAGTATTATTTAACACAGTGGTGGTTGGGTCTGTACTTTCATCCGACAAAAGTTGTTTAATTTTCTCATTGTAATCTGATGTATCCATCACGACGGTGGCATTTCCCTTGTCTGCGCGTAGTATGATAATGTCTGACCTGCTGCGTAAGTTCTTCAACGCTAAATACTGTTGTTTGTTGAGATTAGGTTTGGGCCTTGAGCTACGACGTAACAAAGATGAAACATCTTGACGTATGGCCTCCATATCCTCAGATTTCATAGTATTTTTGGCCAGAGCATATTCGCGTAAATCTAAGAAAGTATTATGTGAACCAGTACGGACTGGAAATCGCAAACCAAATACGCCGGTTAGAAGATCTGAAGACAAAGCGCGCAAGATTATTAACATCTTTAACATTCTTGAAGAGATGTCGAGATCATCGTCTCATTCCTACGTGTGTGAAAATATCATCTAAAAAGAACATACGGGGAAGCGCCAAGATCGTTAACAAGGCAAGTTTTAAGTTATCTGAGGATATGGAGGCCATACGTCAAGATGTTTCATCTTTGTTACGTCGTAGCTCAAGGCCCAAACCTAATCTCAACAAACAACAGTATTTAGCGTTGAAGAACTTACGCAGCAGGTCAGACATTATCATACTACGCGCAGACAAAAAGGTCAAAACAGACCCAACCACCACTGTGTTAAATAATACTAAAAAGCTTATTAAGAAACACTCCGATGCATTGAATCTTGATGTCAAAAATCTTGTTCCATCTTGTGCAAAGCCGCCTAAACTGTATGGACTTCCAAAGATACACAAATCTAACGCTCCGCTACGTCCAATTGTGAGTCACACTGCCTTACATCTGGCTATCTATTGTGGAATGATGAATTCTACAAGCAAGTGGATGGAGTGGCCATGGGTTCGCCGGTCTCTCCCGTTGTAGCTGACATCTTCATGGAGGCCTTCGAGGAGACCGCCCTAAACACATCACCTGTGACCCCTCGTTTCTACAAGCGGTATGTAGATGACACTTTCACAATATTACCATCTGATAAAATATCTGTATTCTTAGAACATCTTAACTCCATAAACCCTAAAATACAATTTACAATGGAATTGGAGTCTAATAATTCTTTAGCTTTCTTAGATGTATTAGTCATACGTAACCCAGATAACACCTTGAGTCATACTGTGTATCGAAAGAAGACCCATACTGATAGGTACTTGAATGGTGAATCTCACCACCCCCCTTCACAGTTAGCTACCGTGGGAAAATCTTTGTTTCAGAGGGCACGCGGGATCTGTGACGAGCAACACCTGGCCGGAGAACTGCAACATGTCAAGCAAGTTCTGCGAGACAACAAGCTGCAAGTGCCGCGCCTACGTCACAGGGACCGAGTGAAACCAGCCACAGTCGAGCGCGTCCCTGCAGTCCTACCTTACATGAGAGGCGTCACTGACAAGATTGGCTACATTCTAAAGCGAGCTTCAATTAAAACTTACTTCAAGCCGCCAAAGAAAATTAGTCAGTTTCTACCACCTGTCAAGTGCCACATCCCTCTACAAGATGCAGGAGTTTACAAGCTTGATTGTGATTGTGGGCTCTCTTACATCGGACAAACAAAGAGATCCATTAGAACCCGGGTCAAAGAACACATAGCTGATGTGAAGCACCGTCGCAATACAACATCTGCTGTCTGCAAACACAGTCAGGACCGCCCAAGCCATTATATTCGCTTCGATAGGCCTCAAATCCTGGCGAAAGAAAACCGATATCGCCCTAGAATGATTCGAGAAGCCATAGAAATTAAAAAACATCCTAATTTCAATAGGGAAGATGGCTGGGTACTACCATCGTCATGGGATCCTGTTATTAATATAATAAAATCTAATAATAAATCTAAACATAACAGACAGGTAGATGTAGTAAGTTCTTACTGTGTAGATCAAAATGATAGCATTTCTGATTAATAATATTTTTTCACTTTTTCATTTGTAAATGTATGTAGTAATGTGTTGCTTAATAATTTGTTTTTAAATAATAGCAAATTTAAATTAAAATTATTATTTTTTAATTAATCTTAACTTTTTCAAATTACACATAGATCAATTGTGGCTTAAATAATTAATACTATATTTTATATATTTTTCTTATGGTTATAAATATAATAATGGCAACACTAAATATAGATTGCTAATTAATATTTTTAAAATTGTAATAATTATAAAAATAATAGCAAAAATTAAATAAATAATTTTCCAAATTCAATTATAATTAAAATTATAAAAATATTTAAAGTTAAAATATTGTAATGTAATTGGTGCAATTTTCATTTTGTTAATTGTGGGTAGGCTGTCTGTAACAACTATATCTTTAAGACATGTAACACCTCAGTCTCTCCCGTGACCATGGATGCTGTAAAGCATTCGAAACGTCGGGAAACAAAAATACAAATAAATCCGCGACAAAATCCGAAAAGATAGTTTTATTTAGAATGTGAATTGTGAACTCTACCAACCCGTATAGCGTTATGGACTATGATCTCATATTGAAAGCGGGTTCGAGTCCAGCAAAATCTGGCTGATTGTATAACACGCATAATGATTAAATTAATTGTATTAGTCTTTTAATAATAATTTATGCTTTAACTTCCTCTTCAGATATATTTAGAAACAATAAAGACCAATCATGATAGATTTCTTAGTTTACGGGTAAAATGTTTGCAATTCACTACCTAACTTAAATTGTTTATATGAACCGAAACCAGTGAAACAGACAAGATCTCAGAATAGTGTTTTTTTAGTAATACTTACGATGTACCTACTATCTATTTATAATTTGAGGCAATATTTAAGTAATGTAAATAAAATTTGCTACCGCACGAACGCACGAACACGCAGACGTTCTGTCTGTTGATGCGCTTTGTTTTATAAGCTATGAACCGTTTCATACAATTTGATACCTACTGTTTTCACTAAGCTGATAGCTTACATATTATATTTTCATATATAGGCTTCGTATAGAAATTAATATGACAGAACGGGACACTAACGTCACTAGGAAACATTGGTGAGATGAAATGGGAAAATAAAGTTAGCCATATACACGCACGCGCGCACGCACGCACGCACGCACGCACGCACGCACGCACGCACGCACGCACACACACACGCATACACATACACACACACGCACGCATGCACACACGGTTACTTCGTTTAGATATAGCATTGCAGTAATACGTATAGTATGCAAAAGTTTGTGAGTGAATATAGTTTTAAGGTTACGCTGCTACAGCTCAATGGATTCAAGTGAAATTCAGAATGGAGATAGCTTTCGTCCTGATTTAACTTTTATTGACGTTATGCCACTGCACGTGCGCGGAGCCGCGAGCGTATACTAGTCGGACTCCTATTATAAACACAAAAGTTTGTGTTGGTATGTACGTTTATTACTCCTTCACACTGAAATTGCTGAACAGATTTGGATAAAATTTTGTACACAGATAAACTATAGTCTGGAGTAACACATAAGCTATAATCAGGTGCCTAGGGACGCACTCAAGCGAAGCGAGGTTAAGTCGCTAGTGTTTATAAAAATATTTAATAAACTCTAGTTAATATTATAAAATTTTCCACTACGCTCATAAATCTATCAATATTTTTCATTTATTCACGTATCTCTGACTCGTACCAGTGCACTGAACCGTATAATAATTTATGTCGTGAATTGGTTATTCTCATAATATTGTCATATGGACGTTTGTCTTCATGATTTTTAATACTGTATATTTATAGTTTCTATTAGAGCAATTTATTAAACAGCTTTTCTTACATATACGGGATGTTTATGGAACAGTTATTAGATGGAAATGAATTCTACTAAAAAACTATTGTTTAGTTTCAGTTATTATGCTACGTAACATTGTACTTTTTCTTATCAATGCAAATATAACTTACTAGCGGCTCACCTTCACTTCGTTGATTCCCCATACAAACTTTCATCCCCATTTTCACCCCTTTAAGGATGATTTCCGGGATAAAAAGTATCCTATGTCCTTCCCTAAATCGGTTCAGTAGATCCAGATATTACCCCCTACAACCTCACAAACTCACAATTCACAAACTTTACCTCTTTATAATATTAGTATAGACAAAAGAATATTAATAAATATATTCTTAGTTTGTGGCTTCATGCCTGCAATAACAGCGCATGGATCGATGTGATTTTTCCCATAAAAATACTTAAGCTATGGAGTTAACTATTTAAGTGGTTTCCCTGGAATCTTAACGTATCGTTAAGTTAGATATAGATTAATAAAAAGCTAAAGATATATATATATATATATATATATATATATATATATATATATATATATATATATAGCTAAAGAGATAGAGATAGATGTATTGTGAAAAATTTAGTTTAATTAGAGGTTTTAGGACTTTGCTGAAAAAGTATATAGACAAATAATTACTATTTCCGTCATTTTCATAGATTTTATTGACGTTATTCTAAAGTAAATGTACGTAAATGTATTGTGTCCATATTAATACTTTTAATAATAAAATTATCTACTATATCAACATTAAAAAATCAACAGTAAACAGTAACATTTTCACTTAATATACAATTCAGTGAAATTAAAAAAATCATTAATTAAAAAAACAACAATAAAGATGGTAAATATACAATCATATAGAAGAAAAAAAATGATTAAAATATTACAAAACAACATCTCTTGCCATCATGAATATAAACATTGTTCAAAATATTTAATTTCCATACCTCAAACCAAACCGCCACACAGTGCTAAGTTTTAGCAGATCACAAAAAAACCACGTGTAACTTTAACTTAATCATCAGATTACGCTCGAAGCACATTAAAGTTTATCATACGTTATCATATCTTTGGAAGCGAATACGACCCGCTTCAGTGGAGATACGCTCGCAACTGAAACGATGTGCCGTTAGGGCCTACCTACACTACTCCCTGTCACGACTTCTAGCGAATGGATACATTTATTTAACCAATATTAACCCTGACATTGGCACTATAAATGAAAATGTTATTTTATAATACTTTCATATTATATCGCATTAATTCTACATATATTTTTGAAAAATTTATTTATATATATTTTTAATATGTAGGTACTTGAATTGTTAGAAATGATTCGCACATGAAAATATTAGAGGTGCGAGACCCGGGATTTGAACTCGCTTCACACGGCTTCCCAAGCGAGCGCGTTACCACTGGGCTACCACTGCTTTTCAGACCCTAATTGAATGATTACCACTTGCTTACGATGAAAGAAAACATCATGAGGAAACCTGCATGTGTGAGATAACCTAGCACGTTTTCGAAAGACATATGAAGTTCGCCAACCCGCACTTAGCCAGCGTGGTGGACTATGGCCACTTATTGAACGAAAGCCCGTGCCCAGTTATGGGACGTTAAAAAAAAGGGCTGAATACACTTGAGTTGTTGATCACATGTATGGTTCTTACTTTTTATAGTTGGATCCGGTAGGTGGCGCTGTTGTTGAGATCCAAAAAGTTTTTATTAAAGATCAGTAATAAAATGGAAAAGAACAACGACAGTCGAATTCACTTCAATTCATCTTACTTTGCATTATACTAAACCAATACCGTTACAAAGAAGATTTCTACACGTTAGTATGTGCAATAGGTAAATCGTCAAATTTTCTATAGCAAAAAATCTATTAAAAGATTTACGAAATATTAATCCCTTTTAGCTTTTATTTAATCCTCCACCTACTCACATTTTGTATCTAAAATCTATTATCGAAACAAAGAGTTTTAAAATATCAAATTGTACTTTTGAAATATAACATACCTACTAGCAGAACCCGCGGCTTCGCTCGCGCTAAAACTACTAAAAATATCTAAAAAGTTAGTTTCATACAAACTTTCATCCCCTATTTTACCCCCTTATAGAATGAATTTCGAAAAATGCTACAACACATATTTATTTAATTTTATTGAAGAGCATTATTACTAAATTTCAAGTAATTCTGATCATAAATATTTTTTTGGTTAATATTATAACGTGTTTTTCCGTGGGAAATAGATAATCTCCCGCGGTTAAAGTAATGTATGTCACTCTCCAGTCCCCCAACTATCTCAACACAAAAAATCACGCCAATCCCTCACTCCGCTTCGACGTGAAAGAAGACAGACAAACAAACAAACAAACAAACAAACAAACAAACAAACAAACAAACAAACAAACAAACAAACAAACAAACAAACAAACCAACAAACAAACAAACAAACAAACAAACAAACAAACAAACAAACAAACAAACAAACAAACAAACAAACAAACAAACAAACAAACAAACAAACAAACAAACAAACAAACAAACAAACAAACAAACAAACACTTTCACATTTCTAATATTAGTATGGATAACATACATATTTTATTATTCTCTTCAATTTGCTTTCATTTAAAAATATATAAAGATTTTGAGTTCGAATTTAAACACACGAGTAATTTTGTATAATAAAGACGTTTTCAGTGAAAAACATTGAAAAGTAAATATAAGTCATTTATTTTTGTCGCTATAATATTAAGTCAACAGGCTCTTCTGTTATTTTATTTTTTATCATAAAATGAAAATTATTTCATCCTACGTCAGGTGTTTCAATTTTCTAATAATTATTATTTCGACTCGCCCTCATTCCGCTCGATTTCGTCCCTTTGTACGTTTTAAGGGTTAGTATAGATTTTTCAGAGATGAGATATTTTCCCGCAATAAAAAGTATTCTACGTCTTGACCCAAATAACCAGTTGTCATCATACCAAATTTGAAATTTCATCAAAATCTGTCCAGTGGTTTTCTCATGATGCGTTCCTAGACAGACAAACAGACAGAGACAAAAATTCTAAAAATTCTAGATTCAGCCTCTGTATCGATAATAATGACGATTTCAATAAGATTTTCCAAAATATAAATTTAATGTACAGATTCGACTCAGAATTTTATTATATGTATAGATTTATTTAAAAAAATGCTGGCTCACAATAAAAATATATTTTTAAATGAAAAATGACATTCTTACCAATGTAGTAATAGCGAAAGTGTGTTTAAGTGACAATAAATTTTGGATTTCATTTACCCGTTTATACGGGTCTGACATACATAGAAGTTTCCTAGTTAATACTACCTTATCAACTATCCTCATCACACGCAAGTTCCTAAATAGTATACATACATATATATACTGGATGGTTGCTTTGGATTTTTCAAATGACCTATCGAAAGCCTTTTAGATATATTTTTTTAAATCGAGTCCCTAGAGCGGTGTGTCTATCTGTTTATATCGGTGAGCCTATCTAGTTATAATGAATGTCACATATATACATATTTCCGTATTTGTATATTATTATTTTTATCTCTCATAATGTTTGTTTGTTGTAGGATCTGTTTTACAATGAATCGCTCCATTTCTACATGCGATTAGATTATATATAATAAGTATTAAAAATAAGTAAATTATTAGTTTTTTACAAACATGATGAAGAGACAGGCTTGTAAATTCTCAATTCGATTAATTTCCGTAAATCATAAATCAAAACTTGAAATAAAATTGATTCATTACGCGTACGCTTACGCATACGCTTTTTATTTCTATCACTCTCTTATATTAATAAGACAGTGATAGAAATAAAAAGTAAAAATTATAATGACACAATTTAAAATAAACAAAAATTCGAGATTCTCGTCAATAAACTGTTATAAAAGGTGTAATACTGAGGACCAGTTTCACCCATTGTTAAGTAAATGTTCTATAAAACATCTTTTAAGATTAATCATAAAAATATCTGTTGTAACAGCTTATTGGGTCATAAAATTTATATGTCGTTTTTACGTACAACCCATTTTTTATATCTACTTAAATATCTCGCTTATAACTTCTTATGGCCTCAAAAACCATGTAATTGATTTTTCATTTTACGAAACCGAGCGAAGCAAGGGTGAGTCCCTAGTATACAACTAAATCTATTTTAGTTCCAAACTTCAAGAAGTTTACAAGCGGAATAATCTAAGTTATTATTTAAATGGTGAAGCGAACTGCTAGTTCTAGTAGTAAAAGTAGAACAAAGTTGAAGAACTATTTAGTAAAACTAGTTTGTGTTAAGTATAAATAATAGTTTTATACATTACTAGCGGCTCACTCTCGCTTCGCTCGGGTTCGCCTCTAGGAATACAAAAACAAACCTATCCCACGGGAACCGTGAATTTTTGCGGGATAAAAAGTAGCCTATGTATTATTCCAGGATATAATCTATCCCTGTGCCAAATTTTATCCAGATCCGTTCAGTCGTTCTGGCGGGAAAGAGTAACAAACATCCATACTCACAAACTTTCATATTTATAATATTAATAATAAAGATATAAATTCGGACAACTCAAACGAAATTAGAATTTAAAAATTAATGTTTAATGGGTTTTTTTAGATAAATCAGTCTACTGAAACATTTTCACCTTGCTATTGCAACTAAAATATCGTGTGAAAATTTAACTACATACAATTACATTACAGTTATAATATAGCACACTAGCATTGTCCGCGGCTCCGCCCGCGTTCAGATGACCAAAAACTAAATTCTTAGGTTTTACATAGTAGTATACTCTTACTCTGAAATGAGATGTTTTCCCGCGGTAAAAAGTATCCTATATGTTGACCTGGATAACCAGCTATCATCATACCAAATTTCATCAAAATCCCTCCAGTGGTTTTTCTGTGATGCGGTAACAGACAGACAGACGGACGGACGGACGAACAGACAGACAAAAATTCTAAAAACTATAGATTCAGCCTCTGTATCGATAATAATGTTTATTTCAATAAGATTTTCCAAAAAATATTTAATATACAGATTCGCTTAGTTACAATTTTATTATATAGTATACACTAAACCTAATTAATTGAAATTATTATTTTAATTTGAAACGTTAAATTTAATACGTTTGTATTGCGACAGATTTTGATCATGTCGCATAAAGTTCAATCTTCATAATGATAATTTTATTTACATTTTGCTAGACATCAATAAAGAAAACTAACTCGTGTAAGATACCAAAAACTTTCTTAACATGTCTTTAGCTACATTTTCACAAATATAAATTTTCTCTAACTTTGCCTAAAGAGAGAAAGTTTAGATAAAAATAAAAGAAAATGTAGCGGAATTGTCACTGTGTCCTTATCGTAATCTAGCAATTAATGCGACCGATGAATCCCTTGTTTAATTAAGACGGAGAATCCCAGGACTTACGGCAGGCAACTTTAAGCCCTCGCCTATGACCTCTGGTTGATCTAAAAGCCTTGATTACGTTAGAAATTGTAACTTATGTAAGCTTTGTTACATTCAGTGTCGACAATATTGCGTACTTTTATAGGCACGTAACTATTAATTATACGTATGTAGTTTAAATTATTCTAGTTCATATTTGTATTATACAGTATCTAACATAACTGATGAACCATAGCTTGCAGGGGTCGAGGACCTCAATAAATATCGATTTAACCCCCTGTATGTAGTGATTTTTAGATGTCGTATGTAGTGATGTTATTTGGATTTTGAAAAATTAGTACTGATAGCCAAATTTTACACTAAACTTCTCATATATAATCATTAAATGGAAGTTAAATTGATAGATATTGAGATTCTCAACTCCCCAGCCAGCTTTGATCCATCGTTCATGTCACACATTGTATATGTGTAAATTATCTGTCTGTAATCTGTCTTCATTTTGCGAGTGCATTTATCTTCTTTGTAATGCATTCTTTACATCGCGACTTTAATTTCATTTAATCTTGGATTCACTGCATTTTCATGAAATCAATAAATTTTGTTATGATTTAAGTCAGCGTTTCAATAGTTTTACAATTTAAAAAAAAAGTATAATTTTAAACCAATAAACTCGTTATAATCAGTTATATGTAAGAAGTCTTAAACAAATTCAAATTAATTTAAAAGTGAACCATTTTATAACAAGAATCAACTTTCTCTAAACAATTAAGGAAATCAACAAAACAGATTAAATAATACAATTTAGCTTTCCCGAGATAAATTGGATTTCAATAGCCTTTATATAAATTAATTTACAAAATATACGTCTTCTCACCTTATTCGTGCTTAGTGTTGGTATTATATCAATTTAAGTTTTGAATTTATTTAAACTACACTTATACAGTACGAACAGTAATAGGATAATACAATAAGATGTTTAAAAATATAATAGAAACTTTTTTTCATCTTAAAATTTATCTAATACTAGCGGCTCACTCTCGATTCGCTCGGATTTGTCGCTAGGTACGTTTTAAATAGATATAAATAGTTATTAGCCAGCGTTAGCCATATACATTTTAATTTTTTTGTTTATAATATTGACAAATATTGACATTAATATTTATACGATACTAACGTCACTCAATTGTTTTGCCTTCCCGGCGGAACCTCTCCACTAACACTTAAACTTTATGGTATGGTATTAAAGTTCAAATTGACTTTTAAGTATTACTTGTATTACGAATCTTTTGTATGGGAATATAGAAGTGTTTTTTTTAGACTTCTTCGGGCAATTTTTTTAATTTTTTCTCTCCGTAGGAACTATCCTCATACTTCAAGGGATATTCTTAAATAAGAATTAGTGAAATCGGTTCAGCTCTGCCCACCTGAGCCTAAAGTGCAGTAATAGGCATTTTGGTCGGTTTTGAGTTAAATATATATTCTAAATCCCCATTTTAGTAGCTATCAGTCAAATTAATTCTTTTTTCTGTAGCGCTAATAAAAGTATTTTATTTTAATGTTTTTTCGGAAGGTGTAACAGCAAAAATATCACAAATCTGTTAAAATATTCCATGTTTACCAGCTAAACCGCAGTACAATTAATACTGCACAAGATTATTCTCTGTTTCCTATTTAAACTGCAGTGTTTTATCATATTTTGTGGCACTTAAAATAGTAGTTTGTTCTAGGAGATTCAAGAAAAAACTTATTAAAATGCAGTATTATTCGACTCTATACAAATTGATTATACTGCAAAGGTTAAGAAAAAATATTTTTTATTTATATTCCTAATTAAAGTGCAGTATTAAACATTCCATACTGCACATTAACTTGTGGGGGATTTGTAATTTCTTGTGAAAAACTAAAAGACATGCAGTATTTAATAACTTTACTGCAGTTTAACTTGTAGGATGTTTTGTAGTTGCTTGTAAAAGACCATTTAGTTTACAATATTTATAAATTTTACTGCATATTAGTTAGTTTGCTTCATCCAATTCATACTACCTAAAATACTTAAAGTCAAATACTATTCCCTAATACTGCGTTTTAATAGGTAAATTATTAAAATATTAAAACACAGGACAGGCAATATCGCGGTTTGAGGCAGTCTCCTTAATCTGTGGCTTAAGGCTGACTTGACGTGCCATGCTGTGTCTGTACCAAAGAGATATGGAGGGTAGAACTAAGGAGAACTATTTCTGGTATAAAAAGTGACCGCTGACAAGCATTAAATTGGTGGCGCCACAGAAAACAAGTATATGAATCTATACATCTATACAGATAAATAAAATTGTAGTGTCTGTTTGTAATGTCAAAATAAACCTTTTTACTAAATGCATATGAAATTATATACGGTACTTATAAGAAAAACTAATTTTTAAATTTTTTTGTCTGTCTGTTTGTTCCGAATAATCTCTGAAACGGCTGGACTGTTTTTGACGGACTTTCAGTGAAAGGTAACTGATGTTATAGGGAGTAATATAGGCTACTTTTATTTAAAAAAAAGAATTAGAGTTCCGCTCAAAAAAAAGTATCCAGAGACGAACCCGAGTGAGGCGAGGGTGAGTCGCTAGTTTAAAACATAACGTCATAAAAGTAAGAAGGTGAATTAAAGAAGGAAAGAAAGATTTCCGCTTTGCTGTGGCGCACTTTTCTAAATAGTTCTAGCATAGGCAAACAGCAATATAATTATTTTAATTATATTATTTTCAAGTAATAATAATTCAGCACACTTCACTCCGTTAAAAACTACTAACTTCACATCACATCTACTTGCTACGCTAGTGCTGTAAAGCCTAGTTCGCATTAAGCTAGTATTTTAGTCTAGTAGCGAGTAATTTAGTAGCTAAATTACTCGCTACTCACCAAAACTCGTTCGCACTTTGGTCGAGTACAGTTTACAAGTGAGTGGTGTTTTGAAAGATGAACAGCCTACAACGCAATAAAGTAAATAAACTGATTAAGCTGATCGTAACGGCTATTTTAGAAGAGGTGGATGAGGAAATTTGTGTGATTAATAAAAAGAAGCTATGGGTACGAAAATGGATCGAAAGACAAGATAAACTAGGAGCTACTAATTGTCTTCTGAAGGAATTAGCATTGGAAGATCCCAAAGAATACTTCGATAGTTTTGAGAATGTCCGAAAGTTGTGTAAATTTTCTGTTAATGAAGGTTATGGCGGCAACTAATGAACTCGACTAATTCGACAGGTTCGTACTTGTTTAGCCGGTGAACCAGTGAGCTCAGACGCGTGGTGGGGCTGCTACTCGCCCAAAAAAAATAGAATAAAATGGATTGACTCGACTAAATTACTTACTAAACTAATCGACTAAATTTTTAGTGTTCAGACACGTTCAGTTACTAAATTACTCGCTACTAGGACTAAAATACTAGCTTAATGCGAACTAGGCTTTAACGGTGAGTTTCTGAGCTATATTTGCTGCTCACTACTGGACACTTTTTTTTTTCAACCTGTTTTCCCATATAAGTTATTCACCTTAGTTTCTCCTTCCATAATCTTTTCAGACTATTATTTTTTGTAAGACAAGAATACTCATTTAGTAATTAGTTATGTTCAGAAGAAAGATTTTATGTAAATTTTATTGATCCATGCATGAGAAATACATGTGATATAGTTTTATGGTGGATTAACTAGTTAAGATTGTCAACATCTTGTAAAGATTGTTATATTGTTAGTCATATAAAACAATTTACACTATTAGATTATAATGTACAATGTTTTGATGAATAGTTTTAATAGCATAGTCATAAATGCATGTCCAGTTTTGTTTAAGAAATTACATATTTTTATCAAAATTAAAGGTAATTTTATATTACTATAAGTGTGGAATATCAGTGTTTTGTTCAAAAAAACAAATTAAATAGCAGTATTTTCATAATATTACTGCACTTTAGTTAGTAACAATCATGGAAGAAATGTCTAAAATGCAGTAATAACAGGATTTACTGCATTTAAAACAGTTTTTGAAAAGATTATACAAATAAAGTGTGTGTAGTAATAGGGGCAAAAAAATTAAAATTGCCATAATTATAGTTTTTTATAAAAAAACTAACGTAACAATGTTTAGTATTTTAGTTTGGTACATATTCTTTCACTTTCCATTCAAGGTTTTATCGAAAAGTCTCTTTTTGATATATTTTTATGGATTCTAAACTTTAAGCGCGTTTTTCTCGAATTCGTGTTTTTGCTGTTACTGCACTTTAGGTTCGGGAGGGCAGAGCTGCTCTAGAGATTTCTGCTTAGCAACACATTCAGCGATTCATTTTTATATTATAGAAGACTAGCGACTCAACTCTACTCGACTATTGTTTTCTGTAGCGACTCACCCTCGCTCCGCTCGGGTTCGTCCCTAGATACGTTTTAACGGTTAGAATAGATTTCTCAGAGATGAGATATTATCCCGCAGTAAAAAGTATTCTATATGTTGACCCGGATAATCAGCTATTATCATACCAAATTTCATCAAAATCTGTTCAGTGGTTTTCTCGTAATGCGTTCCCAGATAGACATTTTGAAGGAATATAATAAATATGTAGTTACTTTTATAGTCGAGCTTATAATTTTATTATTATATGTTCGCAAATCAATACTTTTATCATACTTATCTACCGTAGAGTCTCACTCCTGAAATTTCAGTAAAAAGAATAATGATGTTCTCCTAGCCGATTCCGGCTACGGCGGCCAATCTCATTGAGATTAGCCAACTGCGCAGGAGATATTATAGTGCACAAGTGTACGCGCAGACACAAGTGCACTCTCTATTCCTATCACTCTCAT
The DNA here is from genome assembly GCA_947093115.1 of Brenthis daphne. Classification (NCBI taxonomy): domain Eukaryota; kingdom Metazoa; phylum Arthropoda; class Insecta; order Lepidoptera; family Nymphalidae; genus Brenthis; species Brenthis daphne. The sequence continues at coordinate 30,733,467 of OX352471.1, read as the reverse complement.
ACTCCGGTGGGACGACCACTCGACACGACCAGTGAGAGTTAAGGCGCAGGACCGACGGCTTTACGTGCTCTCCGAGGCACGGGGGTGAAACACCGCCAACTTCCCAACTTCGGGCTGTTACTGAGACTTACTATACAGAAAGACTCAATAACTAAACTTGGCCCGACCCGGGACTCGAACCCAGGACCTCCGGGTGTGCAGCCGTACATGCTAGCCACTACACCACCGAGGCAGTTAAAAAAAGAATAATATAAATGAGATGACAACATGAACACGTAGTTAATCATCTGAAATATTATACTTTTGTACTTTTAGTACAACAAGTAATTTTAGTTGGTGACGTCAAGTATCACGTAATTTTTATACTAAAATTACTTCGTCCCCTTCTTCCCCTCACAATTTTCTATTCTCTGTTAGTTTTTGTCCCTAATTGTAATGATTTATCACAATATAATTAATGTTAGCAATTCCAATATTAAATATTCAAAAACTAGCAACTAATATTTGAACTAACTAAATATGAAGTCTATTGGCTATATAGTATATACTCATAAGGAATATTAATATGTTCGAAGAGACATAGATAATTGTTAATTCACTGCCATTTTAGAAGCATTGACAAAGCCGTAACTAAACACTGGATCAAAATCCTTGTTATTAGCTAATACTAGCTACCAAACCTACAAAAACATATATTATCAAGATAAAAACCAGTTAACGAAATAAAATAGTATTAATGTCCTCCCGACTCATTTCAGCCAAATCAGCTAATCTCATTGAGACTAGCCAGATGCGCTACTATACTAATTACTATCATATTATCATTCGTACCCGAACATATAGTTCAAACATATAACCCCTTTGGGTTTCCCTGTAATCGGGTAATAAATTTACTATTGCACTTGGTGACAATATTATATGGAAATTACAACTTACCTGCCTTGGCTTTTTCATTCTTTGTGAATTTGACGACATGTAAGAGCATTGAACCGAAATAAATCCATACTAATATTATAAATGTGAAAGCGTGTTTGTTTGTCTTTCTTTCACGTTGAAACGGCATGACGGATTGATTTTTTTTTTTTGTGTGGAGATAGTTGGAGGGCTGGAGAGCGACATAGGCTACTTTTACCGCGGTAGTTAATCTCATTCCCACGGTAAAACACGTTATAATATAACCCAAAAATTATTTATGAATATGATTACTTGAAACTTGGTATTAATGCTCTTCAATACAATTAAATAAATACATGTTTTAGCATTTTTCGAAATTCATCCCATAAGGGGGTAAGATAGGGGACAAACGTTTGTATGAAACTACCTTTTTAAAGATTTTTCGTAGTTTTAGCGCGAGCGAAACCATGGGTTCTGCTAGTCTATACATATAATAAAATTGTAACTAAGTCGAATCTGTACATTAAATATTTTTTTGGAAAATCTAATTGAAATAGACATTATTATCGATACAGAGGCCGAATCTATAGTTTTTAGAATTTTTGTCTGTCTGTCTGTTACCGCATCACGAGAAAACCACTGAACAAATTTTGATGAAATTTGGTATGATGATAGCTGGTTACCCGGGTCAACATATAGGATACTTTTTACCGCGGGAAAATATCTCATTTCTGAGAAAAAACACAAAAACTGCATTGTAAGAGTATACTAACATGTAAAACCTAAGAATTTAGTTTTTGGTCATCTGAACGTGGGCGGAGCCGCGGGCAATGCTAATATACTATAAACGTTATGACAAGCTTGTTAATTTTGTACTATATTAGACTCTTTATCTGAGTTAGTTGTTTTTTTTTTTTAATTTTCAATTAATAAATTGTTATTTTTAATTGTATGGATTTAATTAATGGTAAAGGTTACATGCTGTATTATATTAAAAAATCTTCAATTACAAAAGGTAAAGTAGATAGTTACGGAGAAATAAAAAACCCTTTTCATAAATTATTCTTATAAGGATATTGGATATCAGTAAAGATTATGTTTATTATGTTCGTTTCATTTTTCATTGGAATAATAAATAATGGGACATACAGGGCCGGATTTAACCTTAGGGCCGCCCCTGGGCATAGTACAAAAGGCGCTTTATTATTGAAATTTTGCATAAAATAGTTTCGATAAAGCTACAATTTTTTTATTTTATTTTTAAATGCAAAGAAATAATTTATACAGGCTTTAAATTTTTCAAAAATGTATTAGTACTTTTTTTAATTATTCATTTTTTGGAATTTCATCATTTATTAAAATAAAAAAAAGCATTTTCGATAACGCGAAGAAAAAGATTTTCCCATCCTCCGAATTTTGCCGCCCCTAAAAATTTGCCGCCCTGGGCATTAGCCCCGAGTGCCCCTAGTGTAAATCCAGCGCTGGGGGCATAGAAAATAAATTACGCTATGATAAGAAGCGGATACATGGATGTATTGCTTCACCATCCTTGTCTTATTATAATGAGTTAGGAAAATTGATACCATTTCGATTATTTAGATTAATTTGATGACATGAAATAAACCTACTTATAAAGGAAATTGAAGCCCTTGTCTTTCATTTTAACGTGGTTTCGTTATTTTAAGCCCATATGTAATACACACTATACTAAAGTACAAACAAGACTATCTTTTATTCATCTGCTTGTATTGGCTACCCTCCTCAACGGCTAAAGTGACTTTTAAAACATGGTTTTGTCAGGAGTATAGAGACTACAGGCGAGAAACTCGTTAAATAGCTTTTATTACGAAAAATAGTAAGGAGTTTCTATTTAAACGATTAGACAAGAATGAATTTAACTGAACTGTGCAACGTTAATTTTTTTTATATTAGCATCTTTATTTTATACGAGAAATTTTCAATCCTGATACCTACTTGTAAGAGATCTTAACATTGTGAATTTAATATAGGTGATATTCCATAGGTTAGTTTGCGGATTATATTATCTAGTAGGTCCTTATTATAATCAACATCTCAATATAATATTATTATCTAATATATTGGCTTGTATTATTACATTCTTGTTGGTTTATGATAATATGAGTATAAACGTACTTAACACCGAGTATAATTGCAAATTAAGAAGTACAACAAAAACGCAAAAATCAGAAGTAGATCAATATGAATTTACTACTTAGGTAGGTACTTAGTTACTTTGTTAGTTAAGTACATAGAGAAGCTAATAAAAGTGCGCTAAAAGTAAAAGTTCTTTTATCAACTAAATTCATTTGAGAAGTTCTAACCTTTTATCTATATACATTATACATATAATAAAATTGTAACTAAGCCGAATCTGTACATTAAATATTTTTTGGGAAATCTTATTGAAATAGACATTATTATCGTTATAGAGGCCGAACCTATAGTTTTTAGAATTTTTGTCTGTCTGTCTGTCTGTTACCGCATCACGGAAAAACCACTGGAGGGATTTTAATGAAATTTAATATGATGATATCTATCATGTAAAGTATCCTAATGTATATCTAAAGTATCCTTACTTACTTATACTACTTACTTACGGATACTTTTTACTGCGGAAAAATATCTCGTTTCTGAGAAATCTATACTAAATGTTCATGGGCGTACCCAGCTTTTGGTCCAGTGGGGGGGGGGGGGGGGCAAAACAGAAATTTATTAAACCTGGTCCCCCGTGCTTGTTTTTCCCTACACACTATAATATGAAGACTAAAAAAAAAAGAATGTCCATTTTTATTTAGCGGACACTTTTTATTGTTGTTACAAGATTTTTTAAATACCTTATAGGTATTTCCATACAGGTAGACAAACGACTTATCCACGATACGCTTGGGTGCATCCCTAGGTATCTACTACGCGGATTTTGTACACAATTTCATGGGTTATAATTTTTTTGCACCGAACCCTAATTATTAAAAAAAAATTAGACTGACTCAAACATAATTTTTTCGACAACAGTAGGTGCATAGACATACACGATCCAGGGGGGGCAGCTGCCCCCCCCCCCTGCCCCTACCTGGGTACGCCCATATAAATGTTAAAACGTAAGTAGATACGAACCCGAGCGGAGCGAGGGTAAGTCGCTAGTATGCAATATATTCTCATTTTATTTAACATTTATAGCATAGCTTATCTATATCCTGGATATATTTATCGACGTACCTACCACAGAGCAGAGCCGCAAGCAATTACTTCTAAATTTTTTAATATCAAGAACATTTTATTTTTAACTACTAATTAGCATCATCATAAGTGGATTGCCAAAATAATATTAATTGTAGTCATACTAACATCTTGTTTACTTGAGCCTGCCCTTGGAATTAGTGCTTATATAAGTACCTATCTATGATATTTTTCATTCATTCTTGGTTCCTATGTATATTTTTTTTATGTTATTGAAAAATTACGAATAGGCTGTTTTATATTTTTTATCTATGCACATTAAAATCAGTTGCCGCACATATGTAAAAACTTAACGATTTGGCAATTTCTCGTTTGAGATATTTTTATCCCTAAATAATCCCAATTAGGATTTCACGAAAAATTATAAAATCTGTAAATTACTGAAGGTGCTTCTCGTTTTAATTTGTTTATATTTGCACAGGGTCACGTCTGTCGGATCAACAAATGAGACAATAATAGGCACATAAAAGTATTGAATATTTTTTTATTTTTTGACAGTTATTTTCAAATGTCAGATGATCAGATTAGATTAAAATAAAAAAAGGAAAATTTTTAACTAAAAATAGCCGGATTCAGAATAACTACAAATTATCTTAGATTCTTTAGTAGGATGTTATTTTACAAATTTTATTTAAGTGTAAATATGTAGGGTGTTTATTTAAAAACTTAAGATTTACTTTAATAAATCACTAGTAGGTGCTTTTGTTTACAATGTACTCATATCTTCCATCATTAATTTCATTATCTCGACGGAAATATTTTATATAGGTACTCTTCGTGTACCATCGTCTAGGTATAAGTGTCATCTTAACATAAGTAAGTGCTCCATTTTCGAGTATTATCCTATATTATTATGTTCACCAAGAATAAAATTAAATATAATAAAATAACCCTTTATAGCCAAACCTGACCATTTCAAATATTTCGAAAATAATAAAAATTAATTAAAAAATAATAAGTTTATTTGTTACTTCTTCCCGCTGTAATTTTTCTCAGCTCAACGGATTGAAATGTCATTTCGAATCGAGACAGCTTAAATCCTATACTTAGGAAATATAGGAATCCATTCCATCCAGAGGATATTTATTTAGTTAAAACGTCACAAAAGATCCGTTCTCGACTCAATTAGATCCCACGGTGAATTTTTATAACAACCTACTATTAACTAATACCTCACGGGGACCAGTTAATGAATCACTTAATCTAGGGTATTGTCCATATCCATCGGATTAAAACAAAGGAGGGGTTCCGTTAGGTTTTAGTGGGTAGTAGTGGCTTTTCTGGCCGGTACGTATGCTACCTGCAAATGTATGCGTAAGTGCATTCCCAAGGTAAAAGTAATCTGTTTAGCGGTTTACACAAGATCGAATTACAAACTTTCCAAAATCTTCGCAAACTTTTACATTACTAGCGTTTGCTCATGACTCTCCTTGCATTGTCAATTTATGTATAATTGTTTCGCTCCTAAGGTTCGTAGCGTCATATAAGACACTGTCTTCCCCAATAAATAAGCTGTCAATAATTAATTAATATAAAAGTATTTCTTTTAACTCGAACTGATATTTCCAGAGGGCGTTCAAATAGATGACCAAAAAAAACAAAATATCAGCTTAATACCACGAAAAAAAAAGATCTTATATCGTATAGCTGTAAACTCTCAACTCATCAGATATAGACGTAAGAGTAGTAACGACCTAAACTTTTGATATTGGTAGCAAAAAAAAATTAGTATACAACCCCTTGTTGAAGCACCTTAATTAAGTTTTTTTTTTTTCTCTTTATTTAAAGAGCTTAGTCAAAAGTTGACTATGTCGCTCTGTAAGGTAAACAAAAATTAAATTATTTTCTTAAATCTATACATATCTTTGCTAATTTATATAGTAGTTTAGCATTAGCACTAGTAGGGAATGATAAAAAGGATATACAATCAGTAATGTTTAGGTTAACGTTTAAGCTTATTTGTAGATATTGTCTAAAATATTCATTTCGGACACATTCCATCAAGATGTGATATACATCCTCAATTGTACCACATTCTGTACAATTGGGAGTATTAACTTTTTTCATAATAAATTTAAACTTATTTAATGGAATATGTCCGGAGGGAATTCTTAACGCTACAATTAAATCACTTCGACTAAGAGTACAGTCATCAAACCATAACTTTTTCCAAGGCTGTGGTTGCATTGTTCTATACCAAATCCCCTTTTCTTTTGCTCGCTTGTCAAAATATTCATTCCAAAGATCTGTACACTTTTCTTTCGTATACCAAAGCCAATCTGTATAATAAGGAACTCCATCTATGTTGATACCCTCAAACGATGCTAGTTTAGCTAACCTATCAACTTTTTCATTCCCTATTATACCCACATGAGATGGTATCCATTGCAGAACAATTATTTTTGAATTTAATTGGAGCTTATAGATTTGGTCTACAATAGTATATGCTATCGGTGCACATCGATAAGCCGAAGTGCATCGTACTAGATACTGTAGACAGCTCTTGGAATCAGTAAATATGACAACATGCTTAGTATTAACTGTTTGTATATATGACAATGCCTCTGTAATTGCTAATAGTTCTAAAAACATGATACATATATGATGATCTACTTTAAATAACATATACTCTTCAGTTTGTGGATCATAAAAAGCTGCTCCTGATCCATCTTTATCTTTTGATCCATCAGTAAATATTTGGTAGTAATTATTATATGCTTCAGTAATAAAATTATACGTTATTGTCTTTAGTTGCGTTGTATCATATGTATTTTTGCTATTTTTCAAAGAAGGAATATCAGATTTAGTAAAATTGCGAACGTCTATATTGCTAATCCAAGTTTCTAAAGAAAACATTTCCAATTTGTTGCTAGATTGTATGTGTTTCATCTTTAAATTATCATGGACTATTACTAGTAAAGGTTTTTTTTTTTGTTTAACCAGTAATTCCTAGTCACACAAAGTTGTGACAATTCCTCAAGCAATTTGACAATTTTACAATTTTTTAATGACTTTGATTTTAACCAAAACTTCTGAGCCAAGAAATGTCTACGAATAAATAATGGTGGTAAGTGTAATTCACTTTCCATAACATGTATGGGAGTTGATTTAATAAAACCACCTATTATTCTCATGGCTTGATTCTGTAGTTTATCTAATTTTACTAAATTACTATTTGCAGCATTATTGTACAGAAAACTAACGTAGTCCATTCGACTTCGGATCAAAGAACTGTAAAGAAGCCTTAAATGTTTTGGATGGACCCCCCAATTATTTCCAGCTAATACTTTTAAAATATTAAGAAATTTTGATATCTTTTGAATTGTCTCCTCTATATGCTTACCCCATCGCAACGAACGATCCAACCATAGTCCTAAATATTTAACTTTATTGACAAACTGTAAAGGAATATTATTAATTTTAACAATGACATTTTTATTTCTTCTACTTTTTGAAAATAAGCAAACTTTACTCTTAGTCGGAGAGATATCTAATCCTATTTTATTTATTAACTTACTAAATAATGTTAAAGATTCTTGTATTTTTTGTTGAGCGGTTACAATATCTTTATTTGAAGTATATATAACAAAATCATCGGCAAACTGGGAAAAGCTCACATTATTAATTTGGTTACAAATTGGTATGGTAGCAATATTAAATAATAACGGAGAAAGGGGATCTCCTTGTGCTAGGCCTAAGGATGTACTCCTGCTATATTTTGATTCGTTGACACTAATTGTAAGATAACGTTCCCTTAAAAAGCTCCACAAATAATTACAAATCTTGGTTCCCACTCCAAACTTATTTAATGTATTTAATAGAGAAGAAATATTGACATTATTGTAAGCGTTATCTATATCCACAAAACAAGCAAGAGTAGATTTATCATTAGAAAAATTTATCTGAATTTCGGTTGTTAAATTAGCTAAATTGTCCTGACATGATCTGAATTTCCTAAACCCTACAGTGCAGTCAGAAAATAGTTCATTTTTTTCAAAGTACCACTCTAATCTTTTATTCAAAATAGAATGAAAAATTTTGCACATACAAGACATTAAAGAAATTGGTCGAATAGATGTAATCAATTGTGGATCTCGACCTGGTTTTGGTATAGGAATTATCATTATTTCCCTCCATTGCTTTGGTATAGAACTAAAAGTCAGAATCCTACTATACAAATTAGCTAAAATCTTGATAGCCTCGTCTGGTAGATTTCTAAGCATGGAGTAGGATATCCCATCAGATCCAGGAGCCGTATCCGATGATTTTATAACTGATAATATTTCTTGTTTTGTAAAAGGACTTTCTAAAACAGTATTATTTATGTTAAAGTTAGGTGTTGAAGGTAAAACATAATCTGGCGATAAAGTTTTTAAAAATAATTTAGCAACATTTTCATTAATACCTGTTCTAGCCACTTTATACCCTTTAAACCATCGCATACGATCCCACATGTCATAAGTGGTTGATATTTCGTTAAAAGATGAACAATATTTTTGCTAAGACATATTGTCAGCTTGCCGAATTAATTTTTGACATTCGCTTATCTTATTTTGCAGTATAGTTAAATTAAATGGTGTAGGAGTTTTTCTAAAACAAGCTAGAGCTAATCTACGTTCAGCGACAGCTTTAGATATATTGCTGTTCCAGTAACTTTTAGGTTTAAAATTCGGATTTTGACTTATTTTAATTAAGGGTATATATTTGTCCGCCGCTTTATTTATTAATAAAACAATTAAATCATAAGCTTCTTGTGTATCATTTGGTAATATAAGGTTGGCAAAAACATTACTTTAATATTCCTTATACATATGCCAGTTCGCTTTTTTAAAATTTCTTTTTAAAATAGGTTTAAAGGTTGAAGTAAGAAATGTAGACAGTTTAATAAAAAGGTGATCGCTACCTAATGTCTCATTAGTTACATTCCAGTAAATTTTAGCAGCTATATCTGATGACGCTATTGATAAATCGGGGGAAGATGACTGTAATCTATTATTAACTAATTTTATCCGAGTTGACTGCGGCCCATTTAAAGTAACAAAATTACTATTTAATAAAGCATTGAATATTTGAGAGCCCTTTTGGTCAGTTTTATTGGACCAGTTTGGATGATGTGCATTAAAATCTCCTAAAATTAATGTCTTTGTATTAGCAATAGAAAATAGAAAATCCCAATCTGACTCTGTAGTTCTTAAAGAGGGTGGACAATATACTACGATTATACTTTTAATATCCAAGCAATTTAGAATTTTCACATGTAATAATTCCATTCCTAAATTATTATTAGCGTATATTGGAATCGCTTCAGCTTTTACTGTACAATGAGTTAAGATGGCCACACCACCATAACCATCTTGTCTATCTTTCCTAAAAATATTATAACCGCTAATTTTTATATTTGTCCCAGATTCTAACCACGTTTCACATATAGCAGCAATATGTATTTTTTCTTGCCATAATAATTGTTTAAGAGTAGTTAATTTACCTTTAACACTTTGCGCATTCCACTGCATTAGGTTTAATTTATTAATTTTACTTTGATCACCCATTTCCAATATTAAATAATTGTTTTAATATTGTAAACGCTGATATTTTGCTTTCAATTATATATACGACCCATTCTAATACAACACAAACTACCTGTTCTGCCTTCTTTTTCGTGGATAGATTTTTCATAAAGCAAATATTAGATATTCTCTTAAGTAATTCAATAAATGAAATCTTCGGTTTTTCTTTATTTTCTGTTGTATCTTCATCGATAGAGGATTCTCTGTCAGATTCATTGTTTGAATACATTCCCCAATCAAAAGACTCTCCAGTCTGATTATTTGTTGACATAGATTTCTTCTTCTTACTTTTCTTTTCAATAACTTTTTGTGTGATTTTTTGTGTGATTTTTCTGTATTGCCATATGTAGTATTTGACGATTTCAAAACTTCCACATAACTTCTCTGAGATGTTGAAGGAATTATCATAGAAATATCTTCAGTGTGTAATTCTTCCTTCCGAGCTGATGCAACTATTCCCGAAGGACTAGGCGGAATGTATATAGTCAACGCCTTTTTATAAGAACAGTTAAATTCAGCCATGAGTTCCCGTAATCTTTTCTCTTTAATAAATATAGGGCAAGATTTACTAAGTGATATGTGCTGACCTAAACAATTCACACATTTAAACTCAGTAGCTTCACAATTAACATGGTTTGATCCACATTTCGGGCATATTATTTTTTGACTAGGGCACAACTTTTTAATATGTCCATACCTCCAACATTTTGAGCACTGGGTTACAGGAAATATGTATGGTTCTATCTTAACTTTAACATCGTATACATGTATATATGGTGGTAACGATGGACCCTTGAATCCTAGTCTAACTGCTTCACTATTTGACCATCCCAAACCCTCCTCGTTTCTCCGCATGAGCCTTTTAATTGATATTATTTCACTTTCCGACATTATATTTTCCTTAATTTCCTCGATTGATAACTCGATCTCCACATTTTTGATAACACCATATGAAATCCCGACTTCCAACGTTTTATGCATTTTCCATTCCATTTCAATAAGAGATGTACACATTAACAATTTTTCCGCACTTTCTTCATCACTAAATTTTATTAATGCTTTATATGGATTTAAATATTTCACGTTTGTAATATTACGTATATCTTCTTTTTTTAATAATTTGGCCATATGAAATTGTTTTGGTATTTTATTTTTGGAATATATACATACTTCAATTAATGTTTCCTCTAAGCTTTGTTTTTCACTTCGTATATCTTTTCTTATTATTTTTTTCCCATTTCCCGTAACCATAGTCCACTCCTCAGTATTTTCCTCTATGTCTCTCACACGTTTGTTTGGTCTCATAATATTGTAGTTGCTATCAATGTATTTCGAATTCATTAATTGATCTTGCATATAAATTTCACTTTGTTCCGTTGGTAAACATGATTCGATTGTATACGATTCATTTGTATTTTCTTCATTTAAACTGTTACTATTATTCATAGCAAATCGTCATATGACCGTGCAGGTGTTTACCCGCCGTAGCAGGTAGCACTGCGAGCGAGAATTTTATTATCTTACTACTCCTTCCAAGAATTTTATTATCTTACTACGTAAACAACAGCAAAATACGCGTCCGTACTAGTATACTTGTCGAACACCTCTACCTTAATTAAGTTATTTTAAGTTAATTTTAAGCAACATAATATAAACCAACGTAATGCTCTTTTTTTCTGTCAGGCGTCCTGTCATATATTGTCATATGTGTAGCACAGACGGTGATTTTAAATTTCTTTTTTTTACTGAATAAATCGTAAGACTGCGTGCTGTTCAGTCATCAAAGTTTTAATTTTTCATTTACAAACCCTACAAAAACCCCCCTATACGCGCACACCCCTAATATTTACGTTTCGAATGCTTTACAGCAATCATGGTCTCAGGAGAGATCCACGACCTTCCTTGTCCTATACATATATACTACGAGTATATACAAGCAATGCAATAGGTAGGTAAGTACATATCAAATATTGACTGTCACTTCGTGTCACTATTGTTACGCTGAATTATCCATGTGTTCATCACACGTTCCGACGGTTCTCTATCCAAGACTTAATGCGTCTAGATTAAGATAGACTTGACATAACTTAGCAATGACAATTTAGACTTTAGTTATCTGGGTACATAATACATTGAACTGCCTCGGTGGTGTAGTGACTAGCATGTACGGCTGCACACCCGGAGGTCCTGGATTCGATTCCCGGGTCGGGGCAAATTTAGTTATTGAATCTTTCTATATAGTAAGCCTCAGTAACAGCCCGGAGTTGGGAAGTTAGCGGTGTTTCACCCCCGTGCCTCAGAGAGCACGTAAAGCCGTCGGTCCTGCGCCTTAACTCTCACTGGTCGTGTCGAATAGTCGTCCCACGGGAGTATGAGAGTGACAGGAATAGAGAGTGCACAGAGGCGCAAAGCGTTGAAACATAGTTCTTTTCAATTTCCGGCTTACTGTGACGTTCTACCGAAAAATATTTTCTACAAAAGTTGTAGGTCTAATAAAAATCTACAACTTTTATAAATAACACTTTTTACAATAACCTCAAAGTTTTCGAGATATTTGCAAAAAACTCGGTTTTTAACTGTTTCTTGGTTTTTTATTTTTAATTTCTAGAATAATCTTTTGATTTCCATGAAACTAAAGTAACGTAATCATCGAAGTACATATCGACGGGTGAAAGGCTATTTGGTTTAAGCGACATTTGCTTAACTTTACAGGAGAGCCAATTTAATGATTTTTTTTCAAAAAAAAACATTAAATTGGCTCTCCTGTAAACTTAAGAAAATGTCGCTTACACCAAATAGCCTTTCACGAATTTTTTTCAATAAAAAATCGTTAAATTGGCTCTCCTGTAAAGTTAAGAAAATGTCGCTTAAACCAAATAGCGTTTCACCCGTCGATATAATAAATAAAAAAATGGAATTGAAATGTTTAGTCATTTCCGAGAAAAGTACCTATGTCTTATGGTCTCGAGAGGCTGAAAATCACCCCCAACTTCAAGTGGGCGTTTACATTTAAAAAAAATCGTTCAATTTTCAGATAGGGCTCATTCTATTCGTCTTGAACTCTACTTTTTGAAAATATAAAAACATTGTATGGTCATCTTGTAAAAAACCCTTAAAAATTAAAAAAGTTGGAGAAATCGATAATTTTTACTTTATAAATTACCTTTTTTTTTAATTATCATTGAAGTAGTATAAAGTACACTTAGTACACAAAGTACTTGTACTTGTTACACAAATTACAAAAAAAAACTCAAGTATTTTAAATCAGAATGACAACATAAAAAATCAAATAATTATTTTACAATAATACATACATATAAATCCCATTTTTCTACCTAATTAAAAATTTATGTTATTTATTGTATAGCACTTATTGACAATTTCAAGTTAAAATTCCTTAATTTATTCACATATTTTCGACTAATACGCAGTAGCGTCGCCAGACCGCAAGCTGGTGAACAAATTCCTTGCAACCCCAATAGAGCAGCCAGGCGCAAACTTTCACACCGCTTAGTTAAAACTTTCCCTCTTTACATACATACATGCAAAATGCTCATTCGAATGTTTACAATTTGACCGACCATTAACACCTTCATGTTTTAGAAAAATAGATAACAGAACCCACGCGATATTGCCCTTCTTAACGAAATTTATAAATTGTCTTACATATTAATAATATTATATACTAAAACAAAAACAAATCTATCCCACGGGAACCGTACATTTTTCAGGGATAATTGATTGAAAATACCTTGAATTATTCTAGACTATAATCTATCTCTGTGGCAAATTTTATCCAGATCCATTCAGCCGTTCTGGCGTGAAAGGGTAACAAACATTCATACTTCAATACTCACAAACCTTCACATTTGTAATATTACTAGCAGAAACCGTGGATTCGCTCGCGCTAAAACTACGAAAAAAAACTAAAAAGGTGGTTTTCATACAAACTTTCATCCGCTATTTTACTCCCTTATGGGATGAGTTTCGAAAAATGGTAAAACACGTATTTAATTAATTGTATTGAAGACCATTTATACCAACTTCAAGTATTTCTGATAATAAATAATTTTTTGGGTTGTATTATAACGTGTTTTCCGGCGGGAAAAAGGTTTTCCCGCGGGAAAAAGATAATCTCCCGCGGTAAAAAGTACCCTGTCACTCTCTGTCCTCCAACTATCTCCACACAAAAAATCACGCCAATCCGTTTCGACGTTAAAGAAAGACAAACAAACACACTTTCACGTTTATAATACTAGTATGGATAGTACAGATTATAAATATTAGTATACTGTACATGGTATGCTAATATAAATACTAACAGCCTCTTTAGTAAACAGTCGTTTGGTTCAGTGGTTTTTAAATTAAACTCTGTGTGATATAGACAAGGTAGCTGAATTTGAACTCATACCTTTAATAAAACTTTGTTTGCTGTGCACTCAAGCAAGCCTTTATTAAACTCATAATAGGTTATTGGCAATGTTAAAACGACAGGTCGAAAGGTAACAAGGACGGGTCGCTAGAAGTCAATATATTATGTAGGTACTTAAAACTTGTGGTGGGGGGGGATTCGAACCCATGACCTCCGCGCAAAAGACAGTATCTAACAGACATATTGTAGCATACCTTCACGCACATTTTAGTGTGCCAATATCGTTAAGACCCATGTCAAGTTTATTGACATATTCCTTAATGGAAAAGGGTGTTTAAATAAAACGTAATAATGTCCCAAATATTTAAAATTATATTTAAATTCATGGCAAATAAAATAGAAAGACGTAGCTTCATTTAATGTAAAATACAGATCAATAAATTTATTTACATACATTCATCTTTTATAATATTATAATGATTTAACAAAAATCTTAAATTCAAAAGCGAAAACACTTTCAAAATGGACGGCTGTGTATTTTTTTTAAATACATCGTTTACTATTGATAAACTGTTTTATTAGTTATTTATATTTATATCAATATTAAAAAAAAAAATTTTACATTGAATGAACCTAGTCCAAATTACGAACGACGATAAAACTTTACTTACACGAAAATCTTTTAACACCTATATATCTATATACAGTAATATAATCGTGACATCGATGTGAATAATTTTCTACATCTGCTTTCTTTCAAAATTACAATTTGTCATTTTTTTTAAATCCAAGAAGTATAAAATTTCATGGTAACTGTATGAAAAAGAACGCATGCACTGATCTATTTGAGCTATGAACGTGTATTGAGAGAGTACGCAATATTTTAATTAAATATCACAGCAATTATTTTCCAAAACAAGCGCCATTTTAATCAGGCAGGCAAAGCAAAAATGGCCAAACCTGCACATCAAATATTTTAAAATTGTTCAAATAACATGACCTTTTCCTTAAAATTTTGTATGCGATTAGTATAACTATGAGAATATATCTATACGTTTTAGGTTAAGCCTAAGATGAACCATTCAAACACATTTTTTTCTAATTCAACATTTCAAAATTTCATAAAATGAGCAACATCTGTATATACGAATAGCTTATAATTTATCTACACTTAAGCAGTTCGATGTTTCACCTGTATGATAGAATTTTTTTACATTCTTAGGCCCGTAATATCAATATATAGAGCTTAAACCTCTTGTTGTGTCTGTGTGTTAAATATTACTGTCATATTTTGTACTGCAAATGTCAGTTTAAACTTCGAATAGGTAAATCTGTAATTACTATTACGGCCCTTAAATATTGTTCAAAATGTAATCAACAATTATAGAATCAAGTTTACAAGTTTATTACTGTGCCAAGCAAAGCAAGAATTGTTTTGAAAGAGAAAGAATTGAATTGTGAAGAAAAAGAGAGTGAGTCAGTGAGTTTAACACGCTTCATTATGTAGATTAACATATAACTATCATGTTACCAGACGAAGCAATTACTTTGCCGGGTTATTTTAGTAAATGTTTATCTTTTAAAAGGCAATAATGTAAAACATTAGTAATTTGTTGTTTTGCCATTTTTGTAGCAGTAGGTATAACTCTATATAACTATAAATTAAGTTAATTATGATGGTATTTTAATATATATATATATATATATATATATATATATATATATATATATATATATATATATATATTAAAATACCTATAAGTCAGTAAGTATATATATATATATACATGATATATATATATATATATATATATATATGTATATATACTTAATTTTTTTTCCTCGCAGAATGGACACACGAGAGAGTAGACTTGTCATCCTACCATCCTTACTTTACGCCCAATTGAGGAGGCAATATTGCATGACATTTATCAAGAAACATTGTACCTATTCACAGAAATAAAAGTCTGTGAAGTCCAATAAATTCGACACTTGATATATCCGAATACAAGCGTTCTCTCAAAAAATAAATCACTTTTTCCTTTGTTTTATATTGGTGCTGATTTGAAAATTATCAGTCTGAAATTAATATAAAAATCTTATACAAAAAGCAACGTTTTCCACATTAAATCGTAAGAATATTGTAAGGACAATAAAATTTTGCAAAATATGAGGAGAATAGTTAGATGGTGAATGAAAAATACTAAAAATGTGTACAAACAAAAGGGAAGAGAAATTTTTCCCAAATGAATTATTTTGATGATTGAAAGAAAAATGAATTATTTTGTACTAAAACTGATCTAAAACACATTAAATGCCTTATCCCCATGTAGAAATTGAACTTTTTCCTATGCAAGGAAATACCATCTTAATATTGAGTCCGTCTTAGTTTATCATTCCGTAAAAAATAGCACTAATTTTAAAAATATTTACGTCATAAATTTAAAAAATAAAAATATACCAAGTTCTTATTATCATATGTCATAAATAGAACAATACAATATATTCGCATACTATTAATGTCAAAAAAATTAGAAACACGTGTACTAACATAAAACTCGTTTTATATTTCTACGTTCAATAAATCCTTCACTGACAAAAATTGTCATATTTTGAACACCATATACATACAGGACCTAAACGTACTAAACCAGTATAGGTTTGACAAAACATCGCTAAAAGGAATTATAACATTTCTGTGTCAAGAAATATAACGGATTTTAATATGAATTATAAGGCCGAATCCTTGATTTTAGCACCGCTTTCTATCTCATCAGTCTGTTACAAACACAATACCAACGTTAGTCAAATTCTCGAGTACATTAATAAAAACTCGTACAAATAAACTACTTTTAAAAAATTATTTCCAAACAAAATATATACTAAATTTTCCACTTTCTAAGAATACATCATTAAAAATAGATACAGAAATAATTTATTAATTCAAAAAAGCATGTCAAAATGTCAACTCTTGCATCATCAACTATACAGCGTGTAAGTAAATATTAGAATATTTTAAAACATATTTAACATTCAATAAAACTAACTTGTCACAACAGCAAATTGCAAACTTATCGAGATAAAATATACATAATATTATACTTAATATAAAATTGTATCTTTAGTTTAACAATGTTAAAAGATAATTTAATATCATCTTTGGTTTTATCAATGATGCGCGTAAACATTCTTTTATTTGGACATATGAAGAAATAATGATACATTCATCAAAGTATTAGATACACAATCAGCGACAAAAAATGTCCTCACCGAATGAGCGCTTTTAATTATTTTTTTTCTTTGTGAAAACAACTCTAAGCATTACTTTTAAGGCTCAATTTATATATTTTTTAATTTTTGACCATTTTAAGATGGATATATTATATATTATTCATTTAAGTAGCTTTATGCGTGCAAATAGTACCTACCTAGATAATAAAATATCTAAAATGCATATATATTTCTGAGACAACAAAAAGATGTTATGTATGAGATTATAATTTTACAGGCTTCCTTTCTCTTTTGTGTCATATAAAAACCTTTAATAGGATAATAGAAAAACACTATCAAATAAAAATATTATATGTCAAAATATATAAGTACATATGTACCTATAATATAAGCTTGTAATATAATACAAATCCGAACAGAAAATAATATTGAAAATAAGCCAACCTGCACTTGGCCAGCGCGGTGGACTATGGCCCGATCCCCCTCGTATTAAAGGGAGATAGATCTATACCCAGCAGTGGGACGATAAAAAGGATCAAATACAAAGCAATACAATAATAGAAATCCAATTAAAAGAATGCTTACCGAACAAAACTACAATACAACTCAACATCTATACCCTACAATTGACTCAACCCTAATCGGCAAGTATATAATCATAAGATTTTCATAATCATTTCTATAATATAAAACCTATAAAAAAACCTAATGTGATCTAATAAAATTGCATGGAGGTATTATTTGGACACGTCTCCCGTATCATTTAATTGCACTTATATTAAATATTTACAATATGAATTAATAAAAAAAAAATAAGGAAATGCGCAAAGGAACCACAAAACGCATACAATCGCTAAATGTAAATTTGTATGTGCGTCGCGCGATCGACTTCAAACATGATTTGTAGAATCGAAACTCTTTAACTACTAATAGACAATTTAAATAGTCATTTCTTATTTAAATGAATTATATATATATATATATATATATATATATATATATACCTAATGCTTATATATTGCTAGTATACTGCAGAAGGGTAAATAAATTTACCATACATTACAGAAATAGATATTAGAGCATGTCTCTTTCATACTAATTTGAGTCTTGTTGCATGCACGCAAAGCTCAAATTCCTTTGTTAGCAAAGAACTAAGCATGCTAACAAGTGTTCCAATTATTCTCTGCGCATACATAAGAGCCTCAGAAGAGCTACAATATATGTGTATAAAGACAAGAGTGTTATAAAAGATAGAAATATTCCTTGCTGTCTCATTTACACAGTAACACTTTTATTATTAGTGCAGTAAAAAAAATGAGATTATAAATGGCCTCACCTGTATTAAATTCTCATTTGCAAACTTTTTTTACTGGTATAGATAGCAAAAAAATAATAGTATTCATAGTGTGTACAAGCTTCAAAATTATCTGATGACTTTAATTTTAAACGATGAATAAATACGCTAATTTTAATTGTTACATGATAAGCCTAGTAACAACTAAATTATAATTGACGAATTAATATTATTTGTGAAACATATTTTTATAACGTAATTACTCAAATAACATATTTTAACCATAATTTACTACCGTCCGCCGCCATTTTTATTTTCAATCTTTATTTGCATGGTTTTCCGTAACTTGTTATAGCTAGCAATATATGAGTATAAGATACACAATACAATATGATCTTTGTAATATTGCATTTGTCATTCCTTTTTAATGATAACATCAAGATTTGTCATCTAACGTCCTATGGAAAACAATAAAGAGATAAGTATATACATACCATGGCAACGATTTCATGGACAATATTCATAAATATTGGAAATTCAAATTCACTATAATCAAACTGCACACGAAAAGAGGTACCAAACTCGAGATTCGAGTGTACTGAGATAATCGTCTATGATTAAAAGGATAACTAATTACATGAATAAATTGTACTAAATGGGGCAACTTTGTTTTTTCCTTCTTCTCATTATATACCGTGACAGATATATCCAAATCTCTAACATAAACAATCACGTAACACAGTGATTCGCCGTATCTCAATTAATAGAAATCCTTACGATTGACAAACAACACAGTTAAGGAAATCACAGTAAAATGTACCTTATTACACTGTAATAAGGTGTAAAGTTCATTTGTACTCGTCCATGAAGCGCTTGCACATGTGCACGAGGTCGATGAACTTCGGCCGCAAGTTGGGGTCGAGCGCCCAACAGTCTTTCATAAGATGGCGAAATATTTCTGATGGACAGCCTTCTGGGATTTGGAAACTAGAACAAATTCAAAAAATAAGTATTTGTATTGTGTATGTATCTTACAGGCGTTTAAAAATGAGTAAATATATTACTTTATTTAAAATTAAAATATTATCACTGGAATTAAAAAAAACTGTGTTTCTATAATACTTTCTTAGAAATATTTAGTTATAGTAGTGGTATAATAGTTAGTACATAGTATTTTAATTTTTTTTATTTTTATCGTGAGCTCTATATTTACAAATTGAGAGAATAAAAATTGGTAAAAAAAATAACTGCGCGATAATTGAATCCGCGATTCTAAGTGAAACCTATTAGTCAGCCTCTTTACTCGTCCTGTTAGTGTTTATCATTACTGAATTTTTTTTTAGAGTCTACAATCATAAGGTTCAATATGGCGACATTTTTAATGTCTACACAGTACGTACACACATTTGTGATTGTAAATTGTTTTATTTTTAAGTTTAAGTTTGCTAGTTTGTTAGCATGTCACGAATTCAAACATCTAAAGTTATTCTATGTGTTAGGATACACCGTTAAGTCTTTTTGCATTGTTTGTGAATACTGATTCATAACTATCATGATGAATTAATAAGTAATATTAAATTAACAATACTCTATACTAATATTATAAAGAGGTAAAATTTGTGAGTTTGTGAGGTTGTAGGGGGTAATCTCTGGATCTACTGAACCGATTAAGATGAAATTTGGTAAGAAGATAGTTTGAGACCCTGGGAAGGACATAGGATACATTTTGTCCCGGAAATCATCCCTTAAGGGGGTGAAAATGGGGATGAAAGTTTATATGGGGAATGAAGCTAGGGACGAACCCGAACGAAGCGAGTCGCTAATAACATATAACAGTAAAGACTAACTAACCAAGAAGCCCTCTCACGAGGCCGTTCCACATCAAACTTGGGCACCTCATGGCGAGCGCGCGTGAATATCTCCCACGCGGTCACGCCGTACGACCACACGTCGCTTTTGGAGGAAAAGTGCCACGGCTCCACTGCGGACTCCGGGGCATACCTGAGGGAACACAATAGCACAGTCTACTACAGTCTATTATAGTCTACTATAGTATATTATAGTCTATTATAGTCTACTACGATCATATTACCCCATACAGTCGTCTAACGCTATTGTCTAGACAGAACAATCGTGCGGAGCGTGAGGTAGAGACGCACCTGAATGTCATACTTACTTTTATATGATAGTTGGCATACGGCTCTAGAGTTGAACCCATAACTGTAACTTGCTACGAGATAGCTTTATAGTGCTTTGACTTCGAAACAGCCATGAACATTGGTAATTTTTGATTCCGCTTCACTTGGCTTTCAATGTTTTTATATAAAGACATAAAGAAATTATCATAATTTTTATATAAGCAAAATATAGCATTAAGTACAATTTTCCGTTTATAAAACTTAAACATACCAATTGATAGGCAACAGTCGTTCAGTCTTGATTCTATATGCATTCTCTTCTTTTGGTATGATCCGAGCGAGACCGAAGTCAGATATTTTAACGTGATATTTGTTGACCACTAAAATATTTCTAGTGGCCAAATCTCTGTGCACCACGTTCTTAGCCGATACGTGATCCATACCCTACAAAATAATCAAAGAAAAATTTATATTTGTAAAATAAAGTTTTGTCCGAAAATAGTTAGATCTAAAACTATACCATTATATTCAGTTATACTATTATAGAATTAATTATATTTATTAAAAATATAAGAAAATTGCACGATAAAGATATTGTTGCTGACACATGCTTGTATTGATCATACAATATAACTATTTTAAAAAGCGTTAAGTCCTATTTTTGGGTTTTTATCCAAGCAATACCCAGGCGCGGATCCAGAGTTAAATTTGGGGGGGGGGGTCATGACCTCCATGAACCCCCCCTCCCTGTATCCGCGCTTGACAACACCGAAGTCTAAGAAACCGAACTCTAAGAAATATCTACTAATTTAAACGATTAATATTTTTCAGAATTAATCAGTCAATATAAAATAATACATAATAAATGATATCTTACCGTAGCAATATCTTTAGCGTATTTGATTAGGTGAGATATACGCAACTTGTCGCCTTGGAACTTGAGATAGTAGTTGAGCGATCCTTCCTCCAGATACTCCATCACTATGAGCACGTCTGACCCGTGATCCCACGAATAGCCGAGGATTTCAACTATATTTATGTGTTGTAGAGACTGCAAGGAATAAATCCAAATTATTTTGAAGTTATACTTCTTTTGGGACATGTAGAAGAAATTATGAAAGTTAAATTTTTACGATGTTCGCGCACACCGACAGTCAAAAAGCGACATGATGAAGTTAGCTGCATTCCTTTCATAAACAGAGAGTTGTGACATACGGGATGAAATTTTTAGCTATTTTGATTCCGTTACGACAGAGAATTATAACTTCTTACTTGCGTACATAAGTACATAGACGTTTTTTTTTTTCTTCTATTTAACATTAAAATGTTTATTCTTAAAAATAATGGTCAAAAAATATTTATCAATATTGATACATAGTAATTGAACATTTTGCGTAACATCCAACAAAAATAACTAAGGACTCTAATGCCCGATTTCACCAACAACCCATAAGCTACCACCTACGTATGAGATTCCCAGCTTAAGAGTCCCCTAAACTAGCCCCTAAATTAAATTTCGTTTTACGATCGTCTTTAAGCCCATATTTCGAGCACCTAAATTTAGGGGGCCTTTTAATATTTAGGTGACCCCTAACTGTCGGTGAAACAGAAACTGTCCCCTAACAGCCCCCTAACCATGCTTAGGGAATCCCTTAAACTTAGGTGACGTTGGTGAAATCGGGCATAAGAGGTTTTTTGAGATCCACTAAACTTAAGCTAGATTTACTCAATGACATAAACTTTAAGGTATATTAATTTACAGGCAATCGCGTCTTTGAGAAAAATAAATAACCGGCAGGTTGATAGAAAATCTGATATATCACCTTCATAATTTCGAGTTCATTTTTAAAGTCTTCATAAAGACTGCCGTTTCTTTCAGATGCTTGTCTTGTTAACTTTTTAACAGCAACTTCTTTCCTTTGAGATTCTTGGTTGTCTCGTTCCATCCAGCCTTTAAATACGTGACCATAATTACCCTATAACAAAAAATAGACATAATAAAATTATTAATATACTATAAATAGTAATAGTACGTGCCTAGCAATGACACGTGAAGGGCTGAATAAAATAATGCAAATAGAATTACTGACACACTAGAAATACTGCGCATCTTATTGATAGTGATGAAGTTTCCGAATCAGATAAACAGAAACACAAAACAGAACCAGCACAGCTACACCCTTTTTCTTCCCTTTCGGTTAAAATAATGTAGATATAATACTTACACTTAATTTTTTTAGTAATAGTTACGAAATAGTTTTATGAGATAAACACAAAGCAGAACATACACCTAAATCAACTACACAATCTTTCTTAAAAGTCGGTAGCTACGTAGACTCTTTTTATAAAAGAACTGGCGTCTTATCCTCTCCTAGTTCATATATGTCCCTATGTACGTTTTAAATAGGTAAAAAAAATACATTTTCGCGACAAAAAGTAGCCTATATCTTTCTTCAAGGTCCCATATACCTCTATACCAAAATTCATCAAAATTGGTTCAATCAGTTACGCGTAAAAACGTAACAAACCGACAGACAGACAGAGCCACTTCATCATTAACAACATCAGTTCAGATACAATACACAACTCACGCTGCCTATCTTCTTGGTGACAGTGACCAGGTAGGTCTTGCCCTGCGATACGATGGACTCCATGAGGCGCGGCGCGGCGGCGGCGTCGTCGGGCGGCGCGCGCGCGCTGGCGGCGCTGGCGGCGCGCGCGCCCCCGCGCAGCGCGCTCGTCAGCGCGTCCACGCTCTCCAGCGAGTTGCTGCTCTTGTTGTCTGCGAACTGCACGTCGACAATGTTACACTCTATTCACGGACTGAACCATGCATAGCGCTTTCTCTGTCCCGCATTACCATACAAACCGATAAGGACGGAAAACTGTCTAGCTCCGCCCACCAACACTTACAAGTGATGCTAATGTTTTAGTGAGGAATTATTAATAATTTGTAATAAAATAAAATCAACATTAAATAATAATTAACTGTATTTTTAAATATTCGTATACATTATTTACATTTGTATACGTTATTATGAACAAAAGAGATTTGAAAAAAGCGCATAATTTCGAATTATTATATTCATCTATTTGAGGACACTTTTGTGACGCTAATTGTGTATCTTGAGTTCCTGAATATCAATGCACAATATACATAAAAGAATCCGTTTAATGAACTATCACGTATTGATATTTACGGAAAAACTTTCAAATGCAAGGGTTGTCAAAATATATCAATTTTCATAGAAAACGATTTCAAGGTTAAAATAATGTAATACCATCTTGTAACAAGTTACAGGTATACCCCACTACCTTGCCTTTCCCCGTCTAAGCCGTTACGTCGAAACGCCTACATTGAGGGCCGCCCTATACTATAGTGCCGATCACAGTCCGTTCTCGATCCGATATCGGTCTGGTAAAGTACATATTTCTATACAAGAAACGTTGCTGGAACATGATTCGACCGAAACGTGAGCCTCACTGATAGTATGAATTCTATAATAATTGTTTTTTGTATAACAATACTTTAGCAGGCCGACATCGGCCCAAGACTGAACCGTCATCGGCACTATAGTGTGGATCGGTCCTAAACGACTATATGGACTAACAGCTAGACAAATTTAAATGAATTTTAATAGATAGTAGATACACATATAGATTTACACGAGTAACACATAGGCCACTGTTAGGCAACTCAGTCGCTAGTAAATAAAGTAAGAAAGCCAGTTAATCGAGGTAAATAAATAATATCTGCATAATCTTACAGGGTTGTCATACTGGTCGGACATAGTGCCATTCATGGAGGGCGCGCTGCTGTCTACTGAGATCAAGGACTTGTTGCTGCCCGCATCGCTCAGTTCGCTTGAGATGAATCTGTCACCTGTTTGTAATATATTTATTAATATTTCCTTACATTTACGCAATTATTTGACATTTTAAATAAAGATATTTTTTAGATTTTTTCGTAGTTTTGTTTTTCCGTTCCTGACATTTCGATTGTAAAATTCTTTCTATTCAGTTCATATGGTGAATCTACTTTGATAGAAAATACTTTTACTAAAAACAAGTCTAACTGCCATATTATTTTGTTTTATAAATATCGTCTCCATATATTTACAGTTAGTTTAAATACAAATACTTACTGGATACAGTTTCTGCATGTTCCATATGATCGAGCGAAATCTTTGGCTCCTCATATTCGTGAAGTGGTACATATTCTGTAACAAAAAATAATATACTAAATATAAGAAATACATGATTAATCATAATGTACAATTTATAGTAAATAATTGAGCTTATAAATAAAGCTTATACTCCTTAGTAGATGCAATATTATGCTTAAAAGGGGGTTCAAAGTGATCTCTTCACGTATTAATATATAGATATTATAATAACAGTTTCTACTTAATAAATTGGACAATGGACAGTCCCGTGACTAACCAATGTAACATGTATTTACGACTATAAAATTTCGACCACCCGGTAAGTGTCCATGGATGTTGAGTTTTATATAATAGCATAAAGCGAGAGTTGAGTAATCTTAATCTTAAATTTATTTTATTTTTTGTATTTAATTTTATTTTATTTTTTGCTGCACCAGCCTTTAACCGTACAAGCCTACGAGTTTCTTTCTAATATATGTATTTTGCCTGGAGGGGATCACTTTAAGTGATAAGGCCGCCTTTACACTGAAATACGTATTTACTACTTGTCAATTTTTGTATTCTTTGAAAGTGTTTTTTTTTTGATGTGATAAAGGATTATATAAATAAACTAGCAACTCACCCTCGCTTCGCTCGGGTTCGTCGCTAGATACATTTGATTTTTTTTTGAGGGGACCCTAATTCTTTTACTGAAACTTAGCCCAAGCGACTCCTCATAACATCAACTACCTGACAAATCGGCACAGCCTTTTCGGAGATTAACTGGAACAAACAGACAGACAGACAAAAATTTAAAAAATTGTGTTTTTCTTATAAATACCATATATAATACCATATGCATTTAGTAAAACGCTGTTATTTTGACATTACAAACAGACACTTCAATTTTATTTATCTGTATAGACTGTATAGATAATTAAATAACCTCTATGCAACATGTGGTTCATGTCCCGCATGATCTCCTGCGGACGCAGCGGGTCGCTGCACCAGCACTGCCGCACCAGCGCCCACACCTCGCCCGGGCAGCGCGCCGGACGCATCAAGCGATCACCCATCTCGTAACTCTGGGGAATATGTATATCGTTTTCACATCAAATCGAATAAAAATATACTCCAATAATGCCTCAATGATAACTTGGAACACTCGGCGGTAATGTAGCTTGTTATTATTGAAGGAAGTTTCAAAATCGGATCAGTAGTGCCAGAGATTATCCCGTACGCAAACTTATAAACTTTACCTCTTTATAAGCGTAGATTCAAATAAACTTTTACAAGAACTTTATAATTTTTACATTTTTAATATGCAGTTCTGCCAAGAAGAGCCACCGAAAAACTCTGCATGCTCTTTTAAAAATAATTATTTAACAGTCAATTAAAAGTGCAGTCAGTAACCACCTTAGCAGTCAATACAGGATTGGTGTCGGCAGGAGACTGTCCATAGGAAAAAACTTCCCATAAAGTCGTAGCGAACGCCCAAATATCACCCACCACCGACCTCTTGGCGAGATTCATATCTGAGAAAAACTCTACCGGCATCCAGTGAATACTGAAATAAAAACATACTTGATTGTTTTATTCGACGTATATAGATATTGCGACACCCCATAAAGTAAAGGGGATGGGGGAGTGGCGGAGTTCCTTTGGGTTTTAGTAAAACCAACACTACCCGTATTGGTATTTTTAGAAACACATTATAAACACCTCGAAATATGCAATAGTAAAAAATTACAAATAATACTTTCCTGGATTTACGCGAACATTTGACATTTTAAATAAAGCAATACACGGGGGGGACTCCTGTGACCATGATTGCTGTAAAGCATTCGAAACGTCGGGAAGCAAAAGTCAAAATAAATGCACAATAACCACTGAGAAGATAATGTTTAAAATTACTAATAGAAAATGAATTAGTAGTACAAATTAATATAAGTAGTACAAAAAGAAGTATGATAAGTATAAGCAGCAGTGGCGAAGGGTGAAATTTTATCAGAGGTAAGCCGTTCCAAAAATATACATTTTTTTTATATATGTAGCAATGCATAAAGAAATAAAGCTATTATATATATATATATATATATATATATATATATATATATATATCCAAAAGAACATTTATACATTTAAAAAATTAAATGTATGTAAAATTATAGCAAAATAATTTTGAAGGTAGAACGTCTCGTATGGCACGACTCACTCCCGGTGCGTGTAGGCGCGCAGCGAGGGCCCGCTGAGCTTGACGAGCAGGCGGGCGGGCGCGCGCGCCGCCAGCAGCAGGCGCGCGCAGCGCACGCCGCCGTGCACCACGCCCGCCTCCGACAGGTCCCACAGCGCGCGCGCCAGCCCCGCCGCCACCTTCTTCAGCTGCAGGGGCTTGATCTGGTCCGAGTTCTCTCTGTGGATACACGGAATTATTATCATTATTGCATTACATGGTACATAGTATGAAACGAAGTCGCTTTCTCTATCCCTATATCCTGTATGCTTAAATCTTTAAAACTACGCGACGGATTTTGATGCGGTTTTTTTAATAGAGTGATTCGAGAGGAAGGTTTTAGTATATAATTAGTAAAATTTTTGTATACATTGGCTAAAATATAACGATATTCGTTGAAGGTGTCAAAAAATAATAAGCCGTCTGGGAGATTTCAACGAAAACGCTGCCTAAACCCTTTGAGATACGACAAAATAATGTATGGTGGTATTGTATATCTTTTATAGGTCTGCAGAAAAGTCCGGGATGGCATATATCTATTTCTTAAGGATAACATACTATATCCATTTTAATTTAAAACGTACCTAGGGATAAACCCGAGCGAAGCGAGGGTGTGTCGCTAGTTATCACTATATTAGTATATAATATAAAATACTATGACAAAAAGACAAAGGGTAGAAGGTAAACTTTGGGGTGCTTAAATTCAATTTCACTTCAACGAATACTATCTTTCGAACGATACAAATCTACGATATACGATACCTGAGGTAAACATCGAAGGGCCCGTACGGCAGGTACTCCATGACCATGGCGGTGGGCGAGCTGAGCGTGACGCCGTACAGCCGCACGATCGCGCTCGACTGCACGCACGCCCACTTGCTCGCTAGCTCGATGAAGTCCTTGCGAATTATATAATATTTATTTGTTAATTAATAAATACGATATACTAATCTTTCACAAATATGAGAGTTTGCTTTCATGAATGTTTAAGTTTATATATCTACTAGCCGACATATACATAGGAATGATGAGTTGTTGTAACTTGTTTTCCCTTGGGAATGAGATAATCTCAATCTCCCGCGGTAAAGCCTATATCACTCTCCATCCCTCGAACTATCGCCACACCAAAATTGCGTCAATCCGTCACTCTATTTCCACGTGACAGAAAGACAAACAAACAAATAGAGTTACTTTCGCATTTATAAAATTAGTATGGATTAATATTATAAATGCTAATAATGTTTGTTAATAAAATTAAAAAATATATTTTTTTTACCTTTAGATAATCATTGGCCCTATCCCGCTGCAAAGTTTTGAAAGCAACTAAAAGTTTCTTAGTTTCATCGAGTCTCCACAGAGCTTTGTATGTGGCGGTGATGTTTTCTGAACCAACTTTCTCTGAACCTGTAAAAGGAATTAAGAATATTATACAGTAAAAATTTATTCATGAAAAATCATTAAATTTTATATTAAATGAGTTCTATTGTAATAAGACCAACTGGTATTTTTAATAAAAATATAAACTATACTAGATTTATAGTTATAGCTGAGTAAATTTAGATACAAGTTTGTGTTCCATATGTAATTAATCTAAATTACTTATTACTTATTATTAAGTAAGTTAATCTAAAGCAATAGACTTCTTATTTACTATGCCTATAATATAATAAACTATATAATTTTTACCTGTGTAAAGTAAAATGTCCTTATTGGGCAAACACCTTGGACTCTTGTTATCTTTCAATATCTCCTGCAACTCAGCTTGATCTATCCGCACGCCTTTCTTCACAGGTTCGCCACAGAGAAGAAGTTGAGATTTATCTATAAAAATTGAAATATGTATAATATTATTAGGGCTACTTTACTTTATACTTTACAGGTATATTTTAATAAATGTATCTATATAAATAAAAATTAATGTTGCTATGCGCAAAACTCGATAACGGCTGGACTAATTAGCCTAATTTTTTTTTGCAAATATTCACTGAAGTCCGGGGAAGGTTCTTATGAAGAGAAAAATTAGAAAAAAATCGCGGAAGGACGTAAAAATCACATTTTTCTTTTTCCTTACTACTTCATTATAATTATGAACGCAATCGTATAAAAATAACTTAAACATATCAAATAATGCAACAAATTTATTTCTTTTAATCAACAATAACATATCAAATTCACTTTTTTCAAATAGCACATAAATGCATACATTTATAAATAATATACATATATAAATAAATAAACTCACCATATTCTGAAGGTGGTATACACTCATTCAAGAATATCCTGCCTTCAGGGTTCTGATGGCAACTGACGAGTCTTTCAATGCTGAAATATTCCTCCTTATTGAATACATAGCAGTGACCTATGAATTCCAATCTGTACGTCTCTGTTGTACTGTAAAAGTATAACATTAATAACAATTAGCATAGTAAATAGGGCATTATCATTTTTTTCGTTTTAAGGCTCTATATTTAAGTTTGTGATATTTTATTGACTAAAAATATAGTTTTTTTTATATAATCTTTCACAAATATGATTATTTATTATTAAAAACTCTAGTTTCAGTGTACTTTTTGTTATAAAAGAATATTTTTCTTTTGTTGTAGCTCGATGTTGCACCATGGAAAAGAGCACTTTAACATTAGAAAATAATGTTGTGTACACAGCCATTTAAAAAAACCGTTTAATTAAAGAGAAATTTATAATTTATTTATAAGTGGAAACTTCGCTGGTTTATGTACTATGTATATCGGATTAACTTTAAGTATTATTGTACTGTATGTTTCCCAAATATTTTAATAAAAATAAAAAAAAAAGATTTGCTTAAAAATATTGTACCCGTTCTTTGAGCAAACGTCCAAATAAAATACATTATAGTCATCTTGACATTGTCTCAAAATGTAGCAGCCATGTTTTTTGCTGCGCTTTTCATCTAATTTTCGATATGAAAATGCACCACTGAAACAAGAAAATGAATATTTTGAACTGAACATGTACACATAAATAAGATACTTATGCCCGGTTTCACCAACATCCCATAAGCTACCACCTACGTATAGGATCCCTAGCTTAAAAGTTCCCCTAAAGTTGCTCCTAAATTAAATTTCGTTTTACCATCGTTAGAACCCCGTATTTCTAGTACCTATATTTAGGTGGCATTTTAACATTTAGGTGACCCCTAACTGTCGGTGAAACAGAAACTGTCCACTAACAGCCCCCTAACCATGCTTAGGGGACACCTTAACCTTAGGTGGCGTTGATGAAATCGGCCATTAATCTTATCTTAGGACAATTTGAATTAAGAAGTGAATATACAGATATATCTAATATATCATCAGAAGTACAAATAATAGCAGATATACATAGATCATTTAAATATTATTAAAAAAATACATAATTTTATTATTATTAAAATAATTCTTAAAATTTGAAATACACATAAATAAATTTATAAAAATAAATGAATGAACTATCGTTATATATAAACCAATAATATACAAAAACTCAAGGTACACAATTAGCGTCTGAAAAGTGTGTACTCAAAAAGAAGCGCACAATTCGAACTTTTGCGCTTTTTTTCAAATCTCGTTTGTTCTTTGCTTTTCGGATGACAAAATTAAAACGCACGTTGTTTCATTTAAATAAGTACTTAATATGGTGTGCGTAAGTTCGAATTTGTGTTTAGACAATTAGAACTTTCTATTTTTTAATTTTATTCTTTGGTTGACTTAACCTACATTTAACGTTAGTGAGACAAGGCCACTTTTTCAAGTGATATTTGTTAGGCAATGCGAATCTATTAGATCAAGATCCCAGGGCCATTTCAATGCCTCTGTGGATAGGAAAATTGAGTTTAGGAGGTGATTGGCCCCTTGGATTGGTCTGTCTCCTTGTAAAAGGTTTTAAAATAGTTGTCTGGCGAATATATATAAAAATGGAGCATCAGAATTAACGTGAAATTAAGTAATTATTTTTGGACATTTCAAGCGTCTGCAAAGCTATACAGCCGACGGAAAGTGTCTGGGAGTATTAACGACTTATTTTTAACGATATTGTCTGAAATATATGTGAAAATCAGCTTGGAGAATGTACGTGAGGTAAGTAATATTTTAAGGTACCTTGATTACCTGATACCTGGAAATTGGCCGTCTCACCAAGTTCGCAGGTAGGCATGCGATCTTAGTACATATTAACACTACCCAATCGTCTACATTTTGTTCGTCAGAAAATACGTGACGTCTGGCGGCCCTGGGATCTTAGACTATATGTTTTTATATATCAATAATATAAATATAATTATTTTACATACCCAACAGGACCGTGACACTTTATCCTTTGTAATTCTTTCAACGAAGGCGTCTCGTCATCCTTTGAGAGATTGAATGTCCATTTCACCATTAACCTGTACAAATAATAAATACCTCATAAATACTGATGTCGCTCAACTGAGATGTTCAAGTTTTATTTTTCTATTATAATATAATATTACTTTTCTATTTGATAAGACATACTTTAAAATCGTTGAAACTAAATTTGAAAGAAAATTAGTGACGTAATCAAGTAATTTAATTTGTCCTTACTTCTATATTATTTTCCATTCCACTTAACATCTAAATATCAATTAGTACAAACTATTTAAGCAAAAAATATATTTAAAAAAATTACATAAAAAAAATTTACACCTGACTTTGACTCAACTTCGTCCCTAGGTACGTTTCGACGGTTAGTATGAAATAAAAATCTTTGAATTTCTCTGCTTTTCTGTACTATATATGCATGTATTGTACATATAAACCTTCCTCTTAAATCACTCTATCCATTAAAAAAACCGCATAATCCGTTACGTAGTTGTAAAGATCTAAGCATACATAGGGACAGGTAGACAGCGGGAATCGACTTTGTTTTATACTATGTAGTATATATATACATAAATATAATATGGAACATATATATAATACCTGGATTTTTTAATACTAAATCAATTTATTAAAAAAACTAGTTTTTATACAACTCCTACAAGTTTTATTGTTATAAAACTTATAGGAGCAAATAGTTCGAAATTTGTATAACGCTAAGACCTTGCATAATGCATTTATAAGTGACACGCTATAACATTCTATATGTTACGAAATATAAGGATAAAACTACCAAATATTAAGAAACAAGCACTATCAAATACAATATATTCCGAATTAGTATTTATTAATACACGGAATAAAGGATATCCTGAGAGGAAACTTATCATAATTTTCCTCGAAATAAACTTTGGTATTTTAAATAAAGCTATAACAAATTTTATCAATGAAATAAAACAATTATATATATATATATATATATATATATATATATATATATGTATAAAAATTTGAGACGACTGACTAAATCATTAGTCTGTGGCTTTAGTAAATTGTACTTACCTGTAATAACCATCACATAAGGATATAAATGACGACAATTGCTCTTCAGATTTGAATTTGAAAAACAGTGGCGTTCCTCTACGGGACACTTCCAAACAATTATCGCCATTTCTTGTCAAATATATCAGCTCCTCAATAGCACATACATGAAACCACTGTAACAAAAATATATTTTACTAACGACTGATCCCAATCCCAAGATGTGTTTAACAGGCTTTAGCCTATGTGTTACTGCAGGTTATAATCTATCAATATATAAAATTTCATCCAATTCCATCAAGCCGTTTCAGAGTAAAGGAGTAACAAACGTATGCACAAACATATCGACTGTAGCATTAATAATAGTATAGACCGATTCGCGAGATATATATATGTAAAAATGTGTAATTAAGTCTAATAATAAGGCTAAATACTATATAAATATGGGCGCGCGATTATTCTGCCATCTAGTTTAAAATATTGGTAACAATTTTTATCAATACTATAAATTTTAAACCAACGTATAATTGTAAAATTAGTGAGTAAAAGAGGATAATAAAATCTGATTTACAGTTTATAATTAATTTAAGGATATATTTTGATAGACTTTTATAATAAACATGATATTTTAATGTAAAATGGTTCTAAGTCAATCAGAATAGATTTTGTAATGTTTACATTATGATTTCCGCCAAAAATCAAGATTACTAATTAATTAATTTAATTACTTTATAAAAGATTTTTTGTTAATATGAATTGTTATTTAGTATATTTTTTGTAATTTTATTATAAATTATATTTGTAATAACAAGTGGTAAAGCGATCTTGCTGTTGATGGATATCGAAGTCGAGTTATTAAATAAGTTTTGTGGGATGTTATTCTTTTTTCGGTTTTTGAATGGTAAGTTTGATCAGATCTTTGTCAGGAATCTGAGAAATTTTCGGCCACCCGTCAACATGTAAATAGTCTAATGTCTAAATAAACTTAAATACCACAACTTGTTATGAAACATACACACAAAAAAATATATTAAATATATATATATATATATATATATATATATATATTATATATATATATATATATATATATATATATATATATATATATATATATATATATATATTAACAATAAGTTTTATTTAGTCCACACATTAAGACGAATAAATCGAATAAAATATTTAATTTAAATGCTTTCACGATATGATGAAGGTGATGGGAGTCCAGCATATTGCATTTTAAAAGATTATATTTTATATATCGTGTATTGTTACCAAAACTAAACTTGTACCTATACAAAATTTCAAATCTATTCTAAAATCCTGCACATACCCACCTACAATGTATGTACATATGAATTATGAATTTAAATAAAAGCTTGCTAAAACATGGGCAGACCTGAATTGAGTACATCCTACTATTTATGTATGTGTATTGTGTGTGTGTGTGTGTGTGCGTGTGTATGTGTATGTATGTGTGTAATGCTTAAACTATTCAGTCGATTTTTATGAATGAAATTTTAATCAACTCGTTGTTATTGCCCGAGTAATATAATTTTTTCTTTTACAATTATATATATATTCAAGTTTGTTTACCCCTAAGCAGTTAAAGGATTTGAATTTATTCCCGCTATTAAATAGTAACCTTTTCCGTACTCAGGTTATAGTTTTTTAAATATTTTCTTGTTGCATTTAAGATATTAGTAAAAACATCCAAAAACATTATTAAATCATCTATATTTAAAACTTACATCTCGCTTCAAAGTATTGTACAGTCGTATCCCTGGATGGTGGGGGTGGAATGGAGCGACAATCACTCGCACCGGCACAACATCGCCGCCATTTTGCCACAGCACGTTATCGAACTCCTCCGAGAGATAATTCGGTGCTAGCCCGTATAATTGTTGTAAATAGAGATTTTTTACGTAACTGCGAATAAAATATTTGGAAATATAAGATCAGACAGAATCTTCATTTGTAATATTCAATTTTTATATTAAGACTAGAAAGCTTTTGCCCAACTGCATCATAAAGAGGGTTATGTTTTCGATTTTTTTTTATACGCCATTTCTTTAGCATGTATGTCTATCTGCCTTTCCTTAACCACGCTCAATAGCCTTAAACGGCTATCGATTTAGGCATCTGAGATGTGTTCAGTTTTAATTATAAGGCTAACATATGGTTTCAAACTAATGTCGACATAATATTGCTAGAACTCAAAGCATCGAAGCCATGATTTTAGATCAAAAATATTTATTTAATTTTATTTATTCCACGTAATTGTTTTTATTTTTTATCACATATAATGACGTATTTATCTGTAAGTAATTATCAATTTGGTTAGACCCAACTTTAGAGGAAAAAATATTTTCTTATGAAATCCATTTTTTAAAATAGCTATAATTAAAAACAAAATAGAAAACCCCCAAAATAAAACAAAACAATAACACATACAAATAAACACAGTGAGGAGTGATCATCATCATTTAATATGTGGTAAGAGATACTGCGTAAAGCTCGTGTCTCATAAATTAAGTAGATAACCCAAGATAAATGTTGTGATTAAATAAAATTTATATAGCAATTAAGAAATGGACATCTCATTCATAAAAACCCATATTATATGCATTTAAAGTTAATAGAAGCAATTATAAATCATTATAAATCAAGTAATTTAAAATTATTATTTTCCCTTTGTATCATTGAAATATATTTTTACGATTAATAGGCAGTTTTGTTAAAAGCACACCTATTCATATAATGGAGTCAGAATTAAATTTGTGCCCCTTGTCTATCCGCAAACGCTTTTTAGCAGGTAAATTTTTATTAAAAGTTATGTCATTTAGTAATAGCCCAATGCTAAGTATCCTTGAGACCTTATCCAACTTTACAAATGTTTTATTCTGGAGACGTAAGAAACAACCACTTTTGGTATCAGTATACAATTTTTTAAAGTGTAATGAAATTTATAAAAGTAGTCTTAATGAAATATTCTCTTTAGATATATGGCTCTCCAATTTAAATATAGATAAGGCAGTGAAACCTAATTTAGATATTGTTAATAAGCCTAAACATTGTTACGAACGCGATATATTAAAAATGATTTGTATTAAGATATTAAGTGTAGCATATCCAAATTATTATGAAATTTATACCGATGGGTCTAAAGAAGAAGCAGGTTGTGGAGCGGCCTTTTTGGATTTAAAAACAGGGACATGTTGTAAATTTAGTATCAGTGCTCAAATATCTATAATGTTTGTTGAACTATTGCATATGATAGCAATTGCCGAAGCCATTTCGTACATCCAAACTATTGATTATCAAAATTTTGTGGTTTACACTGACTCTAAAAGTGCTCTCTTTTATCTTTTAAAGTGTACAATGAATTTTAGAGGACATCCTATTGCCTTTACGATTTTAAATAATTTAAATGAACTCAACACTTCAAATAAAAATGTAATCTTACAATGGATTCCATCGCATATTGGGCTAGCTGGCAATGAAAATGTTGACCGTCTGGCCAAGGAAGCAATTTCTGAGGGAAGTCATTACCAATATGTACCTTGGTTTACTGACTATATAGGGGATTTACGGAAAAACTGTCTAAATTTGTGGTCAGAATATTTTGATGAGCGTTCCCTTACTAAAGGAATCTGGTACAAAACTATTCAGCCTAAACTTATGGGTTCACTATGGTTTGAATTAGAAAAGATAAGTAGACAAGAGGTTATCATTGCATTTCGCATTCGGTCTGGTCACATCCCTTTAAATAGTTTTGGTTACATGATGGGCAAAGTAAGTTCTCCTAATTGGCGCCTTAATAAACGCCCTGTGTGGTACAGTAGAAGATGTCTATCATGTATTAGAAGAATGTGATCGAGTTAAAGCTCAAAGATCATTGATATTACCTCAACGTGGAAACAATGTTGGATACTGTAATAGTATTTTAGCTAATCCTTTATCTAATAAAGTTAAGATGCTTTATAAATTAGTTAAATTAGTAATTAAACTCAGAAGTGAATTTGTTATTTATATTATATGTATTTGTAAGCAATGATGAGGGTGACATTTTCGCTTTGTGAAAAAACCCTCTATAAAAATAAAGATTAAAAAAAAATCATTGAAATATATTTATATTCATACTCACTTCACGTTGTGACCAACTGAGCACAGCTGTGGTAAATAGTCATGGGCGTATTTCTTAGGAAAGGGCCCGTGTCTTCTGACTATCACCTTAGGAATATATTTTTTATAATTCCGAACAACGTCATTTAAAGGCAGTTTTTCTTCTAATATGGCACGAGTCCTGAAAAAAAGTTCTTTCAGTATGTAATTTAGGCAATTACCTGTACAAGAGAAATCAATGTCGAATTTTTTAATTGATTTTTATGTATGACTACTAATAAAATAAATTAATTTACCTATCTTCTTTAGTTCTTATCATTATTTACATATACATCAGGTATCTCTGGCTTAAACATTCTAATAGTAGATATTTTCAATTTTAAAATTAGCATTAATTTGCACGATAGTAAATTATATAAAAACTTTTTTGGGACATTGTCCATCTTATTAGGCATCCCGCTAACATCATAATGAAAAAAATTAATATATTTTTTTTAAATTAATTTTAGATGGACAAGCAGCATCTTTAAACGTATGTATGGTTGCGTACATTTTAAAAAACACGAGCAATAACTATCTAGAAAATGTTGAATGCGAGACGAAATCCTGAGATAACAATATGAGCGTAGGAACAGAATTGATACATTTATATTAGGTACATTGCCAGTTGGTAACTGCATCCGTTACGAGTGCCACTTCAATGATATGATGATAACTGTAATTGTATGATTGTTGATGTTATAAAGTTTAATTTAGGCAAGTAACGACAGGATACTGACGCTTATACTTTTTTTCACGAATGAAGATATATTTGCTGTTCACAATAATTTATATCAATCTAATCAAATTTCCTAAATTTCCGAAAGTCGATTCTCATATAAGCCATTACTAGTTACTACTGACTAAGACATGATAAAAGAATCCTATAGCCAAAAAAAACTAATAAAACCAATGATTTTATTTATTCTTATTATAAGAAAGTACCTTTTAAACAGATTACCAATACATATTGTGTAAAAAATCACACAAAATAAAAACTTACAAAAAGTTTTATTTCTCTATTACTTTATAATATACATACTTAAAAAAAAACTAGATATTCTACACTTGATTTTATAAATGTGTGTTAGTTTGACTTTCATTGACATCGAATTTAGGGGCGTCGGATTGATGCGTTTTTTTTGTATGGAGATAGTTGGAGGGCAGGAGAGTGACATTTTATATTACTTTTTACCACGGGAAAATCTCATTCGTACAAAAAAACACGTTAAAGTGCTCATACACACGGAATTTTGATTGGTAAGGTTTTGAATTTTGATTGGAGATAGTCGGCGGCCTCAAGGGTGACAGATATGTTTTGTTTTACAGTTAGATTTAGTCTACCTTACACCCTGAGAAAGAACAGAGGTTATTGTATGAAAAAAATACCCCTTTTATGGTGAAATAATTAATTTCAAAAATGTTGGAATGGAATAATCATATTACTTTATTAGATAACATTATAGAAACCCGTGATTTGTTTTTTAAGTGTTTATAAGCTTCGCGACATGGGCACAGTAAATATAGCTTAGTAAGCTTAGCTATTAAAAGAATACACTTTTTTCTTTAGATCAATATTTGTAGAAATTATATAACTTCATTTAATTGACATTTGGCTGTTTTATGTGTTTTTCATTTGATTTCTTAAATATTGAATCGGATCTACTTTACAAAAAAATTTTTAAATTAAAAATGGGCTTACTCTTGACCTTCATCTTAGCTCGAAGGCATAGATAAAGTCTATGATCTAACGAGTTTACCCAGGAGAAGCCTGTTAACACGCGCCTTAAATAGTTTCAGGTCGCACTCGGAAAAACAGACGCAGGCAGGGCATTCTATTTCTTGGCTGTGCGCATTATAAAAGATGATGAATAGCGCTTAGTGCGAGTGGTCGACTATATCAACCAAAAGAGGATGGTATTCTGCAGTACGTCTGGCGTTTCGATGGAAGAATGGCAATGGCGATATGAGACCATGGGGCTCGTGGGCACACTACCCGAAGTACAGTCTGTAGAAAACCGACAGACAAGCAACTTGGCGACGGCATCCTAAGCTTTTTAGTTGTGATGTCATTTTCTAATATATTTTTATTATTATATTGCAATAAAATTAACTTATAATTAAATTTTGTTACGTAGACAAATGCCACTAATAACGGCTATGAGCCATTGTTTCTTTGACATAATGATACTTTATCGTCTATTGTTTCCTGAGCATATTGTTACATGAACTTTGAAAAATTATCGATTACAGAAATACTTATTTCCCTGTTATCAATTATTATATACATAAAAAAATATAAAAAATAATGTACCAAAAAATTGTCTCTAATCAGTAATAGGTTTTTATCATAATTTACTGGTATAATCGGTCCAGAACGAATCGATTAGTGTACAAAGGGTTCCCTGTTAGCACTCATTGTGTTTCATGTTACACCTATATTTATGGTGTGTTCATAATCATCTCATACGATTTTAATTACAACCATTATTTAACAACACGCCAAAATTGTGTTATTGTCGTGCAAAACCGACAAATGCATGAGAGTCGTTTGCATGAATAAAGTCAGCCCAAACTCGAAGGTTCGACTAGTAACATTTAAGGGTCTACCACTAACGCTGGAGTTACACTAGGGGCAATCGGGGCTAGTGCCCAGGGCGGAAAATTTTTAGGGGGGGACAAAATTCGGAGGGTGGATTTTTTTTTAAGTTTTTTTATTGCCGAAAATGCTTTTATTATTTCTCAAAAAATAAATAATTAAAAAAAATAATTAGTACATTTTTAGAAAAATTGAAATCATAAATATATTTTTTTTGTCCTTTTTAAAAAAAAATATAATTAAAAAAAAAAGATTATCGAAATTTTACCCATTTTATGCAAAATTTCGATAATAGGGCGGCATTTTTTACCATGCCCAGGGGCAGCGCTAAAGTTGAATCCGACATTGTCTACCACTATCTATATCACAACTGCATCTTCACATCAGCTCGATCACAACAAATTATTAAATTAACCTTCAAATTTCTCATATATAAAAAGTTTTAAATGAATACGTCAATAATGAGAATTCAATTAAAATCACTTCGAAGATTTTATTATACATGAAAAAAACACGTTTGCTGCCACCAAGGCCCCTTAAATCTTTATAATATAATAAAAATCTCGGTATATCCTGTTCTAAAGATATTGCGTTTAAATCTTAGAACGAACAGATATACATTATACAAGCTTAGTTACAGGATTCTGTCTAGATTCTGTGACACGGAATCCTAAAAATGTACTTTAATTGCCTTTGAGTAAAATATACAAAATTACAAAGAGTATAAACAATACATATCTATTACACCAACCAACATTTAGTAAAAACTCGATATTATTTATCAAAGTTTTGTTGAACTTTTGACATAACAATTGATAAAATATCTGAATCATTCTATTATTTATAATGGGGAAACTATATTAACATATGATGACTATATTATAATGAATGAAAGTTGTTACCTACGATCAAATCGTCTCAAAGGCAACCTAACTATATGAAGATAATAAAATTTAATATAACTATATGTTTATCGTCTATGAATCTACATATGTACCTATATATCATAGGTATAATTGATCGAATTCAAACAAGGAGTTACTTAATTTGGATCTATGTTTTTTGTAGTTTTATGTACACACAAAAAACGATGTGATGCTATCGTCTAAATTCGTCGAATATAATTGCGAATCAATTTTTGTGGTTTTCATGGCTTATCATTGAGAAGCCCCAGAAATCGATTACTCCATTATCCTATGTAAATTTTAAGAAAAAGTTTAACCCAAAAGGTGGAACAAATACTGCATTAAATGTTTTTGAAGTAGGTCTACCTTTTTATTACTTACTAGCGACACCCCTGCCTTGCTTCGATTCGATTAATTCTCTATGTGCCCAACAATAACTGATAAAGTAATGCAACGGGTTTTTTCCGTACTTCAATTAAGTTAATATATTTCTTATTTATTCATATTCTTTATTATCGGAATCAAAAATACCCTTTGGCACTCGACGGTAATATAGCTTCCTATTAGTGAAATAAAATTCATAATGGGATCAATAGTTTCAGAATTTACCCTCTAAATACAATCTTACAAACTTTATTTTCTATAAGTAACATTAATGTAGATGAAATTAATATTATATATAAATATTTTTAAATTAATAAAAATTGTATATCAAAAGAAATGAGGTACCTTTATGAATCTCGAAATATGATAATTTATATGAAACCACAGACTAGAAAGACCGACATTAGATGGTTTTCAAGACGTTGTGTTTTACACTTTAAGTTTTCAATTTCATGCTAACACTGCTAATTATTTTAACAGAATACTCAATGACTCTTCCAGAAACCCTCTGGTCTTAAGACATCTTTATCTGCAGCCAATAAAGCTAGCCAATAGCCACACACAACACATAATAAATAAAATAATACAATACAGGATTTTACATTTAAATTTGGGTTGCAAGACATTGTTAAGAAAATTATATACACATTGTAAAAGGATGCCTGTTACTTCAGTTGGAAATCTAATAATAATTTTAATAAATATAAACTAAAGAGAAAAATAAGAGTGAGAGAGACTTTATGGACCAGCAATTACCAGGGTAAATAGTACCTCTCATTTAATAGCCCAGACTTCAAGTACACTCTATACAATTTTTTCAACTTTTACCATATTTTTATTGTTCTGATTATTATGTATTTATAGAGTTATACATAGAGCAGTCTCCTATCAGTATTCAGAAATATATCATGGCAGAAGTGTCACATTAAATAATCATTATTAATACTGATGTTAGATATGTTATGTGATAATATTGATTTTAATAAAGCTTAAAATTTAAACTAAAAAAATGTTTACTTACATATCAGCAATACCAAGCCCCAGCAGTTCTTGCTTATGTTCAGGATATTTTATTTCAGGTATTTTGTTTTCATTTACATCATTTCGGGCTTGTTGAAAATAGTAATCATATGTAGTCTCATCAATTGTTATCAAAAGTCCAAGACGTGGTACCTATTTAAAAAAATAAATGTTATTTTTAACTACTTATATCATTTATTTTTACACTAAAAGATATAGTTTCTTACTTTCTGTCCAGGTATTTAATCCTTTTATTCAAACAATATTATGAAGGGTCCAGTTGAAATTTTTTACTTAAAGATGTTTAAATAAAATTAAGAACACAAATAAAAAGTATAACATATTGATCAGATAACTTACACAAAAAAGAATTACAATGGAAAATTTGATGTTTTTAAACATTTAAAGAACCACTAATAAAATAGATAAAGTGTGGGATGTCTTTTAAAAAGTAAACTTTAAGATATAAATATTTACATGACTTAAATTATTAAGTCACATAAACAAATAACTTATCACAAATAACTAAATTTACAAATATGAAAAAAGTTATCCACTTCACTTTATTTATTTTGCAAATAAATTCAACAAGAGTAAGATTAATATCTAACAATAAAGCTTAAAATTTGTACTATTTTCAGATGATCTGATGCTTATACCCAAAAAAAATAAACATATTATGTATGTAAGCAAACAATTGGTCACTTCTCAATATTAGTAGAGCTTACCTTGAACCGTATTCTCAATTCATAATCTCGTGAACTTGAAAGAACTTTGCTGTTATCTTTGAGGAAATAATCGGAGCCTTTGATCCGTAATGCAAACAGCGTACGCGTCAGTGGTGGAATGTTATATTTCTTGCACAAAACTATACACAGCTCCTCAGCCGTAAATGTACTTGAGCAAGGTATAATATTAGGCGTAGGATCGATCACCACCGCCACTTTAACTGTCTCGACCGCTGCCATGGTTTATTTTGTAAACTTAGTCACAAAAAACAAGGCACCAAGTGATAAGA
Organism: Brenthis daphne; assembly: GCA_947093115.1. NCBI lineage: Eukaryota > Metazoa > Arthropoda > Insecta > Lepidoptera > Nymphalidae > Brenthis > Brenthis daphne. The sequence continues at coordinate 30,690,852 of OX352471.1, read as the reverse complement.
CCGGCTCTATTTCGTTTTTTCCGAAATAACATTAAAATATTTTTTCTGTATTTCGTTCATCTTTTCTTACAATGGAGATAAATAATGCACATAATAAATCAATGAAATAAGTAAAATGTTTATTTATAAACCGACTAAGGTCACCACAACTAGTTAGTAGTTTGTTAGCATTGGAGACTGGAGTTATAGACTATAAATTATAGTCTATACTCTATACTACTATAGACTATATGCCTAGAACACAGATAATAAATACATATTATGTAGGTTCATTGTTGAAATTTGAGAATTGAAGGTAATATCGATAATTTTGATGAAGTAACAAGAAATTTCAATTGAGCCAATAAAAATCAATACCAAACTAAGTACAGCAATTAAGCTAACTAAATTATGTTTTTGAAAATAAATAATATTATTTATATTTTATAAGTTAATCTAAAAAGTCTTCATAAAAAGAAAAGAAAAAAAGATCTGATGTGTTCGAACTTCGATGTTCATGTAAAAGATTTCCAATTTAAACTAACAACTACCTTTTAAGAACACTTTATTTTATAAGGATGTACCTAATATTATACTCAAAGTCTTAACCGAAAATGAATGAAACAAAATTTGTATGTCATAACTGTTGTTGTGACAAAATGTTAGCATAATTTATATCGCACATTACGTATCATAATATAATGTTTCTATAAGTAACACAATCTTTTTTCTTTAATTTTAACCATGTATAAGTACATTAAACTTTAAAGTATGCTAACATTAGAGGTGAATTTGTTTCCTTAAAAAATATGCGGGATTTCACTGTTAGTTCATAACTGACGAAGAAAATATACAATTATAAATATTAAATTTGATATTTTTCATTGTTTAATAAAAAGCCTTTTATAAAGGGGGCTCTCCATTGAAATTGTAAAAATATTATATGGGCACGCTTAATATCTAAAAAAAAATAAGAAATGATTTTTTTAAAATTGTAAACATGTACATGTTATATTATTTTTACTTTATACCCAAATTGACAGGTTTGTGCAAGCTCATTTTAAAATTACACTACATTTAAGATATCTCGATTAAAATATAGTTTTTCAAATTATCTTTTTTTTAAATCGATTCAAATGTTTTATTTCTTCTGTGGCAACTTATTCTTATACCAATTTTCGTCATTCGCCGCCATTTATCGATGAACGTCTTTGTTCATTATTTGCAGAATTTTTAAATTTTATAAAAAATATAAACAACTTTTTCGTATTCTCTACATAATTACAACGGTGAGATTAATTTGTTTTATTTATATTTAACTTATATTTTAAATTAATACTATTTGCTAACTGCACGTGTAAATCTTAAAATGCCGGTTACGCTATATATTTGTATTTCAACTGCTGCTTAATTTATTTTTTTCATGTATGTTTTTCTTGATAAAGTAATATTGTTATGTAAACCAAATTTAGTTATTATACAATATATATATTCATGTAAATGATATTAACAATTGTAGGGTAGTACGACAATAAGATAAAGATGTGTTGAGTGCAGCAAATCGTTATTTCTTGAAATGCTTTATAATTGAAATTTATACCTACTTGAAATGCTTATACCATTGCCTATTATAACTTTTAAATTTTTTTAGATGGACGATGACTGGGACGACTCTTGTGATGTTGTAAGTATTTTATCTCATATTTTCATCATTCAAATCTGAACAGACGCTTTTGTCCGGCATGAGATAAGTTGGAAAAGGAGAATCGTGATCATCATTTCACAAACTCTTACTTAATTTACTAGTATGGTATCTGAGCTAGATTAATAGTAAACAATTAGGTATATTATTTATTTGTATGTGTGTATCATACATGTACTTTTTTTAACCTATATTTTTAGGTTGTACAACCTCCTTCAAACACAAACTATGGAAATGATAATATTGATGAAGGCCATAGCTTGTCAAGGGGTAGAGGGTTCCCAACTTTTATAGAAGAAAGTAATGGTAAGTAATATAGTACCCATTGTGCTTAAGTTTTTGGTTTTTATAAATACCCATAACAGTTTATAATAAGTAAAGAAGGGGATCTCGTTATAGAAAAAATATATTTTCCTATCCTTTGATGAAATTCGAATTTAAGATACATTCAAAACTTCCCACTTAGATAATAAAAACGAAAAAAATGTCCTATTTTTTTCTCAATAACGAAGTTATGCTTAGTAATTTGTATACTAAACAAATGTATAAAATTGCAGATTTTAATAAAGTTGGTAGCAATGGTTATGGTGAGCGTCGTGGTCGCGGCGGTGGTAGAGGAGGAGGTCGGGGTCGAGGTGGTCGTGGAGGCAGAGGCGGTGCGAGAGATAGGGGAGATAATGACAATGGTAAGTTTTTTTTTGCTTCTTTAGGTACAAATTGGTAATTTCTTGTTTAAATACAATATTTGCCATGTACATTACATTATTTAATGACATTTGTCTTTTCCTATCATAAAATAGCTTTTAAGTAAATTTGTTGCTATCAACATATTTTTCCATATGTTATTGTCACTTTTGATGTAATAAACTTTTGTTGTATGTAAATATATATGAACCTGTATTATCCTATTAAGTGATTGAGATATAGATGTATTTGAAATGCTTGTGGTTAATTACTCGCTACCCAAAATTTTTTTTATTACTAACGTTGAGGGATCTTATAGGTAGTGCTACTAATAATATCATTTTAGTTTTTCTACATAAAACAAATAAACATTTTATTGCTTAGGCTAACTTTACTTTTTAACAATAATTTAACTGATAAGTTATTCATATTATATTATGTAATAAACTTTATACTTTATAGATACAGTATAAAGCAGTAAAGTATAAGATATACATTAATATATTTGTAACGAAAATTGTTTAATAATAGTTTAACCAAGGATTTAACTATAACTAAACTATTACATACTATTTGTTTTTATTTATTCATCATTTATGCTGTTTTATGGATCAGTAATGTTTGCTTTGTGGTCTAAATTCGTCCATAAATAATCATTATTCAAATTTTGAGGAAAACATTACACTTATTCACCTATTGATTAAAAAAAACTTTTTTTTTATTTATAACACTAAAGCTTGTCAACAGCTACTAAACAAAAATTAAAAAAGAAAATCAGTTGACATAATTAGAGAAAAAGAAGTTCATACTGAATTGTTTTATCTTTACCTCTTTATATAATACAGATATCGCATTATTCAAAGTTATAAAGTAGTATTGAACCATTCCTTAGTAAAATTTGAATACTAATATCAACTATTAAAATTGTGATAGTTGATATTAGTAAGTTTTAACATTACAAAAATTGGTTTAATGCTGATAAGGATACCGCATATCGTCATAAATCTTTACATTGTTAAATGTTAATCGATAATTGGGATATTGATCCCAACATTTTATAATGAATAATGATTGTAGCCTATCAAGGATCTGACTTACATTTATCCAGTTAGACATTGATTTATTTTCGGGATCATCGGACCCAATCTTAATTTATAAAAAATACCTATATAAAAATTATGTTTGAATGTTGCTTATTACTTAAGAATCTAAAACGTTAATAACTTTCTCCAAAACACATATATGCTTTAGATATCTCAATTTAGATAACGAATAATTTAATTAAAACCATTATATTATGTAAATCCTACATTACATGTTACATCAATGCTAAAGGGGATTATCCATATAATCCATACAACAATATGTTGTTGTAATGGAAAAAGTATTAACTAACAAATTCTGCAATTAGAATACTATGCTTAAGTTTAAAAAATAAACATTATACATGAATCACCAAACTAATTTTTAAAATAAAATTCCATGTTATATCTAGCTTCTAACATAGATATAATATGCTAGTATATTTGCTTGTTTGTTTAATGTCTTAAAATTATGAAAAGCATATTTTTAGTGCTCCATAACAGGAGTTTGATGATATGCAAACTTGCTCTGGAAATTAATATTAAGTAGGATTTTTCCATGACCATTAGATTAAAAGAAGAAACTAATGCATAAAGTTATGTCACATAAGTGGTAAAACAGTGCCCTTTTTGTGATAGACACAAGACAAGTTACTGTAAAAAATCACTCTGTAAACATTCTTAAAGTGAGACTTGAATTTGAGACCCACTTAGTAAAATTAAATTATTTAACTAAATATTTGGCAATTTTAACACTTGTGTATTATATTTCAACACTCTTAAAACAAACATCTGTTTTTCATTGGTAGAAATTTATGTGTCAAGTGATTACTTTGAAGGGGAGTAAAAACATAAGAGGATTACAAACACAAAAAGCTTACTTAGTGTACCATTGCTTAGATAAAAAAACATGTGCGTGCATTCTATGTTGCTACAGTCTGGATTTATATTGTAAACACATCATTTCTAACACTAAAAAACTATTGTCTCTTAAGTTTTTTTTTATTTTATTTACTAGTTTAAAATGATGTAGTATTTTTTTAGACTTGCTAAAAAAACGCAACAGCTCGGCGAAAATACACAATTATATACGTTATTACAAACAAATTTTACTTTTTTATATAATAATATTATGCCAGGAATATATATTACAAGCATTGCCCGCGGCTTTGCTTGCGTTCAGATGACCAATAACCAAATTCTTAGGTTTTACATATTAGTATACTCTTACATTACAGTTTTTGTATTTTTTCTCAAAAATGACATATTTTCCCGCGGTAAAAAGTATCCTTATATGTTGACCCGGATAACCAACAATCACTATACCAAATTTCATCAAAATCACTCCAGTGGTTTTACTGTGATGCGGTAACAGACAGACAGACAGACAAAAATTTTAAAAAGTATAGATTCGGCCTCTGTATCGATAATAATGTTTATTTCAATAAGATTTTCCCAAAAATATCTAATGTACAGATTCGGCTTAGTTACAATTTTATTATATGTATTATAGACAATCTAGTATAAAACATGTATGTCTCCGACTGCATTATAATATGTTTCTTCATCAACTTGTTCTCATCTTTTTAGTTAGCTTTTTACGCAGTCGGGTTTTTATTTTTGTACATAGATTTCTTTTCAACTATGATTTAAACCTCAATTCACTATAATGTATTATTTTCTTTTGCCTAGATGAGAATAATTACGAATGGGATAGAGGAGACCGGGATAGAGGGGACCGGCCAGAAAGGGGCGAACGCGGTCGAGGAGGTAGAGGTGGTAGAGGGCGCGGGGGTCGAGGGGGTTCCCGACACTCGGGTGATGAGGGTGAAGCCACTAATGGCGACGAAGAAACAAAGAAACCTCCAGTAACATATGTACCTCCAGAACCTACAACCAATGAAACGGAAATATTCAGTAGCAGCATCAGCTCTGGGATTAATTTTGACAAATTCGATTGTATTGCTGTGAAGGTAATTTTTGTTACATTTATATTGACTTAGTACTAAATAGTATTTTTTTTAAATTAATACATGTTATATTACTCGTATTACACATAAAAAACCATTGTTTTACATTTATTAACATAAAGGAATTTAAAAAAAAGCTATTTTTGATATATACATATGTATTGATTTTACAAACAGGTGACTGGAGAGAATCCACCAAACGCAATAGATAGCTTCGAATCTGCGAATCTACGGAAATACGTGCTGGACAACATTCTAAAGTCCGGCTACAAGAAGCCAACACCCATCCAGAAGCACGCCATACCCATCATCATGGCGGGCAGGGATCTGATGGGATGTGCTCAGACTGGCTCTGGAAAAACTGTAAGTGGTAGTATTAATAGTCATAATAGATATTATAATTGCATAGGAATTATTTAGTAATTAGGCTAATATTAAGTTGACGGTAGTTTATGATGGAGTTGGTTACTTATTAGGGTTTGGGAAGTCTCCCCATTTTCAAAGTTCCGGGACACGAGACCACCCATGACCAAGGTCCCGGGAAGTCCCGGTACAGAATAATATTAGATTAATCTTTGGCGATATGTACCAATAAATAAAGCAACTTTAGTAAAAATAAACATTTATTGAACATATTTAGTTTCAAATTTTAATATCTATAACATTAATTAAAGTCAAAAACGATTTGTACATTTAATTCTCATAGTCACAAATTCAGTTTTTTGGCAGCAAAATCTTATAATTATAAGGTAAACTTAAAAATGTTTCAAACAACTGCGACTCCTTTTTTAATATTGCCCGTGATTTTTTGGCAAGAACGTCATGTACATTTTCTATGAATTTTTTTATTGTCTTGACTTTAAAACGACTTGTCGAGTTTGTTGTGTACAGTAGGAGCTACTGTTACTAATTAATTTACTGTTACTAATTCTGGCGTTTGGATATATATGATACGTTATATGAGGCATATTTTTAAATAATCTGCAATACAGTTCTTCCACAAAAGCAATAAGTAAAACTGTTATTTAAAGTTTTAAACTCATAGTAAAAAAGTGTCTCGAGTCCAGATCCGAAAGTCTCGGGACTGGACACAACTAAATATACAAAAAGTCCCAGGCCAAACCTCTTACTTAATCAGGCTGTAAAAACTTCAGAATGGACATAATGGCAGTAACATCTGGTCACCTTATTACCAAATACATATCAAAAGACTTGAAAATATACAAACTAAGCTCATAAAATATTTACAATTCAAGGATTTTAAATACTTTGATACATACCAAAGTGCATACAAACACTACGGCATTGAAATACTTGAACATAGACGCACACAAAGTGACATTACTTTGTTACAAGCAATTTTAACTGGCAGAATTGATTGTCCTGACTTGCTGTCAAATATATCACTACTTGTCCCAAAATTAAGAACGCGACATACCGCCCTATTATATGAACCACCAAAAAAAACACTATGCTAAAAACGGCATCATACCGCGTCTGACACGAACCTATAACAAATATTACAGCGACTTAGACATATTTAATCTCTCTAAACACGCTCTTAAAAAAAAATGAAAATGCTTAATGTTTTCATATACCCGTAATCTACATAAATAGGTGTACATAACTGTAAATATATCCGTAACTACTATAGACCCGTACAGCTATACATAACACACACACACACACAAACGCATGCACATACATACACACACACACAAACGCATGCACATACACACACACACACACACACACACACACAAACACACATACATACGTACACACCTGCAGATACATGTAAACACATTATGTTTGATGTGCATATCAATAGTATGATCAATTTAATTTATTCAGACTTTTTCTTCCTTTATTACTCTGTACTCTGTTGTCTAATACACTATTATATCTAATAGAGTAATCTAATCTTGGCCATATTTATTAATAACTCTGTGCTCTAACTGTATATCAACAATTTTATAACGCTGTAAGATTACCAATAAATAAATAAATAAATAAATAATTTATGTGGGACTTGCGATTTTATAAGTATGTGTGAAATGATATTTTTAGAATAAAATTTATATGGGACCACCTGGGAAGTATAAATACCCTTTGAAACAAAAAAAAATTCCAAATCGGTTCAGACGTCTTCGAGTAATCGGTGAACATACATAAAAAAAAAAGATTCCGACGAATTGAGAACCTCCTCCTTTTTTTGGGAAGTCGGTTGATAAGGAGACATATTATGATATAATTTTATGAATAGAATGGAATGACTAAAGAAAAGAATGATTTGTGATAAAAGCGACATGACAATATGCATAAATGTTGTTTTCTGTAATTTTAATAGAATAATTACTAGCCCATTAAGTGCTTTTATTTGCATTCCCGGATCCTGCATTTATAAATTGGATTAATACATTACTAGTTTATATCGACGTGCCTACCACGAGAGTGAATCCGTGGTAAAAACTATTTTTATACGATGAGAGCCATTTGACTAAGGGGTTTCCCACAGGCCCTATCAGGCTGGCTTTGAGATTTTCTATATCTTTTCAAAATTATATTAAGTTTTATGTTATTTAATAAATATTTTTTCTTCAATTTTAGGCGGCGTTCCTTCTGCCTATTATTAACACGCTTTTACAAGACTCCCGAGAGTTAGTTATTGGACCAAACGGATGCGCACAACCACAGGTTTGTTTATGAATTTTATTAACAACTTTATACTCCCTTTCATACGTGATATATTACTCTTATAGCTTAGTTTTTTATTCATATTTATATATAGGTAATAAAATTATATTTTTCAGGTCATTATCGTGGCACCTACTCGAGAATTGACTTTGCAAATATTTAATGAAGCTAGGAAATTTTCATATGGTTCAGTGATTAAAATCGCAGTTGCCTATGGGGGCACCGCTGTGCGTCATCAAGGCGATAATATATCCGTAAGTGTCCATATCATTAATATAGATATCAAAATTTTGTACTGTTTTAATTATTTTATTTGTATAAAATTATATATTTAATAACTCATACTCATTATGAGTGAGTATGGTATTTTTAACAATAATTCATATACAATATAGTTTATCAATCTAATATAAAATAAGTATATCAGAACTGTTGAGTTTCTCGATGGCTCTTCTCATTAGAATGGGCTTCAGAGCTGGTGATAGACTCCTCATGGACATACTGACATTTAATTTAAATGTTAAAATTGTATCAAGTGACAATTCAAAAGTGCTTGAAAAAGTCTATTTAAATAAATTATATTTTGACTAGCATTGCCCGTGGCTCCGCCCGCGTTTAGATGACCAAAAACCAAATTCTTAGGTTTTACATATTAGTATACTCTTACAATGCAGTTTTTGTATTTTTTCTCAGAAATGAGATATTTTCCCGCGGTAAAAAGTATCCTATATGTTGACCCAGATAACCAGCTATCATCATACCAAATTTCATCAAAATCTGTCCAGTGGTTCTCTCGTGATGCGGGAACAGACAGATAGACAAAAATTCTAAAAACTATAGATTCGGACTCTGTATCGATAATAATGTCTATTTCAATTAGTTTTTTTAAAAAAAATATTTAATGTACAGATTCGACTTAGTTACAATTTTATTATATGTATAGATTTGTTTTGATTTAGAGTATGAACACATAAGTGGCATTGTATTAGAGTTATTATTCAATTTACAAACCTGTAAAGGAAGAATATCTAATATTGTATTAAAGTATGCTGATTTGTTTATATTAATTACACATTTTACAATGTCACAGAGAGGATGTCACATCCTAGTGGCCACGCCAGGACGTTTGTTCGACTTCGTAGAGCGCAGCCGTGTCTCCTTCGAGAGCATTCGCTTCGTGGTACTGGATGAGGCAGACCGCATGCTCGACATGGGCTTCATGTCCAGTGTGGAGAAGATGATGGAGCACCCCACTATGGTAGCGCTTGTGAGTACAGCAGAATATATTTATTTTGAAGGCAATTGAAATTAAGTTTTTTGGAAAAATAGAAAAAATCTTGGGTTTTTTTTTTAAATTTAGTTTTGATTATTAACTTGTCACTAACTAGACCAACAAAATTTAAATTTGAAAGAAAAGACGTGTTTTCGTTTATTTAGTGTCAATATTAAATTTAGTCAATTTATGTTAAAGGTTAAAAATCACTTTATTTATGAAATATGTAATATAATGTATAATAAAATTCTAAACAGACGGATCGCCAGACCCTGATGTTCTCAGCAACATTCCCCGAGGATATCCAGCACTTAGCTGGCCGGTTCCTCAATAACTACCTATTTGTGGCTGTGGGAGTAGTGGGTGGTGCCAGTACGGATGTGGAACAGATATTCCACCAGGTCACTAAATATGAGAAGCAGAATATGCTTACTAAGTTGATCGAGGATAATGGTGAGTGATTTATTACGATATTATACGATATTTATTGTTGGACATGAAAAGAGACTGATATGATTTTCTAAATTAAGTAATTGATTAATAACAAGCGACTCACCCTCGCTTCGCCTGGGTTCATCCTACTTCTTACCAAATTTCATTTAAATCGGTTCAGTAGATCCAGAGATTACCCCCTAAAAATCTCACAAACTCACAAACTTTACCTCCTTAGATTTACGCGAATATTTGACATTTTAAATAAAACTATCTTTTCGGATTTTGTCGCGGATTTATTTGAATATATACAATAAACACAACAATACAATTGTACAACAATACAATTGAATATATACAAATAAATCCGCGACAAAATCCGAAAAGATAGTTTTATTTAAAATTAAAACTTTACCTCTTTATAACATTATAGTATAGATAATAATTAGCTATACTAGTGGCTTACTCTCGCTTTCCTTGGTATCGCTCAATGGTATCTGACAGTAGTGTAGTAATAGATAAGTGTTATTCCAATTCAGTGTTAACTATGTAGTAAATTTCATCTAAATTCAGTCATTTCAGCATGAAGAAGTAATAAACATACACACATACAAAATTTCGCATTCATAATAATCAAAATATCACTGATGTTTTCATACAATATTATCAACGCAAGTTGGCGATATTCTTATCTGATTTTAATAGATGCATAATAATTGTATGTGTAATTAACTACCGCGTATTAATCCGCAGTGCACAGGAACATCATGGTTTTTGTTGTGCTGTTTGGGTTTTGATTAGTGTTTAACACACTAGTCATGGAAATTTAAAAAACAAATAATAATTAAATTAAAATATTAGTATGTATGTGAGACATGATGACAATCAGCTTGGAAAACAGTTCTGCTGAGAAGAACCAGCGAGAAAATTAAAATTGCTTTCTTAAATTGTTTGATATAAATATTATTTATTGCTGATATATAGTTATTATAGATGTAATATTAAGAAAAAGTAATAATCATATTTCTACAATTATTTGTTATTAACTTGGTCACCGATAAACTTATTCATTTTATAATTTATCACCAGATGGCAAACGGGTGCTAGTATTTGTGGAAACGAAACGCAACGCGGACTTCATAGCGGCGCTCCTCTCGCAACAGCAGATGCTCACGTCCTCTATACACGGCGACCGCATGCAGAAGGAGAGAGAGGAGGCTCTGGAGAACTTTAAGAGTGGTAGACATTGTATACTGGTCGCTACTGCTGTCGCTGCCAGAGGACTTGGTATGGTTCATAATTGCACATTAATAATAATATATTCTTTATTGACATAGTTTTATACATACACAGGTGATAAAGATTTCCCTAGCCCCTGCTCTCGTTAAAAACTGTGTTGCAGGAGCCAGGAGGTTCATAAATTGCTTATGTGTATTACTAGCGACTTGCCCTGGGTTCGCTTAGATACTCGTCTAGGTTCTTAACAGCAGCTCCAGCTCCAGGTCATTATATATCTGTATACTAAATTTTATCCAAATCTGTTCAGCTGTTTAATGGAAAGGAATAACATACAGACACACTTGGGACAATATTTATTAGATACCAACAAATCTAATATGTCCTTATGTAATTTGTAACCACAACAGTACACGCGTAATGCGGCTTTACTTTTTTTTTGAAAAGTTTCCTTTTGTGCCCAGTATAAAATAACTTGCTATCACAAAAAATAGGTTTACCCAAACTTATGACATTAAAACATCACTGCGTTAAATGCATAGAATGTCGCGGAAAACCTAACAAGTTCTTTTAAAGTCTTATTAAGTATGCCATCCCGTATTTGGCTGTTTGGTGGACTATACACTTATTCCCACTTGATATTAAATATTCTAATACCCAGCAATGTGACTTAAGAAGTTAAAATTATTTAGTTACATGTAAATGTTTATTCCAGATATAAAGAATGTAGACATCGTAGTGAACTACGATTTGCCAAAGAGCATAGACGAATACGTGCACCGGATCGGGCGTACCGGCCGCGTCGGCAACCGCGGGAAGGCTGTGTCCTTCTTTGATTCAGATCAGGTAATTTTTAACACTCTTTTATTATAGTCTACAGTACCACACGGGTTTTTCATAATAATATTAATCAATAACATACTGAAACTTCACGAGTAGCTTAGTTTTGACGAGACGCCCAAACTATTCTTTCTACGAAAATTTGATAGTGGTAGATACAATTGTGGATTGATATGGAACATGTCAAAATAGCTGTCTCAAATTTATTAATAACAAGTTGTTTTACATTTCTGTCTCTCTCTCTTTCTCTATTCTCTTCTCTCTCTTCTCTCCGAACTTGTTAAAATAACAATGTCATCAAATTTATTAATAACCGGTTGATTTTCATAGTATTTAACATTTATTATTACGAATATGTATAATTGAATGGCCACATTGTCCTATAAATGAAATGGTAGGATTTCTCAGTCCTACTCTTGGATACTGTCTGTTCTGTTCTGTTCTTTCCAGCATAAATGCATACTAAGAAGCCAACTTCTTTTTTATTTTTTTTTCTCTGTCACTTATTTTAGAATAATTTTAGATGATATTTACTTGGTAATTAATATAATATTTTTTATTAACGTTATTAAGAAATTGTTGCGTAATAAATAATGTTTTTATAATTCACTGAAACAGGACGTAGCTCTAGTAGCGGATTTGGCAAAGATCCTGCGTCAAGCGGACCAGCCCGTGCCCGATTTCCTGAAGGGCGGCGGCACTGCTACATACAAGGATAATAAATATGGCGGCAGTGATATTAGGGTGAGTATTTTGTTAAATATATAGGTAATTTGTGATAATTTTAAAATAATAAACAAACAAAATATTTATTTACTGTACTGTAAGCATAAAAATCATTGAATATAATAAATAATTGTTATTATCATGTTAAAAACATGTAAAAGGATTTTTTCTTTTACATTCAATAAATTGTGTATTTTATATTGATACTACTGAACTAGTTTATCTATATATGGTAAATTCATTGTAATTTGTTCCACTAAATTTAATATTAACGAAATGATATTTTATTTAAATTAGATATCTTTATGAACAAAATATTTTTAATATTAAAATATTTTTTGTATGGGAAATATGAATAAATATTTGACCATTTTGTTTTTGCTTACTTATTCTGCTAAATAGAGGACATTAATAAATCAGGTATGTATAATGTAGGTTATTGCATTCTTTTTAGTACCATGTGATTATGACTTAATCATTTTTAATCATTTCTCAGTCCCATGAGTCGTATATGAACCTTTCGATTGTTTAACTACTGTGTCTATTTTTCGGACCGTTAAGTTGTATATTAATAATAATTATTAATGTGTAAAATAGGCAGAGAAATATAAAATGACCCTCTCTATTCTCTTAAATGAAAACAATTCTGAATTCTATCTCAATTTAACATCACATTTCTGACCACTAATAACATCTATGTGTATACAAATCTAAACATATAATAAAATTATAACTTAAGCCGAATCTATATATTAAATATTTTTTGGAAAATCTTATTGAAATAAACATTATCGATACAGAGACCGAATCTATAGTTTTTAGAATGTTTGTCTGGCTGTCTATTACCGCATCACGGGAAAACCACTGGAGGGATTTTGATAAAATTTGGTATGATGATAGCTGGCTATTCGGGTCATAGGATACTTTTTAGCGCGGGAAAATATCTAATTTCTGAGAAAAAATACAAAAACTGCAATGTAAGAGTATACTAATATATAAAACCTAAAAATTTGGTTTTTGGTCATCTGAACCCATGCGGAGCCGCGGGCAATGCTAGTATTTAATGTAACACACCCAGTGTTTTAAAACTCATCTGCACATGCAGATATATCAGACATGTAGCTTACATGTATGTAACATATGAAAGTTAAAAACCTTTCTTTAAATTTACTAATATTGTTAATAATACATTTAATTTCAGAATTTCAATAACACAAGCACACCAGTGGATCAAGGCCAGGAGCCGGAGGAGGAGTGGTAAATATGATGGACTTCTTGATATAATGTGTGCCCACAGTACTTTATATTGTGCTATAGACTGTGGGAAGTGACAATATTGTGATTTTAAATCTAAATGTGACATGTTAGAATATCCCCCATCTCCCCCTTACAATACCATCTTTGGGCTATAAATGGTGCAACGGTCGGTGTCTACCTTATATATAGAATCTATGTGACGTAGTTATATACTTTATTGATTTGCACATATATTTTGAGTCCTTTAAATAAAATAAACTATTGATGTGACATTTCCCAGTGAATCTTGTATGATTGATAGGTGTTCCCCTTACAATGTAAAAGAAAACATTGCGCTTTTGTAGAAAATACATGTCTGCAGTTAAATAAGTGTATGAAAATACATAGATACTATTTTTGATTCAAATCTATGTATGTGTAGTGGCACATTTTTAATTTACGAATGCCATTTCTATACTTTTTGTCACTGTAGCATGATATTACATCACAAAAAATTATAATGTAATATGAACAGTCAATGTCGACTTACTTGACTATTTTTTGCTATGTTTTAAATATATTGTTAGTTTTAAGTTGTAGAACTCTGCATAGACTTAACTGAGGGAAAATTCAAAATATATAGTGACTTAAGATACACATGAGAACAATTATGTTATTTTGTATATATATATTATAATAAAAACGCAGGTACAAATATGTTAATATAGTTTTTGTATGTTAATTAATAATGTGCCACTACCAGTAAGTGTACCCCTAAACCTTCTAGAAGACTGTTTATCTGTGACAAGTATTGTAGTATAAGAGTTAACGGTAAGTTCTAATTGAATTGCGAAGTGCTCCATCATTTATAACTTAGTTGCACAACATCTTTGATTAAAAAAATAACCATTTAGTTGTACTTATTATCTTAGTTCTATATTACTCGTGGAAGATTTGTTTTCTTTTTACTTTTAAGTGTGTTGATTTAATTGTTTTTTTCTTTCTATAAATTGTCGCATCCGATTTGAGATTGTTTTAAAAGAATCTTTTTTTGAAGCGATATTTTATGCAAATCTGTGATGTTTATTGAAGTTGCTCAGTTTAAATTTTAACATAGTTACACATAATGTTAAGTCTATACTATCACTTTGTTAGACGTTTTTTTTTACATCTTATACATTGCAAGTGACACGTTTAATGTTAAATTTTATATTTTTAATAGATAGAGAATCTCACATCATCTCACACTAACTAAAACATCGCATTGCATTGAAATAAGCGTCATGCACGCATTATAAGTTTATCATAAAAAAAAATATTATTTTTCATTTATATATGTAAATGTACAAACAAACAATTTAACATATAAAAACTGTGATGATTATTATAAGTAGAATAGTTTGACTTATTTCTGTTAAACACCAGAGGTGTTATTATTATAACTCAAAAGCGATCTTTCTACACAAACTCTACTGAGCAGGGTACAACATAATGTGAAGGAGCTATAACATACCAAGTCCTATAAACGTCCTGAGTTGGATGCCAAAAGTACAAATGTGTAACTATGTATTACATAATGACATAAGACAAATTTTAGTTTGTAAGGCGCTTGTTTCGTTTACTTTATGAATAAACCATTTCAATGTGAAACTGTTTTTTTTTATTCTGTATACCAAAATAGTGCAAAAGTACAGAGCTCTAATTACGACTTCAACTCTGTAAGCTACATGTCTGATATATTTGATTGCTGTTTTTTTTTATTTACATTTACCTTTTCTATGTCCATCTCTCTTATATCTTTAAACGAGCCATTCTTGTGTATTATATATATATATATATATATATATATATATATATATATATATATATATATAAACGGCTCAAACGATTTTCATGAAATTTAGTATACAGGGGGTTTCGGGGGCGATAAATCGATCTAGATTAGTTTTATATCTGAGAAAACGCGTGTTTACGAGTTTTCATGCAGTTTTTTTGCATTATTCCACGCAAAGTATTGTCGGTAATTTGCACGCTCGGGCATAAAGCCTAGTTCGCATTAAGCTAGTATTTTAGTCTAGTAGCGAGTAATTTAGTAGCTAAATTACTCGCTACTCACCAAAAATCGTTCGCACTTTGGTCGAGTACAGTTTACAAGTGAGTGGTGTTTACTGATTAAGCTGATCGTAAAGGCTATTTTAGAAGAGGTGGATGAGGAAATTTGTGTGATTAATAAAAAGAAGCTATGGGTACGAAAATGGATCGAAAGACGAGATAAACTAGGAGCTACTAGTTGTCTTCTGAAGGAATTAGCATTGGAAGATCCCAAAGAATACTTCGATAGTTTGAGAATGTCCGAAAGTCATTTCTTCGCTCCAGCGAAACGACATTATGGCGGCAACTAATGAACTCGACTAATTCGACAGGTTCGTACTTGTTTAGCCGGTGAACCAGTGAGCTCGGACGCGTGGTGGGGGCTGCTACTCGCCCAAAAAAATAGAATAAAATGGATTGACTCGACTAAATTACTTACTAAACTAATCGACTAAATTCTTAGTGTTCAGACACATTTAGTTACTAAATTACTCGCTACTAGACTAAAATACTAGCTTAATGCGAACTAGGCTTAAGCATCGTGGTCAAGCGGCCAAGTTGCAAGATCAACAATCACATGTCCAGGTTCGAATCTAGGTCGCATACAAAGTTTTTACTTTTGCTTTTTTTTATATTTATTCAAGTTTTAATTAAAAAAAATTGTAATGCAGGCCAAAATCTCCAAGCGAAGCTTGGTAGCCCAGGTACTAACCATTTATGCTGTAAAGCGTTGTAAACTTCGGGAACCAAAAACCAAAAATAATTACGCAAAATGACCAAAAAGATAGTTAAATTTAAAATATCAATCTCGGAAGTTACAATAAACAGTTAATTTTATGTCAGTTCGTCGAGTAGTAATAAAAAAAGAATTAAAATGGATTTACAACAAATTAAAAGTGCAAGGCCATTTTGAAGTTGGTCAAAAGATAAATAAGGGGTTAAAGGTCCATTCTAGAGATAAATTATTAACTTTTGTTTCTATTAATAACTTGTTATGTTGGGATATAGCAATGAGCATCAAATCATATGTGCAATGAATGCTACTAGTAGTACTCGTGGATGGGTGCTCTAATTTTTAAATTAAAAAAACTACGGGAGTATTTTAGAAGTATGGTAGGCCAAGAAAAAATCGATGTAATTATTTTGTACAGAGAGGTAACGCCTCAAAAACATTAAAAGTAATGGCAAAGACATTTCATTAATTCATACAACAAAACGACACCTTTCCCGCTCTTTTTCCACTCAAGGTGACAAGAAAACTTTTTTCTTTTGTTTTATTCTTTTTGTTTAAAAAATATTTATTTTCTAAAAGTAACTTGACCATATTTCATTAGGTCTCCGATATATATGTTAATATGTATCTGCCTATTAAATATTTGATACAAGATCTTTTAATCCGGTAAGCAGATATTTGAAGGACGACCTTACTTTGAAAATTCTAATAATATTATTTTTTTGATTTTGATCGAGATTGGAACGCTATTGTTGTATTAAAAGTTACCTAAAACTGCATTCGTGTTCAAAATGCAAAGGGTCATTTAACCAATTTACATATCCTGTTCTCAAAACATAAAAACCTGTTCTAATAAACGATTAGTATCGATTGATATTTTCAATATGCAAATGAAAAAGCAAAGTATTTCTATATAGAAACATTTATTAATCTATATAAATTTATAAAAAAAACATAATAAATTCATATAAATGTCGAATAGATTTCCTTACTCGATACTGTGCAATCTTAACAAATAAGCTTTGAAATCGAAATATTAGTAAATATTAGAGCTTGTGGCTTCAAAGATATACAGAGATCTATACAAATAGATGTGTAAAAATTCTAAGATTTTTATTTTTTCTAAGTTCTATTTATGACGTATATAGGTACTTAGTTATATTTCAAACTAACAATTACACTCTTAATTCCTGTAATGGTAAAACTTCTATTTCTAAACTTATTCGATTAGATTGTTTTATCTTTGGGTTAAAATTTAATAGTTCATTGTTACAGGACACTTAATCACGTTAAATAATCCTAAATATCACAGCTGTTTAAAAAATAGCAGACATTTTAACTATCTACTATAATAATACTTAATTATTAAATTAAAAAAAAATACTTCAAAATACATCAATAAAACAAAAAAAATATAACACCACGCCATTAATAATAATACTATGATCTTAATAATATGTAATCTAAAAATAAAATGTTGATCGTAAGTCATAATAATAAAATGTAGGTATATACTTATTTTAATTTGAATGAGAAGTCCTGAGTAATAATATACGAGTAAAATTGTTGTTTGTAAAAATATCAAAATATAATAAAAATAATACATAAAAGCCCAGTTGAAGCTTATTATATTTTGAGCTTGAAAGTTGAAGGAGTCTTTCCAAAATAAAATTTTATATGATTTAAAAACTTGTACGAGTAATCTTCTTGAAAAATAATGACATATGTATGTAGAATCGTAAACGTAATAACATCACTTGCACAACAGCCGGTCGTGAACAATTACATATCTGAAAGGAGAAATCTATACTAATAACTTGTGCAGATAAAGAATTAAAATTTTATCTTAAAGCCACTTCCAGTATTCTTATTCCGAGTTCTAATCCTTAAAATAGTTTTACCCGCAAAATATATTTTATTTTTTATATAAATATTAGCTGCCCGTTTACAATGTTACATTAATATTATATTACAATTCACTTACTGAAAAACTGATGTTTCTCAGTAAGTGAATTGTATTCTTTTGAGAAATAAATGAATCTTAAACCTCATAAAGAATAAATAATAGTAATTAAGGCCTTTCCCACTGCTGGGCACGGGAGACTCCCTTTACTAAAAGGGGGATCAGGCCATAGTCCACGCTAGCACTTGCCTAAAGCCTAGTTCGCATTAAGCTAGTATTTTAGTCTAGTAGCGAGTAATTTAGTAGCTAAATTACTCGCTACTCACCAAAAATCGTTCGCACTTTGGTCGAGTACAGTTTACAAGTGAGTTGTGTTTTGCAAGATGAACAGCCTACAACGCAATAAAGTAAATAAACTGATTAAGCTGATCGTAACGTACGTACGTAAATAAAATAATACGATCGTAACGTACGTAAAAAAAATTTTTTCCAAATCTAAGTATGCGGAATGTTTCATATGCTTGTTTTTATAATGCAAGGACCTAATATTCCACAAGCATTCGTGTTCAACATATTTCGAAACAAATTTAAAAGTCATTTCTTCGCTCCAGCGAAACGACATTATGGCGGCAACTAATGAACTCGACTAAATCGACAGGTTCGTACTTGTTTAGCCGGTGAACCAGTGAGCTCGGACGCGTGGTGGGGGCTGCTACTCGCCCAAAAAAATAGAATAAAATGGATTGACTCGACTAAATTACTTACTAAACTAATCGACTAAATTTTTAGTGTTCAGACACGTTTAGTTACTAAATTACTCGCTACTAGACTAAAATACTAGCTTAATGCGAACTAGGCATAAGCGCGGCAAGCGAACTCCTTATTTCATGTTTTGAAAACTTGCTAGGTTCTCTCAGACATGCAGGTTTACTCACGATGTTTTTCTTCACCGTAAGATAAGTGGTAATCATGTTGGAAATGAATAATATGTAAATATATTAAAGATGCGTGTCCCGGGATTTGAACCTATTTCACTTGATTTTTTTCAAGCTGATAAGTTACCACTGGGCAACAATTGCCTGATTGATACACACACATACATACTTTCGCATTTATTATTACCGTTATAACTAATATAAAGAATGGGTTTTTAAATGGCGTCGACTATAATCACTTCTCTAGCATACACACTATCCCCGTCTTTACTCGCACTCGCCGGTAAAAATCTTTAATTTATTCACATATTATAATATTATTATTTTTCTCATGGCCATGACTTTTGAATTAACTATACAGAAAAACTGTTATTGCATCTCAAAAAATTAATCGTATTTTCTACATCTAGTCAATGATTAGAAATATTTTCAAATGTCGTCTAAATCTAACGTCATTATAAAATAACATTATATGAATACAAAATAGTAACACTATACATATATGAATATACTCCTACAACATTATTATCGAAACATATCGATTAAAGATAATGGTAGTCCAATGGTAACGCGCTCGCTTGGGAAACCGAGGGAAGCGGGTTCAAATCCAGGGTCTCGCACCTCTGATATTTTCATGTTCGAATCATTTCCAACATGATTACCACTTGTCTTACGGTGCAGGAAAAACATATTGAGGAAACATGCATGTCTGAGAGAACCTAGCAAGTTTCAAAATACGTGTGAAGTCCGCCAATCCGCAATACGGTACTATCTACTTGTAGTGAAGGGTGCCCGTGCCCAACAGCGGGATGTTAAAAAGGGCTAAATACATGCAGTAAACGTGATATGCTGGCACGTCATGCCGCCATTTCTAATCCCATTCTATAATCTGCAAGGGTGGCAAATAAAATAATTAAAACTATATATTTTTAAATATACATACCGGTAGAATTGTCGATTGGCAGATAGTTTACTGACTCTCTATTCCTGCTATAATACTGCACAAATCTGCAATGTGCATAAAAACATATAAATCGTAGGTAGGTAAAATAACATTTTTTTTAATATTATGAAGAGAAAAGGGGTGTACTTCCGAAAAGCCTACATCGCCGATCGATCTGAATTTTTTTCTTTCTTTTTTTATCTAATCACGAATATTATAACGAATATTGGTGCAACCGCCATTTTGTATATGAAAAACCTCTTTTCGTTCGGTGTGCATAATCGCGCATTCTTTACCGATTTAGACTATTTTAGCTTTCCCCAGAAAGGGTACGTGTGAGTGAAAGGGTAAGGGTGTGTGTATCCTGGAAAAGGTACATAAAATACATACACACACACAAACACACCCACACACAGTGGAGAGGGTTTTGAGTTGTTAAGAATGTGGGAGAGACGCCCCACAGTTCCTGATCTCCGCTGTACTGTATGTTACAGTATAAAGAGGAAACAAATAAACACACACACACACGCTCAGAAATCGAATTTATAATAGTGTGATAATAATATAGACTAGATAATAGTATTTATATTGATAGATACAGTTATTAGATAGGTACCTATTTAAAAAAATACCATGGAAAGTTTTGCGTTACTAATGAAATTAATTGCAGCAATTATGTTTAATTTTGCGGCTCCGCCCGCGTTCAGATGACCACAAACCAAATTCTTAGGTTTTACATATTAGTATACTCTTACATCACGGTTTTTGTATTTTTTCTCAGAAATGAGATATTTTTCTGCTGTAAAAAGTATCCTATATGTTGACCCGGATAATTAGCTATGACCATACCAAATTTCATCAAAATCCGTCCAGTAGTTTTTCTGTGATGCGGTAACAGACATAAAAATTCTAAAAACTAGATTCGGCCTCTGTATCGATAATAATGTCTATTTCAATAAGATTTTCAAAAAATATTTAATGCACAGATTTGACTCTGTTAGAATTTTATTATATGTTTAGATATAGCTAAAGTTAATAAGAATACTACATAGGTATTATATTATTAAACAATGATATAGTGATACAAAATCTATCTTATTTATCTAGGTATCTACTCTCTCTCTCTCTGAATCTAGAAAAATATTTATAGGCGGGAAATTATTTTTCTTATATACTTAGGTACTTCATAATTTGCTATTCCTATAATATTTTGCCACATGTAAATAGGTATTTAGGTTTGAAAGTACAAAGACTAAAATCCATTTAGTTTAAGTTTTAAAGGTAATAATGAGATTGGCGTAAAATAACTTCTTAGTATCGTAAAAACATCGCAATACAATGTTAATTTGCGATAAAAAAAAGATTATTTTTTATGAAAAATATTTTTCCCGATGAATACTTACTCTATAATTGCTTCTTATCTATACATATAATAAAATTGTAACTAAGCGGAATCTGCACATTAAATATTTTTTTGGAAAATCTTATTGAAATAAACATTATTATCGATACAGAGGCCGAATCTATAGTTTTTAAATTTTTTGTCTGTCTGTCTATCTGATTGTCTGTCTGTCTGTTACCGCATCACAAAAAACCACTGGAGGGATTTTGATGAAATTTGGTATGGTGTTATCCGGGTCAACATATAGGATAATCTTTACCGCGGAAAATTTCTCATTTCTGAGAAAAAATACAAAAACTGCAATTTAAGAGTATACTAATATGTATGAGTATACTAATATGTATGTAAAACCTTTTAGGTTTTTGCTCAACGCGGGCAGAGCCGCAGGCTTGTTACTTTAACATATTATTAGTTCATTCGCGTAAAAATTACCAGTCAGTACAAACTATGTACAAAATGTTTATCCTTTCTTGTAATTAAATTAAATTTTAATTCAATTCAATTCTCCTGTTAATGATTTCAAAATATGCCAATTGAACACAGATTACTCAGACAATGTCACGTAGAATGGAGGAGATATATCTACTTACATTTTATTTTATCCGATAACTAAACAAACATAGGTAGTTACATAATTATTACATAATATTTATCATACGACGACACGTTTGGTTCAGCTTGTAGTGACTTGTTGCGCTAGCGGTCACGGGTTCGAGTGCCGCTGGGGGCATTCGTTTGTGTGATGAACACGAATGTTTGTACTCCAGTCATGGGTGTTTGTATTTATTTATAATATGTATGTATTTAAAGTTATATATTTGTAGTGTATTTACTATCTGGTATCCATAACACAGGCCTCGTAGCTTACCATGGAACTAGATGGTGCTGTGTGTTAATGTTCCAACATATTTATTTTAATTTTATATATACTCACCCTAACATAACCAAGCACGATGCGAACATGACAGTACTCAATACATATATAGCCCCAGGGAAAATCGCTAAAGTCATGGCGTAGACCGAGTTAAATAGCACAGGAGCTACCAGTGGACCGATGCTCTCTACCATGCATACTAAGAAGAACACTTTAGATATATCCTCTAGTGGAAGTGTTTTTTTTAAAAACGACCTTATCAAAGGGCCGTGAAGGCCTCTAAACATCGATATACTGGAGCCTAAAATAAAAAATCTAAATATAACTACCACTTATCAAGTGTTATACTCGTACATATCTACTTACATACTGAATTTTTATTAAACTTGAATAAAATGCTTGGAATAGTGTATTTGAATCTAATATATAAAATCCTCGTGTCACAGTTTTCGTTGCCATACTCCTCCGAAACGGCTTGACCGATTTTGATGAAATTTTATATGCGTATTCAGTAGGTCTGAGAATCGACTACTATCTATTTTTCATACCCCTAAGTGATAAGGATAAGGGTGGTCCTCCCAGATCCCACCCCAGGGACGAACCCGAGCGGAGCGAGGGTGAGCCGCTAGTATATATATATATATATATATATATATATATATATATATATATATATATATATATATATATATATATATATAGATTTTTGAATTGACGTTAATTCATAATAAGAATGAGAGAAATTGTTTATCTATTCTAATATTATAAAGAGATAAAGTTTGTGAGTTTATGAGATTGTGAGTTTGTGACGTTGTAGGAGGTAATCCCTGGATCTACTGAACCGATTTAGATGAAATTTAGTAAGAAGATAGTTTGAGACCCTGAGAAGGACATAGGATACTTTTATATCAGAAATCATTCCTTAAGGGGGTGAAAATGGGGATGAAAGTTCGTATGGGGAAGCAAGCTAGGGGCGAACCCGAGCGAAGCGAGGTTGAGTCGCTAGTATTATATAACTACCTACTTTTGTTAAAATATATGGATACGAAAATAAAAATAAGCAAAGAAATGTTTTGATTTAAGTTATGCACCAACAAGATTCGGGACTTAAAACGTGTTAAACTGGCTTGCAGTGGTCACTGGTCAGGCGACAGGTCACTGCGCTGTGAATGCAAATGTGTAACATTATACTTTCGGAAAATCATACCAAGCCTATGTGTTACTCCAGGTCATAATTTATCTGTGTCCTAAAATTCATCCAAATCCGTCCAGCCGTTTCAGCGTGAAAGAGACATACAAACTCATACATATACAAACTTTAACATAGGAGCAGAGTGAGGTAAGAAATACTTGTAATTTTTAGATAAAATAAACTCACCTAGGTACATTTGCCACTTTTCTACAGCAAAGAGCTTCATTAGGCTATCAACAGTCGACGTTATTATGGCTATGGTAGCGAATACAATATCCCCTATATTAAGACACTTTTGTAATACGATCGCTCCAAAAAATCCACCGGCCAAGCCGACAATGGTACTGGTCGCTGAATATTCCGTATAATCTCTTAAAGACCAGTGCAATTTCTGCCTCGTATACAAATATTCTAGGGAGACTGTCCCAAATAAAATCATAACTAATAGCAATCTAATGAAACACAATAGAACAATTTGTGCCCTTCCATGATTTGGGCGCTCTTTGAAACATTCGCGAAACATTTCCTTGACGAGTAAACAGTCAAAGATTCTTGATACTCCATTCTGTTGATATGAAAGAGATAGAAAAGCATGTTAATATTATTTACTCTCTTTTCGTTGTGATATAGTATATCTAATATATAAAATTCTCGTGTCACAGTGTTTGAAACAAAACTCCTCCGAAATGGTCTGACCGATTCCTATGTTTGGTGTGTATATTCAGTAGGTCTGAGAATAGTACGTAAACTATGTTTCATACCCCTAAGTGATAAGGGTGTCCACCCTAGAGACGAACGAGAGTGGAGCGAGGGTGAGTCGCTAGTAAAATATAATAATTAGTTTTTTATCTTCCTGAGTATTGGCCTCCCATTAATGCCAAATAGCCACAGTTCACTACGTTTGGCCAAAGATCACATAATACTATGCTATTACAGGTGCCTCATCCCATACAAAGATATTGGATATCGCCAATTCTGGCTATTCGTCGGGTTATTTTTGTTTTCTTGAATTATATTTTATTATGATAATAGATGTCGTTGATACCCAAATAGTTAAACGGTATTATTTTATAAATATTTGCAAACTAACGTATGGTAAATGTTGTAAAATTTATCTTGCATTGGAATAAAAAAAATGTTATTTTAATAATTTTTAACCGTGATGAACAATTCAAAAAAAGTAAAAGCGCCATCTATGAATATGCATTACAAGCCCGTCATCTGAATGCTGGTATTTCAATAATCAGTAAAATTACCCTTTTTTGGTTTACGAGCGCATTATTTCGTTTCCCTTTACTTAGAATATTTTTCAAAACAATAATACCCCTTTTTGCAATCTATTGTTTACCTTTTGTTAACTACTACTTTAATAACAATCGATACATGTAACGTCATCTATTGACTTTTTTTTAATTAACTTTTCTATGTTCGTGATGAGACCCCATGGTTCGACAAATGCGGGATTATGAACTTCAATGTCTTTTGAGAACTAGTTAGGTTTTCTCAGATATAGCAAGCAGTAGGACGTAGGTATTAATTTCGAAAAGGATTCGCATGTGAAAATGTCAGAGGTGCGAGATCCCAGGGTTTGAATCGTTTCACTTGTTTTTCAAGGGAGCCCGATACCAGTGCTGGTTATTAATATTCTTTACCTTAATTCATTATTATATATATATATATATATATATATATATATATATATATATATATGTGCTTTATAATCAACTAATATACAAATAAATACAAACGTTTAAAACTAAAAGATGCATTACTTTTTTTTATATGACATTATTATTATGTTAACAATAATAATCACCTGTAACGCCCCTGTTAACGACTCCATAATCCATATATTTGTAAAAGCGTACGCTATCACATTGAGTGCAGCTGTTATTAAAAGTAAATATGTATTTCCAATCGTCAATATGAGATAAGTACTGAGCACGGTTCCCACAACGCTCCCCAGTGATGTAGTTGCATCGACCATCGTCATTCTTAAACCAAAAATTCACAATTTTAGGGACCAAAATAAAAAAAAATCATTTTCAAAATGGCGTTTTCTTTTTTGTATAAGGGCAATAACATTTAAATGTTGCATCCAAAAATAACGACCAGATGCAAGAAAAAAAAATTAGCCAACCTGCAATGACCGCAAGTGACCGCAGTTTGATCGCAATATATTTTGGCAAGAATTAACATTACACATGACAGAATATCTTTTAAAATTTATATAAATAGAGTGGAAATATTATACCCTTTTAACATAGAGATATATAAGATCGAGATAATAATTTACTAATATTATAAAGTTTCTTTGTTTGTTTGAACGCGCTTATCTCAGGAACTACTTATCCGATTTGAAAAATACTTTTTGCATTAGATAGCCCGTTTATTGAGGAAGGCTATAGGCTACATATCATCATGCTACTACCCAAGCGAGCGGAGCAGTAATATAATATATTATAGTCTATATATATTCCATACTAACCATTAAAATGTTCCTAGGGACGAACCCGAGCGTAACGAGGGTGAGCCGCTAGTAATTTATACTTTTGTACAGTAGGTACAGTTGAGTTTATTTCGATGTTTTTACACGCAATTTAGGGGTTCAATAAAGCTTGTTTAGGTTGAATTAACCCCATGGTTGCTGTGGTCTGCTTCGGCAGACCTGCCGTCCGGGCGTCGTAGTTGAATGCGTAAGCGATCCTGCGACGCCCCATTAAGACGGGGGAAGGTTTTGTTGGGTTTTAGTGGGTAGTACTGGCTTTGCCGGTGAGTCCCACACCTTGTGCGTAAATGCATTTCCCAACGTTAAAAAAAAGGTTGAATAAAAAGTAATGATATCATAAATAGATATTTTCAACAATTATGATGTATTTTGTTTTTAATTAACCACAATGTAACTTACCGAATGGTTGTACTATCGGATGAGCTGGTGTCACTGACAAAACAATACGCGCCAGAGTAAAGAATCACGTAACCACCGGTAACAGAAAATGGCACTGATGTGAGGATGTACCACCAAGGCCCTAAATTATCCATCATGCTGTAAACTACTATCAAAATTCCCGTCAGTGACATACCTAATAAAATTAATAGTATGTTAAAAGAATTATTTAAAGCAGTATGTTAAAATAATTATTATCTTAATTTAAGCTTCTTCGTTCGTTTTATAAAACGAAAATAAATGAATATTTTTTACAAATTTTATCTATCTGTCACTCATTACTAGATAAATTTCAATGAAACTTGAAGTAAATAGGCTTGTATTAATAACTAGCCGTCACCGCCTGCTTTGCCAATTGTTGAAGCGTACGTAATGTATCTTTTAAATAATATAAATGCTTATGATGAAAGATAAATGCTTATTTTAGTCTTCAGAGACCATTAAGTAGTATCTTTAAATTTTTCATTTATAAATGAAAAAAATAGGTTAAATAAGAAAACAATTGAAACAATAACTACGTGTAGCATAATTTTATATAGTATCTTGTAAAAATACCAACCAAATATAAGTGTAGGGGAGAATAATCGAAAACCGGGTATGGGGGTAAAACCGGGACACGGTACTAAGGCTCTCTAATGTGTTTCAAATTTTCGCGCGCTTGGTTACTTGCAGTCTTGAATAGTTTGTCACAAAAGTTAAATGACGTGCGTGCTCTTTGACAATATTTCAGAAAACAGTTTTTACGGAAGTTTGATATAATATTAGAATTAAACGGATTTTAAAGGTATTCTATAATCTCGTATGTCAAGGTAAGTGGAATTTGTTTCTGTTGTAAAGATTAAGTGTGTATTAATGGTAAACGAACATTGGTTGAATCTTTATTACGATATGTTTTTAAGATTAATTAAATTCCTTTGTTTCTCTTCGGTGCGCTTGGTGTAAGTAAAACCGTACGGGGTAATCGGGTGATATTATTTTGTATGATGAATTTTTACAGTTCACAACAAAATACCACGAAATTATACAAAAACGACGAACCGACAATCCTGGAGTAAAGAATTTATTAAAAATTCCATTTTAGAAGTACTAATAGACGGAAAATGTTAATATCGCCTAGCTTCTCGAAAAATTTCCATACAGAAATAGGTCCCAGACGACAAGTGACGATTGGTTGTAATGTCTTAACTGTAAGAAATGGGCCCATGAAAGGCAAAGTCGGGTATAAAAAGTGGGTGTACCCGGTTTTGGAACCAGGTATAGGGCAAAACCATAAAAAGTTAAAATTTGAAAATGATCATTTTTTACCTACAATACAACAAAAAGAAAACAGTGATCTTGTTGATTAAATATGTAATTAATAAGTTAAAGTAAACGAAGTCTAATAAAGTTATTTTATAATGTTTGAAATATTTATTTTTAATTTAATATTTCTCTTAGCGTCCAGGTTTTACCCCACTTTCCCAAACTGTCAACGTCAAGTTTTATATAAGATTCCCCAGAGAGCGTTTATTTGAAAAATGAACTCACCTAATAACGGCCATACTATCAAAGGCTTCCTGCCATATGTATCAGACCATACCCCTAAGAACAGCGAAAGTAGAGCCGGAAATAAATATTCTATTACTACTTTAACAGTCCACACATTAGTAGAGTATTTTTGTACTTCTTCTTCTATATTTATTGTGTCATTACTTTTAATAGGGGAAAGATACGGCCTACATTTATCCTGTGTGTAATTTAGGGAGTGTACACACGTACGATACAAGATTATGTTACTTACTACAGGACCTGAAATAAAAAAATACATAAATGAAACAGTAATTTATATAGTTAAGTAATTTAAGCATTTCACTTACCTGTTAATGATACGGCTACCATATTTATAAATAATGGCAATTCTATTGTAGTTGCAATAGATCTTTTTGGTAATGGCAATTCAACTTCACTGTTCTGCATTATGACGTATGTTTTTAGGAAATTTCTGAAATTTACCAAGAACCATGTTTACTACCAATATTGAAGTCCGATAATTTAAATCAAGGTGAACTAGTTAAAGTGAAAACTACAAGAATAACTTTACTTACTTAATATTTTTATTTTGACAAGATAATAATGTTTTTCTTTGAAATCTAAATCACTACTAGCGACTAGCGAGTCCTTTGATATCGTAGTATGTAATTATCTGCCATTTATTGTCGTGACTCAATGACGAAGTAAGCGCGAACGTTTTGACGAACGCAATCAAATCATAGATGTAAAAACTATAAATTTCATTGCCTGTTGTAGTATATTAAGAGGTTTTTATTTATCATTTTATATTACCAATGAACATTGTTTCTGTCAGTTATTATTTATTCTAAGCCAACCTTAGGTACCTATTTTACATTACAGAATTACAAATGAATCATTTGTACATATTATAAGGAAATAAATGAAGATATGTATAGTCATGATCTTTATTATAATGAAATATGGTCTTATTTTTTCAAGGCTAAATAAAAACACAATATAATGAGAGTTCTATATTTATTTGTATATTTTGCAAAATTGCTATAGGTATAAAAATGATTTTCATTATACTTAAATATATTTATATCAAGACCAGGGCTGCCAGATAACAGTCGTTGATTTACCCGACCGATAAACCTCAAAATATCCGGTTCATTTCGCAACTTATTCGTCTATACTAATATTATAAAGAGGTAAAGTTCGTGAATTGTAAGCTGACCGATTTAGATTAAACATGGTAAGAAGATAGTTTGAGACCCGGGGAAGGACATAGGATATTTTTTAACCTGGAAATTATCCCTTAAGGGGGTGAAAATGGGGATGAAAGTTTGTATGGGGAAACAACCCAGGGACGAACCCGAGCTAAGCGAGGGTGAGTCACTAGTGTTTTACATAGAGTAAAAGAAGGTACTAATGTTATAAAAAGAAGTCATTGAAATCAGTTCTCAACTAAACAGGTTTAAATTATTAAATCAAACATAGAAAAATACTAAAAATATCAAATTAATCAGCTAAACTAAAATACTTCAAAATTACCCGCCATCAAAAATTGCCTAAAATTACCCGCTTTTCGGGTAAATTACCCACCAATTGGCAGCGCTGATCATTAGACCATACAATATGTATTGTTGTGATGAATCCTCAATCCATCAAATTTTTTAAGAGTTACTTAAAAAAACCACTGGATAGGAACAATAATAACGTTAGCAATAATAAAGACGTATAGCAAAACAATCCCTTTTTACATATTTTTTTTCTAATAAACAAGAATACGATAGGATAGCTTTAAAAGCAGTTCGTGAAAAAATTCCTGATTAAACCATTATTCTTCTTTTCTTAAAATTATGTTTAAATAATTTAAAATTACTATATAGCATTTATAATGTAATTTTGTAAAACCCAACATTTATAAAATCACGATGTTATTACTCTCAATAAAAAAATATACTTTTTTTAAATTAAAAAAATTACAGGTTATTTTTCATTACTTTGATGTCACTATTATATTTAAAAAAAATCGATGTTTAATATTAACCTAATTTTTCTATATAATCCTAATGGTAAAAATGAAATAATCACATGGGGTTATGAACATAATTGTATAATTTGTGCAGGATAGTTTCTGAAATAAAGCTTCTTAAATCATTGAATTTACTTAAGTGTTGTTTACAATTTATTTGTAGTGATAACAGCATATCAATATTTAATCTTTTAGATTATATACCTAATCTAATGTTATTTCTGTATTTTATTTATAAAACTATTAAATTTATAAGTCAATTATATAAAATGTTATGCTATTCTTTAAAATAGTATAAATAAAATGTTTATCATGCGCTGCGGTGAACAACTGAACATGTTAAGGTCAATTTTTGATAAAAAATACATGGTGTTACTATGTAAGTTACAAACAGACAACGACACTTAAAGTACATACATTTAATCTTAATATCCAAAAAAATGCTATAAAATCAAATAAAGAGTACTTAAATATAAATACATATATTGTATTTAAATTAAATAAATAATAACCAACATGTAAGTAGAAGGTAACTTTAAATTTTGTAAACACATCTCACCTCTAGGTTAATAGTTGTATTTCCTCATTAAAATCATATACATTACAAGATTTTGTCAAAACATAAAAATATAATTATAAACAAATAATAAAACCGACACTAACTATATATACGTCAAGCACTTGTAATTTTAAAAACAAACGACCAAAGAGTATAGTAATATACCAAACGACCGACGAATGTTTAATGCAGTCAGCATTTTGTTAGTCGGATTCTATCCAGTATATTACTATAATCTTTGGATTCTATTTTATGTTAAAACGTAACATGACAGTTGACACTGACGTTTTTCGTTTAACTGTTGATCTGTCAAAAGTTGAATGAGTCTTTTTGACCGACTTCAAAAAAATAACATGGACTTATAATAACATTATATTTTTTGTGTGTATGTGATATCTTCGCCAATATTGTGGAACGATTTTCATTTGCCTTTTTAATAAATACGTCGATACCTCAAATATGGTTTCATCAACTTTTTAAAACTAGTCAAGGCTGGAATAATTACTTGTAACGTGATTTCAACGTAGAGTATCTTCTTAGTTCTTACTTAAAAAATGTTTTAAGTACATATTTTTTGGATACATATTTTACTTATTGCGCAAATAATTTGTTCTTTCTTCATCGATAAAATAGAAAAAAAAAATTTAAGTAATCTTAAAACGACTACTGGATCATGTATCATAATGAATTAAAATAATTAAAAAATAACAATATTTGCTTTTTGCAACATTATTGAAAAAAATTAGGTAGGTACCTAACATAAGGGAGTATTGAATCACTACGTCCTTATTGTCGTGCTTCCTATAAAGATATAGCTGAAACAATTAGTTTATATTTATGTTCCTTTATCAATAAATCACATTTTTTTACTCTATAAAATTTTATCATAAATATAATTATTATCATCACACTCTCACATTTGTTCCGTCATTACTTAAGTACCTACATCTTAATTAAGGCATCAATAAATCTATGACTCATTTGTGAAAGTTTCAAAAGCGAATGATGATGTTCTCCATCTGAAAAATTGCACGATCCTAAAAAGAAATAAAAAGAAAATAATTAAAAAAACAATATTTAGTTTCAGTGCAATACTTAAAAAAACGTATAAAGTAGACAAATATTTTATTTTTGAATGATAATAGGTAATAATAACATATATTAGATTTTGTTTGGAGAAAACTAACATAGGTAGGTACATATTTCCAGTAAATCGCTATATGTCTTTAATAAAAATATTATTGTGATTTGTACGTTTATGTGTTTTGTGTTTATGTTTGTTACTCCTTCACGCCGAAACGGCTGAACCACTCACACAATATAATTACCAGATTTTTAGCTTTTCGAATCATGAACATGGCATGGCTAGTATTGAATTAAGTCTTAAGTAAAATAAAAAAAATATAAATTCATATAAATACTTTTTTCATAACCTACAATTAATTCTCTTACACATTTAAACCATTTATCTCTATCTAAATACTCTGTAACAATATAATATTATGCTCAATGTAGGTAAAAATGCAGATTGTGTTTGCCGCGTTATCGCAAACGCATTGTCATTTATATGATATCCGCAGCGCGGAGGGTCATCACTCATTAGTAAAAAAAAATGCCTAAACGCTGTCGGATTACTATTGAATACTTAGGAATATACAATTATAACATTAGTATAGATAATTATTACAAAATTATTAATAATAAATGTATATTTTTATAAATAACTAGCATTGCCCGCGGTTCCGCCCGCATTCTGATAATCAAAAAGCAAATTATTATACTCTTATAATGCAGTTTTTGTATTTTTTTTTCAGAAATGAGATATTTTCCCGCGGTAAAAAGTATCCTATATGTTGACCCGGATAACCAGCTATCACTATATTCGATTTCATCAAAATCCCTCCAGTGGTCTTTCTGTGATATGGTAACAGAGAGACAGACAAAAATTCTAAAAACTATAGATTCTATAGATAATGTCTATTTCAATAAGATTTTCCAAAAAATATTTAATGCACAGATTGGGCTCAGTTACAATTTT
This sequence comes from Brenthis daphne, assembly GCA_947093115.1. Taxonomy (NCBI): domain Eukaryota; kingdom Metazoa; phylum Arthropoda; class Insecta; order Lepidoptera; family Nymphalidae; genus Brenthis; species Brenthis daphne. The sequence continues at coordinate 30,657,849 of OX352471.1, read as the reverse complement.
ATTATATGTATAGATAATTATTATAAAAATATAAATATATATATTTTTTTTATTATTAGTACCTAATAAATTTAAGTCTCACTTCCGCTACACTTATTTATCTAATCACCAAATGTATTGACTTACCGTTTGACGCGAAGCCTAAAGAAGTTTTACTTCAATAATTAATAATTACTAAACATCAGCTATAAAATGTATCAGCCATAAATAGGTTGATGTCAATTTCTAAAATAAATAAACGTAAATAATACGTTTGGAACCTAAAGTTGAATATTACCTACATACCTAATACATGTAAAATATTATTAAAAAAAAACAAATGATTCACAGACTAAAACTGTAATCATTTGCATTTTTTTGCATTTTTTGCTCGTAAGGATATGAAGTTAGTTTCAATGTGACTTTTGAAACTGGTTGCCATTTGAAACCTTTTTTCGGAGACGAAAGTTCTTTACCTGTTTTATTGTTAACTAGCGAGTTTTCCTCGATTCGCTCAGGTGCGTTCCTGAATGTCTCACAAAAGTCTGTGTAGTAATCTAGGTCATATATAGTAATCTATGTTTTAATTTTTTTTTAAATCCGTACAGCCGTTTCAGTGTAAGGAAGTAACAAATATAAACACACACACAAACTTTCGCATTAAATAAAAGTAGTCTTTATAATAGTGGGTAACCCGATTAAATCCCACAATCTATATAATATACACGAGCGACTCCCTCTCGCTTCGCTAATATCTATACAAATAATAAAATTCTATCGGAAACGAATCTGTGCATTAAATATTTTTTTGGAAAATCTTATTGAAATAGACATTATTATCGATACAGAGGCCGAATCTATAGTTTTTAGAATTTTTGTCTGTCTGTCTGTCTGTGACCGCATCATGAGAAAACCACTGGACAGATTTTGATGAAATTGGGTACGATGATAGTTGGTTATCCGGATCAAAATATCGGATATTTTTACTGCGGAAAAACTTCTCTGAGAAATCTATACTAAACGTTAAAACGTAACTAGGGACGAACCCGAGCAGAGTGAGGGTGAGTTGCTAGTCGCTCGCTTTTATTTTATATAAAATTAAAGAAGCCTACAGAAATGTCTGCAACAGTATGTAAGTATGTCCTAAGGTACACTCACAATAACTACTTTTATTTATGTAAAACATTGCGTACGTAAGCTTTCAAATATAAACATTTATTATTTATTTATAATAATTAAAAAAAATAATTTATATTAACCTACTTAATCATTATGATCATAATTTTATTTTATTAAAATAAAACAGTTTAATTCTGTTTAAAGATATTTTAAAGTATACCATGCCATATATAATTAAACAAAACAAATAAAACTCACAATATCGTGGCTGTACACAATTGAAGTTTTTTAAATTAACCTTGTAGTTGAATTCTTAATCGTATTGTTGAATTACGTAAATTTATTCGCTTGTATTCGCTAATGATTAAATAGTAAATCATTTAAAATAACACTTTGATTACTGTTTTAAAAAGAATTTCATTTGTGTGCAGTCAAAAAGAATGGACATTTTGGGCGATCTAAAGTTTCTAATTTGCGAATCATAATAAATAATTACTAAATAATTTTCAATATCAAAATAGCAACACTTACCCTAAAAACATGGCACAAACACAGGCAATACAACTGCTCAGAACATATATGGCTCCTGGAAACGACGATATCGTGTATGCATACAATGAATTATACATTGCTGGTGATATAAGAGGGCTGACGCCTTCTATCGCACACATTAGAGCGAAAACCTTCGCTATATCCGCTGGAGGCAAGATTTTAGTTAGTTGCGAACGAATCAACGGCGATGATAACCCTCGAAACAAGGATACACTGGCGGCTGAAATCAAAATCTTACATAAATAGATTGTTTTTAAAACCTAGCCACTTACCCTCGATTCGCTCAAGTGCGCGCCGGAACAAACAGACAGACAAACATTTAAAAAAAACATTTCTTATAAGTACCGTATATACTTTTATATTATATATTTTAGTAAAAAGCTGTTATTTTGACATTACAAACAGACCACTCTATTTATTGGTATGTATAAATATCATTGCAGTCACCCGCTGCGCATAGTTTGTTTGTTCGCGCAAATCTAAGAAATTACTGTACGAATTTTCATATGCTTTTCATCAATACAAAGAGAGTTTATCTGTGAACATTTTAGGGTATAATAAAAATTTTCAAATATTTGTTAACGGTATAACGTCTCTACTGAGTACTGAAAACACGTTATATTATAAACTAGCATTGCCCGCGGCTCCGCCCGCATTCAGGTGAGCAAAACCAAATTCTTAGGTTTTACATATTAGTATACTCTTACATTGCAGTTTTAGTATTTTTTATCCTATATGTCGACTCGGATAACCAGATATCATTATACCAAATTTCATCAAAATCCCTCCAGTGGTTCTGTGATGCGGTAACAGATAGACAGACAGACTGACAGACAGACAGAAATTCTAAAAACTATAGATTCGGCCTCTGTATCGATAATAATGATTATTTCAATAGGATTTTCCAAAAAATATTTAAGGTACAGATTTGGCTTAGTTACAATTTTATTATATGTATAGATGTGAAGGGCATCTAGGGACGTGCTATCATAAATGCGAAGGGTGTCTGGGTCACTGTATCACGTATAAAGTTTTAAACGAAATATTTTGTTAATTTCTATCATGTCATAAGTAAGACAATATCGTTTCTGTGCAGATGGCTCGCAGAAATTAGCCAGTAGAACATTTAAATAAAACGTTACATATGGCTCAATAAGTACATTTTTGAACGTTTTTTGAACTCAGATTTTCTAAACCAGACAGAACAATTATGTTTAATTACATCTATTATATTTATTTAAATCGTTTTAAAATATTTCAAGAATGTTTTTCAATAATATAAATATTCAGACAGCTAATTTGTTTTTGTTTCATATTTAGAAATGACATCATATAATAGCTTGAAATTTGTTACGACCACATTGGATATGGTTGCGGTTACATTGTCATAAATGCTCAGTTATGACATTGAAACCACACACAAGCTTTTGGGACCTAAACTTCATTATTTTTCTAACTAGCAGCTCACCTTCGCTTCGCTCGGGTTCGTCGCTGGATACGTTTTAAATAGATATAAATAGTTATTAGCCAGCATTAGATAAATATTTTTTTTTTGTTAATTTTTCATTTTTTCTCTTTATTAAAACCTTTCGTGGACCTTAAGGAACACCGAACATATGAAAAAAAATATTTGCCGAATTGGTCCAGCCATTCTCGAGTTATGCACTTACCAACATTCATTTTTATTTATGTAGATTATAATATAAAGAGTTCAAGTTTGTAAGTTTGTATGTATGGCGGAAATCTCTGAATCTACCGATCCGATTATGAAAATTCTTTCATTAATAGGAAGCACCATTACTGCCGAGTTCTAGGCTATTTTTTATACGCCGCAAAAACAACGAGGTGTTATAAGTTTGACGTGTCTGTCTGTGGCATCGTAGCTCCCGAACCGATTTTGATTTTGTTTTTTTTTGTTTGATAGATGAATTAGTCAGGAGTGGTTCTTAGTTAAGTTTGATGAAAATCGATCCAAGATGGTAGGGAGTTTTTAAATTTTTTATTCCGATAAAAATGTGTTTATTGTCAAAATAGATAATAGTTTTAATAAAAGTCAGGAACAAACTGACCTTTCAATTGCTTTATGGACTATTAGGCATCTTGGGACGCACAACGAGGGTATAAGTCACTAGTAAATACAGTATTAGTCAAGTTACCTTGAAGTGTGTTCTTATTCAAATGCAGCAAAACACGTTTTATATCTTTAATTATAATATTTACATATAATTAATTAATTTTGCCTTAAATATATTACAATAAAGCTTATGTTTCTAACTCAAGGGCATTAGAACTTGTCTTGATATAGATGTGAATATATGGATTTCTTAAATGTGACTAGGTACTAAGCAAGCATTCTAGTTTTAAAGATATTCTACGATTTTCAGACTGACTCATAGTAGGTGTTAACCACCTGGTTCATATCATAATATCTTTTATATTAATAATAACTTAGACGAAAGTTATGACCACTGTAGAAAGTTCATGACAGTGAAGCCAGTGGAGTATAATTATACGAGTATCCTAGCGTTATTAAAAATATACCAAATAATATATAAGAATACTTAATAAAATATATATATATATATATATATATATATATATATATATATATATATATCTTAAATAATTAAATAATTAGCACAGCGCTAAGAAATACGAATCGATACAGAATGTCATACATGTGAAGTATTCCCCATTTCCAGTTCTTTAGAAAATAGTAAATGTCACTTGAGCAGAATAGGACAACTTCAACGTTAAAATGACACTCGAAAACGAATTCCGAGTTTCGTTTAGAATTTAACGAAAAATAGAGCGAGCTACCACTACATTCTCTCTCTCACACGCTCTGAAAAGGAAATAACTGGATATCTAAAAATCTATCAATGTTCGAACCTCACCTGTATACATATGCCAAGTTGCAGTAGCAAATGTTTTAACCAAATATTCGCCACTTGCGGATAAAAATGCAGTCATCGCAAACGCCAAATCGCTCACTTTGAACAGCCTTTGAACTAACATCACCCCGAAGAATGAACCAAAGAAAGATATCGTGGTATGCGTTGCCGAATACATGGTGTACTGTTTTATTGCCCAATGTAACTTTTGCCGCGTGTACAGATACTCTAAACTCATGAGGCCAAACATTATGAATATAGATAAACTGTTAGCTACAGTTAGTAACAGAATTTGTGCTCTGCCATAATTTGGTCTTCTTTTAAAACATTCTACTATCATGGCTTTTATGAGTTTAAAATCTAGTACGGAAGTTATTCCACCCTGTAACAAAGGTAAATGATTAAAAAAATCTAAAAATTCATATTATAAGGCTGATAACACTTGAAACGGACGAACGAACTTTTGAATTAGTTTCTATAATCAGGCACTCGAATGCACAAATTTCCTACAAAGTGGACAAATTTTTTACAAAAACAATTTCTGGCGATTGTTACGGATATTAGCTCGTATGTACATAGTATTCGGAAATTGAATGAGGAAACCTTACATGTGCGAGTAGCTTAAATTACGAGAATTACACAAATAGCAATATACATTTTCTTTGATAATAAGTAGCTCACAGGATACTAGATAGTATATCAATATGTATCAAACAGATGCTAAGTTAGATGCCAAGTTAAATTATTTTTCTATAGCTTAAACAGCTATTTAGTAATATTGAAAATTTTTATATATATACATAGTAATATAATGTATTGATGCTATTATTCATAAACATATTTCTTCGTAAGAAACAAAAATTAGATTGGGAACGCCTAAAGTAACATTTAAAAAAACTTACCGGTACAGCTTGAGGTAATGATTCCTTAATGCATATATTTGTAAATATGTAGGCTATCACAAAAAGTAGAGTCGATATGACCAACAAATATACGTGCCCTACAGCTCTCAGTACAAACGAACTTAATATTGCTCCTGTAACACTACCCGCTGACACCGACGCTTCGACTACGGTCATCCTAAAAAAAGTTTTTTTTATATCTGCTACCTGTTAAAAGCTTCTTGTAAAGTTTTTGATATATATAGTACGTAATTTGAAAATACACAAAAGGTTCACAAGTGACTAGCAAAAGACTAAAAATTTAAAAATACTTAGGTATAGCAGAAGATGTAGTTAAAAGCAATGGACTCTATAATAAAATAAAACTTTTGTTAGCATTGAAAGTTCGATATTAAAGACCATGGTTACCTAAGAGATCTTTTTTCGGTAGTTGTAATGTCGCTTACGTAACAGAAAGAACCAGTAAACAGGGCCGTAAAACCGCCAAGCAAAGACATTGGTATGCTAGTTATTATATACCACCAAGGACCCAAATCGCTCATCACAGTGTAGACTACAGTTAAACTTCCACTTATTGACATTCCTAAAACAAGTGTTTTTAAAACATAATTGTGTTGTTTTATACTCTTCTTCTTCTCCCTGCCCATTTCCCAATCACTTGGGGTCGGCGCAGTACATCTTCTGTACTGCTGATAAGATTTGACAAAAGTTTTACGACCGGCCGCCTCACGCCTGCCTGACGTCAACCCTCCTTGGGAATGCTATTGTCTCTCTTTGTCTGAATGGTGTTGCGGAAGTGTTGAAATAATTATGCACTTTCGATTTTGTTGTCTTTTAAAAAAATATTTTTTTATACTGTTGCCTCCAATTTTAACATTGTTACCCCATAACAAGTCTATATGGCTATTTTCCCCATCTCAAAACACATTGATTACCGGTATTAGGGTTATAGGACATTTTCGGCCTTATTTTACTGTTGTTCAGTAAGTGAAAATATAACTTTATCGACCGACTTCCTCAAAAAGGAGGAGGTTCTCAATTCGGCTGTATTTTTTTTATGTTTCTTACCTCAGAACTCCGTAATTTATTAACCGATTTGGACAATTTTTATTTTGTTTGAAAGTGTATACTTCCAGATTGGTCCCATTTAAATTTCGAAAAAAATACCACCCCTAAGGGTGGAAAAATAGCTAATGATGAATTTAACCTACTTATAATTGTCATATTAACTTGAACTTCTATTAATAAATAAAATAACTTGTTCTTCGAAAATATTTGATTCTGACTTCGAAAATATTTGATTAGGTATGTATAGAAAATGAAAACTACCAATCAGTTATTTTTTACTTTTTAGTGCTTTTGTTTGAAGTCGGTTTTTATTTTTTTGTTAAAAAGTTTTTAAACGGATTTTTCAAAAGGTTAAAGGGAGGGTCAGAGAAATAGAATGGTAGGTCGCAAATTAAAACATACTAAGCATTAACAATTTATAAAGAAAATTACATTACATCGATTACGTTGTAAGAGCGTTTACCTTTTGCGTCTCATTGCTCTAGAAATCAAGTAAATAATTAATCATTATTTACAATAACTTCGCCTTGGTTAGAGATTATTTTATTTACTAGAGTACTGTACATAACATATGAATTGGATTTTCTAAATTTGGATATTTAGATTTGATTTCGATGTATTCAATATTATTAAAATGTTTTGAAGATTTACAATCTTTACATAAAAAAAATGTTTGTTTGTTTGTAACTCATGCATTCCTTTTTGCGATGTAACTTAGATAATTTGTGTACATATGTTCGTGAAGGTTTCTGATATAGTACCATTGAGGAACGATAGGTTATAGGCCCGGTGGCGTGAGTGCTTTAGCGACATAGACTTTTTATCCTGATAATCATTAATCAGTACCATACACGTCCTTAAAGCGCTATCCTTTTACGAAATTTAATCACGATTTGAAAATTAAATTTACTATCACCGATAAAAAAATTGCATGGTAAAAAAAGGGTTCGGATTTTAAAATCACAGTAAAAGAACGGCAAAGCCTTTCGTGTCACATTGTAAAAAATCATAGTAATGATGTGCTAACTATCTCTAGCGATTCGTGTATAGTGTCTAATAAGTACAATAAATACAAGGGAAGTAAATCATAAGGGTCAGTAAATATTTATAGACCCAGGGCGCCCAATTTTAAAATACTCCAGTAATTGGAGCTATAATATGTAATAAAAAAATAATAATAATGGAATAATTAGTTGGGTAAATAGGGTTGTATGAGCCACAAGATAATTCACATCCTTGTAAGAGCTTAAATACGTTGAAACGAGATAAAAAATTAATAAAGTTGCGAGTTTTAATGAAATATCGTGCAAACTACTCGACCTATGCAAGCGCCAGATATCACGCCCATTGCGACGCGTATGTACATTAATTAATCTAACTCCTAAACAAATAGAGATCTCATTTTGAATTTTCTTGTGTATTTTTAATATACTTTAAGCTATATTTTTTTTAAAAAAAGAAGAAAAAAAATTGGTCGAAGTGACTGAAATTCAGGTTTGAAAAGTTTACTGCCGATTTTGGACATGAAAAAAAATTTTTTTCTTAATTTCATTTTATTGTAAAAAAGAACAGTATATTTTCAAACTGTATTGCTATATTAAATATTTAATTTTAATTTTGTGAAATTCGAAAAACTACTTTCATAAAATTGATATTACAATTACGACAATTCTTCAGAAACCGATAACTTGTGAACATGAACGAATTAACCACTGGACTAGACATATAAGCGGACGTACCTTTATCGGTCTTCTCAGTAACCAGGAGATTTTAGGCTTGGTCGTTTGTTTTTTGCGTCAGTCTCAAGCACTTATTTGTCAACAAAACATCTCCCAAAAATGACTAAATGTTCTGTTAAATGATGTAAAAACTATAACGGCGGAAGCAGCAGTATTTCTTTTCACTTGTAAATACATTATTTTATTACATTTATTGTTATTTATCACACAATTTAATTAAATGTAAAATAAAATGTCATATTATCCAACTATGTTAAATATAGTCGATATTTCTATGTATTGTTGACATCTGACAACCATCATAAAATCCCTGGATTATACCATTCAGAACAAATGACTAAACTGTCGAGTGAGTCCATTTGACATCGACTAGTGCTTGACAATGTCGAAAAATATATCGATATTTGACGAAATTACTAAACGAATTGTGTTATTTGTACAGTACAATAACATAAAATACTTTTACAGTATCCTACAATCTGATGACAATAAATTTATAAAAATATTTTCTAAATCAAATAAAAATATAAATGCAAAAATTATAATTAGTATGTGTACTTAATTTTTTATATTATTTTATTCCACATTTATATACTTTGGAATATTATTCCATTGTAATAATAATAAAGATCATTTTATTTCAACACATAAATTACACAAAATCAAACAATAATGTTATAGCACTAAACTTCTGAGTTGGCGATTTGTAATAAAACACTTTACCACTTACACTAATTATTTTACTTTCACGATCCAACACTCCACTTTAATTTGCAATCACTTTTTCTTTTTCCTAATTTCACAAATGCTTATTAAGAAACTGAGCAATATTAGGACAGTGTCACATTTTTACAATTACCCGAGACAATCAATTGCCAATTAAAAATAGTTCAATAACACAATCAACAAAATCACTTTATTTAATTAAATTAGCTTAATATTTTTTTAATCTTTGCAAAATAATATTTATTATATATTAATGGAATATATACCCGATATTCATTTGCTCATAAACATTATTATAGGCCAACAGAATGTTGCCATCAATGCCATCGTATTTATATAAATCAAATTAAAAAATAATTATTATTTGACACATTATTATTGCCTCTTTAATTCATTTATTTTAATTTATTAAAATTAAAAGAAGAAGAATAAATTAAAAGATGTAAAATATGATGACTATGCTAACCAATGTCTAAAATGTCATTCATTGGTTCATCGATATATGTATTTTATCGATTACGTTCAAGCACTAGAAATATTGTATTGTGTATCAGTGTTTATAATAATGTAATAAAATCTTTGTGTGCGTTATGCGTCACTTGGTTGAACTAGTTTTCATACATTTGTATTTTATGTCAGGTCCAGTCTCTAATTCGTTCATGCTTGTGAAATATACATTATTCAAAAAAAAAAAATTGTGTTCACATTCATACATATTAGAAGTATAAATGGGCCGAATATGATCGATTTTAAGAACCTCACTTTTTTTTTCCTGTCCACTTCACGTGAAATGCCCCTATAATTATGTTATACGTACATAACATAAAATAGGCTGTTGTATATTATATCATCGACTCATTCTTGCTCCTCTTAAAGCATGAAATATTGCACTTTTCAATAAATTTTCTAGTATAGAATTAGGGCAGTAATGTATATAGGGCTAATATTGGCCTGTTATTCAGATATAGTTTTGTTCTCACTAGAGTCAATGGTTTCTGGATGTTTTGGAGTTTACGTCATATGTTATATCCTATAGTGTAAATAAATAATTTAAAAAATAAAAGTAGATAATACAGCAATTTTATGTGAAAAAACATAAATATAAAAAGTTGAATTCACATGATATTTATTACTTCTACTAGTGGGAACCAATTAATAAATTATTTTGTAATAAAATTTAAATATATTTGAATATATTAAGAACAACATTATGATTCACATCACTATGTGTCATTAACAACAATTTCACTATAATTTTTGATGTTTGGATTTAATTTTGACATAAACAAAGTCAATACTTTTTAAGTTGTATGTGAAAGATTGTTTTTTGAGTTTTTATAACAGTTATATATTATTAAATGAATTAATATATTGGGTTGATTAATTGATATAATATGAATTAGTTTATGTTAAAAATACAAGACAGTAGATATTTGAGTTTATACTTTATCAAAACAAAAAAAAATGTTAAAAATTAAAAGAACATACCTAACAAAGGCCACACAACTAAGGGCTTTCTTCCATGAGTATCAGACCATACCCCAAGGAATAAGGACAAAATAGCAGGTGCAACTGACTCTATAATTGTTCTAACCATAGACACAAATGCTGCGTATTTTTGCACTTCTTGCTCTAGTTCCTGGCTTTCATTATTTTTTGTTGGTGATAAGAACATTTGACATTCTTCTGAAGTGTGATTTAAAGAGTGAACACAAGTTCGGTATAGGATTATGTTACTTATAGCTGCACCTGTAATTAATTACAATTCTTTATATGTTCACAAGATGTATATAAAAACAAAATTAATAAAAAATATAAAAAATGCATTTATGCTGCAAGTTGTATGTATATTACTACAAAAAATAATTAAGTTCACTAAGAAGAATCTATTTAAAAGTTGCATTAAACAATTACTTACCAGACAAAGAAACTGATAACATAGTAAAAAATAATGGAAACTCCATAGTGATTCTATATTTAGACTCGGCTGGAGTTTCACTGGCCGAATTGATGTTTGGATAGCTTTCAGTAACATTTTCGTTTTCTGGTGTCATCTTTGAGATTCAATGATATTATTTATTATTACTAGATTAAAATTTATTTAGAAGCCAACAAATTCCATTATATTCTTCTATTTCATTTATTAATATGAAGCTTGTTCGTAAGAAATTTAAATCTAGTTTTTTTAACTACACTCAATTGAACGCAGCACTGCTTTCCCGGCGAAATCCACAGGAGAAATAATATACTTTTCATGATGCTGTTTATTAGATGGATACGCAAAATGCAAATCGTTTATTTATAAATAGAGTATTGACATTTCAATGTTTGACGTTGAGAGCAATTATCAAAGCTGCCAGGTTGAAAAATAATGTAGCCACTATTTAAAAAAAGACCTCTAAAAAAATATTTTGTACCATAAATAAAGTTACCTCTCTAGAAAATCCTAAGTTATGCCAAAATATTTGACTTTTAAAGGTTTATCTTGTGTTGAACTTTCATCTACTTTAAGGTCTTTAAGTAAGATACGTGTGCTTGTAAACAATGTAATCTTAAAGTATTAGCTAAATAATCAATCAGATTTTGTAGCTAAATAATCAATCAGATTGCGGTAGATAATTGAAAAAATAAGAATTGAGTATCTATCTACTAAATAATACTCATAACTCATAAGCCTATCAATAAGAATTAATGGCAAAAAATTAGCATACTAATAATATGCCATAAAGTATTTACATTACCAAATAAATACGCTTAATTATGTTTATAACATTCTGTAATAATTGTAATTAAAAGCAAAATTTAATGTAACCCTAAGTTTCTGACGCACGATAAAGATTTTAATTTTAAGACTGTATATTACTCTCTAGAAGTGATGCTTTATCCTACATAAATTTAAAAAAAAATGTCTTGTCTATGACTAATCTCAAGAAGGCGAACGTTCGGTCAACATTTTTAACGTATTAAACATTTTGCTCAATATTGGAAACCTCTAGTGTATATCGAAATTTTAAGAATTTGATTTCAAAAGGTTTGTTGCATTAGAAAAAGTATTTTATTGTGTTGTATTAACATTAATAACTTTGAAAGATTTTGATGAGTCGTCGCTGTCATAGCCGCATCCGCCGTTAGCCCAGGCTTTAATTTTTTTGTTAGTTTCTATAAGTTTGTTAAAATCTTATTAATAATGTTTCCAGTTATTAATTTAAAAGTAATTGTGAAAGAAATTTAATGCTGTTGATACTTTGGTCAACATGCATTGCAACCTATTTTTAGATCAGCTTTCTTTTCATGTGTCCCATTGCTTTAATGCTAGCCGGCGCCAGAATGCTGTGTAATTATAAAAGTGCATTCTCTGGATTTGTTTTAGGTAATTTAATAATAATAGTTCAAGATGGCAGTAAATGTATACTCTACAAATGTGACATCTGAGAATCTATCAAGGCATGATATGCTGGCGTGGGTGAATGACTGTCTTCAATCGAACTTTGCTAAAATTGAAGAATTATGTACTGGCGCCGCATATTGTCAGTTTATGGATATGTTATTTCCTGGCAGTGTTCCCATGAAGCGAATCAAATTCAAGACAAACTTAGAACATGAGTACATACAAAACTTCAAAATTCTACAAGCTGCTTTCAAAAAAATGTCTGTAGATAAGGTAATTATTAAATATTTTTTATATACCTGTGTTTCAACAATAAAATATTTTACTTCTTTTGAATACCCAAATGTCATGCTTTTACTGAAATATTGTTTTAATATACAGATGTACCCATCATTTGGTGGTACTTAACCATGAAAAATCCTACATATATGTATTTATGAAAAGTGTCAATATATTCAATAGAATGTAATAAAAAATAATCCTTTTTACTTAATTTTGAGACTTGCATTTAAGTAGTATGAAGTACAGTAACAAACAAATTTAGTAATTGACAATTATTCAGGTTTTTCTTATTTTGGTAAATATAAAAATCATATAGGTACTGTTACTAAATTGCTAATATAACTGTTCATCGGATCTTTGTTGTTAAATAATATTGTCCAGATTTTATCATTATTTTAAGGCATTTATTATAAGGTTCTTATAATGAAAATGTGACTTAATAATTTTTATTTTCAAGTATTTTTGATTATAAATATAATAATTCAGATTACTTTTAAGAGTCATGTTTTCAAAATATAGCCAATGACTCATATCTATTTATATATGCTTTTTGCACTCTCTTATCAGTATTGTTTCCATTGAATTTTTAGTTAGTCACTTTTCAATCGGGTATGCAAGTGTAAGGTATGATATATAAGGAAATATTTCCAATGTATAACATGTTTGAGGCTGAAGTTAATTTAATTGGTAACAATCCAGTGGATTATTTTCTTGAGTACCCATTTGGTGTAATTTTGTAGGTAATACCAGTGGACAAGCTGATAAAGGGAAGGTTCCAAGATAATTTTGAGTTTTTGCAGTGGTTTAAAAAATTTTTTGATGCCAACTATGATGGAAGGGAGTATGATGCGTTCGAGGCCCGCGGTGGGATAACAATTGGGTCGGGGGCTTGCGACAGCGGCGTGCCTCTCTGCGCTAGCGTCGCCCCGGCGCCCAAGGCCCGGCGCGCCATGCCGCCGCACTCGGGCAGTACGCATCCCGCTCCTTTATCATTCATGCTCCCCACACAGACCGTTAGGCTGACTGCATCACGCTCTCACATCACTTCTCAATTCAATCTCGGTCTCGGTGCACTCCCACCGGTAGTGACACCCCATATTATTTCTTTTTATTTTACTTTACTTTTTTTCTTTCGTAGATAGTACCCATTGACAGGCTGGTGAAGGGTCGGTTCCAAGATAACTTTGAGTTCTTGCAATGGTTCAAGAAGTTTTTCGATGCTAACTACGGGGGTACGGAGTACGATGCGATGGCGCAACGCGAGGGGCTGCCCATGGGGCACGGGGCCGCGGGCGCTCCGCCCCGGGCCGCCCCCACCGCTGTTAAGAAACCGGCGGCCCCCATCGCTAAAGTCGCCGCTAGACCCCAAACCAGTACTATTTCTTTTTATTTATTAGTTTGCAGTTCTATCAGTATTAATTTGCATATTATTATCACATTTATTATATCGATATTATACAACTATACTAATGTGTATTTTATATTGGCATCAATAATGAACCATTGCTGTATAAATTATAGATAAAATTTTATTTTTTTAGGTATTTAAGATTTATTTAGGTTTATGTAGTACACCGACCCTTTGGCACTAACACCTTTCATATTTATGTTTATATACTGTGTTCTATGCTTTTTTTGGTTTTCATTTCATTTTTCTCAGTTTATTTTATTTCCTTTAATTTTGTACATTTATGTAAATATATGTAATATTATTATTATTACTTTTAATTACCCTTAACAAATGCATATCCCAGTTTATTTCTTAAATGAAATAAAGTATAAATATTGTGTTCTACTTAAATTCTAATATTAGCAAATTTTCTTCTTAATAAAGATAAAAATACTGTAATATTATGACATATAGTTGTATGTATTTATTCAAATATATTATAATGAGTGTAATTATTTTTGCAGTTGGAAAAGCTAACAACACAATTAGGTCTCCGCCCACTAATTTATCGAGATTAAACCAAAGTGCGAAAGGGGATTCAAAAGTAATTGACGATCTTAATATACAGGTAAGATGTAATTTTTTTTTTTTTTCAATTATGTGTGTATCCTTCATGTATATGTTGATTTAGCCTTCTTACCCATCTGTGGTGTTTTCGCTAGGGTATCCCTCTAGAAAAACAGAATCAAATTATCGCACGGGAACAGTACATTTTTCCGGGATCGAAGTGGTCTATATCCTATTCTAGATTATAATCTATCTCTGTGCCAAACATCCAAATCCGTTCAGCCGTTCTGGCGTGATTGAGTACCAAACATCCATCTAAACTCACATTTATTATCTATCTAATACATATTTAAACGACCAATTCTTGTATATATATTTATATATATATCTATATAATCTGAATCTCGAAAACGGCTCCAATGATTTTCATGAAATTTAGTATACGGCGGTTTTGAGTGCGATAAATCGATCTAGATTAGTTTTATGCCTGGGAAAACGCGTGTTTTCGAGTTTTCATGGGGTTTTGTTTCGCATCATTCCACGCAAAGTATGGTCGCTAATTCGCACGCTAGGACTTAAGCATCGTGGTCAAACAACCAACGCGCAAGTTTGACAACCACAGGTGTCTGGGTTTATATCCCGGTCGGATACAAAGTTTTATACTTTTTTTTTGTATTTATTCAAATTTTTAGTTTTTATTTTTTTATGTTTTTTTGGCCGAAAACTCCGAGCGAATCTCGGTAGCCCAGGTACTAATATTATAATTATTATAATAAAATACTAATATTATAAATATTATAATTAGTAAGATAAAAGAATAATGAACAGAACATGAAGATATAAAAGCAAAAATTATAGAGCTTCATAATATTATTATTGACATTGCCTTTTAAGATGTATTTGAACATTATAAAGATATTTGCCGAACTCTGCAATGTCAATGAAAATATGTTATAAGTAATAAGCCATAATAACATTTGTCGGATTTGTTGAATTTGCTCAACTCGGCAATAATTTGTTCATTGTTCTACATTTTCTTTTAATTCACGATATGAATATATTTTTTTAGTAATATACGATAATTTTTTTTAACACACAGTCCTTTTGAATGTCCTACTGCTGGGCACGGGCCTCCCTTCAATTCGAATGACATCAGGCCATAGTCCATAGTCCATCAGGCTGGCCAAGTGCGGGTTGGCGGACTTAATTTGTCTTTTGAAAAATATTTTAACATATTGATATAAATTTATATTATAGTGACGATCTTAAGATGCTGACCATATCTTCATAGCGTATCAGGCTATCAGCTGATATGGCACTTTATTGCGAAACTGAAATCGAATTATTTGTACGGTTGTGTGAAATTTCTGGTTTGACCCTTGAACTGCCTTACTCGGGATAATTTTAAAAAACATTCGTGCTCTTTCCGCTGTTTCGTATTTAAAAGATCGCTGTTTATTTTTATATATTTTTTTTGATTACTTCATTATTACATTTAATCTAAAATAACGTAAAGCCATAATTTATACGGATAGTTTCGTGTCTTCGGACGAGAAAATCTAAAGAATATAGAGAAGTTGAACTACAGATTGCGCAAAACTTAAACGTGCTTGAGTGAATTTGGCGCACTTGAAATTGCGCACGTGCCTCTGGAGTAATTTTGTTACTGCATTATATTTCTTTAGTATCAATTACATAATACTTTTATAACTATACTACTAGCGACTCACCCTCGTTTCGCTCGGGTTCGTCCCTAGGTTGATTCCCCATACAAACTTTCATTCCCATTTTCATTTTTCCCCCTATATGCATAAAGTAAAAGTATCCTATGTCCTTCCCAGGGTTTCAAACTATTTTCTTAGCAAATTTCATCGAAATCGGTTCAGTAGATCCAAAGATTACCTCCTACAACGTCACAAACTCACAAACTACCTCTTTATAATATTAGTATAGATTATATTTTGTGTTGTGCGCATTAACTTCACAGGTGTAAACTATACATACAGAATACTTGCTTTCATTGCTCTATTTTTTATTACTTTTTAACCGACCTCAAAAAAAAAGAGGTTATCAATTCGACACTTATGTATGTAATATTATTTGAACTGCAAAATATACACATATGATAATCTATTAGGGCTTCGAAACAAATAGGTATACAAAATTTTATAGTATATGTATGTATGTTAGTACACGTATTTCTCCGAAAGTTTCGAAGTCGGTGCCAACCGACAACGCTTTAAGATATGAATATCTAATTGGTATATACCAGATAAGGTTCTAATTATGATATTTCAAATATTATACATCCATTTTTGGTGTATTTATACGTATCGAAATAGATTTGCTTTGCATCGGCTGGCACCGACTTCGAAAATATCTGATTAGGTATCTATAGTAAATGAAAACCCCCGTTCAGTTATTTTTTTAAATTACTTTGTTCCGATATTCTACTTCAAGTTGAGAAACTTCGTGTACATGCGACGTTATTTTTTAAGTTTAACAAATTATAATACTGACATGTAACCTACCATATAATAGTACCAAGGTCAATATACCCCCATTCCCATCAGCTTACCTTTTAGAAATCAAGTAAACCACCATTGTTTAAAGAATTCTGTAAATATCTATAGATATATAAATAGGCAGATACAAGCCCTTTCAAAAAAGTTACCTTATTCTCCTGTCTTACAAACGACTTTCTTTAATAATTTTCTGTAATATAAAGATTGGTTAAAATGTTGGGATTTACTAAAAATACTAGCATTGCCCGCGGCTCTGCCCGCGTTCAGGTGACCAAAAATAAATTCTTAGGTTTTACATATTAGTATACTCTTACATTGGAGTTTTTGTATTTTTACTCAGAAATGAGATATTTTCCCGCGATAAAAAGTATCCTATATGTTGACCCGGATAACCAGCTATCACCAAACCAAATTTCATCAAAATCCCTCCAGTGGTTTTTCTGTGATGCGGTAACAGACAGACAGAGAGACAAAATTTCTAAAAACTATATATTCGGCCTCTGTATCGATAATAATGTCTATTTCAATGAGATTTTCCAAAAAATATTTAATGTACAGATTCGGCTTTATTACAATTTTATTATATGTATGGATTTTATTCTAAAGCATTATTAAGATACGGTCCGGCACATGGTAACAAGTACGAGTACGTGTAGAAATGATGCAACATGTGGAGCATTTTAATAAACATCTCGTATGTGGGCCAAGGCTTCGCTTGTTCACCCTTTTGGTATACGAGTTGGTTTTACGGCATTAATTATTTTAACCAGTTACAAATTAGACTTAATTGGAATTAAAAAAACATTCAAGTGGGTAAAGCTTACTTTTAAAATGACTTTAGATAGTTAATTTCATGGTCTAATGGATGCGTGTAATTGAGTTCTTAAATTATTTTTTGAATACGCCATAATGTCATTTCAAATGTTTTTGTCCTGCCTTTGATATCTATATGTACTTATAATAAAATTGTAACTAAGCCGAATCTGTACACAAAATATTTTTTGGAAAATCTTATTGAAATAGACATAATTATCGATACACAGGCCGAATCTATAGAGTTTTTGTCTGTCTGTCTGTTACCGCATCACAGAAAAACCACTGGAGGGATTTTGATGTAATTTGGTATGGTGATAGCTGGTTATACGGGTCAACATATATGATACTTTTTACTGCAGGAAAATATCACATCTCTGAGAAATCTTTACTAAACGTTAAAACGTAAGTAGGGACGAACCCGAACGAAGCTAGGTGAGTCGCTAGTGTATTTTATATTATTACATGAAATTACTCAATACCATTTGGTTGAATACATATGTAATAAATATAAATACCTACTCATTGTATGATATTTTCCTCTAATAATAATATTTGTGCTTAATGCAATACATACATTCGTCTAAACTAACGAGGCAAAGTTATTTTTATACTCTTTATGATATTAATTCCCTGAAATTACAGCATTCCAGACTGCAGCATTTTCACCTTTGACCTCTGTTTGTTATCTATTTTGTTTTAAAGCGAAGGCCTTGATTCAATAGGCTTTGTTCTACAAACATTTCTTAACAACGTAAAATAGCGTGTTGTCACGCGTAGATTGTTATTTCTTACAGGCTTAAAACTAACGTAGTCATCTGCATATTTAATATTCTTTTCTCATGTCTTAAAGGAATTATGAATAGAAAAATAATTCTGAAACATTAGAATTTAGAGATTGTAAATTTTGTACATGTAAGTTCATTAGGAAGCGTCAACCAACAATCATTATTCGAAAAAATTGTAAAAAAATAGGTATAAAGATTATCATTGTTATATTTTTCTCGTTATGTTTAGAGATTCTTATTACAAGTAATAGTGTTCTTTTTATTTATTACTAGCGTAGTAGGTAGCGTAGTACGGTTTTTTTTAACGGAACCCTAACTCTATCTATAAAATAAAAGTCGCCTAAGTTACACCTTAAAATATCAGCTATCTGCCAGTGAAAGTCTCGTCAAAATCAGTTCAGCCATTTTGGAGATTAGCCGAAACAAACAGACAGACAAAAAATTTAATTTTAATAATTGTTTTTGTTTTTCTAAGTAGGTACCATATATAATTCCATACATTACAAACAGACACTTCAATTTTATTTATCTGTATACCTTCCCTTACTAGCAACCTTACTTACGTAAACAAAAATCACTTAATCTATTAGAATAAAAAACATGCTGAATCCCCGATATATATGATTTAATTAATAATTTATCTTTGGTGGAACCTAATAAAAAGCAGATATAAGGACATCTAAATCTCTGTTTGACACCTGTCATCTCTATCCATGGTATTTTTTTAAACACATATACATATTATATAGATGGGCACACTCTCGCATTTATTAAATCTTTCTATTTCAATCGACACGCTTTCACTTCTTATTGCTGTTTACTATACCCTGCGCGTCTTACAGTAACTTGCTTAGGTATCTCTTATATTAATATCCCGTGGGAATAAACAAACTGGCTCTATGAAAATCACGTCCCCCGTTACTGAATCAAATAATGTCAAATGAACGGATATATTCGTAATTATAATATTACTCACTTCATGTTGACGTTCATGGGTTCATCATCAATTTCATGGGTTTTGAATTTATTCCGCGAAACCCTAATCTGTTTCTAAAGTTACTCCTTATATCATATCTGCCAGTGAAAGTCCTGTCAAAATCGGTCCGGCCGTTTCGGAGATTATCCAAAACAAACAGACAGAAGCATTTAGTAAAAAGCTGTTATTTTGAAACAGATACTTTGAAATATTTGTATGTATAGGCTACCATGCTCCTTAAATTCTTAACATGATGCTAATGACACAGAACGAATGAGTTGTAGCCTATATTTTAAGGAAGGTTTAAAACTTTCCTAAACAAATTAGCTATAAAGTTGGTAGTTTTAGAGGTTAACGCGTTCCAACTAACTAACAAACAAACACACAGAAATCGGTTTAATATATCTTTTATACAGCCTTTTTATAAAGCCTTTACGAAGTTCTCGTGATATTTAAAAAAATAGTCAATGCTATGATCAGTATATTAATTTTAACTTTAAGATATTATGAAGTGTTAATTAATTATATGAATTTTAATTGTAGATTAACGAATTAAAAGCAACAGTCGACGGACTTGAAAAGGAAAGGGACTTCTACTTTGGCAAGCTTCGGGATATAGAGTTGATCTGTCAAGAGATGGAAGAACAGCAGAACGCTCCTATTGTTCAAAAGATTTTGGAAATCTTATATGCAACTGAGGTAAGGATTTTATACATATATATACTAGATTATGTTATTTGTATACTAAGTCGTCAATAATTTTCTTTCTACTTCTTAAAAAATAAATAAATATAGTTATAAATACCTATTAATTCTTTTTATATAATATCGGCTATAAAATAGTAACAATAGTGAATATGCGTGCTTTTTTTATTTTTTATACAATAGCTATTTTATACAACACTGTTACATAACTGTAAAAAAAATATCCAGTTCAGTTTAGTTAAATAACACAAGGTAAACTAATGCCTGTTTTAAGCTTCAGGATAATTTTATCGTATAGGCATAATTGAAGTGTGTACATACATTCAATAAATATACTGCACATGATAATATAGACAACATATAAACATTGCAATTATTATTAAAAGAACGTGTGTGTGTACTTATGTACGCATGTAAGAAGTTATACTTCCTTGGCGTAACAGAACAAAAATAGCTAAAGATTTCATCCCGTATGCCACAACTCTCTGTTTGTATAAGGAATGATAAATTATTAAAATAAATAAGGCATATTAGACAAATACAATAATATATTTATAGAATACATTTATGGAAAGAATATAATATTATACTTCATTTGTCAGACAATAGAAACGGTTACCATGGCAGCAGTTATCAGTTAACCTCATCATGTCGCTTTTTGGCTGTCGGTGTGCGCACGCGTAGTTTTTCCAAACGTCCCAAAAGCAGTAAAAATACCCTCAAAAACTATTTAGGTACATATTCAACACAACAATGTGAATAGAAAAAATAGTTTATAATAGACACTAGACACTATCAAAACAAAAGTTGTGTGAAGCTATATCAGTATAATATATACTAGTCGATGACAAATATGAATATTTTCTTTATTTCTATATATTTTTATACATTAATTTCTATTATAATTGCAGGATGGATTTGCACCCCCGGAGGAGATAGACGGTGACAACCCTCATCCCCCTGAAGAGGATGAATATTGAATATAAAATATATACGCGTATCATAGTGCTCTTTGTATATTATAGACTCGAAATTATATCGCTTATTATCATCGACACAGTGCTTAGTATCTCACAGCCAATAAGTCGTAACGTGAGTTTATATGGAAATGTAGGACGGTGGCCCAAACCCCTGTTGTTCCTATATGTATGCAACGATTCACTGTTTTATGGATTTGACTAATATATATGTTTTATTGTATAAAATCGTTATATGAACCGAGTTGTTTTAAAATATAGCCTTTTAGTTACATAGAGACTCGTTTAAAGATCAAGTTTCAACAATAGATTGTTGTCTTGATTAATATTTAAAAGAGGACTTATTGCATCTGTACCTTGTGAAGAATTTAGTAGTGGTAGCCTATTAGTAATGCGCTTATTAGGATAAAACACGTGGGAGACTTCAAAACCTGAGTGTTGCATCATACATTTACCACTTGCTTGTTCGGTGAAGGAAACACCATGAGAAAACCTGCGTGTCGGAGAAAATTCAACTAGTTTTGAAAGTAGTGTAAAGTCCACCAACTCGCATTAGGCCAGGGTGGTGGGCTATGGCCTAATTCCTCTGGTATTGAGGGAAGGCTTGTACCCAGTAGTGGGACGTCTAAAAGTCTGAACTATTATTATAGTACCACATGTGTTTGTTTCCTTACGTTGCGACATCAGGTTTTTTTACCAACTAGAATATACTTTTATTATAATGCTGGTTACACACTATTTGTAATGTCAGTCTGCATAACCATTGCTTTAGACATTACAGGTAAAGATATCATTAAGTCCGATTTTTAAAAGTATTAATATTTTGATCATATAAATTATTTTATTATATTCCATTCTTGATAGAAAATTTTAAAATCGAAATGTATATTGCAAAATTATGCAGTTATTTAACGTTTGAAATAAAACGTTTATCAGAAATTATATTTTCATTTGTATGCTAACAATTTATATATATATATTGAAGTATTTTATTTTAATATATAGCTATATATCATTTTTGTTACGCGCAACAGCTCTCATATTAACTTGAGTAGAACACACGGCTGTGTCATACGTAAGCGCATTCCTTATATAAATAGGAGCATTTTATTCTTGACTGAATTTATTTCCAATCCCGTTTGTTTTTGTAGAATTTCTAAGGCGACATTTTTGTTTGTATGAGTATCATCGTGCAATGGTGCAGAAAGCGTGCTGATATACCCGCCTTTGGCCACTGGCCTGGTAACATGCATTTAATAGGTTGTTATAAATGGAGAGGTTTACTGTTAATTGTTTATTTGTATTGACGGAATTTATTCAAATTAAAGGCCCTAAATACTGTACTATATGAGGTGAAAGCTAACTAGATCTGAATATTTTTGAAGTAATATTAAAATTAATAGACGTTTCAAAGTGAATGTAAAATATAGCTTAGGGCCATACTATCATGACGGCGTTTAGTTTAATCGAATAAGGGACTTATCGTAACTATGCACTAATTGTAACTAACTATAGATATTTTAATGATCGAAATACGTTATGTTGATTGATAGGTTAGAGTTTCTTAGCGCATTTTGCGAGACTAAGTACTAAACGACTTGTTGGCGGGAAATGTTATCGCTGGTTAAACTTAATAGATAATTAATTTATTTACTGTGAAAGCATTCATAAATTGCCTTAACCGCAAATATTAAAGCCTCTGGATTTCTGATCGTGGAAGTCTTATCAAATAAATAACTACATTAATATAATTGTGTTTTATTTATAATTATTATGTGTCCTTTTTTTTTGCTTTCCATAAAACAATATAAAAATTAACAAGGTAATAAATTAATAGGCACTGAATTCATAACATACTATGCCGAAACAGCTGTTAAAATAAAAAAAAAACAAATCATTTTAAAAAACTTGTTAAATCACCACAATGACATGCTCATTTACTAGCACATGCTCCATTTATCATTATTTTGTTTATGTTGTATGTTTATAAATGTGTGAAATATAACAAAATACAGAATATCAAAATAAATTTCATTGATCATCTTAGTTAGAAACTGGGACACACACTGATAATACATTAGAAACTGGCTTACAGCGCCATCTATTAATAAGCAGCACAAAGTTATACTTTAATAGCAGATGTATTAATTCTTCAATCATTACTAAAATCGTAAAATTATGGAAATTTGATCTATAAACCATGTATGTATTTTTTTATTAGAACTAACTCGAGTCAATTTTATCTGTAACGAATATTGTCTAGGTTTACTTTGAACTATTATTAAATTTATTGTTCTTTATTAGTTTTCCTAAGTGATTTTGTTAGCAAAGCCAGAGATCCTGAGTTCTAGTCCCGGATCGGGCCAAGTTTAATTATTAAGTCTTTCTTAAAGAAAGTCTCAGTGATACCCTGGAGTTGGTAAGTTGGTGGCGTTTTACCCTCGAATCTCGGAAACTAGACACGTACGCTTGTACAGTCTCACAATCAGAGAGATTGGCCGCCGTGGCCGAAATCGATTAGGGGGAATCATTTGCTGACAGGGTCGCTGTCGAATGCGCCAATCGATCCCGTGGCCCTGTCTCTTGCGATAGGGATCACCGTGGTTGTTTTAGTGGGTAGTGTGTTGCGCTTCTCGCGACAGGAGTCCCACATACCCCGTGCTACCCCGTGCACGGGCAAAGGGGTTTCCCCACGAATAAAAAAAAAGGAGTCATTTATTATTTGACTCTTCGTAAAAAGGTAATCTTGTAATTAATCGTAAGAAAATTTATATTTTGTATATATAACTGGTATATGGAAATGGATAATTATTATGGATAATAAAAAAAACCGATTAAATGTTATCGATTGGTAGTTTTCATTTCCCATAGATACCTAATCAGATATTTTCAGTTTGCTTTTTTTTAGTTTTTATTTTTCCATTTTTAGTGTATACATAGTACCAAAATAAGAAGTATTTAATAAAATCAGTAGGTGAAAAATCAATCACCCTATTTTCTATACTTAGGGGTTGGATATTTTTCTTCAAATTTTAGTGGGACCAACTTTGCCCTACCAAAAGAAAAAAAAAATCGAAATCGGACTACACTGTTAAAAATTATCAGTGGTCAAACAAAAAAAAATACAGGTCAAATTGAGAACCTCCTCCTCTTTGTTAAAAAATATAAAGAGAGTAATTTATTTTACAATTATAATACAAATTCTTATAAATCTAACATGATAACTATAATAATCAATATTAATCATTTTTGTCACAATTCAAGTAGGTATTTTCATCTATTATTTAAAACTACAAATATTTTATAAGGAAGAAGATTTGTACTTTCCTAAAAAAAGTAATACAAAATCCATAACCTGCACTCAAGTTGCAAAAAAACAATCAGTAAAATCTATCATACATTTAAGTTATTTAAAAATATTTATTTACACATGTAATGACATTTCATTTCATAATTCATCGCTTTAAACTGGACCCGCCATCAAGACGAAAAGGCGACATTTTAAAACAATAAATACTAAACTATTAAAACTTTAAAATATCTTTGGATTTTACACAAACAAACATAATTATTGTATTAGTTTCATTAATCGAATTTTATGATTATCTACTATAGATATAAATATTAAAGTATTTCTGTGTGATATGAACAGACTATCAAGTGTCTGAAGTAATTATTCAGTAGATTCAAAATTGAGCTAAAATATATCACTATCTATGTCTTATTCTTAAGCTTCTATTACTTATATTGAAACTTGAGTCGGTAATGGGAGTAGTAAATAGCTTTACAATCTGCTTTCTTTGTGGGGTTTGTTCCTTCGTTCGGTTTAATGTGGCATTTCTCTTTACACATTTATCATTTGTTTTCTTGTTCTTTTTTGTTTCCTTGCTATTTTTATTAAAAGTAGATTTAATCGAGTCCACATTTTCAGCAGATTTTCTAGGTCTACCCCGAGGACGTTTTACGATATCATTATTTAAAGTATTGTCGATTTTATTCTCATTTTTCTGTTTGAGCCTTAAGCTTTCTCGTGATGTATTGCATGAACTGATGGTGTTGACTTTTGACTCATTTTTCTGTCTTAGCCTTAAGCTTTCTCGTGACGTATTGCACGGACTCTCTTTTTTTGAATTTTGAGCGTCTGTGCTTTTGGTTTTGGTTTGAGCAGGTTTTGCTTTAGGTTTTTCATTATTCATCTTGGTAGTCTCATTCTTCTGTTTAGATTTTGTATTTTTTAAATCCTTCTCTTTTGGTTGAGTTTCATCTTCTTTTTTATTATTTTTCAAATTTTTGTTATTTTTATTATGCATGTTATTGTTTTCTTTGTTTTCTTGACTTTCAATATTTCTTTTGGAAACACTACTGATATCAGATCTCATGCTGCTATTCACTGTCTTGTTCTGTAAACTTCTTATAGTTAGGATACTACCTTTTGTAGCACTTTTTTTGCTAAAGTTCATCTTGGAATTATCTCCTGCAACATAATAATTAAATAATTAAAGTAGTTAAAATTGGTGAATTAAATAACTTCTTTATATAACTAGATTTCACAATTTAATGAATCTTTTAATGTTTCAACTTGTGATTTTAATGAATAATTAGCGACTCACCCTCACTTCGCTCAGGTTCATCCCTAGGTATGTTTTGACGCTTAGTATGGAATAGATTTCTTTTCGTGAATTTTTCCAATGTTTTAGTAGTTATTCTGCTATTTGGAGTGAGTAAAATTGGTCCAGCCGTTCTTGAGTTATAAGTGTTGTAACAGACCCGACTTTGTTTTATAGGTATATATAGATTTTAACAACTTGTATGTGCTCATGTGTAATCTCGGTTTGGTCTTTTACAATGTATGTTTATGAAAGATGTATGTTTATAGTTCTTTGAATGCTGAACCTTTGGAAGTGCAGCTCAAAAAAAATTATAATTAAGAAGTCACTCAACATTTTTAAACATTCCAAAATCGTCTAAAAATTTTTTCTTTTATTTTTTTCTCGTTATTTCACTATTTTCTACTATAAAATGATTAGGATTGTGGAATTTTCAAGTCCATATTTTAATAATTAAAGGTCACTCAAGATTTTTTAAGTTTTCAAATACAGTACCATACTATATACTGTACTTGAAAACTTTTCGAGTGACTTCTGAAAATGAATAATATTCAATATTCATGTTTAGAGGTTTAATAGTGAAAATCGTCTCGAATTTTTTTTTGCATCTCTCTAGCCTTATTTCTATTCTTTAGTACGTCAAATTCAAGAAAAAAAAATATCGTTAATATTTATGTTCAGAAGTCGCTCAACGACTTTGTGGTTTTTTTTAAATGTTGCGCAATTGAGGGGGCTCTTAAAATATGATAAGCTAACATATTTCCGTATGAGACTCGAAAAAAAAATATTCCTTTTTTTGGGCCACTCTAAGCTTATGTTTACTGGCCTTTAGCAGTGGACCAATTTTAAACACATGTTAGTTATTAAATAACATTCAATAATCCCATCAGCCTTATTGCTTCTAGCGATAAGGCTCTCTGCTGTGCATCTCTGTTTTATGTACATTTCTCTTCTTTATGTATTTCTTTTCTTTAAGTATGGTGTGCATTAAAGTGTTCATAACTTATTATTATTAATCCCATAAATATTGTAAATTGCGAAATTTTGGATGGATGTTAATTGATTTTAAAATATAACCAGGCACAGAGATGGATTATAGTCTGGAATAGCATGTAAGTTACTTTTGATCCCGGAAAAATGTACAGTTCCCGAAAGAATAGATTTGTTTCCGTTTTTCACTCTGGACAAACCAAAGCGAAGCGAGGGCGAGTTGCTATTTGACAAAAATCTAGATTAGACTAAACCTAGATAGACATGTTGTCTATTAATGAATAATACTTTAACACATTTTATTTATATTATTTTATATTTACTTTTAATGTAAAAAAAATGTAATGTACCTGAATTCAGTTGAATCTTGGGTTTCCAAGGTGTTGCAGTCCTATCTTCCATGTCACTTTCGAAATCAGTATCCCAAAAAGACCTAATACAGCTTGAAACTGTCCTCTTATTGGGGACTGTAATGACATGAAATACAATTAAATATAAATATGTACCTATAGCAATAAGATACAATAGAATAGAAAATTAAATACTTACATTTAGATTTATCACCTACATTTTCACTTTGTTTCTGTTTTGAATTTTGTAGAGGTGACAATTTTTGAACTACAACATTACATTGGGTCATTAGTTTATTGGTCACAGGTTTGGGCAAAATCGTGTTATTCCCTGCAACATTTTCATTCACTTTTTGATCTTTCTTTGCTCTATTATCTAATTTACAAGGTGCTTTAAATATTTCTTCATCTGTGAATGTGTCACTAACATCACCAACATCACATGTAGATATTACTGATGTAACATCCCATTTATCATTATCATTGCTTTTGTTAACTTCTTTCTTATTAGAAGCTGTAGTCATATTAATTTTATCTGGTGGAACTATTTTATGAATTAAATCTAATACATTATCATCACCTAAAATGTCTCGGCTTAAACATGACTGTGATGTGACCAGCTTTCTTACTTTATTCTTCTCTCTACATTCACTGTACATATTTGCCTGAGGACTGTTCGCACCAATATTATCACTATTTATATTATTATTCTCAGCAACATCTAATTTTTGGGTGAACAATTTTCTTTTAATAAAACTAGGCCGCATTGATACATCAGTAGAGTTTTGTGTTGTTTCAGTTTGATTTGTAGATTCCTCTATCTCAGTACAATTTACAGGTAATTTGTTTTGGGTATCATCAAGATGTTTGGGTAGTTTCTTAGGTATGTCTAAATCTATATTGCCAATTAGTGGTTTCGACATGGCAATAATTCTTTCTGGAGCCAAGTCTTTTGTATGGTTTCCTGATTTTCTTACAGGCATTTGTGGTTTTTTAAAGTTAAAGTCACTGTTTGTCACACTAGTTAAATCATTTAAGTTTGTTTGTGGTGCTGCTTTGTACCTCTTTTTGTCAGAACCGTTAATTTCACTATCCTCATGGACTCTCTTTTGCTGAATATGTGTATTTTCTCGTATTGTGATTTCTGAAAATATTTCCTCTCTATCACTATCTAGACTTTTACTATGTTTCTCTAAAATAATATTATTTTTTGTTCTAAGAACATCTCTTTTCACATTTGTAGAGTTTTCTCCGTTTTTTGGATTTGTGTTTGACATGTTAAATCTCTGTGATGGAAGAAGGAAGGAGTTGGCACTCTTTGTAAATCTATCTTTAAGAGTAACCATTGACATATTTGGTTGTGGTTTCTCTTGAGATTTTTTATGATGAATAATAGTATCATTATCAGCATGATTTACATTAGTATTATTTACAGCATACATGTTTCTGAGTTTTGTTTGTTGAAACCTCTCCGTACAGTCTCTAAACATATCACTTTCTCGTATAGTAGATCTAAAATGGGTTATATCTGTTATTGTAGATTTTGGCCCATACATGGATCTATTTTGTTTATAGAATGTCCTTGTTGATCTACAATCATCACTACTTATTGAGGAATCACTTCCTTGTTCTCCAGAATCCTCTCCAGATTTTCGTCTATAGCCCTTCAAAAATAATTTTAAATTTCTTCGTTTCTCGATTCTTTTCCGAGTTCGTTTTTTTATAAATTTATTATATGCCTCTTTTATTAATCTTAAATCCTTTTCATTAAATTTAACATTTTTCAGTGCTACTACAATATCAGCAGCACTGACATTAGAATCTGAAAACATAAAAGTTATTAAATTAAAAAAAAAGTAAAATATGATTTTTTTTCACAAAAAATATTCTAGCATTTGTTTTTGGTTGTGCAAGACACAAATAAATTTATTTATACAGACCAATGCTTCTTGTAGACATGGGTGATCCACTTCTTCCATTGAATACAGATCGGTTACAGCTAGTCATGCGATTGGGAAAGTTAGGAAAATGCTGCATCCCTGAATCAGGAAAACTTTTAAGTGACATTGGTGATGTTTCTCTTCTATTATACATATTCATTTGATTTGAATGTTGCATGCCATTTCTTTGTCTTTCATATTTTGATGTAAATGTAGAAGTCATCGTATTGTTACCAAAACTAAAGCTTGTAATGTTTGTATTATTCATGTTTGGCGCCCTCCGATTCATAAACTGGAATTTATAGTTAGATAGTTACTATAAAATAATATTACATTCAGTTTTTCATCTAAATTATTATTAAGTATTACTAATAATTAAGTTTTGAAGACATTTACATATATTAAATTAAGTTTAAGTATTTAAAATCGTAAAAATTGAATGACGTAGTAAACAAACAAAACTTGATTGTCGCGTGTTTGTGTAAATTGTTTAATTAGATTATTAGAAGTAACATAATTTAAATAATTAGTCAGGTTTAAAAAAGTTCGTCTATTGTTTATTTTCAGATAGAAATAACAAAAAAAAATGATACAAAGTGTACTCACGGCATGATGTTGAAGTCTTGTTACACTCTCAGGCATCAAATCTTCGTCACTATCAGACATTTTAAACACTAATTATTTTAAATTACTTTATTTAATTTACACAATCTAACACTATTTTTTTAATGTCATAAAAAGCTTTCACAAAATATCGCTAAAAAGCGTTCAGCGAGCGTCGATTTCTGTTTGAATTCGAGGCATAACGGATATCCATTATTCACAGAGTAGAGTAACATTACTCACAGAATAGAATTTTGCCTTTTCCTCCCGGCAGATGTCGCGATCACTACGATCCTCAGTTGTCAAGCTCTTATGGCAAGCGCGGCCTTTTTTTTATTTTAATTAAAATGACAAAGTATTGTGCCCAATTGGCATGCCTATACGTGACAAAACAACGAATTATTAATTAATAAGGAATTTTAGTTTTTATATTATTAATATAAGTTAATTTTTTTATGTAATATCACGTATAATTCTTATTGCCCACTAAAAATGGACAATTCATTATATAGTACGTTTAAGTTTTATCTATCTAACGTATAAAATAAAAAGAGATAGAAAGGGGTCTGGTTATTATTTGTATCTATTTATCGGAACATTATATATTAGTGTTATATCTATGGTTTCTGCACGTGTTTTTGACATTTGTCATTTATGATATACATATGTCAAATTAACAAGTGACACCTTTTGCTTAAAACTTTATATATGTAGCAATATACTCTATGCTTAAAACTTTTATTTGTCATCCATGCTTAAAACTCATGCTTAAACTTGAAAAAGATAATTTTGCATACTAAAATTAGATTTTATTGAGCTTTCTTGTGTGGCCAGGTATGGCCTTTGCAACTCGATTATTTGTAGGGAATCTACCAGATGACTTAGATGAAAATGCTTTACGAGAGGCATTTTCTTCATACGGAAACATAACCAATTTTGATTTGAAAAGTAAACCTGGTATTGAAAATGATAAAAAGAAATTTGCTTTCATAACGATATCTGCATCTAACTTCAATATTGAATCATGTAAGTTAAATCTTATTTATACTAATTTAACCACTCAGTCAACATTTAGACTTCACTCTTGAAATTCGAAAATTTGTTACTTATTTATTATTGACATACTATGGTTCTTTTATTATAAATATAGCCATATACAATAATTTGTCATTCTTAGGTATCAAATATTTCTCAAATGAAGATTTTCAAGGAAATAAGTTATATGTGACTAGAGCTCGTGAGAGTTTTTTGGAAAGATTGCAAAGAGAGAGAGTACAATCACAGAAAAATGTACCTCAAAAGGTAATTTATGAGTAAATTAAATATTAATATGTAAAAATTGTGATAATTTATTACTTTATATGTAATATTATAAACATCATTTTGATACTATCTATAGAAGAATATAATTAGGAGTATTTCATATCCAATTTACCTTTCAGATTGACCATATGGAAGTGGAGTATGAGAGATATAATACAAATGGAAACAATAATTTTCACAGAAAGAAATTTGACCAAGATTCTTTAGATAACAATTATAGAGAAAAGAAACCAAATGTATCTGAAGAACTAAAACATGTATCAGATATTCACTTTAGCAAAAAAATTAACTGTGAAGGAAAAGATAAAATAGAAATTGTTATTCCAGTTGATGAAAAGAAACAAAACTCTGACAAGAAAAGAATGGAATCTATGAAGAAAAAAAGGCAGGAGTTTAATCAGAAAAAAAACATAATTAAATCAGGCTTTATTAGTATAGTAAGTTTGTTGTGTTGTTGTTAATTAGTAAGTTTTCTTGTTAATGATGCGTTATTTATGTTAGTTTACAATTAGTAAATTTTGTGAAATGAGCTATTGTATTTTATTAGCTAACTAGCGGCTCACCCTCGCTTCGCTCGGGTTCGTCGCTAGGTACGTTTTAAATAGATATAAAAAGAAAAAATCTTTCTTTCTCACATTTTAATTATATGTTTTAATACTTACCTATTCCGGACTAAGAGAAATCCAAAAATTAAAATATCATAAAAATTGGAACGCGGTCGAACGGGATAAAAAGTATCCTATGTCCTTCTCCTGGCTCTAAACTACCTCCCTGCCAATTTTCAGCTAAATCGGTTCAGCCGTTCTTGAGTTATAAGCGAAGTAACTAACACGACTTTCTTTTATATATATAGATATTTTCTATGTAAACACAAATCTATTTGAGTCATTAAATTTAAATGTATTAAATTTATTTTTCAGGACAAAAAACCAAATAAGAAAGTAATATTTTCAGATACAGAAGATAACATTACAGAAAACAATGTCATATTAAATGGTACCAATAAAAAAGACATAAATAGTAAGACAAGTTTATTTGATGATGAAGCTAGTGATGATGAAATAAATTTTGAAATTAAAGAACAATATGAAGGCAAGAAAGGTCAAAAAGTATGTCATTATTATATATTATTGAATATTTTTAAAAATATTTCATATATTTGAATATTTTGTATATTTCAATTTTAATGATTAGGTATAATCTTTTCTTAGGTTTTAGACTTGCAGTCAATGTACAAAGCAGACAAACGTTTTGTACTGGATGAAAGGTTTGTAGAAGATGAAGAGAATACAGATGAACAAGAAAAAGTAGAATTAGAGCAGGCAGATGAAAAGTCTAAGCAACTTAATATATTACAAGATGTTCTTGGCATCCCTATTAGAATGAAACCAGCTGAATCTACTGTTAAAGCCAAGTAAGTTTTGGTGCCTCATTATCCTTGTGGCTTGCACATTAGGCTGTAGATTTTGAGGTTGAGATTTTTAGGGTTTGAATCCAGGATAGAGTTAATTAGTGTTTGGTTTTTTCAGTCAATAACAAGTAACTTTGTACTTTGGAAGTCAATGTGATGTAACACTGGGCTAAGTTTCAGAAAGCATGTAACATCTCAGATTCTGTGGCAGATCTCTATTTGGTTGGTGGTCTCAAATGTTAGAATAATTCTACTGGTTTATGAGAGTATAATGCAATAAAGAGTGCACACATTGATACATTTACACACACAGCTTACTATGTTATCTCATGTGCAAATTAATCCAAAATTCTGTTGGGGGAAATTAAATAAAAGCATCATTCAATCATGCATGACAATCATTATTAAAATGATATATTTTTACTTTTAGGACAAAGTTAGGCATGCTAAGATTTGATCCTATGCAACCAGAACATGCTAAATATTTGGCACCTGTAGAAAAGAAAGCAGAACCCACAAAAAAATCAAAAAAGAAAAAAGATAAAGAGCCTATAGTAGAAGAACAAGTTGCTGTGCCAGAGCCAGTAGTTGAAAAAGTTGAAGTTTCCAAAGAACAATTTTATAAAATAAGTGACTCTTTGAAAGAAGCTATAACACAACCAAATGAATTCAGTTTGAGAAGTTTGTTTAGAAAAGATGATGTCCAAGAAGAAGGTAATTTTGTATTTTACTACTACTACTAATTTAATTATGTTAAAACTTTTGCTTGAAGAATAAAAAGAAGAAATCTATGAGTTAATTCATTATCTCCACCCCCCTAACGTGCGTTCACCTTGTCGTGGTGGGGGGGCTCAGTAGTGCCCGGCAACCCAACCGGGCGCGAAGCCAAGAAACGCACAGGGAGGTGGCTCACTTCGGTGGGCGGTGGGAGGTGGCCCTCTTCGGAGGGCGGTGTACCATGCTGGTTGCTCCTGGTACTTCTCTGATAGCAGAGTGGACCTTGGAGCAACCCCGTGGTTGTTGTGGTCTGCTTCGGCAGACCTGCCGTCGGGGCGTCGTAGTTGAATGCGTAAGTGATCCTGCGACGCCCCATTAAGACGGGGGAAGGCTTTGTTGGGTTTTAGTGGGTTTGCCGGTGAGTCCCACACCTCGTGCGTAAAAAAAAAAAAGTATATTTATCTCCAATCCAAATTTTGCATAATCTTATTAAATGTTAAGGTATAAAAACACTCAAACTTTTTCATTTATAATTTGAGTATACTTTATAATGAAAATTCTTCCAAAAATAATTGCATTTCTATGTAATTTTACTGTAAATTTTATTTCAATGTTTTGATACTGAGCAGATACACAACCAGCACAAGACAAGGACTTTATTTCAATAACAGCTAAAAAGGATCCAAAAGTAAAAAATCCTTTAGACCCTGGTGAAAGGAATCCCTTTGTATATGACTCTTCGGAATCAGAGAATGAGGGTGATAATGTACAAGAAACTGTTCAAGAAAAAGCTGAAACTAAAACAGTGTGGAGAGAAAAATTATTTTTCTCCGCAGGTGATGTTAGGTTAAAAGGTAAATTATATATACAAATCATACTAAACTGTTGAGTTGATAGAAATCCATGTTCATTAATTTTGCTCATACATAATTTATTCTTATTATAAATCAGGTATTTGATACAGTTTGTTGTTCAATGTTTATTAATTAAATAAGTATAAATATTTTATCTAAATGTTTTGTAATTAATTTATAGATGGATTGCTTTTCTTTGCTAAGAAAAACGAAAATGAAGGACCCAAAGAGAGGAGGGAGCTAAAGTCATTAATGAAAAAGAGGATATACAATAAAGAAAGAAAGAATACTATGTTCCAAAAGAAGATTGGTGGTAGAAAGAAGATGATGAAAAGGAAATTTAAAAAAAATTAATTACAATGTTCATAATAAAAAATCTATAATTTTGTTAACTATGTTTTATTAATTAGTACTAGAGTAAAATAACTAAAGCAATTAATTGGATTTTAAAATTATCTTCTATTCCAAGAAGGCTTCTTTCGTGCGCCAGGTTGACCAGGCTTCTTACGTTCACGTCTCCTATGATCCCTTGTAAGTAAACCTGCAACTTGCATGGATTCAAGCATAGCCTTATCAACAAAGCTACGGAGACCCCAAGCTATTCCCCATCTTATAGCTCCAGATTGCCCTGATGGACCTCCTCCTTCGATATTGCATACTACATCTACTTTATCTTGCATTCCCGTAAATATTAATGGGAAAATAACTTGTTCACGTGACTGCACATCTTCAAAATAAGTTATATCTTTTCCATTTATAGTAATCTTTCCAGTACCAGGTGACAATATTGTGACATCTCCCCTCGCTTTTTTCCTCAAGCATTCATATGTTGTAATAAAAGCACGACCATTTTCATCATAACTGGGTTTTGGGATTTCTAATGCAAATCTTTGAGCAGCTAGTGGTTTTCTATACTTTTCAATAAATTCTTTAAATCTGTAAGAGTATGGCAAAGTAACAAGTCTTTCCATAACTAATTTGAAATTTTCATATTCCAACTCATTTATCCTTTCCACTAACATTTGTTCTAGCTCGTCTTTTGTATACCAAACAGTAGAACCCAGTTCAATTTTTTCATTAGTATTTGGAATTTCTTTCTTTCTATTAACTTTATCCTCATAACTTTGCAAAGCCTGAATATTTTCAGCTGCGTCATACAAAAGTTTAAAAAAATTAGGCTTTCCTGTATAGAACAAAAAGTGATGTGGTCTGCCTGCCTCGTCGAACTCTGCGGCTTTGCGTGCAGGGAAAACTTCGCTTGGTGGTTTCATTAAAGGGCGAGCTGCGGGATCGTATATACCACTGGGAAAAAGATATTCGATAGCGCGATCAACATCTTTTTGACTAAATGTTTCTGGATCTTCTCCCATAATATTAGCAAGATGCCTTTTACCAATATTATATTCAAAATGCTGCCTTTTCATGAATTCATCGTGTTCTTTAGCTCTATCTAGATATGCTTTCATGGCTTTGTTGATTTTCTTCTTTTTATTCAAAGTCTCCCAATCAGTAAAGCTATCATAAACGTTTTCATTTGATGTTGTTGCTTTAGTACTATACTTGTAGATATTTTGGATAATCGGACAAGAACGTTTGGCAACAGGCAATGCTTGTTTTATAGTTAATTTTATAACAAATGACATTTTATTATAGCATAAATACATTTTAACTTCGCATTGCTTTTTTAGTTTTTACTAAACATAAAAATTACTCTTCAAATTCTACAAAACATAACCTACAAATTACAATATAAATTATAACCTATAACTTGACAGTTGACAACTTGTGATCCATGTAGAATTGTAGATTATATAAATTAATTGTTGTTTAATGTTTATCAATGATAAAAAATTTAATGTTTTTTTATATGGTTGTGTAGGCCCTGTTTTCCAATTACCGAGCATAATGCCGAAGTGTGCTAATTCTTAATTGGAAAGTGAATTAGTTTTTAAATGCACTAGCAGAGGGCACTAGGTTCAGTGTTGAAAGAAAAAATATAACTAAATGTATATTATAATACATATCGTCGATATTATAAATTATATAATAAACTAGGACTCACCCTCGCCTCTCTCGGGTTCGTCCCTAACTTACTTCCCAATATAAACTTTCCTCCCCATTTTCATCCCCTTAAGGGATGATTCTGGTCTCAAATTATCTTCTTACCAAATTTCATCTAAATCGGTTCAGTAGATCCAGAGATTACCCCTTACAACGTTACAAACTCACATATTATTATTATAATACTAGCGGCTCACCCTCGCTTCGCTCGGGTTCGTCGCTAGGTACGTTTTAAATAGATATAAAAAGAAAAAATCTTTCTTTCTCACATTTTAATTATATGTTTTAATACTTACCTATTCCGGACTAAGAGAAATCCAAAAATTAAAATATCATAAAAATTGGAACGCGGTCGAACGGGATAAAAAGTATCCTATGTCCTTCTCCTGGCTCTAAACTACCTCCCTGCCAATTTTCAGCTAAATCGGTTCAGCCGTTCTTGAGTTATAAGCGAAGTAACTAACACGACTTTCTTTTATATATATAGATTAGTATTGACTATAGATATATAATAATATATAACTAATAATTAATACTTTCTTAGATTTACGCAAATACTTGACATTTTAAATAAAACTATCTTTTCGGATTTTTTCGCGAATTTATTTTGATTTTTGGTTTCGAATGCTTTACAGCAATCATGGTCACGGGAGAGACTGAGGTGTTAGATGTCTCTAAGGTATTCTATAGTTGTTACAGACAGCCTACCCACAAATAACAAAATGAATTCAAAAAATTGAAAAAATGGCACTAAATTAAGTTTTAACTTTAAAAATTATAAAGCTAATTAAAATTATATAAAAATGTTTAAACGATGAATGAACGATTAGCAAAGATGTATGCGAGCGCTGCATTCGGGATGACGTCATTCGGTTTTTCCGATATGAATGACCGAACGCACGACCTGTTTCCGAAACGGGCGTCAGTTTTTTCCCGAATGGAAAATGTATAAAGGTGTGCGCCTGGTTCAATATTTGGTATAAGATAAGCATTCGGGCACATACTCAACCATACTCAACCTTTTTTTTTATAGGAGCCACAAACACGTTTCAGTCATGGTGTCGAGGGCCGCAAGCTAAAATTATTTAGGTAGGTCTTAATGAAAATTTAGTTTAGTTACTTTTTTAACAAAGATGTTATAATGCGATTTTTGATGCTGCCGCATGCGGCCCGCGGGCCGCAGGTTGAGTATAGCTGCTCTAGGCGCTAAGCAAGCCGCCTGCCTGTGCGGACGTAGCCTAAGTGAAATTTTCGAAAAGTATTAGAAGTAAAACACTTAATTTAAATATCATAGTATATAAACAACAAGGCATTGGATATTTTTTAATGAAACAAGAGTGCTAATAAGGGATTTATTATATTCCTAATTTCTTACTAATAACCACAAAAATAAAAAAACCTATTTCTACTTTGTCGGACATACACAATTGATTTCTGTGTCATTAAATAATATTTCATTAATTTTAGGGTCATAAATACGAAGCAAAATAATATACAATATAACACTAATTATTTTAACGAAAGATAATACAATTTTGTGCAAGTATAATTTCGAGATGAACTTTCTAAAGCTTTATGCATTAATCGCAGTTTTTCTGATTAGTTGATAATGCTACGTTGCTTTAAAATGATTAGAAACAATGGTTTTCGGAGATACATAGATATGAATCACTGTTTATGGTTATTTTAATATACTTTTATATATACCTATTCAGATTAGCCAAACAAATAATTGAATTTGAAAAGACTACTAAAGATTTTATCAGTGGATCTGTCTACTGAGAATCCTGTTCACCGCCAATACTTAGGGCATATACACACGACGACTTTTTAAAGCGTTATCGACGCTCGTTTATATTATGACGAATGCAAGCAATCTGCATTTTTTAAATTTACCAATGCAGAATATATGAAAGCGATGTGTGTGCATAGGCCCTTAGACCACGCTAATAGACCGACCAGACGATAAAATTCGTAGATATAATTAATGAAAACATTGATATTATTTATATTCTTAATAAGATTAATATATAATATTTGAATATCAATGCAATACCATAAACTAAGAAAAAAATAAGACAGAGGTGTATGTAGATTATATAAACATATTTATTTGATATGAAGTTATAATTATATTTTTCATATGTAAGTCTTTATATTAAAAAAAACGAATGAATATAAGTGTATAATCATCATACACACTTATAAAATTGAAATATTTTAAAGTAATTAAATTATAATATAAAATAAAGTCTTTGAAATATGGTTATTTATTATTAAAGAGCTAGTTTTTTCAAGGAACGCCATTTTTGAATGTGCCAACTATAAAACATTTGAAGGCTATATATGCAAAGTAAAGTAATTATATAGATATTTTATTCGTTTTTTAGTCAAACTTCTTTTAACACCAAAAACAATCCTACATGAAAAATTAACTAGGAAAGTACATATCTCAATATTTTCACACGTTATTCTTAATCATTTTAAAATTTAAGAAATTCATATAACACATGAATTGAATTTGAACTAACTTAATAACTT
The DNA here is from genome assembly GCA_947093115.1 of Brenthis daphne. NCBI lineage: Eukaryota > Metazoa > Arthropoda > Insecta > Lepidoptera > Nymphalidae > Brenthis > Brenthis daphne. The sequence continues at coordinate 30,619,062 of OX352471.1, read as the reverse complement.
AGGGCCCGCTCATAATGTTGTGGTCGCAAAAAAATTTGCTTGATGTATTTTATGAACGACCCCTTACACAATATAGATGGTATATGACAATACCATTTAGTACATCAGTTAAGAAAATAACCATTCATTTATTAGTATTTTATTTATTTTTAACGCCAGTATCTAATTAAAAATAATGTACATAGATTAATACAATATGGTTCTTAGCGACACAAAATATACACTATCATATTGTAACTTATTATTAATATTAATATTGTGATATTAACACGATTTCTCAAATATACAGATACATTGAAAAATAAATAATGACAAGTAGGTTTATAGAGGTAAAGATTTTGTTCAGTATCAAAATGGAATTGAAATTAAATGTAAATTAATTTTAGCATGTGTTACCTTATTATTATTAAAAAAACTATATAATATAGTGGAATGAATTATTTAATAATATAAGAAGAGATCAGCAGAATCCATGGGATGGAGCTAATCTTATCTCTAATGAGTCATTTTTAAATGTCGATTTCTTTACACTTATGAATGTAGTTGGTTCACACCAAAGGGATCAAAATCCAATATAATTTAGCCACTAAATGAAATTTTATAGTACGATAAAAAGTACTTTTTTGATATCCATTCACTTATTAAAATTGTGGTCTGGACAACGTGGTTCATTCAAGGTGTTTTTTTTTAATTTTAAATTCTGACAACAGCAACATAAATTGCACTTTTCGACTAACGATGTATATCAATAATATTCGATTAATTTAAAATCGATATTTAAGTCATCTGCTAATTATTCACTAATAATAATAAAATGAGAGATCAATTTTTCTTTATATAATTTGCAAAATAAAATGAAAATGTTAATTTCAATTAATTTCAATTTCGTATCATAAGAGACCAAAAAATAGGTGGTTTCCCCTTTTTTAATACAATGTATACGATCTTAATATTTAAATGCTATACATATTAGACTAGGAGTAACAGGAGGTTTTCACACAAACTGTGCTCACTTGAAATTTTTTAGTTTTCCATTCTTGCTGTGGGTTACGTGGGCTCGTCTGATGACATCAACGCTTCGGATTGCTCATCTAGTTCTGATATATTTCTTATTGCTCTGTGGAGAAGGAATGATTACTAACATAAGTCAAATGTTTATAAAAAAATTTAGTATGAACTCCCGATCGCTAGAACACTAAGTAGGGTCATTACAAAATGAGTCAAACGTGACAAACTTTTAACCCCGTTTTCACCCCGCTAAGGGATCAAAGGGATTGGGGGTCAAAGTTGCTCGCGTCCGTAGGTCATACCGAAACCAGGTCCAGATCCTCGATACCCTACACGTGACCCCTGGGTGGTGCTAATTGAGCAACATTAAAACAGGTGTTAGGCTTCGGCCGTGGCTAACACCACCCAGCGAACAAAGACGAACCGCTAAATGACACATCCTGTGGCACGATTCGCCGCGTCATAGGTTGGGTCGTGTTCCGGTGCGATGTTCGCTGCAGCCATTCATGCATAGGGAAATGGGTCTGTACAGTTGTGTTGCACTTTAATGACAGGTTCTGACCTGAGTTGTGGCGGTGCCGGAAGGCTCAATTTGGAGAGCAGCGGGATCCGAAGCACGGTGCACCGCTGGCCGACCGCAGGTAGTTGGGGGCCCAATTAGTAGGTTCGCTACCTATGAAAGGCTGCCCCGCCACCTTTGGCGAAAAATCCTGGGATGGCTTCCATTGTGCCGGTTGGCGACCGGAGAGAGGACCCGATGGCAATTTCCAGGGGGGTTCGGGCGTCTCCGCGGTCTCCAGTTGAGTCTACCATCAGCACTGCTATGATTAGGGTCATGGCTTCATGAATGCAGCATCTCGTACAACTGTCATTTCCCCATAATTATTCACTCCCTAAGCTCAAATGAAAAAAAGTAAAAAGAGAAATAGTTTTAAACAGCGGCTGCACCTCCTCTCTTTTTCAGTGCACCTCTCTAACATTCGAGGATTGCACTCTAATCTCTATGCGGTCCACCACCACCTCGAGACCGCTAAGCCGCATTTACTCTTTCTCACGGAGACGCAAATTCACAGCCCAGCGGATGTAGCATATCTTGAGTACCCCGGGTATTCGCTTGAGCATAATTTTAAAGCTCGGGCAGGGGTCTGCTTGTACGCTTGTAGTAACATCTGCTACCAACGTCTTCGTAATTTGGAGGTACCAAACTTCTCGGTTCTGTGGTGCTTGGTTGACACAGGTTTCGAGCGAACAGTTTATGCATGCGTTTATCGTTCACATAGCGGTGACCGGGAGACGACTCAGTTGTTTAATTACCTAAGCGAAAAAGCTGACATCGTCCAACATCGATATCCAATAGCTCAACTGGTATTTCTGGGAGACTTTAATGCCCACCACCAGGAGTGGCTGTTTCCATTTTTAAAAACAGATCATGCCGGGAGAGAGGCGCGCAATTTCGCATTATCGCTAGATCTCTCTCAGTTAGTTCAGGAAGCCACTCGGATACCGGATGTTGATGGACACACACCTAACTGCTTGGACCTTCTGTTAACAACTGATCCTGATAGGTTCTCGGTCTCAGTTTCATCCCCCTTGGGAACCTCAGACCACTGTCTAGTGAAATCTGTATCCAACTTTTACCCTCCTGCTCCAGACTCCTCAGTAAAAAGGCGGGTGTGGCGATACAATTTAGCAGATTGGGACGAGATGCGGCACTTCTTTGCATCTTACCCTTGGCGGCAAGTTTGTTTCTCTACCAACGATCCGTCGAGCAGTGAGAGTGCTATATCGGATGTGATACGCCAGGCAATGGAATATTTTATACCATTTTCTGACGTTTCGCCCGATGGCAAGACACCTCCGTGGTACAACGCTGAGTGCGCTGCTGCAGAAGCCCGTAAGCAATCGGCGTTTGTAGCATGGGCGGACGCACGTGCTCTCAATGCACCGGACGTAAAGACGAAATAAAGAGAATTCAATATTGCCACCAAGTCCTACAAGTGGGTCCTGGGAAAAGCTCGTTTCAACCGAACTAACCGCATCGGGCGTAAGTTAGCCACACACCCTAGTGGTAATAAAGCTTTCTGGTCCCTCGCAAAGTCGGTTGAAGCGAACTTCTGCCGTTCTTCGCTGCCGCCTCTGCAGAAATCTGATGGATCACTGGCTGTCTCTGCAACTGACAAGGCTAATCTTCTAGCGTCTCTATTTGCAGAAAACTCACGTCTCAATGCTGGAAACAAATTACCACCCACTCCTTCAACATGCGACTCCTTTATGCCAGAGATACGCATACACCAGCAAGAGGTCCTAAAAACTCTTCATAACCTCGACGTGAACAAAGCCAGTGGCCCTGACGGTATACCTGCAGTTGTCTTGCGGAATTGTGCCCCTGAGTTGTCTCCTGTACTAACGCGTTTGTTTCGCCTCTCTCTTGCAACTGCTCAAGTCCCCAAATCGTGGAAAGTTGCAAACGTGCAACCAGTACCAAAAAAGGGGTGTCGTGCTGACCCGGCCAATTATAGACCAATTGCGATCACGTCCATCCTTTGTAAAAGTATGGAACGTGTGGTCAATAACAAGCTCCTAGCATACCTGGAAGAAAATGATCTCCTGTCCGACCACCAGTACGGCTTTCGGAAAAACCGGTCTACTGGGGATCTTCTAGTGTATGCCACACATATTTGGGGTGAAGCCATTGAAAAACACGGTGAGGCACTCGCCGTGTCTCTCGATATTTCGAAGGCTTTTGATCGGGTCTGGCATGACAGTCTTCTCAGTAAGCTTCCGGCATATGGAATACCCACTGGCTTTTGTAGCTGGATATCTGATTTCCTGAGCGAGAGGTCATTTAGGGTGGTCGTTGACGGCTGCTCATCTGACCTAATGGCTGTCAATGCCGGTGTTCCTCAGGGATCTGTTCTATCCGCAACACTCTTCCTGCTGCACATCAACGATCTTCTAAAACCCGGTATCTTTGGGTACGCTGATGACAGCACTGTTACGGATAGATACTTGTCCAGTTCTAAAGCCAGTGCTTCTGAGATCCTTAAGCAAAGAGAGGCCTTGGTGAATCGCATTGACTTAACTCTGAAGGAGGTGTCCGAATGGGGTGACGCCAATTTAGTTAAGTTTAATGCCACCAAAACGCAAGCGTGTTTATTTACCGCAAAAAGGAGCCCCTTTACCTTGGCTCCCACTTTCCAAAATGTATCCATCCCGATAAGCGACCATATTGAGCTCTTGGGCATAGACATCTCGCCCAATCTCAATTTCGGGAAATGCATCGAGTCAAAGGCGAAAACAGCAGCCAAAAAACTTGGTATCCTGAACAAGGTGAAGCGGTACTTCACACCCGAGCAGCGCCTGACTCTCTATCAGGCTCAAGTGCGCTCGGCTATGGAGTACTGCTGCCACCTCTGGGATGGCTCTGCCAAGTATCAACTCGATGCATTAGACTCGATAGATCGCCGAGCCCGCCGTATTATAGGTGATCAATCGCTAACGCAGACGAAACTGCTTAGTCTACAGCATCGACGCAATGTCGCCTGTCTATCGATCTTCTATCGGATATACTTTGGGGAGTGCGCGCAGGAACTTCACAACCTTGTGCCCCCTTCACCGTTTTACCACAGAACTGCGAGAAGTCGTGAGCGCTGGCATCCTTATGTGGTAGAAATCCAACCAACTCGCACGAAACGCTTTAGTTCTACGTTTCTGAAACGAACCGCTAAGGAGTGGAACACCCTTCCAGCATACGTGTTTCCTGCCACTTATAATCTAAGTACTTTCAAGGCAAGAGTGAATAGGCATTTTCTAGGCAAGCGCGCTCCAACCTAGACTTCATCAGTGCTTCCCAACGCTGATTGTAGTCAAGCGCAAGCCTATCGTACAATAAAAAAAAAAAGGGATGATTACCAGGATAAAAAGTATCCTATGCCCTTCTCAGGGTCTCAAACTATCTTCTTACCAAATTTCATCTAAATCGGTTCAGTAGATCCAGAGATTACCCCCTACAACGTCACAAACTCACAAACTTTACTTCTTTATAATATTAGTATAGAAGGTTAGATTATAACGATACTCACGTGAACCCTTCGGCAGCCCTGAGCCTAGCGGCGAGGCCGTCGGCCAGCCAGGCGCGCGCGGGCGCGGGCAGCGCGGCGGCCAGCCAGCCCGCGGCGGCCAGCAGCGCGGCGGCGGCGCGGCCGGCCGCCTGCTGGCCGCGGTAGGCCTCCACGCACGCGCACATCGGCAGCGTCAGCGCCAGCGACAGCGTCGCCGTCTGAGCCGACGTCAGTGACCGGCCCCTGGGGAAATGTTACATGTTTACTCTACTGCGACAAAACTGAAACATCTGTTTTAGTAAAAAAAAAACCTTATAATATCACTCTCTTGTCCATCTATCTATCCGTGATGTCACCACCGATTTTCTCAGAAACTGGTGAGGTTTTGAATCAACACGATAAAAAAACATGGGTAAATTTAATTTTTCACGAAAACTTGTAAGTACCAAAATTTACCTTAATTTTCAACTTTTCTTATTTTTCGGAATTTGGTTTTGAGTCGAAAACCTATAAGGTAGTTCCCGTTGATCTAGAATCATGAAATTTCGCAAAACGCAAGGTCTTACAGCACAAATAAAGATTTTCCAAAATAAAATAAAATAATAGGATATTAATTTTAACAGATTTCCTACATATTTGTACGGAACCCTCGGTGGGCGAGACCAACTCACACTTGCCCGGAATTTTTTGAAAATAATTTTTGTATACGATGTGTTAAGTATTAGGGACACAAACTTCATTCTTATATTGATTAAATAGGAAAAATAAAAATTCAAACATAGTGTTTAAGGACACTTTTTTAATTTTATAATTATTCCTTTGCCTCTCACTGTTGTGTAAAATATAATATGTAAAAATAAATACGTATTGTGAAAAAAAAATTGTGATTAAAAAAAAACTGTCAAAGAGACCTGACCATAATACATCTTCATTCAGAAGCGTCTACAGAAAATATACTAGTACATGATAATTCAAATCATGCTATTAATACATCGATAAAGTGACAACGATACATACCAGAGCCACAAGCTCTCGATGAGCAGCGGGCCCAGCGCGGCGTCCAGCAGCAGCCAGGCCCACAGGCGCGGCGCCGGCAGCTCCAGCCGCTCCGCGCCCGCCGCCGCCAGCGCGCCGCCCAGCGCCCACGCCAGCCCGCCGCACGCGCACCCCACCACGCCTGCGACCGCACACGCCCACATATCATTTTGTATAAGTATAAATAACTAGCGGCTCACCTCGTTTCGCTCGTATACCCATACTAATATTATAAATGTGAAAATGTGTTTATTTGTTTGTCCTTTTTTTACGTCAAAACGGAGAGACGGATTGGCGTGATTTTTTATGTGGAGTGCTGGAGAATGACATAGGCTACTTTTTACCGGGTGAGATTATCTTATTTCCACTAAAAACACGTTATAATACAATCCAAAAAAAATATTTTTGATTAGAATTACTTGAAACTTGGTATTAATGATATTCAACAAAATTAAATAAGTATATGTCTTAGCATAATATAAGGGGATAAAACAGGGGATGAAAGTTTGTATGAAATTACCTCATTTAGATATTTTTTGTAGTTTTAGCGCGAGCGGTTTACTCCATACAAACTGTTAAAACGTACCTAGGTATCCGTTATAACAAACCAGAGTGAAGCAGGGGTGAGTCGCTAGTCTATATATATAAAAGAAAGTCGTGTTAGTTACTTCGCTTATAACTCAAGAACGGCTGAACCGATTTAGCTGAAAATTGGCAGGGAGGTAGTTTAGAGCCAGGAGAAGGACATAGGATACTTTTTATCCCGTTCGACCGCGTTCCAATTTTTATGATATTTTAATTTTTGGATTTCTCTTAGTCCGGAATAGGTAAGTATTAAAACATATAATTAAAATGTGAGAAAGAAAGATTTTTTCTTTTTATATCTATTTAAAACGTACCTAGCGACGAACCCGAGCGAAGCGAGGGTGAGCCGCTAGTATTGATATATAAATGCTTTTGAATAACCAAAAATCTACCTTTGTTAATAATAAAAAAAAATAGTTTTTGGGAGAATATATAAGTATAGAGTTTAAATAATAAGGTATTACATAAATATTTATGTATCATAAAAATAGTAATATATTTAATCTTTTCAACTCACCTACAAGTAAAAATGAATTGATTCCATCTCCTTTCCTCAACTCTTGACGAAATAATAAAAGATGTACGGCGTAACAAAGTGCAGACCCTAAGGCAGCCAAGACTGCTGTCCAATTACTTTGATGACTCTCTGTAACTCCTAAAACTACCTGCAATATATAAATATTTTACTTGAAAAAATATTTAAATTATAAATACAACTTTTATATATTATATTTAATATTTAATGACTATTTTTGCACTTTAAATTTTAAATTTCAATTATTTCGAGCTTCATCAGTAGTTAGATCTATGGAGGGTAGAGATAAGGAAGAATCACTTATATGGGAGATAAGTTAAAAAGTGTCCAGCTGTATGCTGAAAATAGATGGCGCTGGCGTACGAAAAACTACGTTATAAATTTAACTGTTATAGACGAAGTGTCCAACCCGGTCGTTGTTTATTTTTCTATCTTTATTTATTTATTTATTTATTTACTTTTCTTAATCTAATTACTTTATCAAATATATAAAAAAAATATTAAAAAAATTAAAAATTTATAAAATGTATCCTACGCTACCGCAGCGCCAGCCCTATTGGACGCGTTTTCAAGGACACTTTCATACTTATACTTCTAATATATATATCCTATATTTATAGAATATCATATACGGAAAGAATATATTATATATTTGTCAGTCAAGAACAACGGTTACCATGGCAACAAATAAATGTATTCTATCTCATTCTCTCGACTGCTTAATTATGTGTCTTATATATTTATGTGTCTCTTTTTAGTGTCGCATTTTTGTTTCATCGAGTTTCAAATCACAAGGATTCCAAAGAAGTTTCACTTCAAAAAATATATTTCAACAAAAATCGCAACACTAAACCTGTGTCTGTCTCTTTTCCTCACTTACCAAACCAGCGGTAGTGAGCAGGACAGCAATACATTTTGATAGGGAGAAACGATCGGCGGGCACTTGCGCGAACAACGCGCCAAAGGACAGCGTGAGGGCGCCAGTCGTCGACGTGTATAGAGTTGCTGAGCAAGATGACGAATGTAGCAGACTCAGACGATACAAATAGTTGGAAATGAACCACTGTAAAAAAGTTATATATATATATATATATATATATATATATATAAATATAAAGAAGTTATATCTTTATATATATAATTCTTCTGTGAGTGTGTATGTCACTGAACTTCTCTCAAACGACTGGACCGATTTTGATAAAATTTTTTGTGTGTGTTCAAGGGGATCTGAGAATGGTTTAGATTCACAATTTGAATAATAATTTTCATCAAAATGGTCCAGAATGTTTTAGCTTATTAAAAAAAGTTTGAAATTTTCAAATTAAAGACGTGTAGACAGGACAACGTCTGTCGGGTCAGCTAGTATTATATATAATAGTCATAAGTGCATTGTTCATGAGGAAGGAAAGTCTTGGGATGTAAGAAAATCGTTTACAATTCAAAGTTAAGATGACATAGCAATCTGTTAATTGTAATTTTAGTATAAGACTCGGACATACATATTATACAATAAGCTTTTCGTTTTATGTATTTATTAATTATTTAACGACTCACCCTCGCTTCGCTCGGGTTCGTCCCTAGGTACGTTTTAATTTTTTTCAGCAGAACCCTAGTTCTTTTTCTAAAATAAATTACGGCCAAGTGTGAGACGGACTCGCCCACCGAGGGTACCGTACAAATTTTAGAAAATCGTTTAACTTTAATCTTCAACTATTTTTATTTTTTAGAATTTTTACTTTATCTGTGCTGTAAGACCTTGCGTTTTGCCAAATTTCGTGATTCTAGGTACGGTAAGTACCATATAGGTTTTCGACTCAAAACCTACAGGGTACTTCCGGTTGACCTAGAATTGTAAATTTTGGTTAAAAGCAAAGTCTTACAGGACAAGTAAAAGGAAAATTCCGAAAAATAAAAAAAGTTAAAATAAAGGTAAATTTTGGTACTTACAAGTTTTCGCGAAAATCTAAATTTGCTCATATCTTTTTATCGTGTTGACACAGGACCTTGATTTTTATACACTAAATAGGGACTGTGGACGTTCCTGAGAAAATCGGTGGTGACAAACGGACAAACAGACTGACGGATAGACAGAGTGATCTTATAAGGGTTCCTTCTTTTACCTTTTGAGGTATGGAACCCTAAAAATGTGTTTTTCTTATAAGTACCGTATATAATTTCATATGCAGTTAGTAAAACGCTGTTATTTTTAGTTATCTATTATCACATAGTACATTATTATTTACATATAGAGTCTACGTAAGGAACCACTACAGTCTACAACGATGGTTCCGATCATGGAGTTCATAAATAATGTAAATAATTAAAAACTATAATACTCACTGGTATACAAAACACGAGAGCGAGTTTCAAGTGTCGCCTCGTAGCGGCGGCGGCAGCACGTCTTTGAGCGTATTCTGTTGCGCGCAGTGACGCCGACCACGACAGCCGGGCCAGTAGGGCCTCACCCGCCATAGCCGCTGACATTACACGCACCTGATATCATAATAAATATATATTTTTTAATGATATAATTAGATGACACGTTTGGCTCAGTCTGTAGTGATCCTACTTGCTGTGCCAGCGGTCGCGGGTTCGAGTCATGCTGGGGGCAATGAGATGAACACGAAAGTTTGTACTCCAGTCATGAGTGTTGATATATTTTATAATAATATGTATGTATTTAAAGTTATATATGTGTAGTGTATCAACTATCTAGTATCCATAACACAAGCCTCGTAGCTTACCATGGAACTAGATGGTGCTGAGTGTAGTGAGAGTACCACATCTTAAAATAATTATAAAAATAAATATAGAAATTATGCTTTAATACTTTCCTTGTAACATTTTTATTGTGCTATTATTGTTTAATCTTGATCTAAAAAATTTTTATTCAAAAATCAACTAACTAATAAACTATTACATAAGTTGCTATCTAATTGCAATCGCAAAAGCAATACGTATTGAGGCATGATGCTTTTGTATACCCACATTATTGTAACCGATGAATTACGATACGTCAACCTTTTTACGTGAAAGGGAAAATCAACAAACACACCATCTAATTTATAATATTAGTAAGAAGTCAAAATAAAATGTAGCACATGATAACAGAGTAAGGTCTTTTTAACGATATATTTCAAATAGATTATAAAATTACATGATTCATGTACAAGTAATAGAATGTACGTTAGGTGCTGCCCAAAACAATTTACATAGAATCATATAACTACAAATAAGCTGATAATAACATTAGAAGTTAATTTATATTTTTTATATATTTTTATCAGCTGTTATCGCAAACAATTGATGGTATTACTAATTAATGAATCTAACTAAATTAATTATAATAAGTATACTAGCATTTCTGATATATTTATCACTAGTGACTCATAGGTTTATTCGTTTTGTCACTTAGTATGTGATAGATGGACTATGGATACATAGGAATGATGACTTTAATATCCATAAGATATGAGAAATGATTGAATCCCCATACAAAATTCCACCCCACCTTCTCACTCCATTAAGGGATGATTTCCAGGATAAAAACTATCCTATGTCCTTCCCAGAGTCTCAAACTATCTCCATACTTAATTTCATCTAAATCGTTTCAGAGGATTGAATGTGAAAAGGCACAGACAGACAGACAAACTGACAGACAGATAGAGTTGCTTTCGCATTTATAACATTGAATATGGATAGTACAAAATATAAGTTGGACGATTGTTCAATGTTATCAAGCTAAATAGTTTTTTTTTTGTTTGAACACACTTACATCTAGAATTATTAGTTGAACTACTTTCATTTTATAGCCTATTCATTAACTTAGATCTAGCTAATGGCACTCTAAAACTTTTAGGAACCAAGCAATTATACTGAATTAAGTTATTACAATGCTGTTTATAATTTACTTGCAAGTCACCCTTGCTTTGCTTGGGTTTGTCTCTAGCTTGTATCCCATACAAACTTTTAGCCCCATTCTCACCCCTTTAAGGGATGATTTCTGGGATAAAAAGTTCTATGTCCTTCCCAGGGTCTCAAACTATCTTCTTACCAAATTCCATCTAAATTGGTTCAGAAGATCCAGAGATTACTCCCTACCACCTCACAAACTTTACCTCTTTATAATTATTTGTAATTATTTACGCCTGCTTTGCTAGAGTGCATCCCTGATGCCTAACAATAGCGGACAAACTAGCTCAACAGCCACTTTATTCTGACTTGTAACTAATTGTAATGATTATGATTTTTGTCAGTAAACACATTTTTATATGAGAAAATAGAATAGCATTTGTAGGTAATGTAGCTCCCTATTAATGAAAGACTTTTTAGAATTAGATCAGTTGATTCAGAGATTACCCTCTACATACAACCTTTACTACTGTATAATAATAATATTTATTGCAAAGGTATAAACCCAATCTAATTTACAATACTTAGTGTCAATAAAAAAGTGTCATCATACTGAACTTGTATTTTATAGAAATAAATTTCTTAAAATGTACCATTTATACTTATATACCTCAGCAACTTTATTAAAACGAACAGCTCTAGGTGTTGCATCATCACTATCTGTAGTTTCGCCTGCTCTGACAGGAACAAAGGTGGAATCACCCTGTAATATTTTTCAATTAGAAAAGTTGATAAAAACTGCATTGTTTAAACATTATTTCAATAACAACGAAAGAACATTTAATAATGAAAAATATACATACCAAACTATTATTAGCTTCTGTATAGAAATTCTCATCATCTGTTTCTGCAGTAGGTTCTAGCAGTTGCTGCAGTAAATAAAATGTAAGTTAATAGTATGTACAAATTACAATACATTTACTTAGACTGTTTAAATATTTTGACTCACATAATTCTTATAACTCTTAAGATAATAAACTAGTACTCTAATTATTTATATGAATATATTATAAATTTATATTATAAAAATATTTTGGCTTACTGTGTAATCTGCTGGTTGGCAGGGATCTCTTGTAGGCGGAGTGAAACATAATACTAATAGATATATGAACAACAAGGAGCTCCTAACATAAGTCACTAGAAATGGTTTCTCTAGCTTTTTTTCTCTGTATATATACTGTAAACAATAATAAAAGTTAGAAACATAGCATAATGACACAATTCTAAAATCACATAACAAACAAAAAAATACCATAGTCAGCTCAGATGATACCACCCACAGCATGCTAACAAGAAATAGGATAAACAGTCCAAAAGCGAATTTTCTTTTACTAAAGGTTTGTGTATCATCTTGATTATTTTTGTTGTTAGGTGTCACTCGAAAATAATTATGGCATAAAGTCAACATGAAGACTAAATAAAAAGGTAATATTAACTTGAATTCGTATCAGATTATGGCCTATTAGAGTCCATTAAGGAAAATCTAGGAGTTTTTATCGTATAATGGATACAATAGGTTTCATTATTCATCTATATATATCGACAGTTCACAATGATTAGTACTAGTTTCTTTAATTTTGAGCTGTCACCGCTTTTATTAAAAAATAAGATATAGAATTTATTAAATATAGGCAATGTTAAGTTAGGTTTTAAATATTTTGATAACATTTATTAGTACACAAGATTAATGAATAGATTCACCGAACAGAAAACCAATAGCTTTGACAGTTGACACTGTATTTGACACTGTCACTGTAGTTGACACTGTCAAAACTCAAATTGTCAACTATATTAAATGTTAAATAATCAACAGCTTACGAAAATATCACATTTTTACCCGACTGCGCGACGCAAACGAGGGTAATGTGTTTTTGGTGTAGCATAATATCCCTGTTTTCCAATTACAGAGAATAATGCCACACTTTGGCGCACAATGCCAAAGTGTACTAATGCTTTGAATTATTTTTTTATTTTTTTTTTATTTTTTTATTAAGGTCTACCAGCAGTTTTACAATTATATACATTTATGGCTTACATACATATACAAGTGAAAATAGGTTAGTAATCGTAAATCTATTAAAAGGTAAACACAACATGCTCAAAAAAAAAACAATTAAATGTAACAGAGAAATAAACAATTAGTGTGTGAGATTAATAGTATTAGTAAAGACAGTTTTGATGTTTTTTCTAAAGACATTGAGTGAAGTGTTAAATACATCGATTGAAATACTGCACCTGTTGAAAATCTTTATAATCCTAGGTATAGCTGAATACGCCCCCAATACTGTTCTACGAGATGGCACAGACAAAGGCTTGATCACACCACGAGGCAAACGAGGAGGCACGTAAAAATTAAATAACTGCAAAAGTTGCGGACAGTCAATTTGATCACGAAGAATTTTATATAGAAATACCATATCGAGGATATCTCTTCTGGTGGTCAGAGATATCATTTTAAAATATTTTAACCTACTGTCATATGTATCTAGCGTTCTTCCTACGCCTGTGGAGTACGCAAGGTGCCTCGTAAAACGCTTTTGCAGTCGTTCAATTCTAAGAGAGTGTGTCGAATAGTGTGGTCGCCATACAATACTACCATATTCTAAAATACTCCTTACCAGGCTATTATATAATATAATTTTTGTACTGGGCTTAAAAACCCTTTTAGTAACGCGGACAATAAAACCCAAAACTTTGGCCGCCTTTTTTATAACCGCGTTTATGTGTGGCAGGAACGTAAGTTTTACGTCTAGAATTATGCCTAGATCCTTGATTGTATCCACTTCTTCCAATCTATTATTATCAATAACATAAGTAGATGCAATAATTTTAAGATTTCTGGTAAATTTGATGTGTTTGCATTTGTCGATGTTTAAGCGCATGCCATTTATTTGACACCATTCGGACAATCGTGTCAGGTCACTTTGCAACAGTAAGGACTCTTCTACTGATTTAATAGTGCGTATAAATTTGAGGTCGTCAGCAAAAAGATAAGGTGTCGAGTATTTAAAACAGGATATAATATCGTTAATAAATATAATAAAGAGTATGGGTCCTAAGTGAGAACCTTGTGGTACACCTGACGTGATAAGATATTTTTGTGACTGATATCCGTTAATTGTTACGCGGAAATACCTATTTTGTAGATACGATGTGAACCATTTCAACATTGAACCCGTTACTCCATAACAAGAGAGCTTTTGCAATAGTAAAAAATGGGGCACCCGATCGAACGCTTTACTAAGGTCCGTATAAATTGCATCTACTTGACAGTGTTTATCAACAGATTCTATCACATCATCTGTAAAAGTTACAAGATTTGTCACAGTTGATCTGCCTTTAAAAAATCCATGCTGGTGATTAGTTATTAAGTTTTTAAAATGATAATTAATGTATGGACAGATAAGATCTTCGAATATTTTCGCGAACTGTGATAAAATTGATATAGGTCGGTAGTTTTCGACTGCGGTTTCATCATCGCCTTTGTATATGGGTACAATCCTTGCTTCTTTCCACATAGTTGGAAACTCTCCAGTGCGTAAAGATTCATTATATATTAAAAATAGAGGTTTAGCAAGACCAGAGGCACATTTGCTTATAAAAATAGGTGGTATATTGTCTGGGCCCGGGCCTTTTAATATATTGAGACGTTTAAGTTTACTTAATACATCATCAACTGTGATTTTAATAGAGGGGAATATTCTATGTAGCGCACTAATCTTAATATTAGAACTGGCATTGATTTGAGGTTGACCTAAAACAGAAGCAAAACATTGACCAAACAAATTACATATATCAACGCCCTTCTTTGCAGTTGAGTCAAGGTACTTTAGTACCGCTGGATAAAAACTACGGGTATTTCGTGAATTTTTGACAAAACTAAAAAAGTATTTTGAATTAGTTTTTATATTATCTTCTATATTATTCAAATATTGATCGTATAAAATAGAGGCAAGTTTAACACAACGACTACTCAATAATTTAACAGTTAGTTCGTCCCGTGGGTTTCTGTATTTTTTGTATTTTTTTAATATTCTTTTCTTTTCGCTTAATCTTTTTACAAAATTACGATTGATCCATGGGGGATATTTATTATTGTTATGCTTAGAGAATGGCACAAAATTTTCTATTGCGTTATTTAATATTTCATAGAATTTAGTTAGCATACTATCCAATGAGCAACAATCTTCAAATACCAAATCCCAATCAATATCTCCAAGATACTCATTAATAGTTTGAAAATCAGATTTATAAAAATTACGTCGTTTTATTCTAGTGTTGTGATCAAGTCTTTCAGATTTTAATATTAAAATTTCAACAGTGATAGGTGGGTGCAGTGGGTCAACCTTACATAATACATCAATAGAATCATTCACAATGCAGTTTGGTAAATCAGTTAGTACTAAATCTAAAATTCTATTGTTAACATTCTCAACATGATTACACTGAAGCAAGTTATTATTGAAGCAGAAATCAACAAGAGTTTGACATATAGAAGGCATTTGCTGTAATTCTGTACAAGATGTATTTGACCAATTTATCGCTCCAAGATTGAAATCACCTATCAAACAAGTGTTTAACTCATGTTGTTCCGATACTTTATAATAATTAGCCAAAAAAATTTCCAAAAGTTTTTGTCAACCGGAGGTGGCAAATATACTCCGCATATAACAAGCTGACAACATTTTTTATTTGTTACAATATCAACAACAACCCATACATCTTCACATTCACTTTGCCAGCTCTTCATATGCTTAGAACTGAGCTTTTTTGATACAGCTACAAGAACACCTCCGCCATCTTTCTTATTGGATAAATTATTAATAGTACGATCTCTTCTATAGACATTATAACTATCCCCAAATAATTCAGAACTATTGACGCTATCATTTAACCAAGTTTCAGTCAGTACAATTATGTCAGCGCTGCAATTCGCTAAACTACAGAGAAAGTCGTGTGTTTTAGTTCTGAGCCCTCTAACATTCTGATAATATAAATTGATAGATGAGAATTTTAAACAATAATGATTCCATAAAAAATAGCTATTAATGTATAATGTTAAGGACTAAGTTAATTTTTGTAAATAATCTAAATTTCTTATTAATTTGTAATCAGTATTATCATTTTTACGCATATATATTTTGCCATTTCTAACCCAAACATACTTATAGTTAACTTCCTTCGCCTTAATCCTTGCTGCTGCATGCAGTGCCTTATTGGCTGGCGAGAGATGTTCCGAAACATAAATAGGTAAAGGCGAATTGCCTATTTGTAAATGGGTAGTATTGAGCTTATTATTGTGGTTAATTTTGTTAAATTTGCTACATGCTGCAAGCAGGCTATCTCTAGTATTCTGTGTAGCAAATTGTACCACAATAGTACGCGGACGTGGACTAGATCGATTGTACTTCGCTGTTCGTGTGCAACCAACGATGCTATTTTCGGGGATATCGAATCCTACCACGGTACTTAACTGATTCACAATTTTTACTAAATTTTCATTATTGCTTTCTGGTATGCATTGGATTTCAACGTTGTTAGAACGTGCTCGTTGTTCCATTTCTTCGAGTCGGTTAGTAAGATTTTTCATTGAATTATGTATTGCGTGACTATCATCTTCTAGACTTTTAACTTTGGTAACAGTATTCTTTTGGTCTTTCATTAGGTCTTCGTACTGATCGCTTAAGAAGGTTAAAGAATTTTTAATATCCTTTATTTCTTCGCGCATAGGTTTCAACTCTATATTCAGAAGTTGCGACATAGTTGCTTTTAATTCTCCAAGCAGTTCATTGAAACGGGAATCAATAACTTCCTCAACGATTTTTCGTACATCATCTGCACACACATGTGCGCTAAAACATTCACTTGGTGGCGAAGACGTCGCAACTCTTTTGGTGGATCTTTTTGTAACGTTAGCGTCATTTGTACTTTTAGAACTACATCCATCCTTCGATTTCACAGGTGTCGAGTCACTGGCAATCCCTCGCGGCTTTTTAGATTTACATAGCGGGCATTTCCAAGGCTGCTGAGACTCAGTGACGGAGTCCTTTCTATCGCTTGCAAATAAACATTTATAGTGGTAGGCTTTTTTGCATATGCTACAGCATCTAAATGATTCGCTGATAGACCCACTTTCACAACAACCCCAATATATATTTGAAGCCATCATAGGATTTACAAGAATGACGATGAGGAAAAAAAAAAAAAAAAAAGTAAGCTTTGTAGTAGGATTTGAACTCTGACTTAAGGCGTAATCAACTGCTACAGCCACCTCTACGCCACCGACACGTAATTTATCTTGTGAAATATTTAGACCCGTCTTACGATGAGACCAAGTTCAATGACCTTGTATTGTGTAGTCTATTATGTTCACTGCCACTAGTCGCTGCGTTTAAATCACTCAACAGTTAGATTGCTTATTGTAATTTCTTGATTACGCTCACTTTTTTGTAGAATTTCGCGCAATTTGTACAGTTATTGAGATTAACACATCACTGTGAATAAATGTGCGTATTTTTAACTTTAAATCAAAACACTTTACCACTAATCTTTGTTATTTTTAACGGAGCAAAGAAACACACGTCTTGCATCGATAACAGCGCCATCGCTACTGAATTAGTTTTCAAGTGCACCAGCAAAGGGCACTAGATTCAGTATTCAAAGAAAAAATATAACTAATAAATATAACGATATAAACAAATATTACTAAAGACAATGTAAATAATATTTTGATCAATGCCTCCTTGAAGCTTCATACATACTTATATTTATTTTTGAACACAGTATAAATGAACTCTTTTTATATTTAAACAAAGTGGTCGAAAGCTTTATAAATTAGTTCAACAATAAACAATATTACTAACGATAATTGTAAATAAAATTTTGAGCATTGCCACTTTGAACAAAAAACAATTCTTATATTTTCTGCTAATGAGTTGGTATCCTTGCGCGCATCACATTAAAGCAATAATTTTCAAAGTGCTTGACTGTGCGGAGCGTTGCTGCAGTTCAAACATTCGAAGTTATAATTATGCCGAATAATGCGCTTTAGTACTTTTAATTGGAAAACAGGACTAACTGTAAACTGGAACTAAAGGAATTTTGTAAATAATGTATTATCTTAATTCCACGTTAAGGTCGGCCGCACAAGTAAGGTTTTCTGAAAGGTAATGCAGACCCGAATGCTTGCGTTACATACAAAATATTCGGCTAGGTACACACGTTTGTATTTTTTCCGAACGGAAAAAAAACTGACATTCGTTTCGAGTCATTCAGAATGGAAAAAACCGAATGACGTCATCCCGAATGCAGCGCTCGCATACATTTTTGCTAATCTGCCGCACATGAACGGATATTTTCGTTCAGAATAGGGATCCTTTTCAGGAAACCGAATCAGGAAACCGTACATATGCGGCCGGCTGACAACTTTTAAATTTCTAAATTACCGCTATAACTCATTCGTGTCTTCTTTACATTAAGTGACACTGGCAGAATTTATTGCGTCTGTTTCTTTCTCATTGGAAAACTCCCTGTTTTCCAATTAGAGCACTAAATTAGTGAATATTATTGTGATATATAAAAAAATGCAATTGTAAAATAAATGGTAAATGAAGTATATTTGTTATTGTTTATAAATAATATGTTTAAAAAATATTTTTAATATACATATTTTTAAAAGATATTTTAAATATTTTTTTATTTGTAAGCATTTCAAACAAATATAATAGCATGATTCAAATAGTATTTTTATAATCGTTCACTTTACAAATATGTTATCTGCGATTATCAAATATTATACTGCGTACACACCGACCAAACGAACACCAACGAGTGGGTTTCATTATTGATGTGACGGATATATTAAAAATGCGACTAGTAATATTGAAGGATCTGTAAAATGTGATCTCGCTTCAAAGAAGTCATTAGTTCGTTTGCCTTTGGCAACCGTCCACACTAAGTTCGATCTAATGGCTCGATTCCTGCGATGTTACCGCCACGCTTCGGATCGCAGGCACACGCCAACGAACGATCGTTGGCGTTCGCTAAGTCGTGTAGACAGGGTGCTACAAATAATACTTAGCGACCAAGTGTTTAGTGTAGCAACTTGCAGGTAGTATCAAGTTAGTTTTTTTTTCTATAATGGCTTATAGTTGCGTTAACAGACGCAATCCATTCTGCCAGTGTCACGTTTTGTGAGGAAGACACGAATGAGAATCAAGTTACTTATTAAACTTCGTAACTCGTTCGGATGAGTCGAATGATTTATATAATCGAATAATTCGACTGGAATCATTCTTAATCGCGCATCACTAATTGAAATGAATGAAAATTGAAAAGTCAATAATAATATTTAATCAAATCAAAGAATAGGTTATAAAGTGAAATTAAAAACATTTTAAATATTGGCACTAACTTAAATTAAAACATATAATATGGATGTTGTTAAAACTGTTGGTAAATATCTTAATACACCTGTTGGCACAATATGCTATAATACAGACAAGGTGCGATAAAATTCAATGTAAAATTAGGCTATATGTTAATAAAGACCATATTAAATTTAAAAAAGTGTGTTTTAGGTTTTAACTACGCTTTTAGATAAAGAAAATGTGGAAGGACTTGCTAGTATTATATTGCGATTAGCAGCCAAGAGCGGTACCACCATGAGTCAAGAGCAAACTCTTCTCAGCTATCAGTGGTTAGAACACATAGCTATGTATGCTAACCAAGCCATAACGAATTCTAATTTTGCCAAAAGTTTCTTACAGGTAAAGTTAACTAGGAAATAATATTAATTCCTCGAAATTTAAGGACACAAAAACAATTTTAGTTCCACAAAAAAGCTATAAATCGCTGGTGTTAAATTTGCTCGACTGTCGGTTATAGAGGTACAGGCAAGAAGCAGTCTCAGTTATAGAGGTCTACAAATGAAAAACGACAATCTCATATAGAGGTTCTTTTTCTGTTATAGAGGTTTTAGAGGGATAAAATGATGGGACCTGGCAATTACTCTCACAGAGTTTTCTCGCTTACCCAGTTCTCACTAACTCGGGTTTGACTGTATATAGAAAATCTCATTTTTATATGTAGTTATGTGCTCTTTGCTGTTAACACTTTAAAAGTAGATCATCAAAAAAATTGTTTTAAAATTTTATAATATTGATATTCTACTGAATTTTGTTTTTAGGGAATAAACAAAGCCTTGGAGAAGAATACATATTTAACAGGAAATTATTTTACTGTAACTGATATAGCTGCATACCATGTCCTTTACCCATTAATTGTAAGTAAAACAATATTAATTTTATTTAAACGTAAACCAAATGAATTTTATACATTAAAGAATTTCAACAAATTACAACTACGTAAATTTTTATTAATTTTTCAGGAAAGGATCTCAGTATCTGAACAGGAATCCTTACTCCATGTTTGTAGATGGTTTAAACATATTCAATCACAACCAAGAGTTTGTGGAAATCGGCAACCAATACCTTTAAACACATTGACATTGTCTTTACTAGCTCCGGCAGTGCATTGAATTGATAAAAAAAAGTTTTTTATGTTCCTTAATAAAATTGTCAATTACTTTTGTAATTAGTGAACTGATATGAGCAGTATTTTTTTAATTGCCCATATAAAATATTCATTACTGATATAAAGTAAAATATTATTTGTCATGATTTTTTATAGAAGTATACAAAAGAAGTTAGTTTTATTATTTTTAATAGTTTATATTACTTCATGTGTAAGTTCGAAAATATTTTTTTTATTTTGTATTTCTATAAATATACAACTAGCAGAACCCACTGCTTCGCTCGTACTTAAACTACAAAAACAACTAAAAAGGTAGGTTTTATACAAACTTTCATCCTCTATTTTACCTTCTTAAGGGATGAATTTCGAAAAATGTTAAAAACTTATTTAATTGTATTGAAGAGCATTAATATTTAATACCATGTTTCAAGTAATTCTGATAATCATTTTTTTTTTCGTTGTATTCCCGTGGAATTGCTTATTCCCGTGGAAATGAGACCTCTCGCGGTAAAAAGTAGCCTATGTCACTCCAGCCCTCCCAACTATCTTCATACAAAAAATCGCGCCAATCCGTCACTCTGTTTCGACGTGAAAGAAAGACAAACAAACAAACACACTTTCACATTTATAATATTAATGTGGATATATGTGTGTGGATATGACAAGAAGCAATGAAAATCTATATGATTCCTAAAAGTTATATATGTACAAGTAATTATATTCTCGAAACTTTAATGTTAATATAACTTAAGAGTGCTAGATAGAGATGGTCAAAACAGTATTTCAAGTTTGAACTCGTAACATTTGTCTCATCAAAACAGCCCTACTGTCAGGAAGTTGATAATTAATCAATATCAATAAATATAAGCTTAAATATTATAATTATAAAAAAAAAACCCCTACGCAGAAAATACTTTATAGTTTAAGGAACAACCCTTAAAAATTAAAAAACTTAATCGAGTAATCATACGCCAAAATGCCTTACATCATTTGGAAAAAGAGCTGATACTCTTACACTGCTCGACCGATATTAACCTAACATAGCTAAGAACCACTGCAAGCAAACTGGCTTTCAAATGAAAAAAATCGCATCGAAATCGGTCTATCCGTTTGAGAGCTACGATGCCACAGACATCATCATCGACGTCAAACTTATAACACCCCTTTTTTGCGTCGGGGGTTAAAAATGGATATTTTCTGTACAACTTTTTTAGTGTGAACCTCAAGTTATTCAGCTGGAATTTATTTTTCAGAAAACAAGGTCGCCATTATGGAAAAAAGAACCATTGCCACAACAAATATTGCCACATGAATTGAAAAATGTTAAATTGGATAAGCCAGTTTTGTATTTTCCTCAACCATTCTCATTTCCTGGTTACCCAGTTATCCTATATCTATAAAGTTAATAGTAGCCAATTTTATAAAAAAAAAAAAAATTGGCTTATACACCATAATTGGGAATAACATAATTGGACCCAGTTATGTAAAAAACAGCCATGTGCGTAAAAGTACCAACAGAGTTATAAGCATTTTATTATAAAAAATAAAATAATTATAAAAAATAAACAATACTTATATAAATATTGTTCAATTTTAAAATAACCAGAAAAACAAAACATAACTCAAGTGCAACTATCGACAGAAAAATGCTTATAACTCTGTTGGTACTTTTACGCACATGGCTGTTTTTTGCATAACTGGGTCCAATTACTTTTAAATAATTTTATGTTATGAAGTGATTGATACAAGTTCACTCGAATTATATAAAAATCCTCATTCACATCCTTTTTAATGTAAAGGAAGTAATTATATTGTAAAACGTAATACTATTGTTTTTTTTTAATTCTGAATATGGCTATTAAATTAAATAATGGTTTTTATAAAAATTTACTTAATAAGTAGTTTTGTTTTATGTTTTTATATTTAAAAGCAGTTAATTTTATTTGTTTTCCGGTTAATATAAATTAAAAATTGTAGATATTTAAGAATAATAGAGTAGATGGTTTGGCTGGGTAATGGCGAAGGGCTTGCGAGGGTACAGGTCAGACGCAACCGACTGTCAAATTTACTTTTATAACTTGATGATATGTTTGGCTCAGTTTGTAGTGTCTCTACTTGCTGTGCCAGCGGTCGCGGGTTCGAGTCCCTGCTAAGGGGATTCATTTGTGTTATGAGCACGAATGCTTCTACTCAGTCATGGGTGTTTATATTTATAATATGTATGATGTGTAGTGTATTAACTACTTGGTATCTATAACACAACCTTCGTAGCTTACCATGGAACTAGATGGTGCTGTGTGTTAATGTCCCAACATATTTTTGTTTAATATTTATTATTTATAACTGTAACTTCCAACGGGAGGGCACAGCTGTGCTTTATATTTATGAATATTAGTATTTTATGATAACCCTTGCATTTTTCAAAATTCCTTTGAAATCATTGAGTGGTCGCCCTACCTCTGTACCTATGTGAATTTATTTTGAATGATTAATGGATTCGTGTCTTTACCTTTTGCTTACGTAAGTATAGTATATATTTATAAAATAATAGAAGTTTCAGTGCACAGACTTTATTCTGTTTTGCTTTACACACACATCTAAATATTACTATAATATCATATCTCAACTCTAGATAGGATGTAAATAAAATCTTCGGTATATTATTTTGGAAATACAGTATTGTTAAATTAGCAATTCAATTTTACGAGGTAGTACGTGTCCCGTTTATTTTTCTATCAGCGAAGCGAAGCATTAAACAGCGTTCCAGTTTGTTTGAATAAGAGCAGCCATTGTCTTCCGATTCTGTAAAGGAAGTAGAGTAAATAATTTCGTTGAATATCAACTGTACCGAAACGAAAATAGGATATTCGCCGTAGATATTTTAGATAATGGTATTTTAAGTATGTTTCCATTACCATAAAGTAATTTATATAATGTTATAATTATAAAGAGGTAAAGTTTGTAAGTTTGTGAGTTTGTTTGTAGGAAGTAATCACTGGAACTACTGAACCGATTTAGATGAAATTTGGTAAGAATATAGTTTGAGAACCTGGGAAGGATAGAGGACTTTTATCCCGCAAATCATCCTTTAAAGGGGAGGAAATGGGGATGAAAGTTTGTATGGTGAATTAACCCTATTTAAAAACTCCAACAGGATCCCATCAAAAGCGACAAATGCCACATAGAAACCAATAAATATGTATTGGTGTATTGGTTTCTATGTCGCTTTTGTTGCTTTTGATGGGATTCTATTGGAGTTTTTCAACAGGAAACCTAGGGACGAACCCGAGGAAAGCGAGGGTGAGTCGCTAGTAACTTTAATATAAATTCACAATAAATTTAAAGGTTACATATTTTAGCTAGAATGATCTATTTCCGACACATTTATTGTTAGCAATGATAAAATTTAAGCTTCATTTTTTATGAGGATAATTACTAATTAGCATTGTTAGTTAAAATTCTGCGTAATTCGAGGTTCCATTTTAAGACTAACTAGTCTTCCGTCTTTAATCGGATTAACTCATCAAAGTTTAGTTAAATAATTAATGTATTTTTTGTATAAATCAGTTTTTTAGTATTTTATCTTATTTAAATATTTCGAGTGCGAAAATATTTAAAATTAAAGTAGAAAAGTAGAGGATTGTTGTAGAAATCTCTTGTCTCTTACGTAATAATATATCTA
The DNA here is from genome assembly GCA_947093115.1 of Brenthis daphne. Lineage (NCBI taxonomy): Eukaryota > Metazoa > Arthropoda > Insecta > Lepidoptera > Nymphalidae > Brenthis > Brenthis daphne. Next base: position 30,594,710 of record OX352471.1, on the reverse strand, counting down.
CTTAATAATCATCTATGAACTAAAGCAGGTTCAAGGCCATCTTGTTGCAATCAGACTAAAACGTATACAACATTTTGAAAACTGTGTCTAAACAATAATGGTTACAGGTGCTGCTGACCTAAGAAGATTATTCGGAAAGGTGGAGACCATGACCAATGATTTATGTTAAAATACTCGACATTGTAATACCTAAATATATATTACACTAGCGACTCACCCTCGCTCCGCTCGGGTTCGTCCCTACTTATGTTTGAACGTTTAGTATAGATTTGTCAGAAATGAGATATCTTTCTGCAGTAAAAAATATCCTATATGTTGACCCGGATAACCAGCTACCATTATACTAAATTTCATCAAAATCCCTCCAGTGGTTTTTCCGTGATGCGGTAACAGACAGACAGACAGACAAAAATTCTAACTATAGATTTAGCCTCTGTGTCGATAATAATGTCTATTTCAATAAGATTTTCCAAAAAATATTTAATGTACAGATTCAGCGTAGTTAGAATTTTATTATATGTATGTATAGATATGTGCGAGGTGGGTGGATACTTCGCTCTGCTATTAAGATGATAGGGTATGGCACGATGGCATTATCTTTAAACTAAACAAGACGTTCCCACACTGTTTTCTTCACATATTCAAATCGTATATATATATAAATATATATATATATATAGAGAGCTATAAAGGAGCTATAGGATCTTAACAAAATCAAATTAGGTATCCCGCAGGGTTGTTGTACACTGGGCCCTATCTTATCTTTACAGCAGACCAACCAACGATCACACGTCAACTGCGACGTATGCTGGTAATACTGCCTTGCTGTCTACTCACTCTACCCAAAAACTGCTACACTCACCTTCACAAAATAGAGTTATAGCTGAAAAGATGGAAGATAAAGGCAAATGAAAGTAAATCTACTCATGTAACATTTACCCTCAGGAGAGAAACTTGTCCCCCCATTAAACGACAAAATAATACCTCAAGAAGATAACGCAAAGTATTTGGAAATGCACTTGGACAGAAGAATGACATAGTAAAAGCCTAATGAGAGGATTCCGTAGTTAAAAGGCAACAACAAAATCCTTATAATTTGTCCGTCCGTGTGTCTATATATCACCGTAATATTACTCAGAGACTATTGGAGCTACATAATAAATTGCTAAAAGGTAATAGGTATATTATGTCAATTACTAAAATTCTGTAAAATTTCGAAAAAAAAGGTTCTCCTTCCGAAATATTTGAGTACACATGAGTGTCGGGTATTTGTTAGCAGCTCCAATTCCAAATATTAATTTCCCTATCATCATCATCATCATAGAACCGGCACGGTCCTGAAGATATTATTTTCATCGCAAAAAATTTTGAGACGAGAAAGATCGACATCAAAAAGAACCTGTTTTATGACTTGTTTATCTTTAGTTAACTGCCTAAATCTATGGAATATAGTTACAAATGTTTCCTTTGCTCAGACTATAAAAAAATGTGTAAATATATCTATAGCAAAGATTATTATAATCCCGTATAATATCCCGTAAGTACACTAAGTACATTTCATTATATTGTGCAAATATTTATTTAAGTAATCGTAATTAGAGTTGGTGCGTAAGCCATCAAGACACCTGTCATCTTTACATTTGCATTTATTCTTATGAAATTACGATTTAAAGGCAAAATATACTTAGATATTGTAAGTAAATAATAGAGGACTGGCTTACTTTGACTTACATAATGAATGTTATGTCACTACTCACTATAAAAATTATAATATTATAATTAATTGTATTCTTCATAATTTATGTTTAAGACGTAGATCTTTTCAGCTTATTTAAGTATGAATGTATGTACATTAATTAGTAAACAAAAAATAATATTTGTTTACCAATTATACGCTCACAAGTGCGAGCACCAAATTATTGTCAGAATTTTGTAACATCGCCACAATAATAGTAGGTATATGTGGTATGATAAAATTTAATTTATTTGTTACTAGCAGAACCCGCGGCTTGGAAAAATGCTAAAACACATATTTATTTAATTTTATTGAAGAGCATTAATACCAAGTTTCAAGTAATTCTTATCATAAATATTTTTTTGGATTGTATTATAACGTGTTTTTCCGTGGGAATTAGTTAATCTCCCGCGGTAAAAAGTAGCCTATGTCACTCTCCAGCTCTCCAACTATTTCCACACATAAAATCACGTCAATCTGTCACTCCGTTTCGACGTGAAAGAAGACAAACAAACAAACACACTTTCACATTTATAATATTAGTATGGACATCAAATGAATTTTACCAGATTGAAGTTCTTGAAAGCATGCCCTTATTTGGTCTCTAAGTAATACACGTGCCTGTTGGGATGCTAATGTTGTTTGCACTCTGTTCCACATCTCCGCTTCACGGGGGATTCCCTGCGAATCCACCTGAGAAATATATTATAATTTGTGAATCACACTTATTTACTAACCACTTAACTAGTATAAAATTTTCCTTACCATTTGCAAATTGGCGAATACACACTGACTGAGGCACTAGAAAAAATATTATTGATGGTTATAAAATTTTGTATTGGATAATGAAAATATTGTTTAAGAGTTGATGATTCACATATATTTTTTCAAGCATTTCGGTCAAGCCATAAACGAGAAGTACGCTTTAGAAAGTACCCCTTTGAGGGTACTAATCGCCTTAAATTTAACATATTCAATATTGTTGTGTTTTCTTCTGAAATATATATAGTGAAGGATCTGACTTTTAGACACATGCATATTAAAAGCTATAAAACCCACAAGATTAAAAAATATTAACAAATGTTTTATTTCATAATATTGCGCAAAATACTACAATTGGAAGTTTTCATTCATTAAAACTAATTATACCTACGCATTGAGCAAATCATTTCCAACATGATTACCACTTGCCTTACGGTGAAGGAAAACATCGTGAGGAAACCTGCTTGTCTGAGAGAACCTACCAAGTTTTCGAAAGACATATGAAGTCCACCAACCCGCACTTGGCCAGCGTGGTAGACTATGGCCTGATCCCCTCGTATTGAAGGGAGGCCCGTGCCCAGCAGTGGGATGTTAAAAAAAGGGCTGAATACATTGAGCGCTTAATCAAAAATAACTTGTCTCATAGTAAAATACCTGATCATTGTCATCTTTACTTAGTAGTGGATCGTTTCTTTTAACTTTTTTATAGCCTACATCGTTATTGTTTGTAATATTTGCATTACCCAATGCAGGTTTGGGGACGTTTTTAATAAATTTTTCACCATTACTGCCAACATTGTAACCCGAATAATTGTAATCAGTATCGTTTAAAATGTATATTTGGTTGAGGAAGCTGTTATTGCGCCGTACATGGTTATATGGATTAACTTCCTGTTTGTTGTTGGCATCAATGCGAGGTGTATTATACTCGTAAGATATTAGTTCTGATCGTCTTTGCCTTTTGTCATTTTTTCCATATTCTTTATTGTGTATTTGTGAACAAGATTTTAGAGCGGCAGCAACTTCTTCCTCTAACAAATGGATGTTGCCTTCTCCAGAACATAATGACAGTATTGGTAATGTAAAAAGTATGAATAGCGTCCCCTCCATATTGTCTCTGTTGTGAAAAAATATTCGCAGGGACTTAAATCTGTATCTGCACAGGAAGTTCCATTGTTAAATGTGACACTTTACTGGCAGGTTAATGGTTATATTGGACTGTCAAAGTGTCGTTTATTCAATGATTTCAAGTGTATGTAGCATATAGCTAGTATAATTTATTACCGTGTATTTAACCGACTTCCAAAAAGGAGGAGGTACTATGTTCGTCTGTATGTATTTTTTTATATACTGTGCTGCATGTTAAATTGCATTATTTTTTGATAGGTCTCGAGGTTAGGTATATGTGACCATAATTTTCTTTGACGAAGAGTAGGGGAAAGGGGGGTACACTGGATCACTTTTTTTCAAATGTAGTTTACCTATATAAATAAAGTATAAATTACCAATATTTATATGTAGAGCAATGAGGTGTTAAGTTGGCTATATAAATCTAGTTCAACTTTAGCAATAATATTAATAGTTTTCTGAAAGCAAAGGTTTTTTTAAAAAGAGGGAAATTATTCATTGTACCCCATATATGGGGTACATTGGATCTCCGCATGGGGTACAGTGGATCTTATTGGGGCACAGTGAATCAACACATGAAATCATCATACATTTTACTGTTGGGTTATAGCGAATCAATCAATATTGTAAAAAAATTATATGAATAAAAATATTTATGAATTATGTGAACACTTTTAATCAACAATATTACAAAATTATCAATCTCTATTTATTTTCTATCAGTCGTAAGTAACACATTAATTGTAGTGATATCTTATAAAACATGTATTTAGTATTTATATTAAGAAGTTTAAGGTATTATTTAAGGTTTAAAAATTATTAACTGGATAACATAAATCTTGAGCGAAACAAAATAAAACATATACACAATAAAACTAATTTCAAAAATAAAAACATATTACGTTAATACGAAAAGAAATTAAAAAAATAAAATAACAATTAACACAATCTTAAGCGACAAAAATTGAGATTGATATTATTTATAGACTTGCTGTTGTCGTTTAGTGCCACAAAATGTAGGCAGAGGTAATTTCATTATTATATATTGTAGGGGTACTGAAGCTATATTTGGAACATCAGGTAATCTGTACCCATTCTTTACTTTTGTTCTCCTTCCCTTTCCTGTGTAAAATACTTTCTTTTTATGTGCATCTAACTATACTAGACGCAGAATTTTTTCTTTTCATTCTCTTTGTACTTATTAGTCGTTTCTCTCTCTTAATTTGTACTACTTCTTTGTTTTTTTCTATCTTCGTCACTAGAATCGAACTGCATAACTTTTTTACTAATATGTTTTGCTACTTTCACAAGCTTATTAATTTTATCTTGTTGACGTTGCTCGATATATTCTTTATTATTAATTCTTTTTCAAGTGAAAATCTTATTTACCCCATAATTGGGAGTTAAACGTAGCTTGCCAATGTGTTTTATCTTTTCGCATAATATTTATGTAAGATTGCATATGGATTACTTTTCGAGTTTTATAACTTTTCTAATTTTGTTGCCCCGTAAAACAAAGACAATGGCATTTTGTCTATTCAGTTATTCAGTAGTAAGATCAATTTGAGTCTTTCTCTTTCGGTGCCGTGCTATGTTGTTAATCTAAAACAAAATTTATTATTACATACTATAAATAAAATAGTCTAATCAACTCGAAATTTAGTGTGGAGTATAGTGGATCGCCAGTCCATTGTACCCCACATGGAAATGGCCCACTGTTCCCTAAAGCACCACTAACAACTGAACAACATATTCCTATAACTTACATAATCTATACGAATCAAACAGCTATTTATTTCTGAAGGTTATTAGATTATTGTTTAGGTAATTTAAAGTAAGTCATTCAATATTAAACATTTTCGTGAATAAAACACTCGAGTAATAGTAGTAAAAAAATAGATTTGATACTCACGAATAGCCAAATGGCGGTAACACATTCTTCAACAGCGAGAGCGTGATGGACACTGGCGGGGTAGAGTTTAAGTACTAAAGCATGCGTTCCATTATTGTGGTACGTGTATAGAAAGCATAGGCAAAGAGAAGTAGCCACTGATTCACTGTGTACTACGGCTCACTGTACCCCCCTTTCCCCTATACCTTTTCAAGAAAATAAGGAAAAGATCATGAAATTTTAAGTACGATAACAGATCTAATTAGACTTGGCATCGACTTTGAAAATAGATGATTAGGTATATATAGTATACTAGCCACTTACCCTCGCTTTACTCGGGTGCACCTCTAGTTACGATTTTGTTCACAAATCACATAGGTAGGTTTTAATTTTTTGCGCGGAACCCTGATATTTTTCTACAATAAAAGTAGCCTAAGTTACTTATTATAACATCAGCTATCTGCCAGTGAAATTCCCGTCAAAATTGGTCCAGCCGTTACGGAGATTAGCCGGAACAAACAGACATACAGACAGACAAACATTTTAAAAATTGATTTTTTTCTTAATAGTAGGTACCGTAGGTATATACTTACAATATTCATTTAGTCAAAACTGTCATTTTGACATTACAAACAGACACTTCAATTTTATTAATATATAATGTATAGATATTTTCATCTATTTTGTGACTTATTTTTTACTTTATTGTGTCTGGAAGTTGGTTTTTATTTTTTAATGTTATTTTCGTTACCTGCTCCTATTTATAAGTACATATATACTATTTATATGTATATTTTAGTGATTATATTTTCTTTATTAGAGCATTCAAAACTTAAATTAGTATGAAGATATTATGAAAATGATAACTCATATCGTAACTTATGCGAATCTGTTTTGCACTTCAGTACCTTGGAAATAAAGTCGATATTGATTAAGGATTAAGGATTTTGGAGATACTTCTCAGGTTTACTTCTGTTACTTTAAAATAACAAAAAGGATACAATTTTATTATTTGTATATAAGTATCTATAATTGAAAGGTTAGAATAAAAATATTTACGCAAATAATAATGTAAATGCAGTTTTATTGTACTCATGTGGTGTTTCAATAAATACATCTTATGATGTAAATATAATTATTATATAAGCAAATTGACACATCTGCCGCCTTGAATAATGGATGGATTTTCCGTCTGTAAACACTTAATTTTACTCATCAATTTATAATAAATTAGTAAGACTGATTACTCATACTCGTATTGTCTATTTGAAACCAATAATCGGATAGCCATTAAAAATGAATTAATGATTATATTAATTGTAATATTGTGGCTCACAATTCCTGCTAAGTTTGTAAATATAAAATTATTTTCAATGATTCGTAGCATTTAGTTTTTCTTCATATATAGGTAATTTATTTACTGGTTAGTGTTGTACATTTATATAATAAACACGATTATCCTTTGCCATAATGACCCCATTTGCCATTTCCCCATCCACTCCATGCTAGCTTGGTATCACCACCGTATACCCTAATCCCAGGATATCTCCCGTAAGATTTGTAAGTGGTTCCTGCTAGAACTGCTTTACCCAACTTTTCATATCCGGTAGCCATATCCATATAACTGCTAGTGTATACGCCAGTATCGGAATTTCCACCGTATGTGCCAGATATATGAAAACTTAATGGTATGTGTATGCCTCTCACATTAGGACGAAAACTTGGCCAAAATGTTTCTGAACCTTCCATTGTTTCATGTTGTTCAATTGAGGTTGTCATTTCATCACCTGCAAAAAATTGAGGCTTTTAATTATTACCTACTCTAATTTTTTTACAAAACCAAACCAACCAATTTTATAAATATATTTTCTATTTATAGCTTTTTAGTTATGGTCACTTGGAAAGCTTTAATTTTATGTATTAATTTTTTATCCTAAATTATTTAAAAAAAATGTAAGTTTTAAGTACATATTATATGTTTTTGTAATCACCTCTTGAAAACCTTTATTTTGATACCCTATTCGATAGGTTTGACGTTTTTTTTCAAGATACATTATTAGCATCGAAATCCTCCATTTTTATTTTTAATAATGTCTACACATCCTATAGTACTCTCGTTATCTCAAGACGAATCTAATGACGTACGAATATAGAAAAACTTAAAAAAAACCGGCTATATGTGATGGAGCTAAGCTCGAACATAATATTATGTACATAAAAAAAATATAAACCTCCGAATTAAGAACCGCCTCCTTATTGGAGTCGGTTAAAATTTGGTTAAGCCGTTTAGTAATTACGAGGTCGGACATATATACATAATATTACGTACATACAGATCAAACAGATAACCTTCCTTTGGGCTACGCCGCGGTCAGGTAAAAATATAATTGTATAGACTTAAAAAATCATGTGACATGAACTCAAGATTATACTCGTACAGGCTATGAAACATTTAACCAGTTATAATTTTTAACTGACGAAAAATGAAAAACCGGTTCTGAATTCGACACGTATATATTTTTTTATGTTTAAGCACGCATAACTTTTATTAGTGTAGTCTGTTTTCGATGATTCTTTTTTCAACCGACTTCAAAAAGGAGGAGGTTCTCAATTCGACTGTATGTTTTTTTTTTTTTTTATGTTTGTTACCTCAGAACTCCGTCATTTATTAACCGATTTGGACAATTTTTGTGTCGTTTGAAAGGGTATACTTCCAGATTGGTCCCATTTAAATTTCAAAAAAAAAATACCACCCCTAAGGGTGGAAAAACTACTAATGATGAATTTAACCTACTTCTAATTGTCATATTGACTTGAAACTTTGCAAGTATTTCTATTTCCGTTGATAGTACAGTGGTTCGGTCTTGTTGACCTGATCTGATGGCAAGGCCAGAAGGTGGATAGGTGGAACTCTTCAACGGCTAATAGTAGATACTTTGAGTTTGGGCTTATTTTGTTTGATTTGACAAGCCTACGTTAGAATCCTTACTTTTCTACTACTGTCTACACTCAAAAGGGAAAAATAAAAACTTTTTAACAAAAAAATAAAAACCGACTTCAAACAAAAGCATTAAAAAGTAAAAAATAACTGATTGGTAGTTTTCATTTACTATACATACCTAATCAAATATTTTCGAAGTCGGTGTGCTTTGGCTAAGTAATTAAAGACTACCTATTAAATACATACTTAATCAAATATTTTCGAAATCGGTGCCAGCCCATACAAAGCAAAGCACACCGACTTCGAAAATATTTGATTAAATATGTATAGTAAATGAAAACTACCAATCAGTTATTTTTTACTTTTTAGTGCTTTTGTTTGAAGTCGGTTTTTATTTTTTTGTTAAAAAGTTTTTATTATTGGATAGGATATATCTCAAAGTTACTATAGATAATTAATCAAATATTTTCGAAAGAAATACAAGTTAAAGCACACCGACTTCGAAAATATCTGATTAATAGGTATCTATAATTTATACTATTCTTTATTGCACTTATATGTAAAATACAGAGAGTAACAAACAATAAAATTAGTTAGCAAAGGTGGACTTATCTCTAGAAGAGATCTCTTCCAGTCAACCTAAGAGAGTTAGAGAGATAGTATTAAAATGCAGGCTAAAGTGCAGTAACTCAAATGTAAATACTTAAATAAATATATATTATATATACATATAACAAAACATTATACATATTATATACACTATCTATAGTAATATACTAGCAATTAGTTATTTTTTACTTTTTAATGTTTTTTTTAAATCGGTTTTTATTTTTGTAGTTTAAGTAACAAGCATTGTTCCAAGGTTTACTTCTTTTTACCTGACTGCGGTAAAGCCCAGAGGACGGATATGTGTTTGACCTGTATGTATGTATGTGTGTATGTCCGACCCTATGTTCTTTTTCCTTCCTATATTGTGTGATGATTCTTACGTCCTTCGATTCGTCTTGGTTACGCGAGTGTCTTATGCTATATTGATATTATTAAAAATCAAAATGGCGGAATTTGGTCTCGAAAAAAATTTTTTCGTCAGAATCAATCGAATGGGGTATCACAATACATGTTTTTAAGAGGCGTTTACAAAAATATATACATCTTATATGTTTAAAAGTTATTTAGGATAATAAATTGTTAAATAAAACTAAAAATGTTAAACTGACAAAACTAAAAAGCTGTAAATAAAAAAATATAACAATTAAAAAATACCCGACTGCGCTAAAAGCGATTTGAAAAGGTGAGAGTATTATGCAGTTGGTGATATACAAATGTTACATATTTAGACCAGTCTTACTAATTTTACTTATTGTAAATCTCCGACTGGAAAATACTATGCTCTTTCGTCAACTTGTCTCTTTTTACGCAGTCGGTTTTTTATTTTTATAAATTATTTATTTATTTACCTTTTATAATTGTAGGTGCTATAAAATATTACGTGAACATGATTACACATGATGTGTACGTGAACAATTTTTTTTTAACTTTTTTTTTAATTATTATATTTACTCATAGGCAAGTGTGCAAAAAGTGCTTAATTAATATAAATAAGCAATTTTATCCTTACTATGAATCGATGGGGTCCGTTTTCTTGTTTTTTCTTTAGTTACAGAATCTACGCTTCGTGACCATAATTTTTGGACGTCATTATCTTTCGTCGTGGTTAAAGGAGGACTCGGAGATAAATATAAAGATGGGTCTAGTACTACCATTTCAGTACATGTAATACTTATTGTCACCAGGCATATCATAATAATAATCTGATGTGTCTGTAAAGATATGTATTTGTTAATTATTTTTTTTATTTTTAAGTTTAACAAAATATCTCAAGGTATGAAAATAGAGATTTTTTTAAATATTATATATGTATACCTACAGGCTACAGCTATGTGTATGTAAATGTTATTAATCAATAAAAGTTGTAATAAAATACAAAAGTATTATCTTTTTCAACTCGTAAGTTCAAGTAATTCAAGTTGTTGTTTTTAATTTTATTAAATTACATAAACAAATGTTTAATTTAAATAAAAAAATGCTTTAATTAATTGTTAATCTGCGTTACATCTTGTGAAAAACGTAAATCCGATGCGGACTAGCTCGTTAGCAATCTATTTAAATTTTAAGGAATACGGAAAATTATGATTTTTTGTTTTAATTTAAATATAAATTATTAAGAAGGTCGTTTGATTGTTGTTTTAATTAACAGCACCTGGGCTACCGAGCTTCTCTCGGAGTTTTTGGCCAAAAAAACATTAAAAACAAAAACTAAAAATTTGAATAAATACAAAAAACAACAAAAGTAAAAACTTTGTATCCGACCGGGATACGAACCCTGTGGTAGTCTAACTTGCGCCTTGGCCGCTTGACCACGATACTTATGTCGTAGTGTGCGAATAGCAAACATATTTTGCGTGCGAAACAAAACCGCATGAAAACTCGAAAACGCGTTTTTCCAGCCGTTCTATTTATATATATATATATAAATATATATAAATATATATATATATATATATATATATATATATATAAACAACAATTGCTCATTTATATATATTACATTATTTAGACGGCCGAAGTTAAAGCAGGAAAAATATCATATTGCAGTCTAAAATCTATTCATTAGAATAATAACAGCCAAAAAAAGTTAACAACAATAAATTTTTTTGCTAAGTACTCAAAATAATTTAATGTTTAATAAAATATTTAAGATTAAATCTAGTAAGTGGCTACATTATTAACGCGTAAGAACTTCAAGTTTTTATACAGACTGTCATTAATTTTTATTTTTATTTTTCTAAATATATTTTTGATAAATTTTAAAAAATAGTTGATTATATCTATTAGAATATACAAGATACCCAAAAAAAATTACTAGACCTTTAATATATTTTATTTTTACATAATCATTTTATGATATAATTATCGATCTTAAATAAAAACACAGTGTACTTACATGCATTATTACCAATTTTTTTTTTATCAATGAGTGTTGTTCTTCTAAAGCACCTAAAGCACTACTAATTCCTTCCTAAATGGGACTCATGGGAACTGGATAGATTTTAGGGAATGAAACACCTTTCTCCTTGCTCCGGTTTCTTTCTAACCTTCGTCAAGGACGGTTAATGGCACCCATAACATTATATTTGAGTGAAAGCTCAAGTACGCATTACGTCATCTTCAAAGTTTGAGTGGCAAAGTGGTGGCGCCGTAATGCTTTATTTTATTTTAGTAAATACACATAAATAAACTTAAATATATATCGACATTACATAAATAAACAATATATATATATATACATATATACACATATATATATAATATGTGTCTTGTTAATTTTAAATTTGTCTCTTGTTATTTTCTGGGATAATTAAAAAACCTATAGCATAAATTGTCTATTACTTTTTATCGAATTAAATATTTGTTTAATATATTTTGTACAATATTTTATTATATATTATAAAATATTCGCATACTATTAAAATGCATAATTAAAAGGGAAAACCAAGGAAATAGTCAATAATTTTTAATAAGCTAGCTTATTATATATTTTTTTCTAATAATATAAAATAAGCTAGCTTATTTTATATTATTAGAAACAATCAAAGACGTTCAATTTATAAAGTACGAATTTGGGTGCACAATTTTTAATTTTATATTTTACAACTATATTTTAACCCCACATTGCAGCTATATCACCCCAACCAAAGATGCTTTCAGAGTCCTCTAGATGATGCTTAGCAAATAATTGGTTTTTCATGGTAATTGCCGTTGTAACAGAAAAATATAGGTTGAAAATTATGAAGACCTGTAAAATTTTAGAATAGGCAACGGTTATATATTTACATAGTCATTCTTCTTTAACTTTAAAATAAAAAAAAAAATAACTTACACAGTTCATGTTTATTCTAGTAGAGTAAAAATATTTTAATGAGTACTTTTGTATGCAAAGCCCCATTCGTTTATGATTCGTTTCATTTATTACCTGTACCTTAATGACTAACATAATTTATAACAATAAAATGTCTTTGATACGAATATAAAAGGACCGCTATCTAATGAAAACAATAATAAATAGGTTTTTGGAATTACAAAATTGTATATACATATTTATTTATGTTCTTGAACAAAAATATTTCCCATGGGTAAATTGTTTATAAAACTTACTCACGTTAAATAATAATATAGATGGAGTCCGCCAAAAAATGCCAAATCAAAAATAGTTGCGTGCATTTGCTGATTATGCTAGTATTTTTGATTATATATTATATATTCCTATAACGATCTGTTTATCTTATTTCTTAGTCTGAGAAAATTTGTAACAAATGTCTATAAAAATTAAAAATGCCTATTATAAGAAGATTTTTTTTTATTGTAAGGCAAAAGTAATTAATATTGCTTACAACATGGGTATATTTTTAACCATTTATACCAGGGAAAATCATGTTTCTAACTATGATGAAATATGTTACCAAAGTATTTCTACCATTTCGATTCTTTTTTTTTTACTTTATTTCACTTTATCACTCTTATATTCTTGTAATGTTCGGTGGTCAGAAGGGGCCTTGAAAATAACAACCACGCAGTGTCACGAATTATTTAATAATATTTATTATTATAGACACTTAAAACGAAAAGAGCTTAACTAGACTGTCGATCAGGACTGCCGATCAGGACTGCCTGTTACAATCGGGTGGAGGAGTATTTAAGTTATTCTTAATTATTATACAAACATCGTTAATGCATTGTTAGAACAAATGCTAAACTTTGGGAAAAGTAAACAATTAATGATCACAACAATATCTTTAGATAGCTGTTAGTGTAAACAAACCATTGGACTCTATTCTGGTAATTAGTTATCTCTATGAATAATAATTTAATTTCGAAAAACAACGTGTACTTACAAATACAATATAAAATCTACTTGAAATATTATGAAATATTACAATCCTCCCCCTTTAAGAAAATAAACAAAGTTTATTTTAAACATTTTTCAACAATTTCTTAAATAAAACTTAAACATAGAAAGATATGCCTTGCAAAATATTCAGTACATAATTCATTTATTTAATTTATCTTTAATTGAGCGATTCTAGCGCTACGTCTTAATGGTATATCTGGTGTGGTTGACGTAGAAGGTATTTCTTCTAACTCTATATCCCTGTTATCAGAATTATTAACTTTCAATGTAATACAGTTAGTGATTCGAGCACAACATGATTTGGTATCTTCTAATGCTAATATTCTATCATTTCTATTACAGAAGAAATGTCTTTTCCATAAATATTTAACTAGTCTATAAATAATATATATAAAAATCATTTTTAAAATTGAAAACATTATGTACGCAAAGTAAGCATTATTCATAACCTTATTATAAATTGACTGATTTCCTATTTTATCAATAATATCATTAATTTTATCGATTTTATGACTTGCTAAGTCTAGACTTTCTAAATCTAATTTTTCATGTATTTTAATTGGTACAAAATTTATATTCGTTATATTTTTACTTTTTATATTTTTACAACAATCATCTAATACAATATCAATTGGTGGTAAGATGGAATTAAAATGACTTTCAAAACCTAAAGTTTGTGTCTGCAATACAATATTTGTTGTGTATAACTTACAACTATCTGAAATTTTCAATATACCTGTATTAATCAATTCAATATCTATTGGTTCTTTATTTTTACAATTCAATGTAGCAATTACTTTTTTAGGCGTTACAAATATCCAATTATTATCACTATATAATTTATACCATTGCTCAGTGGTTATGTAACCAACTCTAGTGTCACATTCTTTTGGTAATTTTGAATTACTATACATAAGTTCTGTTTCACATGTTTTACTAGTATGAACAGAATATAATGGTGTTGCTAATTTGCATATAAATCTTACATTATCTTGAAGTTTCTTACATGTATCTAAATTTTGTAAATTGGTATAATGAATTTTATTATTCGACATCAAAAAATACTTAAAGTTAGGTAAAACAAATATAAAAGTTTCGTCTCTACTTTTAATTGGTACAGGTAAAACATTATACAAATCGTAACTAGCTTGAGTAATCAAAGGAGTTTTAATTATAAATACGAGTTTATCGTTTGAAATATATGACACTAAGTTTACTAATGACAATAATTCTGGTACGTTCTTTTCATTAATATCTAGAGGATACTTAGTCTGAGGTGGTAAATAAGATACTGTCTTTCTTAATTCAATACCATATTGTTCTGGCGTTATTATAACAGGATGAACTGCATTATTTTTAGTAAATAAAATTGCATTAATAATCATAGAAATTTCATTTTCAATTTCAGTAGTTAGTAAAGTCAATAATGACATATGTTCATCAACATCTTGTTTCATTTTAATACTAAATATTTTATCTCCAATATCTTTTGTATAGTTAGATAGCAAGTTTAAATTTTTTATTAAATATTTTTTCATTTGTATACAAATCAGTTATCGTACTATTAAAATTAGAAATAGTTGATTTTACTACATTCGATTGCGATTTTAATAATTGTAAAACTTCATGTTCATTGTTATCTAAATTTTCTATTGCCTCATTGTATTTCTTAGCATCTTCTGCATCTAAAGTTCCGAATAAAACTTTAAAAATATTACCAACTCCGTCCATATAAGACCGTTTTACTCTATAATTATGAAATCCAGTTATTTCTTTTAGAACATTCTCTTGCATAGACATTTGGGGAATTAGTTGTTCTAAAATAATGAGTGAAGTTTGACACAAAGAATACTTATTAAATGATTCATGATTGCAAAGATCTTTAGTCTTAATATACGTATTTTGAACCAAATTTATTTTCCTATGAATATCAGCTATATTAAGGTATGTTACTAAATTCCATTCGCTGTCAAAATAATTAACTTTTCCTAAATTTTCAAAATAAATGCCACCTTTATCTATTATACTAATACTAAAAGAACTATCACTAGTTGTTACGTACTTTATCCATATCAGGAATATTATAGCACGAACCAGGTTCATTCTGAAACAAATGCATGTTTCAATCTATTGGAATGAACTTTTAACTTTTTATTCTTAACTTTAATCGTTACATTGGTTGATGAATTAACTTCAATTACTTTATAAGGTCCTAACCAATACGGCGATAACTTCCGTGATTTTCCTATCTTAACTGCCTCGTTACTTAAATATACTCTATCTCCTACTTTAAATTCTACATTTTTACATTTCTTATCATAAATTTGCTTATTATATTCTTTTGAATATATCAATTTATTTCTAGCTATTTCTCTTGACTTTCGTAGTTTTAATATAAGTTCGTCTAAATATGTATCGTAAAAATATTTAAATTCAGGTTCTTTAATAATTGAACTAGGTAAGTTTGCTTGGAAACCGAATATTAACTCAAATGGTGTAAACTGGGTTGAGGTATGAACGCTTGTATTATATGAAAACATAGCAAAATCTACCCATTTGTCCCAATTAGTTTGATCTTCATTAACGTAATGTTTTAGATAATCTGCTAATGTCGAGTGACTACGTTCTAATGCTCCATTGGATTGTGGATGATACGCACTAGTATTTATTTTTTTTATTTTAAATAATTTCGCAATTTCTTTTATTAAATTAGAAGTAAAATCTGCCCCTTGATCAGTTAATAATATCTCTGGTATTCCAAATTTACATATAAAATTACGAACAAAACAATCTGCAATCGTTTCAGAATCATGTTTAGGCAATGGATATGCCTGAGTGTATTTTGTCAAGTCATCCTGCAATGTTAAAATGTATTTATTTCCGTCTTCTGATAAGGGTAATGGACCTACAATGTCTAGAGCTATTTTTTGAAATGCGTTTGTAGAAGTTGAGGTAATTTCCATAGGCTTTATATATTTTTTCCTATTTATTTTATTCTTTTGACAAGATTCACATTTCTTAATAAAATCTTTAATATCTTTTTTCATTGTGTCCCATTGATAGTTGGCTTTAATTTTCTTATAAGTTTTATGAAAGCCTGTATGCCCTGACATAACATTTGAATGATTTTCTTCTAAAATAGATGGTATATCCTCCCTTTTTATCATTTGAACTCTCCCATGAAAAATGTTGATTGATATTTCCGTATCTTTAAATATATACCTAATTATGGTTCTAACTTTATGCCATTTAAGATGAAAATTACAAAAACTAGTTAAATTAATTTCTTTAACTTTTTCTTGTACTAATGCATGTTTTAGATTCTTAAAACATTCAAATATGTCTTCATATGTTACATTATCCCAATAGTTCAGCTTTGGGAAGGTAAAATATACTTTACTTCCATTATTTTGTATACTTAAAACTTCATATTGAACTGGTTTCTTTGATTTTAATTCCTTTATATAAGTTTCGTATTCTAACAACTTCTTATCATTCTCAATTTCTAAATCAGTTGATGTAAATACAATACTATTTCCGTTATTTGGAAGCTTATCGTTATGTTCGTTGAGTTTGTTATATAGAATAGGTTTTCTTTCCATTTCTTTTAAAAATGATGAATAACTTTCCCCATTTTTTGTAACACTGTGAATTTTAATAACTTCTTCTGATTCTGTGTTTTCTGGTTTTATTCTACTTAAAGCATCGGCATTTTGATTCAACTTACCTTGTTTATAATATATTTCATAATCATATTCCTCTAATAGAAGTCTCCATCTAACTAATCTAGATCCAGGATCTTTAACATTCATTAGCCAAGTTAAAGGTTTGTGATCTGTTATTATTCTAAATTTCCGTCCATACAGGTATGGTCTAAAATGTTTTACAGACCATACGATTGCCAACAATTCCTTTTCAGTAGTCGAATAATTAATTTCACTTTTATTCAAGATTCTACTAGCATAAGCTATAGGCAAATCTTCCGACTTTGAGCCTTGAGATAAAACGCTTCCTATTGCGTAATTACTAGCATCAGTAGTTAAATTAAAAATTTCAGAGAAATTTGGGTATTGTAGAATAGGTTCCTCGCATAATTTTATTTTTAATGTCTCAAATGACTCTTGTTGTAAGCTTGTCCAAATAAAAGGTTCGTCCTTCTTCAAAAGTTTAGTCAATGGTTGACTGAGTTTACTAAAATTTTGAATAAATCTTCGATAATAACCGGTTAGTCCTAAGAAAGCTTTAATATCCTTTGGATTTCTTGGTACTGGATAATTTTTTACAGCTTCTATTTTCTTCGGATCAGGTTTAACACCATCTTGAGTAATTAAATGACCCAAATACATAACTTCCGTTTTCAAAAATTCACATTTATCCGGTTGGAGTTTTAAACTATGTTGTGATAATCTATCAAAAACTTCTTTTAATTTCATATTGTGATCTTGTAACGAACTACCGTAAATAACAATATCGTCAAGATATACAAAACATTTAATTCCTTGTAAACCTACTAAAACATTATTCATCAATCTTTGGAATGTTGCTGGTGCATTTTTCAAACCAAAAGGCATTCTGGTATATTCATAATGTCCTAATGGTACACTAAAAGCTGTTTTTGATTGATCTTTTGGGCTCATTTTTATTTGATGAAAGCCTGACGCTAAATCTAAGGTTGTGAAATATTTACTATGACCTAACTGATCGAGTATGTCATTTATTTGAGGTAGTGGATACACATCTCCAATACTTATTTCATTCAACTTTCTAAAATCTATGACAAGCCGCCACTTCTTTTTTCCCGATGCGTCCATTTTTTTTGGGACCACCCATACAGGTGAATTCCAAGGACTATTCGATGGATGAATAATTCCATCTTTTAACAATTTACTTATTTGTTCATTAACTTCTTCTTTAAGTGCTTCTGGATACCTATATGACTTTGTATTGACAGGAATGTTACTATTAGTAGGTATTTCATGCATAACTGTATTTGTTGACGTTAACCTATCTCCTTCTAAATAAAATATGTGATTATACTCTTGACATAATTCTATTAAAGATTCTTTTTCCTCCTTATTCAAGTGATCCGTACGTAAAGTTTTTTTTAACTTATCTAAACGACTTCCTTCGTATGCTTCATCATTCTTAATTTTATTTATATTAATTATCTCATTCGTCCCTTGTTTATTATCTTCATTATCATTAACTTTGTTTATACTAATTAACTCATTAGCTAACGGTTCTAATTTAACAAACAATTTATTTATTTTCACTTCCTTATCTGTCGTATTCAAACATACTGTTAATGCCTTATTATTCTCAACTTTTACAATGCTTGGACATAAATACACACCATCTGATATCTTAATTTTATCTAGTATTAGTCCCTCTTTCAAATTAGGGTTCTCTATTGAAATAGAAATCACTTTTTCACATCTTGGTTCTATGACAAATAAATTATTTTCATGATTATTTTCATTACTAAAGTCTTGTGGATGAACTTCACTAATACTTTCACGTCTATTATTTTCATAACACATATCATTTTTTAATACTTGTGGCTGAACTTCACAATTTTCCTTACATACTTTATTTCCAATATTTCTTTCATTTTTTAATATTTGTGGATATACTTCACAATCGCTTCCGAAAACATTACTTTCTAAATCTTCATTTACATATTTAATTTCTTCATGCTCAGTATCCATTTCTATATCACATATTCTGATTTTATTATCTTTATAATCAATTATCGAGCCTGTCTTTGACAAAAAATCGCTACCTATAACTCCATTGCATTGAATAGGAAAGTTATCGGGAACCACGTGAAGTGTATGATTAACTCTTTTTTCTCCTATATCAAATGTCAAATGGACACATCCGATTGTATCAGTTGGACTAGCGTCTTTGTCAATTCCCTTTAATTTAATTTTTCTATCTTCGTATATCAATGTTCGCTCTACTAATGACTTTAATTTTATCAACGTGACTTCTGCCCCTGTATCAATTAGGAATTTATTTTCGTTTTCTAATATACTTAAGGAATCTAATTTTACATATGACGAAATACGCGTATCAATCAATCTTATTCGGCCTGAATCTAATTTGTGGTCCTCGGGTTGGCCGCTGGCCTTGGACCGTTGGTGTTTAAAGGCTTATTTTCGTTGCTTCTATTATTCGTTTGCCTATTATTATTATTATTATGGTTCCAACTATTGCTTGGACGATTATAACGATTATTCTGATTATTCCAGCAGTCTTTGGCGATATGCCCTTTTTTTTTACAATTAAAACAAGAAGGTATGTGATTATTCGTGTGATTATTTGTGTGATTAGTATGCATTTGTCTAATCATAGGTTGAT
This sequence comes from Brenthis daphne, assembly GCA_947093115.1. Taxonomy (NCBI): domain Eukaryota; kingdom Metazoa; phylum Arthropoda; class Insecta; order Lepidoptera; family Nymphalidae; genus Brenthis; species Brenthis daphne. Next base: position 30,574,921 of record OX352471.1, on the reverse strand, counting down.
TTCTACAGTGGTGAGCTAAATGGCCTAACTTATTACAGTTCGTACACCTTTTTATTCCTGGATTATAATTTTGTCTAACATTCATTTCTTGTCTGGATTTAATTTCTTGTTCTTCAGAAATCGCAATTGAAACTGCATCTTCAAAAGTTAAAGGTTTTTGAGACTTCAGTAAAATGTGAAGTTGTGGTAGAAGACCACTTATAAAGATATTTAATGCTTGATTTTTTAATAACTCTACATTGGCTTCTCGAGCTTCTTTTGTTAATTTTGGGTCTAATGATTTAATTAATTTAATGTAACAGTTTTCTACTCTACTTGAATATTTAGTAATTGATTCATTATTACCTTGTCTACATGAATTTAACTCTAACTGCCACTGTGCAAACGTTCTTTTTTCACTATAATTTTCTAATAAATGCTGTTTTAAATTTTCCCACGAAGTAAAAGATCTATTTAATAACGTTGACCGAATATTACCTTCTATTTTTGAAAGTACTACTGATATAAATGCAATTTTATAAACGGGGTTTAGGAGTGCAAATGCATTATTACAATTATCTATAAATACGTGTAAATTTGATTTATCGCCATCATATTTGTTTATCATTCTTTCTGCAAGACTAATATCTATAAATCCACCTGAGAATTTATCCTCTGAATTCATTTTGATTCCTATTTAATTCAAATACCAATTACCTATAACTTCTTTTGGTTATGTCCTACAAATTCTTTGCCTTACTCAACTTATATACCCTTATACAAAAAATATAATAATATACACAATACAATAACAAATGCGACTCACTTGGAACGCTTCTCGTTACTCGTTGTATTGCGGAGTCCTTCTCGATCTCGTAGCGTCGTCGAGGTGATAGCGTGAATGCCACTGAAGAACTGGCTGCTACTGGCGGTACTGATGTATTTCCAGCGATGAACCACGGTCCCTCAGCTCCTCATGCTTGAACCTCGTTGATTCTTGAGACTCACTGTGTCCTTTGTTGACGTACAATCGTCGAGGGTTAAGTGCCTCGCCTGGTTGATTTCCGGTCCCTTCACGTTGTATTTCAGTATGTATGTACGAGTACACACATCGAAGACTGAAAACCGTGCTGCTCCAGTACGTATTTGTATGTAGATGATCCGGAGACTGTCTGACCAAACTATTCTTTATTTTGTCAGGACAAAGGAACTCTAATATTTCAAAAGTGCCTTAGAATCCCACTTCTGACACCAAAAATGTAATGTTCGGTGGTCAGAAGGGGCCTTGAAAATAACAACCACGCAGTGTCACGAATTATTTAATAATATTTATTATTATAGACACTTAAAACGAAAAGAGCTTAACTAGACTGTCGATCAGGACTGCCGATCAGGACTGCCTGTTACAATCGGGTGGAGGAGTATTTAAGTTATTCTTAATTATTATACAAACATCGTTAATGCATTGTTAGAACAAATGCTAAACTTTGGGAAAAGTAAACAATTAATGATCACAACAATATCTTTAGATAGCTGTTAGTGTAAACAAACCATTGGACTCTATTCTGGTAATTAGTTATCTCTATGAATAATAATTTAATTTCGAAAAACAACGTGTACTTACAAATACAATATAAAAATCTACTTGAAATATTATGAAATATTACATTCTTTAGGTTCGTGATTCAGTAATACTCGTGGATAAATCAGATACATAAATACGAACAGTAAAATGTATGTCTGAGTCTGAAATATAAGTAATATAACAGTTAAAATATTTTATTTCTACGGATAATGGGAAAATAGCAAGTAGGTATTTTTCCCTCCTAAAGTTCTAAATAACTAGCACATTAAAAACTATATAACCTTTTTTTAAATTGATACAACATTATGTCTTTATTTTTTTAGGATTCTTCTTTTAAATATGTACTTATACTTATACTTTTATATTCCGAGTATCCAATATTTTAATTTAATATAATGGATATATATATAATGAAATTTCATAAAACTTTGTTGATAATCTGTTGTTGTCTTGTTGAACACAGTTACTTCGCCAAGCACTTAGTTACAGATGACATTAATTATAGAGACACTTAAATGAATTACTCCCTTAAGTGATATTTTATCTTTCAACCGAAAAGTATTTGCTTGTTAAAAAAAAGAGAATTGGGAACCTTGTTTTCGAAATCTAGTGTCGGTTAATTAGGTAATATAGTTTATAATAGACTAGCGACTCACCCTCGCTTCGCTCGGGCTCGTCCCTAGATACGTTTTAATTTTTTTGAGCAGAACCTTAATTCTTTTTCTAAAATAAAAGTAGCCTATGTTACTACCTATAACATCAGTTATCTTCCAGTGAGAGTCCCGTCAAAATCAGTCCAGCCGTTTCAGAGATTATCCGGAACAAACAGACAGACATAGAAAATTTAAAAAAAATGTGTTTTTCTTATAAGTACCGTGTGTAATTTCTGTTATACTAAAAATAATATACATAAATTATTAATTATATAAAATAGGATTTATATGTATTATTGTAGATTCATTATTTTATTCTTTATGTTGTCATTCTGATATGAAATACCGTAGACTGAGGATAGAATTATCTGTCTACGTAAAATACTTATTTGAGTTTTCTGACATTGTCATCTTGAGTGGAAAAAGGGCGGGAACAGCGTTGTATTTTATTTCATGACTTTTAAATATGCGTGATGCGTCATTCCTTTTTGTAATGTCGTTTGAGGCGTTACTTTGATTCTGTATAAAATAATAAAAACTGTGTGCTGTTACACTGAATTTTACTTGGCCTACCTGACCTACTTCTAAGATAGACTCGTAATATTTCATATGCATTTAGTAAAAAGCTGTTATTTTGACATTACTAACAGACACTTCAATTTTATTTATATGTATGTATAGATTTTGTGAGTGTAGAAAAGAAAGACGCGAGGTAATTGAAATTTAGTCAAATATTAATAAATGTAAGGTACAAAGGTTTAATGAAAAACATAAGTTATAATTATTATTAATTTATTTTTTATTATGAGTAAGTAGCAGTGAGATAGTATTAGCGCCCCCAGCCTCCGCCATAGCCTCCGCCTCCTCCGTAGCCTCCGCCATAGCCTCCGCCATAGCCTCCACCATAGCCTCCGCCTCTTCCACCTCCTCCATAACCCCTACCTCCTCCATGACCCCTACCTCCGCCTCCTCCCCAACCTCCGCCTCCTCCCCAACCTCTGTTACCACCGCCCCCCCAACCTCCACTGTGATGTCGGTTCTCTGCAGGGATTAATACTTCAGTTTCAACTGGGGCAGCCTCCACGGTCGAGGGGTTAGGCAACGCTGCTGCGTATGCCATACCCACAAATACCAGCAGACCGATGCATATTAACTGCAAAGAAACGCGAACTGTCACATCATCAACGTATTAACTATTCGTCAATCACTGACAAGAATTAAAATATTATGTGAATTAATTAAGTACATGTTATATCTGATCGAAATATACCCCATATTTACTACTGTGTCAAAATCTAAATTAGCTCAATTGCAAGTCTTACATACACAGTCTTGACTCATATGCAGGCTATCTATAATGTTATGTTAATAAAATAAATGTAACCTCTATATGTAAAAGAGCAACTGTTGAGTTTCTGGCCGGCTCTTCTCAGCAGAACTGCTTTCCGAGCCGGTGGTAGCTCCCTCACGGACTGACTACACTGACGCTTTCATTAAATTGACGATTCAAAAGTACTTGTAATAAGTCTAATTGAATAAAAGTTTATTTCATTTCACAAAACAAATTAATAAAATTATTATTTCATTACTCTTACTTAACATTATCCGAAAAAAAAATACAAAGAAAATACGCTAATGAACATAAAACAAATGCACTACTACACTATCTGTATACTCATGCGTAAAATAATAGATAAGACGTTTCATACTGTAGAGATATTTTTAGTAAAAAATAGGTCTAACGCACTGTTATTTACTCGACGTGCTAGCCACTTAGTACTACCTATAACTAGAACCAAGTCTGGATAAGAAACTATAAACTTTGAGGGAGCAAAATTCTATAATATTTTAATCAAAGAAATAAAAAAAACTAAAACTTTTTAAATAAAACTATCTTTTCGGATTATTTCGCGGATTAATTTTGATTTTTGGTTCCCGACGTTTCGAATGCTTTACAGCATCCATGGTCACGGGAGAGACTGAGGTGTTGGATGTCTCGAAGGTATAGTTGTTTCAGACAGCCTACCCACAATTAACAACTAAGAAAGTAAGTAAATCTAAGAAAGTATTAACTAAAACTTTTAATAGCTTTAAGTCCAGGTTATATAAATATATTCTTTCTAACTAATATTCTCAGTTCTACTGATCATTTTTTGTAATAATTCCCTATGGTCACAAATAAGATTCTCATAGAAAAAGTTCTTTGAGCTGAATTAATCAATTTAATTTTATAAACTTTGAGGCTATTTCATAAATAGAAAATTTTCAAGCAAAAACTCCATAATATACATTTCATATATAGTTATTTTGTTTTTATTAATCTAATCTAAGCTAAGCTAATTTTAAGCTTAGTATGAAATAAGCACAACTTCAATTTGATATGCGTTTAGTCAGATTAATAGATTAAGATAAGTTAATTTTATTAGTTTTTTGATCAATTGTTAATATTTATTAGTTCATATAATATTTTATTAGTTTTTTGATCAATTGTTAATATTTATTAGTTCATATAATATTTTATTAATTTAATATATTATTTAATTAAAAATATATAAATTAATTAATTAAAAAAGCAACAATAAAAATATGGTATAATAAATTGATATGTATTCTAATACTCACAGCCTTCATGATGGACCACAGCACAGAATGATTTTAACGATAGAGACGGCCTATTTATACAGGTCTAGGATAAGGAGTCGTGTCCTTGTGACTAATCTCAGATATATAACCGCAGCATACTTCGTTTTAAAATAGTTTTTTGTGGCGTCTCCGGTCGCACGCACACTGTTGTAGATTAGTTTCGAATCAAAAAATTGTGATCCTGTTTAATATGAGCAATATAATTTTTTTTTGTATTATATAGTTGGGGAATGTTATGGTTACGACGAGAAACACGTGTTATTATACTCCATATTTAATCTACTGACCTAAAATTACCATACACACTTTGTTTTAAAAAATAACTGCGTGAAAAAAACATGACAAAGAAAAACTATTTATTTTTATTACTTCCTTATCAGTTTATTTCATTAATAAATGGTTCAAACGGAACCTTAAAAATTTTGATACCATCATCGTCCTTTGTCTATTTAATTTTACTCGAAGATCAATTAGAGCTACATTGCTATATAAAATTATGATATGATAGATATGTTATTCGTCAAGAAATTCTTAGTAGAGCTTGGAGTTGGGAAGTTGAGGAAGTTTTACCTCGTCTTAAAGAGACTCAGAGAGAACGTTTTTTTAATGACTGCAAAAATTACGGACTTTTTACGTGTCTTTCTTTGAGATTTGGTTTTATTTAGTCGTGATTTATTTTTTGATTCAAAAATTTGTAAACGTAATAAAATCTTGCGTTCAGACATAATTTAGGCTAAATGAGCCATTGGTTCGGAGCATTGAAAGTAGTTGTGCTGCAAGTTGTGTGTAATACGCTCTCAGATCTTGTTTGTGTGGGTTGCTGGCATTTTTGGTGTACGAAGCCAGCTTCCCGGTTAATCTCATCGTCTCCCTATGCTCGTAGGTATTTTTTGCGAGGGATGCCAGCATTCCGATTACCTCTTCGTCTCTCAGCATCATTGCTATCTTTATTCATTGTAGCCTATAATAGCCCTTAAAGAAGTCTTTTCTTCTTTCTTTCGTGATCTTGAAATCACGATAATCGTGTAATTGATTGTGTATTGAATTGTGAGAGGATAAAAGTGATGTGCGTATATTTTGTTCCTTCTCGTTACCTCGGCATTGAACATTGAACATTGAAGGAATACTTCATCAGTATTCCTTCAATGTTTGGTTATGTATCATATACAGATATTCGGGGGTCTGCTGGTAGCAGTTCATCCGTGAATGTATTCTTTCTCGGGGAGCGAGATTTTGGCTAAGATGTGTAAATTCTGTCGTAAAACTCGTTAAAACGTAAGTTACATCCATAGTATTAGAATTTTTGAATGATTTCAACAGCCTTTGACTGATGGGCGTCACGAGGGTTAGGTTATTGCAAGCATTCTTTTGAGGTCCGCAGCTGCTTTCATAGTGGTGGTGGCTATTAGATGATTCACGTAATCAATTTTTTTGACGTCCCAGTTTGTTTTATAGAATCCAGGTACGCAGTTAACCTAAATTAGTCTTGGTGCTTCCCATTCTTCCCAGGATTTTGCTGAACTAGATAATTCCTGAATATCCTAAATATCAGCCATTTTGAGGATGTTATCCTCCAGCGCAACTTCATAGGTCTTCTTAAGGTATTGGGTTCTCAGTTACAAGCGTTCCTTAGTTACAAGCGCGTGAAGTAGTTTATTTATTTTTAACGGTTTACGGGAGACACGTACCTGCCAAATTTTAGAAACGTAAGTCTCCGAGTAAAATTACTGTGACATATAGACAGTTATATAATTAAATTATAAGGGTTCCGTTTTAGCCTTTTGGCTACCCTAAAATGTAATCTATCCGATGGTAATTTTACACTCGTCTTTTTTTATTCCACGCGTTTTTTTAATACAAGAAATATTATGAAATGACTTTCATCATCATCATCGCTCGATTTGCCGTTCCTTTGAATGTGCCGCCCACGTGCGATGCACGAATTGCACACCCGCTTGTGGCGGGCTTGCTCATATAAAGATATAAATGTAGATGATTCCCGATGCATCACAGTCACTTCCGGATTTTCACTTAAAGTGCAAGGGACATAAAGGCTCTACTCTAAATTTTTCACATAATTCTTTATGTCGCATGTCTCTTGATCTAATTTTTTATAAAATTAAAGAAGTATGTAAAAGTCTTACCTATATTATGTATATTTAAAAACTTTACGTTAAAAGTTATTCTGTATCTGTTAAATATCGGGGGGCACGGAGTGCCCCCGCCAAGTCGAGCAAAAAAGGGCACGACAGTACCATCCTTTTCTCGAAGCGATTCAGAGCATTTTCCACCCCCCCATAACTTCGTTATGGATAAAGCTAGAAGCCTGAATTTTCAGTGACTAAAAGAACATAATAAAACTAGGCATATTTCCAAATTACATTCAATTTGAACCTGTACTTTAAGAACTGTTGCAGATCAAAATTCGTTAATATCGTCACTCACACACTCACTCACTCACTCACCGATCATCAAAATTCTAAGGTACTTCTAGCAGACATAGGAGCTTCAAATTTTGAACGCAATTAGTGTTTAGCCTATAACGGAAGGAAAAACTCAAACATCACGCAATTTCAATCCTGTTTTCGAGATATACAAACTGCATAAGTAACTTTGTATTCCTATACAAATAGATATGCGATATATGGGATTACAAAGTTATTTTTGCAGTTCGTACATATCATTTTTCGTCACTTAAACTACCCAAATGTATAGCTCGGTAAATAGTGGATATACTGTAAGTGTTAGCGACGACTAAAATGTAATTATCAATATTGTAAATAGTTTTAAGAAATAATATATTTAATATATAAATTAAAACTTATATGTATAAAAGATCTTAAATATAAAAAAAATATACAAGTAATCGAACACTCGTGTGTTCCGTAGCGAGAGTCGCCCGGGGGAAGTCGGGTGGTATCCGTAATAGGATTTCCCAACTATAAAAAAAAAAGTACTGAGCCCTCGAAGCGTTAGTTCGACTTCTACTTGACTAATACATACAATATGTATTTATCAATATTTAGTTTAGTCATGTTAAAAAAAACACAGGAATAACTCATATATTATTTTATTAACTTAAATATCCAACTTAAAATATATCTTTCTCAGAGTTCCGTTTGTCATCACTAAGTATTTAATTTGTTAGTCAATTTCTCCACTTCAACGACGTCAAGGAACGCTAGAAGGCTTAGGTATTTTTTTAAATAATAGGTCATAATAAAATAGCACATAATATAAATATTTTGACATAAATAAACTTCATCATAGCTTGCCTTAATTTGTGCCGTTATGTCAAAAATAAATTTTGTTTAAAAATAATAAAATATTTTAATTAAATTTACACTATTTTTTCCTTCCATTATTTAAATTAAATATTATTTTTTCATTTCCCGATATCTTACTTTTATTTTTTCACCTCATTCATATATTCTTATGAAATTTATAATTAACTATTTCTTATGAAATTTATAATTAATGGTAAATTAATTATACAATAGTTGCACTGTAAAAGGGGGTTAGGTTAGTGTTTTACCTGTAGGTATGTATGTTTGTACGTCCGATCCTATGTTCCCTCGTAATTACTAACCTAATTTCGATTGGTCTATTTATTAATGTTTATATTTGCAATTATATGTATTAGAAAAGTATTTTTTAAATGCGAAAATAATATTTTAAGCGTTTTAGTAGCTGTATACATTTTTATACACATACAAATGGGTACATAAATGTAATGTGAAGCGTGTATAGTTTATACCTACTAATATTCGATTACTGTTATTTATAATGAATTGATTAAAATATATACCTAATTAAGAAACAACTTGACGATTACTTAATTTTGAAACAAAGCTCGTACATTTTCTTTTACAAAGTATGATGTTGATATGAATTAGAAAACCTTGTCAACATCTCATTGCTCGTAATTGTACCCACCTATTAGAACATGGAATATAGAGGTCATGAAATATTAATCTCTTCGAAAATTACTTTTAAAATGGAATGGAATACAACTTTCGGGATTTAACTACAATGCTGCAGATCGACACATAAATCTACACGTCTTATTAAACTTATGTAAGTCGAATATCAGTATCGGGGTAGGTATTTAGGGTCAACAATGAAATTAAAATATTCGTTAAATTAACTATACATATTTATACTTAATGCATAAGATAGTAGTATTAAAGTCCAGGAGTCCGTAATTTCCCAATACAATAAACTTAGACTTTTTATCTTCCAGAGTTGTCAAAATTTGTTACCTATATCAAAGCCTCTGAAAAAAGCCCACAGAGACAAGGAGTAGGCTTTTAAAAAGTCCTTAGCTGACACACAAGATATAGTACAAGAAAAGAGAAAAAGAAGAAATATTTACAAAAAGAAATGAGATCCCATCAAAAACATTCTGTAAAAAAATTGCAAGTCTCGCAACGCATTTCTTCTACCGCAAAAAGCTATGAGATGTAATGTAAAACCAAGTCGGTTAATTTATTCATTACCTATCTATGGAAGCATCTATCCGACAACTTTGTCATAAATCGTTACCGAATTAGTTAAGTTACAACATTTTATAGTGACCGTATTAATATTAGATATATTTATTTCTTTAATTAATAGAATGACTTGGCTATCGCACATGATAATAGAATCTACAAATAACAAAATTTACCTAAAATTAGCGTTCTGAGTGCATTATTTATGTTAGTGTATGCATAAATTTGACCCGCTAGTGCTATGTTCAGTTCATCTCAGCCCAAACACGTCCACAGCTGGACATAGGCCTCCCCCAAAAAGTTCCACGACAACCAGTCTTGTGCCATCCGCATCCAGTGGGCTCCAGCGACTTTTACCAAGTCGTCCGTCCACCTTGGTCATGATAGGTTTAATTAGGAGTATTTAAAGTAGTAGAGTCATATGTGATTATGTTTCCGTGCGATGGCCAAGTCATTCTATTAATTAAAGAAATAAATATATCTAATATTAATACGGTCACTATAAAATGTTGTAACTTAACTAATTCGGTAACGATTTATGACAAAGTTGTCGGATAGATGCTTCCATAGATAGGTAATGAATAAATTAACCGACTTGGTTTTACATTACATCTCATAGCTTTTTGCGGTAGAAGAAATGCGTTGCGAGACTTGCAATTTTTTTACAGAATGTTTTTGATGGGATTATCTATACATATAATGAAATTGTAACTAAGTCGAATCTGTACATTAAATATTTTTTGAAATAGACATTATTGAAATAGACATTATTATCGATACAGTATTATGTATTTATTTCATTATAATTTTTGTCATGATAATTTGGTATGATAGTTAGTTGGTTATCCGGGTCAATATAAATAGGACACTTTTTACTGCGGGAAAATATCTCATCTATGAGAAATATGTACTAAATGTTAAAACGTATGTAGAGACGAAGAGGCCCTAGTATTATTATATTTTTCTTTTCATTTTGTATTATTATATTTTTCTTTTGTTTTTGTTTAATTGTAAGTTTACTCTGATGTGTTTATGTATAAGTGGAAACTTTATTGGCTAAGTGTATTAATTCTGATGTACATATTTTGCATTTTATGTTTGGATATTGATGTAATGCTGTCTGTTTTCCAATTAACAAAATAAATAAACGTCTCCATTCAACATGACGTTGGCGGAGTAAGCTGTGCTCAAAATCCAGACGGCAAAATTGAACTGAATTTAACTTGCATGTATATTTTTGTTAACCCTAGACGTTTTGGTTGGTTAATATCAATAAATTATTATACTATAACATAAATCACTACATTAATATCCATACTAAAATATTATAAACTAGCGATCAAGTAATTCTTTTTAATACATATTAGATTTTTTGGGAGTTACTTTAGTTCTCTGGTGAATGACTGAATATGACGTAACTTCCCAAAACTTTCGTCGACGACCGTCATCGTAAAGATATAATATACATATAACCACATAAAAATATATAACCTGTTTTTAATTTGATCCAAAATTACGTTTTTTTAGGATTCAATTTAAATATATTTTTAGAACATATTTTTTATATTCAAAGTATCCAATAATTTATTTAAATATTATGTATATAATATATATATAATGAAAGATAACCTACTTAGTTACAGGATGATATTTTTATTATAATTTATTAAGACACCCACTTGAATTACTCCCTTAATTAAGATATCTTTCAATAGAAAAGTAGAATTAACTTATTAAAGAAAATTGAGAATTGGGAACTTTCTTTTCAAATTCTAGTGTTGGTTAATTAATATAAGTATAATAGATTTTATTAAAGTATATAATAGATTTTGCGATTGTAAAAAACAAAGACGCTAAAGGTACTCTGTGAATGTAAAATAAATGTAATTCAGTAAAATATTAGGTACAAAGGTTAAATAAAATACATAATTTATACTTATTAATTTACTTTTTATTACGAGTTATTATGACTGTGCTTATATAGTGTGGATAGTTTTAGCGGCCCCAGCCTCCGCCTCCTCCCCAGCCTCCGCCTCCTCCCCAACCCCTACCTCCGCCTCCTCCCCAACCCCTACCTCCACCTCCTCCCCAGCCTCCGCCTCCTCCCCAGCCTCTGCCTCCTCCCCAACCCCTGCCTCCACCTCCTCCCCAACCCCTGCCCCCACCACCTCCCCAACCTCTGCCTCCACCATAATATCCGCTCTCTGCAGGGGTTAATACTTCAGATTCAACTGGGGCAGCCTCAACCATCAAGGGGTTAGGCAACGCTGCTGCGTAAGCCATACCCACAAATACCAGCAGACCGATGAATATCAACTGCAAAGAAACACGGACTGTCACAGCATTAATGTATTAACTATTCGTCAATCACTCACAAAAATTAGTATATTTTAATTAATTATAATAATTATTCAATTTAATTTTATAAATTTTGAGGATTTTTTTGATAAATAGAATATTTTAAAGCAAGAAAACTAAAAAAAATCTACGTCGACATATAAATATTTTGTTTTTTACTAATCTAAGCTAACCTAATTTTGAGCTTGGTATGAAATAAGCACAACTTTAATTTGATATGCGTTTAGTCTGATTTAAAATTGAAGTTAAATTTATTAGTTTTTTGACCAATCGTTAACATAATATAATAATTCAGTATTATATAGCTATTGGCTATAATAAAATAAGTAAATGTTTATAAAGCTTAAAAATAGAAAAAATATTTTGACAAAAATAATTTGCTAATGGTATACCATAATATATTAAATGTAAATTATTAATAAAACAACACTAAAAATATATGATAGGTATTCTAATACTTACAGCCTTCATGGTGTACTGCACATTATGATCTTACCGATAGAGACGACCTATTTATACAGGCGTAAAGACAACTACTTGTGAGTAATCGTAGATGGGTAAATAACCGCAGTATACTTCGTCTATGGCCGGTTTACACGTGTTAAGTAGTTTAGTAATTAACTAAATTTTAACTTAATTTTAAGTGACTTATATTTTAGTAGCTGTCCAAACGTGTTAAGTAGTTAAGCTCTTTAGTTGTCTTCTCCATTCTACATGAAATTGGCTAAGTAATCTGTGCTCAATTAAAGAATTGACGTGAAGGTCTTTATTTCGTTCTTTATAACGTAATGAAATCGTAAATTCAGTGCTTAAATTTGTTTTAAGCGAGGTTATGGACGAAGTAAAAGATGAAATAATTAGAGAAATAACCATATGAAAAAGACTGTGGGTGGGAAAAAAATTAAACTTAGCGCGTCATTACTTATGCGTTTAACTAAACTACTATGCGTTTACAACTAAATTGTACAGTCCAAGTGTCCAAACGTGTCAAGTGACAAGCCCCGCCCACCAACTAAACCGAAAAAATAGAAAACATTCTAAATTAGTAGTTAAGTAGTTAACTTAATTTTAACTTGCAACTTGCTACTAAATTGTCAGTTTACACGCAATTAATCACTTAAAATTAAGTTACAATTTAGTTAATTACTAAACTACTTAACACGTGTAAACCGGCCATAATTACGTATCTAACAAAATAGCTGTCTTGTGACATTGCATGCGCATGTTTATTAGGTTCGAGTCCAAAAATACCGATCGTGTTTAATATGAGCAATATCATATTTTTCTTACATGATAAAGTTGGTAAATACTATGGTGAACAGTACAGTAAAGATGTAAATGCTGCATGCATCACTCGCGTATTTTCACTCAAATTGAAGGGGATCTATTTAACACCAGAAAGGCTCTACTTCAAATTTTTAAGTAAAGAGCTCATGTCTTTTGTTATTATTTTTTATAAAATAATTAGATATGTAATCATTTTACCTACATAAAAAAAAACTTTACGGTCATTCTACATATATATTATTGTAATTTACCGATATATACATAAAAAAACTACGTTTAAAAAACCGACTTCAAAAACTAAAAAGTATAAAATGACTTAATAATGATTCAATTTAATACATCTTATGCAAACCTAATATTAATAAAATACTGTTATTTGTATGTGCTACCTGTTGATACGTGTATTTTTTACTTTTTAGTGTCTGTAATAGGTTGTTCTGTAAACTACAATAGGTAATAATGTAAAGATTGATTATAATATTGCTGAATTTCTCTACTCTCACGCTCGCTCCGCTTCAATGACAGGTAGTCTAATACCCACTTATCTGGACACGTTTTAATAATAAGTAATAATACGAGTATATAATCAACCTAAATGAAAACTCCTAAAAAACTGTACACAAACTAAAATAAAACTACATCGTCCACGTAAACAAAAATAATCATAAAAAATGTTAATAAAATGAAAACTACTGGGCCAAACTATGTTAAATTTTTATTGGACCAAATGGAAACTATTCCGCATCAAACTAAAGAAGAATCACGTAATCGGTGTACATAAGTAAAAAAAACAATCGAATCGAGAACCTCCCCCTTTTTGAAGTCGGTTAAAAATATTAAAATTTACGTCGTTAGCAATAACAAATCGTCATAGCAAGTAAATAAGTTTCTTTTAAACAATAAACTTTGTAACAAAAAAATCCTTGATCCTAAAAAATAAGCCGTTTATTGTTCTACGCATGTAGGCACTTCAACAAGCAATATTTTAAACCTGTTTTAATTTTTATTAAGATACAACATTTTGCGCACTCAATGAATGGTAGAGAACGAGAATATATGTACATAAAACAAAGAAAATATAATTGACCGTCGTAGTACACTTATCTATACATATAAAAAAAACTAACTGCCTCGGTGGTGTAGTGGCTAGCATGTACGGCTGCACACTCGGAGGTCCTGGGTTCGAGTCCCGGGTCGGGCCAAGTTTAGTTATTGAGTCTTTCTGTATAGTAAGTCTCAGTAACAGCCCGTAGTTGGGACGTTGGCGGTGTCTCACCCCCGTGCCTCGGAGAGCACGTAGAGCCGTCGGTCCTCACTGGTCGTGTCGAGCAGTCGTCCCACCGGAGTATGAGAGTGACAGGAATAGAGAGTGCACGTTGTGTCTGCGCATACACTTGTGCACTATAATATCTCCTGCGCAGTTGGCTAGTCTCAATGAGATTGGCCGCCGTGGCCGGAATCGGCTAGGAGAACATCATCATCATACATATAATAAAATTCTGAGTGGTATCTGTACATTAAATATTTTTTGGAAAATCTTATTGAATTAGCCGTTAAAACGTAAATAGGGACGAAACGTTTTTTTTTGTTGACGCTGGGGAAACCCATCATGGGGACCCTGCCCGCCGTTATAACGGACGAGGTACTGTGAGACTCCTACTCACTAAAACCCACAGCGGAACCCATCGCCGCAGTGCAATGGGGCGTTGCAGGATCGCTTGCGCATTCACTACAACACAAATGCGGTCGGCCCGTACCTGAATAGGGACGAAACCTGAGCGGAGCGAGGGTGAGTCTCTACAAAAAAAAAATGAAAGATGCGAAATATTCTCTACAGAAATGGTTTCCAAGACTTTGCTCTAAAGTGCATAGTTTCCGAGATATCGGCCAAAAACGTTTTTTCAAGATGGCGCTTGACGCTCCACCGGAATCTGTCAGCATTTTGTGATTTTATATTCAGTAAGTGATCCTAAACCCTATAAAAATTTTTGGATCGGAAACTTAGTGCAATGTTAAATTCTATTTTTACTGGCCTAAAAGTTATAAAGGGACTTTTTGTTTGTTTTGAGTAGTAAAATAAAATAAATAAAAGCCAATTTAAAAAGAATGGTATTTAATATAAGGAATATAATATTTTGTTAAGTCATTCGTTCTTCCATTCAAAATTTTGTAATTTTGCACTGATTTGAAATAATAATTATAAAACCACGAGATATTATTGAATCGCTTTTTTGATTACTATGTTATTACAATCATACTATTTTTATCGTCATGGAAATTATTTCAATAAGCTACAGTAAAAACCTATTTGTTAATATTTATTTAAAAGTAAATGCGCAAGTCCTAAATAAACGATGATGATAGTTTTCAATTGGAAAACATTTTAACAGACTTCCAAAAGGAGGAGGTTATTATCGTCTGTATGTTTTTTAATATTTACAATCTTTATAAGTCATTGACGTCTTAAAGCGAGTTTTGATGATTCTTTTTGTACTAAGTATGTTATGTTTTTAGTGGTTAATTCGTTCATGGTTTTTACTTTAAAAAAATGAGAATTCTATATTAGTAACTACTTGTACAACATATTGTGGTAGCAAGCTTTTACTATGTATTAGATATCTGTGAAAACTTGTTTGCTTTTAGAATTAATTTTATACGTTTTGTAATTTAATTATTTATTGTACTGTATATTTTCCTTGCAAAGCCAATAAGCAAATAAAATTTATTTATATGAATGATTTTATATAATATACTAGCGACTCACCCTCGCTTCGCTCGGGTTATTCCAGACTATAATCTATCTCTGTGCCAAATTCCATTCAGATCCGTTCAGTCGTTTTGGCGTGAAAGAGTAACAATCATCCATACTCACAAACTTTCACATTTATAATATTAGTACCTATAGATTATATAGTTTTCAACTCATAAAAGGTTCATATAAAATCTATAAATTATTGAAATCAAAATAAAAGTCATTATGAAATATGAACGTTTGCCATATAGGAGGCTATTGAACCTATACCTAAATGTACATATGTATGTATGTATGTAGCTTCAATAGCCTCCGAGCTGGCTAACATTCCACCATTTTTATTTTTTCTAAGCTTGCAGTACACTATGTAACAACTTATATATATATTGTTACGTCATAAGGATAACCATTTGGAAACAAAAACAATCATTGTGGACTCATAGTGTTAAAATGTGTCAATATCTGTAGACGCGCAAGAAGTGAAACTTCTGTAGGTTATCGATACTGTTTAGGAAATTCAATTTATGTTTTAAATAATTAGGATAGGAGAGATACTAAAACAATATTTTTTATCGATTTGAAAAGGAAAACAATATTTTATTATTCACACAGTACAGATGGTGATGTACATATGTATGTACACTACATAAATTTTAAATTTTATGATATGGAACCTTTTGTGAGCGAGACAGACTCGCACTTAGCCAATTTATTTTTTTGTTTAAATTATTTTTGACTAAAGTTATTCTTACTTACTTGCAAAAATCTGAGAGACTAAAGCGTGAATAAAGTATGCGGGCGAAGCCCCGACAATAACTAGTTTGGGTAAATTACCTCAATTCATAACTATGCACTCAAAAGACACGGCAAAGGTCCTTAGTACAGATTAAAAACATATATGTAAAACCACAAAAATTTGCATAATTATGTAAGTAACTACTAAGTAAAATATGTAATTTATATTACTCGTATGTACTAAATGATGTCAGCTAATTATTTGGTTTATTTCTCGTATCATCCATCATCTTTGGAAAACCCAGATTTAAGAGAGTATTGATCTTATGCGTTTTATATGACAAATGACAATACCTATAAGGATATTTTGCCAGCGGAATACCCACTCTTTACGTAATTATCATATACCTGTATAATATGTACATTAATAGATCATATATGACCAGCAATTAAGGTCAATACACCTAAATATTTCTCTTAAAAAAAGATCCGACGAAAAAATAAGTTTTAGATTTTTTTATAATCGTAAAAAATCCTTTCCGTCTTCATATTTCATATTTGGTTATATAGTTTACGTATGTTGTCTAAAAGTAGTAAAGAAGGGAAATAATATTTATAGAAAGCTTTTCAACTTTTTTCTCGAGTCGTCTAATAATTAGTATTCTAACTGCCTCGGTGGTGAAGTGGCTAGCACGTACGGCTACACACCCGGAGGTCCTGGGTTCGAGTCCCGGGTTGAGTCAAGCTTAGTTATTGAGTCTTTCTGTATATTAAGTCTCAGTAACAGCCTGGAGTTGGGATGTTGGCGTTGGCGTCGATGTTTGTTTCATCCCCGTGCCTCGGAGAGCACGTAAAGCCGTCGGTCCTGCGCCTTAACTCTCACTGGTCATGTTGAGCAGTCGTCCCACCGGAGTATCAGAGTGACAGGAATAGACAACATATATGATACTTTTTACCGTGGGGAAAATATCTCATTTCTAAAAAAAAAATACAAAAACTGCATTTTAAGAGTATACTAATATGTAAAACACCATACCAAGTTTCATCAAAATCCCTCCAGTGGTTTTTCCGTGATGCGGTAACAGACAGACAGACAGACAGACAGACAGACAGACAGACAGACAAACAGAAAGACAGACAAACAGACAAAAATTCTAAAAACTATAGATTCGGCCTCTGTATCGATAATAATGTCTAGTTCAATAAGATTTTCCAAAAAATATCTAATATACAGATCCGGCTTCGTTACAATTTTATTATATGTATAGATGCTTAATACTTTATTTACTTTATAGTAATATTTCTATTTTTATATATATTTATGAAATGCACTACGTACATTTTTTGAATCACTAACAGAGAATACAGGTAATTGATATTGGTAATCGCCTTTTTTTTTTTTTTTTTTTAGTAGTTTATGATCACATGTTTTGTATGGGAATACGAACACCTCTTAGATTGGTCCAAAAAAAGACAGACAAAAAAAAAACACCGATACACAATTTTTATATAAAAATGCAAAAAAATAAGAAATATTCCCCATTAACATCTTGTTATTTTTGGCCCTGTAGACATTTTGCATTATAATTTAACTATATGTAGGAGCAAAGCAAGCGCGAATAAGAAAAGATAAAACTGGAGTAAAACAGAGAACTTGCTGTGAAAGATGTAAAAGAAGAATACGCAAATGGTTTTGTAGAAGAATTAAACGATGCTTAAAAAAACTGTGTTTGGTTATCCTAATCATCGTTTAGATGATTACCAGAGAGCCGGGTACAATTTAGGTACTCTTAAAGATAAGACCTGGGGACTCCAGCGGCTGGCCGGGCGACGGTGGGGGCGGTTCGTCCGTTCCTGTCTCGCTGGGTCAGGCGGCCACACGGCGTCCTGACGTTCAGGTTGACGCAGATGCTTACCGGGCACGGGTGCTTTGGTAAGTATCTGTGTCAAATTGCACGTCGGGAACCGTTGCCCGCATGCCACGAGTGTGGTGCGTCCGAGGACACCTCGCACCACACCCTCGCGGTATGCGCCGCTTGAGCTCCCCAGCGCCATGCCCTGATGGCGGTAGTGGGTGGAGACCTCTCGTTGCGAAGCGTGGTGGGGGCCATGCTACGCGATGAGAGGTCCTGGTCGGCGATGGTCTCCTTCAGCGAGGCCGTCATCTCACTGAAGGAGACGGCGGAGAGGGAACGCGAGGCTAACGCCTTAGCAGACCCTCTTCGTCGCCGTCGGCTGGGGGAGAGGAGGCGCCGGTACGCGCATCTTCTCCCGCCACCCTAGAGGAGCTACTGCGGGGGGGTCTCTCGTTGACTCCCCTGCACGTCATCGGGGCGGTCGGAATGCTCTGTGAATCGAGGGCATCCCGGTTTAGGCGAGGCAGGCCCGCGGGGTACGGGCTGTCCGCAGGGGTGTTGTAGTGAATGCGCAAGCGATCCTGCACACCCCATTGCACTGCGGCGACGGGTTCCGCTGTGGGTTTTAGTGAGTAGGAGTCTCACAGTACCCTACCCATTGACGGCCGGTAGGGTCCCCATTATGGGTTTCCCCAGCGTCAACAAAAAAAAAAAAACTCTTAAAGATAACTTAAAAATCAAAAGTAGCAAAAGTTCATTTGACAGTTCTACTAATATTGCTAAGAAAAAACCAACAGTTTTAACACTTTTTAAAATCAATCGAAAGAAATTTAGAAAAAGCGTTGAGTTAAAGGATGCACTCGTTAGAGAATTCGGCAGTTCTTCAGTTTTATCTATTACTAGCAGCACCCGCGGTTTCGCCCGCGTTCAAACTACTAAAAAAAAACAAACTCTTGGCTTTATTTTATAACTAATAATAATTTCATGACAAACAACAAATGCAGCGCCACCTACTGGGTCCATTTGTGAATTCAAACCTTGCAAGGACCCACCCACTCGAAAATACACAAAAAATATCATTAAAATGGTCCTTGCCTTTTAGAAGACAACAGCGCCACCTGTCAGGTTCAATTGTGTTTTCAAACCATCCACAAACCCATTGAAATATACACACAAAATTTCATCCCAATCGGTTAAATTCTTTAAGAGGAGTTAGGTGACAAACACACGTACAGAAGAATTATAATATATATATTAAGATAGGAAAAGTGAAATCATTTGTTACCGACCTCCGAGAAAGGAACTTTTTTCTTGGATTGTCTTAATAAGACTCAAAACTTAATTTAAATGAAAAAAAAAGAAAATTTAGAAAAAATCCAGACAAATAAGACACTAAGAATAAAAATTATGTATGCAATTATATTTATTATTTAAGTTTACTTAAATATCATAAAAACTAAATAAAAACTTCTCTCTAACACAGTCAAAGACAGAAGTTTTTAAAAATATCTTGGAAGATTATAAGACTGAAAATTTTCTTTTTCCAAAATCACTATCAGCAACGACAAAACAAATATAAATGACTTATATAGAAGACCTTAATAAAATATTGAATCCCTATCAGTTGTTGAAAGAAAAAGAGAGAATTTCAAGCCCAGTTAAATCAAAAGGTATCACAGAAAATATTTTTACAAAAGATAAAAGAATTTCTAAAAAACAGCTAGAATCTTTCGCTGCAAATAATAAAAAAAAAATATAATATACCTATGCCTTAGCCTTGCTTGCATATTAGCGAATAGTGTCTTTCGAGGTTTGAAAGCAAAAGTGACTAATATACTGTTTGCATGTAAAATGGACTATATTTCTTGTAAAAAAACATACGAACATATTTCTTTAGATTACCAAATTTTTTTTAACTTTATACTAATACTAAAAATTACACAAGTTAAATACAACACATAAATTATACTTATTAATTTACTTTTATTATGAGTTATCATCGCTGTGGTTATATAGTGTGGATAGTTTTAGCGGCCCCAATATCCGCCTCCTCCCCAGCCTCCGCTTCCTCCCCAGCCCCTCCCTCCCCAGCCCCTCCCTCCCCAACCGCCCCCTCCCCAGCCGCCCCCTCCCCAGCCGCCCCCTCCCCAGCCGCCTCCTCCCCAACCCCTGTTTTCACCACCTCCCCAACCTCCGTGTCCACCACCTCCCCAACCTCCGTGTCCACCATAATAACCAGTCTCCTCAGGGGTTAATAGTTCAGATTCAGCTTGGGCACGCTCATCCATCCGAAGGTTAGGCACCACTGCTGCGTATGTCATACCCACATACACGAGCAGAACGATGCATATCAACTGCAAAGATACACAGACTGGCATAGTATCAAGAATTATAACTATTCGTTAACCCCTAAAAAATTTAGTATAAGTAGGTATATTAATTAATTATTTAATTTTATAAATTCTTAAGATTCTTTTGATAAATAGAAAATTTTAATGCAATTTTTTTTTAATAGAACTACATATACGTCGACGTATTCAAATTTTGTTATTATTAACCTATGCTAAGCTAATTTTAAGCTTGGTATGAAATAAGTATAATTTCAATTAGATATGCGTTTAGTCAGTTAACAGTTTTAAAATTGAAGTTAAATTTATTAGTTTTTTGACCAATCGTTAATATAGTCATTGGCTATTAAAATAAGTAAATGTTTATAAAGCTCAATAATAGGAAATTCATTTTGACAAAAATAATTTACTAATGGTAATCTATACATATAATATAAAAACTTTTTAACAAAAAAATAAAAACCGACTTCAAACAAAAGCACTAAAAAGTAAAAAATAACTGATTGGTAGTTTTCATTTACTATACATACCTAATCAAATATTTTCGAAGTCGGTGTGCTTTGCTTTGTATGGGCTGGCACCGATTTCGAAAATATTTGATTAGGTATGTATTTAATAGGTAGGCTTTAATTACTTTAATAATTTAAATGGGACCAATCTGGAAGTATACCCTTTCAAACAAAACAAAATTTTTCCAAATCAGTTAATAAATGACGGAGTTCTGAGGTAACAAACATAAAAAAAAAAAACATACAGTCGAATTGAGAACCTCCTCCTTTTTGAAGTCGGTTGAAAATTGTAACAAAGCCGAATCTGTACATTCGTTATTTTTTGGAAAATCTAATTGAAATAAACATTATTATCGATACAGAGGCCGAATCTATGGTTTTTAGAATTGTTGTCTGTCTGTCTGTTACCGCATCACAGAAAAACCACTTTAGGGATTTTGATGAAATTTGGTATGGTGATAGCTGGTTATCCGGGTTAACATATAGGATACTTTTTACCGCGGGAAAATATCTCATTTCTGAGAAAAAATACAAAAACTGCAATGTAAGAGTATACTAACATGTAAAACCTAATTTGGTCATCTGAACGCGGGCGGAGCCGCGGGCAATGCTAGTAGTAAAACGTAACATTAAAAATATGTATCATAATAATTGATATTTATTTTAATACTTACAGTCTTCATGATGGAATGCACAAAATGATCCTAGCGACGGAGACGACCTATTTATACAGGCCCAAACTCCTTGTGAGTAAATAGGCAACGCAGATAGGTATATAAATGCAGCATTAATTTATATTTCATCAGAATATAAAATATTGATGTGTTATAATGTAATAATAGATTTTTTGTGGCGTCGGGTCGCACGCACACTATTGTAGATTAGTTTCGGATCCAAAAATGTCCTGTTTATCATTCATCGTTAAAATCCTGTTTAATATGAACGATTATACTGCTCACCATAACATTTCCAACTTTATATATATACTAGCGGCTCACCCTCGCTTCGCTCGGGTTCACCTCTAGAAAAGCACAAACAGATCTATCCCACGGGAACCGTTCATTTTTCCGGAATGATGAATTTTCCGGATGAAAAGTAACCTGCTGTTTGACCGGCAATATAAGGTATCAGTATGCTAAATTTTATTAAATTAGGAGGATAAGTTGTTGTGTACTAAGCTGTGTAAGTTACTATAGTTTTTTAACTATCCCACGGAAACTCTTTAATTTTCCGAGATGAAAAGTATCTAAGATGTTGCCCGGGGATATAAGGTACATGCAAAATTTCATTTAAATCGGTCCAATAGATTCGGAGATTAGCCCGTACAAACAGAAAAACAGACAAACAGCTCGCTCGGGTTCGTCCATACCTACGAATATGTTGTATTATCTCTTTAACCATTTCTCCAAATTATATGCAGTAAAAGAGAAAAGTTTTCTATTTTAAACATTTTAGACGATAAATTTACTTATTTTGATAAGAATTCATAATTGTTGATAATATGATCAATAAACATGACCTACCGATTTAAATTATTTTTTTAATATAAAAAGACTACTTTTTGTGACTTAAATATAAAAGTTAGACATATGCTGTCGCTGACTTTTTTGTAGGCATTTTTAAGCTCTACAACTTTTTTCTAGAACATAATCATATATCTCCCATCGTTAAGGAAGCGTTCGTAAGAAACTTTTTCGTTGGATCGTTTTTTCTCCGACTTACTTTGCAAATCCGACTACCACGAAAAAGCCTTTAATTTTTCGGGTTAATATATCCTATGACAGTCATATCTTAGCCTATGCCACTCAGAAAGAACGTGGCTTTCTATTGGTAAAAGAATTTTGAAAATCGGTTCAGTAGATTCAGAGATTACCCCCTACAACGTCACAAACTCACAAGATCACAAACTTTACCTCTTTATAATATTATAGTATATATATATATATATATATATATATATATATATATATATATATATATATATATAAAGTTGCAAAGCAAATCTATTTTGATACGTAAAATATATATTTACCTATTAGATATTCATATCCCGTATTTTAATATTGTCGGCTGGCACCGACTTCGAAAATATCTGATTAGGTATCTACTCTAAATGAAAACCTCCGTTTAGTTATTTTTTACATTTTAGTGCCTGGAAGTAGCTTTTTTTTAAAAAAGGTTTTTATTTTTCCATTGTTAGTGTAGACGTAATAAACAGGAAATTTGTAAGAATAAAGTTTTTTTAATAAAAGTAAAAAAATATATTTATTGTTGATTTTCTTGAAAACCGCTCGACCGATTTCGATAAAATTTATATGGGACCACCTGGGAAGTATACCCTTTGAAATAAAAAAATATTTCCAAATCGGTTCAGGCGTCTTCGAGTAATCGGTGAACATACATAAAACAAAAGATTCCGACGAATCGAGAACCTCCTCCTTTTTGAAGAAGTCGGTTGAATAAAGTATGCAGGCGAAACCACGACAATCGCTAGTTTAGATTAAATTATCATATTATGCACTCATAAGACAAGGCAAAGGTCATATTTAGTATAGATTAAAAATATATTCAGATACTAGCATTGCCCGCGGCTCTGCACGCGTTCAGATGACCATAAACAAATTCTTAGGTTTTACAGATTAGTATACTCTTACATTACAGTTTATGCATGTTTTTTCAGAAATGAGATGTTTTCCCGTGGTAAAAAGTATCCTATATGTTGACCCGGACAACCAGCTATCACCATACCAAATTTTATCAAAATCCCTCCAGTGATTTTTCTGTGATGCGGTAGCAGACAGACAGACAGACAAAAATTCTTAAAACTATAGATTCGGCCTCTGTATCGATAATAATGTTTATTTCAATAAGATTTTCTAAAAAATATTTAATGTACAGATTCGGCTTAGTTACAATTTTATTATATGTATAGATGAAACTGCAAAGATTTGCATAATTATATAGTAGGTAAGTAAAATATCTAATTTATATGTTACAAATGATGTAAGCAAATTATTATTTGGTTTATTTCTTGTATCATCCAACATGATATTAAATATCTTTGGAAAACTTGTTTTAGAACAGTATTGATCTTGTGCATTTTATATGACGACAATACATATAAGAATGTTTTGCCAGTGGAATATCTACTCTTTAAGTAATTATCATATATCTAATATGTACGAGTAGATCAGCACGTAAAGCCGTCGGTCCTGCGCCTTAACTCTCACTGGTCGTGTCGAGTGGTCGTCCCACCGGAGTATGAGAGTGACAGGAAAAGAGAGTGCACTTGTGTCTGCGCGTACACTTGTGCACTATAATATCTCCTGCGCAGTTGGCTAGTCTTAATGAGATTGGCCGCCGTGGCCGGAATCGGTCAGGAGGACATCATGCACGAGTACATTAATAGATCATGTAACAAGAAAAAACAGCATTAAATAAGTTAGTTTAATCACAATAACTATCCTATTACATTTACAACTTTAACAAGAACAAACATATAATTGTCTTTTAAAAAATATTAACTAGAATTAGTATATTCTTTATAGAATTAGTAACAAAAGAAACAGTATGAGTCAACTATATATATATATATATATATATATATATATATATTATATATATATATATATATATATATATATATATGCATTTAATTACAAAGTATTGAGACAGTAACTTTATTCTAATTCGATACAAATAATATGATTTTATATAAGCCCATTGCAAACCTATTTTCTCTATTTTTCTATCATTCCTTTTTGCCAAAATTGCAGAGGGCGCCTCACATTAGAGTTGCCACATGGAAAAAAATCATCACGACAACACATGTATGACCAGCAATTAAAGATCCGACGAAAAAATAAGTTTTAGAGTTTTTTATATTTGTAAAAATTACATCTTAATCTTTGCGTCTATACCAATTAGTTCACGTATGATGTATAAAAGTAGTAAAGGACTAAAATAATAATTTATAGAAAGCTTTTTAACTTTTTTCTTAAGTCGTCTAATATAAATTTTCAAATTTGTTGCATAAAAGGATAATCTATACATATAATAAAATCATATTGAAATAAACATTATTATCGATACAGAGGCGGAATCTATAGTTTTTAGAATTTTTGTCTGTCTGTCTGTTACCGCATCACAGAAAAACCACTGGAGGGATTTTGATGAAATTTGGTATGGTGATAGCTGGTGATCCGGGTCAACATATAGGATACATTTTACCGCGGGAAAATATCTCATTTCTCTGAAAAAATACAAAAACTGCAATGTAAGAGTATTCTAATATTATGTAAAACCTAAGAATTTGGTTTCTGGTCATCTGAACGCGGGCGGAGCCGCGGGCAATGCTAGTACGATAAAATAAGAACAGAATGGAACTTGTCATAACGGCGGTGGTAAACATGTTTTTTGTCATGAATATTCATGAGTAGTTGGCTGTCGGACTTCGGATACTTTTATTTGCATTCCCGAATCGTAGGTTGACGACACGTTTGGCTCAGTTGGTAGTGACCCTACTTTCTGTGCCAGCGGTCGCGGGTTCGAGTCCCGCTGGGGGAATTCATTTGTGTGATGAGCACGAATGTTTGTACTCCAGTCATGGGTGCTTATATTTATAATATGTATCTATTTAAAGTTATATATGTGTAGTGTATCAACTATCTGGTACCCATAACACAAGCCTTGTAGCTTACCATGGAACTAGATGGCGCTGTGTGTTAATGTCCCAACTCGTATTATATGCAGGTTCTGCGGTAGGCGGCGCAAGTCTCGTCGAAAGTCTACTTCATATTATCTTATTGAGGTATTTGTAAAAGAATATCGTACAAAGTGACAAATACGAGTATAAATGAATAATTTGACCATTATTCTTATAGATTACCTTTTTAGAGTAGCTTGTTTTAGTCAATTTTAAAGCCCCAAGGCGCCAAATAAAATATGCCTTATCACATAAACCACTTAACCAATTTAAACAAAATCAGTCAATGAATAATAGTATTAAAATATGATTAATGCTTCATTTATTTTATAGTAATATTTTTATTTTTATATGGGTAGGTATATTTATGACATGCTGTAGGTACATTTTTTAGAAGCACTAACAGAGAATACAGGTCTAATTTGGTAATTTTTATTAGTTTATAAACATACGTCTTCTATGTAGTTTTTGTTGGAGTATCTCTTTATAGTAGGGGAGCCCAAGAGGGGATTTTCTGTAGTTACTCGAGCGCGGCAGATTAACATAAAAGGGGTTACCTTGCACTCTATTGAGTACTTTCACCATAATATAAGTCTTCTATATAAAGGGGCGCGTCTAGGGAAGCCGATTAAAATATTTAAAAAATGTTTTGATAAGGTAGAAATACTTGAAACCGTCAGATTAAGGTGTGGTAGGCTAGTCACATCCTGAAAAGTGTCCAATTCAATAATCTGCCAAGGCAAAAATCGACTATAAAGTTTATGATGATTTTTGCCTCTTAGGCTTGTGCAAATCGGCAGATTATTAAATTGGACACTTTTCAGGATGTGACTAGCCTACCACACCTTAATCTGACGGTTTCAAGTATTTTTACCTTATCAAAACATTTTTTAAATATTTTAATCGGCTTCCCTAGACGCGCCCCTTTATATAGAAGACTTATATTGTGGTGAAAGTACTCAATAGAGTGCAAGGTAACCCCTTTTATGTTAATCTGCCGCGCTCGAGTAACTACAGAAAATCCCCTCTTGGGCTCCCCTACTATTATTAACATATTATATTTGGTAACATGTTCAACTAGCTCCCCGCTATGAAAAAATATATACTTTTCAGATAAGTTCTTAAATTCCAAATATATCGAGTTATTTTTATGCAATCATATCAATAATGCTTAGATTTGTATATAAATGCTTTTTATTTAAGGTTACCTATCTATCTTCTTTTCTTATATCTTTTATTTTTTCTTTTCATTTTTAGGGTTCCGTACCCCAAAAGGTAAAAAAAGAACCCTTATAAGATCACTCTCTTGTCCATCTGTCCGTCTGTCTGTGTGTCACCACCGATTTTCTCAGGAACGGGTGGACCTAGCAAGTAGAAATTTGTATTAGATATTGAGGTCTATAATCCCCATTAGGTGTATAAAAATCAAAATCCTGTGTCAACACGACAAAAAGATATGGGCAAATTTAAATTTTCGCGAAAACTTGTTAGTACCAAAACTTACCTTAATTTTCAACTTTTTTTGTTTTTCGGAATTTTCCCTTTACCTGTGTTGTAAGATCTTGCTTTAACCAAAATTGACAATTCTAGGTTAACCGGAAGTCTATAGGTTTTGGGTCGACAATTTATATGGTAGTTCCCGTTGACCTAGAATCACGAAATTTGGCAAGAAGCAAGGTCTTACGTCACAAATAAAGGAAAAATTCCAAAAAATAAAAAAAGTTGAAAATTAAAGTTTCAAAACAACACAAAAACAGATATCCTACAAATTTGTACGGAACCTTCGGAGGGCGAATCCGACTCGCACTTGTCCGTAATTTTTTGAGTTTTAGGATAACTCCTATCATGAGGAACTTGAAGAATATGTATTTTATTTTACAAAATAATATTTTAAAACATTTTATAATATAGGTACATACAGTATAATATATACTAAATACATATAATATGCATATATATCATATTTTATAATAGATGCCCTATTTTCATATGATAATTAGAAGCGGGCGTAAAATTAATACTAGTTACACACAATACATAAAATGTATACTTAATACGTAATAAATATAACAATAATGATTAGGATCGTTTAATATAATAACAAAATATATTGTCTAATTTTTCAACACAATGTTTTTTAGAATCAGCATTAGATTTCTTACTTGACGACTTTAAGAGTCCGGGTGGTGTAGTTGTATATGGAGGAGTTTTCAAAGTAGTTTTTAATATTGAGTAATTTTGACCTAAGGTTTTTCCACTTCTTGTTAAGATTTGTAAAATTTTATCAGGAGTCTTTGTGTTCGATGATAAATGTGTTTGTGTGGATATTGAAAAATCAGTTTCTTTATTAGTGAGCGAAGCTGATGCTGTAGTCGGTATTAACATAGGAATAAGGTTATTAGGACCATCATTATCAGCTGGAGGACGTCTTGGATTATCAAATGGTCCCATTAAATAACCACACTCCAATCTATCGTTACGAATATGACATCCATTGCCTAAATCTATTGTTTCTTCTTTAACCTCTCCTATGTTTTTATTATATCCACAAACAATTCTATCGTTGATAGTTTTACAATAAGTTTCGTTAAAATCGTAACCTGCGCAAGATACTTGCGTTGTTTCTTCTTCTGGCATTCGTAGATTGGCTCCTAGCCAATCATCTTCTTCATCAAACATTCCTTTTTTAAAAGTACTTGTTTCTATAATGTCTCTTGGTGTAGTGGACTGTATTTATTTTTCTTCCTTCGATGTAATAAAACACTTCTTGAGTATAACTTGCTTTTATTTTACTTTACAATATTTGAACTGAAGAGAACACTATATTCAACGGTAGTCAACTGAATACTGAATTTACATACAAAATGCCCTAATACTTATTCTAGCATTAACATTGACAATAGGCATACTACTAAACGAGATAAGATAATTTCCTTAATTCTAATTGGTTGCTTTATACAATGCAAGGGGGGGGGCATCTATTGCGCGTACATGATACTTTGCGTGCACATAGATTTGTTAGAGAGAGACGGACATATGCTACTATCGCCGTCGGGGGCGGTCGTGGTTCGTCGGGCCCGTCGTCACTCGTTGCTCGTCGTCCGTAACAGTTCTCCCCCCGGCGCAGCGCTGCGAGCCTCCTCCTTCACGAGCACGACGAGCTTCGTGACGGGACGCTTGAAGACTCCGGTCTTCGTTTGGATATCCGCTACTCGCACGCCGCCATCAGGTCCCCTGTAGATTTGCTTCACGATTCCCATAGGCCACACGTTGCGTGGCAGGATGTGGTCGACTATGACCACGACGTCTCCTTGCTGTAGCTGCTTGGTGTTGTTTGTCGGCTCGCCGCGAGGAACGAGAGTTGGTAGGTACTCTCGCACCCATCGCTGCCAGAAGTGGTCGGCGAGCGCCTGGCTGGCCCGCCAGGTGCGTCGATCGTCGTCGGCGCATGGCCCAGTGATGGGTAGGCCAGCAGATGATCCCAACAAGAAGTGGTTGGGTGTCAGTGCCTCCGGGTCGTCTGGACTCACGCTAACGTGAGTCAGGGGTCGGGCGTTGATAGAGTACTCCGCTTCGACCAGCAGAGTCCATAGTACTTCCTCCGTCGGCTCCTTTTCCTTTAAGGTGGAGGCTAGTGCGACTTTCACTGACCGCACTAGTCGTTCCCATGCGCCCCCTTGGTTCGGGGCACCTGGAGGTATGTAGCGCCACTCCATACGATGAAGTAGGCCCTCTTCTTTCAGTGCTGGCGCCCACTCGGCGTAGGCTTGCTCGCTGGCGTCACAAAATATATGTAGCTCCAGGCCCTGGTAACCCTCCAGGGCGTAACAGCGTTCCAGTCGCAGACAGGTGAGGTCGGGTAACTGCCGCAGCCACGCTTCAAACATTTCGTTTTCTTCTGCAGGAATCGGTTCATCCCACTCCATCTTCATGCGCCAGAGACTCTGCAGGATGATTTTTGCTCTTATTGTATAGTGGCTGAGCAGTCCCAAGGGGTCATACAAAGACATGACCGCGCTGAGCGCCTCTCGCTTGGTAGGCGGACGGGTCTGGGCGCGTACTTCCGCAGGAACTCGGTTCATTGAGGTATTGAACCCCAGCTCGTCCCGTTCGGCGTCCCAGTGCAGGCCAAGTATCTTGTTCTCGGGCCCGTCTCCTCCTAGTCGCGTCGGTGATGTCGCCCGCAGCTGCGTGGGCACGTCGCCAATCACTTCTTTTGCGTTGGCGTTCCATCCACGTAGGGTGAATCCAGCCGCTGCGTGCACCTCCCTGGTTTCCTGGATGGCGCGTCGAGCTTCTTCTGTGGTGTCGTAGCTCGCCACCAAATCGTCCATGTAGTGACTCCTCGTGATGGCTTCCAAGGCACGAGGATGCGTCTGCGCGTGCTCCTGCGCATTGTGATTTCGCACGTAGTGGGCCATGAAGGGTGAACTCGCTGTGCCAAAAATCATGCTCGTCATTTTGTAGTGGCGAGGTGGATTGTCTCGGTCGGCGCCCCTCCACAGGAACTGTTGTGCTGGTTGATCCTCCGGTCGAATCTTTACCCGGAGAAACATCTCCTCTATGTCAGCAGTGATGGCTACTGGTCGCTCCCTGAATCTGAACAGGATGCCTTGAAGCGACGTCAGTAGATCAGGTCCCTCCAGTAGGTAATCGTTGAGGCTGACCCCTCGGCTCTTGGCTGCTGCATCAAATACCAATCTTTGTCTCCCCGGCTTGTTTGGATTCTGCACGGCAAAGTGTGGTAGGTACCAACAGACCGGGCTCGAACGCTCCGTGCCGTTGCATGGCACAGCGTATCCTTTTGCAAGCAGGTTTTCTATCTGTTTGGTGTATTCTTTGGCGAAGGCAGGTGCGGCATCCATCTTCTGTTCTATCTTCGTAAGACGGCGAAGTGCTGCGTCGAAACTAGGCGGCATCTTAATGTCGTCTTGTTTCCAGGGCAATCCCACCTGGTATCCACCTTCGACCTTCTTTAAGGTTTGCTCGACGATCTTTGTTGCCCGGGAGTTCACCTCGCTCACCCGTGACTTGTGAGCGATGCCGAGCGCGTCGATCCGAAAATGTTCCTCCACCAGGTCATGAAGGCGTTGGTCTTGCTGCTCCTTCAAGCCTCCACTAGGTTCAACAGTGAATACATGAAGAACGCCATCCTGGTTGTGGATTACGCTGCGTGGTGCTGTTCCGTGTACCACCCAGCCGAGTTGTGTTCTGGAGGCGGCTGGTTGATTCGGGCCTCCAACTCGTAGCTCTCGGGATACAATATACTCCCAGTGGTCTGTCCCCACCAGGATGCCAGGGTGTGCCTGGTCGTAGCACACTTCCTCCTTTGGCAGATCTCGTAGGTGTTCTTGCTTCAGTAGCGCGCTGGGAATGGACTGCTGGTGAAGCTTCATATTCTTGATCGTTCGTGCTCGAAGCTTGTGTCTCTTTCCATCCTTCCCCTCCAGGTGTACCGTAACCAGCTGACTATCTTCCTCGTGCTGAGTCATGTTGACCCCGTGCATGTGAAGCGGTGTGAGAGGTCCCTTGGCGCCGATTTTCTTCGCCAGCTCTTCGTCGATGAGGGTGATGGTAGCCCCTTCGTCCAGTAGAGCATAGGTCTTCTCCTCCCCCCGTGGCCCGACGACGGTGACTGGGCACATCTTCAGAAGAACCGCTTGAGTTGACACAGTGGCTTTGGTTGCCACCGATAGCACGGCTTCGGTTTCACTTATCAAGGGTTTGGGTGTCTTCTCCTCTCGGTGCAGGGTCGGAT
Source organism: Brenthis daphne (assembly GCA_947093115.1). Taxonomy (NCBI): domain Eukaryota; kingdom Metazoa; phylum Arthropoda; class Insecta; order Lepidoptera; family Nymphalidae; genus Brenthis; species Brenthis daphne. The sequence continues at coordinate 30,543,260 of OX352471.1, read as the reverse complement.
GGTGTGGACTGCGACACTCGTTCACACCGCATAGCTTCGCTTTACAATTGCTGCGTCTGTGCTTCTTAGTTATGCACTTGAAGCATAACTTCTTTTCCTTCACCAGTTCCCATCGTTCATCTAGCGAGAGCCCTTTGTACTTGGGGCACTGTGGCAGTGCGTGAGTCTGCTCACAGCTAGGACATTGGCTGACTTGTTCCTCTTCAGCTTCAGTCACGTTATACACGGCGCTCATCTTCTTCCTCTGGTTCCCGGTGTTCATCGAGGGTCTAGTCTCCCTCCGGGTTGCAGCAGGTGTTGAGACGCTCGTAGGTGGGGCATATGCATGCTTCAATGCCCGGTCTGCCTCGCGCATGAGAAAGCGAGACAGCACTACAATCTCTGGTTGTAGTGTAACTTCATGTTCCTCGGCGTAGTCACACCAGCGTGCTCTGATGTGTGGACTCAGTTTGTCCAAGACCTCTCTTGCAAGCATTGGGTTGTAGAGGTATCCCTGGCGTCCGATGCTGTTCAGGATGCTGACTACGCTTTGAACCTTCACTGCAAAGCTGTTCAGGTCTACTGCTGATGATCCGGGTCTCGGAAGCTTCTTTAATTCCAGGAAGGCTTGATCTATGATGACCTCAGGCCTTCCGAAGCACTGTTCGAGGGTCTTCATCACGACGTCAGGATCTGTAGCGGCATGTAACAGGCCGGCTACGACGTTTCTTGCTTCTCCCCGCAGGCAGCTCCTCAGTCTCTGCAGGTTCTCGTTCGCTGATATCTGGTATATCCTCGTAGAGTCTTGATAGGCTGCTCTGAACGACAGCCACTCGTTGGCTATTCCAGAAAAGATCGGTAGGTCAGCGCATCTTATTCTGGGTCTAGCCATCTTCTCCAGGGCTTCAGCCAAATGCTCAATCCCTGGTTTCCTTCTGGTCGGAGTGGGTGATCTTCCTCTAACGTTGAACCGGAGGTGTTGTTCCCCTCCCCTCCTTCTCTGCTCCTCCTCCTCCCCCCGTGCACTGACGGGGTTGGTGCGGAGCCATGTGTCCACCTTCTGTTGGTGGTCGAGGTTCTCTTCATGCAGGCTCTCCTGCTCCTCTTGGATATTGGTGATGTCTGCAGCCAGTCGCTTTCTGACGAGTTCAGCTTCGATCTCCAATTCCTTCTTCCTCAGGGCTGCAAGCTTCTCTGCAGCTTCAAGTTCTGCCAGCCGTACTCTAGCAGCCACGCTTGCCGTCGATCGCACTGAATGCCCTGGTGACCTGGTTCGGGGTCGGTCTCCAGTCTTCAAGGGTCTGTAGGCAGCAGAGGTTGTGGGGGCAGAGGCGTCGTTCGTAGCCCCTAGCCCAACCTCCGTATCCATGGGCGTGGTTGGTGATGCTGGTGGATTCAGAGACAGTCTTCGTCTTCGCTCCAGTTCAATTTGTTCAGCTCCCTGGCTCCAATCTTCCACACGGGGTTGACCTTCCAGGTGTTGCTGTTCTTCCATGTGCTGCTGATCTTCCAAGCGTTGCTGTTCCCCTGGGCGGCGCAGATCCTCTGGGCGACGTAGATCCTCTGGGCGGCGCAGGTCCTCTGGGCGGCGCAGGTCTGGACGACGCTGATCTAGGCGGCGGGGGGTGCCAGGGCGGCGCGGCTCCTCTGAGCGGTGCGGCTCCTCTGGGCGGCGCTGGGCGTCCATCTCGGCAGCGTCTCCTTGGCTCCTGGTGATGACCATTCTTCAATACTGGATTGATCTTCTATCCGGGTCGGAGGGCCAGCTTGTAGTGGACTGTATTTATTTTTCTTCCTTCGATGTAATAAAACACTTCTTGAGTATAACTTGCTTTTATTTTACTTTACAATATTTGAACTGAAGAGAACACTATATTCAACGGTAGTCAACTGAATACTGAATTTACATACAAAATGCCCTAATACTTATTCTAGCATTAACATTGACAATAGGCATACTACTAAACGAGATAAGATAATTTCCTTAATTCTAATTGGTTGCTTTATACAATGCAAGGGGGGGGCATCTATTGCGCGTACATGATACTTTGCGTGCACATAGATTTGTTAGAGAGAGACGGACATATGCTACTATCGCCGTCGGGGGCGGTCGTGGTTCGTCGGGCCCGTCGTCACTCGTTGCTCGTCGTCCGTAACACTTGGAGTAATATTGGCCTCGTACAATAGAGGATCGAACATTATATGTCCAAGTTTAGGTGCACAATCGATAAAAGATATTGTTAATACAAAAGATACCAGAAAAATTAAAAAATAAACGTTGTATTCTGCATTAAATACTGATAGAACTATTGACATTGTACTGAAATTAAGAAAGAAATTCAATTTGTTGATTAAATTTCACAATATTTCCTCCACTGATTACTGTTGCAGTACAGTCAGGTAGAAGAATATTATGATGTGTTGCGAAAATAATATATATCTACTGTTTTTTTTTGTTTTAAGGTAATAACAGAAAGAATGAAATTCATTCATAGTCTAATCTTGTTTATTCAATAGTTAAAAATATAATTAAAAAAAAAGTTGATATTTACATCATTTAGTTATAGTTTTGTTAAAAAATCTTAAAAAAATGTAAAAATGAACAAAAATAATAAAAAAAAACTATGATAGATCCTTGTAGGAATATGACTTAAATTTTGTAAACTACCCTTAAATTACCCTTTAATCTACTGTGAATCCATTAAATTCTAAGATATTGATGATAAAAAAGAAAAGGATCGGTTTTCGTTGAAAGTCGATTATCTCAGGAAAAAATCGACGTATAGAAGATTAGTAAAAACATTTTAGTTAATTTTTTACATTTTTTTCATGCGTTTCGCGTCCCCTCATTTCTCTGGGGTGGCTGGGCATCGGGGGCATTGTACGAATTCCTATTATATACCTGCTAACATTTTAAAATCATAAAACTTCAGGTTTTCAATATTTTGTTTCCAAACCGAATTCTGATTGGACTATATAGGTATTCTATATTAATGAATTGATACCTACTTCTTTCAACGTTCTAATGACAAGACAATGTCACAACAAATTATTAGTTGTTTTACGCTTTTAGCCAATCCATTTTTTCAAATATAATAATTATATTATTATATGATGGCAAAGTAAAGGATTAAAGTAAAAAGTTTGTTTATAATTTTATAAAAATTGAAAAATACATAGCTTAAAAGAAAAAAAAACATTAATTGATGGAATTAATTATTAATTTTAGGTATGTGCAAGCGTCGACGCAGTAAGTAATAATATATTATTTAAATAATTAATAACTTCTTATTTTTGGTCCTATAGACATTTTGCATTATTATTTAACTTTATATAGGAGCAAAGCAAGAGCGACTAAGAAAAGGTAAAACTGGAGTAAAAAAAAGAACTTGCTGTGAAAGATGTAAAAGAAGAGTACGCAAATGGTTTTGTAGAAGAATTAAGCAATGTTTTAAAAAAGCTGTGTTTGGTTATCCTGCTCCTCGTTTAGATGATTACGAGATAGCCGGGTACAATTTAGGTAGTCTTAAAGATAACTTAAAAATCAAAAGTAGCAAAAATTCCTTTGATAGTTCTACTAATATTGCTAAGAAAAAACCATCAGTTGTAACACTTTTTAAAAACAATCGGAAGAAATCTACAAAAAGCGTTAAGTTAAAGGATGCACTCGTTAGAGAATTTGGCATTTCTTCACTTTCATCTATTATAGGAAAAGTGAAATCGTTTGTTACTGACCTCCGAGAAAGGAACTTGTTTCTTGGATTGTCTAAAGATTCAAAACTTAATTTAAATGAAAAAGAAAAAGAAAAGTTTATGAAAATGGCAGATAAATACGAAACTAAGAGTAAAAAATATGTAGGTAGTTTACTTGAAGATCATAAAAACTTTAAAAAAAAGTTTTCTCTAACACAGTCAAAGACAGAAGTTTTAAAAAATATGTTGGAAGATTATAAGACTAAAAAAATTTCTTTTTCCAAAATTACTATCAGCAATGATAAAACAAATATAAATAACTTTAATAAGGAAGACCTTAATAAAATAATAAATCGCTATCAGTCGTTGAAAGAAAAAGAGAGAATTTCAAGCCGAGATAAATTAAAAGGTATCACAGAAAATATTTTCACAAGAGATAAGAGAATTTCTAAAAAACAGCTAGAATTTTTAAAGAATCAAGATAGTGATATTCTTAAGAAAACTTTTTTTCTGACGGATTCCAAACTAAAATTATTAAGAAACATGGCTGATGATTTAAAGAAAGGAAAATTTTCCTTAACAGCGATACCGAGTCCATTAATAAAAGATAGAAATAATATTCAGAAAGATTTAACAAACATTTTAAATTATTATAAATTACAACAGAAAACGGAACATTACCCATTTGTAAAACAATCAAAATTAAAACAGTTTAAATCCGATTTAAGAGCGAAAATAGGTTACTAGGTGTGTAAATATAAAATATTATTTTTAAGAATATGATGTATATTGTTTGCTACCATTGTACGTAGCCGTACCTTACAAGTTAATTAAAATACTTGTTTTTTACTTCTATTCAATTAAGATAAGAGAGATGCTTACAAGTCATTTTACTTTTATTTTTGTGAGAGCGGTATTTTTTAATTTATATGTCTTTATTCTTTGTTAGCTATTATATAATATTAATAAAATAACACACATTTCTGAAATTACAGATATTTATAATAAAAATGTTAGTGAGTGTAAATTCTGGACGTTTGGTATGCCAGGGAAGTGTAATTACACAGAAAAACCATATGGTGAAAATATTGGGCGCCACAGAAAGTCATGTTACAGAAAGGCATCTTAAAAGATGTTGCCCTTATAATTTCGATAGTAAATTCTGTCGAGCAGTGGGTGATAGAATTTTATGTGGATATAACAGAAATGTTGGGACAGATGGGAACGATGATGGTGTGGATTTACATAATGGTTGCAGGCTCAAACATGGAAGATTAGAATGCGGGTACCATCAACCACCATACACAAATTCTCGCAGACCGCTTGTTTCGGATGACGTTGACTCAGATCAAGAATATACTAATATTGATACCACCTCTTCTTCCTATAAAAAACTTTATGCTCCTGAAACTACTAAATCACCACAGTTAACTTCGAAGTATACTGATGTACCATGTGTGGAATATAATATATGTCGATGAGTGGAATATGTAACAATTAATTACGTTTTGTCCTGGTATCAGTAAAAGTTATTTGTATTAGCGCCTTTCGAGGTTTGAAAGCAAAAGTGAGTAATCTACGGTTTGCATGTAAATGGACTATATTTTTTATAAAAAACATACCACCATATTTCTTTAGAATGTCAATATTTTATAAACTTTATACTAATGTTTATACCATTTCTCGCGCTAAAACTACAAAAAAATATCTAAAAAGGTAGTTTCATACAAACTTCCATCCCCTATTTTAACCCCTTATAGAATGAATTTCAGAAAGTGCAAAAACACGTATTTATTTAATTTTATTGAAGAGCATTAATACTAAGTTTCAAGTAATTCTGAACATAAATTTTTTTTGGATTGCAATATAACGTGTTTTCCCGCGGGAATTAGATAATCTCCTTCAGCACTCCAACTATCTACACACAAAAAATCACGCCAATTCGTCTCTCCGTTTTGCCGTGAAAGAAGGACGAACAAACAAACAAATAAACATACTTTCACATTTATAATATTAGTATGGATTTATGAAATGTTAGGTAAATATTCAAAATATATACTTGATTGATATTGTTTTAGATGACAAAAGTTTTAAAATTATATAATTAAAAATAGTTTTAGTTAACTCAAAGAAAAATGTAGCTATAAAAACTTTAAAGGAATTTAACGAATTTTCTACATTTTTCTTCACACCTCCGTTGCTTAATTGTAAATCATTGTTAATTGTAAATCCCGTATAACATTATGTAGCGATATTTGGACTTAAGACTACAATTATATATGCAAAAGTTTCTGTGTGTGGGTATGTACATATATGTTATGTGTGTATGTTTGTTACACGTTTTCACTGAAACGGACGGATTTGGATGAAATTTACTATACAGATACACTATGACTTAGAGTAACAGATAGGTTATTTTAGATAAAGCATCCAGGGTACTTTAGCCTTAGGTAAAGAAGCAGGGGTAAGTAAATATTCTTTTATAAACATTGAATTTTCGATTTCCTCAGTTAGTATAAAAAATGTATATCGATGATTAAAATATGACATAGAAAAATAAATTAGTAAATATTTTTCTTAAATAATAGTAATATCTGTGTCACTTGACATTCTCATCTTTCCCCGTAAGGAGATTTGGGGCACAGTACCTACTCAATATGTCTTCGGTCTTGCACGTCTTATAAAGTTTCCTTTTTTGTAATAACGAAACGAAGTGTTCATAATACCAGTTTCGATGTTATAAACTCTAAAGCTTATGTTATCAGAACTTTCTCGATAACTATTTTTCTGTTTTCTTTCACTTAGCAAAATATAAATAAATAAATATGTTGGAACATTAACACACAGCACCATCTAGTTCCATGGTAAGCTACGAGGCTTGTGTTTTGGATACCAGATAGTTGATAAACTACACATATATAAACTTTATTATATTATTACTATAAATATATACAATTATTTTATATTTTTTTACATGCAATTATAACATGTTTTTTTTTTAAATTATGGATATTTTATGTAAAAATATGGTTTTGTTTATTTACTTTAATTTCTACTTTACTCAATAATAAAACAGTTTAATAACAAGGAATAATATATTTATAAATGATTAAAAACTTATAAAATAAATAAAAAATCTATAAATTAACGATATAGTGAACTAATTAATATCACGGCGAACTTGTAAATTGTTTCACACAACGCTTACGGATATAATTACAGAGTTGATATTGTGTTACACTGATTTCCTTTAGAAATTTAGTAGTATTCATTGATATTTAACTCTAAAAAATGGGGCAGTGCTAGCCCAGTGGTAACGCGCTCGCTTGATAAACCGAGTGTAACGAGTTCAAATCCCGGATCTCGCACCTCCAACATGATGACCACTTGTCTTAACGGCGAAGGAAAACATCGTAAAGAAACCTGCATGTCTGAGAGAATCTAGCAAGTTTTCAAAAGACATGTGAAGTCCGCCAACCCGCACTTGGCCAGCGTGGTGGACTGTAGCCTGATTCCCCTCGTACTGAAGGGAGGCCCGTGCCCAGCAGTGGGACGTTAAAAAGGGCTTAATACATAATACATAATTCTTACTTCATTACCTACTTTCCATCAATGAAATAGTAAATCTATAGCATCTAAGGACCCCTCCAGACTTGGCAGATCGTCATCGGCAAAGTATCCAAATAATTCTTTGAGCATTCTTGTCTCCTTGTCATCTTTTGGGAATAAATAGTCTAAATATTTTGTGATAGCATCTGCCATACTTCGTTGACCGTTTCTTTCTGAGCTGAACATTTCATTTAAACTATTAATAATGCTACAATTACAAACGCTAAAGAGTATCGTGAAGGTTATGCTCATTAAAATAATTATTTTCTGTGATGTCATGGTTCTGAAACAATAGAAATATCAGATATTATTGTATATTATTAAAAAGAGGTAAGATTTGTTTGTCTGTTCATTTTTTATCTGTTTGTTTGTATATAGGACGTAGTCTCTGTGACTATAACTGTCACACGTACCACGCAAGTGAAAAATAATATCTTATATCTTACTAGCATTACCCGCGGCTCCGCCCGCGTTCAGATGATCAAAAGCCAAATTGTTAGGTTTTACATATTAGTATACTCTTACATTATAGTTTATGTTTTTTTTCTCAGAAATGAGATATTTTCCCGCGGTAAAAAGTATCCTATATGTTGACCCGGATAACCAGCTATCATCATACCAAATTTCATCAAAATCCCTAAAGTGGTTTTTCCGTGATGCGGTAACAGACAGACAGATAGACAAACAAAAATTCTAAAACCTATAGATTCGGCCTCTGTATCGATAATAATGTCTATTTCAATAAGATTTTCCAAAAAATATTTAATGTACAGATTCGGCTTAGTTACAATTTTATATGTATAGATTACTTAGGTACCATCGCTTCGGTCGGGTGCGTCTCTAGGTACGTTTTAAACATAAATAATTATTGGGTACGTATAGTGTATCTTAGGAGATAGACTTATACTTGATATTTCTGAGTTTTATGTAGGCCTCTTTAAGACCTACAATTTTGTAGTAAATTATTTTGATATATCTCTTAAGGTATAGCCAGCGTTAGCCATATAAATTTCTAAGGACGATTAGACAGAATCAGTCATGGTGTTTTCTCTTTCTTTCTGGAATTGAAAGATTTTCCTGTAGTAAAAGGCACCCTAATTGTTGGCCCGAGTAATAAGTTATCATGACATAAAAATTAGTTAAAATCAGTTCAGTTCAGACAGACAAAAATAATAATAACTATTGTTTTGGGATCTATATTCTGTACATTGTTTTTAAAAAATATTTCATGTACAAACGCTAAGTTACTATTTTATGATGTGTATAGAAAAGAATTTGTTTATACAAAATTTCGTCTATAGGTTTCGCTTTCTATAAAATATATTTTATTCATGATCAAGGACGTCGCTATAAACTAGTGTCCCACCTTCGCGAACTACGTGCCTTTTGTGTGTTTATATTTTTTAGAAAAGCAATAATGGAGTTAAATATTTAACTATGATTGACGACATGTTTAGCTCAGTTTGTAATGATACTTGCTGAGCCAGCGGTTGTGGGTTCGAGTCCCGCTGGGGGCATTCATTTGTGTGACGAGCACGAATGTTTGTATATCAGTCATGGGTGCTTATATTTATAATTATGTGTATGTGTAGTGTATCAACTATCTGGTATCCATAACACAGGCCTTGTAGCTTACCAGGGAACTAGATGGCGCTGTGTGTTAATGTTCCAACATATTTATTATTATTTATTTATTTATATTATAATGTTACTACGCATATTTTAAATCTCTAATATATTATTTTGTTCTTAATGGCTCCTTTCAGTCAACCAGAGTTGTTAAAAGCAAGCTCACAAAGGTTTCTGATCTAGTTCATACTATCGTCCATCAAACTACTATATGCGCAGTCGCAACGCATCATTTAAATCTTTTAGTTTGAATACAAAAGGTACTACAGTTATTTACAGAATATAGAATCCCTACACGAAGTAATGTCTTGAATGAATTAGTTTAGTACAAAATTTGATCAAATCTGTTAGAAATACGTTTTTTTAAGTTGCATTTTGTTTTCCATACTTTAGAAAAAAAATGACAACGTCCAAACAAAATTTATTGTGTGCCCAAAATTTATTTCAAAATATATCAAAAAATTACATTAAACTAAAACTTTGAATACTATTTTACTTAACTTTGGATAATCCATACTAATATATAAATGTGAAAGTAACTCTGTCTGTCTGTCTGTTACCTTTTCACGTTTAATTCGCAGAACCGATTTAGACGAAATTTGGTACGGAGATAGTTTGAGACCCTGGGAAGGACATAGGATAGTTTTTACCCCGGAAATCAGCCCTTAAGGGTATAAAAAGTTGGGTGGAACTTTGTATGGGGAATCAATCATTTCTCAAGTAAGGGATATAAAACTCAACATACCTATATGTATATATATACAATATACATATATAGACTGTATAGTGTATGTGTTCCATACTAACCGTCATAAGGTATCTAGGCATGACAAGACAATATCGAATGTGCATATTATAAGATGTACGTGATAAACAATAGTCAACCCTCCTTGGGAATGTCCAAGGAGGGCTGACGTCAGGCAGGCGGCCGGTCGTAAAACTTTTGCCAAATCCTATCAGCAGTACAGAAGATGTACTGCGCCGACCCCAAGTACAAAGCTTATTTCAAAAGGAATTTTCAAAAGATATTAATTTGCAGGTACGAACCTTCCACAATTTCAATTATTAGTATAGTTGTACAGAATACACTTCTTTTTTTAATAATGGAAAAATATTATTTTCTTTAACTGACAATTTTTTTATTGCGATTGCTCATATGAGTTATGTGACAAGATTTTTTAATCAATTACAATTTTTTTTTACGAAACGTACATACATGGTATAATGAGAGTAGCTCTCGCGAGTATAATTGATGGCAAGGTAATAAAAAAGCAGGTACACGTATGAAATAACAGCTGCTCATGTAACCGAATATTCGAGCTGGAATTGGTGTCAATATATTAAATGTTTTAGTGTAGTTTAATTTAATATCACTCTAATATTGTAAAAGGCTTTGAGTAAGTGTATTTATTTCACTTCACCCTGTAAAGGAAGGGATTGGAGTGAAGTTCAGGATAGAGTTGACTTATATCTACATATACCTACACTTCTTAATCTATACATAAAGGCTATAATTATGAATGTATTTATATATATATATATATATATATATATATACATAGGTACCTGCCTACCACGCTAGAGGAGCTGCGTGCAGCAACTAGTACCTATCGTATATTCGTAGATTTCTTGAAATTTGTATAAAGCACTTATCAAAGATAATGTTACATAAATTGCTTCCTATTTTATCTAAAAACTAACGACTCACCCTCGCATCGAAATCCTTAGACAAAATAAATCAGACCACAGGCTTTTCTTAATGATTAATAACATGTTGAAACTTGGCGAGTAGTTTTGTAGGACAAATTAGGACAATGACTTATAGTCTGTAGACTATAAGTTAGTTGTATATATAAGTAAGTTGTAGTGTTGTATGTATAAGTAAGTTGTGTATTCTAGCTCTATGCGTACTTACTAAATTTTAATTCTGACCTTTAAGTAACGGGGGGTTAGGGTGTGACAAATGGTCAGACTGGTAGATAAATGGTCGATTGGTCGATTTATATAACTATCCCGCTTTTCCTTTTGAGATATGGAACACTAAAAAACGATAATAGTAGCTTTTTTTGTTAAATATAATTAAAAATAAATTTGGCGTATTTATTTATTTTTTATTATTTTCTAAACTCTTTATTTAATTTTTAAAATACTATCTATCTATTTAATTTTTAATATCACTTTGAAATTATACTTAAATATAATTTGATAGATCATCGCAGGCCCCACTATTGACTAGTTGTGCCTGCGATGATCGTAACCAAGTTTAGCGTAAACATTTAACCGCAATCGTTTGGTCTGATCACTGATCGATTTAAATTATTTTTAAGCATTATTTGTAATTATTATATTTAGTAAGTATCCCAATTAAATATAATATGTAAATATGGAAGTATAATGTATTAAGAAATTGTAATATACTCAAGAAATTAGGTTGTTAACAATAATATTGTGTAATATTTTAATTTATTCATATCGTACTTTCTCCTTTATAATATTCATTTAATTGCTCATGAGGAGGCATCAAATCAAAATCTACTTTATTTAAATAGACTTTTACAAGCACTATTGAATCATCAATTTTACATTTTAAATAAATGTCAGTATGTGAGTTCGTGAGGAATATGGCATCGTCTCGGAAGGCAGTTCTTTTGAGAGAGTCAGCAAGAAACTCAACAGTTGCTCTTTTTTAAAATAATATTAGTTTATAATATTGTTAAATTTCTTTAAAATGAAACTAAAATTAAATACAGTTAAATAGAAATTCAAAAGATTACACACATACCTTGTATAGAAAATCCTTTTTTAATGTTTTGTTGACCCTTTTTACAGTCCTTATAATAATGTCACTTAAAAAACTGTATATACAAAATAGCGCACATTTAAATATATGTATTTTATTTGGATCATATCCCGAAATTTAGTTACAGTTTTAAAATAATAATAAATAATTCATATCATTTGATCAAAGGTAGATCAAAAAATTAAAAAAAAATTGCAGACTTTTAGCGATTGCCAACGTACTCGTATGTATGAAGGAAGACTCTACAACGATGAGTGTCGCGTGTCGACCCCCACGCCGCTTTCTACTAACCATCAGTAGATTTGCGTTGTTATGTAATGTAAGGCTATTTCCTAAAAACGTTTTATATTTATATATAAAATTTACCTCGGTGGTGTAGTGCTAGCATGTACGGCTACACGTCCTGGAGGTCCTGGGTTCGAGTCACCGATCGGGCCAAGTTTAGTTATTGAGCCTTTCTGTTTAGTGAGCCTCAGCAACAGTCCGGAGTTGGCAAGTTGGCGGTGTTTCACCCCCGTGCCTCGGAGAACGCGTAAAGCTGTCGGTCCTGCGCCTTATTTCTCGAGTAGTCGTCCCACCGGAGTATGAGAGTGAAAGGAATAGAGAGTGCACGTTGTGTCTGCGCGTACACTTGTGCACTATAATATCTCCTGCGCAGTTGGCTAGTCTCAATGAGATTGGCCGCCGTGGCCGAAATCGGTCGGGTCGGGAGGACATTATTATTATATATTGCATGACTATTAATGTTTTTGTGTTTAGTGTAATAGATATGAGAGAAAAGGTATACAAACATTAACATGTTATCCTACCCACTGACCAGTACAAACTTCTTTAATTACAACTAGCGAATCACGTTCGCTTCGCTCGGGTTTTTAACGGTTAGTGATGCCCATACAAAATAAACAGTCCTGAACTTTTAGATTTTTCCGCTGTTTTTTTGGGTTTTCCCTATTTTTTTATATTTAAACCACCCCTGACATACCCCCAACAAAACAAAAACAAGAATTATTTAAATCGGTCCTGCCGTTTTTGAGTTTTAGCGAGACTAACGTACGGCAATTATTTTTTTATATGTATACGTACGAGTATGTGTACAGATATTAACGAATTATAGATTTCAATAACTCAGCGTTCGTCTACTGTATCGATAAAAAACATCTATGTGTATTGGTTACACCTATATTGATTACTGAGGGGTAGATCAGTATTGAAGAATCAATCTTCTATAAATGATCGTATATGTATATTATGACCTACATTTATAGATACATATAGTAAAATTGTAGCTAAGCTGAATCTGTAATTAGTTTTTTTTTGAAAAATCTTATTGAAATAAATATTATTATCGATACAGAGGCCGAATCTAAAGTTTTTAGAATTTTTGTCTGTCTGTCTGTCTGTTACCGCACCACAGAAAAACCACTGGAGGGATTTTGATAAAATTTGGTATGCCGAAAGCTGGTTATCCGGGTCAACATATAGAATACTTTTTACCGCAGGAAAATGTCTAATTTCTGAGAAAAAATACAAAAACTGCAATGTAAAAGTATACTTATATGTAAAACCTATGAATTTGGTTTTTAGTCATCTGAACGCGGGCGGAGCCGCGGGCAATGCTAGTAAAAATTTTTTTTAAGTATGCATGATAATATCCTTTGTATGCCATTTATTTCCTCCTTTTTTATAGATTATAATTATAGGTTTATCATAAAAGTAAATTCTTTCAAAATGAGGAATATTCTCAGAACATAATTTGTAATTCCGTTCATACTTTCGAAACGAGTCGTTTTAACTTTCGAGCGATTGTTTAAACTTCTTTCTGCTCACGTCCGGCGAGCCTATTGATTTATTCATTATTTCAAACAAAATTTTTAAGCATATTAAAACTAGTTTAAGTACAGTTTAGCAAATAGATAAAACACAGTAAGTGTTGAAAGTGGTCTTTGATTTTTTTTATTTGTATTTGTAGATCTAATTTTACTTGCATTATATTATGTTTTAACTATCTGAATGTTTGTTGAGAAAGTAAAGTTCGTGATAGAAATATAAAATCCCTCTGAAGAAGTCAGCTCTTATTTTGTTGTTGCCTATTGCATCTTTCGAATGTTAGAATGAAAAAAAAAACTAAGTGGCCAGTTTCGCTAAAAAAAGGAATGAGACAAATATATCTATAATAATACGTAATACGTAAATTTATCTGTAATAAGCAGAGCCTAACTTGTAGATCGCTCTATATATATTTTATAGGTTGGTACTTACACTCTGTAAATTATATATATTACACTTATACTTAAACACTCACGAAGACTGACAGAACGAGAAAATTTCTTGTAACAGGTGTAAGAGAAGTAGGGTATTCGAAAAGTTGGAAGAAGATAATAATATTGGACACTTTAATTACATCTAAATGTGAATTAAGAAAATAACAAAATATTTTATTTCAATTGGCCGAATAGATAAAATGATGAAATTTGAACTTAATTTTCTACGTATTTTCTTAACAAAATTAAATTCAATCCTTTTTAGTGCCTGTGAATCACATTGTAGGTTACTTAAGAGAGAAGTCGCAAGCAGTATCTTGTAGTAATAAGTTTATTATGAATGAGTTAAATAATCACATTTTAAACTTAGCATGAATGGGATCTATTTAATTGTTGGTCAATGAATCACCTTGTCCCAGTTATGGTTGGAAGAAATGGTAGCGTGTCTTCATTTTAATGATATTTTTTGTGCCGCTTTTGTATTGATTGCGTTTTGAATAAAATGTTTATTTAAGGCGTCTTTCGCGATTTATGCCACAGACGTGATAAGGTGTTTAAACAATAAGTTCAATATGAAATATTTGTGTCAGGTATCAAATTACACTATAGAATTTAAATGTGTGTTGTGTGGAACGATACTAATTATTTATTTTTATTTTAGGTGTCAGTTTTAATATTTGCTCTATGGTTGTGTGATAAAGTGAAGTGTAAGCCTCATGGCGTAGCCAAAAGTTTCCAGAAGAGTTTCCGCTTTGAACTACGACCATTACCATTATCTTTTGTACTACACAAAATAACTCCATTTAAAAGATATGAAATTAAACATGCAATTAAAAAGCGTCAAATTGTCGAAGATGGTGCTTCTTCCCCTATACCTAATGAAATACCACTATCAGATGGGGGTACAATTGAGGATGTACTAAAAGAACAAGAAAATCAACTTGCAGAAAAACAAGAAGATATTCCTACTAAGGTTAATTTGATTCCACAAGTAATAATAACTTCTTTTATTAAGCCAATAGAAGATGGTAACCCCATTTTTCTGCCAGAGATGAATTCTGAAATGTTAATAGGTGAAAAAGATGTTGAAACAGAAAAGCCTGCGGAACTGCTGATACAACGAAAACCAGAGATTAAAATAGATGAAGTGGTGTCCTCATCAGAAACAATTATAGAAATAACCCCGAAGCCGATAATAGCAGTACCACCTCCACCAGAACAGCCGCCTATCCAAAATGTAATTATAAGCACACCGATCGAGAGTACAATACCACCGGTGATAAAAAATCCTATTTTAAACAATCCAACTAGGCCCGTTGTAGGACCCAGTATTAGTGGTGTATCTAATACGCCTTTATTGTTTACTGATGTAACGAGGATACCGTTAAGCGGTCAACCATTTTCTTCTCCAATAGCAATCCCATTTCCTGAATTAATAGTACCCTTTGCTCCTTTAATACCATCACCACCACCTCCTCAGATTCCTCCCCCATCACCACCATCGATTCCTCTTCCACCACCACCATCGATATCTCCTCCACTACCACCACAACCACCAGTACCACCAGTAGTTAAAGAAGAACCACCAGTAGTGATACAAGAAACCCCTAATTTTCTGGTTAAGGGCTCCCGTTTTGTATTATACTTTGGTTCAATGATGTTACAAATGCTATCACAACTAGTGAACGGTCGTGTAAATTTGAATCAACCTATCGAAGTACCGTTATTTACGGGGGTTCAATAAATCTTAGTAATACTTTTTCTATAATTTTATTAAAGCAATTATTATAATAATTTAAATTAGAACAGTTGTTGTAAATATTAACATATAGTTCCATTTCATTACCCCAAAATCCTTAACTGTTTCCGAAACCTTTGACTTAAGTTTCCAAACGAATTGTCTTGAAATTCATTTCCTTGTCCGGAATCACCTTGTCCAGAACTGTTACCAAATTCAGCCATATTGGTCCCTAAGAGTATGAGAGTAGTCACTACAAATAAAACCTAGAAATAAAGAAGACTAATTCAATTTTTATGATAAAACATCGTTATATTTTTAGGCTTTAAGTTTTGTTAGATCATTTTATTAACATTTACTAATTATGGATATGAAACGAGGAAATTTTAAATTACATCTATATTCACTAACCTGATATCATTTTATATCTATAAACTGATTGTCTTAAATACGAAAACGATATATCCTAATTATTATTAGGGAGTTTTTTTCAGTTTTATTATTTTTTACTATACCAGTTAGTATGGAATAGATATATTATATGATATATAGCCTTCCTCAATAAACAGGGTGTCTAATGCCATGCCTAATTTTTCAAAGCGAATCGAAATCACTGATACTTTCTGAGGTTAGCACGTTCAAACAAACAAACTGCCTCTTTATAATATTAAGTATAGATTTGTTTACTGTTCACAAGTAATTAGTTCATTTTTTTTATTTTTTAAGTCGGTATAGAAGCCGAAATAATAAATATATAGACAACTAGGCAATTTGAAAAATTTGGCAGGTATACGTAAAAATTGAATTAGCTGGGATGTGTGAAAATCAAAGGAAAGTAGCACTTTATATTTCACTAGCAACTCATCCTCGCTTCGCTCGAGATCGTCCCTAGGTTAATTATCCATACAACTTTCATCCCGATTTTCACCCCCTTAAGGGATGATTTCCGGAATAAAAGTATCCTATGGTCTCAAACTGTCTTCTTACCAAATTTCATCTAAATCCGTTCAGTAGATCAACAGATCAAAAGATACAACCTTACAAACTCACAAACTTTACTTCTTTATAATATTAGTATAAATAAATATTGCCTTTGTATTAAATTAGGGCAAACTTTGTGTGCATAAATAAATGTCTGAAACTTTTTAACGGCACTTTCATTGGAAGATAGCTGATGTTATAGGGAGCAACATAGGCTACTTTTATTTTAGAGAAAAAATATTTAAACGTACATAGGAACGAACCCGAGCGAAGCGAGGGTGTGTTACTACTATCATAATAAAAAGATAATCATATCAAAATATTTTTACTCTATATTTTTAGAGATAAGGAATAAAATAAGCTTTTATATTTTTTACGATAAAGGGCACACACGCAGATTTAGAACTATTTTGGCCGATTTCACCAACGTCATCTATGTTTAAGGGATCCCCTAAGCACGGTTAGGGGGCTGTTTTAGGGGACAGTTTCTGTTTCACCGACAGTTAGGGGTCACCTAAATATTAAAATGCCACCTAAATATAGGTACTAGAAATACGGGCTCTGACGATGGTAAAACGAAATTTAATTTAGGGGCTAGTTTAGGGGAACTTTTAAGCTAGCAATCCCATATAGGTGGTAGCTTATGAGATGTTAGTGAAATCGGGCATTTATCTGTGGGCACACAGGACTACATGGCATAAAAAGTTTTTTTCGTAGTTTTGTCCACATTTTAGCACTGCGAAATGCTATTTTTTAAATAATGTACATTTTGATATAAAACACCTTTATTAATAAACTATTATGTTCTACACGTATTGTCTTCTTATTTCCCGACTGCAGCGAAGCCTAAAAGAGGGTTGTGTGTTTGACCTATGTATATGTATGTCCGAACCTATGTTCAATATTTAGTATACCTTTTACTTTGGGAATTTTTCGTTCCCTCGGGAAAACATCATAACTGATTCTGTCGAGTCGTGCTTAGAAATTTATATGGCTAATGCTGGCTAAACCTTAAGAGATACATCAAAACAATGTACTAGAAAAGTGTAGGTCTTAAAAAGGTCTACAGAAAAGTCTAGAATAGCATATTATATATCTCTTAAGGTACACTCGCAATAACTATTTATATCTATTTAAAACTTAAGCGAGGGAAAGTCGCTAGTGCTAAGTAAAATATTACTTAAATACTAAAAATAAAAAATCTAGTTAAAAAAGAAGGGAATAATTTACCTAAGGACACACACGTAGCGATTCTCGTGTTAAGGACTAGCATTGCCCGCGGCTCCGCCCGCGTTGAGATGACCAAAAACGACAAATGTTTTACATATTAGTATGTATGCTCTTACATTACAGTTTTTGTATTTTTTCTCAGAAATGAGACATTTTTCGCGGTAAAAAGTATCCTATATGTTGACCCGGATAACCAGCTATTACCATATCACATCAAAATCCCTCCAGTGATTTTTTTGTGATGCGGTAACACACAGACAGATGGACAGACAAAAATTCTAATAACTATAGATTCGGCCTCTGTATCGATAATAATGTCTATTTTAATAAGATTTTCCAAAAAAATATTTAATGTACAGATTTGACTCAGAATTTTATCATATGTATAGATAAAACGTATGTATGTAATCGTATGCACATACCTACTATTTTTTATTAGATATTGATTTAGTTGTAGTCGCACTTGTTATATGTTTCTAGCAAAGAAGTATTCTTATCTAACAATGACATTCGTCAATGTACTATTTTTATTTTCTTTACGTTTATTCAAAAATCTTATATATGTATAAATATTTGTCGCAATCCTTCGAAACAGCTAGACCGATTTTAATGTTTTTTTTGTATATTTTGGTAGGTATGAGAATAAATAGGTCGTAAAGTATTTTTCACCCACCTTTCCCCACAGCCCCATTTTTAACCGCCATTTTAGTGGTTTTATATGAACAATATACAAATAATTTAACATCTATATCATATAAATACATAGAGACGAATCCGAGCGAAGCGAGGGTGAGTCGTTATATAACAAAAAGCAAAAGTTTTTTTGTAGATAAACGCGGGCGAAGCCGCGTGTTCTGTTAGTATTAATATATATTTATTCACTTATCGAAGTTTTTGAGATTGGATATTTTTGTTCCCATGCTTTGTTAGTTTAACTTGTCTGTCATAGTTCTCAATGATACTATAGTATCATTGAGAACTATACGCAATAACAAATATATTTGTGCTAACGATAAAATGAATTACGTTTTAACGTTTGGTATATATTTCTCACCGATGAGATATGGTGGTTCTATCCAGTGGTTTTTCCGTGATGTGGTAACAAACAGACAGACAGACAAAAATTCTAAAAACTATAGATTCGGCCTCCGTATAGATAATAAAGTCTATATCAATAAGATTTTCCAAAAAATATTTAATGTACAGATTCCGCTTAGTTACGATCTTATTATATGTATAGATAAGTAAATTTTACTTAACATTTTAATTTTTAAAGATACAGAACCTTCGGAGTGCGAGTAAGACTGCATTTTTATCTTATTGCCTAATGGCCTGTTTCATTGTAAGTCATTATTATATATAGTTATATATACTTTCTCTCATATACCCGAAGCATTAACGATAGTAAGTAATTATGTGGATAGAGACTGTAAGTACAGTGAAAATCGTTGAATTATAACGTTATCTTATTTATATATTATTTTTACTTTAAGTCTGTGCTTTATTTTATATTTTACTAGCATTGACCGCGGCTCCGCCTGCGTTCAGATGACCAAAAACCAAATACTTAGGTTTTACATATTAGTATACTCTTACATTGCAGTTTTTCTATTTTTTCTCAGAAATGATACATTTTACCGCGGTAAAAAGTATCCTATATTTTGACAGACAGACAAAAATTCTAAAAACTATAGATTCGGCCTCTGTATCGATAATAAAGTCTATTTCAATAAGATTTTCCAAAAAATATTTAATGTACAGATTTGGCTTAGTTACAATTTTATTATATGTATAGACTACACCCATTTATTTATATATTTATCTTCAAAATGGTGAGGTACCGATGTATAAACAACATGAAGATGAAATAAAGCTAAAACAACTATTTACATATGACTCTCAAAACTTTTTTTGTTGTACAGGTTACGTACATATAAACATTTTTAAATTTCATATATTTCGAAACTCTAGATCCAGCTATGGTTTAAGTCAAAGGATTAGACTGAGCATCTCATCCCGATCATCCCCGACATCCTAAAGTTAAGTTTTATAAACTATGCGATTTTACGCAAATCGGGGCTATGATTATCCGTTTGGGTGTCAGAGACATTAAGTAGTAAAACATTCAAAAATAAACTATTTCATATACATATAAATAAAAGAAAGGACAACGAATGTGTGGGAAGGTAAACTAGTAAATATTATAATAGGATTCTGTTTATAAAACAAAGCTTTAATGTGTTTATTTATTAATCACAGGTGACTGCAATATAAGATGTTAGCAATGGATTTAAAACTAAAACTATAATAATATTTTTATAAAAAAAATTTTTATTATTATGTCAAACAGTAAAAAAGTTAATATGAATATAAAACTCTGAATCTATTAAAAACATCTGCGTTTTAACGACCATATCCGCTAGACTTTTGGCCGTAACCGCCGTATCCACCAGAACTACCACCGTACCCTCCTTGACTACCACCGGATCCTCCTTGACTACCTGATCCGCCGAGACTTCCTGATCCTCCAGAACCGCCCTGGCTACCTCCAGATGCACCTTGGCTACCTCCAGAACTGCCTTGGCTGCCCCCAAAACTGCCTTGGCTAGCTCCAGAATTGCCTTGGCTTCCTGATCCTCCCTGGTTACCTCCAGAGCCACCTTGACTTCCTCCATATCCACCTTGATTACCCCCTGAGCTACCTTGCATGCCTGAACCACCTTGGCTACCTCCAGATCCACCCTGGCTACCAGAACCACCTTGACTTCCAGAACCACCTTGACTGCCAGAGCCTCCTTGACTTCCAGAACTACCTTGACTGCCAGAACCTTGTTGACTGCTAGAACCTCCTTGACTGCCAGAACCTCCTTGACTGCCAGAACTTCCTTGACTACCGGAACCACCTTGACTACCAGATCCACCTTGACTACCTCCGGAACCACCTTGATTTCCTAATCCCCCTTGGCTTCCTCCAGATCCACCTTCACTGCCAGATCCACCTTGTCCTCCAGATCCACGGCTACCTCCTGAACCACCTAAGCTTTGGCTTCCACTAGATCCGCTTCCAGGCGAACCCCCATATCCGCTAGATTTGCTGCTACTAGATCCACCTTGGCTTGAAGCGCTACTCGAACCGCCCCCATAATTGCCGCGCTCTCCCAAAGCAGTGGCAATGAGCGCAATAGTAACAGTTAATATCAGTAATGTCTGAAAATTGTAAAATGAAAATATTGTTATCGAGTTAACATGCTAAATGTTTATAGATTAAAGATAACTTATTTAATTTAATACTTATATAATTTACAGTACCTTTATGAGAGACATGGTGGGCTATTGCTATTACGATTAATATGTGAAGTTGGTTTCTGGCATCTTTTATATACAACTGGTATAATGTATTCAATGCTCTGGTATTCTTTAATTGTAGGATTATTAAGAACATGGCTTATATATTTTTATGAGTTCCTGTTATAATTAATGGAAAAAAACACAAATACATAGTGTCCAAGTAATTTAATATAAAAATTCTATTTTTATACATAAGTAACAAGAAAAACCCGCGTAAACAATCTAAATATAAGGTCTTAACTAACAAATTTCGAAATTGATGCTATATTCTCCACATTGACAGAAAGTTTCCCACTGAAATGGTACATTGTCTTGGGATATTAATTATTCTATAAATCTACCATTATATTATATATACCTATTACAATGATAATTGTACAATGAAACGAAATACATTAAATAGTTTTATATACATTGTAGATATGTATGTATGTATGTGCTGGCATGTAAGAAGTAGTGAGTGTAATGTGTAGAGGTGGTAAGAAATTTAAAAAAAAAAAAAATCATTACGCTCAGTTGCAAAGGTAACAAAAGGACAGAAGAATTAGTTCAAATAAGTTAATATGAGAAAGAAATCTTTCTGTTTTTTACTTCTTCTTCATTAATAGACATATTCTCACCATTCACTGATGAAAGATTTCGGAAGTCCGTTTCTCTCTTCGGGTATCATTTCTTAATTACCAGTCGAATCTTCATTTTTATAGAAAAGTTGGCTTAAGTGCTTAGAATAGACATGACAAATAATAAATAAATAAATATGTTAGAACATTAACACACGGCACCATCTAGTTCCATGGTAAGCTACGAGGCTTGTGTTACGGATACCAGATAGTTGATACACATAATATATAACTTTAAAATTTAAATACATACCTATTATAAATATAAACACCCATGACTGGAATACAAGCATTCGTCCTCATCACACAAATGAAAGCCCCCAGCGGGACTCGAACCCGCGACCGCTGGCACAGCAAGTAAGGTCACTATACAAACTGAGTCAAATGTGTCGTCATTTTTGTTTATTTTAGGCTATTATTTTTATATTGGAATCGATACGTTCACTGTAATTATTGCAAAAGTTGTAGCTCCTTTAATAGTGGATTTTTTAAAATGAACAAGAGTTATTTAAGTATTATTTCGTTTTGTGAGAAATTGTAAGTATTATTTCGTTTTGTGATCGAGATCTTAAACATTTACAAAATAATATTTTTATAGTAGGTATTGATGGAAAATTTTAAAATATGTGATTTTATCGATCTGACCGATGATATACACGCGTAGAATTATACATAGATCGCTATTCTTGCTATTTAAGACTTATCCATATTTATGTTGTACGAATGAAAAACTTCTGATTATATTACCTGTTAACTACATATTTCTGTGTAATTGTTTATATCACGTCAGAACGCAAATGAAACATCTATTTATTACATTTATTCAAATGAAGTGGACGTATTGAACCTCATAGTATATATTACGAATAAAACAAAGAAAACTAATATCTGGTTGAAACTTATGAGGATAAATTCTTCTATTTATGTTTAATATTTGAAATAAAAAAAAAGGTATAGTAGACAATAGCATAGTATACAAAAAAGGCGGTTTGAGAAGCTATAAACATTTGTAATTAAGTATATAACTTAGTAATAAGTAAATAGTTCTTTTTCAACCGACTTCAAAAAGGAGGAGGTTCTCAATTCGACTGTATGTTTTTTTTTTTTTTTTTTTTTTTTTATGTTTGTTACCTCAGAACTCCGTCATTTATTAACCGATTTGGACAATTTTTGTTTTGTTTGAAAGGGTATACTTCCAGATTGGTCCCATTTAAATTTCAAAAAAAAATACCACCCCTAAGGGTGGAAAAACAACTAATAATGAATTTAACCTACTTCTAATTGTCATATTGACTTGAAACTTTGCAAGTATTTCTATTTTCGTTGATAGTACAGTGGTTCGGTGTTGTTGACCTGATCTGATGGCAAGGCCAGAAGGTGGATAGGTGGAACTCTTCAACGGCTAATAGTAGATACTTTGAGTTTGGGCTTATTTTGTTTGATTTGACAAGCCTAACACGTTAGAATCCTTACTTTGCTACTACTGTCTACACTAAAAAGGGAAAAATAAAAACTTTTTAACAAAAAAATAAAAACCGACTTCAAACAAAAGCACTAAAAAGTGAAAAATAACTGATTGGTAGTTTTCATTTACTATACATGATGATGATGATGATGTTGTCCTATTATTCCATCGTGGAACTTAGGGCTGCAGCAGTAGTTTTCCATGCCCTTCTATCCTTAGCTACTGCTTGGACATGGTTCCACGAGATTCCTACCCTTCTTAGGTCCGCCTCAATGGACCTCCTCCAGGTGTTAGTTGGTCGACCAGGTCTTCTTCTACCGGCAGGCTGCCATTGGAATGCTACTTGTGCAGTATTCCCTTCCTCTCTTCGCAAGATATGCCCGACCCAGCGCCATCGCCTTAGACCTATCTCCTTGCATACTGGGAGTTGATGGCATACTTCCCACAGATCTTTGTTTCTGATAGTGTTATTTACAACAACACCTAGTCAGCCCCAAATGCCAACCTCACCTGCTCGCGGTACCCTCTGCTAGATAACAGACGAGGCCCTGGCGACCGACAAATGGCGGTATATCCATACATCTATCCTGGTGACAAGGTAGATGAGGCTGGCAGCGGCCTTGTGGTCTAAAATTACCACAAAAATGTCTGGTTGACGCTTAGAAGAAGATAGTGTGCACGGACGCTTAGGAGGCAGCCCCTTCACCGTGATCGGAGTACTGTGGGCTAATCACTCGCATACTCTTAAATTCTAATTTAAGATTAAAGAAACTGCAGCATTTACTATACATACCTAATCAAATATTTTCGAAGTCGGTGTGCTTTGGCTAAGTAATTAAAGCCTACCTATTAAATACATACCTAATCAAATATTTTCGAAATCGGTGCCAGCCCATACAAAGCAAAGCACACCGACTTCGAAAATATTTGATTAGGTATGTATAGTAAATGAAAACTACCAATCAGTTATTTTTCACTTTTTAGTGCTTTTGTTTGAAGTCGGTTTTTATTTTTTTGTTATGTGTCTCCATGCATCACTGGTAGACTGTGGTATGACTGTTATTATTTCAAGGGAGATCTTTTGGCTTCGGACCCATGGTTACACTGTTTTTTTACACTGGTATACCTACTGAACGTATCTATGACTACTGGTTACACTAATATAACAACAGAGCATACCTATGACCGGTGGTCACATTAATACATCAAAGGCTATTTATTAGGTATATGTATTGGTAAGTTTTATTTTTTAATTATGTTACAGGTTCGATAACGTTGGATAACGTACAGATTGAGAAGGCTATGGCGGGAGCTTCGTCTTACTCGGAAGAACCCTTTCTTTCTAGTTTGATTAGGTAAGAACAGTGACCACAACGACTAGAACTTTTAGAACTAAAAATGCTTTAGAAGAATCCAAAAGTTAAATGAAAAATTTATAAATGAACTGAAAATTTCAATGACTAAGCTAATAATAATCAGAGGCTATCGTTTTCTTAGTGTAAACATTGGTCATAGATGTTACACCAATTAGACACTTTTTATATAGATCCTATTCGTAGTGTAACTATCGGTCATAGATATGCTCAATAGTTACACCAGTGTAACATAACAGTGTAACCATGGGCCCGAAGTCGATATTTTGTATCACAAGTTTTGCTATTTAGTTTTTTATATTATTTTCGTTTAAAAGCTTAATTTTATACATTTAACTATTTGCTTGGCCGGCGAATTACTTGAAGTACTTACAAGATTTTCCGTGCAAAGTATCTTAATAGCAAAATCGATGGAGATTAAAATTACTTATAAAAATGTGCAGGTGCTGGACTTATTGAACTAGGAAGTTAAAGAGTTAATTTTATCATAATGTGTTCTACAAAAATGAATTAATCTTTGAAAATTAAAAAATAGTCATATGGTAGCAGTAGTTACGAATAAAACTATTATGTTAATAATCTAGAAATTATCACGCAGTCTAAAGTTTAGACAAATATTACGACACGACGCTAAAAAGTACTTATTATGGATGTCGCTTTTTAACTCTCTCTTTAAACATAACAGTATCGTTTCTACTAAATAATAAAGGTAAAGTTAAGAAACAAATACATTTTTCATTTACACGTTCGCACTGTATCTATGCATATAATAAAATTCTGATTCGAATCTGTACATTAAATATTTTTTGGAAAATCTTATTTAAATAGTTATTATTATCGACACAGAATCTATAGTTTTTAGAATTTTCGTCTGTCTGTCTGTCTGTCTGTCTGTTACCGCAACACGAGAAAACCGCTGGGCAGATTTTGATGAAATTTGGTATGATAATAGCTGGCTATCCGGGTCAACATATAGTATACTTTTTACTGCGGGAAAACATCTCTGAGAAATCTATACTAAATGTTAAAACGTAACTAGGGACGAACCCGAGCAGAGCGAGGGTGAGTCGCTAGTACAGCATAAAATCTAATTAAAGTTGTAGTGTTAGTTGCTTAAGTGAAGCATTCTTTGCCAATACATTTTGCTATGTAAATGCCATCTCAATTTTCCTTTAATGTGGTGAACAATATGATGTCGAATTTTCTTACCTATACCTATAGCTTGATCGCAATATATTTATAGCCACTCTACGTATGTTATTAAGTTCAATAAAGATAATAATACCATCTTTTAATTTAAATATTTATTATATAAAATCATATACATACGTAATCAAACATTATTTTCATATTAGATTCACAGTCACCTTATTATGAAGTTACTCAAAGTTATTTTATAATAAATATCCTTTTTGTTTTCAGGCTTTGAAAATAGGTTTTTCTTTAATATCTTTTTTTACGAAGTAATTTACTTCAGGATACGAGAACGTAGGACGTTGGTAAAAATATTCCCAAAAGAAAAAAGGAAATGTGTACAGTCCTGGAAAATATGGCCTTCCGCCTTCAATTAGGAACCTATCTTCATATCTATCCTTATTTTTGATAAGTTTCGAGCGATCTTCAAAATTATCAAAAAATGGTCGCCAAGATTCCTCTCGCTCGCGTTCTTTTGGCTCAAATCGTTCACGCTCCTTTAGTTCTTCAAAAGGTCTTCCAGATACAACGAGAAATGCGCAGAATAAAAATAAAAATAATGAGTACATTTTTTTCCTATTGTAAAACACTTTGCTGGCAATGCTCTATTTTACTGAATACATTACTTAGCTTTGTATGAGTCTTTAAATATTCTTTCAGTTCAATTATTGTTATCAGTGATGGGATTTACCATAGACTAAAGTGGTTTTTTATCTCAGTCCTTGTGAAAAATTAAAATATATAATTGTTTTTGAACATTAACATGGTTTTCCCAACAGTAAACCTTTTTCTTATTTTATAAATAATAAGTCATTTATTTGGACATACCTACATATACAATGTTAGGGTAGATATATTTAGTATGGCATTTATATTTGTTTCATTTCTTTTCATGGGCTTATAAGTTATATGAAAGAAAAATGCATAAAGAAGTAGGTAAAGAGGACAGTATGAAAATTGTGTTATTCGGAAAATATTTAATAAGATGTTTGCATCAATGTTTATATTGCGTTATCCCGCTATCTGAGGGTTAATTTTTAACATAGCGATTTATTTCCGATGTAGATCAGTTGAGGTTCTAAAAACGGAATCGTTAGTTTTCATCTCATACACACACTCAGGTAGCTATTCTCAAACATGTACATAATATGTATGTTACTGACTGCATAATACTACCGTTTCTTCGTCAAGTTGTTCGCTCCTTTTTAGTTCACTTTTTGCGTGAAGTCGAGTTTTTATGTAAATATTTTTTTTTTATTTAGAGCTTTTAAGTTTTGGTCAGAAAACAAATTCTTAGGTTTTACATATCAGTATACTCTTACAATGCAGTTTTTGTATTTTTTCTCAGGAATGAGATATTTTCCTGCGGTAAAAAGTACCCTATATGTTGACCCGGATAACCAGCTATCACCATACCAAATTTCATCAAAATCCCTTTAGTGGTTTTTCTGTGATACGGTAACAGACAGACAAAAATTCTAAAATCTATGGATTCGGCCTCTGTAACGATAATAAATAATAATGTCTATTTCAATAAGATTTTCCAAAAATATTTAATGTACAGATTCGGCCTAGTTACAATTTTATTATATGTATAGATTTTTTATTCTAAATTACCTAAATCATATAAATTGTATATATTCTTGTAAGTCTCTTAAAAACCAGTATTTTGATACTCCACTCGATTTATTCGGATGATTTTTTTTGTTCAAGACGCAAATTGGCTATTTTTATTTAATGATATCTATATCCCCTATGACACTCGTGCTATCAAGACGAATCGAATGACGTGTGAATCATCAAAATCGGTTTAGCCGTTTAGTAATTGCGAGGGAACATAGAATCGGACATACATACCTATAGGTCAAACACATAACCTTTCTCATATCATTTTTAACAGATTGCATCAACAAAAACTCATCATCCATAATAACTGTTAACATAAGAAGCATAAAACGTAATTTAGATCTCTTCCTGGCCTTTCTAACAGCGATAAATATACAAGTAGACATAATTGTGCTAACTGAGTGCTGGACTAATGTAAACTATCCTCCACCCTCTATAGACTATAACATGTTTTGGACAAAGAAATCACTCAACCAAAATGATGGTGTGGTGGTATGTGTTCGCAAAGAACTCAGCGTGTCCTCATGTGAACCAGAGTTTACAGAAGGCAACTGCCTTACAATCACAATTTGCACTAAATACACGTTAGTCTGTTCATACCGTCCTTCGAGCTTCAGAAAAACCAACGCGTATCTCAATTCACTGGAACAAGTTATACGCAACGTAAACATACAAAATATAATTTTAACTGGTGATATTAACATAGGCCCTTAATGATAATTCCAGTGGTTCAACTCAAGATTATCTTAAACTATTGGCAATGTATAGGTTAAGACAAGGAATTAATCTGCCTACCAGAAATAATACTTGTTTAGACCATTTTATGGTGAAGTGTTCTAATGCTTGGAAAACAGTTGTCTTTGAGCAGCAGATCACTGATCACTCACCTATAATATTGTACATAAGCAAGGCAAGAGTAAATAAAAATGACATGACATATCAAAAATTAAAGATTGACCATGAAGCTATTAAAACAGTCTAAATAATGAATGCTGGAACAATCTTTATAGAACCGCTGACTTAAATATTGCATGTGAGATTCTCATAGATAAACTTTTATCACTGATAGAAGATAACACATCATTAAGAACAGTCTCAAAACGAAATCGTCCACTCAAGCCATGGATAACATACGGTGTAGTTAAATGTATAAAAAACGTCATAGACTTCATAAAAGAGTTAAAAAGTTTCCTAATGACACTGACCTGAAACAAAAATATACCACATATAGAAATTCGTGTAACCACCTAATAAAAAGTCTTGAAGTTAAATATTATGAAGAAAAGCTGATCAATGACGCTGGTAATATTAAAAAACAGTGGCAAACAATAAAGGAAGTATGCAACATTAGCCAGAATAAGGTATCTTCCGAGGAGCTTCTTAATATTAACGTTTCCTCCTCCGAGTCCGTTACAACGGTTAATTCATACTTTACTTCAATAGGAGATACACTTGCCAAATGTATTCTCAATCGATTGAACACTAAAGAAAATGAATTGGCACGACTAGCTAGAACATCATCTGGGCCATTGAGTTCAATGTCTTTTATCTCAACAGATCCACGCGAGGTCAGAAATATTGTTTTGGGACTCAGATCGCACAGTGACCAAGGATGGGACAATATCACCACAAACATACTTAAACAAAACATCATGTCACTTGCTAATCCTATAACATATTTGTGCAATCTGAGTCTGGAGATAGGTATTTTCCCTGATAAATTTAAAAGAGCTGTTGTATGCCCAATCTATAAGTCTGGTGAAAAATATAATCCTATCAACTATAGACCCATATCTATCCTGTCTACTCTATCAAAAATTCTAGAAAAAATAGTTAACAAAAGACTTACCAGTTACCTAGAAAAAAATGGACTCATTAATCATAACCAATATGGCTTTAGGGTAGAAAAATCGACAGAACACGCAGTTGTGGCGCTTACAACGACATTGATGAAACAGCTTGATAAAGGTGATAAATGCCTGGGAGTTTTCCTAGATCTACAGAAGGCTTTTGATACGGTCTCCGTGCCCATATTGGTCAGCAGAATTGAGAATGTTGGAATAAGAGGAATTGCCCTAGACTGGTTTAAGGACTATTTATCTGGTAGAACACAATGTGTACGTATTGGTAAATATGAAAGTGACAATGCCACATGCAGTTACGGAGTTCCACAAGGCAGTACACTTGGGCCTACTCTTTTTCTCATTTATATCAACGAATTATGCAATACTATCTTGCCAGGACTTGATATAACCATGTTTGCAGATGACACAGTGCTAGTGTTCCACGGTAGCACTTGGGAAGGGCTCTTCCTACTAGCAGAACTCGGCCTAGCTAAAGTGACAGCGTGGCTTGAAAATAGTCTTCTATCCATTAACGTCAACAAAACCAAGTACGTTTGCTTAAGTAAATCAGTCTCAGGTAATCCCGGAGATAGATAGAAGTTCAAATACATGGATTTCCGTGTAACCGTGCGATGAACTACAGCACTTGCAACTGTGCAACTCTATCTCGCGTTACCCGCATCAAATATCTTGGAGTTATATTGGATGAAAGGCTTTCTTGGAATATCCACATAGCATCGCTGGCGACCAGGATCAGGAAAACAATTTACATATTTAAAAATTTACGTACAGTGGCCAATAAACAGCTATCAATCTTAACCTACAGGGCGCTTGTTGAGTGTATTATTAGATATTGCATAAGTGCCTGGGGTTGTGCAGGCAAAACTCACCTTATCGCGGCCGAACGGGCTCAGCGACCTGTACTGAAGGTTAATGTACCTGCCTTTTAGGTATCCAACCACTTCCTTATATGAGAAAGCTGGTGTACTATCAATACGACAAATGTTTATTTATGAAACAATCCGGAGATATCATAAAAAATAGTTCCTACTTTACAAGATGACTCTAAAAGGGTAGATCGTTGTCCGATTCCACAAGTTAAAACCTCCTTTGCTAAAAAACACTTCACTGTTGTGGCTCCACGTATTTATCATATTTTTAATAATAAATATACAGTTAGGAAGCATGCTAACAATAAATTTAAAAAAATTTACTTACTTGGCTGAAAAGTTTAGATTATGATGCGACAGAAGAAATTATAAAAAATGCTATATAATATCTACAAACACACACACACACTCACACACACACCCACACACACACACACACCCACACACACACACACACATACACATACACACGCACGCACTCACACACACACACACATTTTTTTTTTCATTTTGTTATTTAATTTTTTTTTTGTGCAATTTTTTTTTCTTAATGTTACTCTTGTTGTTAGTACCTACATATATCATTGTGTTGGCATAAACCTGTCATTTATCATATGGGGATGACACTGGCTCCTGCAATACAGTTTTTAACGAGCACACGGGCTAGCTTTATCAGCTGTGTATGTATAAAATTATGTCAATAAAGAATTTTTTTTTCCTCTTCGCTCATTGGAGGAGGCCTTTGTTCAGCAGTGGACGGTGATAGGCTGATATGATGATTGAATCTTTTAGATAAAACGAAATACCGCATTCTGCAGCAGTTCTCATTACATAGCTATTAGCTATATTATTTTCTTTAAAACCAGCGGTTCACCCTCGCTTCGCTCGGGTTCCCCTCTGGAAAAACAGAAACAAATCTATCCCACGGGAACTGTACATTATGAGTACAACTATAAGCTATTCCAGACTTTAAGCTATCACTGCGCCAAATTTCATCGAGATCCGTTCAGCCGTTCTGGCGTGATTGAGTAACAAACATCCAAACATCCATCTAAACTGTCACATTTATAATATTAGTAACATTAAAACTTAAATAAATGACTGGCATTTGCATTAAAATATAAAAGAGCAATGTGCTACAAAAAAGAAATTGCTAAGCGATTTTTATCCTATATACTAAATGGATATGAGATAAAAGTCGTACGAAAGTTTTATTATTAGTTATTATAAAATGGGGATAATAGAAAAAAATTGTCCTATACCCGCAAAAAAAAAACCATTCCCTCGGAACGTCAGATTCAAAAGAATTATATGAAAATTCTATTACGAGTAGGTAGTTAAGCACTATTTTGATTTGGATAACCTTATTTTATTTTTTTAATGTAGACAGATAGCGAGTTATAAACTACATATTATGTAATTCTATGTAAAATTATTTCATTTTGTACTATACTTTACTAGCGTTGTGTGTGGGTTGGTTTGCCACACAAACTTTCATCCCCATTTTTACCCCGATGATCCCGGCATAAAAAGTATCCTATGTCTTTCCCGGGGTCTCAAACTATCTTCTTACCAAATTTCATCTAAATCGCTTCAGTGGATCCAGAGATTACCCCCTACAACCTCACAAACTCACAAACTTTATTTATTATTTATTTTTATAATCTATACTATAATAAAACAGTAGAGGTCGAATGTCCGTACATAGCAAAAAATGCTAAAAGCCGAGTCAGGGGGATGTAAGAAGACAAATAGAATAAATCCAGAATTTTTTCAAACTTTTTGTTTCTCTGTCTGTTTGTCTGTTTGTACGGGCAAAACTCCGAAACTATTGGACCGATTTAAATAAAATTTTGCATGGTGGTACCTTATATCCTCGGACATCAACATCTTAGATACTTTTCATTCCAGAAAATTAAAGAGTTCCCGTGGGATACTTAAAAAACTATAGTATCTTATACAGCTTAGTACACAACAACTTATGCACCTAATTTAGTAAAATTTAACATTCTGATACCTTATATTGCCGGTCAAACAACAGGCTACTTTTCATCCCGGAAAAATAAACGGTTCCCGTGGGAACTTATAGATCTCTATTAGTTTTTCTGGAGGCGAACCCGAGCGAAGCGAGGGTGAGCCGCTAGTATTAGTATAGCAGTAAAGATTGAATAATGAAAATTTGTTCCATTGTAACTTATATCAGTCTGTTAATGATAGTAGGGAAATTAATAAGGTTTAAAATTTTAACAAACATTTCAAACAGTAAGCATACTTTGAAAGTAATTCTACCGAATATTTGAAATAGGTAAATAAAATAGGCCGCATTATTTGAATTTGATAGGGCGTTACAGGATTAAATGAACAATGTAGCGCCTATAAAATTGCTCTATTTTTTTTTTCAAAAAGTTTTTCAATTCGACCTTTATCTATACATATAATAAAATTCTAACTAAGTCAAATCTGTACATTAAATATTTTTTGGGAAATCTAATTGAAATAGACATTATTATCGATACAGAGTCCGAATCTATAGTTTTTAGAATTTTTGTCTGTCTTTCTGTCCGTCTGTCTGTCTGTTACTGCATCACGAGAGAACCACTGGACAGATTTTGATGAAATTTGGTATGATGATAGCTGGTTATCCGGGTCAACATATAGGCTACTTTTACCACGGGAAAATATCTCATTTCCGAGAAAAAATACAAAAACACAAAAACTGCATTGTAAGAGTATACTAATATGTAAAACCTAAGAATTAGGTTTTTGGTCATCTGAACGCGGGCGGGGCCGCGGGCAATGCTAGTATATGTATTATTGCAAAATTTTGTAACAAAATATGTCATTCTAGTCAGTGGCAACGCGCTCGCTTGGGAAACCGAGTGAAGCGGGTTCAAATCCCGGGTCTCGCACCGGTCTCGCCGGGTCTGATATTTTCATGTGCGAATCATTTCCAACATGATTACCATTTGTCTTAACGGTGAAGGAAAACATCGTGAGGAAACCTGCATGTCTGAGAGAACCTAGCAAGTTTTTAAAAGACATGTGAAGTCCGCCAACCCGCACTTGGCCAGCGTGGTGGACTATGGCCTGATTCCCCACGTACTGTAGGAAGGCCCGTGTAGTGGGATGTTAAAAAGGGCTGAATACATGTGATTCTATTAGGATTTCTAACCAAATCGGGTTTTTATAATGCGAAAGTTTGTATGTGTATATGTGTTTGTATGCCTGTTGCTACATCGCGCCGGAGCAGTTGGATGTATAAAATTTAATACTCTACTATTACTAAAATTTAGACCTGAATATAGCTACTGTTATATAATTCTTGTTACAACCTAAAATAAAATAACCAAATTATAATTTTTTTGACAACACGTTTGGCTCAGTTTGTAGTGACCCTACATTTTGTGCCAGCGGTCGCGGGTTCGAGTCCCGCTAGGGGCATTCATTTGTGCGATGACGAAGGTTTGTATTCCAGTCATGGGTGTTTATATTTATAATATGTATGTATTTAAAGTTATATATGTGTAGTGTATCAACCATGTCATATCAACTATCTGGTATCCATAACTCAAGTCTCGTAGCTTACCATGGAACTAGATGGTGCTGTGTGTAAATGTCCCAACGTATTTATTTATTTAATTTGATTAGGAAATGAAAAAAATAATGTTATATTTATCAAAATATGATTTATTTTGAAATTACTTTGTTGAATTCTTTATGGTAATGTCGTTTACTACTTGGCCAATGTTAGCTATGCTCGATCCATTAGCGGCAAACAAAGAATTATTAACAGAATTATTAGATGAGCCGTCATCGTTATCAGTGAACACTTTAGTCACAGTGTAGACCAACTGGTAAGTAGTTGCAGCTTGCGCTGTGGCTAACATGCAAATCAGCAATAACCCCAAAATAATCTGAAATAAAATAAAAAAATATAAAATAAGTGAGTGAAATTTTATTATCCATACTATACTATAATATTACAAATGTGAAAGTGTGTTTGTTTGTTTTTCTGTACATCTTTCACGTCAAAACAGTGTGAAACATTGGGGATTTTTTCTGTAGACTTAGTTTGAGGTCTGGATTCTGGAGAGTAGTGATATAGGCATTTTTTTACCGCGGGAGATTATCTCATTCTTACGGGAAAGCAACGGGAAAAAAATGATATCTACTGACTGAAAATTATATCTGCTGACCATTGACCACTAGTATAGTATTATACTATAGGTTTTAGTACTATGTAGATAGAGATTTATCAAATCGTTTTGACAGAATATTCATATGATGGAACGGAGCACTAAGTAAAACGATTGTAATTTATGTAAAAATTAATACATTTCTAGAAGATTTACGTAAGACTTGATATTTATGCTCATCGACGCTTAAATACACCTATTTCAATTCAATACAGTAAGTTATAAAGTCGGTATTGAAAATAATATTTTTCAAACAAAGTTTAATTTATGTTATATTATTTAGATATCACTGGCCTATTAAATATTAATCGATTTCTATTTTATTTATGATTGTTGAAAACACTTCCGTTGCTGACTGTGTATTGTGCCATCTAAGTTAGATATAGTGAATAGACATTCTAAATTTAAATATGCAATGAATTTTACATCATGAAATTAATGCTTCAATTATTAAAGAATTTTACTGAGAATTATTAAAGAAAATTACTAAGCACGTACCACTTACCTTAGACTTCATCGTGTCTTAAAATGATGCCAATATAATGTGTAAAAGAAAATTTCTCGTTTTATATATTTACCTTATCTTATATATTTACTTTATTATCACAATTGGCCTTAAAATTCGGCACAATGCCTTTTACTAAATAATTATGAATATATTAAGCTTTATCATCTAATTAGCAAAGATCTGCATTCAATAAATTAAGGATTTTTTTGGGTCAAAGCAACAATATAGATATCCACATTATGTTTTTTTATGTTAACGTAAAAATATAATATGTAATTGTAATAGTTATCATCTCTCTTGTATTTATTTATCTATCGTTATAATTAACCTTCAATTTTACATAACTAAAGAATTGTTAATCTATACATATAATAAAATTGTAACTAAGCCGAATCTATACATTAAATATTTTTTGGAAAATCTTATTGAAATTAACATTATTATCGATACAGTGGCCGAATCAATAGTTTTTAGAATTTTTGTCTGTCTGTCTGTCTGTCTGTCTGTCTGTCTGTCTGTTACCGCATCACGGAAAAACCACTGGAGAGATTTTGATAAAATTTAGTGTGATGGTAGCTGGTTATCCGGGTCAACATATAGGATACTTTTTACTGCAGTAAAATATCTCATCCCTGAGAAATTGATACTAAACGTTTAAACGTAAGTAGAGACGAACCCGAGCGGAGTGAGGGTGAGTCGCTACTCGCTAGTAAGTAATAAATGTGTCTTTAACGTCTATCTAATTAGCAAAGAAGAAGTGCATTTTAATCCCTTACGCAAAAAGTAGGGAGTTATAGTGTAACGTGTGTATATCTGTGTATTTGTATGTGGCATCGTAGCGTCGAATCGGATGAACCGATTTTAATTTAGTTTTTTGTATGAAAGGTGATTTTATCGATAGTGTTCTTAGCTATAAATCGAGAAAATCCGTTTAGCGTTCTAGAAGGTAAAAGGATATTAACAACTACCACAGATCTAATCGATTCGAAACTTATTATAGGTTATTGTGGTGCCCTATTTAAAAAGTCCAATAGGATCCCATCAAAAACGACAAAAGCCACATAGAAACCAATAAATGTTTATTGGTTTCTATGTAGCTTTTGTCGCTTTTGATGGGATTCTATTGAAGTTTTTCAACAGGGTGTTCTTTTTTAATTTTTTATTTAAGAGTTATAAACATTAAGTGCTTATGGAGGCCAAAATGAGAAATATATGTCTATACTAATATTATAAAGAGGTAAAGTTTGTGAGTTTGTGACGTTGTAGGGGGTAATCTCTGGATCTACTGAATCGATTTAGATGAAATTTCGTAAAAAGATAGTTTGAGACCCTAGGAAGGACATAGGATACTTTTTATCCCGAAAATAATCCCTTAAGGGGGTGAAAATGTGGATGAAAGTTTGTATTTTGAAGCAAGCTAGGGATGAACCCGAGCGAATCGAGGGTGAGTCGCTAGTATACAATATAGTATCACAATTGCCGATTTTCCAATAAAATTAACCAAAAGGCGCACAGTAAGGCGTCGACACAAAATTAAGTGAAATACTCATACATATTTTCAAGTTTTGGTTGCATAAATAATATTATTATATTTTCATAGTTACTTTACGTCATCTATGGTCTAATAGAACTAATTAAAATAGCCCGAATAATATAGCCTTAGTTAGTGCTAGTCCAATTTCCTTGCGTGGGATGAGGCACATGTACTAGTATAGTACCTATTAGGTCACCTAAGCCGTTACATACATATTGATTAGTTTTTTTTTAATTTATTCCTTGTAAAATTTGCATATTTTCTCTATTTTAATTACGTTAATAAAATTGATTAAATATTTCGTTAATTATCTAACAAAATGGTATAAAAAGGAAAACTTCCATGAAAACCTAAAATCTATTAAAAATAAGCACTAACAAGAAGACCATATAAAATATAAACAATGGTGTCCTGTAAGGTAAATAAATAAAATGGAATAAACATAAAAAATATTTATTTGTGAAATTTTTACACCTCCCTTTGTTGAAGCACCATTAAACTATTTTAAGTTAATTAAGTAACATAACCAACGTAATGCTCTTTCTTTCTATCAGGCGTCGTTATATATTGTCATGTGTAGCACAGACGGTGATTTTAAATTTCTTTTTTCTCAATAAATTGTAAGACAGCGTGCTGTTCGGTCATCAAAGTTTTAATTTCTTATTTAAAAATCCCAGTAAACCCCCCCTATACGCGCACATGGTCCATTACGAACCGGGTTATTATAATTTTCTTTGGAAATATAGGGATTTAAAGAATATTATCTGGAATTTTATAAAATTATAAAACTGAGCAACGTATCCAAAAGAAGTGATTCAACCTACACGTTTGGATGAAGAAAAGTGGCTTGGACTTTAGAGTGATTTAATTTAATAAAACAAATTGTTTTTAAGCGTTAAATAAAATTTATTTCACCCAACACTCAGGTAATATTCTAGGTAAAAACTTAATGACCAATATGAAGACTGTATAAGGTTAGTAAAATATGTTTTAATGTAATATTTACTAGTTATTCTTATTTAAACTAAACTACTACAATTTAAAACGTATTAATTAGTTATTTACATTGCATTAGGTTGATTTTATAATAATTATTGTATATTATAGTTAATCAGTACTTCATTGTGACAGTACAGTAATATTAATATTACATTAGTTAACTATTCAGATTTAATACAATATTTATTGTTAAACCCATAAAATTATTAGCATTGTAAGTAGTTATCATTGTAGATAGTTAGAATTGTAAAATAAGTCACTTAAATATACTAGTCTTAAGTCTATCATACAACAGCAAAATTATAAGCGCAGTGCTTTTAAAAGTCAAATTAAATTATATTTATTTAGTGATTAATGCTCATTGTCATAGTAATATTGTTATAAAGATATTTGTTACATTATTTAGCGTTCTGTTGTAAAATTCCAGGTTGACGACACCTGCCTTCCAAAATGACCGACATAAAAGATCTTAAAAAGAAACGTGGCAGTTATAAGGGAAGAATTACTTCATTTGCAACCTATTTAGGTCTTTTAAAAGGTTCTGAGTTAACCCCTTGTCAGGCAATGGAGTTACAGTTACGTATCGATAAGTTAGAAAATTTATATGATGAGTTTAACGAAATTCAATTACAATTAGAATGTTTATGTGAAAATCTTGATGTTGAATCTATTGAAAGAACTACTGTAGAATCTCAGTATTACAACTTAGTCGCTCAGGCAAAAATTATGTTAAATAACTATTCTAAATTAGAAAAAGATGATGTAAAATCTAGCCACAGTAGTTCAAAGCGTCAACTAGTCAAGTTACCTACCATTTCATTACCAAAATTCTCAGGATCTTACGTTAACTGGCTTGAATTTCGCGATACCTTTACTAGTCTTATTCATGATAATGACGATATGGACGAAATTAACAAATTTCACTATTTGCGATCATCATTGGAAGGTTCGGCTGTCATCGTAATTAAATCAATTGAGTTCTCCGCCCGAAACTACACAGTTGCGTGGGAACTTCTTTGTGAACGTTTCGATAACAAACGCTTATTAATTAATAATCACGTCACGGCATTGTTTGATATCGAATCTATTACTAAAGAATCCTCAATTGCATTGAAACGCACAATCGACAATGTAAACAAAAATATTAGAGCATTAAGTTCATTAGGCGAGCCTGTTCACAGTTGGGATACTCTTCTAATATATATCATTAGTAAAAAATTAGATTTTAAAACATTTAGAGAGTGGGAGGAGTTTAAAGGGCGCTTTGATAAAACTCAATCAATTTCATTTCAACAGTTCATGGATTTTCTGCGTAGCCGTGCCGACCTACTAGAAACAGTTGAACTATCACGCCCCTCTTCCAGTAATATTAAATCCAACACTAAAATTAAGGCTATGGTTTCCACAGAAAAAATAAATTCTTCATTAGCACACGGTTGTCCAAAGTGTAGTGGCGACCATAACTTAAATTCATGTCCACAGTTCTTAGCACTAAGTGTTAGCGATAGAATGTTATTATTGAAAAATTACAAGATTTGTTTTAATTGTTTTCGTCATGGTCACTATCCTAATTCTTGTAAAAAATCAGGTTGTAAAATTTGCAAGCGCAAACACCACACGCTTATTCACAATACTGATTATAAAAGCCATCCCGTTGTAAACAAATCAGGTGAATGTACAATCGGCAAGGTCAAGGACAAGTCATCTTCCATCGCTACTGACAACGGAGACAACGCGCACGTTGCACTATCGGCTAACATCTCGGCGCACTCGCATACAAGCACCTCGAGCGACGTCCTTCTGTCGACTGCGTTAATTAAATGTTATGATGTAAATAATAAAGAACACATCGCTCGCGCCCTTCTTGATTCCGGTAGTTCGTCTTGTCTAATGACGGAACGATTATTTAAAAAATTAAATTTACCATATTTAAATATAAAAAAGTCTATTCAAGGAATTAATAATTCACTATCTCCTGTAAGAAAAATGTGCCGAGTTCACGTCGAATCTTTACACGAACCTTATGCTAATGATATAATATGTTTTGTCTTGCCCACTATTACCGATAACGTTCCCGCTAGACAGGTACATATAGATATTCCTTCGAATATACAGTTAGCAGATCCGTACTTTCACTCGCCAGCTTCCATTGATATTATAATTGGAGCTGACGTATTTTGGAGCTTGTTAGGCTCTGATAAAATTATATTAGGTGATAGGAAACCAACATTACAACAAACTAGACTTGGTTGGCTAGTTTGTGGCCCAGTTAACGGCGGCTATAATATGTTGTCATCTCATTTCCCACCAATAAAATGTAACTTTACAAACTTTCAAAATAAACGTTCTTCTAGTTCTCTTGAGTTAGATGACATCCAAAACCAACTTACGCGTTTTTGGCAGCTTGAAGAAGTTTGTCATGAGTCATCAACTTATTCAATTGAAGAGAAGATGTGCGAAGAACACTTTATTAATAACACTACGCGTTTGCCAGACGGCCGTTTTAATGTTAGAATCCCGCTTAAGGAATCTTCAAGCCGTCTTGGTGATTCATTTCATCGTGCAAAACGCTGTTTTCTGTCATTAGAAAGCAGAAATTTAAAGCAACCTCCACTCGACAAAATGTACAAGGATTTTATGTCTGAGTATATTTCTTTAGGTCACATGTCCGAGTGTCATATTAATGCAAACCAAACGTCATATTTCATTCCGCATCATGGTGTCTTGCGTGAAAGTAGTAGTACTACAAAATTAAGAGTTGTTTTTTAACGCTAGTGCTCCCACCACTTCTGGCATTTCCTTAAATAAAATTCAAATGGTAGGACCTACTGTTCAAGATGATTTAACGTCTATCTTACTTAGGTATAGGATGTATAAGTACGTTCTTTCTGCAGACGTGGAGAAAATGTACCGACAGGTGTCTGTACACCCGTCTGACAGACACTTGCAGCAAATCATTTGGCGTGATGATGCCTCCAGCTCACTTAAGACGTATCAATTAAATACAGTAACGTATGGTACTGCAAGTGCACCATTTCTCGCGACTAGGTGCCTCAAACAGATAGGATTAGAATGTCACGACAAGAAGATCGCAGAAGTTATTATGCACGACTTCTATGTTGACGATCTTTTGACCGGTGCTGATCTGTTTGAGGAGGCTTATTTGATGCGCCATCAGATAACTGATGCACTTGTTTCCGCATGCATGCCTTTACGAAAGTGGAAATCTAATGAACCTAATTTAATCTCAGAACCCACTGAATCGTGCTTAGATTTCCACCAAGAAGGTGATGCCATTAATAAAACATTAGGATTGAGTTGGCAGACACACACTGATGATTTGTGTTTTCCTATCAGTGTTCCTGAGCAAAAGGAAGCTACTAAGCGTAGCATGCTAGCTGTTATCGCACGTATATTTGATCCTCTAGGGCTTCTAGCCCCGTGTGTCATACGTATGAAGATGCTGCTTCAGAAACTTTGGCTTGAGGGTTTAAAGTGGGATGACCCATTACCTCCTGAAATTAGAACCGCATGGTTGGGTATGATCAAAGCATTGCCTGCTCTTCAGAATTTACGCATTCCTCGTCGTGTAGTTTGTGAATCATACAAGCAGTTCGAATTGCATATTTTTACCGACGCTTCAGAGCGAGCCTACGGCGCTTGTGTGTATATTCGCAGTATTAATATTGAAGGTGACGTTGCTGTGCGATTATTAATAGCAAAAAGTCGTGTCTCTCCCATTAAACCAGTGACTATCCCACGACTTGAGCTTTGTGCGGCTGTGCTTGGTACACGTTTGTATAAAAAGGTAGTTAGTTCTTTCAGGAGTCGAGCATCTAATGTTGTTTTCTGGACTGATTCTATGATTGTTTTGGGCTGGTTAAAAATGTTACCAATTAAATTAAATACTTTTGTTCGGAATCGTGTTTCCGAAATATTAGAAGAAACCAGTTCTAGCAATTGGAGGCATGTCCCTACAGACGATAATCCCGCGGATTTGATATCTCGTGGAGTAGAACCTTCCGCCATGCAAGCATTGGATTTATGGTGGTTTGGTCCATCCTTTTTACGACAGGATATTACTAGACTGCCATGCATGCCTACGGATTCAGTGAACCTACCTGAAATTAAGTCAAATATTTGCCTTGTAGCGAGTGACGCTAATCATAATTTAGATAAAGGATTAATTAATTTTGAACGTTTTTCAAATTTTACGCGGTTACAACGTAGTATTTGTTATGTGTTACGTTTTATTAAAACATGCAAAACCCGTTCTACATTTACGTCTAACTTTACTGCTGAAGAATTACAAAACTCTTTAAACATAATTATAATTCAGTCGCAAAAGGAATCTTTTCCCGAATATAATTTATTAATAAATAAACAAAAACTACCATATAAAAATCAATTATTAAAATTTAATGTTTTCCTCGATGATAACAAAATAATCCGTATAGGGGGAAGATTACATAATTCTGACTATTCATTCGAGAAAAAACACCCTATATTATTACAGTCCACTAATCATTTTGTCAAACTTTTATTCAGATATGAGCATATCAAGTTAATGCACGCTGGACCTCAACTATTATTAAGTACCATTAGGCAAACCTATTGGCCGCTAGGCGGTCGTAATTTAGCTAGGGCTTGCTACCGTCAGTGCGTTCGATGTCAACGTTTGAAAGGACAGACAGTTGTTCCCCAAATGGGTAATTTGCCAATGAGCAGGCTTTCACCAGCTGACTTTCCTTTTCAAAACGTTGGGGTCGACTATGCAGGACCCATTTCGTCAGCTAGTCGTCAAGGTCGCGGATGTAAAATAGTAAAGGTATATAGTTATATTCGTGTGCTTTACTACGAAGGCCATTCATTTGGAATTGGTGGGTGACTTGACTAGCAGTAATTATTTACAGGCATTACGCAGGTTTATGTCTCGAAGGGGAAAACCGCTTAATCTTTTTTTCCGACAATGGTTCGTCGTTTGTAGGAGCCTACAATGAAATTTCTAATTTTTTAAAACTTAACTGTGACTCCTTAGCTGAAGACGTTGCCCAACATGGAACTAAGTTCCATTTTATTCCTGCCTATGCTCCACATTTCGGTGGACTTTGGGAGGCAGGTGTTAAGTCGGTCAAATACCATTTAATTAGAGTGTTGGGAAATTGTAATCTCACGTACGAGGAGCTTAACTCCGTACTAATTCAAATAGAAGGTATTTTAAATTCGCGGCCACTTACGCCCTTATCTACGGACCCTGACGACGTGCTTCCGTTGACTCCTGGACATTTTTTGATTGGACGGCCACTTACTTCACTTCCAGTCGAGGATCTGCGAGAACCTTCTAGCAGCCGCCTGAGTCGTTTCCAGCGAATTGAGCAAATGAGACAGCATTTTTGGATCAGGTGGAGCAAGGAGTATGTATCCGAGCTGCAGCAACGTGTGAAATGGTACACGTCCAAAGACTCATTGAAACTCAACTCACTTGTTGTTGTCAAAGAAGACAACCTGCCGCCATTAAAGTGGAGGATGGGAAGAATTGTTGCTCTTCATCCCGGCACGGATAATATCAGCAGGGTTGCAGATATTAAGACTGCCAATGGAGTCATACGAAGAGCCTGTTCAAGAATTTGTCCCTTACTGGAAGATTCCTGTTGAAAGGCAGGCTTTCAACGGCCGGGGGCATGTTGAAGCACCATTAAACTATTTTAAGTTAATTAAGTAACATAACCAACGTAATGCTCTTTCTTTCTATCAGGCGTCGTTATATATTGTCATGTGTAGCACAGACGGTGATTTTAAATTTCTTTTTTCTCAATAAATTGTAAGACAGCGTGCTGTTCGGTCATCAAAGTTTTAATTTTTCATTTAAAAATCCCAGTAAACCCCCCCTATACGCGCACACCCTTTTCGATACATCACATATACTTAAATAATAATCAAATTATTCCCATTAATATAACTGAGTTTATAAATCAATAATATTAGTATAAAATATTTTAGTTGTGTTCTTGTGTAACTATGAAATGAATGTCACGTTTATGGTTTTTTTTAATATTTGTTTCAGACTGGTATCACTTGCGTAATCCTTCTCATCTGCTTCATTAGCTCTATTTATTCTGTGCCATATAACTATGGAGGAAACAATGGAAATAATTCTGGCATCCATGTTGTCGACAATGTTAATCGTGCCACGAATGCTGTTGTAGTTAAAGAGGACTCAGTTGGTAGCAATGTAGGACAGATTGTAAGACAACAAAATTCGTAATTTCAAACCCATTAAAATGTCTAGCACATTATAACATATCTATTTTCTTTAAAAAATATGTAACATGTCAAATTAAATAAAATTTGATTTCTTCTGATTTGATTTGATCTGATTATGTATCTTTAAAACTTGAGTAATAGAAT
This sequence comes from Brenthis daphne, assembly GCA_947093115.1. Lineage (NCBI taxonomy): Eukaryota > Metazoa > Arthropoda > Insecta > Lepidoptera > Nymphalidae > Brenthis > Brenthis daphne. Next base: position 30,499,335 of record OX352471.1, on the reverse strand, counting down.
TAAAAAGAAGATTACCCCTAATATGATTAATATTTTAAAAGCTCTTTTATTATATTGGCTTCTATTACAATCTCAAATAACAATTCCTGTAACAATATTACATCAAATCTTATAATATATAATTATATTAAATAATGCACGTGAACAATAGAAAAATGTTGTTGTTACATTTTTGGTATTTTATTATTATTGTACTGTGTATTTCATATTAAGAATGACAGAGTTTCCTACAATATTTAGACCTTATTTTACACACTTAGAGAATGAATTTCGAAAAATTCTTTCTTATCGGATGCCTACATCATTTAAGGAATACGTCCTCTAAATTACACGTTTCTACGACTAGCAGTTTAGACCGTGTGTTGATCCATAAGTCAGCCAGGATCACGGCAGGATGCACCCCTCCTTTTCAATCCTTATTCAAAAAATTCAAAAAATACGGCTCCGCCCGCGTTCAGATAACCAAAAAGCAAATTCTTAGTACTTTCTTAGATTTACGCGAATACTTCAGATTCAGCGAAACAAATTCTTAGATTTTACATATTAGTTTACTCTTAGAATGCAGTTTTTGTATTTTTTCTCAGAAATGAGATATTTTCCCGCGGTAAAAAGTATATGTTGACCCGGATCACCATGCTAAATTTCATCAAAATCCTTCCAGTGCTTTTTCTGTGATGCGGTAACAGACAGACAGACAAAAATTCAAAAAATTATAGATTTGGCCTCTGTATCGATGATAATGTTTATTTCAATAAGATTTTCCAAAAAATATCTAATGTACAGATTCGGCTTGGTTACAATTTTAATATATGTATAGGTAAGCAAAATGTAACAAGTCAAACTAAATTAAAATTGTTTTTTTCTAATTCCACTTCCTTTGAAAAATATAAAAATTTTCTAAGCAGAATTGAAAAACGATAAAGTAAAAGAAATCATCAAAATTTTAAATTTGAATTTATATAAAAGATAGTAGTAATATGGGCAAATGATAGTCGAACCTTATTTATTTTATAATCATAACTAAGAAATAGTAATTTAATAAAAAAAAGTGGAAGTAGGATACAGAAATAACAGAAAAAATGCAGTTATACAGATAACAATAAATAAAAAAATCTATCTCATTTGTGCATATTATTTTGCTCTTTGTATGTTAATTAGCAACTAATCTATTAGACGAGCTATATTTATATGTCTATTTTCTAGTATTAGCTTTATTTTATACGGCAATAAATTTAGTTAGTAAAACAGTATATTATAAAGATGTTTTCTCACATATAAGTCCGGTAAAATTGGCAAAAATATATAAAAATATAAAAGTACTAGCATTGCCCGCGGCTCCGCCCGCGTTCAGATGACCAAAAACCAAATTCTCAGGTTTTACAGATTAGTATACTCTTACTTTGCAGTTTTTGTATTTTTTCTCAGAAATGAGACATTTTCCCGCGGTAAAAAGTATCCTATATGTTGACCCGGATAACCAGCTATCATCATACCAAATTTCATCAAAATCGCTCCAGTGCTTTTTCTGTGATGCGGTAACAGACAGACAGACAGACAAAAATTCTAAAAACCATAGATTCGGCCTCTGTATCGATAATAATGTTTAATTCAAGAAGATTTTCCAAAAAATATCTAATGTACAGATTCGACTTAGTTACAATTTTATTATATGTATAGATTTAGGTATTTACATTTTTTACCATATTCGACTTGACATTGTTGCCAATAGCTGAGAATATGTGTTTACTATTTAAAGTATTTTTACACTTAATTACTTCGCCGCAATGTTATGGAGGTATGCAATTATTCTTCTGACTGTCGGTATGTAATATTTCGGTTTTCTTGTTTTGCTTGGTTAAATTGTAAATATTATCGTCATAAGTGGGTATTTCAAAAAAAAATCAAACATGTCTTTAATCATAAAAGTATGTTGAATAGAGCCAAAAATGAAAATATTTTTTGGCCAGATTAATCAGATGAAGGACGCAATCTCGGAGAAATGCCCAAGTAGGTACTTTATGGCGTAGTTACGTAGTAGTGGTGCTTCTGGTCTAAATATAGGAACCATATCATTTAGGCATTCTTGTTTACTAAACTGCATTTAGATATAAAATTACATGATAATTCGTCCATGAACACATGCTTTAATATTAAAAAAAACACTGGAAAACTGAATTTGCTTTGTTAACGTGACTCAATGATAAATGACAAGTATTTAACCAACTTTCAAAAAGGCTGATGAATCATTCTTCAATGAAGTCTGATGTTTCATTTTACGCCTAAAATTTTATCATTTATACTTTTATTGTGACGCCGAGTTAATATAGTTGTCATTGCTGTGGCCAGCCGAGAAGTTAAACAAACTCGGCTGGCCACAGCAATAACAACTAAATAGGTATTTGTTATATGGCTTCTGGAACTAGGAAAAATATAAAGAAGTATTGTTCTTTTGATGTATGGTAGAATACTCATATTGTTATGACAGTTATTAATTGGTGTCTTGGTTGGGCATGTCATCAGAGCAATAATTTTCCTTCTGTTGAGTTTCTGGAGAATTTTCTGATTATAGATAGTATATATGAGACTTTTTTGATGTTACCAAAACTTGAAAATATATGTATTTTATTAAAATGATCGTTAAAAATAAAAACTATTTTATCATAAAAATCCGAAAATGGTTACCAAATGCTGAAGTAGTCGGTGTGCATTCTTCTTTGCATAATTTTACTCATTTAAAAAAAAAAGTAATTTTATATGTTTTTATGAGTTACCAAAGTTAAAAACTGTCCCAACTCACGGTGCGTTCACTTTGTCGTGGTTTGGGGAGAGGGGTGGAGGGTCGCAGTAATGCTCGTCCTCAGAGCGTGATCTAGCTGGGCGCGAAGCCAAGAACAGCACAGGGAGGTGGCCCACTTCGGTGGGTGGTGGGAGGTGGCCCTCTTCGGAGGGCGGTGTACCGTGCGGGTTGCTCCTGGTACTTCTCTGATAGCAGAGTGGACCTTGGAGCAACCCCGTGGTTGTTGTGGTTTGCATCCTCAGACCTGCCGTCGGGGCGTCGTAGTTGAATGCGTAAGCGATCCTGCGACGCCCCATTAAGACGGGGGAAGGTTTTGTTGGGTTTTAGTGGGTAGTACTGGCTTATTGAGCTTGTGAGTCCCATATAACCTGTATGTCTACAGGTGGTATGCGTAAATGCATTTTTCAACATAAAAAAGGGTAGATGTAAAAGTGATTAATGTTTGTTTAAATAATATTACTTTAAAATGATTTTTGATATACAAATAGAATATATCAATATTGTAGGCTATTTTATTTGATTATAAATATAATAAAAAAATAATAACGGATTAAAGCTCCATTAGATGACAAATTCGTCTAATGGAGCAAACATAATATTACGAGTATGTACCCCGAAGAACAGTCCGAATTATCACCGTCTAAGTAATTTCTCTACTACTACGAGTACTAGTACAGTATTAAAGGGTCGTTTTAGCTGTTACATACTTATACATAGATTAGACTTTTATCCTTGTACTGTTTGCATATTTTCTTTATACTAATTGTCTTGATAAATAAATGTTTCGTTAATTAACTTAAAAAATAGTGAAAAAAAGATAACTTGTACAAAACGTATACATATAATAAAAATGTAACTAAGCCGAATCTGTACATTACATATTTTTTGGAAAATCTTATTGATATAGACATTATTATCGATACAGAGACTAAATCTATAGTTTTTCGGAATTTTTGTCTGTCTGTCTGTCTGTCTGTCTGTCCGTCCGTCCGTCTGTCTATCTGCTTACTTTTTACTTTTTGAGCTACAATACAACGCAGTATCATTCTCCCAAAGTTATTATACTGCATATACTATAAATGTAAAATATGCTATTTTATAATAAAAAACAATGTTTCATAAATAGTTATTTATTTAAACGCAGTACAAGTACTATGAATAATTAAAAATGTTAGAGCAATTTAACTTTCTCACATAATTTTTTTTAAATAATATAAAAAATAAAATAGAATTTTAACATTTTTTACGAATATTTGTTAAAATTATAATATAATTGAAGCCAAATAAATGACTACTTTGTTTGTATTTAATGTGCTTTGCCTTAATAGCAAGAATCGTTTTTTATATTATTAAGCAAGTTGTACTCGTATAAATTTTTAGTGTTTAACATATAACACTAGTGTAGACTTATGAGACTATGTAGACTTTCTAACGGGTTACGAATTTTGTTGCTGAATACTTTGTCCCAAATTTAAAGCCAATGAGTTATTTTTGGTTGCGATACTATTCAAGGCACTATTAGTGTTGACAACGCGATGAATTCCGAAATTATCTCCATTGTCTCCGCCGTAGTTGTATGGCACAGAATAAATAGAGCTAATAAAGCAGATGAGAAGGACCGCGCAAGTGATACTAGTCTGAAACAAATATTTAATTATAATAATTAAAAAACTTAATGTCACTGAGTTAAAGAGTAATACGAACATAATTTAAATTTATTATACTAATATAAAATTATAAGGCGGTGATAACCCAGTGGTAACGCGCTCGCTTGGGAAACCGAGGGAAACGGGTTCAAATCTTGGGTCTCGCACCTCTGATAATATCGATGAATATGCGAATCATTTCTAACATAATTTGGTAATTATTTTATATAAATTATAAATAGTAGTAAATATTGCTTTACAGTGAAGGAAACCCGCATGTCTGAGAGAACCTAGGAAGTTTTCGAAGGACATGTGAAGTCCGCTTGATCCCATTAATAAACAGTTAATAATATTTATTTAAATAATTTGAAATAATTTTTATGCGTGATTATTAAAAAGTTATTTGTAAAATTTTCACAAACACATGTTTTTAATATTTCATTTAACTTACCTTGGCGGACACCATTGTTTGTTTAAAATTAGTGTTCTTGTAAGTACAAGTTTTTAATAGATGATAATTTGTCGTTAAAGTTTTCTATTATATACCATTTTGTTAGTTAATTTATGCATTTAATTATTTTTATTGCGGTAATTAACATGGAGAAATAATGCAAATGGTATAAGAATTAAATTAAAAAATATAATCTATCTATACAGTTACTGTATAGATATATATATATATATATATATATATATATATATATATATATATAGTAGGTACATTAATTAAAAAACACATGTGTTATTTACGTATTTTACAGGTCTATATATCGTATCTATACATATAATAAAATTGAAACTAAGCCGAATCTGTACATTAAATATTTTTTGGGAAATCTTATTGAAATAAACATTATTATCGATACAGAGATCGAATCTACAGTTTTTAGAATTTTTATCTGTCTGTTACCGCATCACGGAAAAACCACTAGAGGGATTTTAATGAAATTTGGTATGGTGATAGTTGGTTATTCGGGTCAACATATAGGATACTTTTTACCGCGGGAAAATATTTCATTTCTGAGAAAAGATACACAGACTGTAATGTAAGAGTATACTAATATGTAAAACCTAAGAATTCGGTTTTTGGACATCTGAACGCCGGTGGAGCCGCGGGCTATGCTAGTGTTATATATAAACAGTATTATGTTATATATAAGTAGTATGGTAAGGTATATACCAACTTGGACAATAAAGATTACTTGTTGCTTGGCAAATATCGTTAAAATTGAATTTATGGGACGTTTGGCCACATGTGTAAAGAAAAGGATTGTGGTATGGCATTCCTAGCACGTAACACAAACCGTTGTAGATGTTACGTAGTTATAAGCATTGAATGAGTTTTTCAAAGAATGCTTTTAATATTTTAAATAAAACTATCTTTTCGGATTTTGTCGCGGATTTATTTGGATTTTTGTTTCCCGACGTTTCGAATGCTTTACAGCATCCCTGGTCACGGGAGAGACTGAGGTGTTACATGTCTTGAATGTATAGTTGTTACAGACAGCCTACCCACAATTAACAAAATGAAAATTGCACTAATTACATTACAATATTTTTTAAATTTAAACATTTTTATAATTTTAATTATAATTGAATATGGAAAATTATTTATTTAATTTTTGCTATTATTTTTATAATTATTACAATTTTAAATATTAATTAGTAATCTATATTTAGTGTTGCCATTATTATATTTATAACCATAAAGAAAAATATAAAATATAGTATTAATTATTTAAGCCATATAATTGTTCTATGTGTAATTTAAAAAGTTAAAATTAATTAAGGATAATAATTTTAATTTAGTTTGCTATTATTTAAAAACAACTTACTAAGCAACACTATTAATATATACTTTTACAAATGAAAAATGAAAAATATTAATCTGATAAGCTGTCATTTTGATCTACACAGTATGAACTTACTACATCTGTCTGTCTGTTATGTTTATATTTATTATTTGATTTTATTATATTAATAACAGGATCCCATGACGATGGTAGTACCCAGCCATCTTCCCTATTGAAATTAGGATGTTTTTTAATTTCTATGGCTTCTCGAATCATTCTAGGGCGATATCGGTTTTCTTTCGCCAGGATTTGAGGTCTATCAAAGCGAATATAATGGCTTGGTCGGTCCTGACTATGTTTGCAGACAGCAGATGTTGTATTGCGACGGTGCTTCACATCAGCTATGTGTTCTTTGACCCGGGTTCTAATGGATCTCTTTGTTTGTCCAATGTAAGAGAGCCCACAATCACAATCAAGCTTGTAAACTCCTGCATCTTGTAGAGGGATGTGGCACTTGACAGGTGGTAGAAACTGACTAATTTTCTTTGGCGGCTTGAAGTAAGTTTTAATTGAAGCTCGCTTTAGAATGTAGCCAATCTTGTCAGTGACGCCTCTCATGTAAGGTAGGACTGCAGGGACGCGCTCGACTGTGGCTGGTTTCACTCGGTCCCTGTGACGTAGGCGCGGCACTTGCAGCTTGTTGTCTCGCAGAACTTGCTTGACATGTTGCAGCTCTCCGGCCAGGTGTTGCTCGTCACAGATCCCGCGTGCCCTCTGAAACAAAGATTTTCCCACGGTAGCTAACTGTGAAGGGTGGTGGTGAACTAGTAGCGAAAGTACTCTCAACACTCAGAGGACAAACATCAGCGTTCACAAGGGACTCGTACCATTTTGTCAATGAGATAAAACACCTACAACTCATGGACAATGAAACTATGGTCAGTTTTGATGTACAGTCTCTATTCACCAGCCTACCAGTAGAGGACTGTGTCAAAATAGTATCAAGAAAGCTACGGGATAATAGTACGCAAGAAGAATACACTGAACTTTTGAAACACTGCCTTACATCTGGCTATCTATTGTGGAATGATGAATTCTACAAGCAAGTGGATGGAGTGGCCATGGGTTCGCCGGTCTCTCCCGTTGTAGCTGACATCTTCATGGAGGCCTTCGAGGAGACCGCCCTAAACACATCACCTGTGACCCCTCGTTTCTACAAGCGGTATGTAGATGACACTTTCACAATATTACCATCTGATAAAATATCTGTATTCTTAGAACATCTTAACTCCATAAACCCTAAAATACAATTTACAATGGAATTGGAGTCTAATAATTCTTTAGCTTTCTTAGATGTATTAGTTATACGTAACCCAGATAACACCTTGAGTCATACTGTGTATCGAAAGAAGACCCATACTGATAGGTACTTGAATGGTGAATCTCACCACCACCCTTCACAGTTAGCTACCGTGGGAAAATCTTTGTTTCAGAGGGCACGCGGGATCTGTGACGAGCAACACCTGGCCGGAGAGCTGCAACATGTCAAGCAAGTTCTGCGAGACAACAAGCTGCAAGTGCCGCGCCTACGTCACAGGGACCGAGTGAAACCAGCCACAGTCGAGCGCGTCCCTGCAGTCCTACCTTACATGAGAGGCGTCACTGACAAGATTGGCTACATTCTAAAGCGAGCTTCAATTAAAACTTACTTCAAGCCGCCAAAGAAAATTAGTCAGTTTCTACCACCTGTCAAGTGCCACATCCCTCTACAAGATGCAGGAGTTTACAAGCTTGATTGTGATTGTGGGCTCTCTTACATTGGACAAACAAAGAGATCCATTAGAACCCGGGTCAAAGAACACATAGCTGATGTGAAGCACCGTCGCAATACAACATCTGCTGTCTGCAAACATAGTCAGGACCGACCAAGCCATTATATTCGCTTTGATAGACCTCAAATCCTGGCGAAAGAAAACCGATATCGCCCTAGAATGATTCGAGAAGCCATAGAAATTAAAAAACATCCTAATTTCAATAGGGAAGATGGCTGGGTACTACCATCGTCATGGGATCCTGTTATTAATATAATAAAATCAAATAATAAATATAAACATAACAGACAGACAGATGTAGTAAGTTCATACTGTGTAGATCAAAATGACAGCTTATCAGATTAATATTTTTCATTTTTCATTTGTAAAAGTATATATTAATAGTGTTGCTTAGTAAGTTGTTTTTAAATAATAGCAAACTAAATTAAAATTATTATCCTTAATTAATTTTAACTTTTTAAATTACACATAGAACAATTATATGGCTTAAATAATTAATACTATATTTTATATTTTTCTTTATGGTTATAAATATAATAATGGCAACACTAAATATAGATTACTAATTAATATTTAAAATTGTAATAATTATAAAAATAATAGCAAAAATTAAATAAATAATTTTCCATATTCAATTATAATTAAAATTATAAAAATGTTTAAATTTAAAAAATATTGTAATGTAATTAGTGCAATTTTCATTTTGTTAATTGTGGGTAGGCTGTCTGTAACAACTATACATTCAAGACATGTAACACCTCAGTCTCTCCCGTGACCAGGGATGCTGTAAAGCATTCGAAACGTCGGGAAACAAAAATCCAAATAAATCCGCGACAAAATCCGAAAAGATAGTTTTATTTAAAATGTCAAATATTCGCGTAAATCTAAGAAAGTAGAATGCTTTTAATTTTTTAGTTTTAGCTATAAAGTGTTATCCATGTTTTTCTTATACCTAGCGCGCATGAGTGACTTTTTTCGTCGTAACAACAAAATTTCTATGACTATCAAAAATATTTAATTTTTTCAGTATACAGGAGTAATCTAACTGAAATCTTCACTTTTATTTGATTTAGTTTTACTTTGTCATGAATTAATTATTTCGAGAACAGTTGTTGTGATGGAACAGAACTCTTTGCGGGTGGAAAATGAAAATTAAATGTCTAATGTATTGACTGTTGTAATTTCCCACTTCCTGATTAAAACTCACAGATTATACTATGTTAATAGGGGGAAAAATGTTAGCGCTTTTTGTATGAAAATTTACAGCTTCACAATCCTCTTAATGTAATCGATTGTTTAAATTTTCTTAGATAATTAATAGAAAGAAAAGATTTGGCATTTTTATGTTTCAATTGTTTATAATAAAATAGGCTTTGTTATTTTATTAATTTCATCAATATTGTAATAATTAAATAAATAAAATTGTTATGGAGTCAACTTTGTTGATTGAATTTAAACACACTTCTAGCTTGCACTAAGATTATATTTTATTGTAAAATAAAAAAATTAAAAAATTAAAAGAAGCATTGAAACACTAAATGATTTAATAACATAACTTTTGTTTCTCAATTCGGTACACAATGATTTTATGATTTACAATATTTTTCTCTATAGTGCTTATGTAAACGTGTTGTACTGTTGCGATCGCAAATCCGTTGTTTCACCTTATTCAGCGATGCGTTATTACTGTGCTCAGTATGGCCAGAAAGTGATTTTTCAGTGCTCTCCTCCCCTCTTTCACATTGCATAGTTTGCATTATACATAGTAGTAGGACAATTAAGCCCAAGATTTTAACCTAAGATAAAAAATGTCAATCAATTATTTTGCAATTTTATATTGTCTTAACTCTAATTGTGTCTGTTTAAAACTCAAAGGTGTTTTTGTGATACACTAGAAACAGGAGTTACTGAATCGAACAATAAAAACTTATATTTTAAACCTCTTCAGAACTCAGCTTCAGGTTTTGAGTACAATTATGATCTGTCAGTTGACTTGTTATTTATTATTGTTTTTGTTAAATTACTTAATTAACTGCCTCGGTGGTGTAGTGGCTAGCATACGCCTGCACACCCGAAGGTCCTGGGTTCGAGTCTCGGTTCGGGCCAAATTTACTTATTCAGTCTTTCTGTATAGTAAGCTTCAACGACAACCCGTAATTGGGAAGTTGGCGGTGTTTCACCCACGTGCCTGCGTCTGCAGCTGTGTCTTTGCGCACATTTGTGCACTATAATATCTCCTGCGCAGTTGGCTAGTCTCGATGAGTTTGGCCGCCGTGGCCTGATTCGGTCAGGACGACATTATTATTATATGTTACTTATTAAGCGCTTTTATTACATTTTATCTAATGCTGTATAATATTAAGCATGCTGTATTTGACAGTAATAGATGATATGTACAATTAATAGGCGAGTATTTTTTATCTCGATTAAGGTATTTAATGGCTTTTATAAAAATCATTGCAAGTGTCGATAAATCAAAAAGAAAAAAAGAAAGCAATTTCACCATTATAAATTAAATCTTTCGCAGACCCCGATGCAACATCATCTTGAAGAAAGTGGTTTTTAAAACATGTTGGAATTAGTAGTAGATGTTATTTAAATACTCCTATATTTGGGTCTAGCCAGCGGTTCGAAATTATACTAAGGCGTGGAATTTGGTGATTTTGGCATGTACTTATAAACTTTTAAAGTCATTTCTTACCTTATAACCCATGTCGAATGTTAGGAAATTAACCTATTGAATGAAACAATTTTAACCTTTTATAAGTGGTTAGGCACATGTTGTAAAGAGTTAACGGAAATTGTTAAATAGGCTATATCCTTTAAGTAAGTACCAATTGAACACAATTAAGATAAATAAGTTTACAGTTAATGTACCATGCCGAATGATAGAGCCTAGGCACTGTGCTGTAGATACAGATATAATTGTTACTTAGTTGTAATGGGTTCGATTTCTGCATAAGGATTTACTTGTATTGACCATATTTAGTAGTTAAGGCACCAGTCCAGCGATACGATTACGATTTGTGAAATAATGGGCTTGATAATTTTGTTTTGTTTATTATTTTTTATATATATATTTTTTATTTTTTTCATATTAGCTGACGAAAAATGGCGATGCGTATCAAGTCGACACGTCTATACTTTCATTTTATTTTTAACACAGTACTCCGATGACAGATATTTAGTATTTATAATTTTAGGGTTCCGTACCAGAAGGGTCAACGGAATCCTATTACTAAGTCTCCGCTGTCCGTCCGTCTGTCAGAGGGCGGTATCTCATGAACCGTAACAGGTAGAGAGTTGAAATTCCACACAGAGTAACTATATATTTCTATTGCCGCTATAACAAAAAAAACAAGATATATATATATATATATATATATATATATATATATATATATATATATATAATGTGTGTATAAATTACATTTCCGGAATAAAAACTATCCTATGTCCTTCCCAGGGCCTCAAACTATCTCCATACAAAATTTTATCTAAATCGGTTCAGCGGATATTTAGTTTTCCATTACAAAAAAAATCTTTTTTTATAGTTATATTGTTTATAAAGATAGCGTTGAAAAAGCAACAGGTCGAAGACCTTTTATCTCCTATTCTTATTTGTCATGTTGCAGGTTTATTATAATAAGCATTCTTATCAGGAGGATATCCTACTTAAAAACTAATTTTAATTTAACACAGTAATTTTTATTCTAATTTAATTAACATATTATACAAGTATCTGCCTCGGTGGTGTAGTGGCTAGCATGTACGGCTGCATATTCGGAGGTCCTGGGTTCGAGTCCCTGGTCGGACCAAGTTTAGTTATTGAGTCTTTTTGTATAGTAAGTCTCAGTAACAGCCCGGAGTTGGGAAGTTGGCGGTGTCTCACCCCGTGCCTCGGAGAGCACGTAAAGCCGTCGGTCCTGCGCCTTAACTCTCACTGGTCATGTCGAGTGGTCGTCCCACCGGAATATGAGAGGGACAGGAATAGAGAGTGCACGTTGCGTCTGCGCGTACACTTGTGCACTATAATATCTCCTGCGCAGTTGGCTAGTCTCAATGAGATTGGCCGCCGTGGCCGGGATCGGCTAGGAGAACATCATCATCATCACATACAAGTATACATGACGCAGTCAATGTATTAAAGAGTGAATCTTCTTCTTCTTCCTGCCCATTTCCCAATCACTTGGGGTCGGCGCAGTACATCTTCCGTACTGCTGATAGGATTTGGCAAAAGTTTTACGACCGGCCGCCTGCCTGACGTCAACCCTCCTTGGGAATGCTATTGTCTCTCTTTGTCTAGGTGGTGTTGCGGAAGTCTTGTAACTACATTAATTTTGAATGTTATTTTCCGATATATTTTAAAATAAATTTTGATTACACTATAAATTTTGTTTTGACGTTGTCATCAATTTCTCCAAAGTTTAGTTTAGTTTATTAAAGAGTGAATATAATATAAATAATTAAGATACCTCTATTACCAGTAATAATTTACTAACTAAAAATTCTCTATTTTTTTCTAAATAGAGGTATTAAAGTTCTTACCGTTACTTGCATAATAATTTGAATAATGAAGCCAAATGTGAAAAATTTTCAGTGCGAAAAAAAACTGTCAATACATATTTGTATCTTTTCAAAAATATTATTAGTCAATATTAAAATTGATTTTCATTATATTTTATACATTTTAAATGTTTACAGAGGCCGAAACTATACTTTTTAGAACTTTTGTCTGTCTGTGACAGACGGCTGTGACCGCATCACGAGAAAAACACTGCACAGATTTTTTTAAATTTGGTAAGATAATAGCTGGTTATCAGAGTCAATATATAGGATACTATATAGGATAATATATAGGATACTTTTTACTGTGGGAAAATATCTCATCTATTTAGGGTGCCATCGTGTTGGTATGCATGATCCAGTCAATGCATTGTGACGATGAAAAGCCTCTAGTATCTAGTAACGAAAATAATTCGACAAACTCTTGCTGGCGGCCTAGACTCCATTATAGAAAATATTGACCAAACTTGAAATCACAAGGTAAATGAATCCTACATTATCTTTTTAAAAATATGAACTTTTTCTACTCGTCACTCTCTACCTACATATCTGATTGTCATCATTTGAATTTTGTACTGGTTTTAGTAAAATAAATATTTATTTTGTTTTAAATTGTATGTTTTATTTGGTGAAAAATTACAATTTAATTAAACTCAACTTAAATTTAAGTTGAGTTTTATATTTTTTGCTCAAATCTTTTAACTTTTAACACGTTCAAATTATTACACATTTTACTAAAGAGTCGACTTTAATATCAGATTAAAATAATTATTGTTTGGGAATGTTTTTTTTTTAATTTGTATGGAGCTATCTTTTATAATATATTCAACTAGCGGCTCACCCTCGCTTCGCTCGGGTTCGTCGCTAGGTACGTTTTAAATAGATATAAAAAGAAAAAATCTTTCTTTCTCACATTTTAATTATATGTTTTAATACTTACCTATTCCGGACTAAGAGAAATCCAAAAATTAAAATATCATAAAAATTGGAACGCGGTCGAACGGGATAAAAAGTATCCTATGTCCTTCTCCTGGCTCTAAACTACCTCCCTGCCAATTTTCAGCTAAATCGGTTCAGCCGTTCTTGAGTTATAAGCGAAGTAACTAACACGACTTTCTTTTATATATATAGATAAATAAAGAATTATGAAAATTAGTTTACAAGTGGAGAAGATATCGGGTAGCATAAACACAAAAAAAATCACCTCCTAACAACAGTTTCCTAACAAGGGTCTTTTTGGAGTTTTAGCGCGAGCGAAGGCGCGGGTTCGGCTAGTAATTTAAACTATTAATAAAAACTGTTTTTTTCCACTGCTTATTTGATAAGGCTATTTGATAAGGTTATGTCGATTATGCACTCCGTTAAGAATGATACAATAAAATTATGGCAAAACAATGTTGTCTCTGGTGCTGTTAGGGTGTGTGTGCTTCGGAACACTAGTGTCCTCTGCAGGTCCAGGTTCCTGTACCGGAGCTGGTGCATGTTCTGGTCAGGGTTCAGGATCGGGGACAGGAACGTGTACTGGAGCCAATTCCTGTTCAGGAGTGAATAGCGGTGGTGGTCAGCGCTCTTGTACCGCAGACGGTTCGTGTAGCGGAGAGGAATCGGGAAGCGGAATTGGATCGTGCACGGGAGCTACTTCATGCGGAGGACCCAAAAGCGGTGGAGGCACGGGTTCGTGCACTGGAGCCGGTTCATGCAGAGGAGCCCGAAGCGGCGGAGGCACGGGTTCTTGCACTGGAGCCGGTTCGTGTTCTACTCCGGACTCGGGTAACTGTGACATGTGCTGTACAGTTGCAGATTCATGCTAAAAGAATGTATAGTGTTGTCATACAGGTGTGAATTATTCAATAAAAAATCAAAATTCTAATTAAATGTTTATTTCATTACTAATAAAATTTTATTACTATAAATCTATATTTATATCTTCTTTTTCTTCTTAAATCTATACATATAATAAAATTCTAACTGAGTCGAATGTGTACATTAAATATTTTTTGGAAAATCTTATTGAAATACACATTATTATCGATACAGAGGCCGAATCTATAGTTTTTAGAATTTTTGTCTGTCTGTCGTGACCGAATCACAGAAATACCACTGTAGGGATTTTAAATAAATTTGATATGGTAATAGCTGGTTATCCGGCTCAACATATAGGGGAAATTACTGCCATTATTTAACAACCATGCATTGCGCAATTAAAATATTATATGATTGTATATATGTATTAAAATATTATATGTATGTAGAGTATACTAATATGTGAAACCTAAGAATTTGGTTTTTGACCATCTGAACGCGGGCGGAGCCGCGGGCAATGCTAGTTATGTATATATAATTACTTATCCTGACTGATTCATCGACGCAGACCCTAAAGTACAAGGGTTAAAAACTTGAAATTTTGGCAGTAGTTGCCTTTTATGACGTGAAGTCCGCTAAGAAAGGATTTTTGGGTATTCCACGCTTCAAGGGGTAAAATAAGGGATGGAAGTTTGTATGAAAATTTGTTATTTTTAGTGTGAAATGAACGAAAAAGTAATATTCAGCTTTAAAATAAAAAATAAGAAAATACCTAGATATATTGTGTTTCTTTTAAAATAGTCCCCTAAATAGAATAAAAAGGGTGACACTTATCATAAAAATAATAGTTGGTACTTTTAATGAAGTTAATAGACCAAGAGAGAAATTTTCTTTTTTTATTGTTAGGGTTTTTTTTGTGTCGGTACCTACGTATATTATTTAATTTTATTTCATTCTATTTAAATTACTCGCAGACACTAATTCTAATAGGTAACTCTTATTGAGACAAGCTCTACTACCGCTATTTTATGCACATTTTTTTACTTCATCTTTCCAAAGTTAGGAAGACAGTACAATGATAGAACTCGCATAATGTTTAGGACTTTAGAATCTTATATTATATATTAATATGTATGTATGTGTAGTGTATCAACTATCTAGTATCCGTAACACAGGCCTTCATGGAACTAGATGGTGCTGTCTGTCTCAACGTATTTAATAGTCTTCTATATAGATTATCATGCAACTCTTTAAAACTCTTACTGAATTAGAAGTAATTTAAAAAAAATATATATAAAAATAATATGAACACAAATATAATTAGATTATATTAACATTCCTTGCACGCACAGGTACTCGTGGTATTTTTTCCAAATACCGTATACATATATACACCATACAGATAGAATTTTTCGCTTAAGTTTTAATAGTATAGATTTAGATGAATTAGTTGCTATTAAATATGATTTATTAAAAATATAGTTTTAATGTTGTTTTGTTTTTATAATATTGATTTTTCGTCACAATATAGTTCGTGCTTTTATATGTTATTATTTTTTTTGTTACTGGTCACTGGTGGTAGGTACTACAGCGTATCAACTTCTATACTTTTCACATGGGGAAGCTTCGGATAAAGACTAGTAAAAAATATTGGTAAAAGTATATATGTGTATACGTCAAATTCAATAGAAACCAATTTAGCTTTTTTTTATTTTTTTTTATTTGCAACACAGTATACGAGAGTGTAGAACCATTACAGGATACCCGCAACCTTTTAAAAAATACGCACTTTACAAGACAGCGTTTCTAAGCTAAGCATTTCTATAATATAAGAATGTATAATCTTTGCAGTGGCCATCTGTTATATTATTTTATGCATGTTCAGAATTTCATTATCAAAATGATTACTGCTTTAAAATAAATAAAGAAAAACATTTTGAGGAAACTCGCATGTCTAAGAGAATGAGATGGGAATATAACCAGTTTTCGAAAGACGTGCGATATCCGTCAAATTTGTTTTGGGAAACTTAAGGCTGTGGCCTCGTTGAATGGTTGAAAGTATTAAAATTGGAAAAGAAATGAAGATAAAAAATTAAAAAAATATATTTCCCAACAATAAACATAATATGTGTTCAAAAAACATACATTTTTTGCTAAATTTTTTTTAATAAAAAAAAAGTTGTCTCATTGCAAGAGTTTTGGTATCTTTTTTATAAACCCAAACGGGTTCAACAAGTCCCTTGCAATACTGCCTATAGAAAAATTATCACCAGAGTCAGCATTTTCGATGTTCTTGCCTTCTGTCGGTCCATTCGACACTTCTTGACATTGTATAAGCTGGATCATACATAGTAGTACGATTAAGCTGATGATTTTAACCTGCGATAAAAGTTACAAAAAAATTATTATACATACCTATAGTATATTATTATATGGTACCTACTGAGTAAAAGCCTGAGAATCCGCTCGCTTCTTAAATTCTTTTTAGTTTATGATTATTTAGGTTCTTAGATACATTTGCATATGTAGTTTAAATTCATATGTTAAAAAAACATTGTAATCCTCAATTCATCCCTAATCTAACGCCAAAATCCGCACAGTATTATACGAATATCTATACTACGAGTATATTGCCTGCCATTGACTAATATTACATATTAGATAATGGTTCTCGCGATACAGAATCTAGCAATTTTAATATAATTTACTTATATCTATTTTTAGATGTTATTAATAATAAAGTATATAAGCAATCCCACCAAAAATATTGTCATGTAAAATGTTGCCGAGACCATATGGTCCGCTCTGTAAATAAAAACTTTTTAACAAAAAAATAAAAACCGACTTCAAACAAAAGCACTAAAAAGTAAAAAATAACTGATTGGTAGTTTTCATTTACTATACATACCTAATCAAATATTTTCGAAGTCGGTGTGCTTTGCTTTGTATGGGCTGGCACCGATTTCGAAAATATTTGATTAGGTATGTATTTAATAGGTAGGCTTTAATTACTTAGCCAAAGCACACCGACTTCGAAAATATTTGATTAGGTATGTATAGTAAATGAAAACTACCAATCAGTTATTTTTTACTTTTTAGTGCTTTTGTTTGAAGTCGGTTTTTATTTTTTTGTTAAAAAGTTTTTATTTTTCCCTTTTTAGTGTAGACAGTAGTAGCAAAGTAAGAATTCTAACGTGTTAGGCTTGTCAAATCAAACAAAATAAGCCCAAACTCAAAGTATCTACTATTAGCCGTTGAAGAGTTCCACCTATCCACCTTCTGGCCTTGCCATCAGATCAGATCAACAACACCGAACCACTGTACTATCAACGGAAATAGAAATACTTGCAAAGTTTCAAGTCAATATGACAATTAGAAGTAGGTTAAATTCATCATTAGTAGTTTTTCCACTCTTAGGGGTGGTATTTTTTTTTTGAAATTTAAATGGGACCAATCTGGAAGTATACCCTTTCAAACGACCTAAAAATTGTCCAAATCGGTTAATAAATGACGGAGTTCTGAGGTAACAAACATAAAAAAAAAACATACAGTCGAATTGAGAACCTCCTCCTTTTTGAAGTCGGTTGAAAAGTTATCTCATGTAGAGCCAAGCTTCTAGCTCTACATGCCTTAACTCTACAAGCTCTAACTTCACAAATACTATACCTTGGTACAAATATGTGGCTTGCCTGTTTCGCTACCGTCACATGGGCGTAAGGTGAAAAATTTATTCACTGTTTCTTACTTTCCTTTAATACAATAGTTTTTGTAGTAACGATACGGCCATTGGCCAAGCCACATATTTTGACCAAGGTATAGAGTTTGTAAAGTTAGAGTTTGTTGCTGTGTGTAAAAAAATATAAGAAAAAAATTATCACTTATCTATACTTTATCAGTTTTGAAGTTATACTTCTTTTGGCGCGTTATGAAAAATGATAATGAGAGTGATTTTTTTACGATGCAACAGAGTTAGACTACAGTATGAAGTAAGTCGTTATTGGCTATAGTGTTAAGTTAGTCGTTACATCTCTCTTTAGTTTAGTGTGAAGAAGAAGGCACACAATATGTTTGGTTCTCGTGACAATGCACGTTTACCTACATGCCGCCATTTTTAATCCAGTATGGCTGACGTTTCTAAATAGCGAATTATCATTTATAGTGACCCTAATGATATCAAATGAAAGGGCTTAATGAGCTAAGCACAATAAGCAAAGTGACGTCATTGTAAATCTAATATGGCGGAATCCCAAAGATATTGGACTGTTTTTATCCACCCCCCTTAATATGGATATCATATGAAAGTGTTTGCTGAGAAGGATACGAAAAAAAGAAAAAAAAAACATTAAAGAAAAAGTTTTAACATTTAAAAAAACAAGCTTTTATTTAAATATATGATACGGTAACTAACGAAGAAAAACAAATATATATATATATATATATATATATATATATATATATATATATATATATATATTACATTTCTATTATCTGAATAATCGTTTTAAGATTGTTTTTTCTGTATTGATCCTTCAATTTCTAGACTCGGATTTAGAATATAGTTAAAATCAGTGTTACCTTATAACCCATGGTAAATGTTATTCAATTGTATGAAATATAACAATTTGGACCTTTTATATATGGCAAAGCTAAGGTATTGTAGAAAACAATACTTCTAAATTATCTCTAAATGAAATTGTATCCGCTTTTATATCTTTTATACGCTCACTTAACATGCTTATGTTTTTATTGAAAATATTTATTTGTTTTCATTGTAACATAAGCTTAAAATTATTCAACCATTTTAATTGTCGAATGATATCTATGTATAATTGAGGCGACGCGACGTGTGCTATAGTGTGTATCTAGATGTAAACGCTAACACTAGGGTTTTGGTTGTTTAGAATATAGAATTTATCTTTATTGACATAATTCTCAGTTTTTACATAAGCCTGTTGAAGCCTCTGACTCCCAAACTAGAATAAACCTGTATGTCAGGAGTCAGCGTCCTCTTCCATCTTTAATCATAATTGGAGGTCAATAATATTACAGTGCATATTTAACAGTAATAATTTTACAAATTGTTTGTGAAAGCAGAAAATAAAAATAAAAAGTAAAATAAAAATTAACTTTAAGAGTCGAGAGAGTAGAAATTTTGCCGACTTCGCAAATTTTTTGTTCCGAACATAATTTTTCCAGTTAAGCCTAACAGGGCTCTCAGTGTCATTCGGGAAGTATTCTTTTCAGCGTTTTCAGACTTCGTCACATATTTATATTATCAAATCTTAAAATATTAAATGAGTAATATATATGTACCTATATCAATTTATTTTGTGTATCTCGTAAACGGCTTTATCCCCACAAGAACGTTTTAAAATTATAATTAAAGAAAAATAGCTTGTACAAATCAAAGAAGTATAAGTCAAATAGTAAATGTCGCTCTTTTGAAGGTAAACATCATACTTTTTTCAGTTTAAAATTCCACAGGTGAGCGAAACATCGCACTCTCCTTTCAAGCCGCGCAGTAGGGTAACAAAATATGCTATCAGTCACTGTCCGTGCCGGTTGGGTTAGATACATCGATCAAAAAAGTACTAGTGGATCAAGATCCGGCTGCGAGATTGCTACGTTCATAGCGTTTCTAATCCATATCAATTTTTTATATACAATAATAAAATGGCCAATATGTTTTGACCGGAGTGCCTATTCAAATGTGCCCGCTGGTATGTTTAATTAAATTAATAATAATTGACTTTTTGAAACAAAATCGATGCACTTGTTATTAAAATGAAGTATACTCCACTTCACAGAAATATACGTAGAGAACTTGAAAAGCCGTTGCGCACTTGGCCGCAACCTCTTCGCAGGCAGGTGTAAGCAGGCCATATTTTGTTACATTTATACGTTCATGGCGTATATTCTTTATTTATATGTCAAAATAAAGCTATTTTTTTCTGTGCATGATATATACCTGCCTATATAAAAGTGGCCGGAAATAGGGGTTACTAGCTGTTAAAGATAGATTAAAGTTAAAGAGAGTTAGCGCGTTAGCTAACTGTTTGTTGCCGCCTGACAAATGATATATAATATAATATATTCTTCCCTTCTTTTCTTTCCATTGCGGCCACTTTTCCTTTAATGTCTCTATAGTAGGGGAGCCCAAGAGGGGATTTTCAAAAATCATCATAAACTTTATAGTCGATTTTTGCCTCTTCGGCTTGTGCAAATCGGCAGATTATTGAATTGGACACTTTTCAGGATGTGACTAGCCTACCACACCTTAATCTGACGGTTTCAAGTATTTCTACCTTATCAAAACATTTTTTAAATATTTTAATCGGCTTCCCTAGACGCGCTCCTTTATATAGAAGACTTATATTATGGTGAAAGTACTCAATAGAGTGCAAGGTAACCTCTTTTATATTAATCTGCCGCGCTCGAGTAACTACAGAAAATCCCCTCTTGGGCTCCCCTACTACTAAGAGCAGTGGTTTAGGCTGTGCGTTGATATATCAATCAGTCAATCATTACCTTGAATTATATATATATATATATATATATATATATATATATATATATATATATATATATAATGTTCTCCTAGCCGATTCCGGATACGGCGGCTAATCTCATTGAAACTAGCCAACTGCGCAGGAGATATTATAGCGTACAAGAGTACGCGCAGACACAAGTGCACTCTCTATTCCTGTCACTCTCATACTCCGGTGGGACGACCACGAGACACGGCTGGTGAGAGTTAAGGCGCAGGACCGACGGCTTTACGTGCTCTCCGAGGCACGGGGGTGACACACCGCCAACGTCCCAACTCCGAGCTGTTACTGAGACTTACTATACAGAAAGACTCAATAACTAAACTTGGACCGACCCGGGACTCGAACCCAGGACCTCCGAGTGTGCAGCCGTACATGCTAGCCACTACACCATCGAGGCAGTTGATATCTTCTATATATATATAGAAGAAATTGAATAGATATGTACGAATATATAATATAATCCCATCAAAAAACATAACATGTAAAAAATGCAAGTTTCGCAACGCAGTTCTTATACCGCAAAAAGTTGTGAGATATAATGTAAAAACAAGTCTGTTAATTTATTCAGTATATATCTATGGAAGCAACTATCCAACAACCTTGTCATAAAATGTTACTCAATTAGTTATGTAACAACGTTTTATAGTGACCGTATCAATATTAGATATCTTTATCACTTTAATTAATACAATCACTGGGCCATCGGACGGAAACATAATCACATAAGAATGTACTGTTTTAAATAGCCCTTATATTAAACATAGTGCTAGCGAGTCAAATTTATGCAAAATAAAATAAGTCTTTATTACTGTAACTTAATAACATGCATAGCACAACATTTTTAAAACTATATTATTATTGAATCGTTTTACCAACATTAACTTTTAACTCATTGTATCGGCAACCGGTTTTTCTTTTACAGCTTGTCCTTCGACAAATGTCTCCTCTGATGCGTTTCATTTTGTCCTGTCCTTTGCAGTGCGTGTCCATTCTGGGCTTGCTATCTTTTTCATGTCATTTTCCCCACGTTTAGTTTGTCTACCTTTATTCCTTATACCATCTCGCGGGTACCATTTCTAACTAGTCTTGTCCACTTTTCTTTTCCTTCTCTTAGCATGTCCTGTCCATCTCCATTTCAGGCGTTTATAGACAGAATGAATGTTTTTAAATTTATTTTTGTTTTTTATGTTTTGTAGTCTCACCTTATCTCTTCTTTTAACTACAATTACGCTTCTTTCAATTCCATTTTGACATACTTGTTTTTTTAATTGTTTCTCAGCTAGTGCCCATGTTTGACATCCATACGATAGACATGGAAGGATGCACGTATTATATATTTTCCATTTATCTTTGACAGGCATGTCTTTATCTTTCATGACCTCGCTCAGGGACCAAAACCGTTTCCAACTGTTTGCTATCCTTATATCTATTTCTCTTTGCATTGTGTCTTCAGTAGATATTAGTTGACCCAAATATATTTACTCATTGACATACTCATTGACATACACTATTTTACCACAATTTGCTTTAATATCTTTATGAGTTGATTTCGTCATTACCTTTGTTTTCGCTGTATTATTTGATAGGCCTTTTTTTTAACGTTGGGAAATGCATTTACGCACGAGGTGTGGGGACTCACCGGCAAAGCCAGTACTACCCACTAAAACCCAACAAAACCTTCCCCCGTCTTAATGGGGCGTCGCAGGATAGCTTACGCATTCAACTACGACGCCCCGACGGCAGGTCTGCCGAAGCAAACCGCAACAACCACGGGGTTGCTCCACAGTCCACTCTGCTATCAGAAAAGTACCAGGAGCAACCCGCATGGTACACTGCCCTCCGAAGAGGGCCACCTCCCACCGCCCACTGAAGTGGGCCACCTCCCTGTGCGTTTCTTGGCTTCGCGCCCGGTTGGGTTGCCGGGCACTACTGAGCCCCCCCACCATGACAAGGTGAACGCACGTGGGGGCCTACCTTGGCGCTTTCATCTGATAATTGTTGTAGTATGTCTTCCAAATTGTCGGCCGTACTCTTTGAGTAGATGTTCTTGAGTATTCGAGTGTATTTGGCCTCAATTGCCTGACTTTCTAGTGCTCTCCAGATGCTATCGAGGTCTAAGGAATCTAAGGCTTTATTAAAATTCACGAACCCTTAGTAGTAGACTTTGTTGTATTTCTTATACTGAAGCACCTGTTTTAATACGTGGATGTGATCTATCGTCGAAAGCTTAATTCGGAAGCCAGCCTGTTCTTTGAGTTTGTTTTCATCGAGGATGACAGTAATTCATGATAGTACTATTTTTGAGAATATCTTATATATTTGGCATTAGACTTATTGGTCTGTAATTACTCATGTCTCCTTTGTCCCCTTTTTTGTGTATCAATACTATTTTTTATATAGTTGATTTTGTCCAATCGTTAGGGATACTTTCGGTTGATAAGATGTCATTGAATAGTTCTGTTAGTCTAGGAGCAAAGCACCGGTATTGTATATTTTAATAGCTCATTAGAAATTTAATCTGAACCTGGTGCTTTGTCTAATTTCTGTGTGTTTATTGCTCTTATAGTTTCTTTCTTTCACGTGAAACGCGCACACAAAAACATACAAACAGACATACAAATTATAGAAGTCACAGTCAGAGGATGCAAATGAAATGAAAACTTTACTTATAAAATACTTTAATATTACTTTTACAAACTAATTATCCTAAGGTGATTACACTGTCGAAGTATGACAAATGGAATGAATCAAGAAAGTCTCTAACAATAAGGTGCACTCGGATGTTACAACACTGTCACTTCGCGAGAGTTATGTTGAAATACGAAAAGAATGCGATATTGGTGGTCGATGCGACTCGCGAGGTGGTTCCCATGCATTATGGTTGCGAAACAAAGTCTTTAACGATAAAAGTTCATACGAACGGAATGCGATGTTGGTGGTCGACGCGAGGCAGTTTCCATTATTTGAGTTTCGTAATATACAGGAAAACAGACAAAATGTTTAATAACCAAAATGTTTAGCTAAGCCAAGAATTCTTCTGCTTCGTAATTTTGGTGGATTGAACTTGGATAGTCTACGGGAAGATGCAGCTAAAACTAACTGGCTGACTGCGCTAAATAGTGCTAGTATTGACGATCAGGTAGAGGTCTTGAATTCTCTTCTTACTCAGTTATATGACCGCCATGCCCCATTACGACCGGTTCGCATAAAACATCTTCCTGCTCCCTGGTTAACTGATGAGATTAAGTTGTTGCAGAAAAAGAAAAATGTGGCTAAAATGAAATATAGCGCAAATGCTAATGATAAAAATCGCCATAAATACAAAAAAGCTCGCAATCTATGCAATAGGGTGTGTAGGGATAACCAACGACGCCATATTCATCATTCCGTGGTTGAGGAAAATGACTCATCCAAGGTATGGAAATTTCTTAAATCTATAGGAGTTGGGAAAGCTAAACACAGTGCAAATCCTCAAAATGTCAATTTAAATGAGCTTAATAAGCACTTCTCTTCATCTAGTGCCATTGATAAGGCAACAAAGCTAAAAACCATTAATCAAATTTCAGCTTCATCTACTCCTAATATTCCACATTTCGTCTTTAGTCAATTTACAGAAAGTGATGTTAAGAAGAATATTCTGGTCATCCGTTCTGACTCAGTTGGTGCTGACTGCATTAGTCGTAAAATGATTATTCCTATCCTTGATATTATATCTCCTGTTATTACTTCCATCTTAAATTACTCTATTGATAACAGTGAATTTCCTTCATCATGGAAAGACGCCCAAATTTTGCCTTTGCCTAAAAAAAGTAACCCTGCAGGTTATAATGATTATCGTCCTATCTCAATCCTTCCTTTCCTATCCAAAGTACTCGAGCGCCTCGTACACCAGCAACTCACTCAATTCATTTCTAGTAATAATCTTCATGATCCTCTGCAATCCGGCTTTCGTCCTGGTCATAGTACGACTACTGCGTTAGCCAAGATCACTGATGATATCAGGATGGGCATGGATACGCAGCAAGTCACAGTGCTTGTATTGCTGGACTTTAGCAATGCCTTTGGTACTGTAGACATTGATATCATGCTTGCCTCCTTAGTTACTCTTAACATATCTCCTAATGTAATTGACTGGTTTCGTAGTTACCTGCATGGACGTCGTCAACGAATACGAATACAAGATTCGTACTCAGACTGGCTTCCAGTCAAGGCTGGCGTTCCACAGGGTGGCGTGTTGTCTCCTCTTTTATTTTCTATTTTTATTAGCAATATCTGTCAACACATCTCTTCTCTCTACCACCTTTATGCAGACGATTTGCAAATTTATAGTCAATCTAGGATTGTTGACTTACCTAATACAATTGACGATATTAACTACAATCTTTCAAAAATTACCACGTGGAGTGAGTCGTTTGGGCTACAATTAAATCCTTCGAAAACTCAAGTTATAATCATTGGCAGTCCTAAACTCATATCTAGCATTGACTTCTACACTCTTCCACCTGTGGTGTTAAACGGCGTGAGCATACCTTATAGCAAAACCGTCAAAAATCTTGGTATTATTATGGATCAGAACTTATCATGGGTTCCACAGGTAAGTGAGGTAAGCAGGAAGATGTTTAATTCGGTAGCATCGCTTCGACGTTTGCATAACTTTCTTCCAATCTCCACTAAAATTGCGTTAGCACAATCGCTCCTATTACCAATTCTTGACTATGCTGATATCAGTTACCTTGATATTAAAGAGGAGCAATTAAATAAACTTGAGAGACTCCAAAATTTTTGTATTCGGTTCATATTTGGTTTACGTAAATATGACCATGTCTCTAATCTTCGTAAAAAGCTCAAGTGGCTCCCTATTCGTCTTCGCAGAAATACTCATATACTTCATCTTCTTTACTGTATTCTGTTCGATCCGTCCACTCCAAATTACCTTAAAGAACGTTTTGAATTCCTTGGAGATTCCCATTCTCGCCTTCTGCGTTCTGCCCAAAATTTAATCCTTAAAATTCCTTCCCACTCCTCTACCTTTTATGGCAACTCCCTTAGTGTTACGGCCTGTCGTCTTTGGAACTCCCTTCCCCGTAACGTTAGGGATGCGAAATCTCTAATGATTTTTAAAAAACGTCTAAAAGAACACTTTTATACATTTTAATTCCTTCGGATTGCTGCATTATTATTTATTCTGAAATTTACTCTTAAATTATATGTACTGATATATGTATAGCTATTATCCTTATTTGTATTAAAATATTTCTTGCCTTTCATATATATATATATATATATATATATATATATATATATTTATATATATAATATAGTCATTTTATTTATTTGGTTAAACTGATATTATTATTTTATTTATTTATTACTTATTATCATATTATTTATATTAGTTACGTATACCTAATTTATATATTTTATATACGTATATAAAATATCATATGTATGTATATATGTATTTATCATTTTTATTTTTCTTATCTCTGTTATTTGTTCACACCCTTCCACTTCACACTTTGCTATATCCTACACCTAAAGGTTGCCTGGAAGAAATCGCTGTTTTAGCGATAAGGCCGCCTCTTGTGCATTTTGCTACTACTGTATTCTTCTTTTTTTTATATTTCTTCCTATGTTGTGTGTGCAATAAAGAGTTTTTATTATTATTATTATTATTATTAATATTGTTTTGGGGTCTATATTGTGTACAGACAAAAACAAATCTATATCACGGGAACTGTATATTTTCCGGGATAAAAAGTAGCCAATTTGTTATTGTGATATATGAACTATATTTTTGTAAAGTTTCATTAAAATCCGATCAGTAGTTTTTGTGTACTAAGTTGTATAAGTTACTATAGTTATTTAAGCGGGTTCTGCTAGTAATTTAAACTATTAATAAAAAATAGTTTTTTTCCACTGCTTATTTGATAAAGCTAGCATATTTGATAAGGTTATGTCGACTTCATACTCCACAAAGAATGATAAAATTATAGCAAAACAATGTTGTCTCTAGTGCTGTTAGGGTGTGTGTGCTTCGGAACACTAGTGTCCTGTGCGGGCCCAGGTTCGTGCACCGGAGCCGGTGCATGTACCGGACAGGGTTCGGGATCGGGGACAGGAACGTGTGCTGGAGCCAATTCCTGTTCAGGAGCGAGAAGCGGTGGTGGTCAGCGCTCTTGTACCGCAGATGGTTCGTGTAGCGGAGAAGAATCGGGAAGCGGAATTGGTTCATGCACGGGAGCTACTTCATGCGGAGGACCGAAAAGCGGTGGAGGCATGGGGTCGTGCACTGGAGCTGGTTCGTGCAGAGGTGCTCGAAGCGGCGGAGGCACGGGTTCTTGCACTGGAGCCGGTTCGTGTTCTAGTCCGGACTCGGGCATGTGTAACATGTGTTGTACAGCTGCAAATTCATGTTAAGAAAGAATGTATAGTGTTCCGGTGCGAATTTTCAATAAAAAAATGAAAATTTTAATAAAATGTTTGTTTTATTACTAATAAAATTTTATTTCTATAAATCTATGTCTGTATCTTCTTCTTTTTCTTGTCCTGGCAGAGCCTAAACGGTTAACTACAAGGGTTAAAAACTTGAAATTTTGCCTGTTGATGCATTTTATGATGTAAACTTCCGCTAAGAAAGGATTTTTGGAACTTTTACCCCTCAAGTCCTCCAACCTCTTTGTATGAAAATCTGTTATTTTTAATGTGGAATGAACGAAAGAGTAATAATAGTAAGCTTTAAATTAGAAAATACGAAAATACGTATACAAAGTTTTTTCAAAAAGTCCCTTAATTCGATGATCATTATAAAAAATATTAATAGGTACTTTTAATGAAGTTAAAAGGCCAAGAGAAAAATTTTTAATTTTAATTTTATTTTGTTCTATTTAAATTACTCGCGGACACTAATTCTAAGAGATAACATCAGACAAGCTCTACTATCAATATTTTTTGCACATTTCTTACTTCATCTTTCTAAAGTTAGGAAGACAGTATAATGATAGAACTCGCATATAATGTTTAGGACCTTAGAATCATGTAACTCGGCTAAAAAAATTTAATGTATAGATTAAACTCAGTTAGAATTTTATTATATGTATAGATTTGTAGGCTTTCACAGAAGCAGAAAAATCGTCGTTATTGCGTACATCTGTGTATCTGCATACACAAAATGGTTGTGGCTGATTGCTTTGGATTGTGATAGTCGTTGGTCTAGTCACCTAGTGGCTAGCATTTACGTCTACAGTGATGTGTAGGTCCTGGGTTCGAATCCCGGATCGGTAGTTCGTTAGTTGTGATTTTCGATATGAACTTAAGTAATAAATACAATTGCTGTTTTCTTATTTATACATATATTATTTTTATGCTGTGTTTTATTTTAATTATAATAGATTGATTTTTCGTTACTAGATTTGATTTTTTACATGTAGAAGGGGTTTTTTGTAACCAGTAATTAAATAGTGTTGTAGTGCATAAACTTCTAGACTTTTCACATGGAGAAGAAGTAGGGTAGTCGACATTATTAATAAAAAAGGCTGGTAAAATTATTAATAAAATATATGTTCACGTTAATACCTCTACGAGAGCGGACACGCCGGCGTTACAGTTAACAATAGATTTCTTAGAAGTTTAATTAATTTCTTAGAAATTTACCTGGAGATGTTAATTTCAATAGAAATATTCCAGCCTTCTATAACTAGTCATTATAATGGCAACGTATGGAATGTAGAACCATATCTTTATGCAGACAACATACCTTCTATGATTGCAATGATTCGAAAAAATGGCGCTTATTATAAGACAGCGTAGTTTCGAAATGTTTCTAATCTAAGAGTTTTAATGTAAAATCTATGTAATAATAGTAGCCATCTATCGTGGGCAAGTTCTCTCGTCGAATTTCTAAAAGCATTAAAATTTGAAAGGACAGTGAAAAATTCAAACAATAAATTTCTCAAAAATAAATATAATATGTTTTCAGTATGAACATTTTATTTCTACTTCATTGTGTATAAAAAGATCAGTTGTCTAGTTTAAAGTACTTTTTTATCAATTTTATAAACACAGTCGGGCTAACATTCTGTTTGTTATTGTTTATGGCGATATTAGTATCACCAGAATCAGCATTTTGGATGTTTTTGTCATCTGAAGATCCTTTAGACTCATCTTCACATTGTGTAAGCTGGATCATACATAACAGTACGACTAAGCTGATGATTTTGATCTGTAATGAAAAGTAAAGATTTTTTTTATTTTTTTTATAAATACTATTATATAGTACTGCGTATGTTAAAAATAAATAAAGCATATTAAGAATCACTTCTTGGTATAATACTTTCTTTTCGCGGATTTATATTGATTTTGGGTTCCCGACGTGTTGAAAGCTTTACAGCAATCATGGTCACGGGAGATACTAAGGTTATAGACGTCTCAAACACATACTTGTTACAGACAGTGCCCGACCCACTAATTTACAAAAAATATTTCAAAAATTCAAAAAATGGCAATTAAGTACCTTACAATATTTGTTGATTTTTATTTCTAAACATTTAAAAAAATAATAATAAATATTATAAAATTTCTAGACTCGGATTTATAATTTAGTTAAAATCAGTCATACCTTATAACCCATTGCAGATGTTATTCAATTGTATGAAATGAAACAATTTTCACCCTTTATATATAGCCAAGCTACGTCATTTTGGAAATAGTTCGAAATTGCCTCTTTATGAGATTATATCCGCTTCTCTATATCTTTAATACGTGTACTTAACAAGTTTATGTTACAATTAAAACTTCCTGTTTCAATTGTAATTTGTGACTTAATATGGCAATTCATGGTCCATGTTAATTGTAGAATAGTATCTATAATTGAGGCGCCGTGTGCTATAGTGTATAGAGTCGTTACCTCAGGGTTTCTTATTTCGTCCATAAATTTTCTAGTTAGGATAAACAGTGCTCTCACTCTCACCCTAGAAGTATTTCTTACAGTGTTTGAGAATAAATGTCATATAACCAGACCTTGACACATAATATTTATATTGTCAGTACAAATATTTTTCCAAGAGCTTTGAACCTGCGACTCCCGATAATGAAGCCCTTTTTTATACCCACATTTTCTTAAAGTTGGGATCATATTTAAACATAAAGTAAATAAGACTCAAAAAGTAAAGTACCTATATATTAAAATATCTTTGAAAAGGCAAAACCTGTATATGTGTTGTTATTTGTTAGCTTGCAGGCTTAATTATACAGTATGTGAACTTATTTTTTATTTTTTTTTGAAAACTTTTTGAGCATTTTTGAGAATTTATTTGAAAACTAATTGAGCATGTTTAATATACTTAATTTTTTTTTGTAAGATAAAGCAGTAATATATAACTGTGAATATTATTCAACTTTAATCAGTCTTATTTACAATGGCTTCGAAGGTAAGACCAGTAACAGAGGCTTCTTTAACTAAGATCACTAATTTTAAGCTAAAATTACTTATTTTTTGTAGAATTTAAATAAGTGTGTTGTATTATTCAAATAACAATGAATTAAAATTCAAATATACCAATAATTAGTGTTACGGACGACGAGCAACGAGTGACGACGGGCCCGACGAACCACGACCGCCCCCGACGGCGATAGTAGCATATGTCCGTCTCTCTCTAACAAATCTATGTGCACGCAAAGTATCATGTACGCGCAATAGATGCCCCCCCCTTGCATTGTATACAGCAACCAATTAGAATTAAGGAAATTATCTTATCTCGTTTAGTAGTATGCCTATTGTCAATGTTAATGCTAGAATAAGTATTAGGGCATTTCGTATGTAAATTCAGTATTCAGTTGACTACCGTTGAATAAAGTGTTCTCTTCAGTTCAAATATTGTAAAGTAAAATAAAAGCAAGTTATACTCAAGAAGTGTTTTATTACATCGAAGGAAGAAAAATAAATACAGTCCACTACAAGCTGGCCCTCCGACCCGGATAGAAGATCAATCCAGTATTGAAGAATGGTCATCACCAGGAGCCAAGGAGACGCTGCCGAGATGGACGCCCAGCGCCGCCCAGAGGAGCCGCACCGCTCAGAGGAGCCGCGCCGCCCTGGCACCCCCCGCCGCCTAGATCAGCGTCGTCCAGACCTGCGCCGCCCAGAGGACCTGCGCCGCCCAGAGGATCTACGTCGCCCAGAGGATCTGCGCCGCCCAGGGGAACAGCAACGCTTGGAAGATCAGCAGCACATGGAAGAACAGCAACACCTGGAAGGTCAACCCCGTGTGGAAGATTGGAGCCAGGGAGCTGAACAAATTGAACTGGAGCGAAGACGAAGACTGTCTCTGAATCCACCAGCATCACCAACCACGCCCATGGATACGGAGGTTGGGCTAGGGGCTATGAACGACGCCTCTGCCCCCACAACCTCTGCTGCCTACAGACCCTTGAAGACTGGAGACCGACCCCGAACCAGGTCACCAGGGCATTCAGTGCGATCGACGGCAAGCGTGGCTGCTAGAGTACGGCTGGCAGAACTTGAAGCTGCAGAGAAGCTTGCAGCCCTGAGGAAGAAGGAATTGGAGATCGAAGCTGAACTCGTCAGAAAGCGACTGGCTGCAGACATCACCAATATCCAAGAGGAGCAGGAGAGCCTGCATGAAGAGAACCTCGACCACCAACAGAAGGTGGACACATGGCTCCGCACCAACCCCGTCAGTGCACGGGGGGAGGAGGAGGAGCAGAGAAGGAGGGGAGGGGAACAACACCTCCGGTTCAACGTTAGAGGAAGATCACCCACTCCGACCAGAAGGAAACCAGGGATTGAGCATTTGGCTGAAGCCCTGGAGAAGATGGCTAGACCCAGAATAAGATGCGCTGACCTACCGATCTTTTCTGGAATAGCCAACGAGTGGCTGTCGTTCAGAGCAGCCTATCAAGACTCTACGAGGATATACCAGATATCAGCGAACGAGAACCTGCAGAGACTGAGGAGCTGCCTGCGGGGAGAAGCAAGAAACGTCGTAGCCGGCCTGTTACATGCCGCTACAGATCCTGACGTCGTGATGAAGACCCTCGAACAGTGCTTCGGAAGGCCTGAGGTCATCATAGATCAAGCCTTCCTGGAATTAAAGAAGCTTCCGAGACCCGGATCATCAGCAGTAGACCTGAACAGCTTTGCAGTGAAGGTTCAAAGCGTAGTCAGCATCCTGAACAGCATCGGACGCCAGGGATACCTCTACAACCCAATGCTTGCAAGAGAGGTCTTGGACAAACTGAGTTCACACATCAGAGCACGCTGGTGTGACTACGCCGAGGAACATGAAGTTACACTACAACCAGAGATTGTAGTGCTGTCTCGCTTTCTCATGCGCGAGGCAGACCGGGCATTGAAGCATGCATATGCCCCACCTACGAGCGTCTCAACACCTGCTGCAACCCGGAGGGAGACTAGACCCTCGATGAACACCGGGAACCAGAGGAAGAAGATGAGCGCCGTGTATAACGTGACTGAAGCTGAAGAGGAACAAGTCAGCCAATGTCCTAGCTGTGAGCAGACTCACGCACTGCCACAGTGCCCCAAGTACAAAGGGCTCTCGCTAGATGAACGATGGAAACTGGTGAAGGAAAAGAAGTTATGCTTCAAGTGCATAACTAAGAAGCACAGACGCAGCAATTGTAAAGCGAAGCTATGCGGTGTGAACGAGTGTCGCAGTCCACACCATCCGACCCTGCACCGAGAGGAGAAGACACCCAAACCCTTGATAAGTGAAACCGAAGCCGTGCTATCGGTGGCAACCAAAGCCACTGTGTCAACTCAAGCGGTTCTTCTGAAGATGTGCCCAGTCACCGTCGTCGGGCCACGGGGGGAGGAGAAGACCTATGCTCTACTGGACGAAGGGGCTACCATCACCCTCATCGACGAAGAGCTGGCGAAGAAAATCGGCGCCAAGGGACCTCTCACACCGCTTCACATGCACGGGGTCAACATGACTCAGCACGAGGAAGATAGTCAGCTGGTTACGGTACACCTGGAGGGGAAGGATGGAAAGAGACACAAGCTTCGAGCACGAACGATCAAGAATATGAAGCTTCACCAGCAGTCCATTCCCAGCGCGCTACTGAAGCAAGAACACCTACGAGATCTGCCAAAGGAGGAAGTGTGCTACGACCAGGCACACCCTGGCATCCTGGTGGGGACAGACCACTGGGAGTATATTGTATCCCGAGAGCTACGAGTTGGAGGCCCGAATCAACCAGCCGCCTCCAGAACACAACTCAGCTGGGTGGTACACGGAACAGCACCACGCAGCGTAATCCACAACCAGGATGGCGTTCTTCATGTATTCACTGTTGAACCTAGTGGAGGCTTGAAGGAGCAGCAAGACCAACGCCTTCATGACCTGGTGGAGGAACATTTTCGGATCGACGCGCTCGGCATCGCTCACAAGTCACGGGTGAGCGATGTGAACTCCCGGGCAACAAAGATCGTCGAGCAAACCTTAAAGAAGGTCGAAGGTGGATACCAGGTGGGATTGCCCTGGAAACAAGACGACATTAAGATGCCGCCTAGTTTCGACGCAGCACTTCGCCGTCTTACGAAGATAGAACAGAAGATGGATGCCGCACCTGCCTTCGCCAAAGAATACACCAAACAGATAGAAAACCTGCTTGCAAAAGGATACGCTGTGCCATGCAACGGCACGGAGCGTTCGAGCCCGGTCTGTTGGTACCTACCACACTTTGCCGTGCAGAATCCAAACAAGCCGGGGAGACAAAGATTGGTATTTGATGCAGCAGCCAAGAGCCGAGGGGTCAGCCTCAACGATTACCTACTGGAGGGACCTGATCTACTGACGTCGCTTCAAGGCATCCTGTTCAGATTCAGGGAGCGACCAGTAGCCATTACTGCTGACATACAGGAGATGTTTCTCCGGGTAAAGATTCGACCGGAGGATCAACCAGCACAACAGTTCCTGTGGAGGGGCGCCGACCGAGACAATCCACCTCGCCACTACAAAATGACGAGCATGATTTTTGGCGCAGCGAGTTCACCCTTCATGGCCCACTACGTGCGAAATCACAATGCGCAGGAGCACGCGCAGACGCATCCTCGTGCCTTGGAAGCCATCACGAGGAGTCACTACATGGACGATTTGGTGGCGAGCTACGACACCACAGAAGAAGCTCGACGCGCCATCCAGGAAACCAGGGAGGTGCACGCAGCGGCTGGATTCACCCTACGTGGATGGAACGCCAACGCAAAAGAAGTGATTGGCGACGTGCCCACGCAGCTGCGGGCGACATCACCGACGCGACTAGGAGGAGACGGGCCCGAGAACAAGATACTTGGCCTGCACTGGGACGCCGAACGGGACGAGCTGGGGTTCAATACCTCAATGAACCGAGTTCCTGCGGAAGTACGCGCCCAGACCCGTCCGCCTACCAAGCGAGAGGCGCTCAGCGCGGTCATGTCTTTGTATGACCCCTTGGGACTGCTCAGCCACTATACAATAAGAGCAAAAATCATCCTGCAGAGTCTCTGGCGCATGAAGATGGAGTGGGATGAACCGATTCCTGCAGAAGAAAACGAAATGTTTGAAGCGTGGCTGCGGCAGTTACCCGACCTCACCTGTCTGCGACTGGAACGCTGTTACGCCCTGGAGGGTTACCAGGGCCTGGAGCTACATATATTTTGTGACGCCAGCGAGCAAGCCTACGCAGCCGTGGCTTATTGGCGGGTCGCACGACCCAATGGAGCAATTACCGTAAGCCTCGTGACCGCCAAGGCGAAGGTGGCTCCAAGGCGCACACAAACGATACCTCGCCTGGAGCTACAAGCAGCAGTCATCGGCGCCAGACTGGCGGAAACTATAAAGAAAGAGCATCGTGTGGAGGTCCAGAGGACAATGTACTGGACCGACTCCACAACTGTCATTCATTGGATACGGCACGACGCGCGGAGGTACACACCGTTCGTCGCGCACCGGCTCGGAGAGTTGGCCGAGCTGACACAACCAGAAGAGTGGCGATGGGTCCCGACCAGTGATAATGTAGCTGACGACGCTACACGATTTGCGCACACTCGCATCACCAGTGACGACCGATGGTTCCGGGGACCAGAATTCCTACGTCAGCCAGAGGAACTATGGCCAGTCGATGAACGATCGACAGAAGAGGAGGAGGTCCTACTGCACGTGACCACAGAGGACCAGCAGGGTGACGAGTGGTTGCCGGATCCTGCGCGCTTCTCCAAGTTCGAGACACTGGTCAGAGCAGCCGCGAGGGTGTTAGTGTTCGTGGACAAATGTCGGCGTCGGGCTACGGGACTGGAGCATCGACACATCGAAAAGGCCGAGCGCGCACTCATACGCCGCGCTCAAAAGGACAGCTTTCAAGAAGAGCTGCTACGGATGAAGGCCTCACATCCTCTTCCCAAGGCGAGCCGACTGTTCCGGCTGGATCCAGTGCTAGAGGAGGGAATATTGCGGGTGCGAGGCCGTATAGGAGCCGCCACTGCACCGCTCGAAGTGAAGCGACCCATCATCCTCGACGGACGCCACCGCATTACTAAGCTCATAGTGCTACGAGAGCATTGCGCTGCGGGTCACGCTAACCGTGAGCGTGTGACCAACGATCTGAGGCAGCGATATTGGATTATACACCTACGGCCTACTGTGCGCACCATAGAAAGGGAGTGCGCCCTCTGCAGAGTAAGAAGAGCGAAGCCCCAGGTCCCGTCGATGGGAGACCTACCCCGCGCTCGCCTCGAACCATTTCGCCGCCCTTTCACTCACTGTGGGGTGGATTACTTCGGACCTATGATGGTGAAAATAGGACGACGTCGAGAGAAGAGATGGGGTGCGTTGTTTACGTGCCTCACGTCGCGCGCCGTACACCTAGAGATCGTTTCATCATTATCTACGAGTTCGGCGATCATGGCATTGCGAAGAATGGCAGCAAGAAGAGGATGGCCGAGCACTATGTACTCAGACAACGCCACGAATTTCCGAGGCGCCGACAACGAGCTACGGGCCGCCTACGCCGAGTGGGCGCCAGCACTGAAAGAAGAGGGCCTACTTCATCGTATGGAGTGGCGCTACATACCTCCAGGTGCCCCGAACCAAGGGGGCGCATGGGAACGACTAGTGCGGTCAGTGAAAGTCGCACTAGCCTCCACCTTAAAGGAAAAGGAGCCGACGGAGGAAGTACTATGGACTCTGCTGGTCGAAGCGGAGTACTCTATCAACGCCCGACCCCTGACTCACGTTAGCGTGAGTCCAGACGACCCGGAGGCACTGACACCCAACCACTTCTTGTTGGGATCATCTGCTGGCCTACCCATCACTGGGCCATGCGCCGACGACGATCGACGCACCTGGCGGGCCAGCCAGGCGCTCGCCGACCACTTCTGGCAGCGATGGGTGCGAGAGTACCTACCAACTCTCGTTCCTCGCGGCGAGCCGACAAACAACACCAAGCAGCTACAGCAAGGAGACGTCGTGGTCATAGTCGACCACATCCTGCCACGCAACGTGTGGCCTATGGGAATCGTGAAGCAAATCTACAGGGGACCTGATGGCGGCGTGCGAGTAGCGGATATCCAAACGAAGACCGGAGTCTTCAAGCGTCCCGTCACGAAGCTCGTCGTGCTCGTGAAGGAGGAGGCTCGCAGCGCTGCGCCGGGGGGAGAACTGTTACGGACGACGAGCAACGAGTGACGACGGGCCCGACGAACCACGACCGCCCCCGACGGCGATAGTAGCATATGTCCGTCTCTCTCTAACAAATCTATGTGCACGCAAAGTATCATGTACGCGCAATAGATGCCCCCCCCTTGCATTGTATACAGCAACCAATTAGAATTAAGGAAATTATCTTATCTCGTTTAGTAGTATGCCTATTGTCAATGTTAATGCTAGAATAAGTATTAGGGCATTTCGTATGTAAATTCAGTATTCAGTTGACTACCGTTGAATAAAGTGTTCTCTTCAGTTCAAATATTGTAAAGTAAAATAAAAGCAAGTTATACTCAAGAAGTGTTTTATTACATCGAAGGAAGAAAAATAAATACAGTCCACTACAATTAGTATGGTTTTCACAGGTTATAATTCTAAGCGCTATCTTGTTGGTATGCGTGATCCAGTTAATGCATTGTGATGATGAAAAGTCGCAAACATCTAATAATGAAAATGATTCAGATAACTCCGTATCCGGCATAGACTCCATCATACAAAATATTGGCCAAATCGTAAGCGAAATGAATCCCACACAGTACTCTAATTTTATGAAAAATATGAACAAATCCTAACCGTCATCTTGTTACACATATTTTTTTAATAACAGTTATATTATTTTGTACAGGTTTTAGTAAAATAAATGTTTCTTTTTGTGAAAATCTTATGCATGCTTGTATCTTGCAGAAATTTAATTTAAAAAAATCAAATTTTGTTACATTAAGTTTTACATTTATTTGGCCCAGAAGTATCAATATTTTCAAATTATCACACATTTTACTAAAAACGACAAAACAACTTAAAAATCACATAGAAATAATTAGTACACTTCCAAAATATTTATTTTTATATATTCCATATAAATTTAAAAAAAAACACCACATTTTATAGTATATTCATAAAAAAATATCGCGGTAATTACATAAAGAAAAAAATTGTAAATGGAAATGAAATTTACAATGAATTCAGTACTCCTATTTTTGAAATCGGTTATACATAGAAGAAAGCGCGGAATATATTATTAGGCGCATATTTCCACAACTAGTAACGATAATTTAAATATAAGCTGTTCTGATTTTTCCTAAATCAAGACATGTGTTCATTTTTATAAAAAAAAAACTTTTTTTTCTCGGCAATGTTATTTGTATTTTTATTGTCTTGCAAGTCGATATGTTTCAGGAAGTCTTTTGTTGATAAAAGAAACTTTAATGTATGTTATTAACTCAAAAAGAATATAAATTGGACTTGGTATGTAGTAAAGTCAACAATAATGTCTTCTAAAGTAAGTACATTAGAATATTTGATCCCATCAAAAACATTCTGTAAAAAAATTGCAAGTCTCGCAACGCATTTCTTCTACCGCAAAAAGCTATGAGATGTTATGTAAAACCAAGTCGGTTAATTTATTCATTACCTATGTATGGAAGCATCTATCCGACAACTCTGTCATAAATCGTTACCGAATTAGTTAAGTTACAACATTTTATAGTGACCGTATTAATATTAGGTTCCACGACAACCAGTCTTGTGCCATCCGCATCCAGTCATTCTATTCGTTGCCAAAAGTATTTGTTAAATGCGAAAATAATATATTAAGCTTTTTTAGTAGCTGTATACATTTTCATGCATATACAAATGGGTACATAAATGTAATGAAGGCAGTGGTAGCCCAGTGGTAACGCGCTCGCTTGGGAAACCGAATGAAGTGAGTTCAAATCCCGGGTCTCGCACCTCTGATATTTTCATGTGCGAATCATTTCCAACATGATTACCACTTGTCTTAACGGTGAAGGAAAACATCGTGAGGAAACCTGCATGTCTGAGAGAATCTAGCAAGTTTTCAAAAGACATGTGAAGTCCGCCAACCCGCACTTGGCCAGCGTGGTGGACTATGGCCTGATTCCCCT
Organism: Brenthis daphne; assembly: GCA_947093115.1. Classification (NCBI taxonomy): domain Eukaryota; kingdom Metazoa; phylum Arthropoda; class Insecta; order Lepidoptera; family Nymphalidae; genus Brenthis; species Brenthis daphne. The sequence goes on along the minus strand of OX352471.1, from coordinate 30,460,724 downwards.
CGTGCTGAAGGGAGGCCCGTGCCCAGCAGTGGGACGTTAAAAAGGGCTGAATACACATAAATGTAATGTGAAGCGTGTATAGTTTATACCTACTAATATTCGATTACTGTTATTTATAATGAATTGATTAAAATATATACCTAATTAAGAAACAACTTGACGATTACTTAATTTTGAAACAAATCTCGTACATTTTCTTTTACAAAGTATGATGTTGATATGAATTAGAAAACCTTGTCAACATCTTATTGCTCGTAACTGTACCCACCTATTAGAACATCGAATATAGATGTCATGAAATATCAATCTCTTCGAAAACTACTTTTAAAATGGAATGGAATACAACTTTCGGGATTTAACTACGATGCTGCAGATAGACACATAAATCTACACGTCTTATTAAACTTATGTAAGTTGAATATTAGTATCGGGGTAGGTATTTAGAGTCAACAATGAAATTAAAATATTCGTTAAATTAACTATACATATTTATACTTAATGCATAAGATAGTAGTATTAAAGTCCAGGAATCCGCAATTTCCCAATACAATAGACTTAGATTTTTTATCATCCAGACTTGTCAAAATTTGTTATATCAAAGCCTCTGAAAAAAGCCCACAGAGACAGGGAGTGGGCTTTTAAAAAGTCCTTAGCTGACACACAAGAAATAGTACACGAAAATAGAAAAAGAAGAAATATTAACAAAAAGAAATGAGATAAAAACATATAGTTGCAAATATGAACATTAATAAATAGAGGAATCGAAATTAGGTTAGTAATTACGAGGGAACATAGGATCGAACGTACAAACATACATTCCTACAGGTAAAACACTAACTTAACCTCCTTTTACAGTGCAACTATTGTATAATTAATTTACTATTAATTATAAACTTTATTAGAATATATGAATGAGGTGAAAAAAATAAAAGTAAGATATCGGGAAATGAAAAAATAATATTTAATTTAAATAAGGGAAGGAAAAAATAGTGTAAATTTAATTAAAATATTTTATGATTTTTAAACGAAATTTATATTTGACATAACGGCACAAATTAAGGCAAGCTATGATGAAGTTTATTTATGTCAAAATATTTATATTATGTGCTATTTTATTGTGACCTATTATTTTAGAAATATACCTTAACCTTCTAGCGTTCCTTGACGTCGTTAAAGTGGAGGAATTGACTAACAAATTAAATACTTAGTGATGACAAACGGAACTCTGAGAAAGATATATTTTAAGTTGGATATTTAAGTTAATAAAATAATATATGAGTTATTCCCGTGTTTTTTTAACATGACTAAACTAAATATTGATAATTTTTTAGCGTAGGAATAATAATAGCGTTTTGACTGAACCCCTGAGTAATGCATCCTAATCTTGAATTACATATCCTCATATAAGATTTTTATGCAATAAACCTAATATAGATAGGTATGATGATGATGATGTTCTCCTAGCCGATTCCGGCTACGGCGGTCAATCTCATTGAGACTAGCCAACTGCGCAGGAGATATTATAGTGCTCAAGTGTACGCGCAGACACAAGTGCACTCTCTATTCCTATCACTCTCATACTCCAGTGGGACGACTGCTCGACACGACCGGTGAGAGTTAAGGCGCAGGACCGACGGCTTTACGTGCTCTCCGAGGCACGGGGGTGCAGCACCGCCAACTTCCCAACTCCGGGCTGTTACTGAGACTTACTATACAGAAAGACTCAATAACTAAACTTGGCCCGACCCGGGACTCGAACCCAGGACCTCCGAGTGTGCAGCCGTACATGCTAGCCACTACACCACCGAGGCAGTTAAAAAAAAGGTATACAAAAGATAGACCACGTATACATACTACATACATAGTGCTAAATGGCTAAATTTAATCTTAGATAATTTATTTAATAGTTATATTTATCCTATACAAAAAAATCTCGATGACAACTGAGAGCGGCTCTCGCTACGGTTTTGTCCCGAAGTGATAAGGCACACAGCGATTGTCGTTACGAAAACACCCGAATCTTCGATTACTCATATTATGTATGTTTTATATTTGTGATCTTGTAGCAACTGAGAGCGGCTCTCGCTACGGTATTGCCCCGAGGTGATAAAATACAAAGTGATTCTCGTTACGAAAACACCCGAGTCTTCGATTACTCCTATATTTTTATTATATTTGAGATCTTGTAGAAACTGAGAGCGGCTCTCGCTACGGTATTGCCCCGAGGATTGAAAAACAAAGCGACTCGCTACGGAAGTCGGAAACACACGAGTGTTCGATTACATGTATATTTTTTTTATATTTAAGATCATATATACATATGTATATGTTTTAATTTATATATTAAATATATTATTTCTTAAAACTATTTACAATATTGATAATTACATTTTAGTCGTCGCTAACACTTACAGTATATCCACTATTTACCCAGCTGTATAGCTGGGTAAATAGTGGATATACTGTAAGTTTAATTTGGTTAGTTTAAGTGACGAAAAATGATATGTATGAACTGCAAAAATAACTTTGCAATCCCATATATTGCATATCTATTTGTATAGGATTACAAAGTTACTTATGCAGTTTGTATATCTCGAAAATAGGATTGAAATTGCGTGATATTTGAGTTTTTCCTTTTGATATAGGCTAAACACTAATTGTGTTCAAAATTTGAAGCTCCTATGTCTGTTAGAAGTACCTTAGAATTTTGATGATCGGTGAGTGAGTGAGTGAGTGAGTGACGATATTGACGAATTTTGATCTGCAACAGTTCTTAAAGTACAGGTTCAAATTGAATGTAATTTGGAAATATGCCTAGTTTTATTATGTTCTTTTAGTCACTGAAAATTCAGGCTTCTAGCTTTATCCATAACGAAGTTATGGGGGGGTGGGGGGGGGGGGGTGGGGGTTGGGGTGGAAAATGCTCTGAATCGCTTCGAGAAAAGGATGGTACTGCCGTGCCCTTTTTTGCTCGGCTTGGCGGGGGCACTCCGTGCCCCCCGATATATTTTAAGTTGTACAAACATTCATGAGTAACTTAACTTCTTCAAAAAAAAAAAAAAACATATTATATATAATATAGCTAACTTCAAAAATGACTGATTTGGACCTAGGAATAAAAAAAACCTGTTGAATTATTTCTAACTACTTATTACCTTTATATCAGCTTACATGTTCTGTACATTTTGTGGTCCCATATAACTATGACATTATATGTTTGTAAACTAATCAAATACATCAATAACTGACGACTCACCCTCGCTTCGTTCGTCAGTAGGTGCGGTTTAATTAATTGTATTGAAGAGTATTAATACAAAGTTTCAAGTAATTCTGATCATAAATATTTTTTTGGATTGTATTATAAAAAAAAGTAACCTATGTCACTCTCCAGCCCTCCAACTATATCCACACAAAAAATCACGCTAATTCACCAAGCCGTTTCGACGTGAAAGAAAGACAAACAAACACACTTTTACATTTACAATATTAGTATGGTTGTCAAATATTCGTGTAAATCTATGGAAGCATTAAAAATATAATCGCTATGTTGATTAAAAACCACCAGAAACCTTCCAGCCTTCTTTCTATAACTTGACTCATTATAATGGCAACGTAGGGAATGTAGAACCATATCTTTATGCAGACAACATACCTTTTATGATTGAAATGATTCGAAAAAACGGCGCTTATTATAATAAGACAGCGTAGTTTCGAAACGTTTCTAATCTAAGAGTTTTAATTTAAAATCTATGTAATAATAGTAGCCATTTATCGTGGGCAAGTTCTCTCGTCGAATTTCTAAAAGCATTAGAAGTTGAAAGGACAGTGAAAAATTCAAACAATAAATTTCTCAAAAATAAATATAATATGTTTTCAGTATGAACATTTTATTTCTACTTCATTGTATAAAAAGATCAGTTGTCTAGTTTAAAGTACTTTTTTATCAATTTTATAAACACAGTCGGGCTAATATCCTTTTTGTTATTGTTTATGGCGATATTAGTATCACCAGAACCAGCATTTTCGATTTTTTTGTCATCTGAAGATCCTTTAGACTCTTCTTTACATTGTGTAAGCTGGATCATACATAACAGTACGACTAAGCTGATGATTTTGATCTGCAATGAAAAGTAAAGATTTTTTTTATTTTTATAAATACTAATAGTATTATTATTAAAGGCTGGACAAATCGACGGGACATGGAGGAAGAGTACCTTAAATATTGAAGTTATCAAGATATTCTTTATTTTTAAAAATAATAATAACTGCATTTATTTTTTTTAGAGTCGATATATATAATTTGTAAGATTTCACAGCGTTCTTCAATTCTAAGACGCAATGTTTGTCCGAGAGATTTTATACTTATCAGAGGATAAAAATGATTATCGAATGCATAATTCGATAAAATAGTCAGTCCGGTTCAGGTTTTTTTTAAATATCCAATTTTTATAAGTAACTGTATTATAAAAAATATTTTCACTTTTATTTTATTTACTTATGTATACTTTTTCAGTTTTTAATTCTGTTTCTTTTTTTAGCATCTTCTATTAAGAGTGTGGTATGAGGCCGCTACGATTCGGAGGAGCGGAATGATAAGAATATTGTAACGAGATTGAGAAGTAAAGAGTGATAGATGCTCAACGTATTTAAGCGCCAAAACAGTTTTTAATTCACTATAAATTAATTAAACAAGTAAAACCTATCGAAAAATTAAATTCGGTAACTGAAGAAATACTTCTAGGCTTCCTGACAAAACAAAAACCCTCCAAAAAAGTGTGCTGTTTTTGAGATAAATAAGAATATATGTACTAAACATGTATTTCTCAAAAAATATACTATCAAGAAAATTATATCAAAGTTGTAACTTTCACGGATTCTGAGATAAATAACTTAATTTTAAAACATTTTTAAGAAGAGATACGGTTACTACTAACGAAATAAAACAAATAATATACCTATTTCATTTATATTATCTGTATAAAATTTGTATGATTTTTTCTATAATGAACCTTCAATTTCTAGACTCGGATTCAGAATTTAGTTAAAATCAGTCTTACCTTATAACCCATGGCAGATGTTATTCAATTGTATGAAATGAAACAATGTTCACTCTTTATATATAGCCAAGCTACGTCATTTTGGAAATAGTTCGAAATTGCCTCTTTATGAGATTATATCCGCTTCTATATCTTTAATACGCGTACTTAACAAGTTTATGTTACAATTAAAACTTCCTGTTTCAATTGTAATTTGTGACTTAATATGGCAATTCATGGTCCATGTTAATTGTAGAATAGTATCTATAATTGAGGCGCCGTGTGCTATAGTGTATAGAGTCCTTACCTCAGGGTTTCTTATTTCGTCCATAAATTTTCTAGTTAAGACAAACAGTGCTTTCACTCTCACCCTAGAAGTATTTCTTACAGTGTTTGAGAATAAATGTGTCATATAACTAGATCTTGACACATATTTATATTATTCTTCTTCTCCCTGCCCATTTCCCAATCACTTGGGGTCGGCGCAGTACATCTTCTGTACTGCTGATAGGATTTGGCAAAAGTTTTACGACCGGCCGCCTGCCTGACGTCAACCCTCCTCGGGAATGCTATTGTCTCTCTTTGTCTGAATGATGTCGCGGAAGTCTTGTAATTATTATGCACTTTCGATTTTGTTGTCTTTTAAAACATTTTTATACTATTACTTAAATTTTTTATGTTATTTTCGGATATATTTTAAAATAAATTTGATTACACCATAAATTTTATTTTGCATTATATTGTCAGTACAAATATTCGTCTAAGAGATTTGAACCTGCGATTGCCGACAATGAAGCCCTTTTTTATACCCACATTTTCTTAAAGTTGGGATCATACTTAAACATAATGTAAATAAGATTCAAAAAGTAAAGTACCTATATATTAAAATATCCTTGAAAAGGCAAAACATGTATATGTGTTGTTATTTGTTAGCTTGCAGGCTTAATTATGCAGTATGTGAACTTATCAAAAGGATATCCTTTTTGAAAACTAATAATTGAACATGTTAATATACTTGAATTTTTTTGTAAGATAAAGCAGCAATATATAGCTGGGAATATTATTCAACTTTCATCAGTCTTATTTACAATGGCTTCGAAGGTAAAACCAGTAACAGACCTTTCTTTTACTAAGACCACAAATTTTCAGCTAAAATTACTTATTTTTTGTAGAATTTAAATAAATGTGTTGTATTATTCAAATGACAATAAATTCAAATTCAAATATACTAATAATTAGTATGTTTTTCACAGGTTATAATTCTAAGCGCCATCTTGTTGGTATGCATGATCCAGTTAATGCATTGTGATGATGAAAAGTCGCAAGCATCTAAAAATGAAAATAACTCAACAAGCTCCGTATTCGCCATAGACTCCATCATACAAAATTTTGGCCAAATTATAAAGCAAATGAGTCCCACACAGATGTATAATTTTGTAAAAAATATGAGGAAATCCTAACGGTCACTTTCATATCTTGTTGCACATATTTTTTTAATAACAATTATAATTTTTTGTACAGGTTTCAGTAAAATAAATGTTTCTTTTTGTGAAAATTTTATGCATGTATCTCGTCAGAAGTTTGATTTAAACAAATTAATTTTTGTTACATTGAGTTTTATATTTATTTGGTGCAAAAGTATCAATATTTTTAAATTATCACACATTTTACTAAAAACGACAAAGCAATTTAAAAACCACATATAAATAACTAGCAGAACCCGCGGCTTCGTTTGCGCTAAAACTACAGATAAACTCCAAAAAAGTAGGTTTTATAAAAACTTTCATCCCCTATTTTACCCTCTTACGGGATGAATTTTGGAAAATGCTAAAACACGTATTTATTTAATTGTATTGAAGAACATTAATATCAAGTTTTATGTAATTCTGATCATAAATAATTTTTCGTTTGTATTATAACGTGTTTTCCCGTGGGAAAGAGAACATTTCCAGCGGTAAAGAAAATAATTGAATCGTGTAATGACTTGTGAAAAAAGATTCTGTATGATACCTTTTATACATATAATAAAATTCTTAGTCGAATTTGTATATAAAATATTTTTTTGAAAATCTTATTGAAATAGTCATTATTATCGATACAGAGGCCGAATCTATAGTTTTTAGATTTTTTGTCTGTTTGTCTGTTTGGGAACGCATCACAAGAAAACTTTTCATTCTTCGGGTTAATATACAGCCTATGATACTCAGAAAGAACGTGGCTTTCTGTTGGTAAAAGAACTTTGAAAATCGGTTCAGTAGATCCAGAGATTACCCCCTACAACATCACAAACTCACAATATCACAAAGTTTATCTCTTTATAACATTAATTATAAAAAATATATCATACATTGGTTCTTAGAAGTGTTACACCATTTCTAAAGTGTATTTTTATGTATTTTGCTTGCAAACTTAGTGGAGCTTACACCAAAAAAGACTGATTTTGTCACTGCAATACTAACCGCCGAGTGCATCCCTAGGTACTAAGAGCCTTTCTGTTTCTACTACTCTAGGTAATTTTTGCCTATCTATTTGTTTGTGTACTAAATTTCATCCACATCCGTCACGCCATTTTAGGATAAAGAAACAACAACTAATATGCTTGAAGATGTAACAAAAACTAATAGTTTGATTATATTATAACGCCTGTCTTTCATATTTGAGATAAGAGCTCATAACTTGATTCTAATTTATGGGATATTGAAGTGCATTTCAAAAAATACAAATCTAGGACCACTTAGAGTGACATAGATAAAGGGCCGCTTCGGTATCTACTCTAATAATATATAATTTGAAGTAACCAATTTCGTCTAGAAATCGGTAAATATGACATGAAAATATCCCTCATGTTGGAAGTCGAGTTAAAAGAACGAAGATAAAATATAACTAAATAAATAAAAAACATGTTGGGACATTAACACACAGCACCATCTAGTTCCATGGTAAGCTACGAGGCTTGTGTTATGAATACCAGACAGTTGCTACACTACACATATATAAACTTTAAATACATACATATTATAAATATAAACACCCATGACTGGAGTACAAACATTCGTGCTCATCACACGAATGAATGCCCCTAGCGGTAGCAACTCGAACCCGCGACCGCTAGCACAGCAAGTACACTATACACTGAGCCAAACGTGTCATCGTAACTGTGTACAATTAATGTTTTTTTAAGATTAATTTTTAATGAAAAATGTTTTCTGTCCTTTTCTCCTTCTCATTTTTATGGAATATACGCGAACCCCTGTTACTATCAGCAGATAGGTCAATTGGAAGATGAACATAATACATATATATCTTGCAACAAATCCACTATCCTACTTCAGATTTAGCTACAAATATGTACAATATAGGGAAGTACAATATAAACAAACGATAGTAAATATGAATAATAATAAGATATTACATTTTTTTTATTAAATCTACGAGAGCAAAAATCAGATTAAAAAAGTACGTGTGTGTGCCATTCACACTTTAGAAAAATCTATACTATGATAAAGCAGTAACTTAATACTTTCTTAGATATATTTTTATTTTTATATTAGAGCCGAATATTTGACATTTTAAATAAAACTATCTTGTCGGATTTTCTCGCGGATTTATTAGGATTTTTGGTTGTCTGTAACAACTATACCTTCAAGACATCTAACATCTCAGTATCTCCCGTGACCATGAATGCTGTAAAGCATTCCAAACGTCGGGAACCAAAAATCCAAATAAATCCGGGAAAAAATCCGAAAAGATAGTTTTATTTAAAAAACAGTGACTTAGCGAAATTTGTATTTTTTAAAAAACAATGAATGTAACGTATTATTTACACAATATAGACTCAAAACAATAGTTATTTTTTGTCTGTTCGTCTGTATGGCTGTTTGTTTGTTTATCTGTATGTACTTACAATATGCCCCGTGTATAATAAAACATTGGTCTTTAATCTTTCATTGTGTCCTATTTTTTAAACATAATTAATATTGTTTTTCAGTAAATCCTGTTTTATTTGACCTCTACAAAAGGGGATAGTTGCCCTCTGTGGCGGATAGTTGGCTTATGTTAAAAATGCTTTGGGGGGATACTTGACTCATGCGGGAATAGTAGTCATTATGAAATTGCTGCATTTTTTTGATTAAAAAAAAATTTATGTGAATTTAATCAACCATTATTAATTATTAACATCAATTTATTTAGTAGGTACTAATCGAAACCAATACTACTTTTAAAATACAAATAAAATCTCCAAAATTTAAGTTATAAATAATAATTAACTTTATAGATTAAAACAATATGATAATCAACTTTGCCACTAATATTAAAATTAGTGGGTAGGCGGATATAACCAAAAAAGTTTAAAAATCATCATCAATGACAAAGCCATAAATTTTAAATATTTTTTGGAATTAGTATTATTGTAATTTTCGAAACATTTACAATAATCATCAACTGAAACTTTATCATATTTTGCATTTTCTATTTTTGTATTAATGTTAATAACTTTTAGTGTCTTTTCAGTCTCTCTTATCATCTTTAATTTCTTACTATTTTTTTTACTCCTTTAGTAGCTTTTTCTTTGTCTATTTATGTATTTATCATGCTTTTTTCATTTTCACTCTCGGAACTATAAGTTTGTTATTTGTCAGCTCTAATTCTGTTTCACTGCGAGAGAAATCGACATATTTTTTGATCTTTTACTTTCGTTTCGACCCCTTTTCTTCATAATTATAATCTCGCTATCAGCTGATTTATTTTGTACTGTCTTAAAATCTTTTTATTTCATTGTCTCCATTCTAGTTCTTTTTGTAATGTTTGTTTCATCTTCTTTATCCTTTTTTTGGACAATGTTTTCGTTGGAATTTAAAATTTCTGCAGATTGTTTAGCCCTTTTAGACATGCTAAGTTCTTGCTCATATTTGCGAGCCATTACGCCTATCTACAACACTAATTGTCCTTAGGGTGACTATCCGCAAAATTATATGGGGCGGCTATCCTTTTTGGCACGGATACTTGCCTTTATATTTTGAAAAATAAATAAATGTTATTCGCCAGTTTAAGGTAATAGGTAGTGTAATTTAAACTTCAGTATCGAATCGACAACTGTAAAAAAAAAATCTATGGAAAATACACACAAATATAATTTCAACGCTCGTCCTGCCGCGGAAGATTTTCGCTCACACGGAGAAAACACGTTTACCTAGTCCTACTACTGGCATGGTCCTAAGGTCTGTGGAAGAGGCGCTTCAAATTACAGAAGATCGCTAACATCAGGGACATCTCTAATATAGCATATTGAAAACCGGGGCATGTATCCCACTGAGGCAACTATCCGGGTTTTATCCTACATATAATAAAATTCTAACTGAACCGATTCTGTACATTAAATATTTTTTGAAAAATCTTATTGAAATAGACATTATTATCGCTACAGGGGCGGAATCTATAGTTTTTAGAATTTTTGTCTGTCTGTCTATCTCTCTGTCTGTCTGACTGTTACCGCATCACGGAAAAACCACTGGACGGATTTTAATGAAATTTGGTATGGTGATAGCTGGTTATGCGGGTCAACATATAGGATACTTTTTACCGTGGGGAAATATGTCAATTCTGAGAAATCTATACTAAACGTTAAAACACAAGTAGGACAAACCTGAGCGGAGCGAGGATGAGTCGCTAGTTCCCTATAAAAAAACAAAAAACATTTATTTCTCTACAATGTTACTTGTATTTTTATTGTCTTGAAAGTCGATATGTTTCAGGAAGTCTTTTGTTGATAAAATAAACTTGATTAACTCAAAACGTGTATAAATTGGACTTGGAATTTAGTAATTTAGTTCAGTCAACAATAATGGCTTCTAAAGTAAGTACATTAGAATATTTGATATATGTATTTTAAGTTACACGAACATTCTTGAGTAACTTTACTTCTTTAATAAAAAAATAATATTATATAGCTGGCTTTTTGTAAATTTTGTGGACCCATATAACTTTGACATCATATATTTGTAAACTAATCAAATATATATAAATAACTAGCATTGCCCGCGGCTCCACCCGCGTTCATATGACCAAAAACCAAATTTTTAGGTTTTATATATTAGTATACTCTAACATTGCAGTTTTTTTTATTTTTTCTCAGAAAGGAGATATTTTTCGGCGGTAAAAAGTATTCTATATGTTGACCCGGATAACCGGCTATCACCATACCAAATTTCATCAAAATCTGTCCAGTGGTTTTTCTGTGATGCGGTAACAGACAGACAGACACAAAAATTCTAAAAACTATAGATGCGGCCTCTGTATCGATAATAATTTTTATTTCAATAAGAATTTCCTTAAAAATATTTAATGTACAGAATCGGCTTAGTTACAATTTTTTTTTTATATGTATAGATAACCTACTTCGAACTGTCGTACTGATTTAAAACTTAACAATTATGTATATGTTTCCGCTGTCTATATGATATTTTTGGAGTTCTTTTGGAGGATCTATTTAAATACAATGATTAATTATTAGGCGTTGTTTAAAGTATTAAAATCTATGTGTGGTCTATTGGTTTAAAATGTCTACCTTTGTTGGTAGACATTGGTTCCAACCAAAAAATAAAAACAAGTTAAAAATAACTCTACGGGGATTCATTAACTATAGACACCATTTATATATATATATATATATATATATATATATATTCGAAGTCTGTGCATAACTAATTTTTACTTTTAAGCAATAAATTTAGGTTTTTATAGATTCTTTATCTCTTTATAGATTATAATATTCAGCGTTATTATGCTAATGTGTATAATTCAATCACTGGCTTGTGAAAAGGCTAAAAGAGAAGTACCAAGACAAACACCAACTGAAGGAGCAGGACTGGAATCAATGGAAACTAGGAAGTTAATAGAAGACTTCAAACTACTTTGCGCTATATCTGAATTACCCGGTGTTGATATCTTTATGAAAGGTGCCGATAAAGTTAAAGGTGATAAGGGTCCAAGTAATTTATTAAGTGTTTTATACAAAAAAGTAGCGAAAGATTAAAGAAGGATATAAATTGTTGTAAAAAAGTGAATAAATGTTGACATTTTAATTTTTTTTTTACTTTCATAATATTCATTGTGTTCATATAATCAATATACATAGCTAATACTCAAGATAAAAACTGTATTGATATATTAAAGTGTTCTATAATAATTAATCTATTGACGTACAATTCGTGATCGTACGTGATAGGTCGTGGGTTCGATTGTCGCACAAAAGTTATGTTTGTATTATCTGTTCTAGTCTGGTTAACGAAAAGAAAGTACACTTACAAAATTATGTAAACAGGCGCGGTCGTGCAAAATGATTGACGCTGTTAAAATGATTTTTTATGAGGAGTTTGATAATATTGAAAAAAATTTATTGTAATAAAGAAGAAAACATATTTAGTAGAGAAACAGTTTAATTAAAAGTAATGGAAAACAAAATAACTTGGGTCTGACTGACATTTGGCATATATAAAAGGAATAATATCCGCATAGTTTCGGAAGAGTCATTCTTATAAGATACCATGAGAAGAATGACTTTTATTTAACATGAATGTTACTAATGTCACTCTCGGTGTGGAGTAATTTCCGGTTTTCGTTGAAGCAAACCCTTAGTTGCTGTAGTCTGCCTCGGCAGACCTGCCCTCATTTGTCATTTTCTCAAAAATCATAAGTTATTTTGAAGCCTACAAGATTATAAAATAATAATTTTAATATTTTTGTCTATTAATGTTATGTTAAAAAAAAAACAATATTCTTACGACATAAAAACATTAAACTATCATTAAGTTAGTTATTTTTTTTTGATTTGATTAACAAAACCTTTAAGTAGGTACCTAGTAACAAAAAAAAAATAAAGTATTCGTTTTTTCAGATGTTATTCAGATATATTTTAATATTTACTTAACATGCTTTAAGTGTTAATATTATAAAAGGTTAGCATTAATTCATAACAAAATATACTATAACTTACAGCAAAAGAAAAGTTACATTGATTTACAAAGAAAATTAATAAATCATAATTTTTAAAGTATTATTGCTTATTTTAGTTTTAGTTCTGCCTTAAAAATACAAAATGAACTTCGGTGTGATTATAGTGCACATATTTTGTTGAAATATTCAGTCTCATTGCAAAGAACTTAAATGGAAGAAATAACTGAAGGTGAAGGGATTTTACTAAATGCAAGAGATAGCAATCAGATATATTTGAAGTCAGTGCAAGCTGACGAAAAGCAAAAAACTAGTTAGATTATAAAAGTCATTTATACATGTAATAAAACTGTGGGTGTCGAATGTCTGTACATCGAAAAAATACTAAAAACCGGTTCAGGGGGGTGTAAGAAGAGAAATAGAACAAATCCATATTTTTTTCAAATATTTTGTTTCTCTGTCTGTTTGTACGGGCTAATAGAATAGAGGATTTTGCTTTTTTTCATAAAACATTTATCTACTATTACTACCTTTTAAGGGTTCCGTACCTCAAAAGGTAAAAAAGGAACCCTTTAAGATCACTCTCTTGTCCGTCTGTCCGTCACACGTCTGTCGACAGACAGACAGATGTCTGCCCGTGTGTCACCACCGATTTTCTCAGGAACGGGTAGATCTAGAAAGTTGAAATTTATACCAGATATTAAGGTCAATAGTCCCTATTAGGTGTATAATAATCAAGGTCCTGAGTCAACACGATAAAAAGATATGGGCAAATTTAGATTTTAGCGAAAATTTGTAAGTACCAAAATTTACATTAATTTTCAACTTTTTTTATTATTTTTTCCTATAATTATAATTATAGAAAAAAATTAAAACATGTCCTTTGTCTTTTTATATTTTAGTAGGCAAATAGAAACTTATTCAACACATGATATTCGAGTGAGAACCAATGTCTAAAGTATAGTTTTATTACTATCATGGATGGATTACTATCTATAAGCCAATTGGCTTAATTCAGGAAATCCTTTGATAAAAGAAACTTTTATGTTGATTAGATTAGGTAGGTACTCAATAGACTTTATATTGAATAGACCTAGCACTAACTCCCATAGTTCAATCAACAACAATGACATCGAAAATAGTCAACATTTTGACCTCGAGCACTTGGAAAGATGGAGAGATATAAATATGTATATCATATGAACGTATACTAAAAATGTTAGAAAAAACTCCATGTTAGAAGAACTCCAGTATTTTTTTACTAAAATATATTATTATATAATTAAGATTTTTCAGAGATGAGATATTTTTTCGCAGCATAAAGTATCCTATATATTGACTAGGTTAACCAGCTATAATCATACCAAATTTCATCAAAATCTACCCAGTGGTTTTCTCTTGATACGGTCACAGACAGACAGACAAACAAAAATTCTAAAAACTATAAATTTGACCTCTGTAACGATAATAATTAGTCATTATTATCGTTACAGAGGTCAAATCATCTTATTGAAATAGTTTCAATAAGATTTTCCAAAAAATATTTAATGTACAGTTTCGACTCAGTTAAAATTTTATTATATGTATAAATAAAGGAAGCACAAAAGAATCAATAATTAAAAGAGTAGCATTAAAATATTTTATGTTGTTTCTCATGGTATAAATTTATAGGTCTTAAGAAGTAATACATAAAGTCATTTCGACTATCAAATATCACTGCAACCAATTCTGGTCTATTTTGATTGCCGCATGTTGGACTACCTATACCGCAAACCTATACCGTAACCTATACCGTAAACCGCTGAACGCTCCAGCTGTGATAAACTGCAGGATTTGCTTAGGGGTACAATCTATGATTTCACCTGGGCCTGGAAATTGTTTCCCTAGAAAAATAGCTTTGTGCATGAGCTGTCCACACTTCCCCTGAAGTGTCCTATCCTGTAAGGGTCCTTACATATTAATAATAATAATAAATAATAAGTGTTGGGACATTAACACACAGCGCCATCTAATTCCATGGTAAGCTACGAGGCTTGTGTTATGGATACCAGATAGTTGATACACTACACATATATAAACTTTAAATACATACATATTATAAATATAAACTCCCATGACTGGAGTACAAACATTCGTGCTCATCGTACAAACGAATGCCCGAGCGGGACTCGAACCCGCGACCGCTGGCACAGCAAGTAGGGTCACTACCAACTGAGCCAAACGGGTCGTCAAAAATTAAATAATATTAGTAAGGCGTATGGTCTTGCTGATTAACGCTATGATAAAGTTATTATACCTTTTGTTGTAGACTTTGATAAGTGTCTTGGAGTAAATCATTCCAGTTGAGTCCGTCCAAAGTTTACTTGCAGTTTTAAGACACGCTGTCATTCGGGTTCTAAGAGCCAGGCTACAGTATTTACTATTATTTAGTATGAGTTATAAGTTTTCTATATCATATACTCGTACTAGTGACATATCCTCGCTTTGATTGGGATAAGATTCGTGTTAAGAAACCTAATAATTGGTCATCTACGTGTTACTCCACGTCATAGCCTGTGTATGAAACTTATAATATTACTAGCAGAACCCGCGGCTTTGCTCGCGCTAAAACTGCAAAAAATCTTTAAAAATGTGGGTTTCATGCAAACTTTCATCCCTTATTTTACCCCCTTATGGGATGAATTTCGAAAAATGTGAAAACACGTATTTATTTAATTGTATTGAAGAGCATTAATACCTCGAAACTTGTTTCGAGTAATTCTGATCATAAATATTTTTTATGTTGTATTATAACGTGTTTTACCGTGGAAAGGACATAATCTCTCGCGGTAAAAAATAGCGTATGTTACTCTCCAGCCCTCCAACTATCTCCAAACAAAAAATCAAACCAATCCATACCTCTGTTTCGACGTAAAAGAAAGACAAACAAACATACAAACACACTTTCACATTTATAATATAAGTATGAAGTGTGGAAGTATGGATATCAGAATCGAAAAGGCATGGCGATATAAATCATAAAACGTATATGTTAATAGTAAATTTCTATCAGTATGTTTCTATCAATATGTTTTTGAAAACAAAATAAAAGATTTAAGATACATAAGTATCTAATTGCTTTCAATGCCAACCTACTTATCTCTTTATCATTTTTGTTATTTGTCCTTTACCATGTTTGTTGTGGATGCGTCATTGTGAATGATTTAGGTGGTATTATTGTTACTAACGCAGCCCCGTCATCTCCGGTAGTTACCCAATTTATATTAAGAGGTCGAAAAGAGAATTTTTAGGGGCATAAAAAATAAAATTAAAATAATATTGTTTAATTTCTATAGTCGTTTCTCAGTTAAGTATATTTATTACTGGCTTTACGAGCATTAACTATAATAAAAGTTAAAGAACCAGATTTAAGGGACTGCAGCAGAAGCTATACTCCCAGGGTCGTCAAGTACGGTCAGAGTAGTCGTCCCATCGGAGTATGAGAGTGACAGGAATAGAGAGTGCACTTGTGTCTGCGCGTACACTTGTGCACTATAATATCTCCTGCACAGATGGTTACTCTCAATGAGACTGGCCGCCGTGGGCAAAGTCGGTTGGGAAATCATTATTACTATGTATGTCATTGCAGGAATATTATAAAAGCGGATTTAAAAAATTGCAGCACACACGTTTAGTTTCTATCTACCTACATTTATTTAAATCTATGCTCCATAATATAATTAAGGTATTAAAACTATTATAGATTTGAACTATACTTAACTAATGAGGCCTGAATAGGACTTAGGTACTACTTAAATACATGAACTAAGTGTGCTACTTCTTCACTATTTGACGACATATTTGGCTCAGTTTGTAATGACCCTACTTGCTGCGCCGGCGGTTGCGGGTTCGAGTCTCGCTGGGAGCATTCATTTGTGTGATGAGCACGAATGTTTGTACTCAGTCATGGATGTTTATATTTGTAATATGTATGTATTTAAAGTTATATATGTGTAGTGTATCAACTATCTGGTATCCATAACACAAGCCTCGTAGCTTACCATGGAACTAGATGGTGTTGTGTGTTAATGTCCTAACATATTTATTTATTATTATTTATTACTTCTTCTTCTTCACAGATTTCGGGCCATAATCTTTGAGTAAATAGTTACGACACAACATGTAATAAAATATGTCTACTTAAGAGATTTACTTAAATAAAACTGACTTTTCGAATTCTTCGATTTGACCATGATTGCTGTAAAGCATTCAAAATGTGCAGTTTTCTCAGGTGCAAATATTCATATATGAAAATTTATAACTCATTACTTTTTTATCGCTTTATAATGATCAAATTTATTTAGCACTAGCATTGCCCGCGGCTCCGCCCGCGTTCAGATGACCAAAAACCAAATTCTTAGGTTTTACATATTAGTATACTCTTACATTGCAGTTTTTGTATTTTTCTCAAAAATGTGACATTTTCCCGCGGTAAAAAGTATCCTATAAGTTGACCCGGATAACCAGCTATCATCATACCAAATTTCATCAAAATCCCTTCAGTGGTTTTTCTGTAATGCGGTAACAGACAGACAGACAAAGATTCTAAAAACTATAGATTCGGACTCTGTATCGATAATAATGTCTATTTCTATTAGATTTTCCAAAAAATATTAAATGTACAGATTCGGCTTAGTTACAATTTTATTATATGTATAGATTTCGCAGCCCTTGTGAGTCCACATTATTATCAGCAATTTTGTCTGCACGCCTATTACTGACATGACAATGCGTGACCAAAGTATGTATATTGGACTTTCCTGTTGATGATGTGATTCCAGTAGGAACCTGGGCTCGACACTGTCCACAACAGTGTAACTCGAAAAAATAAAAATAAAATTAAATTTAAACCTGCAATATGGATATTCGCCTAGCACTTATTTTGTGTATTGTAAGTATATACAATATTAATATTAGGTCGACATATTTTGTCGATTCACTGATTTTTATCCTTTCAAATGATATTTTTACACTGATAGTCTCAGTAATAATAATATGATAACAGGCAAGTTAATTAAAGTGGTAAAGATGTAAATATATTATGTTTGAATAACCCCTAAAATATAATAGCTAAAAATAAAACTAAAATATAAAGACCTTTTTTTTTCATATATTGATATGCATTGCTCTTAAATGAATTTATTTTTTTAATTAAAATTAGTTTGAATGAAAATGAAAATTTGCTTAATACAGGTATTCAAAAAATGAAAAATTAATCGGAAAAATGGGAAAAACGGAAAGTACCTACTTTCTCTAGTTAGTTATAGGATTTTTTTGTATTCAGAACTCAAAAAATCATTAGAAAAAAGAAATATTGTCTGTAGGGTCATTTAGCATTTAATCTTTTATCACTTGCTACCAAGTACGAGTACCTAAATGCCAAGAACTTGCTCTCTTTTGGTCGTGTCCTAAAAATAGTTCTATATAGCGTCTTTAAAAATTACTTTTACAATCATGATAACAAATGATTATTTATCCCATTAAAATTATATATAACAATTAACTAGATAAGTTATCAAATATGGTTTTAAGGAAAAAGAGGCTATACGATTACGTTTGCGCATTGAGTTGGTAACGCATTATTTATGAGGCCTAACTTAAATATATCATACAGAGCATAAAAACATGTTATTTTTGTTTCAGTGTTTTGCTGTTTATGTATCGGCTCTATCATTAGAGTCAGATCGTTCTAAGAGAGATGTTATGGATTCTGTGAAATCTGCTTTGACCGAAGTTGCTAAGGCTGTGACCGATGCTGGAGATTCTGTGGCAAAGGCCTTTAAGCCCACGGAGAAAAGTATCGTTGATAAAATGACTGACGGGGTCAAAGGTCTAACAGAATAACCAGTTCCTGAACGGCATTATTTAATACTATGGGATTTCTAATTATAGGATTTAACAGATATATGTAGGTGCAATTATATGCTGCATAAATGTCATAAGCATAAAAAAAGCCATTTTAATTTAAAAGTAAATCGAATAAACGTTACAAAATGATTACGTTTTAATGGTATTCCGCAATGCTTTAATAAGCAATAATTTGCTATTTGTCATTTTTCTCGTATTTATTGTGACTCTTCATCCTCGTTCTCTCATTGATGAGGATCGCGACTACTTATGACTTTTTTCCAGTCTGATCAGTTCAGCGATGCCTGAACTGCGGCATTGATAGTTGTGTCATGAATTATTGTTATAAAAGAGATTAAAAACTTTCTTCAAAATCAATTTTCAAAAAATATGTATTAATGTATAATATTTTTAATCTATACCTCACGTATACCTAAGTAATAGTTAATGTGGAGTGTGTAAGAATAGCAATAAAGAATATATATGTACTTGTACTTCAATTTTATCACACATGTGCCTAAGCCTATATATGTATGTTAATAGGTTAACTATTAAGTATATTATAGTGGATTCAATGCACACAAATTACACCATTTACCGCGACACTCTGTACTCCTTAAGAGGAAAAACTATTAATGCTTATTCCTTTGAAACGGGAATAAAGGACTCATTTGTTTTTTTTTTAATAAAATCTTTATCTACTTTTACTACCTATGTTTTATTTTTTCCTAAACTTATTGTACGGGACTTAACAGGACACGGAGGAAAAAATTAAACCGCGTACCAGGACAACTTGATGAGTGTATATTTACGAATGCCCCACACGGTACAACAAAAAATAATAAAAGTTAAAGTTAACTGTGAGTAGTTAAAAATACGTTTGCTTTGAAAAATCATCAGGCTCTCGAAGAATTCTAATTATAGAAAAAAAGCTGAATTAATTTTTTTACCTTTTATGTTTTTTTAGAATACGTACTCAAAAGGCTTTATCAAATTTAGTTATATCAACAACAATGGCATCGAATATAGTCAACATATTTGACCTCGAGCACTCGGAGAGATCTCAGATTTAGGTTTAAGATCATTTATTTCTCAATAGAATATTACAATTCACTTATATGAGAAATCACATTAGCTAAAGCTTAACTTAACACTTTATTGGGTACATCGAAAATTTACAGGCAAGACAAGTATTACAAGTAGAGGGTAAGATTAAAAAATATACATACACAGGTTAACAGAATAAGCGCAACTGGAAGAGATAGATATTGCTCTGGAAAATTTTACGATATAATATATTTTAATATTTTTTTCTATATATAATTGTGTAAATGATACGAACGTATAATAAAAAATGTTAGAAAGAATATTGTAGGGCTACAGCAACGTCCTCTTAGCTTGAAACACACAAGCTCTCTGTTTTTAGTTTTTTATTTTACTGAACTATAATAATGAAATCACTAAAGAATATCACGTTCCCTTTAAAAAGTAATAATTAATTAATTGGTTATGGTTTATTACATCCCTAAAGATTGTTTAGTTAGATTTATTTATTTTATAGATATATAAATAATAAAATCAAGGTGTTGGAAAAATATTTCTTAATTGTTGTTATTTTCTGTCCATAGTTTACATATCATTCACATTTTTGTCACTAGCTTGTAGAATACAGAGTTTTCCAGTTTCTTTGCTTTTTAATAAAATTGCCTGGATTTGATATATTTATATAAAGTATTGAAAATTTCATCAAAATCCCTCCAGTGGTTTTCTGTAATGCGGTAACAGACAGATAGACAAACAGACAGACAGACAGACAGACAGACAGACATAAAATCCTAAAAACCATAGATTCGGCCTCTGTATCGATAATAATGTCTCTTTCAATAAGATTTTCCAAAAAATATTTAATGTACAGATTCGGCTTAGTTACAATTTTATTATATGTATAGATTTCACAGCCCTTGTCTGCGTCACATTATTCTCAGCAATTTTGTCTGAACGCCTATTACTGACATACGAGTACATGACTGACGGCCAAAGTAAATCGGACTTTCCTGTTGATTATCTGTTTCCAGTAGGAATCTGGCCTCGACATCGTCCACAACAATATAAATAAAAAATTTGAACCTGCAATATGGATATTCGATTAGCATTTATTTTGTGCATTGTAAGTACATAATAATAATAATAGGTCGAAATATTTGATAAAGTTTTGATAGAGTTGCATTGCTTTTAAATGGATTTATACTTATTTGTTTATTTCATTTAAAATTAGTGTGAATTAAATTAAGCAGATACATGTATTAAAAAAAGTATCCGCAAAATTGGGAGATATTGAAAATACCTACTTTCTCTAGAATTTTTTGTATCCAGAACTCAGAAGATCACATAGAAATTTATTATATGGCAAGAATTTTTTGTTTGTAGACTCATCTAGCATTTAATGTAAGTAGTTAATCACTAGCTGCTGTGGTCGAGGTGTGTGGGGAAGGTACGTAAGTGTAATGAATCTGCTGTATTTTGGTCGTATACTAAAAGTAATACTGTAAAGCGTCTTCCAAAATTACTTTTCAATCAGGATAAAAAATATTTATTTATTATATTTTTTTTACCTACATTTATTTAAACAATATATTTATTCCTAGCATTGCAGTTGCAGTTGTTGCAGTTTTTGTATGTTTTCTCTGAAATGAGATATTTTCCCGCGGTAAAAAGTATCCTATATGTTCACCCGGATAACCAGCTATCACTATCACAAAATTTCATCAAAATCCTTCCACTGGTTTTTCTGTGATGCGGTAACAGACAGACAGACAGATAGACAGACAGACAGACAGTCAAAAATTCTAAAAACTATAGAGTCGGCCTCTGTATCGATAATAATGTCTATTTCAATAAGATTTTCCAAAAAAAAATTGATGTACAGGTTCGGCTTAGTTACAATTTTATTATATGTATAGATAACATAAATAAATATATTAAGGCAAAGTCTTTAAAAAATCGCTAATACATTTAAGTTATTTCCAATTTTAATCATTTTCTATTTTGTCAAAGAGTGAAAATAAGCGAGTTATTAATAGCCTTATAACCATTGAATACATACATATATTATTCACTCCGTCTAGAAGAAAAAGTAGGCTATTAGATTACGTTTGCGCATTGACAGGCTAATGCATTATTTATAAGGCCTGGCATAAATATAACATATCGTGTAAAAAATAATACTATAGCCATAGCAAATAAAACTGTTTTGTTTTTTTTTCAGTATTTTGCTGTTTATGTGTCGGCTCTATCATTAGAGTCAGATCGTTCTAAGAGAGATGTCATGGATTCCATGAAAACTGCTTGGACTGAAGTAGTTAAGACTCTGAGCGATGCTGGAGATAGTGTGGTACATGTCTTCAAGCCCACAGAAAAAAGTATCATTGACAAAATGGCCGACGGTGTCAAAAGCCTTACACAATAACCACTTTCTGAGCGACATTATTTAGTATTAGCATTGCCCGCGGCTCCGACCGCGTTCAGATGACCAAAAACCAAATTCTTAGGTTTTACATATTAGTATACTTCTATCTTACATTGCAGCTTTTGTATTTTTTTCTCAGAAATGAGATATTTTTCTCTGGTAAAAAGTATCCTATATGTTGACCCGGATAACCAGCTATCGTCATACAAAATTTCATCAGTGGTTTTTCTGTGATGCGGTAACAGATAGACAAAAATTCCAAGAACTATAGATTCGGCCTCTGTATGGATAATAACGTTTATTTCAATAAAAATTAAAAAAAAATATTTAATGTACAGATTCGGCTTAGTTACAATTTTATTATATGTATAGATATGGGATTACTAATTATAAGACTTAACAGAAATAGGTATAATATGTTGCACGAATGTCAAATTCATCAACTGAATGCCATTTTAATTTAGAAGTAATTCGAACCAACGTTACACAATGC
This sequence comes from Brenthis daphne, assembly GCA_947093115.1. Classification (NCBI taxonomy): domain Eukaryota; kingdom Metazoa; phylum Arthropoda; class Insecta; order Lepidoptera; family Nymphalidae; genus Brenthis; species Brenthis daphne. The sequence goes on along the minus strand of OX352471.1, from coordinate 30,437,893 downwards.
TTTGTTTTGATTTCATTTTAATGATATTCCACAATGTTAATTATAAGTAAGTACTCGTGATTATACTCGAATATTATTGTGATAAACGAATTTAAAAAGTTTCATCGTAAGTCAATTTTCAACAATGTTAAATGTAATACTTTCTTAGATTTACGCGAATATTTGACATTTTAAATAAAACTATCTTTTCAGATTATTTCGCGGATTTATTTTAACCTTAAATTTAAATTTGTAGGGAACCAAAAATCAAAATAAATCCGCGAAATAATACGAAAAGATAATTTTATTTAAAATGTTAATAAATGTGTAATATTATGAATGTAAGTTATGCGTAGTTAATATATTTTTTGTAATGAGAACACTAAATGTAATATTAATTGTTTATTAATAACAATTTTAATTAAATCATCATAAATAAATGGATTTTATTTCAACATTAGTACAAAGTGACATAAAAAAATCTTTTATTCTACTTAAATATAAGTTCAGTGCATCAATACATTGTTAAACTATCGAACAGTATATTGTAATCAAACAATGAGTTGCGCAATCAAACCTCACTATGGTAAGGTACATCAGAATCAATAACATCGAAACCAACACATTTACGATTCTCGTCTGAACTTTCATTGATTATTTCTATCAATTTATCAGTCGTAGGCTGTAAATTTGTCACAGTACCTTCAGGATAGTCTGGACGTTTTGTATATGTTAAATCTTCTTTTTGTTTGTGGCGGGACGGCAGTATAAATATGCCAGCGGTGACTTCCTTAGTATTATTTTCCTGTTGCTCTTGAGCGAACTCGTAGTTAAGACGTCGTAAGTCTGATATGTTGTATTGATAACTTTCTGATTTGTGCCGCTCTTTGCAAAACATGCAGTACGCTATCCAACCGATCAAAAATGCCGACTGTAATTGAAAACGCAGTACAAATATGATGTTATTTTTTATGTTAAGATAAATAAATATTTCTTACCAGAATTAAAGCGCATATGAATCCAATGATATAAATGGTCATTTTAATAGTTTAAACGTTTAAATTCAATCTAGAACGTATCTAGTGTGAGACGAGTGCTGCTATCGAGATTGGAACAGTTGCTGGCAATCGGTCGAACGTCGTCGTTCTCAATTAAAGCCAGTTGTAAACTCTTTTAGTGTGTGATGTCATTGCAATCATTGAAGTAAATTCATTTGGCACTACCGTTTAGCAAAATTTAACAGCTTTAATCGTTTCTGCAATGTTTTAAAATTACTCGAGTTCTTCTCGGTACGAGTAATACGTAAAGTTGTTTACTGTCAGTTCGCATTTTTCCTTATGATCAATACTGAGATATTAATTGTATAGATATAAATATACTTTATGTAATAATATATGACACTACTCGTTTGTGTAAACATCGTGTGTGGAGGTTAGCCTTCGATTAATGTTAATGTGAAATCGCTGTTTTCTCTAAGCCTACATATATGTATATGTATTAAATTGCTGTACCTAATAATACTATTGTTAAATAATAAATTATGATATTTCTATAAAAAATACCTTAAGAAAGTAAATTATAATTTAGTTTATAATAAACCGAGTTAAGTTTTTAAGTAAATACTTAATATATAAATGTTTTTTTTTTTAATATTTTTTAACTAGGTATAAACTATTTCCATTCCGAATTTCATTCAATCTTTTGAGCAATTATAACGTGACAAAGTAATAAATTAACATTCATTAGTTATATTAATATGTTAGCTATAAGGTAACGGTATAAATATTCAAAAACAAAAATAAATAAAGAAATTAAGGTATTAGTTGTAGGTTTAGGCTCCATATTTGAATTATTAAATATGATTTGCATGAAGAATGTGTATAATTTTTTTTGAATATTTAAAATTAAATATTACGTATATACTTTGTTAAATGCTTAATAAATAAAGACACAGAAAAAATCTGTGGTGTTAGTTTACTGATTAAAAAAGTAATTATTATGTAATAATAATTAATAAGTAATGTTCGAGTTATTAATATAATTTTAGGTAGGCTTCTTTTTAAGTCAGTGTAAAACAAAGTATCTATACTATAATAAAACTATAGAGGTCAAATGTCTGTACATAAAAAAGAATGCTAAAAACCGAGTCAAGGGGATGTAAGAAGAGAAATAGAACAAATCCAGATTTTTTCAAAGTTTTTGTTTCTCTGTCTGTTTGTCTGTTTGTACGGGCTAACCTCCGGAACTATTAGACCGATTTAAATGAATATTTGCATGGTGGTATCTTATATCCCTTAGTACACAACAACTTATGCACCTAATTTAGTAAAATTTGGCATGCTGATACCTTATATTGCCGGTCAAATAACAGGTTACTTTTTATCCCGGAAAAATGAACGGTTCCCGTGGGATAAATCTGTTTGTGCTGTTCTAGAGGCGAACCCGAGCGAAGTAAGGGTGAGCTGCTAGTACTTAATATAGCTTTATACACCTTATCTGTGAACTATAAAGGCATGCTCCTACGCCGAGAACAATATGAAATAGGTTCGTATATAACACCGCTAACCATTCCTATCAAATTATATTGGTTTAATTAAGTTTCGTGCTGCAGGAAAAAAAAGTACAAAAAACAAGGATGGACAAAGGACCTAAGAAAGGTGGCAGGTTGTGCATGGATGCGGGTTGCCCAGGACTGGGATAGTCGAAGTTCATTGGAGGAGGCCTTTGTTCAGCAGTGGACGGCGATAGGCTGATTGATTGAATCGAGTTTATCCCGTGAATTACTTATTATGTTATTCTACTATTCGCTATTATTATTATTAGTAGGCAGTGTAACAATGTAACGCGCTAGCTTGGGAAACCGAGTGAAGCGGGTTCAAATCCCGGGTCTCGCACCTCTGATATTTTTACGTGCGAATTACTAACATGACTACCCCTTGCCATACGGCGAAGGAAAACATCGTGAGGAAACCTGTGAAGTCCGCCAACCCGCACTTGGCCAGCGTGGTGGACTATGGCCTGAACCCCCTCGTGTTGAAGGGAGGCCCGTGCCCAGCAGTGGGACGTTAAATAATGAATACTCCTGCTCCGTTTTAATAATTATTATCACAGTATAATTATTGCTCTTGGTTTAAGACAAGGCGATTTTTCCAATGAAATATTAACAAATAGCACCAGTCATGAGATATAACGGTCAGACTATCACTAACAACTTAATAAGAAAAAAATAGTTAAAAAGGGAACTTCTGTGCTATTTAAAATTTAGCTTGATGCCCCATACAAAATTTCATTCTCATTTTCACCTCCTTAAGGGATGGTTTCCGAGATAAAAAGTATCCTATGTCTTTCCCAGGGTCTCAAACTATCTTCTTACCAAATTTTATCTAAATCGGTTCCGTAGATCCAGAGATTACCCCCTACAACGTCACAAACTCACAATCTCACAAACTACCTCTTTATCAACCGACTTCCAAAAGGAGGAGGTTCTCAATTCGACTGTATGTTTTTTTTTTATGTTTGTTACCTCAGAACTCCGTCATTTATTAACCGATTTGGAAAAATTTTGTTTTGTTTGAAAGGGTATACTTCCAGATCGGTCCCATTTAAATTTCAAAAAAAAAATACTTTTTTTGCTTTGTATGGGCTGGCACCGATTTCGAAAATATTTGATTAGGTATGTATTTAATAGGTAGGCTTTAATTACTTAGCCAAAGCACACCGACTTCGAAAATATTTGATTAGGTATGTATAGTAAATGAAAACTACCAATCAGCTATTTTTCACTTTTTAGTGCTTTTGTTTGAAGTCGGTTTTTATTTTTTTGTTAAAAAGTTTTTATTAGTGCTTTTGGTTGAAGTCGGTTTTTATTTTTTTTGTTAAAAAGTTTTTATAATATTAGTATAGATATCCCGATATATATTCTATTTTTTTAACTTGTGGCGCACAATTAAACTGGTATAAATGGTGCTCTAAAGAGTCCCGTATCCAAGACATTTAAAGGATTAAACTTACTAAAATGTTCAGTGAGCTTACTACTTGTCTCAAATCGTAACATGATATATCATTAAGGTATACCTAAAGCATACTCTTTATAAGTACATAATTATATAAATTCAAGTACAAAGAAACAAATAGTAGTACACCGATTTCGAAAATATTTGATTAGGTATGTATAGTAAATGAAAACTACCAATCAGTTATTTTTTACTTTTTAGTAGTGCTTTTGTTTGAAGTCTGTTTTTATTTTTTTGTTAAAAAGTTTTTATTTTTCCCTTTTTAGTGTAGACAGTAGTAGCATAGTAAGGACTCTAACGTGTTAGGCTTGTCAAATCAAACAAAATAAGCCCAAACTCAAAGTATCTACTATTAGCCGTTGAAGAGTTCCACCTATCCACCTTCTGGCCTTGCCATCAGATCGGGTCAACAACACCGAACCACTGTACTATCAACGAAAATAGAAATACTTGCAAAGTTTCAAGTCAATATGACAATTAGAAGTAGGTTAAATTCATCATTAGTTGTTCTTCCATCCTTAGGAGTAGTATTTTTTTTTAATTTAAATGGGACCAATCTGGAAGTTTACCCTTTCAAACAAAACAAAAATTGTCCAAATCGGTTAATAAATGACGGAGTTCTGAGGTAACAAACATAAAAAAAAAAACATACAGTCGAATTGAGAACCTCCTCCTTTTTGAAGTCGGTTGAAAACCAAATTCTTATGTTTTACATATTAGTATACTCTTACATTGCTGTTTTTTGTATTTTTTCTCAGAAATGAGACATTTTCCCGCGATAAAAAGTATCCAATATGTTGACCCGGATAACCAGCTATCACCATAGCAAATTTCATCAAAATCTCTCCAGTGGTTTTTTGTGACGCGGTAACAGACAGACAGACAAAAATTCTAAAAACTATAGATTCGGCCTCTGTATCGATAATAATGTCTATTTCAATAAGATTTTACAAAAAATATTTAATGTACAGATTCGGCTTAGTTACAATTTTATTATATGTATAGATTATTGTAATACTATTAAAATCAGTTCTCATGAGCGTCAACTGCCTCGGTGGTTGAAACGGAAAATTTCTACGTCGTTTCATCACTACGGCAGTGTTGAGGCAAAATGTGGTGAAGCTGTGCTTAAACCATTCCTTTCCGTTGTCGAATAGTGTCGCCGAGGAGCTTTTTCTTTAACACTGTCATTCTATGATTTTTTGTGCTATTACTATTTTTGCATTTTGAAACAACTTTTGTCAAGCAACTGTTGAACTTCTAATATTAAAACAATTACTATGTTTATTTTAGTATAAAATCTTAATAATAGCCCTATATTAATGTTGAACTAGCTACCATAACTTTGGTGAAATAAGTTACTTTTCTGCATATTTATTTCATCTAAATTATGAATTAGAAAAAAAATGTTGTACAGTTCGCCTCTAGACAAACAAAAACAAATCTATCCCACGGGAACCGTACATTTTTAAAAAGTAGCCTATTTGTTATTCTGATGTATGAACTAAATTTCTTAAAATTTAAATTGTTATAATGATATATGAATTGTAAAGTTTCATTCAAATTCAATCAGTAGTCTTTGTGTACTAGTTACTATAGTTTTTTAACTATCCCACGGGATTAATTTTCCGGGATGAAAAGAATCTAAAATGTTAACTGGGGATATTAGGTATCACCATGCAAAATTTCGAAAAGTTTCGAAGATTGGCCGGTACAAACAGACAGACAGTCAAGGAACAAAAAATTTGAAAAAAATCTGTATTTGTTCTATTTCTCTTCTTATATCCCCCTGACTAGGTTTTTAGCATTTTTTTTCTATGTACAGACATTTGACCTCAACAGTTTTATTATATGTATAGATTTATAGGTAAGCAAATAATGTATCCATAAAAGAACTTACATATATGTATATTATTCAAAATATATGTATTCAATTATACATAGTACGCACCCCTTAAAATTCAAGCCATAGGTACATTTATCTCCTGTTATATGTCATAAAAGCCACAATGATTTTTAAATCGATCTATCACGCCGCCGGATGCTGGCGACTCGACCTCTTCGCCTAATCACTGAGGCCATTGCTAGGTATTGTTATCTACCAAATAATAGAATAACTTCATCTAAAAGTTTATTTAGTCAACATTTTCAAATATTATTGTACATTTATGGAAAGTATTTATTAATTGATATATTTATACAGATAACATATTTTTTTATTTAAGTAGATAGATATTTAAAAAAAATATGCTTCGTAGTATCTATAGTACGAGTAGTCGATTGTATTGTTTCTTGATTGGCGTTACACCTGGTTAGGACTGCCTACCTATAAAAATTATGTATATTGTTTTTAAAATAATGTATAAGCTGACGACACGGTTGGCTCAGTTTGTAGTGACTAGTGACCCTCTTGATGCGCCAGTGGTCGCGGGTTCGAGTCCCGCTGGGGCATTCATTTGTATGATGAGCACGAATGTTTGTACTCCAGTCATGGGTGTTTATAATATTATGTATATTTTTAAAGTTATATAATAATGTGTAGTATATCAACTATCTGGTATTCATAACACAAGCCTCGTAGCTTACCATGGAACTAGATGGTGTTGTGTGGTAATGTCACAACGTGTTCATTTTCTTTTTTTTTAAATACGAAATTAAAAAGGTGTAGTGTAAAAAAGTGTTAGTATATTGTTAATATGTAAATGAAGACTTGGTGGCGCAGTGGATAGCATGTACAGCTGCACATCCGGAGGTCCTGTGTCGAGTCCTAGGTCGAGCCATATTTAGTTATTGAGTCTTTCTGTTAAGAAAGTCTCAGTAACAGCCTGGAATTGGAAAGTTTGTGTTTTTTCATCCCCGTGCCAGTATACGTAAAGTCATCGTCGGTCCTACTCCTGATCTCTCCAGACGTATAAAATTATCATCCCATCGGGATTTGAGAGTGAAAGGAATAGAGAGTGCTCTTGTGTCTGCGCGTACACTTGTGCACTATAATATCTCCTGTGCAGTTCACTAGTCTCAGTGAGATTGGCATAGACTTAGAGAAAAAATTCTGAATAGAAATCTGTGGAGTGTATGAATTCAACCCAGGATTATTGTTGCCTATCAATGACATGTCCTAGATATATGTACAATAATAGTACTTATTTTTTACTAAAAATAATAATTGAAATCTTACCACCATCACCGTCTGTGTCTTTTCCTGAAACCATTCAAAAAGTTATATTAAGAAAATTATATTTAGTCATACTAGACACAATATAAAAATATGAAGAAATGCTAATTTATCTTTATATATAAACCCTCTTGCGACTTACCCTCACTTCGCTAGGGTGCGTCCCTATGTACGTCTTAAATAGATACAAATAATTATAATCCAGCATTAGCCATGTAATTTTTTTGTGAATTTTTCCTATATATTAATAGTTATTCGGCTATTCGGGGCGGAGACAAATCTAACAAGTCAAAGACCATAAAAATCGGTCCAGCCGTTCTAGAGTTATAAATGATGTAGCTAACCCGACTTTCATTTATATATATAATGGAATCTACATATATATATATATATATATATATATATATATATATATATATATATAGATTCCATTGTAACGCCGATATTCGTAAAGAGCTTTATCGATTTCGATGGTTTTTGTGCTCTTATGGGGTCACGGGTCACCTGAATGCTTCTTAATTACTATTGTTGGACCCTCTCAACGATGCTGTAGTCGAAATCCAGATTAAAAAAAACTATATAAAGTGAAATCACAGGACAGCGTCTAAGTCGGCTCAGCTAGTTTATACATATATATTTAAACTAGTCGAACCCGCGGCTTCGCTCGCGCTCAAACTACAAAAAATCTCTAAAAGGTAGGTACCTAGGTTTTATACAAACTTTCATCCCCTATTTTACCCCCTTATAGAATGAATTACGAAAAATGCTAAAACACGTATTTAAGCAAGTTCCAAGTAATTCTGATCAGATATATTTTTTTGCATTGTATTATAACGTGTTTTCCCGTGGCAATGAGATGATCTCCCGCGATAAAAAGTAGCCTATGTTACTCTCCAGCTCTCTAAAAATCTTCACACCAAAAATCACGTCAATCCGTCACTCCGTTTTGGCGTGAAAGAAAGACAAACAAACAAACACACTTTCACATTTATAATATTAAGTATGGATAAATATCATGACATCTATACTATCATAAAACCGAGTCAGGGGGGTGTAAGAAGAGAAATAGAACATATTCAGATTTTTTTCAATTTTTTTGTTTCTCTGTCTGTTTGTACGGGCTAATCTTCGAATCTATTAGACCGATTTAAATGAAATTTTGCACGGTGGTACCTTATACCCCTGGGCAACATCTTAGATACTTTTCATCCCGGAAAATTAAAGAGTTCCCGTGGGATAGTAAAAAACTATAGTAACTTATACAGCTTAGTACACAACAACTTATGCATCTAATTTAGTAAAATTTGGCATGCTGATACCTTATATTACCGGTCAAATAACAGGTTACTTTTTATTCCGGAAAAATTAACGGTCCCCGTGGGATAGATCTGTTTGTGCTTTTCTAGGCGAACCCGAGCGATGTAAGGGTGAGTCACTAGTTTGACATAAAATTTAAATATCGAAAGTCGTCGGTGATTTCTAACAAGACTCAACATGTAGAGGCCACGTCATATGTTGTTATTAGCACGCAGCTAAAGCTCAAAGTATCAGTTATTTTTTTTGTATAATTACATATCTGTAAAGGTTCAAATGATTTGGCGGTTTCGTTAATGGTGTGAGGATTTGATAAAAAACTTTAACGACTTTTTTTATACACAAGAATAGCTTTGAAGAATCTATAAGGTACAAAAAACGAAATTATGAGAACTAAAATGAATGGAGTTTGAACCTAAGAAATCTGACAACTAAGCATGATTTGAAAGAAAGAGCAAAACAGGTGAGTTCGGGATCTTTGCCATCATCAGGACGAGGACAAGATAATTTATTAACTTACTGTATATAAGGTATAAAGTACATAATTATATTCTAAGAAATTATATAAAAATAGAATTTCATTACCTTGTACATTCCCATCAACAACTTGCACTGCAACAAAAAATATATATAAAATGAATTTAAATGGAAAATTATATATTAGAAGATAACGCATGTTAATAATTATGTAAGCACTACAGTTTGTAGAGTAATATAATACCTTGGCTTTCTCCATTATCAACTTGCACTGAAATAAAAAAAACTATTTCAATAACAAGAAACAGATTACAATAATAAAATTTTAGTAATTAAATATTAAATTTAAAAAAATATTTTTTTATTAATAATATTTGATTTTTATTTTTATTTTTCACTAGCGTCTTACCCCTGAGTACGTGGATTATGTTCACAATTTCATTGGTTCTAATTTTTTTGCACGAAAACCTAATCCGCATTAATATTATAAATGTGAAAGTTTGTGAGTATAGATGTTTGTTATTCTTTTACGCCAGAACGGCTTAACGGATCTGGATGAAATTTGACACAGAGATAGATTATAGTCTGGAACAGCACATAGGCTACTTTTTACCACGGAAAAATGAACTGTTCCCGTGTGGTAGGTTTGTTTTTGTCTTCTTAAAGGCGAACCCGAGCGAAGCGAGGTTGAGCCGCTAGTTATTTTTGTAAAATAAAAGAAGTCTAAGTTACTCCTTATAACATGTTAATATTTATGTAAGTACTACAGTTTGTAGAGTAATATAATACCTTGGTTTTCTCCGTTATCTACTTGCACTGAAATAAAAAAAAAACGATTTCAATAACAACAAAAAGATTATTATATATTTTTTTTAAATATTATAAGTAAAAATGATTTTTTTTATCAGCAAAAGAATTATAAATGTTTATATTTATAACCTTTTATAATATGTAAAAGTTATTTATAGCAAAAAGTGAAAACCTACCTTGATTATCTCCATCAACGACTTGCACTGAAAAAACAAAATAAGTATGTGAAAAATTTGGATAACTCATTTTCGTTAGTTTATATTGGATCCGAGTTAGTTTTTCTGTAGATCCTTTTTGATATACATCAGTAACATATCTGAACTATTAATAAAATATTTAAAATAAAATAAAGGGAAGTAAATTCTCTCAATACTTTTTAGAAATTCTATGTTATATCTTTCTAAACCAGTCGTAAACGGTTTTAATAAAAGTTTTAGTTGAATATCTTGAATTAAAAACTATTTTATTTAGAACTAGCATTGCCCGCGGCTCAGCCCGTGTTCAAATGACCAAAAACCAAATTCTTAGGTTTTACATATTAGTATACTCTTACACTGCAGTTTTTGTATTTTTTCTCAAAAATGAGACATTTTTCCGCGGTAAAAAGTGTCCTATATGTTGACCCGGATAACCAGCTACCATCATACCAAATTTCATCAAAATCTCTCCAGTGGTTTTTCCGTGATGCGGTAACAGACAGACAGACAGACAAAAATTCTAAAGCTATAGATTCGGCCTCTGTATCGATAATAATGACTACTTCAATAAGATTTTCCAAAAAATATTTAATGTAAAGATTCGGCTTAGTTACAATTTTATTATATGTATAGATTTACAAGAAAAATGTGTAGAATGAACAAAAAGTTTGGATAATGCGAAATGTACTCTACTGAGGCAGCAAATGTTTGCAAAGAAAACAATCTTTCACAAGATTGTTATGTGAGACTGAGTGTTTAATAGAAATCATGTACCTACCTCCTTGTGGACGAGCTGCTACGAGGGCAATCAATGCTGATAGCACCAAGATACACTGTAAAACAAAATATTTACTTTAAAATAAAACATATATATTTTAGACAAATTAAAAACAAGTTAGATATTTTTAAGGGTTTTTTAAAATTTCTAAGCATAAATAAGTTTCTAAGATTTTTTATTAGTATTGCCTTAAATTAATTTATGAAGTTTTTAGTTGAGCTGATTGTACCGATCAAAAAATGCAGCTCGAACTTAGCAAAATAATTCTTTTTTTATAGTTAGTTTCATATTGATTTAAAGTAGCGTAAAATGTTGATTTTTTATTGTAATTTCCGTTTTAGAATTTATGTTATTTCATTATGTTAGAGTTTTCATATACAAAATGAAATGTTTATTTAAATACTTATGACCTTTTAAACTAAAAATATTGTTTGCTTTACATACTTTGCTAACTTCTTTCACTCTAATAAGGTTGCAATTTAAAAAAAAAAACTTTGTTAATTTTACTTTGGCATTTTAAGAATATATATATATATATATATATATATATATATATATATATATATATATATATATATATATTCTTATATATATGCATATAGATAAGGTACGGGATTTTGAAATGTAGGTTACTATTAAACGATATGCGAAGGTACTCGTAAGTGAAATAGAATAGTATAATTAAATAGAATGGATATGGTATTATTATATTTAACTGTACTTACTATAAGTTTAGACATGATTATTCCTTTCTGTGTTCTTGTGGTGTAAGTCAGATAATAATTGAGGAATTTACATAAAATTGTCTAAATTGAAGTTATCCGAGTGACCGATAACCCTGTATCGTGTTATATTATGATAAGTAACTTATTTACATATATATATTAGCGTCTCACTCACTCTCACTCCGCTCGGGTTCGTCTCTAGTTACGTTTTAGCGTTTAGTATACATTTTTCAGAGATAAGATATTTTCCTAAAGTAAAAATTATCCTATATGTTGACCCCGATAACCCGTATCATCATACCAAATTTCATCAAAATCTGTCCAGTGGTTTTCTTGTGATGCGTTCCTAGACACCGACAGGCAGACTGACAAAAATTCTATAAACTATAGATTCGGCCTCTGTATATATGACTGTATATAATAATGTCTTTCAATAATATTTTCGGAAAAATATTTAATATACAGATTCGTCTCAGTTACAATTTTATTATATGTAAGTATAGATTCTTCTAAGAATTTACCACATAAAAATTTCAATGTTCTTTTTTCTTCATAATAATAGGGTTAATATCTAAGCTATAATCATAATAAATTAAGTATAATAAATGTCGATAGATATTACTTCTCTTTTGTAAGCATTAAATGTGCCGTATTTACTGGCATGCTTAAAAACCGTAAATAAATTTAATTGAATCTCAGTCCTTGTAAGCTATTAGTGTATCGTATAAAATTATTAAGCACGATTTTTGTAAATGTTGATGAATTGAGATGTTTTTGTATAAAATGTAAAAACAATATGTTAATAACTTTTAAAATTAAAAATTACCTTTAATGTTAAAATTCAAAACAAATTATATTGGATTTACTAAGTAAAGTTACCATAAGAATTATACATATACCAACGTATTCGTGTGTTATAAATGTACTCTAGTAGTTGAACGGATCTGAATGAAATTTGTCACAGAGATAGATTATATTATATTCTTTATTGCACTTAAAATATGATACAGAAAAAAATAACAAAGTAAACATAGTTCACAAAGGTGGACTTATCTCTAAAAGAGATCTCTTCCAGTCAACCCCTGGTTGTGGAAGAAGATGTCAGCGGGCAATATAGTGCAAAAAAAAATTACTAAATACATACTAGAAATAAAGGTAATAATAATCACTTATACATACATACATACATACATACATACATATATACATATATTACATATAAAAATATATAATACTATACATATATAATACCTAATGTAAAGACTACTTATACATACATACAAATATACATATACACAGTTAATATATAAAATATGAAAATTATAGTGTGCAATAAACACATAGACTACTTTTTATCCCGAAAAAATGAACGGTTCCCGTGGGATAAGTTTGTTTTTGTTATCCTAAAGGCGAATCCGAGCAATGCGAGGATAAGCCGCTAGTTATTCTATAAATTTTCAATATAATGGAAATCACTATTTTTACTTAGGGACTAAAGTAATTTTATAATCTACATTTTCCATCAATGGATCAATTAAATAAATAACTTGTAGAAAAGTTGCACTTAATGATAAGTTTGATACTTTATTAAGCATTATTTTACAATTAAAACATAACATAAGTTAGAAATTATATATATTGTAACTAAACTATATATTTAGTGGTTACTTCATTATCAAAAAGATAGCTGCAAGCTAAGTACGAACCCGGATACTTATATCAATCTAAATCTTCTAAATATAGATTTGACCATGTAGTATTCTTCCTCTTACGTTGCTAGCATTGCTAATATATGTCCTGTAAATTTCCATAGTGAACAGGTAAAGTTCCATAGTTCTAGATAGTTTAGAATTATGGACACAATTATGATGCTGTGAGACGAATTTATTTTATTTATCACCTTTATAGAACAGTCTCAATTTTATTTTAAAATTATGATTTAAGGTACAAATAAACTCAAACTCAAAATATATTTTATTTTAATAGAAAAGAAAATAAAATTATAATACTATAGAAACAAGAAAAGAGCGTCAATTTAACTTAATAATAATATTGATATTGATTGATCTATATTTATAATAAAACTAGCGGACCCGACAGACGTTGTCCTGTCTACACGTCTTTAATTTGAAAATTTCAAACTTTTTTTAATAATTTTTTTGATGAAAATTATTATTCAAATTGTGAATCTAAACCATTCCCAGATCCCCTTGAACACACACAAAAAATTTCATCAAAATTGGTCCAGTCGTTTAGGAGGAGTTCAGTCACATACACACGCACACAAGAAATATATATATTAAGATTGTAATTAAGCCGAATCTGTACATTAAATATTTTTTGGAAAATCTTATTGAAATAAACATTATTATCAATACAGAGGCCGAATCTATAGTTTTTAGAATTTTTGTATGTCTGTCTGTCTGTTTGTCTGTTACCGCATCACGGAAAAACCACTGGAGGGATTTTGATGAAATTTAGTATGATGGTAGCTGGTTATCCGGGTCAACACATAGGATACTTTTTACCGCGGAAAAGTATCTCATTTCTGAGAAAAAATACAAACACTGCAATGTAAGAGTATACTAATATGTAAAACCTAAGAATTTGGTTTTTGGCCATCTGAACGCGGGCGGAGCCGCGGGCAATGCTAGTACTTAATAAAATCGGTCCAAGATAGTCGGTTTTTTTTTAATTTTATCTTATAAACCGTAATTATGTTACTAATATAATACTAGCCTGTCTAACGTTCGCGGTTTGATTTCACATTTACACTCTACGTGCCCTCAGGAGTCTTGATTCGACTCGAATATCTATTAGTTTATGGAAATCAATAAACGAATTCTATACAAAAACCACGTCGATCAGTTACGATGTTTTTAATTAAAAAAACCAAATTAATAAATGTACCATCTCATTTCTGTAAGTATTAAAGATAGTATTTAATTTTAATAATATGGTAGCCATTGCACATAAAGCAAGTAAAAAGAAATGAGATTGCTTGATATGCAACCACATATTTAATTTTTGAAATATTCCACTGCTCAAGACAATTTACTTTTTATAATAGCTTTTAGTATCTACATATTTTTGGTTTATTTTTCAAATACAGTATTGGAACAGGTTAAACTGGAAATATCTTTTAATGTATCATATAAATTCTATGTAGTCAAAGTAATGGACAAAGAAAAGACGTGAGTAAAGTGCCAACATATTTCTTCGCTTGACGATGTAGAATTAATGCGTATTTAACGGCGGTCGGCGTATTTACGAGTAACTTACTTGTTTTATACAAACCAAGACAATTATTTTTGTTAGCTTTTTTTAAATGACTACCAAATCATCTTCATTTTATATAAATACTTTGCGCCAATAAACTCAAAACGTTTATATCATATAGGGATATAAACGTTATATATATTGCTATCCCACAAAAAATATTCCAATTTTCGTTTTCCAGGATAGAAAGGGGCCTATATCATTTTCACTCAAATTTTCTATCCATGCATAAAATACTGGTTGAGATTTTGTTCAGCCATTTTGCATTTAATACAGTCAACGAGGATAAAAACGGACAATTTTAAATAGCAACAATCGTAGTGTGAGACGTCAATTTTATATATAGATATTAATATAGATTTGCATAGAACAGGATAGGTAATTGATCTGGCAATTTTAAGCGAAATAACTCAGAGTATAAATCAATTAAGTGTCAGTCTCAAGGTTAAACGCCATGAAAATACATAAATGTTAAGTGTGAATGATAATTTAATTACGCAAGTTGTTATTAAAAAACTAGGTATTACTTATGACTTTTAAATCACTGAAGGCTCTGAGATAAAGCTTTTTAGTAAAAGGGATGTTTTTTTTCAAAGTTCTTTGTAAGTTTGTTTATAAACTACTATTTTAGTTTCGTTAGGATAAAATCTGCCTTCAGGAATTTATACCTAGAAGAGTTGATATTGGCAGGAAGAGTATGCATCTAGATGTCACAGTTACTCACTCTTTAACTATAAAGGCACACCGACTTAGAAATCACTTTAAGAGTCAATCATTCTGCACTTTGGGGTGGATTTTTTGTCATGAAAATTATTTGGGAGACGTGATGCCAATGTTATTTGAGATATAAACTAAAGTACTCATTTAAAAAAGAATACCGATTAAATAAAGAAAAGGCCAAATTTCGATTACGGCGGCCAATCTGACTGATATCATCCTGCAATTTGTATGATACAAGTGACACAAGTGCAATCTCTATTTCTGTCACTCTTATACTTTAGTGGGATGGTAACCGGACTAGATATAGGAGAGATCAGGCACATGATCAACAGTCCTCCGAGATTCAAGTTTATAACTCTGCTAATTTCCCAATTCAAAAATTCACATTTCTATTGAGAAAAAAATCCCAATAATTAAGTATATTGTCCCTACTTGGGACTGGAGACTAACATGTAGATTTATGAGACTACCAACACACACTACACTAGACCAATGAGGTAATTACCTACATAAGAAAATAAAATAAAAACTAGAATACAAATAAAAAGAAGATTGACAATGATTAAGTATTAGCGGTCCCCCGACGAGGCAATGCTCATCATCAAAATATTAATAGGTACTTTTAATGAAGTTAAAAGACTAAGAGAGAATTTTTATTTTTTCAAGTAGGAAATAAAAACTTAAAAAAAACTGACTTTCAGGCACTAAAATGTAAAAAATAACTAAACTGGGGTTTTCATTAAGAAAAGATATTTTCGAAGCCGGTGCCAGGCGATGCAAAGCAAATCTAATATATTTCGATACGTAAAACACATATTTATCTATTAGATATTCATATCTTAAAATATTTTCGGCTGCCTGTAAGTCGGTTTTTATTTATTTTTTTCAAAGTTTTTGTCCATTTTTAGTGTAGACGTAAAAAGCAGGTAATTTGTTAGAAGTTTTTTAATAACATGTTCGATTAAGCAATTGGTTTAATAAAATATATTATTTGTTGATTTAAAAAAAACCGCTCGACCGATTTCGATAAAATGTAATGGCACCACCTGGGAAGTATGCCCTTTGAAACAAAGAAAAAAAATTCCAAATCGGTTCGGGCGTCTTCGAGTAGTCAGTGAACATAGATAAAAAAGAAAAAGATTCCGACGAATTAAGAACCTCCTCCTTTTTTTGGGAAGTCGTTTAATGAGCTAATGATCATCAAACGCCTGAAAAGATCTTCATAAATTATAGCTAAGAACTATCTCGATCACGTCAGCTTTCAAACAAAAAAACCCATTAAAATACAGACTTTAAATAACAGACTGACACTTCAAACTTATAATACCCCTCTTTTTGTGTCGGGGGTTAAAAATCACTCGAATGAAGTTTTTGTTCCTGTTTTGAAGACAGCCAAAGATTATACCTGAATGTTACTGCAATAAATTAATTCCTAATGTTCCATTATCAAAAACTATTTAGGCAGAAATCACGTCAAATCGTTGCTCCGTTATTGTTTGAAATCTCACATTTATAAACACACATTTTTATATGTATAACATTAGTTTAATTCATATAATATACATACATCATACATTATATAATTAATAATAAAAATGTTTCATCGTTAAACTGAAAATTATAAAGTATAATAAACTACATGTATTTATAAGTTTATTGTTTACATTGTTCTGTTTTTAATTATTTTTTCTTTTTTATAAATACATATAAATGTGTTAGTTTGTGCATCCGATTATGATAAAATTTGAGGTAAGTGTTATATGTATGCACTTCCTTGAAGGTTTTTGACATAGGATCAACGTGATCAGGTACAGGATCGACGGCTTTACGTGCTCTCTGAGGCATGGGAGTGAAACATCGCCAACTTTCCAACGCCGGACTTCCTTAACAGAAAGACCCAATAACTCAACTTGGCCCGACCCAGGACTAGAAGTCAGTGCAAGTCACAGATTCTAATCAGAATCTGATATAATGATGATAATATCCTTCCGACTGATTTCGGCCACGTCGGCCAATCTCATTGAGACAAGTCATCTGCGCAGGAGATATTGTAGTGCACAAGTGTATACAAGTGCACTCTCTATTACTGTCAATCTCATACTCTGACGACTGCTCAACATAACCAGTGACAGCTAAGGCGCAGGACCGACGGCTTTACGAACTTCCCAACCACCAACAACCTCAAAGTTTTCCAGATCTACTGTGCATCCATTAAAAGATATTGGTGATAAAAAAGAAAAGGATCCTTTTTCATTGAAAGTTGAATATCTCAGGAAAAAATCGACGAAAAGAGTTTAGTAAAAAATTTTATTTCATAAACTTTCATTTAAACGTCCACTTGAAGTTGGGGGTAATTTTTAGCCTCTCGAGACCATAAAACATACTTTTCTCGGAAATGGCTAAACATTTCAATTTCATTTTTTTTATTTATTATATATGTTTTCAAGATTACATTCCCTTAGTTTCATAGAAATCAAAAGATTATTCTAGAAATTAAAAATAAAAAACTAAGAAAAAGTAAAAAATCGAGTTTTATGCAACTATCTCGAAAACTTTGAGGTTGTTGTAAAAAGTGTTATTTATAAAAGTTGTAGATTTTTACTATACCTACAACTTTTGTAGAAGATATTTTTTGATGGAACGTCACAGTAAGCCGGAAATTGAAAAAAAAAACTATAGTTAAACGCTTTGTGTCCTCGTATTTCTCGGGGAAGCTGGGTATGTAAAGCATCTTACGAATTTCTATTCCTTATATACCTGCTAACATTTTAAAAACATAAAACTTCAGGTTTTCAAAATATTTTTTTCTTTGAATAATAAACGGATTCAGATTGGTCTAAATTGAGGTTGTTAGTTCAAATTTAGAGCATGTTTCGAATAATCAAATCTAATGAGTCACTACATTTACTGTCTATTCTACAATTCATGTTTATTTCTGTCATATCTGCCGCCATTTTTTTCTCTATTTTTTAATTCACATAGATGCTTAAATAACATTTTTTTAACTGATTATGGTGAAACCAAAACGAAGGTTAGTGTCTTTAATTGTTGAACAGACCCCAGAGTAATGTAATTGACAAAATGCAGGAAATAAAATAATTTTATATGTAACTCAGATTCAGTTCCTTTCTGGAGTCTATCTGTGTTTATTCTAAATTCTAGTGTAATTTTCCATTTCATTCTAAAAAGCTTGTTAAAATTAAATAAGTAGGTGCTTTTGGTTTATAAAAATACGCATTTATCGGTACATGAATAAAGATGAAACTTAGTGCCAAACATAAGAAAGCATATATACTCGTACATATGTCCTGAAATAGCATAGGATACTTTTAACATAACACGCAATAATCCATACTTGCTAATATTATAAATGTGAAAGTGTGTTTGTTTGTTTGTTGGTTTGTTTGTTTGTTTGTTTGTTTGTTTGTTTGTTTGTTTGTTTGTTTGTTTGTTTGTTTGTTTGTTTGTTTGTTTGTTTGTTTGTTTGTTTGTTTGTTTGTTGGTTTGTTTGTTTGTTTGTTAGTTTGTTAGTTAGTTTGTTTGTTTGTTTGTTTGTTTGTTTGTTTGTTTGTTTGTTTGTTTGCTTGTTTGTTTGTTTGTTTGTTTATTACTTTACATCGAAACAGAGTGACTTTCTGTGTGGAGATAGTTGAAGGGCTAGAGAGTGACTACCTTTTACCGCGGGAGGTTACCTCATTTTCACGGAAAGACACAAAACTAAACCATACTGACCATTAAAACGTATCTAGGAACGAACCCGAGCGAAGCGAGGTTGAGTCGCTAGTATTACTATAAAACTTTCTTGTTGGTATAATATTTAAACTTCTTTATTATTTAAAAACCTTTTACGTTTAAACTGACAAAATTAAACTAGTAGAATGTTGAATAATATCGTCTAAGAACATTAAAAAAAAAGATCGAGATACAAAGTTCTATTCTAAACCTACGTCATCAATTGTAAGTCACGGCTTTTTTTACCCTTTTTGAAGTCTTTGACTTCTCTGATGAATTCATCTCGATAGGTTTTCCTGCTTTAAGATATATAAAGGATTGTTAGACGATACTTCTAACAGTTCTAATACAGCTTAGCACCAAGAAACGTGTAAGGTGAGTTTAAATTTTTAAACAAATATAAACTGCATATTTTAATGTCACCCTATATACATACATAATGAGTAAATAAATAATTTATTTAAATGAATAGAGTGGATTAGTTTTAGCGTATACTATTTTTTTAAAGTACACTTGGTGTTCAAAGGCTTTTTTTTAAATATTAAATAGTCCAAAAGGCTTATCATCCAGTTTATGAAATAAAATTTAAATTAACAGAAAATATCCTTTGTTTATCACTTCCAGGTAAATTTCTAAGAAATTAATTAAATTTCTAAGAAATCTATTGTTAACTGTAACGCCGGCGTGTCCGAGTCGTGGAGGTATTATTAATTCTATTCACAGTCTTTTAATGTAATATAATCACTTTCATTTAAACACAATATATACTTATTAAATAAAGGTGTAGTTTAAAATCCACCACCACCTTTGGGGTATAATTAATTAATAAAAAAATACATTTCATAAGTTGAGAAGATAGCGCATAGCATATCTACACAAGAGATCATACTACTAAATAGTATTGAGCCTCCTTCTTTTTATGTCGGTCAAAAATATGTTCGTAGATTATATTTTATCGCAAATGTCAAATATGCTGCTTAACAAAGGATAATATTTTTTATTGTCCGCCAAAAGGAAAGCTTTATCATTTTTTTTCTTTTTTTCCTGAAATATTTTTTAAGTAAAGAACTAATCCTAAAAATCATGAACTTAATTAATATTATTAATAATAATAAAATTAATAATTCAATAATACTTTATTGAAATGTATCTAGAAACAATGTATAACCTATTTAAAAAAATAATAATGAAAAAGTAATTGGCAAAAATATCCAGAAAAAAATATATACGACAAAATTGACTAACTCGGTACCATCTTTCTGTTGAAGTCGGTAAATAAAAAGTAGTATTTTCCACTTTACGGCCCAAAATTATGTGTTTATAGTTGTAAAAATCTAATTATCTTAGACCAAACTTAATTCTAGTTGTAAACTTTAATTTAAGGTCTAATATATTAATCAGAATACAGTTTAAAAAAAAAAACAATCGTATAAGTATTTAAAAAAATAATTCTATATGCAACCGTGTACGTGTTAATATTATTCTATATTTACAAAAAAAATATTGATTATTTACAAAAAAAAAACCGGCAGCGTAAAAAGCGACCTAAAAAGATGAAAACAAGTTGATGAAGAATCATAGTATTATGCAGTCGGAGGCATACATAATATGTACATGTTTTATAATAGCTAAAAACGCAGTCGGATTTTTTATTTTTGTAAATAGGATTTTTTTTTATTTGTTGTTTTTAAACGCGCCTCATTATAAATCACATTTAAATATATAAGTTGCATATATTTTTGTAAGCCATTTATAAAACCCTTTATTTTGATACTCCACTCAATAGGTTTTGAGGGACAAAAAATTTGAAGACATAATATGGTGCCAAAAGTCAACCTTTTAATTTTTATCATTTTGATATATCCAGTGTCACTCTCACAATTAAAACGAATCTAACATTATCCCTTAAGCTAAAATCCATGGAGCCGTTTAGATTCGTGCCAAAGAATATGTGTACATACATACATACATACACTCGAAAAACATAATCTTCTTTTTGACGCAGTCGGGTAAAAAAGATTTATATAAGAAAAGTAAATGTTTTGCAAATCATGGCCTTTAACGCTATTTAAGTTATATAGCGCTAATTAAATACATACATATATTACATCTCAAATGCAACTCAATTCTAGATTCAAATTGTGTTGACTACGTTTTGCACTACTATTTTTGTTTGAGGTCAAAAGTAATTAACATTGAGAAAATTGTTATTTATTACTGCAACTTAGTATTTTAAATATTCAACTATTGTTCATAACATAATATAATAAACATGTCAATAATAATAAATTGTCACTTATATGTATAACGTATATATGTATGTAAGTACCACACAAGGAAAAAATCGTTTTTTGGGCTAGGAAGCCTAGGTTCCAGATACGCAATCAAATAAGCTACTACGCAATCAAAATAGCTTAGAAATTTATTTATTTATTTATTATAAAGGCTTACTAACTAAATTTACATAAAAACATTTATTTAACATTATAATTTTACCTATTTGTATATAAATTTAATTTAAAAGTATGCACAGCTTTTTATAGAATTATTCCATTAAAATTTTATGTGGTTAAGAGTTTATAAGGAGCCATTTCAGTTGTATAATAAACAAAAGAAGAAAAAAAAACTAATCTAAACATTTAAGTATTTAATTACTTTCTTTTTAAATAAATTTAAACTATCAGAAAAAATGTCTATATCACATTGCTGAAATATAAAATTATATAATTTAAAGCTTCGTGAGAGTGGTGAATTAGAACCGTATCTATTTTTTCGTTGTGGGATATGTAGTGGTTTATAGTTAATAGCCCTAGCTGCAGATCTTGGTGTTTGTATATTTACTAGCGATAGTAGTGACGGATATTCTATGTAATTATTTACTAATTTAAAAACAAACATGAGTCGCAAAAAGTCGCATCTTTAGCGTAAAAATTTGGCGTAAAAAACCAAATTATTAGATTTTACATAATATTTTTATACTCTTACATTGCTCTTTTTGTATATTTTCTAAAAAATGAGATATTTTCCCGCGGTAAAAAGTATCCTAAATGTTGAACCGGATAATCAGTTATCATCATACCAAGTTTCATCAAAATAGGTCCAGTGGTTTTTCCGTGACGCGGTAACAGACAGGCAGACAGACAAAAATTCTAAAAACTATAGATTCGGCCTATGTATCGATAATAATGTTTATTTCAATAAGATTTTCCAAAAAATATTTAATATACAGATTCGGCTTCGTTACAATTTTATTATATGTACCTATAGATAATACGGATTAGTACCATAATATTTTATGAAAATACTTGAAAAAATTATTTTAACTTCCATCAATCTATTTTAAACTACTTCAATAAAAAGACTAAATAGTAAAACTTAACTGTTAGTAGCTAGTTGCTCGTTTATGTAATATGACTCGTGTTACCTACTGTTAATAGAATTCACTTATCTACTATATAAAAAAAAATGGATTCCAAATTTTTTTATTGGTAACACTAAAGCTTCTCAATAGCTAATAAACAAAATAGAAAAGAAAATCGCTAGACAAATAAATTAGAAAAAGGTACTAAACTATCAGTTAGTAATTAATACCTTTTTCTTTAACTTACTGTTACTTTTTGCCTAGTAATATATAGACAGATAGATTTTAATCATTTTTATTATCATTGTTTATGTAGCACCATGAAGATTATTGTAATATTAGCGACCGTTTTGGCGGCGGTGGTGGCCATCCCTGCTGATACATACAACCCTGCGTACGATAATTTCAACGTTCAAGAGATAGCTGACAGTTCTCGTCTTCTCAAAAGCTTTATAAATTGCTTTCTGGACAAAGGACCGTGCACGCCTGAAGCAGCTGATTTTAAAAGTAAGCACATCATTTCCTTTTTTGGCCTTTATTATACCATACATCACGAAACCCATCATCTTTGGAGAAGTTTTACTTATTACTATATGAACTATTGCTGGCACTGTACTGTATGTTTAATTCATTATTACTATGAAAACACTACGTTTGTAAAATATTAAGACTTTAAAGTCGATGACAATGTATAGTAAAGAAATACAAATCGTAGAAGTATGTCGATCAGAACTGTCTATATTACGCTTAACATACATTCAATGTACAATACGCTTTGATTGAATGACGAACATTTATTTGTGAAAATGCTTATTTCAGAGGTCATGCCTGAAGCTCTAAAGACCAGCTGCGCGAAATGCACGCCCAAACAACGTCAATTGATCCGTATAATAATTGAAGCTTTCCGAACCAAGCTACCCGAGCTTTGGAAAGAACTTGTCAAGAAAGAAGACCCCAAAGGAGAGTACAAAGAAACCATAGAAAAGTTCCTGAATTCATCTGATTAAAGAAAATAATTCTATAGATATACATAAACTCAAATCAATAAATGTCAAAAAGTTTATGTTTAAAGAATTCTTTTAAAAGGCATATAAAAATTATTAGATCACAATTTTTAAGCACTTTGTTTACAGTATAAAGATTTTTATATATATGTATACTGTAAATATACATTGCATATCAAAAGTGATTAATAAAATTTATTGATAAAGAAGTAGGTACATTTCAATTTCCCTTTTAAATTTCTCTTTTTAACCGACTTCCAAAAACGAGGAGGTTCTCAATTCGTCGGAATCTTTTTTTTTCTTTTTTTTATGTATGTTCACCGATTACTCGAAGACGCCTCAACCGATTTGGAAAATTTTTGTTTTGTTTGAAAGAGTATACTTCCCAGGTCGTCCCATATAAATTTTATCGAAATCGGTCGAGCGGTTTTTAAAAAAATCAACAATAAATATATTTTTTAAACAAATTGCTTAATCGAATATGTTATTAAAAACGTTCTTCCTACAAATTACCTGCTTATTACGTCTACACTAAAAATTTAAAAATAAAAACTTTTTAACAAAAAATAAAACCGACTTCCAGGCACTAAAATGTAAAAAATAACTAAACGGGGGCTTTCATTTAGAATAGATACCTAATCAGATATTTTCGAAGTCGGTGCCAGCGGACAATATTTTAAGATATGAATATCTAATAGGCAATAAATATGTATTTTACGTATCAAAATATATTATATTTCCTATGCGTCGGCTGGCACCGACTTCGAAAATATCTGATTAGGTGTTTATGCTAAATGAAAACCCCCGTTTAGTTATTTTTTACATTTTAGTGCCTGGAAGTCGGTTTTATTTTTTGTTAAAAAGTTTTTATAAAAATATATTGTTTATACTCCAATAGAACTGTTGACTAGAATTAGCAGTATAATTTTAAACCAAAAATATAAAAATTGGATGAAATGGCAGAAGGTACTTGTGCCCACAGAACTTTTCTCTGTCCTCTACGGCTACCAAACTTGACAAACTACAATAGAGCTCATCGTATTTCTCACTCAAGCAGTATCTTTTTTTTAAAAGAAGGCTATTTTAAAATAACAGCAATAACCATGTTTGAAATATTGAAAGTAATATCTTTTAAGTATTGTTTTCTTTAAATCATAAGGAGCATTACTATATACATATTGTAGACATCGGAATCTTCTATGGATTGAATCGTGTTAAGATTCTTTCCTATTTAAATCTACATCTTACACCGTTATTTGCTTAAAAATCACATATAATATTTTTTTATTCTTTTACCCGAAAAATTTCGTTGTCCATACCCAATGTGCCATTCCTCGTGGGATAAAAAATTGTAAAAATATTTTTGAGTACTTGAATCAATAAAGAAATACGCTATCAGAATTTTAGCCATCTATTATCTATCAGTTTAGCATGGGCGACGATTGATCGTTCATATCAATTAAACAGTATAAAATATATTTGGTTAGCAAAATTTTAAGAAAAAAAAATATTTTAGCTAGTAAATCATTTATTTATTGAAATTTGCGTATGATAATTTATTTGTCGACAAATTTCGTAAATTTAGAAATCTCTTTCTCCAATGCATCGAAATATTTATCTTCAGGATCATAGTGACGTCTAAAGGTTAGATATTCTTCGGGAAAAGCCTCCTTGACTCCTTGGAGGAACCGCCAGAACATGTATTTCTGGTTGGCATTGCACCGCCTGCACGCTTGTTGAATTGCCTCAGGTATATTTTCTGAAAAATAAATGTGTAAATATTATTGATAATTCTTATTGATTTCCTCAAAAAGAAAGATGTTAAGGTATTAGGTACATACAAATAATCAAATAGAAGGGTTTCTTCTTTTCTAAAAGTGAAATATTTATATCGATATTTTCAAAACTAAATATTTTTTTTACAAAAAATACAATATATTTTATATAATATATATTTTATTTTTGTAGCCCAGTGGTAACGCAGGCAGGTTTTCGAAAGACATACCAGCATGGTGAACTATGGCCTGATCCCCGTCGTATTGAAGGGAGGCCCGTGCCCAGCAGTGGAACTTTAAAAATGGCTGAATACAATACATACAATAAATTTTATCCATTGCGTTTTTGTGGTATACTAGTTCAATATCTATGATATTTTAAGACCATTGGATAGATAATTTTTAAGAACAGTTACTTGGATTTTAAAAGTTTTTCTATACTTGTCATAAAATCATAACGATCTAGAAAGTTTAAAGAAAAAATCTATTAACATGTAAACTACAGGCGAAACTAACATGTTGTTCTGTGTTATATATTATATCACTGTCTATATAATTAGAGAATATATTAGCACATACTCTTATAACTGGTGGTCAGTTCTGTGCAGGGTCCTACGTCGTTGAAGCAGTCCAAGTACGCTTTGAGTTCTACGCGGTTGGCGACGAGAGCTTCTACGTTGAGGTGGTCATTGCCAGTTTTGTAGTACTCCACTTCAGCGGCTACCAGGGTAACAAATGCTAACAGCACGATTACCTTCATTTTCAAAATCTACAAAAAAAATTATTACTTAGATAAAACTTTCTGTTCGGACGATTTCGCGGATTTATTTTGATTTTTAGTTTCCATCGTTTCGAATGCTTTACAGCAATCATGGTCATGGGAGATACCTACTAAGGTTTTAGACGTCTCAAAGGCGCTATGTACTTGTTACAGGCAGTGCCTACCCTTGATTGCTGTAAAGCATTCGAAAAAATTTAAATCCGCAAAATAATCCGAAAACATAGTTTTATTTAAAATATCTAATATTCACATAAATCTAAGAAAGTATTATTATTAGTTAAATTAAGTCTTATATATGCTTGTAGTTTTCTTTTCTTTGTATACTACGTAAAACGCACCTTTTCACTAAACACAAGTATTGGAATGCTGACACTTTACTCAAGATTACTTATTTATACAATTTTACTAATGAACTATTCAAATTACTTGGTGATTGCGTAAAATATAATTGTCATTATCATCACCATTTAATGTGGTTAAATTAAGGAAAAATATGTTTCTTAATTCGTTAAGTAATTGTTGGTTTACAAAAAATAATATTTATCTATCTACTAGCGGCTCACCCTCGCTTCGCTCGGGTTCGTCGCTGGATACGTTTTAAATAGATATAAATAGTTATTAGTCATCGTTAGCCATATAATTTTTAATGTTTTTGTCGTTAATTTTTCATTTTTTTTCTTTATTAAAACATTCCATGGACCTTAAGGAACATACCAAAAAAAATGTTTGCTGAATTAGTTCAGCCATTCTTGAGTTATCGCTTACAACAAAGACAGACAAAAATTATAGATTCGGCCTCTGTATTGATAATTTTGTCTATGATATAAGATTTTCCAAAAAATATTTAATGTACAGATTAGGCTTAGTTACAATTTTATTATATGTATAGATGGCGACTTTCTTAAATACCATCGCTTCGCTCGGGTGTGTCCCGTACGTTTTTATTTTTTGAGCGTAACAATAATTCTTTTTCTACAAAAAAAGTAGCCTAAGTTTCTCCTTCTAACGTCAGTTATCTGCCAGTGAAAGTTCCGTCAAAATCGGTCCAACCGTTTCGGAGATTAGCCGAAACAAACAGACAGACAAAAAAATGTATTTTTCTTATAAGTACGGTAAATATTTTCATATGTATTTAGTAAAAAGCTGTTATTTCGACATTACAAATAGACACTTCAATTTTATTTACCTGTATTATATTAAATTTTGAATAAAATCGAATGGCATTAATTTAAAATATAAAAAAAAATAGCTTTAGGTTAGGGCGCTATTCTCTTAGTCCTCTAATCGCATGCTTAATAAATAATTAGTACCTGGGCGACCGAGTTTCGCTAGGAGTTTTAGCCAAAAGTATATATTATTATTTTTAAACTAAAAACTTGAATAAATACAAAAAAAAAGTTAAAACTTCGTATCTGACCGGGATTCGAACCCGGCCACCTGTGACTGCAAATCCTGTGCCTTGGCCGCTTGACCACGACGCTTATGCCCGTGGGTGCTAAATTAGGGACCATATTTTGATTCGAATGATCCGTTTCCGAGATCGCCGGTATAAATAAATAAATAAACAACAATTGCTCGTTTATAGGTATTATATTCATCCCACTTTTCTCATAAATATCTGCTACTTTTTGTTTTTAATGAAAAATATAATTCAACCCAATAAACGAGTAGGTATACATGTATAAATAGATCTTTAAAAACATCCTGTATAAGGATCTGCAAGCATTTAAAAATAAGATAGAAGTTTCTATACAATTAGCATTACAGAAATTGTAGTAGCCTTGACTGCTTCAACGACTAAGCACTTACAATTAGCTATATACAACAATCAGTTATTATGTCTACTTGATATCACTTTTCTAATAAAACTTTTCTAATTACCTTTGTAGTATGCTATTTTTTATGGAGTATGAAGAGAAAGTAAGTTTCATATAGTAGTTTTGTGTGTCGAAAGACTTTAATATTATATTTTCGAAAGTATTTTTTGGTTTTTTTTCAGGGATCTTACTTGAAAAAATAAAAAAGCGTGCAGGTGGTGCAATGGCAACCAGAAATAATTATTTAGGCAATTTCTTCAATGAGTTAAGTTTCTCTCAATATGTATAGACTCTTCTTCTCAACATGTATAGACTCTTTAGATAAGGAGGTTTTATGCATACCAGACTTGTGTTAATACCTAAACGTTTTATGTTTAACGAAAAATTACGATCCATTACTATTTTTAAACGTCTGCTATACTGCATACACGATCATTATATGTAGAATCTATATATTAATACGTGAAGCAAAAACTTTGTACCCCTTTTTAAGAAAATTGCGCGAACGGAGGAGTATGAAATTTTCCACACTTATAGGTTATATAGAGAAGGAGTGCAGAATGCTAGTCTTTTTAAAGTTTTTTTCAAAATTATGCATAAAAAATACATTAAATCAATTAAAAAAACGATATTGAAAGGGAAAATTTAAATAATTTCCACAAACATATACAAACACTCAAGTCAGCGTCATATGTCCTCAAAAAAGAGCGCACAATTTTGGAATTATAAAAATAGTATTTTCAAACAATCTCTAATTTCGTGAGCTGCTCACGCAATTCCTGACTGTTGAGAGTCTCAGTAGAGCGAACGTCTAAAATGTCAATGAGTTCATTACAAAACTGTAAAAATATAATATTTAAAACCTTAAAAAAGGTTGGAATATCATGTTACGATAAGTAAAGATTTTTCTTGAATTTGTTTTTTATTTCACATACCGCCGATATTCTTATACGACAAATTTTAATGACTGCTTATTTGCTATAAGAACAGTATATTACAATCTCCTTCTATACTTAGTCGGCTAATAAACGTGAGTCTATTCTTTTTTTAATGGATTCTATCGTTATGCACTTTTTTAATTATTTTTATTTATATATTTTTAATTTAGTATTGATTTCATTTATTTTAATGAGTTTAAGTAAAAATAACCTGTTTTCACTTATAACGTAAAATTCATTTCTTAATGTTTTAATTGGAAGGAATAAATAAAAATTTTTTTGCAATATTGACTTTCATTTTCATCTTAATATTTTGTAATTTTTAATGCTCAAAACCATTCCTAATGATAATATACGAGTATATAGTATTTTTACGACAATTTTTTACGGATCGCGATTTTTCCTAGAAAACAAAATAAATATAATAACGACTACTCTATGTAGCTTTTATTCTGTCTGACTCCCGAAACGTATGTTTTTCGAAAGAAAAATGTGACATAACACGTATTGCTTTCATACGTGTAAGTTCGAATTTGTGTTAACACTTGGGTTTATATCTTTGGTTTAACTAAACGTCATTTAGGAGTTACGGTGCCACTTTTTGTTAGTTTGTTAGGAATTGTGCCTCTATAGTTTTATATATCAACTAGCGACTCACCCTCGCTTCGCTCAGGTCCGTCCCTAGGTATGTTTTAAATTAAAATGGATATAGTATGTTATCCTTAAGAGATCGACATATGCCATCGCGGACTTTTCTGTAGACCTATATAAGATACATAATTCCACCATACATTATTTTGTTATATCTCAAATTTTAAATAAAACTATCTTTTCGGATTTTGCCGCGGATTTATTTGTATTTTTGTTTCCCGACGTTTCGAATGCTTTACAGCATCCATGGTCACGGGAGAGACTGAGGTGTTACATGTCTTAAAGATATAGTTGTTACAGACAGCCTACCCACAATTAACAAAATGAAAATTGCACCAATTACATTACAATATTTTAACTTTAAACATTTTTATAATTTTAATTATAATTGAATATGGAAAATTATTTATTTAATGTTTGCTATTATTTTTATAATTATTACAATTTTAAAAATATTAATTAGTAATCTATATTTAGTGTTGCCATTATTATATTTATAACCATAAGAAAAATATAAAATATAGTATTAATTATTTAAGCCACAATTGATCTATGTGTAATTTGAAAAGGTTAAGATTAATTAAAAATAATAATTTTAATTTAAATTTGCTATTATTTAAAAAACAAATTATTAAGCAACACATTACTACATACATTTACAAATGTAAAAAGTGAAAAAAATATTATTAATCAGAAATGCTATCATTTTGATCATGCATTTCTGATTAATAATATTTTTTTCACTTTTTTCATTTGTAAATGTATGTAGATGGTTTTTATATTATCGATGTGAGGTTTTATGTAACTAATGTCAATGGGAATTAATACATGAAGGTAATCATCCGTGATTTTAATAGAACCCGCTGGGTCGAAATAGATTCCGGGACTTTCGTTTATCTGTTCTATAATATTAGATGCGACAACGAAGTTAATCGCCGTGGTAATTCTGAAATATGACAGAATCTAGTTTTATTATCTATGCTACGTCTAAATAACTACATCTACGCTTAAGTAACAATTAGTTTGAAATGAATCAATAAAATTCAATAAAAATAAAATGTAAAATATAAAATCTTATGATAAAATATGTTTATTCGGAATTAGTTTCCGCTAGTTTGAGCTCATCGTAATGATACTTTACGTGTCGACGATTTATTATTAATGTTAATGTGTTGTTTCCGTTTATTCGGACAACTTTAAAGGGACCTTTCCATATGGGTGATAAGGCCTTACGGAGCCTTAAGTGATTTTTCACATACACCATATCACCTACTTTATACTTAATGGGCTTAGTTCGTTTATCATAGTATGATTTGGAAATCGATTTTGATTTTAATATGTTCCCTAGAGCCTTTTCTCTAGAAAGCTTTAAACGTTGTTGTAGAACACGTACATAGTTATTATATGTCGGTTCTAAGGAAGTATCGTAAATAGAGGACGGGACAAAGGGCTTATGGCCAAAAACTAATTCATATGGGGTAAAATTTGTTGTTGAGTGAACTGTAGTATTATACGTGAGCATTGCAGTGAAAACATACCTTGGCCAATTATCTTGGTGTTCATTTATAAAGGACTTAAGATACTCCTTTAGGGTGGAGTGACTACGTTCAAGAGCACCCTGAGTTTGTATGTGATAAGGACTGGACCAAAGTTGTTTAATTTTGAGAAAAGTGCACGTTTGTTTAAATAATTCAGCCGTGAAGTTTGTACCCTGGTCTGTTAAGATAGATTTCGGTATGCCGAATTGACAGATGAAGTGGATAAGGCACTCGGCAGATTCCTCAGCCGTGGCGTTGGGTAAGGGATATGCAGCTGAATATTTTGTAAGGTCATCCTGTAGTGTAAGTATAAATTTATATTTAGAAGGTCCGGCCTCCGGGAGAGGGCCAACGAGATCTAGCGCGACACGTTCAAAGGGTTGTGTAGATGCACTCGTAATCTGCATAGGAGCTCGGTTAACTTTACGCAGGGCTTTATTGGTTTGGCATAATTCACATTTGCGGACATAATTTTCGACGTCACTGCGCATGTTTCGCCAGTAATATCGTTCTTGGATTCTATTTAACATTCTATTAGAACCTAGATGACCCGAGATAGGGATATCATGGTTCTCTTTTAAGATTTTATTTATTTCAGTCATCGTTGGATATATAATGGAATTTTTATAAATGTGGATAATTATGTTTGTATTGTGGAATAGGTACGTAATTATGTTATATATTTTTGTAAATGTATGTACATCAAAAGGATTGCGAAAATCAGTTATACTAAATTCTGTAACGTTGTTTGCAATAAATTCGGTTTTTAGATTAATTAAGCTTTTAAAGATATCTTCATAAGTATTCTTTTCATAATGGTATACTTTAACGAATAATAAATAATAATTTGTATTGTCCTTCTGAAATGTTACAAATGAGTGTAAGGTTCTTTCTTTAGATAGAAATTCTGTGGACTCCGATAAGTTACCAATAATATCTGCAACGTAATGATTTGATTCGTCGAGGTCAATAGAAGTAGGTATGGCTACATGTTTAATTTTTGTTTTTAATAGACTTTCGTTATGTTCTTCAATTTTAGTATCAAATTTTATTAATTTATTATTTAAAGTTTTCATGCATCTAGAGTATGTGTCATCGTTGCTGACGTTACTATCGACAGATGGCGGAGTGGGAATATTAAAATCCTCCGGCAGTTCTAAATCTTCAGGGAGTACAAAGTCATCTGGTAAGTCAAGGTTGTCAGGTAAATCAATAGTTTCAGGTAAGTTTTCAAGTCTATTAGAATCAGCTGTAGGATTTTGATCATTTTGTTCTTGTACAGGGTTAACTGGATATCTCGAGAGTGCATCTGCGTTTGAATTCATTTTACCCTTTTTATATTGAATTTCATAGTCGTATTCTTCTAATTTTAGACGCCAACGTACTAACCTCGATCCGGGGTCTTTGCAGTTAAAAAGCCAATTCAGAGGCTTATGATCTGTGATTACCGTAAACCGACGACCAAACAGATAGGGACGGAAGGTCTTTGTGCCGTAGACGATTGCTAAACATTCTTTTTCGGTAACACTGTAATTACATTCTGCCTTATTTAATGTTCGGGATGCGTAAGCGATGGGTCTATCTTTACCTATATCGCCTTGTGAGAGAACGGCTGAGATGGCATAATTAGATGCATCACAAGTTAAAAGGAGCGGTTTTGTAAAATCTGGATATATAAGAATCGGAGCTGTGACTAGTTTTTCTTTAAGTTGTTCAAAAGCATATTGTTGACTATTTGTCCAATTAAAAGGAACATCTTTCTTGAGGAGATTTGTTAATGATTTAGCATATTTTGAAAACTCTGGAATAAAACGACGATAGTAAGAAGCTAAGCCAAGGAAAGACTTGATATCTTTAGGACATTGCGGTACAGGGAACTGCATGACAGCTTTAATTTTATCAGGATTAGGTTTAACTCCTTTGTCACTAATTATGTGACCTAAGTATGCGACTTCTTTGCGAAGGAACTCGCATTTATCGGGTTGTAGTTTGAGGTTAAAGTTTCTTAATCTTTCGAAAATTAGATGTAGTTTCTCGATATGGGAAGACAGGTCGTGAGAGTAGACAACGATATCATCTAGGTACACAAAACAATGTATACCCTGTAACCCAGATAGGACAGTGTTCATTGTTCTCTGGAATGTTGCAGGAGCATTTTTAAGACCAAAGGGCATTCGATTAAATTCAAAATGACCTTGTGGTACACTAAATGCTGTTTTGGGTGCATCTTTAGGGTTCATATTTATTTGGTGAAACCCGGACGCTAAGTCTAGCGTCGAAAAATATTTACTTTGGCCTAATTGGTCTAATATTTCGCTAATTTGAGGGATAGGATAACTTTCTCCAATCGTTATATCATTAAGTTTTCTATAATCTATTACAATCCTCCATTTTCTTTGGCCAGATGAATCTAATTTCTTTGGTACAATCCAAATAGGTGATGACCATGGAGATTTTGAAGGTCGGATAATGTTTTGGCTTAACATTTTTGTTATTTGAGACTTTACTTCTTCTTTATGTACTTCCGGGAATCTATAAGATTTGACACTAATCGGTTGCGAAGTTGTTGTTTGAATTTCGTGTTGGACGACTTCTGTTGAAGTCAGTTCATCGTCTGGTAAATGGAATATATCGGCATATTGATTACAAATTTCTTTTAGGTTATCGATTTCTTCGGTATTTAAGTGTGATGTTTGAAGGAGTTGGAATAATTGTAAGCTTCTTTTAATACTATTAGTTCCTATTTGACCTTGTCTTCTGTGTCCTAATTCGGTATAATCAATTGGGGATAATGTGAATAATAAATTCGAATTTATATGTATAGGTTCATTTGATACATTAAGTACTGTTAGGTTAATTCTATTATTATTTTTTAATTTTACTATACAATTAGATACAAGCAATGAGTCCGAAATGTGTTGGTCAAATATTATCCCTTCTTTCATTTCAGGATTTTTAACAGAGCATTCAATTACTGTTTCTGTCCGAGGCATAATAGTATAGGAAGGTTCATTAAATGATAACTTAATATTGCTATCTTCTATTTCTAGGGACTTTGAGTCATAATTAATACTACAGGCATGTTGTATGAAAAAGTCATTGCCTATTATACCGTCATAAGGTAAGTTAATGCTATCAAAGACATGGAATTTATGTATTATTTGTAAGTCTTGAGAGAATTGTAGTTTTAAATTAAGGTAACCTAAACTTTTTATAGGACTATCATCTTTTGAGTCTATACCCTTTACCTTGACATCGGTATCGCATAGCTGTGTTGGATTGGTTAAGCAATCATTTTTTAAGATGCAAAGGGATGCTCCAGAGTCTACGAGAAAGGTAAGTGGATTTTTATTAGCAGATGTTTGGACTACGACGTAAGGTAAATACTTTCTTTTGGTTTTAATTTCGTAAATTTGTTCAATTTCAGAATTTTTTTCACAAGGAAGGCCACGAGTTTGGGGCTGATTACCCTGGCCATGGGCCTGTGTAGAAGAAAGACCACGAGTTTGGGGCTGACTACCCTGTCCATGGGCCTGTGTAGAAGAAAGACCACGAGTTTGGGGCTGAGTACCCTGTCCATGGGTCTTTTTGAAGGAATGACCGTGAGTTTGGGGCTGGTTACCCTGTCCATTGGTCTTTTGGAAGGAATGACCGTGAGTTTGGGGCTGATTACCCTGTCCATTGGTCTTTTGGAAGGAATGACCGTGAGTTTGGGGCTGATTACCCTGTCCATTGGTCTTTTGGAAGGAATGACCGTGAGTTTGGGGCTGGTTACCCTGTCCATTGGTCTTTTGGAAGGAATGACCGTGAGTTTGGGGCTGGTTACCCTGTCCATTGGTCTTTAATTTAGCGTGAGTATCGACTTTAGTAGGAAGAGACTGACCCGTGCGATACTTATACGGGGCAGTAATTAGTTTAAATTTTTATCCGTTTCATACTCACCTTCAATTTCGTCATTTTCTGCATAATTTATGCGGGGACCTGGTTTATAATCATTCGCTTTTGAAGTTGATTGGTAAGGTGTAAATGTTCTAGTAGGTCCATTCGAATATTTTTTGTTATTATATTCGCGGAGCCTACAATTATCTAAGGTATGACCGATTTTCCTACAATACCTGCAAAACGGCGCTTCTTTAGAAGGGGAAGGGGCATATTGATTTTTGGCATTATTAATATTATTATTTGATCGGAGTCTGTCATTAAAGTCATTTCTTTTAGGGATAGTTTCATTGGATTTTTGTTTGAAATTATTGCGGGAAGAGAACTGTTGGATTTTCTCCTCCGATATGGCACAGTTTATAGCATCATTTAGATTCTTAGGGTCTCTACACCTTACTAGGTTGGAAATGCGGGGATGTAAACCTAGTGTGAAAGTATGAAGGGCAAGGTCCTCCATAGCTGCTAACCTACCCGCTAGCTCCATTTTCTTAGAATTAGAAACCGTGACCTCAGTTAATAATTTCTGAAAGCACGTTTCTACCCTAAGGGAGAACTGGCTAACAGTTTCTAGATTGCCTTGTCTACAGTCTTGTAATTCTGTGAGAAGGTGGGCGTAATGTTTACGCTCACCGAATTGGGTTTTAAGAAATTCTTTTAAAGATGCCCAGGAATCGAAGTCTTTTATGGAACAAGCTGTTTCAGCTTTACCCTCTAATTGACTAAGGATGTATTTTAGAATTAAATCTTCTTGTCGTGGAGATGCCAAGGAGATTGCGCTGTCGCAATTCCTTAAAAAGGCAGTAAGTTTATCGCGGTCACCGGTAAAAGGTTTTATAAATTTTAATATAGTATTTAATGGGATTTCTTCTTCTTCTACTCGAGTCTCTCTCAATTCCTTTTTGGAATCTGATTTTGACATTTTGAACAAAAACAAAACAACAAAAAAAAAGAATGTAAAAAAAAATATATATATATATATATGAAAAATAAAATTAAGAGTAGACGAAACCTGTAAATAGGAGTAGTATAGTATTCTAAGGTATTATAATACAAATGAAATCGATACGCTACGGATGCGATAATAGTTATGAGAAATAATTGATAAGAATGACTGCGTTGAATTATATTGAATTACAATTAGGTTTCAATTTAATAAATATTAACAAATTAAATTATAAGATGCCAATATTTCTATAAACATGTAAATTATGACTACACATATAAAAGGTTTTTTTTTTTTTTTCACTGGAAATTGTTCACGATAATTACTGGATCAATAAAATGAAATAATTTGACTCACAGGAATAGTTTCACACACTTCATCTTTGATTTGACTGGAACCTGGGTTTAACAACTGGACTCGGTGTCCGGATGCCGTCGGGATGTCACGTTGATTAGGTCGGTGCTGGATACAGAGCTACGTCAGGCGTGTATGCCTCAACAGCTAGATACCGCTTGCTGCACAATGGACTCTCTTCGTGATTCAGGATACCGGGATTTTTCCGGTTTAGAATGGTCAATGCTGTGACCTTAGGTTGAGTTCGGATCGGGAACTTGACACTGGATTATGACATTGGATTTAGACACTCACTCACTCACTTGCACGTTTTTATTTTATTGGGATCCTTATTTATTAGGCACTATGGAATGTTTTCGGGATCCCACCGCTGCCACCAAATGTTATCATTGGAAAAATTAAAATCTTTTTAAAAAAGAATTTATTTATTAACACTAATTGATTTATAATATAATTAATGTAGGACAACTTAGACGTGAGAAATTCGGCAAGTGTTAATGGTTCCGCGATCAGATCCGAACTGAAATTGAACTTTACTATGGGATAAATCTATGGAGTTAAAGATGCTGATGAAGCACTTACTCATTATTAATCCTTACAGTACAGGGATGTAACAGAACGAAGGTTTCGACTTCCGTACCAAATATTGTGTGGTTTTTTTTTACGTAATTTGTAAGATTAACGCTAAAACAAAAAAAAATATTTACTATCTTTTCGGATTATTTCGCGGATTTATATTGAGATTTGGTTCCCGATGTTTCGAATGCTTTACAGCATCCATGGTCACGGGAGAGACTGAGGTGTTACATGTCTTGAAGGTAAAGTTGTTAAGTGTCGAAATAATCCGAAAAGATAGTTTTATTTAAAATGTCAAATATTCGCATAAATCTAAGAAAGTATTATAAAAATACTTACGTTACTTATCATCCCTTTTACTCCTTAATGGGATGAATTTTGAATTTTCCTTCTTAAATGACACCAATAGTACAAAATCAATATGCTCTAAAAATTTCAAACTTCTACCATCAGCAGCTTGGGCTGAGTGTCGACGAGTCAGTCGGTGAGTCGCGACATTGCCTTTTATATATACTACTAGCAACTTATAGGTACGTTTTAACGGTTAGTATGGAATAAGCAGACTATAAATAATTTATGATGCCTTCCTCAAAATCCTTTTTTGAATTTTTCAAATCGGATTAGTAGTTCCTGAGACAAGCGCGTTCAAACAAACAAGCAAACAAACAAACAAACAAACTCTGCCTCTTTATAATATTAGTATAGATGTATTGGTAGGTTAAATCATATACTAGGCTCTTTTTTGATTCACATATTAATCATAACTTCTTTGTACCTTAAAAGACAAATCTAAATAGTTTTCATATTTTAAATAGAAATAGAAATTATATAAACTTAATAATATGGTACATACTTTATGTATACATATTACAAACATTGCTCTCCTTCTGGGAAATTCGGGTATAAATATATTTCATTTTAAGACAGTGGTAGCCCAGTGGTAACGTGTGCACTTGGGAAACCCGGTGAAGCGCGTTCAAATCCCGGGTCTCGCATCTCTGATATTTTCATGTGCGAATCATTTCTAACATGATTACCACTTGCCTTACGGTTAAGATAAATATCGTGAGGAAACCTGCATATCTGAGAGAACCTAGCAAGTTTTCGAAAGACATGTGAAGTCCGCCAACCCGCACTTGGCCAGCGTGGTGGACTATGGCCTGAACCCCCTCGTATTGAAGAGAGGCCCGTGCCCAGCAGTGGAACGTTAAAAAGAGTTAAATACACAATACACAATAATTTAATTTTCAAAATGTCTAAACCTAAAATTGGCATTTTAAATACAATATGTTTTTAAATTTCAGTGATTGTTTACAAATTTGTATACTCTCAACGCCTTTCTATATAAAAGAGCAAATGATATGATCGAAATATTAGTTATCGATTTTAAGTTGAATGCTTATAATCTTGAGTACATCTTTGTAATTAAAATTGTCTTCGCAATTTATACTTTAAAAAATAGGCTCTTGCTATTTGTACTTATAATATAGACGAATTAATAATAATTATTCGTCCTTTATTAGGATAAATAAAGGAGGAAGTTGCTATTTGCCCGATATTTGGATGAATGAAAAATATTTTAAATAAAACTATCTTTTCGGATTATTTCGCGGATTTATTTTGATTTTTGGTTCCCGACGTTTTGAATGCTTTACAGCATCCATGGTCACGGGAGAGACTAAGGTTGTAGACGTCTCAAACACATACTTGTTACAAACAGTGCCTACCCACTATTTTACAAAAATGATTCAAAAATTCAAAAAATTGCAATAAAGTAGGTATCTTACAACACATACACATACATTTGTTGATTTTTATTTCTAAACATTTAAAAAAAAAAAAATTTTTAATTTTTAAAAATTATAAATATTAAAATTTTTAAAAAACTTTATTAATTACTAATATGGAAACATATTCTTTTAAATCCCAACGATTTTTAAGCACAAGTGTTTTAATGTTAAAAAAATGTTTTACGTGCAGGAGTTTCTGTATGCAAAATTAATAATAATCTGAACCTACGAGTACCGAGCTGAGAAGTTATTTATTAGTCTATTCGTTCTTCCTTATGATTTATATTTATGTAGTTTATATAGGACGAATAATCATTTTTTATTCATCCTATTAAAGGACGAATAGACACTCCGTAAAAAAAGAAAAATGGTATGAACATACATTTTTTGTTAGAAGTACAAAATTTGTATGCCATATACCAGTGATGGCTTTTCGAATGTTAAAAAGGTACAACAGACTTTGACTGACATTCTGTTGTAAATAAAATTATTTTTTTCTACTTTAATTTTTATTTAAAATTGTCAAATACTCCTAATCCAAAAAGGTATTATGACATTCTGTTTTTTGTTCTACACTAGCGACTCACCCTTGCTCCGCTCGGGTTCGTCCCTACTTACGTTTTAACGTTTAGTATAGATTTTTCAGAAATTAGATATTTTCTCGCAGTAAAAAGTATCCTTTATAGTTTATACCCCATTTACCAACTATCATTATACCAAATTTTATCAAAATCTTTCAAAACTGACAAAAACTTAAAAAAAGACGGAAATTCGAAAAACTACAGATTCGGCCTCTGTATCGATAATTGTCTATTTAAATAAGGTTTTCCCAAAAATATTTAATGTACAAATTGGGCTTAATTACAATTTTATTATATGTATAGATTTGTCTTTTGCTGTAATGCATCAGCATCGGCATGGATTATAGAATAAAATTGTAGGTTTAAAAACCAGACCTTCTATTTCTTATGAACTTTTTACACGATAAATGAACACATTTTGTGCAGCTTTAAGATGTACAATCACGGATTATGAGTATGACATTGATGTTCTTACAGAATAGCACTACTAAGTAGTTCTTTCTACGAGTATAGATTCATTTTACGCTACGCTACTAATAATAAAATAAATAAAATTAAAAAAGCCTGTATTTCCTTATCCTTAATTTCCATTTCAAATGTTGGTATTTGTTTTTTAGTGTTTAGTTAGTTATTAATGTTTTGCTTATTGTCTAAATGTTAGTAAGAGTTAGTTTTTGTTATTGGATATGGACCCCTCCTCGGGTGAAGGCCTCCTTCAGTCCTTTCCACTTATCTCTGTCCTTGCCTATAGTTTGCCAGTTCTTTCCTATTAATTCGGTTATATCGTCAGCGGTTTCGGTCTCCCTACCCTTCTTTTGCCAATTTACGCTACTAATATGTAACTGTTAATTTATATTTTTATAAACTTATTTAATGATTATTACACATATATTTAATGATTTATCGTATATCAATCATATAGAGGGAAAATAAAAGGGATAGGCTTTTTGGCTATTTTTTTGACTAGAACACTATATGAAATCTATTTAAGAAGAAACCATAACGAATCAGACGAATAAAATTTGTATAATATGGTCTAGGAGGATGGCAAGTCACTCAACGTAAGCTGGATGTGTAATAATAATAAATAAATATGTTAGGAAATTAACACATAGCACCATCTAGTTCCATGGTGATCTACGAGGCTTATGCTATGGATACCAGATAGTTAAAATACTACACTTGAATAAATTTAAGTATATACAATATACATATTATAAATATAATCACCCATGACTGCAGTACAAACATTTGTCCTTATCACACAAATATACCTATACCCCCAGCGGGACTCGAACCCGCGACCGCTGGCACAGCCAATACTACAGTCACTACAAACTGAGCCAAACGATCTCTTATTTGTTACGGTTTAGCGAATTCGTTTCTTTTTTTAATACATTTCTTACATAGTCTTCTCATCTAGATCTTATCTAAGTTTCATTACCGGCGAAACAAAATAATGATGCCACCGGTTCATATAAAAGGTTGCATTGTCCTTTACACAAGATTAATATTTTTTAAGAAAAAAATTACGTATTGTACCTATTCAAATATATATATATATATATATATATATATATATAAAATATTACTTTTTATATGTATAGCTATGTATGCGTAATTTATATCATTTAATTAATTAATAATGTATATTTTTATAGAATTTTTTATAAGTTTTAGGAAAAAAGAAAATCCGTCGATTAATTTTAAGGCAATTTTATTTTTACTTAAAATCGTATTATATATTATGTACATTTAAAATATGTGATGTGACTCGCTTACTTCAGTAAAATGATTATATAGACGCCTTTGATATCAATAAATATTTTCATTAGGAATTAATCACCAAGTTAGTAGTCATCTAATCAGAGCTTTTTAAGAATTTGTTAAAGGATTCTTTATATTCGCCATTAGGGTCTTCTTTTTTAGTAAGCTGGTCCCAGAGTTCCGGCAGTTTAGTTTGGAAACCGTGGACTACTATGCGAATCAGTTCACGCTGTTTGGGGCTGCATTTGCCACAGCTTGTTCTTAGCGCTTCAGGGATGACCTCTGAAAATGATATATTATTTATAAATAATACTAAAAAAAATATTCTATTCCCAAAGAGGGTTGACGTCAGGTCGCCTTTAGTATAGATTTCTCAGATCGCGGCGAGTGTAGGTACTATTACATTTGGCTTGGTACCGACTTCAAACCTATCAATAGGTAGCACATACAAATAACAGTATTTTATGAATATTAAATATATTAGGTTTGCATAAGAGGTGTATTAAATTAAATGTTTATTAAGTTATTTTATACTTTTTAGTTTTTCAAGTCGAATTTTTAAATATAGTTATTAATTTTTTTATAAAAAAAAATGTTATTAGCTTTTTCTTGTTCTATTAATTTTTACAATTATTATATATTAATTAATTATGTCTAATAATCCATACTAATATTATAAAAGTTAAAGTAACACTGGCTGTGTGTTACGTTTTCACAACTATAGGGGCCGCTGAACCAATTGGCTGAATTTTGGGATAGGATAGACGACACCTTGTAAAAGGACATAAGACTACTTTTTATCGCGAAAATAAAACTTGAATGATACTATGAAAATCCTATGTTAGACATAAAGATAAATTATATATTCAGGTATATTATATTTATAGAAAATAAAGAGTGTTATTTTTTAACGAAGATCGAGGGAAGAGAGTGTGGGAATATTATAAATGCAAAAGACACCTAGTGGCGCATCTGTGCGAAACGAGGTTAAGCCACTAGGTTATTAATAAAAATATAACTTATTACCCAAAATTGTAATGTAATTTTAAATAAAACTATCTTTTCGGATTATTTCGCGGATTTATTTTGATTTTTGGTTCCCGACGTTTCGAATGCTTTACAGCATCCATGGTCACGGGAGAGACTGAGGTGTTACATGTCTCGAGGGTATAGTTGTTACAGACAGCCTACCCACAATTAACAAATTGAAAATGAATTCGCGAAATAATCCGAAAAGATAGTTTTATTTAAAATGTCAAATATTCGCGTAAATCTAAGAAAGTATTATAATGTAATATAATTAAATACGAATATTTTAAGAAAACTCACTTTTAAACTCTAGCCCCTCCGATGTGCAAGGTCCTTGTTCCAAAAAACACTTTCCATAGTTTTTAAGTAAGCGAATATTTTCTACTAACTCATGAGCGTTGAAATTATCATACATAGGATTGTAAGTGTCAGTTGGTAAAGCCAAAGTCGCTGCTAATACAGCCGCTAATACTACGAACGTCTTCATGCTATTCAACATAAAAAAAAATTGTTATAAAATATTATGATACGATTTTCTAAGTAATACAATAAAATTGATATTAAACACAAAGAAATTGTAAATTGACTTTAAGTGACAGTAAAAATAAATAATTTCTCTTACACGACGAAGAGATTTCACAGACAACCGATACAGCAGCAACACTCGGACGAGTGCAATATTCTTATATCTGTTTTCAAACGACGCATTCAAATAAGTACATATTTATAAGACAAATTTTTGGCATTTATATGTAAAGTATGATTAATTTCATAAATATTTAACTAAATTACATTAATGGGACGGGTACTTACGTTAATGTACTCGTACAACTAGTCACTGCTGTTGCAATACTGCGTGTTTTTGTGTCTAGCAATCTTTTTATTAGCGTATTTCAAGTCCAAATATGTCTATTTAAATTGGTCAGCAAAATCAATAGATTCGTCAAATGTAAACAGATTCAAGTATGCTGACGTATAGCGGAACTGGCATACAGGGTATGATGTACTAGAATTACCTAATATACTGAAATTAAATTAAAATCTACAAATGATGCTGTAAAAAATATTTTTTATTACTTAATATTATTTTAACAGGAACATATTTTAACACCTCCAGGTAAATTTCTAAGAAATTAATTAAAATTTTAATAAATCTATTGTTAACTGACACGCTGGCGTGTCCGCGGTCGTGAAGCGATTAGGTTTATTTTTATTGAAATTCAAACATTGATTGCTACAGGAACTACACTAAATATTGATATTTTTATATTTGTATTAAAACATATCAACTTGCTGTCAATACTGCAATAAAAACGTTCACCTGTGTAGATCGAGTCCGTGATTTCCAGAATTCTAGGCATATTTCAATTAACAGCCCATGTCCGTTAACTGCTGAATGTTCACATATCCCTATACTGGGCACTTGAGCTCTACCCATCCAGTCAGTGACAGCAAACTATACATATTATTTACAGGCATACGTACATATTATCTACATACAAACATACACGAAAACAAGATTTATATCATCACAATATCAGACGTGTAAATTGTAGTTTAATTATTTTGCAGTGTTTGCGAATGTAATTATCAACTATATACACCGTTCTTGAGCTGCCGTTTCAGATCCTTATTATGTTTCAAAGTCACGTAGCTAATATATTATATATTTAAACGAGCAATTCTTGTGTTTATATATTAGGGTGTGCCAAAAAATGACGATATTTTGTTTTCTTCGCTCTCATCCCAAAATATCTCAGAAAATGTCCCAAGAAAGGTCCTGTTAAAAGCGGAGCTCAAAATTCCAATTCTAAGAGGTTCTCCGTCGAATTTTAAGTTTTCCCATACAATTAACATGGAAAACATGGTTTAAAATACTTTTTTCCCTGCAAACTGTGACGAAAATATTTTTCAAAAAAAAAATGAATGAATGGACCTTTTTTAGTATTAAATTTACTAGGTACAAAATGTGCCATTGAGTCGAATTTCTATCTGCAATATTTGATTTGTTTTAAAGCTTTGAAGTTCAAATTTATATATGTATATATATTTTAGAAACGGCTCCAACGATTTTAGTAAATCGATCTAGATTATTCTTATATCTGGGAAAACGCGTATTTTCGAATTTTAACTCGGGTTTCTTTCGCATTATTGCACGAAAGAAAATATGGTCGATAATTACGCATGTGCGGGCATAAGCATCATGGTCAAGCGGCCAAGGCGCAAGATTGACAATCATAGGTGTCCGGGTTCGAATCTCGGTCGGGTATAAAGTTTTAACTTTTGTTTTTTTTTATTATTTATTCAAGTTTTTAGTTTAAAAAAAATAATAATTGTACTTTAGGCCAAAAACTCCGAGCGCAGCTCGGTAGCCCAGGTACTGTATCTTATACTAAAAAAAATTAGAAGTATATCTTGTTTTTTAGTTTATTATAAAGTTTGTCTAAATTAACAATATTTACAGTAACACATACGACATTTTAAAACATCTTTACACTTCATATTAGATGGACCTTTTAGGACATGCATGTTTATTCTTCACAATCATCTGGGTATTTTTTGAATTTAACCTATCTCTTTTATGTAATATGTGTGTATTGATTCTCACAACAATGAAATCTATTAAAGATAATCTTTTTTTAGAATCAAAATGGCCTATGATGATGCTATATGAAGAGTGCAGATACGAGCAAAAGCTTGTAGGTATGTAAAGGCACTGAAATATCTAAAAATTTCGTTATATTTTTCTGCTAAACTAAATGAGTTACTACATTCTGTATTTGGTTTTAGGAAAAATTGCAATGCTCAGATTT
This sequence comes from Brenthis daphne, assembly GCA_947093115.1. Lineage (NCBI taxonomy): Eukaryota > Metazoa > Arthropoda > Insecta > Lepidoptera > Nymphalidae > Brenthis > Brenthis daphne. Next base: position 30,393,037 of record OX352471.1, on the reverse strand, counting down.
TTTTTTATTATTTTAAATATGAAGGAGAGACGTTCTGTTAAGAAAGTTCAAGTTTTCTATATATTTTTTCTGTGAGCTATGCGATGCTATGCTGTATTTTGAATTTCGATACCCCACTCGATTGATTCGGACGAAAATGTTTTTTTTTTCAAGCCACAAATTAATGCCTAGGATCCGCCAGTTTGATTTTTAATCATATCAAGACGAATAGAACGTATGAATCATCTAAATTGATTAAGCCGTTTAGTAATTACAAGTGAACATAGGGTCGGAAATACATACATAGATACATAGATACATAGATACATACATACATACACACATACACACCCACACACACACGCACACGTGCACGCGCACGCGCAAGCGCACGCGCACGCACACGCACACGCGCACACGCGCACGCACACGCACACGCACACGCACACGCACACACACACATGCGCACACACACACACACACACACACACACACACACACACACACACACACACACACACACACACACACACACACACACACACACACACACATACATACATAGAGTTTAAAAAACGTAACCCTTCTTTGGACTTAGTCGTAGTCAGGTAAAAAGTGAAAAGAAGCTACCATTTAATGCGGAAAAATATTTTTGAAGTAAAACTTCTTTATGCACTTGACTTGATGGGTAAGTTGGTGAATAAGTGACGAAAACGTGTAAATCGGGCTAGGCGAACGTTTGTTGCCATGGTAAACGTTGTTATTGTCTGACAAATCTATACATATAATAAAATTGTAACTAAGTCGAATAATAATAATAATAATAATAATCGTGAAAAGGCACATTTGCAGGCCGACGAGGTGAGGTTCATCGGAATCGAGATCAAGTCCCGGAACCGATGGATTTCTTTCTGGATTCCACTGTCACTTACCATCAGGCGTCATGGAGTCATCTTGTCGAGCGACAATAAAAAAAAAAGAATCTGTACATTAAATATTTTTGGAAAATCTTATTATAATAAACATTATTATCGATACAGGAGCCGAATCTATAGTTTTTAGTATTTTTGTCTGTCTGTCTGTCTGTTACCGCATCACGGGAAAACCACTGGATAGATTTTGATGAAATTTGGTATGTTGATAGCTGGTTATCGATCAACATTTAGGATACTTTTTATAGAAAATATCTCATCTCTGCGAAATCTATACTAAACGTTAAAACGTAACAAGGGACGACGAACCCGAGCGAAGCGATGGTGAGTCGCTAGTGATATTATATAATATTATATTCTTTCCTTAAATGATATTCTATAAATATATGATTGTAATATACCTAATATGCGTTATTTTTAGTATCTCACCTATCCTAATAATTAAAAAATAAATTGAATGTCATAAAGAGTACAGATGACCTACAGAAGTTTTACTTCTTGCGCGTGTACAGATTCATCCGCGCACTCTTTAAATATTTTTTTCCCAATAAAATATCTTAACATGCAAAAACACAGACGTCATCCGTTTTTATATGTAAGAACAACTAAGAAATAAACAAGTATACTTTCGCATTAATAAAATGGTTTGAAAACGATGCCCCCTGACTTTGCCCAACACTTTATAAACTAAATACCTTTGATTTCTATTAAATTTACTATTGAAAAAGAAATAAATTAATTACTCAAATTAATTTGCATATTGGTGCTCATTCTTAGAAAAAAATGTAAGGTACATTAAATGTAGGAAAACAGAGATGTTTTAAATTTATTCATTTTGATTACCAATAATATGTAATGGAATATAATGGATTAGTTAAAGGTTTTTCATTTCTATATTTTATTTCGTTTAATGTATATTTATTCTACTGTTATACTGTGACCCCTCCCCTGGGGCAATGATCTCCTCCCCTGGGGCAATGATCTCAGAAAACTAAAAAAGAAATGAAAGTGATAAATGGTTTGAAAACGATGCCCCCTGGCTTTGTCCAACACTTTATAAACTAAATACCTTTGATTTCTATTAAATTTACTATTGAAAAAGAAATAAATTAATTACTCAAATTAATTTGCATATTGGTGCTCATTCTTAGAAAAAAATGTAAGGTACATTAAATGTAGGAAAACAGAGATGTTTTAAATTTATTCATTTTGATTACCAATAATATGTAATGGAATATAATGGATTAGTTAAAGGTTTTTCATTTCTATATTTTATTTCGTTTAATGTATATTTATTCTACTGTTATACTGTGACCCCTCCCCTGGGGCAATGATCTCCTCTCCTGGGGCAATGATCTCAGAAAACTAAAAAAGAAATGAAAGTGATAAATGGTTTGAAAACGATGCCCCCTGGCTTTGTCCAACACTTTATAAACTAAATACCTTTGATTTCTATGAAATTTACTATTGAAAAAGAAATGAATTAATTACTCAAATTAATTTGCATATTGGTGCTCATTCTCAGAAAAAGATGTGAGGTACAATAAATGTAGGAAAAAAAGATAATGTTTTAAATTTATTCAGTTTGATTACAAATAATATGTAATATAATATATTTGACTAGTTCAAAGTTTTTATTTTCTATATTTTGTTTCATTTAATGTATATTTAGTCTACTGTTATACTGTGACTCCTCCCCTGGGGCAATGATATCAGAAAACTAAAAAAAATAAGTATTTTCTAAGTATCATTTTGATATATTTCAAGCGTTATAGGAAGTTTAAAGATTTTATATTTTATGGTAAATAATAAGAGGGTGATTTAATAAACATTTTTTTTTAAATAAAAATGACTTTAGTTACACCCTCCCCCAATTGACAAACAGCGAGAAATACCACTACGGCGCTCGTGACGCAGTGTGTAAAATAGTAACAAAGCGAAATCTGTACATGAAATATTTAAAAATAAAATATGTACAGAATATAGAATCGAAAATTATTAAATAATTTTTGAAATGTTTGTCTGTTTATCTGTATGTTTTTCAAGTTAAAGTTATTGGACGTATATCATAAATTTATCAATTTAGTGCGGTAAAACTTATAAAACTCCACAATATCATGTGTCTATCTCCTAAAGTACACTCAGAATCTATTTAAATATAGCTAGAGACCCGAGCAAAGCGAGGATAAATCGCTAGCACAAAGTAAACTTAGTACCTACTCGTATATCAAATAAACAGGCAAAGTTGTTTTATAATAATTAAAATAAAATATATGTTTAGACTGACTGACATGATTACTATACGTATTTTTAAATATCATAATTACGTCAAAAGCTTTATATAAAATATTTAAATTTTCAATTCCTATCTCATAATATTGTTAACTCTCAATTCATTCACTCGTGAGGTATAAAAGTTTAACAAAATGTAACTTAATATTTAAGTATCTTAATATCTAAATATCAGTTACAATTTGTATTTTTCATATATAAGTAGAATAAACTTTAAAAATTATAAAATAAAACTGATAATAAAATAAATTTTTTTAATTTTTTTTTAAGGGGCAATATCTTTTAAAATGGAGAAGCTAGTATTTTTGTTTATACTTGCTTTTGCGGGTGCAGAAGTCGCTTATTTCATCACGGGAAATGATAATCTCGACGTGGAGCCTATTATTGGGAATGTTACACTGCTTCAAACTTATGTTGACTGCTTCCTTGATAAAGGACCTTGTTCCGAACTCCAGGAAAGTTATAAAAGTATGTATTACCTACTTATTGTTAGTAATATAAAATATAATTATTTGTAAATATGTATGTATATTGTGCGGTGCCATGCGAAAATTAAATAAATTTTGGTCAATTTTGAATGTCAAGCTTTGAATGCTTGAGCTCTCATTGTACAATTTAACAAACGAAAACTATTATTAGTTTTTACTAATAATAGTTAGAACTATTTTTTTGTAAATATATTTACTTTTATTTCATATAATTTACATTTGTTTAAATAGTCTAATTATTATTAAAAAAATAGTTTTTTTAAACGTAATTTTTCCAAAATTTAATTTGATATTTGTGATTATATATACAAATGCAAATAAATATTACCAGATATATATATTTGTGTGGATAAGTTTTCAAATTTTGTCTCTCCATTGTGCTATTTTTATTGGATAACTAGCGACTGATCCTCGCTTCGCTCGGGTTTGTCCCTAGCTTGCTTGCCAATACAAACTTTCATCCCTATTTTCACCCCCCTTAAGGGATGATTTCCGGGATAAAAAGTATCCTATGTCCTTCCCAGGCTCTCAAACTATGTTCTTACCAAATTTCATCTAAATCGGTTCTGTAGATCCAGAGATTACCCCCTTCAACCTCACAACTTCACAAACTCACAAACTTTACCTCTTTATAATATCAGTATAGATAAATATAATTACCTTAGATTTTGACAAAACTGTCAATTTCTTTTTTAAATATTGTTGTCATGATGAAGAAACTGAACAACTGAACGTCAATCTGTCAACTCACTGTTTTTCTTTTTAACCCAAATTTTTCACTTTTTTGTATAAAATGAAAAAAATTTTTGTTTTTCACCCAAACCTTGTCCAACACAAGAAAAAAAGAATTAGCCAAATAGGTGCAGCCGTTCTGAAATAGTTCGCTTACATAAGTACATTTGGCAATTGATTTTTATTTATATAGAATATATGGTTGTATTAGCATATTATTAGCATAATCATTGTTATTATTTTATTTAACAGGAAATATGGTTGAATCCGTAGAAGGAATTTGTAATAGATGCAATCCATCTCAAAAAAAAATGTTCAGACGTTTTCTGGACGGTCTTAAAAAAGTTCTACCAAAAGAATATGAAAAGTTCAAACTTAAATATGATCCGAAAAACCAGTACTTCGATGCTTTAGAAGAAGAATTAGCTAAATTTATATAAAGATTTATTATTAATTGGTTTCTTTTGTTGTATGATGATGATGAATACTTGTACTTTTAGATATTGTAGAAGAAACGTATTCGATACAAGAATAGCTTCTGCCCTATTTAATGTTCGCAATGTAACTAATTCATGTTTTTGAAGGGACAAGGACAGACAGACAAAGGACAAGGAGAACTTTTACACAATAAAACCTATATATGTATTGTAACACAAAATAAAATAAATTAAATACGCTTCTAAATAATAACTATAGCAAAAAAAATCTTCTTCTAAATTTAATATGTAGCAACAATTTGCTACGAAAATAATATAAGGTACTTGTTTACTTAAATAAAAGAATAAAATATGATTTTAGAATGCTAATATATAATTTTACTCCTTCTTCAATTGTTAGTTAAGGTCAGTTTCCTACTTTTGTTTGTTTTTATTTTTTAGAAGAAATTTTAAAAAGTGTACTATCTTTTTCGACAACATGTTAGACTAAAAACCACGAACATTCACGACGATTTTAACGAGATAGGTTATTTATTAAGAGTATTATAATATTATGTGTGTGCACTTGTACTGCAATATAATAATTGTTTTGAAAATAAAATATTTAACTATATTAAATCTTTGTTTTATTATCAGCATAAATCAATTTAAATTTAACAGTATTTGTAACTTCTATCTAGTTCAAAATTATTTTTGTTGAAAATATTTCGTAAGTTCTATTATATATTTAATTATCAACCGTATACTTCAAAAGCAGGAGGGAAGTCAGTTGTATTTTCTATTTACTTCAAAAGCACATAAATTGGCCATTTATTGCATTGTCAGTGCATTTCGCGTTAAGAATAACAGAGTTTCATACAATCTTTTATCCCCTATTTTACCCCTCTAGGGGATGAATTTCAAAAAATTCTTTCTTAGTGGATGCCTATATTGTGTAAGGAATATGTCCTCCAAATTTTACATTTCTACGATCAGCGGTGCGTTGATCGATCAGTCAGTCAGTCAGGACAAAGCATTTTATGTATATATAGATTGTTTCTTTTAATTAAATTATTTTTAAAATGAGATTCAAATCAATAACAAATCGATACTATTTACTTTTATTTCATTAATTTTTTTTCATTTTTTCATTATTATATTATTCATTTTTCTTTATTCGCTAAATTATTGAATTAGCTGAAGCTAATTTTATATAAAGATAATTAAATATTTTGTTTTCCTGTAAATAGTGCAACCACGGTAATTATGCATAACATTACCGTGGTACAACTTATGTTCCTGGATGATCACATAGGCTATTTTTTATCGATGTAGGTAACCAGTAACCTACCACGTCAATAATTGTGACGCGGGACAACAAAAAATCAAGTATTTAATCTCTAAAATCTTGTAAATTTGCTATGCAGAATTTTGTGAATTTAAATTTATTATTCGAGTTTTACGTGCATTGATTTTAATCTTATAAACGACTTTTATGTTTTTTCTAAGAAATATTATATATACTACATGAGGAACATTTAATACTAGATTTAAGAAATTTAGATTCATATAGATGTATAGGTATGGGGTTTTTTAAAGTCCAAGCTTAGACTGGTTATGACGGATATGATATCTAGTTCTATTATATCATAGGAACAGGAGAGCAATGACCTATTAATGTCTTGTTGAAACGACATTACTTTTCAATCATCATTTATGAGACCAGTAGGTAATGATGGCATTACATTTATATATTACTAGCGGCTCACCCTCGCTTCGCTCGGGTTCATCGCTAGGTACGTTTTAGATAGATATCAATAGTTATTAGCCAGCCTTAGCCATATAGATTTTTTTTGTTAATAATATAACTCAATCTAACATCACTCAATTGTTTTGCCTTCCCGGAACCTCTCCAGTAACACTTAAACTTTATGGTATGTAGTATTAAAGTTCAGATTGACTTTTAAGTATTATTACGAATCTATTGTATAGGAGTATAGAAAATGGTTGTTTTTAGACTTTTTCAGGCGTTTTTTTTTAATTTTTCTCTCCGTAAGAACCACCCTCGTATTTCAAGGAATGTTTTAAAAAAAGAATTAGCGAAATCGGTTTAGCTGCTCTCGAGATTTGTGCTTACGAACACATTCAGCGATTCATTTTTATATTATAGATGAATATATTTAGTTTTTTGGATTATAAATGAAAATGTTTTAATAAAAAATGAATAATTCTCCAGTTTAAACGTCAAGATATGCTACCACAATTGATGCGGTTTTCTCAAGAAATATAGAAAACTAGCATTGCCCGCGGCTCCGCTCGCGTTCAGATGACCAAAAACCTAATTCTTAGGTTTTACATATTAGTTAGTATACTCTTACAATGCAGTTTTTGTTTTTGTATTTTTTCTCAGAAACGAGATATTTTCCCGCGGTAAAAAGTAGCCTATATGTTGACCCGGATAACCAGCTATCATCATACTAAATTTCATCAAAATCTGTCTATTTGTTTTCTCGTGATGCGGTAACAGACAGACAGACAGACAGAAAGACAGACAGACAGACAGACAAAAATTCTTAAAACTATAGTTCGGCCTCTGTATCGATAATAATGTCTATTTCAATTAGATTTCCCAAAAAATATTTAATGTACAGATTTGACTCAGAATTTTATTATATGTATAGATATGCAGAGCTTATGTGTGTCTTTTTAGTTATCATGAATCTTTAATTTCATATTTAAATTATAATATAATCTAAATTTATTTTACTGTAAATTAAATCTTGCTTTTTATTACTCAGTATCAATTATAATTATCAAAGAAGTTTTACTTCAACCGCGCATAGCGGTTACATTCAATTTTATACCTTTTTCATTACTTTAATCCCATTAATATTATAAATGCGAAAGTTTTGATGGATGGATGTTTGTTACTCAATCACGCCAGAACGGCTGAACGGATCTAAATGAAATTTGGCACAAACATAGATTATAATCTGGAAAAGCACATAAGCTGTATTGCATATACTTTTTACGCATTCGATAAAGGAATTCTTCGAAATTCATCTCTTAAAGGGGTAAAAGGGGGTAATAAAGTTTATATGGGCAAAAAAATATGTATGATCAGAATTACTTGAAACTTGGTAATAATGCTCTTCAATACAATAATTAAATAAACGTGTATTTTTGAATTTTTCAAAATTCAGCCCATTCAGAGTTTGTTGAATATATGTAAATAGAGTAATATGGCTCAAGTTCTCCGTAAGTGCACACTTACTGATTTATGTAACGGAATTAGACTTTGAGTAATTCATTAAAGTTTAATATATTTTAGTTAAAAATACAGTTTGCAGGATCTGCTAGGGAACAATCAGTATTCATACCTGTTCTATTATCTCGTATGTCTTTAAAAAAAGTACAAACTTATTTTTGTAAATAATAAAATATTTATTGCGAAAAAGTTTGTTTTTTCATAGTTTGATGGGCGATGCCGCGGGTTCTGCTAGTACATAAAACAGCTTTAATTTATATAATTCATATAACTAAAAACTGTTATACCTAGCTTAGTTTATTTATATTTTAAAAGGTTTGTAATATTCTGAAGAAGATTTTAAAAGGAGCAATTAGAAAAAGTTTCCAAAAGGTTAGAGATCATACAAAATTGAAATATGGACAGAATGGATCGGGCCAGCAAGTTGAAAATAAAAAAAGCTGTTTGGGCAAGTTTATTAACTTGTTATAGCAACTTTTTTTCGTTTTACTTAATTTAATTGGACTAGGTCAATACTACGTAATCATGTAATCATTTTGTATAGAGAGGTTTACGGCGTCAGTGCGTTTAGTTTTATGTCGGTTAACGAATCCTTTCGAATGTAGTTAATGTAATCTATACATGTAATAAAATCGTAATTAAGCCGAATCTGTACATTGAATATCTTTTGGAAAATCTTATTGAAATAGACTTTATTATCGATACACAGGCCGAATCTATAGTTTTTAGAATTTTTGTCTGTCTGTCTGTTTGTCTATCTGTCTGTTACCGCGTCACGGAAAAACCACTGGAGGGATTTTGATGAAATTTGATATGGTGATAGCTGGTTATCCGGGTCAACATATAGGATACTTTTTACCGCGGGAAAAGGTCTCATTTCTGAGAAAAAATACGAAAACTACATTTTAAGAGTATATTTGTATGTAAAACCTAAGAATTTGGTTTTTGGTCATCTGAACGCGGGCGGAGCCGCGGGCAATGCTAGTTGTAATATATATGTACATATATATATACACTTGTCAATATACATAAGTAAACATATTAACAAATATAGATAAGAGACATTTACTAATATCGTGTTTAAACTTACTTATCTAAGAATAGAGGTTGGGTTTAAATAATAAATATAAAAAATCGTTTTAAAATTATAAATAAATTACTAGGCAATTAAAAAAATTATAAATAAATTACTAGGCAAATCCAAAGCAAGAGTTTCTTGTTGATAAAAATATTTATTATATTGTCCCGTATGTTATATTAAAATACTGTAATTTAGTAGGTACCTACATATTTATAAGAGCAACTACTGAGTTTCTCGCGAACTCTTCTCAACAGAACTTTTTACCGAGGCGGTGGCAGCTCCCTTACAGATAGACTACACAGTAAACTCAACACTGTGTATCTTTAAATTGAGTAATTGACTATACAAAAATACTTGTAAAAATGTAACTGAATAAAGTTTTTCATTCATTTATTAACCGACTTCCACAAAGGAGGAGGTTCTCAATTCATCGGAATTTTTTTTTATGTATGTTCACCGATTACTCGAAGACGCCTGAACTGATTTGGATTTTTTTTTGTTTCAAAGGGTATACTTGCCAGGTGGTCCCATACAACTTTTATCGAAATCGGTTGAGCGGTTTTTTAAAAAATCAACAATAATATTTTTTTTAATAAATTGTTTAATCAAATATGTTATTAAAAAACGTTATTCTTACAAATTACTTGCTTATTACGTCTATACTAAAAATGGAAAAATAAAAACTTAAAAAAACTGATTACCAGGCACTAAAATGTAAAAAATAACTAAACGGGGGTTTTTTAGAGAACAATATTTTAAGAAATGAATATCTAATAGGTAAATATGTATTTTAGATTTGCTTTGCATCGGCTGACACCGACTTCGAAAATATCTGATTAGGTATCTAGGTATCTATTCTTAATGAAAACCCACGTTAAGTTATTTTTGACATTTTAGTGCCTGGAAGTCGGTTCTTATTTATTTTTTTAAGTTTTTTTTACAGACGAGTTTCATGTTACCATATTATTGGATTGTCATCTAAGCTACTTAGAAATGCCTCATTCAATATGATACCAGCAAGAGCTCGCAAAATGGAGTTTGAAATAGATAGACATAAGAACAAAGGAAATATATCTACCTAAGTCTTTAAAAAAGGACGAAGTTATTTATAAATTGTGATGGTAATGTTGTCGAAGTTCATTCAGATCACGTTCTATGGGAAAAAACTTGTATGTATATTGTTTACTAGCGTTGCCCGCGGCTCCACCCGCGTTCAGATGACCAAAACCTAATTCTTAGGATTTACATATTAGTATACTTTTACATTGCAGTTTTTGTATTTTTTCTCAGAAATGACACATTTTCCCGCGGTAAAAAGTATAATATATGTTGACCCGGATAATCAGCTTTCGCCACACCAAATTTCATGAAAATCCCTCCAGTGATTTTTCTGTGATGCGGTAACAGACAGACAGACAAACAGACAAACAGACAGACAGACAGACAGACGGACAGAAAGACAAAAATTTTAAAAACTATAGATTCGGCCTCTGTATCGATAATAATGTTTATTTCAATAAGATTTTCCAAAAAATATTTAATGTACAGATTCGGCTTAGTTACAATTTTATTATATGTATAGATATCTATCAGAATCAAGTAAAAAACTGATTTGGTAGACAATTTTATTTATATGCAAAATAGCTTTGCAACGAACACAGGAATAAGTATAAAAGCACTGATCTCAATATTCAAGTAACACAAGTTTATTTTTATTTAGTGTAGATCAGGAGTCGGTATTACGAATATAAAGGTAATTTTATATATGTAGCAATATACTCTATGAAGGTAATAATATAAAATTTTAATTTTTTTATGTAAACGTGACCTTCGTTCGGTCATGTTGCAAATTCTCAAATTGTAAAAGATGACGATTATTTAGTTGCTTATATAAAACTACTGAAATGTATATCATATACTATACTAGCATTGCCCGCGGCTCCGCCCGCGTTCAGATGACCAAAAACCAAATTCTTAGATTTTACATATTAGTATACTCTAACATTGCAATTTTTGTATTTTTTCTCAGAAATGAGATATTTTCTCGCGGTAAAAAGAAGTTATCCTATATGTTGACCGGGATAACCAGCAATCACCATATCAAATTTTATCAAGATCTCTCCAGTAGTTTTTCTGTGATGAGGTAACAGACAGACAGACGGACAGACAAACAAAAATTCTAAAAACCATAGATTCGGCCTCTGTATCGATAAAAATGTTTATTTCAATAAGATTTTCCAAAAAATATTTAATGCACCTACAGATTTGGCTGAGTTACAATTTTATTATATGTATTGATGTATATTTTATCTATATTTTCTTTTTCAATATATCTAGCAATATTTATCAAATCTGATGTTTTATTTAAGGAATTTGAACTTGTTAAAATTATATTCAACCAGTTTTTGCCCATGGCTACGCTCGTGGGACGGAGACGAAAGGTGGCGCTCCCCATGATGAAATTTATGTTATTGTTTTTCATCGAAATCTGTTAAACGGTTTAAACGTTAAAAGAGACAGACATACAGAGTTATTTTTACATGTATATTATTAGTATGGATTATAAGGCCCACTTCGCTTAGCGTCGAGCGAAATGACAATTTTGATTACGATACCTATTAAATTTTTAATTTTGCCAATGTGATGAAGATAATTATATTAAAATCCAACTAGTAATTACATGAATCATGGATAAGTAGCGATCGTACGTACATATGACCATCGCGCTGTGTTGGACTTTACATAACATTACTAACTAGCATTGCCCGCGGCTCCGCCCGCGAATAGATGGCCAAAAACCAAATACTTAGGTTTTACATATTAATATTACTTTACACTCTTACATTACAGTTTTTGTATTTTTTCTCAGAAATGAGATATTTTCCCTCGATAAAAAGTATCCTATATGTTGACCCGGATAACCAGCTATCACCATACCAAGTTTCATTAAAATCTCTTCAGTGGTTTTTCCGTGATGCGGTAACAGACAGACAGACAAAAATTCTAAAAACTATAGATTTGGCCTCTGTATCGATAATAATGACTATTTCAATAAGATTTTCCAAAAAAATATTTAATGCACAGATTCCACTTAGTTAGAATTTTATTATATGTATAAAAGAGTAATATATACTTGAAAAACCTAGCAATGTAATTAATTTTACTAAATCATCTTAGTTTATGTTTTAATTGCCCGATTGCGGTGAAGCCCAAAGGAGAATTATATGTTTGACCTGTATGTATGTATGTGTATGTATATCCGTCCCTATGTTCCCTCGTAATTACTAAACTTAATAACACGAGTGTTATAAAGTATATAATTATCATTAAAAATCAAAATGGCGGATCTAAGGCTCCAAGGTTCTAATGTGGGACGTACTGGCTAGAGAAGCCAGTACTAAACTACTACCCACTAAAACCAAGCTTTTAGTTTTTATAATTTATAAAAGTTTTTGTAATTTGTAATTATTATTGTAATTTTATAAATGTGGAAAAATATTATCGACAATATTTATCGACTATTAAGTCTAGCATCTCTACGGCTAAAGGTCGATTATTATCTTTATTCTTATATAAAGAAGACTTTTCTTTAAAATCTATTCTAGTAATGTTGCATAAGTTTAAATTTTGTTGCAAAGTTAATACCTATAGTTAAAATATCTTTAAGTAGACAGGTGATATTATTATTTTTATTATTACATTAAATCACATCATATTATTATTTAATAAATATCAACGAGCTGACAACAACGATAACCTTTAATAAATATATATCTAAATAATATGAAGTCTACATTTTGTAAGCATTATTTTGTTTTCAGTGAACATTGAAGTGAAGTGGATTGGTCTGTTCTTAAGTCGGTATGCAATATTCCTAATAAATTATTACTTTCTTATAATACTCTCTTAGATTTACGCGAATATTTGACATTTTAAATAAAACTATCTTTTCGGATTATTTCGCGGATTTATTTTGATTTTTGGTTCCCGACGTTTCGAATGCTTTACAGCATCCATGGTCACGGGAGAGACTAATGTTTTAAACGTCTCAAAGGCGTTATAATATACTTCTTACAGACAGTGCCTACCTACTATTTTACAAAAATGATTTCAAAAATTCAAAATTGGCACCTTATAATACTTGTTGATTTTAATTCTAAACATTTTTTGATAAGCATTATAACTAAATATAGCAATATTATTTATTTAACTTTAGCTGTTATTATTATAAGTATTAAAATTTTTTTTAAACATAAATTTTTTAATTTAAAATTCCAAGTAAATTAGCAAGAATGTTAAAATAATAATATATGAGGGACATAGTCTCCACAATATTTGTTTTTTTTCATATCATAATAATTTTTGTTGTTTCAGATTTTAAATATGAAGTGCCTCCTAGTGATTTCTGCTTTCCTGGTACTGGCAGCTGCGGAGCAGTACAGTTCTGAAAACGATGACTTGGACATTGAAGCGGTTGTTGGAGATCTGAGCTCTTTGAAAATGTTCGTCGAATGTTTCAACGATAAAGGACCTTGTAATGAACAGATGAAAGATTTCAAAAGTAAGTTATTTTTGACCATATAATCCTACTATTTTAAATGCTAAGTTTGTATGTGTGTGTATAACACTATAAAGGTATGATGAATTTGGAGGACATTCACATAGACTATAATTTGGAGTAAAACATAGGTTACTTTTAGAATAAATAAATTGCAAAAAAGTGCCGCTTCCTATACTTAGATAATATTAGTGATTTACACTCGCTTCGCTCGGATGCATCCCTAAATTAGCAGATATTCTTGAGTTCATAATATCATGAGTTTTATTTACAGACAGACAAGCAGACAAAAATTTTTAAAATTATATTTTTCTTATAAGTACCGTATATAATTTCATACGCATTTAGTAAAAGGCTGTTTTTTGATATATATATATATATATATATATATATATATATATATATATATATATATAGATTACATACCAGCTCTAAATAGCTCTTATATATAATATATATTTTACAAATTTTATTATTGCAAACAGCAAAGCAAAAATGTAATTTTTTTTGTGTTAATACCTTGATTATGTTAATTTTTTGTGCTTCAGGAAGGACGTGATATTATCTATTGTAATTGTAACACTGCTGGCTTTATATGGGTATTACCACAGATCATATAATATTAGTATTACATACTCATACGATGCTATAATGATATTTAACTCCGTAAACAATTATACAATAGTGTATATAATAATGTATATAATTATAGTGTAGGTGCTAGCAGAACCCTCGGCTTTGCTCGCGCTAAAACTCCAAAAAAAATCTAAAAAGAGTATTCATACAAACTTAAAGGATGAATTTCGAAAAATGCTAATATAATTATTTATTTAATTATATTGAAGAGCAATAATACCAAGTTTCAAGTAATTCTGATCATAAATATTTTTTCGAGATGTATTAAACGTGTTTTCCCTTGAGAATGAGATAATCTTCCCATAGCCTATATCATTCTCCAGCCCTCCAACTACCTCCACACAAAAAACATGCCAAAAAGTTATTCTGTTTGGACGTGAAAAAAGGACAAACAAACAAACAAATAAACACACTTTCACATTTATAATTTTAGTAAGGGTATGGATGTAGAAAAATATTAACCAATCTACAATTAATTTTAATTTAAATTATTTTAATATTACCATTTAAATATTATTTTAGACTAATTAAAAAAACCAAAGGTACTAAATTCGGGTGTATCTTTCTTTTTTATGTTGTCATATCTTTGCAAAATATAAAACAGTTTTCATTTCCCTTATTAATGATTTTTATATTATAGGTTATTAATAATAATACGTCACGGGTGGTCTGATCTATACATATAATAAAATTCTAACTGAGTCGAATCTGTACATTAAATATTTTTTGGAAAATCTTATGGAAATAGGCATTTTTATCGATACAGAGGCCGAATCTATAGTTTTTTGAATTTTTGTCTGTCTGTCTGTCAGTCTGTCTGTCAGTCATCACAGAAAAACCACTGGAGGGATTTTGATGAAATTTGGTATGGTGATAGCTGGTTATTCGGGTCAACATATAGCATACTTTTTATCGCGGGAAAATATGTCATTTCTGAGAAAAAATACTGTAATGTAAGAGTGTACTAATATGTAAAACCTAAGAATTTGGGTTTTGGTCATCAGAACGCGGGCGTAGCCGCGGGCGATGCTAGTATATGTCTAAATCTAAATTTTAAGCAAAACATTTAAAATTCTACTACTAAGGGTTACTTTTAAAACAATATCACAAAATGAGCTCTACAATAGAAAGTTCTTCTGAATATATTCAGCTGTTTTTACATGTATCACAACTCTCGGAACAATCAAAGAAAAAAAAAGATTAGTAGCAATTACCTCATCTTCCTCTATAGGTTAAGGAAGTGTTTTATCAATTTTTATAGACATTGTAATTAGCTGCCTTCGTTAAATTTTAAGTAATAACTTTAAAATTTTAATGTACTTGTTAGCATTGGACTTAAAATAATGGATTTTTTTTCTGTGTATAGTTAAGTTGATTGAACTTCACATAAATGATAAGAAATAAATCTGCAGTACAGTTTGTTTATTAAATAAGTCACGACTTTTGTCTTTTATATCAAAAATAAAATAACGATTATAATTGTTTGTTACTAGCGTTCGTTTCTTGATAATTTTGTGCAGAAGTCTTTATTTATTTCTAAAAGTGCTTTTTACAGAAAAAACTTTTATTTTAACAGATTAGTAAACTAATATCCACTTCAAACACCTATTTTCAAATATTATTTAAAGAATTTTTGTTTTACGAGTATTTTCGGGGATCAACTCCTATATCCAAACTAACAAACTTTATCTCTTTATAATTAGATTAAATTAATTATTAAAAAATCTATTAACGATTTTACATTTATACATATAATAAAATTCTAACTAAGTCAAATCTGTACATTAAATATTTTTTGGGAAATCTAATTGAAATAGACATTATTATCGATACAGAGTCCGAATCTATAGTTTTTAGAATTTTTATCTGTCTGTCTGTCTTTCTGTCTGTCTGTCTGTCTGTCTGTTGCCGCATCACGAGAAAACCACTGGACAGATTTTCATGAAATTTGGTATGATGATAGCTGGTTATCCGGGTCAACATATAGGCTACTTTTTACCGCGGAAAAATATCTCATTTCTGAGAAAAAAATACAAAAACACAAAAACTGCATTGTAAGAGTATACTAATATGTTAAACCTAAGAATTAGGTTTTTGGTCATCTGAACGCGGGCGGAGCCGCGGGCAATGCTAGTTTATTAATATAAATAAAAATCCATGTTATTTCAAATATTTATTATATTTTTACAATATAATTTTTATTTTTTTATTTTATTACGATTCACCAGTAGTAGTATTTACAATATTACAGTAAAAACTATACTATGTTACAAAGTTCTTATTGCTAAATGCATTATTTTTTAAGGTGAATAACGCATGTGAAAATCTGTGGAGAATTCTATGATCTAAAGAAATTAAACAAATAAACAAAATCTACCAAACCAGTCGATATATACATAACAAATCAAAAACATAATACATATATTTCTACATATTTTGGTTTTGTATTTTGTAAATTTTATTAAAAATTCATTATATACTAAATTTTAAACGTTTATTATTATTACCTAGGTAATATCTTGTTAATTTTATTTTCTTATTCATAAAAGTCAAAAACTAATATATTCCTTTTGCAGAGGATGTTCCGGAAGCAGTCGCAGAAGCGTGTGCCAAGTGTACACCAGCACAAAAACATATCTTCAAACGTTTCTTAGAGGTTCTTAAACAGAAAATTACAGACGAGTATCAGTTCTTTAAGCAAAAGTACGATCCCGAAGATAAACATTTTGCTGCTTTAGAAACAGCTATTGCGAATGCTTAATTAACCTTTGACTCAAGATAATTAATTCTTAAAAACCATTTTGGCCATGGAATAAAAGATACTTTAAAATTATATGTTATTTTATTTATTTCTTTAGGAGTCAACATATCTTATGAAAAAACGGAATTTTTAGACTTATTCCCATGTCAGTTTGTCTTTGCTATCAGAATTTATTTTATCCCATTAACTAAAAAGAAAAGGCAAAAATCGACAAGGTGGTTGTGAGCCACGTAACGGAAGTATCGCATAAATAAATGATTGAGGAAAAATAAAATGAAACCCTAAGTCTTTAAATTCTCATAACGTATGGAAAATTCCTTCCTACACGTGAGTCCGAGATGAACTTGAATAATTCTTATATTATTATTTGTATACAACTGATGCAGAATAATTGGGAACTACGATTAGTTGCGATATCATCTTTATTTCATTTTTTTGGAAATTAATTTTTTTTTAATTAATTCTGTTATATGTCAGGTCTTTTTTTATGTCCAGAAATGAAAATAATACCTAATATGTGTGCGTGTGTGTGTATATATATAAATCGATTGCCGTTGGTTAGTCTCGCTAAAACTCAAAATCGGCTGGACCATTTGAATAATTTTTTTTTGTTTTTTTTTTGGGAGTATGTCAGGGGTAGTTTAAGTTTAAAAAAATAGGACAACAAAAAAAAAACAACTTGTACCTATGTAATATTTACATGTTAATAAGTATATACAATATATAGTCTATCTATCCATACTTGCCGTTAAGACGTACCTAGGGATGAACCCGAGCGAAGCAAGGGTAAGTTGCTAGCTATACATCAATATTAATAGACAACGCGAGCTTAGCTGCAAGTAAAATATTTTTAATTTTTTTTTATAAATAGTGCCCATATGTGTTTGTGTGCTATTGTTACTGAAATGCAAACCACTACATTTAATAATCTAGTTTTTTACTCCATCTCCGAAGATAATTAATACGTATAATTTTCTGTTATAAATTTTATTAACCTTAAAGCTGCAATCTTAAATCTTGAGATATACCTATGTATACAAACCAACCTAATTAGATTGTGATGTAAATTTACAAAAAAATTACGAAAAATTATAAATAATTCATTGTCAAATCGGTTCAGCCGCACTTAAGTGATACGCTTACCAACAAACTGCATTTTATTATATACAATACTAGCAAAACCCGCGGCTTCGCTCGCGGTAAAACTACAAAAAATCTCTAAAAGATCATACAAACTTTTATCCAGTATTTTACCCCCTTATAGGATGAATTTTGAAAAATGCTAAGGCACGTATTTATTTAATTTTATTGAAGAGTATATATACTAAGTTTCAAGTAATTCTGATAATAAATATTTTTTTGGATTGTATTACAACGTTTTTTCCGGTATGAATTAAGTAATCTCCCACGATAAAAAGTAACCTATGTGAATCTCCAGCCCTCCAACTATCTCCACACAAAAAATCACGCCAATCCGTTACTCCGTTTCGACGTGAAAGAAGAACAAACAAACAAACAAACACACTTTCACATTTATAATATTAGTCTGAATATGTACATAGATTACAAAAGTTGACAAACTTATGAGTATTGTTATTTATTAGGTATTTTTATTACCATTTAAAAAAAAATTAAGCTCTAAGTCTCGTATCGGAATGGCCCAGGTTTTTGCTTTTTCTACAATTTTTTGCGTGAAGGTTAACAGCGCTTTATTAGATACTTGAAATAGATGAGTTTGTTATGTTTGCATCATTCATTCCACCTTCCATTATTCTATACAAGGTGGTTTATTTTAGCCGTCGGTTACTTCGCGGTCTCATATTGAGCTTATAATATTTATAATGAAATACCTTTTTATTTTTATTTTGGTTGTTTCTTACGTATTTGCTCAAGACAAATTTTACGATAGGCGTTACGATTATTATGATATAGACTATTTTTTTGAGAATCTTAGACTGTTAAAAAAGTATTTGGACTGTTTCTTAGATAAAGGACCGTGCGCACCTGTGGGAAGAGTGTTTAAAGGTAAGTTTCTATTTCAACTTACAAGTGTTAGCTATGGTTTATTAAAAAATTAAAAAAAAAAAGAAAAAAACAATGATATACAATATACATCTTATTATTGATATTCCCTTTTTTTGCTTTTCCTATATTATCTTAGAAAATTGATTCAATAAAAAAGATTTTATGAAATATAAATTTCTATACTTTGATACACTTGCAACTTTGTTTCACAATAACAGTTAGGAAGCGATATTTTTAAATAAATATCTAAATATTTCTATAATCACGTAAATATGCTAATATGTAATTAACAGCTGTACTGCCAGAAGTTGTTCGAACTGCATGTGCAAAATGTACACCATCACAAAAAAGATTCGCTCGAAGAACGTTCGAAGCGTTCCAAAGGTATTTACCAGAAAGTCACTCAGAGCTTAAGAAAAAACTTGATCCAGAAAACAAGTACTTCACAACTTTTGAGACGGTTTTATCGACAGCTTAAATGATGCAACACTATTTTAAAATAAGGTAAGTGTTGCAAATATATATTTTTTATTAGGTATGTAATACATCGTGGATGTTCTTCTTAAATGAATATCAGATTTAATTAGATTGATTAGATTTGATAAATGAAATTTTGTTATATTTTTGGGACATATAAGATACCCTTCATGCTTTTTGGTATTAAAAATGTTTTTCACACCATAGTTGAATGTAGGTGCCTATATAAGAGTGCCGTATCCATAACTTATTATTTTTGGTAATTTGACTTCAGAATTGTCTGGCAGTTCATATGAGACACTGACTCAGATTTAGCTTTCAGTCGTACCTTTAATACTCTCCGAATAAAATTGCTATACTATAAGAACAGGCGGACATGATAAAATTATAAGGGGAGAACCCTTTTTTTAATGCTGGGAAATGCATTTACGCATACCACCTGCATATAAACAGGTGATTATGTGAGACTTACCGGCTAGAAAAGCCACTACTATCTAAAACCCAACAAATCTCTCCCGTCTTAACGGGACGTCGCAGGGTCACTTACGTATTCAACCACGACGCCCTGACTTCAGGTCTGCCGAAGCGGACCACAACAGCCATGGGGTTGCTCCAACGGTCCATTCTGCTATCAGAGAAGTACCAGGAGCAACCCGCATGGCACTCCGCCCACCGAGGTTGGCCGCCTCCTAGTGCGTTTCTTGGCTTCGCGCCAGGCTGGATTGCCGGACTCGAATCTTAAAAACATTAATCTGTACTCGTCTAATTATAAGCTATTTCTATTTTCAATTTCTTTTATATCTGTTAAGCGTAAAGAAGTTTTAAATAAATGCACTCAAAACTTTCGCATCCGTATTATAATCCATACTAATATTATAAATGTGAAAGTGTGTTTGTTGGTTATTTGTTTGTTTGTTTATTTGTTTGTTTGTCTTTCTTTCACGTCGAAACGGCTTGGCGGGTTGGCATGATTTTTTGTGTGGAGATAGTTGGAGGATAATAATAGTGTAATAACAGGAATGTCAGTCTTAATTTAAAGAGGTCAATAATAATTTTTATTTAAAAAAGTTATATTGGAGAACGACTCAATATTTTTACAATTTTTGTATATTATTTATAACATGAGTTTCTTGTACAGTGCTATATTATTATATTGTTCAAAATGATATGTAAAATAATGCAGCTAACAATTAATGGAATTTATTTCTTTTAGGTACTTAAAAGGAGTTTTTATTTCCCTTAATCATAGTTTAAGTATTTGAAAACCTTCTAAAAGCCATATTTGTGTTAACCTGCCACCGTTACCATCAAAAGGTAAACGTGTATGTAAATACTTATAAAACTAACCTAGATTTATAAGTAAACTTAGTTACCGCATACTTTGTTAGCAAATTAAAAAAAATTGATAACGCTAAAAATTAGAATGCGGCTATTTGAAAAAATGACGTTAGATCTGTTGGTCTTCATTATCTATACATATAATAAAATTGTAACTAAACCGAATCTGTACATTAAATATTTTTTGGAAAATCTTATTGAATTAACATTATTATCGATACAGAGGCCGAATCTATAATTTTTTGGATTTTTGTCTGTATGTCACAGAAAAACCACTAGAGGGATTTTGATGAAATTTGGTATGGCGATAGCTGGATACCTTTTTTTTTTTAACGTTGGGAAATGCATTTACGCACGAGGTGTGGGACTCACCGGCAAAGCCAGTACTACCCACTAAAACCCAACAAAGCCTTCCCCCGTCTTAATGGGGCGTCGCAGGATCGCTTACGCATTCAACTACGACGCCCCGACGGCAGGTCTACCAAAGCAGACCACAACAACCACGGGGTTGCTCCAAGGTCCACTCTGCTATCAGAGAAGTACCAGGAGCAACCCGCATGGTACACCGCCCTCCGAAGAGGGCCACTTCCCACCGCCCACCGAAGTGGGCCACCTCCCTGTGCGTTTCTTGGCTTCGCGCCCGGTTGGGTTGCCGGGCACTACTGAACCCCCCCCCCACCACGATAAGGTGAATGCACGTTGGGGGGATAGCTGGATACCTGGGTCAACATATAGGATACTTTTTACCGCGTGAAAATATCTCATTTCTAAGAAAAAAATACAAAAACTGCACTGTAAGAGTATACTAATATGCAAAACCTAAAAATTTGGTTTTTGGTCATCTGAACGCGGGCGGAGCCGCAGGCAATGCTAGTAATCAAAAATTTAATCTACTTATAAAATCTATGTTACCTATGAAGTAAATAAAAGTAATGTAATAAAATAAAAATTATGTAATCTATACTTATTATGTAACGCTGAAGAGTTTGTTTGTTTCAAACTAAACAGTTAACCTATCTTAGGAACAATTTGTCTGATTGGAAAATTCTTCTTTCATTCTACATTTATTAAGAAAGATTTTATGTCAGCTTAGTAAATCCAAGCTGCATCTTTGTGGATACTATATTACATAAATAGTTCACGAAATGGAACAAACGGAAAAAAATCTTCTGAAAAACGCTGTATAGAAATGAATAGCCTTATTAAAGACGCGGGATTTCTCTACTTGGCGACTTATTAATGTATCCTCTGTACTTTCTTATTAACTGCCTCGGTGGTGTAGTGGCTGCATACTTGGAGGTCCTGGGTTCGAGTCCCGGGTCGGGCCAAGTTTAGTTATTGAGTCTTTCTGTATAGTAAGTCTCAGTAACAGCCCGGAGTTGGGAAGTTGGCGGTGTTTCACCCCCGTGCCTCGGAAAGCACGTAAAGCCGTCGGTCCTGCGCCTTAACTCTCACTGGTCGTGTCGAGCAGTCGTCCCACCGGAGTATGAGAGTGACAGGAATAGAGAGTCCACTTGTGTCTGCGCGTACACTTGTGCACTATAATATCAGATTAGATCAGAGAACATCATCAATACTTTCTTGTAAAACGAGCTCTGCGTCTTCAGTGAGCACTAACATAGTTGTTCATAACGCAATTGGCAGTTAAATTTACAAGAGAATTACCCATATCAAAATACTTGAACCGTGTAATAGTAAGCCAACGAATTTTGTAGAGACCTCACTCTACACTAGCGCATCCGCGACGAATTCAAGTGCGATAGATAGCTTTCATTATGAGCATTTTATTTAGGGAACTTTAAGGGGGCATATTCTAGATCTTAATAGAAGATATATGAAATGTGTATAATATGTAATACTAAATTTCTGATGCATATTTGATTGTTGTCTTAACATTTCATCTTCTGATATGCAATAATTTTATAGCTTAAATTGTATATTTCTGTCCGTATTAATATTTATTAATTACTATTTAGTAAGCATTATATTTCGAAATAACTTTATAATTTAAAAAAAGGCCATAAGTCAAAGCGAGTCTTTGAGTATTGGACAAGTTGAGAAGAAATATTTAGAAAATAAAAATAATATATTAAACTAACCTAATGATTTTTTACACAATCGAAAAGTTTTGAATCTTCATTATGTATAACATATAACAGAAAGGTTACAGCTTAAATTATGCATTTAGACATTTTGAAAAAGTAAATGTTAGAATTACCGTAGTAGTTTAAAGTTAAATAAAGCAGCATTGACGGATACATTTTGCACTAAAATATCGTTCTTTACAGTTTCGGTATTATTGGAAAGTAATAAAATTGCCACATTATTCTTCCGTACTCAAATACAACAGGGAATTTTGGATTACTCAATTTGGTTTCCTGGTAATGTTCAACAGAGTATATGATAGATTTCGACAACAAAGAGGGTCCTTAACAATACTATAGCTGGCTAAACAATAGCATTTATCTGTTCCAACAAAAGGTTTAGAATCGCGTACTTACTGTTTCTGTATTTGGGCTGCGAGTTGATGAAGGTGGTGGCTTAATGTTCCTCGATATAAAAGCACTGTCGCTTTCTGCGATGGCTAGTTCTTTGGGTTCTATAGAGAGTAAAAGGTGGGTGAACTAACCGCATATTGCAATCAGTGTCAAATGTAATCGAGTTGTGATAGTGTTGCGTAACTGGGCACACTGCTCTCGTAACCCTGCTTATTCGTGTCATTCGTACGATCGAGCTCACGATACCTTTTTCTTATAATCCAATTCTGTGTGCCATTTGATTACTGCTATTGAATTTTCACTATCAATTATTTATTTATGCATTTTACATCCTTACCAATATTTTTATAGTCATAAATTGTATCCTTTGTTTCAAGATATTGAATAGTTATCAAAATTCATTTGTATTCAAAGTATGTCGTTAGTAGCTATAGGAGTCATTCGTAGTGTCATTAAACAGATAGTATATTAATATTCAGATCACAGTACATTTGCTTCATTGTATTTTTAAACATATAAAACTATCAACCTACTACTATATAGTTAAATTTCATTATAAACCTGCTTACTAAATAATTTTATAAAATTCTTTTCAGAATAATAAAAATGAAGTTCTTAATTGTAATATCTTGTTTAGTACTGTCTGCTTTTGCGGCAGAAAAATATAATTCAAAATATGATAACTTCGATGTAGATACACTTATTTCAAACGACAGATTGCTCAAATCATATGTCAACTGCTTTTTGGACAAAGGCAGATGTACTGCTGAAGGAACTGATTTCAAAAGTAAGTTAATATTTCAGTTTATTTGTACTTAAAATATAGCAAATTAATAAAAAATATATACTTAGCTTGCTCAAAAGTTAAATACTAGTTGAGCAAAATCCTTTCAACATCTTTCGTCGTCAATGTTTACACACACTCGGACAATAATGAATGCGCAATGCTTACTAAGCACCATATATTTATTCTGCATGTGAGGAGCTCAGGACAAAATGTTTGATTACTTGCATAAAAAGGTCGAGGTCAAGGTTTGTAGTGAAGCCTTGAAGTGTTTATTAATGTTGTGAAAATATATATGACACATTCATTATATGGCAGACTTGATGCAACTTAATGCATTGTAGCAGATGTCAGTTATATACTCGTACACTGATGGTCAAAGATAAAATATTATCTATTCCATCTTTAGATTATATTAGTAATTGATACTAACTCAATTATTAAGGACCGGACAGAAGGACAAACTAGTGTGTCATTTTTCTATCTCTAGTAAGTTAAACAATTAAGAGATGTGTATATTTTTGGCTGGCCATATTCATACATTTTTTTTTAGTTTATTACCAATATTTTGTATTAATTGTTATTATTATATTTCAAATACATGTATTTAAAGTAGATTAAAAATTAATTGAATATTTATTTTCAGAAACTTTACCAGAAGCTGTCGAGACGGTATGCGGTAAATGCACAGAGAAACAAAAAGTTAACATCAAAAAAGTGATTAAAGCGATCCAACAGAAATTCCCCAAACAATGGGAAGAGCTCGTTGCGAAAAATGATCCCACAGGCAAACATCGTGCAAACTTCGACAAATTCATCCAGAGCAGTTAAAAACTATTGATAAGTTTGAAAAAAAATTAGATTAAAACTAGATTTCAATTTATATAGGTATAAGCAAAATTAAGGAAAGAGATTTATATGAAGTAAGAGATTCTGGAGATGAGAGATCAAATGTGATATTTGTTAGTATCGGGAGCGCATTTCATATGTAAATTGAGTTATTTATTATTTCTATTGGTATTGACTGATTTCAATAAACAAAACTCGTGATTATATTCTTTGTTTATCATTTACATTCAGTTATAACATAAGTTTTTAATTATAACTATGTATGACTACGGTCTAAATATAACAAATTATGGCTTTTGGCACTATCCCTATAACACTTGTAATACTCTTATATAGCGTGAGAAAGTGACTAATTATATAAGACATTATTGTTGATATTTCCAAGAACTTTATTATTATTACTACAGACTATCATAATATTTCATATATTCACTTTTCACACACTTTAAATACAAGCAGGCAAACCTTTATTTATTTAGGATAGTATAAATAATATATATATATATATATATATATATATATATATATATATATATATCGATCGAAGCATCATAACCAATATGGTATAGACCAGTCCCTATTTGATCAAAGTCGGTATGAGTGAGGCAAGGCGAGGCAGTACGGTTGCATGTGTGTTTGTATGTCGCCGGGTCAGTTGCGCAGTGCTGCAATATGACGTAACCGTTGTTGTATAATGCCTTCAATCTGCGGTGCAATTCGTTTCAATTTATGTGTTCATAATAACGGTAATAATCTGTTTAGTTGATCTAAAATATGATATAATGTTGTAACGAGATATTGTAAACATACTTATTCGTCATTCGTTCGTTCATTTGTTTGTTTGAACACGCTAATCTTAGGAACTACTAATCCGATTTGAAAAAATCTTTTTGTTTTAGCCCGTTTATTGAGGAAGGCTATAGGCTTATATATCATCATGCTACTGCCCAAGTGAGCGGAGCAGTAATCGTAAATGTCAACAAATCAGGCTAACTTCCATACATTACTTATCGAGTAGAGGGTAGCTATACAGGAAGCAGGCATTTATGTATAATCAAAAACGTGAAACCGCGGGGCACAGCTAGCGAGACATATTTACGATGACAAGTAGTTCGATAGCAGCATAGGTACTGTTATTTACCCGAGTATTCCATACGACTGAGCTTGTTCTTAAAATACAGTTAAGATCTACAAATATAAAACCGTACAAACCTTCAAATATAAAACCGTATTAAAACCGGTTAATCGGTTAAAAGCAACAATGCCTTAAAGGTTGAAACAACAACATACCCATTTTGCGTTAAGAGTTAAACATGTCTGAACTGATTTCAATACAGTATTTTATTGTGTACTACAGGCTCCCCGTTGCTTCGCTTGGGTTCGCTTCTAGGAAAACAAAAACAAATCTATCCCACGGGAACCGTACATTTTTCCGGGGTAAAAAGTAGCCAATGTGTTATTCCAGTTCTATAATCTATCTCTGTGCCAAATTTCATCCGTTCTTGCGTTAAAGAGTAACAAACATCCATAATCACAAACTTTCACATTTATAATATTAATACGGATGGTGCTGGGTAATTAATTATATAAGTATGAGAGTAACAAACATACACACACACACCGATACAGTCCGATAGCTTAATACATACTACTTTATTATATTTGACTTTTGTCGCAAAACCATTTATTGTAAAGTTCATTTAACATCACCTTGCATAGGATAGAATCACAAATTACAAATAGGTTAATATTACTAAATAAATATACTTGGCAAAATATATATGGTAGTTTAAATAATATGTCATAAAAAAATAAAAAATAAATCCAATATACTTATTATCATGTAATACTCACGCAAATGTACACGCATACTTTAAAAAATATTTGATTCGTCATCTATTTTACATGTTACTAGCGACTCACCCTCGCTTCGTTAGGGTTCGTCTCTAGAAATGTTTTAACAATTAATATAGAATAGATTTCGGGCCCGAATCTTGAGCTATTTTGGTCACGTGTCTAGACGCAATAATGTGGCCATCGAACGATTAGTAGTACAAGGAAGGGTACAGGGCACTAGAGCGCGTGGTAGATCGGCAATGAGATGGACAGAACAAGTCAGAGCGGCAGTAGACGTCCCACTGCATGATTGCGCGAGACACGCAAATAACAGAGAGGAGTGGAGGCGAATAGTCGAACGGGTTACAAGACCTATATAATGACCACGACCAGTCTGTCAAGATTGTAACGGCTAAGAAGAAGAAGAAGATAGAATAGATAGAGTATAGTCATGAACGAATTAGCCACAATTCGTTCGCGATTATAGTTTTATTTCCCTTATTTGAGAAATGATTGATTCCCCTTACAAACTTTCATCCCCCTTTACACCCCCTAAAAGGATAATTTCCGGGATAAAAATGTCCTTCCCAGGATCTCAAACTATCTTTATACCAAATTTCATCTAAATTGGTTCAGTGGATTTTGAGCTTATCTATTACAAACAAACTCACAAACTTACAAGCTTTACCTTTTTATAATATTAGTGTAGATTATAAAAGTGAAATTAACTCTGTCTATCTGTTCAATTTTGATGTAGGTAATTTGGGAAACGCATCTTGAGGACGAACGTATGTTATCTTTTGTCCCGCCTAATATAATGAATTTTGTTTAAATGGTTCTTAGTATTCTTAGTCAACTGCCTCGGTGGTGTAGTGACTAGCAAGTACGGCTGCACACCCGGAGGTCATGGGTTCGAATCCCGGGTCGGGCCAAGTTTAGTTATTGAGTATTTTTGTATAGTAAGCCCGGAGTTGGGAAGTTGGCGGTGTTTCACCCTCGTGCCTCGGAGAGCACGTAAAGCCGTCGGTCCTGCGCCTTAATTCCACTGGTCGTGTCGAGTGGTCGTCCCACCGGAATATGAGAGTGACAGGAATAGAGAGTGCACTTGTGTCTGCGCATACACTTGCTCACTATAATATCTCCTGCGCAGTTGGCTAGTCTCAGTGAGATTGGCCGCCGTGGCCGGAATCGGTCAGGAGAACATCATCATCATCAGAATTCTTAGCTATAAATCAAAATAATTCAATCAGCTCTTTTCTAGATGGTAAAATGATATGAGCAACTTGCACAGATCTAATCCATTCAGAATTTACGGTTATCTTGACTGCTGATGCTGCAGCTTCACCTGAATCTAAAATACTACAGAGATATCGTGTTTAGACCCATTGAAAGAGCCTCAGTGAATATGTTATCGTGTTGATTTTTATTTTTAATTTAATTTCTTGTACCGTGGTCAAATTCTGACTCTTCAGATGATTCGCGTAAATAATAGTTCGTTTTAATTTTCAACCGACTTCAAAAAGGAGGAGGTTCTCAATTCGACTGTATGTTTTTTTTTTTATGTTTGTTACCTCAGAACTCCGTCATTTATTAACCGATTTGGACAATTTTTGTTTTGTTTGAAAGGGTATACTTCCAGATTGGTCCCATTTAAATTCCAAAAAAAATTACCACCCCTAAGGGTGGAAAAACAACGAATGATGAATTTAACCTACTTCTAATTGTCATATTGACTTGAAACTTTGCAAGTATTTCTATTTCCGTTGATAGTACAGTTAGTACAGTGGTTCAGTGTTGTTGACCTGATCTGATGGCAAGGCCAGAAGGTGGTTAGGTGGAACTCTTCAACGGCTAATAGTAGATACTTTGAGTTTGGGCTTATTTTGTTTGATTTGACAAGCCTAACACGTTAGAATCCTTACTTTGCTACTACTGTCTACACTAAAAAGGGAAAAATAAAAACTTTTTAACAAAAAAATAAAAACCGACTTCAAACAAAAGCACTAAAAAGTAAAAAATAACTGATTGGTAGTTTTCATTTAATATACATACCTAATCAAATATTTTCGAAGTCGGTGTGCTTTGGCTAAGTAATTAAAGCCTACCTATTAAATACATACCTAATCAAATATTTTCGAAATCGGTGCCAGCCCATACAAAGCAAAGCACACCGACTTCGAAAATATTTGATTAGGTATGTATATTAAATGAAAACTACCAATCAGTTATTTTTTACTTTTTAGTGCTTTTGTTTGAAGTCGGTTTTTATTTTTTTGTTAAAAAGTTTTTATTTACTTCCCATTATTAAATATTTAATGTTTTTTATTTTGGATAGAGGAAAGGGTTGGTTTTTAATTTTAATGAATTATTTTATAATTGTACATGAGATATATACTTATATACTTACTAACATTTTGTGGAATAACGCATTTAAAAAAAATAACTTTGAAAAAATAAATAGAACAGCTGGAAATTTTAAAAGGTGGAAAAATTAAACTTAGTATAACTTTGCCAAATAATTTATTATTAAGTTATGACATTGCTGAGGTTACATTTTTAGTGAAAAAACTTACTTATTATTCGTCTTTGCTTTCTAATATTGCCATAAAATTGTCTTTATATTGATTTTTTGGATCGTACTTCTTTTCCAATTCAAGCAAGACTTCTTTTTTCTCTTCATATAAATGTTTGAACATTTTTCGGAGATTAGCCTTTTGTATTTTAGTACATTTAGCGCACGCGTCCGAAATAACTTCAGGTAACAATTCTACATAAAAGAAAAATTAGAATTATTATTATTATTTTTTTAATTTTAAATAACCTCTCATCTCTTTTAAAATCGAGCAAGTTCCCTTGTTGGTGAAGAAAAAGAACAAACCTCATTTCCTTGACTAGAATCGAGATGCTATTGATTTTACTAGTAGTTGATGCCAATAGCTGTTCTTAATTTTAATTAAAACTGTAAGAATATTTGTGGAAATCGAACCCACTAGCTCTCAGAAACTAGGTAAAGTTTCTTTTTAATAAATTACTTTCATATACTAAGGTAATTAATTCCAAGTACCATGCATGGAATATACAAGGATAAAATTATATTTTTGTAGATACATTTGTGATCACATTATATAACTTATACATAGCTTTAAGCAAAAAATAGAGTGCAAAAAACGTTTGATTTGTATTCAAGTTTCACAGTCAATAGTTTTAAGCTTATCAGCTTCCAAAAAGTCCCTTTTATCGCTTTTTTAAAAACTTTATATATTAATTAAAGTCGATTTCCGAACCTATTTCATCTTTTATAGATATTATACACCATAGATATTATATACATATACCTGCTATGTTATTCTTTATAAAATAAATACCTTTCAATTCGGAAGAAAACTCAGCCGTGCAACTGTCTTTATCCAGAAAACAATTCGTGTACGATGTGAATAAGACTTTATCGTTGATAATTAGGTCAACATCAATTTTATCAAATTTTTCATCGTAACAAAGAACTGCGGATGCCATAATCACAGGTAAAATGAAGTGTAAAGATAGCATTTTCTTTGAATCTGAAAAAGTATGAGTTATGTCTATATTAAATAAGTATAGCGTAGTGTGATATGGAAACAGTCATTATTTATACAGTGGGTAAATCTTAGTTATTTTAAAATTTAATTTACTAACAATATCTTGAACCTGAGACCTTCAGGGTAAAATAACTTCTATCACTTCACTGAAATGGCTTTATTGGTAGTCCGGAATTATAAAGTGCAAGAGCTAAGTGACCGAAATGTTGTAATTGTTCTATCTTAATAATAACGGGGATTCCCGCGTTCGTTATATCGCTATATCACGCGATGATGAAGTCATCATTATCATATTTCAAATTTAGTTAATTGCGCCTATATATGTTCGAGATAGTACGACTTTTTCTGAGGGTCTATCTAGTAGCAATCGAGTCATTATCTACCTAAGATTCAATTTTGAGGTAGTTGGAGTCTCTAATTGCATAATAGATTATATCTCATCCCAGTTCCATTCAATAGAAGATTTATTTAAATCTATAAGCATTAGCCTTTCACTATCTTTGAACACTAGGCTGTTTACTCAGATATCTATCGAGATCGATGCGTCACATCAAACAAATTTTAGTTTCTTAATGGGCCTTGTGTAATGAGTTCTTTGAGTCCGTGGAATTAAAAGGAGATATACATAATATTAGTTATAAAATATATACAAGTAGTGGCAGTGGTAACCCAGTGGTAACGCGCTCGCTTGAGAAACCGAGTAACGCGAGTTCAAATCCCGGGTCTCGCACCTATGATATTTTCATATGCGAATCATTTCCGACACTAATACCACTTGTCTTAACGGTAAAGGAAAACATCGTGAGGAAACCTGCATGTCTAAGAGACCCTAGCAAGTTTTCAAAAGACATGTGAACTCCGCCAACCCGCATTTGGCGAGCGTGGTGGACTATGGCCTGATCCCCCTCGTACTGAAGGGAGGCCCGTGCCCAGCAGTGGGACGTTAAAGAAGGCTGAATACACATACAAATTATTAATTTTGTAAGTATTAAAATAATTCAATTCCTACAGTAAAACTTCATATGAACAAAACAAGACGCGCTTTTCACCCATACAACTCTAATTAGAAACAAAATATTATTTACTTACTATATTTACACTTACTTTGCAGACAGTCTTAGTTGTATTGAAAAAACTAAATCACGTCTAAAAATATATATTCAAACACTTGCGGAAAATGTCAATTTTCATAATTAGATACCATTCAAAATGTAGTTTACATTATATTCATCGTCCTCGTATTTATGTTAAAACTAGCACTGCCCGCGGCTCCGCCCGCGTTCAGATGACCAAAAACCAAATTCTTAGGTTTTACATATTAGTATATTCTTACAATGCAGTTTTTGTATTTTTTCTCAGAAATGAGATATTTTCCCGCGATAAAAAGTATCCTATATGTTGATCCGGATAATCAGCTATCACCATACCAAATTTCATCAAAATCCCTCTAGTGGTTTTTCTGTGATGCGGTAACAGACAGACAGACAGGCAAAAATTCTAAAAACTATAGATTCAGCCTCTGTATCGATAATAATGTCTATTTCAATTAGATTTTCCAAAAAATATTAAATTTACAGATTCGACTTAGTTACAATTTTATTATATGTATAGATTATACGAATGTTCTATACATAAATAACAAATTGGTTTGCCGTCCTGATGATTTTATAATAATATTATTATATCAATTATATTGAGGGTTAGTATTTTTTTACTTGTTTCCTTATTCATTTATTTAAAATATCAAAACAAAAAAATAAATAAATGAACTTTAACATCAAACAGTATTTGCAGAATGGTCTTTATTACGAGTATTTACTAGCAGAACCCTCGGCTTCGCTCGCGCTAAAACTACAAAAAAAATCTCTGAAAAGGTAGGTTATATTTATTTTTTATTTATTATTTATTTATTTTACCCCCTTGTAGGATGAATTTCAAAAAATGCTAATACACGTATTTATTTATTTGTATTGAAGAGCATTAATCACTCCGTTTCGACATGAAAGAAAGACAAACAAACAAACACACTTTTACATTTATTATATTAGTATGGATATCTCGTTCTTGATATAAGAACGTCATACTTTTCTCTCCATTTTCCTATAAATTATGATTATATGTATAATTTAAGTCTTCATAAATATTGATATTGTTGATTACAGCATTGCCATTGAAAATTGATTTGGACAACAAAATATTACTATCTAGTTAGTAGATACATCTCTATATACGATTTTAGGGTTCCGTAGTCAACAAGGAATCCGTATAGTTTCGCCATGTCCGTTAAAGGGTACCTCCTCTACACGTAAACGTGGGAATGTTTTTTTCTCGTCTACCCAATGGTGTTGGGTGTCGATAATAGGTCTTTCAAAAATATTGCAGGTTTGCGAAAACAATTTTTGGATTAAGGTGGATTTGTGAAAAATTATGCTTTAAAGTGCTAATTTTCGTTAGAGTCAAGTTATCAGGAATTAAAAAATAAATATATTATGTGAAATGTGAAGTGGACTCGTTTTCCGCACTTAGACTCCCTTCTGGTCCGTTGTGCGTGCGAATCCTGGCTATATTAGCCAGCCGAGCTCCGCCCAGAAGCGCAGAAGTTTCCTGGGAACTTCACAGGCTTCGCGGAGCGACCTCACTGGTCCGAGGATTTCTTTACGTTGGGAAGTTACCGCTACGCATTCCAGGATTACGTGGGCAACTGATTCTTCAGCGCCGAGGCACCCTCTGCACAGAGGGGTGTCCGTTGCGCCGATGTTATATAAGTATTTTTTCAAGGGACAGTGGCCCGTTATCGTCTCTATCATTATTTTAAGATTTGTTCTATTGATGTTTAGTAGGCGTTTTGTTAGTCGTGGGTTTACTGCAGGCAGAGCTGATCTAGATTGTCTGCAGTCTGCAGTTTGCGACCATCTGTTGTTTTGTAACGTCGTGGATCTTTGGCGGATCCAGGTGCGAATCTGTGCAAAGGGTATGGGGAGAAGTGGGTATGGGCCAGTCACTTCTAGTTTTGACCCCCTCTTTTCAAGTTCATCAGCTGCATCGTTGCCAAGTGAGCCACTGAAGGGTGACTTGATTTGTTGTTGATATCAAGTCCAGGGCGTTGTGCCATTCAATTATTAGTTTGTTGTTGGTTTGTTTGTTATTTAGCGCCTGCAGAACTGCTGCACTATCGGAGAGTATTTTTATATTGTAGTTGTTTACCCCACGACTGTGCACGTCCTTGCGGCTTCCGTTATGGCTACACATTCGCATTGGAAAATCGAGCTGTGTATGCCTAATGGTATTTGTGTTTTGATGTTGAGATCAAGGGAAAATAGACCAGCTCCTGAGCCTTCTCGTGTCTTAGAGCCATCCGTATAAATACGTAGCTCATTGGCAGGTGAGTGGTCTTGTTCCTCTTCTCTCATAGTTATTTTGTATCTTTCGTTAAATATATATTTGTTATGTGTTCTGTCACACGGGACAGCAATAAGTGGTTCGTATCCTATTGCTCTATCCAGGATGGATGTGTGTGGACTATGGTGGTTTTTGCCCCATAGACCTAAGTGTATCAGTCTTATAGGAGGCATGGTCGCTTCTTGTTGTATGAATAGGTCCAGGGGTGTTGTTTGGAGCGCAACCTCTATTGCTGCTGTGGGGGTTGTTTTCATGGATCCACTGGTAGCAGACAGTGCCAGCCTTTGAAAGCGAGCTAGTTTGGTGATTGTAGTCCGGAGTTCCGTTCTAGTCCACCAAACCAGAGCCCCATAGGTTAGCATTGGTCTTATTACAGCAGTGTATAACCACATTGTTATTTTCGGTGAAAAACCCCATTTATTGCCTAGCATCTTTCTACATTGATAAAAGGCAATAGTGGATTTGTTGAGTTTATAGTCAAGGTGCTTATTCCAGAGCAGTTTGCTATCTAGAATTACACCCAAGTATTTGACTGCGTCCTTGAGTTTTAGTTCTGTGTTGAAGAGTTTCGGGAGTCTGTAAGGTCCGGGTACTCTTCGGTAAATAAATATATTAATAAAGTAGTATATTTTATAGTTATATAATTTATTTCTTATTACTTGTAATATAAACTGCAAGTACTTAATTTTAAATACGAGCAAGTACATATTATACACTTCTATACTAATATTATAAAGAGGTAAAATTTGTGATCTTGTGAGTTTGTGAGTTTGTGACGTTGTAGGGGGTAATCTCTGGATCTACTGAACCGATTTTCAAAATTCTTTTACCAATAGAAAGCCACGTTCTTTCTGAGTGTCATAGGCTATATATTAACCCGAAGAATGAAAAGGCTTTTTCGTGGTAGACGGATTTGCAAAGTAAGTCGGAGAAAAAACGGTAGAACGAAAACGTTTCTTACTAACGCTGCCTTAACGATGAGAGATATATGATTATGTTCTATAAAAGAGTTGTAGAACTTAATAATGCCTACAAAAAGTCAACGACAGCATATATCTAACTTTTATATTTAAGTCACAAAAAGTAGTTATATTAAAAAAATAATTTAAATCGGTAGGTCATGTTTATTGGTCATATTATCAACAATTATGAATTCTTATCAAAATAAGTAAATTTATCGTCTAAAACGTTTAAAATAAAAGACTTTTCCCTTTTACTGCATATAATTTGGAAAAATGGTTAAAGAGATAATACAACATATTCGTATGTATGGACGAACCCGAGCGAGCTGTTTGTCTGTTTTTCTCTTTGTAAGGGCTAATCTCCGGATCTATTGGACCTATTTAAATGAAATTTTGCATGGTGGTACCTTATATCCCCGGGCAACATCTTAGATACTTTTCATCCCGGAAAATTAAAGAATTCCCGTGGGATACTTAAAAAACTATAACAACTTATACAGCTTAGTACACAAAAACTACTGATTGGATTTTAATGATACTTTACAACAATATAGTTCATACATGACAAAAACAAATCAGCTACTTTTCATCCCGGAAAATTAAAGAGTTTCCGTGGGATAGTCAAAAAACTGTAGTAACTTATACAGCTTAGTACACAAAAACCACTGATTGGATTTTGATGAAACTTTACAATAATATAGTTCATACATCAGAATAACAAATAGGTAACTGTGTATCCCGGAATAATGTACTTTTCCCGTGGGATAGATGTTTTTGTTTATTTGTAACGTATTATGTACACAACATAGACCCCACAACAATA
Organism: Brenthis daphne; assembly: GCA_947093115.1. NCBI lineage: Eukaryota > Metazoa > Arthropoda > Insecta > Lepidoptera > Nymphalidae > Brenthis > Brenthis daphne. Next base: position 30,357,328 of record OX352471.1, on the reverse strand, counting down.
GTTATCAAAAAAAATGCCTGTTTATCTGTTTGCCTGTTTGTCTGTTTTTGTGTGTGCGTTTCACACGAAAAGTAATGTAACAATTTCAACGAAATTTGGTGAAGTGATAACTTATTACTCGAGTCAACATTTAGGATACCTTTTGTATGTATGTATGTATGTATGTTGTATTCAGCCCCTCTTAATACGTGCGCGGGCCTCCCTTCAGTACGAGGTAGATCAGGCCATAGTCCACCACGCTGGCCAAGTGCGGTTTGGTGGACTTCACATGTCTTTCGAAAACTTGCTAGGTTCTGTCAGATATGCAGGTTTTTCTTCACCGTTAAGACAAGTGGCAACTGTGTTAGAAATGATTCGCACATGAAAATATCAGAGGTGCGAGACCCGGGATTTGAACTTGCTTCACTCGGTTTCCCAAGCGAGCGCGTTACATCTGGGATACCACTGCCTAGATACCTTTTACTTAAAGAAAATCTTTCTTTCCCACGGGAAAATGCAATGACTGGTTTTATCGAGTCCTCCCTAGAAACCTTCCTCTGGCTAAGCCTTAAGACATAAATCAAAACAATAAACTAAAAAATTGTAGGTCTTGAAAAGTCCTACAGAAAAGTTCTGAATAGTATATGTCTATCTTCTAAGTTACACTCGCAATATTTATTCTTATCTATACCTATAATAAAACTTAGTCAAATCGATGTGCGCGTTTCACGCAAAAAGTAATCAACCGATTTTAACTTAATTTTGTATAGTGATAAAACTTAGTGCTCGGGTCAACATTTAGAAATGAACGTTTCCCGTGGGATAGATGTGTTTGTGCTTTTCTAGAGGTGAACCCGAGCGAAGCGAGGGTGAGCCGCTAGTAGAATATAATTTGGTTAGTTTATTAATTTTCTTTAAAAATGTATTTTGATCTTACCATGATCTTATATATTTATCTTATAAATTAAAACCGCCAAAAGCAAAATCAAGAATCCTTCTGCAGCGCAATTTTAGTGGTATCAATTTAGATAGATTACATGCAGATGCTGAAAATATCGACTGGTCGGCCGTTTTTAATGCAAGCACAGTTGATGAGCAAGTATCAATATTTAATTCGCTGTTAACCCAACTGTATGACATCCATGCTCCGGTTCGCCCTGTTCGTATGAAGCATCTTCCGGCTCCGTGGCTTACTCCTGAAATCAAAAAACTCCAAGGAAAAAAATTTGTAGCGAAGTCAAAGTACGTATCTAATCCTAATGATGACAATAAGGCCAAATATATTAAGGCTCGCAATCGTTGCAATATGGTGTGTAGGGATAGTCAACGACGCCATATCTATAAATCTATCATTGAAGAGGATGATCTAAATAAAATGTGGAAGTTTCTCAAATCCCTTGGAGTAGGTAAATCTAAGCAAAATATAAATCCGCACAATATAAATTTAAATCTGATAAATCAGCATTTCTCCTCTTCTACTACTGTTAATAGTACAAATAAATTAAACACACTCAACTATCTTTCAACTTTACCTACTCCTGATTTTCCCCGTTTTTCTTTTAGTCAATTTTCCGAAAGTGATGTTAAGAGAAATATTATGGCAATAAAATCTGATGCGGTTGGGGCAGACTGTATAAGCCGTAAAATGATTCTTCCCGTTCTTGACTATATCGTTCCTATTATTACTACCATTTTAAATTCTTCAATTAATTTCAATCAATTTCCTTCTTCCTGGAAAGATGGGCAAATCTTTCCTCTTCCTAAAATATCTAGTCCATCTTCTTTTTCTGATTATCGTCCTATTTCTATTCTTCCTTTTCTGTCAAAAGTACTCGAACGATTGGTTCACCGGCAATTGAGTGCTTTCCTCTACAAACATAATCTTTTAAATTCCTTTCAATCTGGTTTCCGTCCTAATCATAGTACGACTACGGCTTTAGTCAAAATAACAGATGATATCAGGAAAGGTATGGACCATCAAAGACTTACTGTGATGGTTCTACTAGATTTTAGTAATGCTTTTAATACGGTGGACTTTGACATCTTGCTTGCCATTATATCTTCTCTAAACATATCTCCTGAGGTCGTTGACTGGTTTCGTTCTTACTTGTGCGATCGCCGGCAACGAGTTCGGATTGAAGATTCTTACTCCGATTGGTGCAAAGTTACTGCCGGTGTTCCACAAGGTGGCGTGTTGTCTCCTCTCTTATTTTCAGTTTTTATTAATACTATTTGTCTCCAAATTTCTTCTCACTACCACCTATATGCAGACGATTTGCAAATTTATGCCGTGACATCTGTGGCTGATTTACCACAAACAATAGAAAATATTAACAAAGACCTCTCCTCTATAGCTACATGGGGTAAATCGTACGGCCTTAACTTAAACGCAACGAAATCGCAGGCAATTATTATTGGCAGTCAAAGGATGTTGTCAAAAATTAAAACTATACAAATACCAGAGATATCGCTAGATGGTGTTCAGATTCCTTTTCAGGAAAAAGTTAAAAATCTGGGTTTACTTATTGATCAACACCTGTCATGGGATCCGCAAGTGAGTGAACTGAGCCGGAAGATGTTTGGAGCGATTGCTTCTCTTCGCAGATTGCGAAATTTCCTTCCGATTCCTACCAAAATTGCGCTAGCAAATTCACTCCTAATACCGATTCTTGATTATGCTGACATTTGTTATCTCGACATCAAAGAGGAGCACCTGAATAAACTTGAGCGACTCCAAAATCTTTGTATACGGTTTATTTTCGGCCTTAGAAAATATGACCATGTTTCTCAATTTTGTAAAAAGCTCAAGTGGCTCCCAATCCGATTCCGCAGGAATACTCATATTCTTCATCTTCTCTACTGCGTGCTGTTTAACCCTTCAACTCCTATTTATCTGAAAGAGCGTTTTGAGTTTCTGGATGATTCCCATGCTCGTTCACTTCGCTCTGCTCAAAATTTCCTTCTTAAAATTCCTACTCACTCTTCCTGTTTCTTCACAAATTCTTTTACAGTAAAAGCTGCTCGATTGTGGAATTCTATTCCTTTAAGCATTAGATCTGCTAAAAGCTTAGATAAAATTAAAAAGTTATTAAAAGATTATTATATGTCTCTTTAAGTCTTTCCCTTGGTCCTTTCCCCTAATATCATCGTTATTATTATTTCCTCTATTATGTTCTAGTATCTAATCCTATTTATTATTTGATAGATTTTTTCTTTTTTATGTGTGTGTGTAAATTTTACGCATATAAGTATGTATGAATGTATGTATGTATATATGTATGTATGTATGTATGTATGTATGTATGTATGTATCTATTTATCTATAAATATTTATATATAGTAAACGTGTTAAAGCAAGTACACCGCCTACCGTTTTTATGAACATTTACTCCTCCACCTCAAGGTTGCCTGGAAGAGATCGCTTCCAGCGATAAGGCCGCCTGCTGTGCATCTTTTCTTTGTGTTGCTTTTTTATTTTATATTTATTTTTGGTGTACAATAAAGAATATTATTATTATTATTATTATTATTTTGGAGCGGTAACACCGGATGGAGTTGTAAGTGACGTCGAGATAGGAAATCCGTTGTGAAGGATTCTGTTTGACAACCGAGACGTGGCGTACGCTTACAAAACCATCAACTCTGAAATCCATTTATTTCTTTGTAATCACTTGATATTTTAATAATACTGATACTGTTTGGATTAAACTAATTATAATAGAACATTTTGTTAAAGTCATTTTATCAATTCGTAATTGTATAACGCCCACAATGGATGAACTCAATGATGAGATTCTAGATGATTCGCCTACTCCACTCGCCATCCCGAGTTCAGATGTGGGATTACCCGGAACATCAGAGAAAGATACAGGTCAGAATGTTGATAATATTGGTGATAATGAGAGCGATCGTTGGAAAATTTGATTTGACATGCAACAACGTCAAATATTAGAATTAGTTCGTGCTATAAAAGAACCAAACTCTAATCATTTTAAGATAGTGTTTCCTGAATATAAGTCAGACTTGCGAGATAGCAACGCACGCGCTTGGTGTAATACTGTCGATCTATGTATGCAAGAAAATCCATTATCGGGTAGTGATCTAATAATAACAATGGCTAAGGCTCTTAAAGGCTCTGCAGCATCATGGTTAACTCAGAATAGTTTTGCTGGAATTACTTGGCCTCAGTTTAAGGACCTGTTTTTAGCACGGTTTGATTCCATAGAGACTCCAGCTGCAAATTTGTATAAACTTTTTAATGAAACCCCAAGGGACGGTGAATGTATGTCATCATATGCTTCTCGTTTTCTCAGTACTCTGATAACTCAGTGGAACTCTTTGACTACGGAACAAATAGCAATTGCGGTAACTCTAGCGCATGCTTCTAGAATTGAGCCGCGGCTACAGCGATTAGCTTTTACTACCGAGATTAATACTCGACTCAAACTGCAACAAGAGTTGATGGCTTTAACTTATCGCAAAAGAAGTATACAAGATAGAAACATTTTGTTTGAGGACCAAAAAAGGCCACGTGTAGAAAACAGAAGATGTTACGTTTGTGGCAAGATAGGCCACGTGCTTGTAGATTGTCCCATCAGAAATAAGCAAGACAACTATGCTAATACTCGTTCTGAGTTTTCAGGTCCCAAAACACTACCGCAAACAATAGGTTCGGGAACGACGAAGAATCCACCTATCTGTTACCACTGCAATGAAACGGGTCACATTGCAACGCAATGCGTGAAGAAGCAAGCTATTAGAAACGAAGGGCATCTGGAGCGTCGAGTAAATATTTGTACCATTAAGCCAGCTTTTGATTGTCTTCTAACTGAAACGGGTGAGGAGTTCTCATTTTGTTTTGATTCTGGTGCTGAATGCTCTTTTTTAAATGAAAGTGTAGCTAATAGATTTCCTGGCAAAAGACAAAACAATAGAATTACATTAGTAGGTATTGGCAATTCGAGTATTGATTGTAGTATGCAAATATAGCAATGCAGTTGTTGTTTTACATTGTGCCTGATTATTGTATGACAAACAGTATTATAATCGGTAGGGACTTGCTTTCACTAGGATTTTCAGTTGAAGTATGTGACAGTCAAATTATTCTAAAGAAAATAAAAGTAGTTTTAGTCTGTGACATAGATACGAGAATAAGTAATTTTAATGATATTGATACTGATTTACCATCAGGGGACAGACAAGCGTTAATTTCAATACTTGAAAAATATTCTAATCATTTCGTAGTAGGTACACCTACGCGCCGTGTCAGTTCTGGGCAGTTAGTAATAAGGCTGATAGATCCTTACCGTACAGTTCAACGGCGACCATATAGACTCAGTCCTGAGGAGCGTCAAGTAGTTCGGAACAAAATTAAGGAACTGCTGGAGGCAGGTATTATCCGTGAGAGTTCTTCTCCGTTTTCAAGTCCTATTTTAATGCTAAAAAAAAAGATGGGACTGATCGTTTATGTGTAGATTATAGAGAGTTAAATAGTAATACGGTACCTGATCGTTACCCACTGCCGTTGATTTCTGACCAAATCCAACGACTCGTGGGAGCTCATTATTTTACTACACTTGTTATGGCAAGTGGATATCATCAGATTCCTGTTCAGGAGGACTCAATAGAACGTACCGCTTTTGTTACACCTGATGGACAATTCGAATATCTTTCTATGCCTTTTGGTCTCCGTAATGCGCCTTCAGTTTATCAGCGAGCTATAAATAAGGCCCTAGGATCTTTAACAGAATCATTTGCGATCACATATATTGATGATGTTATTATTCCGGCTCGAACTATGGAAGAGGCCCATGATAGATTACAGATAGTTCTAAAAGCATTAACAGAAAATGGATTCTCATTAAATCTAAAGAAGTGTTCCTTTTTGAAAACTAAAGTTGAATTTTTGGGGTATGAAGTATCTGCTGGTGAATTACGACCAAACCCACGTAAAATAAATGCTTTAGTTCAGCTTCCACCACCCCAAACTGTTACTCAACTTCGACAATTTATTGGTCTAGCGTCATATTTCAGACAATTTGTGACTGGATTTTCTCAAAAGGCAGCGCCTTTGTACAGATTGACAGCAGGTAAAGGTAAAATTAAATGGACACCCACTTTTGAAAAAATTAGGAAAGATATCATTGAAATATTGACAGGTGAACCAGTTTTAACCATTTTTGACCCTGATAAACCAATCGAGCTGCATACAGATGCTAGCGCTGATGGATATGGCGCGATTTTGATTCAGAAAGTTGATAGCAAACCGTGTGTAGTTGAATATTACAGTCGTCGTACCAATTCCGCTGAATCTAGGTATCATTCATACGAGCTAGAAACTCTCGCAGTGGTTAACGCAATTAAACACTTTCGACATTATTTGTATGGTAGAAAATTCACTGTGGTAACAGATTGCAATGCGGTAAAAGCATCAAAATCCAAAATAGATCTTACTCCACGGGTTCACAGATGGTGGTGCTACTTACAAACATTCGAATTTGATATTGAGTATAGACAGGGAAAGCACATGGGACATGTGGATTTTTTATCTAGAAATCCATTGCCAGCTCTATTACAATCAGTGACCAGACCGGTACAAAAGCGAGTAAATTTAACAGAAATTTCTAATAATTGGTTGCTTGCGGAGCAAAAAAAGACGATGAACTAAAATCATTAATAACTAAACTGCAGGCAAATGATCTTGACAGTGAAATTGCTAAAATGTACGAAATGAGACGTGGTGTTTTGCATAGGAAAATACAACGTAACAGTAGAAGTGTATGGTTACCAATTATACCAAGAGCATTTCAATGGGCTATTATTAATCATGTTCACGAAAGTATTATGCACCTAGGATGGGAGAAGACATTGGAAAAGACATATTGTCATTATTGGTTTCCTCAAATGAATAAGTATGTGAAAAAATTCGTAGATAATTGTATCACCTGCAAGCTGTCAAAGTCACATTCTGGAAAAGTTCAGGCTGAGCTGCACCCAATACCTAAAATAACTATCCCATGGCATACAATCCATATGGATGCAACTGGAAAACTTAGTGGCAAAAGTGATAACAAAGAGTACGTGTTCGTTACCATAGATGCTTTTACTAAATATGTTTTGTTACATCATGCCATAAATATAGACTGTAACAGTGCCATTAGAGCTATACAGTTTAGTGTTTCACTATTTGGCGCCCCAACGCGCGTAATAGCGGACCAAGGTCGATGCTTTGCCGGTAAGGACTTTAGAGAATTTTGTGAGTCTCACAATATAAACTTGCACTTAATTGCTACGGGTACAAGTCGCGGAAACGGTCAGGTTGAGCGCACTATGTCAACATTAAAGAACATGTTAACAGCTGTTGAATCAGGTGAACGTAAATCTTGGCAAGCTGCCCTACCAGATGTTCAATTAGCCATTAATTCTAGAGTAAATCGCACTTCCAAGCAAGTCCCCTTGAACTTTTAATAGGAAAAGTAGCAAGATCTCTACAGCTAATGACTTTAGACACAGATGAAATTGATGTTGACTTAGACGCAGTTAGGAATCGAGCAACACAGTCAATAGTGACCAGCGCGTGAACTGAGAAAGCAAGGTTTGACCAAAATAAAGCTAAGGTAAAAATTTTTTGTGTAGGTGACTATGTTCTGTTAAATAATCATGAACGAAATCAGACAAAATTAGAGCCAAAGTATAAAGGTCCTTTTTTGATTTCTGAGGTGCTTGATGGTGATCGATATCTCTTAAAAGCAATGCATTGTAATCGAATATATAAGTACGCGCATGATCGGTTACGCACCATGCCAGAATGTTACGTTCCACCAGAATTAAACTGTGGCCTAGAAATCTCCACTGATGTAGAGTCAGAGGTGGTCAATGACGGCGCTAGTGAATACTCTAATTTATAGAAAAGTATCTTTATAAGTGTGTTTAAGGGATTGATTTTTTTTTTAGTGTCGAACAGTAGTAACTTGTATGGTGTTTGTAGCCTGAGTTGCGAGAATTGCCTGTGTGGCAAATGTAGCCTGAGTGGCGAGAGTAGCCTATGTAGTATAGCCTATGTGGCTTAGTGAAGCTGATAAAGTAGCCTATGTGGTGAGACGAAGTAGTGTACTTTAGTGAGATCTATATATTTGGTAATACATGTGTCGCGAATACCGTAGGGTAATCACATTAATTAAACAGTACTCGTAGTAAAAAAGTCAGTGTTTCTCAAAGTTTACACTATTGAACGAGCAGTTGATAGATTTGTCATAGAAATTCATAATTATTGTAAATCAGTTAATGAATTGCTTTTCTAAACGAAAGTGTAGGCATTGTAATAAATTTGGATAGATCAACCCCGCTAATAAAATCATCGCAAACTGATAGTCTGCATATTAGTTCTGCAGTAACAACCACTTTACTTCAGACTTGCCTTGTTAAAGTTAGTGATTTGAGTGACAAGCCTAAAGAGAAAACTTGTAGATTATTACTTGATTCTGGTAGCCAACGTTCATATATAACGTCATCAATTGCAAATTATTTAAACCTGCCCACTATAGAAAATGTAGATTTGTCTATTTTTACATTTGGTACGAGCAGAGTGTCAGCTACGAAAGCCAGGGACAGGGTTAAAAAATGGACTTCTCAACTTATGTTAATTTTATTTGATGAATTATAATTTATTCAGATATTTTAAATCAGATGATTGTTGTTTCTGTTAAGATTTGTAATCAGTTTATGAAAATTAAAGACTAATTGTAATCAGTTAAATCAGAGCAATTTTATTTTCCTTTTGGCGGGGAGTGTCGCGAATACCGTAGGGTAATCGCGAAATAAATGTTTAATCATTCAAATTATTATTTGTCATTAACGTGACGGTAGTACGAAAAGAGTTCGATAGGATAGATTGAGATTTGACACAGACGCGGTCGAGACGCGAGCGAGGCAGATCAGGCGTAACACCGTGTGTCCTCAAGTAAGTGGATTTATTTTACCAGTTTGTGAATATTCAATGTTATTGCGTGTGAGCAGATTGCTTGATCAGAAATCAGATTCAGAGTATTCGATTCAGTATAGACATGTGTTAACATGTCATCAGATAAATCAGACCAGTGATGTGAGATCAGTTAAATCAGTTTATTAAATCAGAACAGTTATCAGTTTAGCGAGGCTCGGGGTGGCTATAGGGGAGGTTGGAGGCCACTAGCGAGGGACCAGACCCTCGTACATTAAATCAGTATATGTTCATTACCAGCAATCAGTAAATCATATGTTTAACAGTTACATACATATAATTATTATGATATGTGTTGTATCTACGTTTCATGTTATATTCGTCTAATACCAATGAACAGGGTATTTGGCGACAACATGATTATTATTATTTTAATAGAAAGTAACATATGTGATTGCTTTGTGCGTTCTTAAAAAAATGCTTAAGTTATATGAGATAAAATTACCTTACTATGGAATATTAAGTTTGTTTGAAATTAAGCTCCAGTTGTTGTTTATGGAGGGGTCAGTATGACCGAGCTAGTAACGAGTACAACTTTGTTTTTGTTTGCTTCCAGAAGATAACCAGGAGACACACGAGGGCGTGTGATAGCAGAACGGCCGTGACGGCGCGCATTATTTTAATTCTACTTATTGTTTCTTTTTATTTTTTATTGCTTTCAATGTATAGAATATAATTTGGTTAGTTTATTAATTTTCTTTAAAAATGTATTTTGGAGCGGTAACACCGGATGGAGTTGTAAGTGACGTCGAGATAGGAAATCCGTTGTGAAGGATTCTGTTTGACAACCGAGACGTGGCGTACGCTTACAAAACCATCAACTCTGAAATCCATTTATTTCTTTGTAATCACTTGATATTTTAATAATACTGATACTGTTTGGATTAAACTAATTATAATAGAACATTTTGTTAAAGTCATTTTATCAATTCGTAATTGTATAACGCCCACAATGGATGAACTCAATGATGAGATTCTAGATGATTCGCCTACTCCACTCGCCATCCCGAGTTATATATATATTTATATATATATATATATTATATATATATATATATATATTTATATATATATATATAAACTAGTGTAGAGTAGTGGTGTAGTGGCTAGCATGTACGGCTGCACACCCGGAGGTCCTGGGTTCGAGTCCCGGGTCGGGCCAAGTTTAGTTATTGAGTCTTCCTGTATAGTAAGTCTTAGTAACAGCCCGGAGTTGGGAAGTTGGCGGTGTTTCACCCCCGTGCCTCGGAGAGTCGAGTGGTCGTCCCACCGGAGTATGAGAGTGATAGGAATAGAGAGTGCACTTGTGTCTGCGCGTACACTTGAGCACTATAATATCTCCTGCGCAGTTGGCTAATCTCATTGAGATTGGCCGCCGTGGCCGGAATCGGCTAGGAGAACATCATCATCATATATATAAATATATTAATATGATAATAAAGGAAAAAAATGTTAGGTACAGCTAAATGCAATTGAATTCAATTCTTGTATAACTTTTAGACTTCCCATTTTCTTCACAATAAAACTCCACTGTCACTGTCATATGTGTGTGTCACTATCATAATGTCACTTAATTTCTGTATTTTTGATTTGAAATATATTGATCCATCCCAAAAGTCAAAACAATATTACTTTTGTTTAACAAATAGGCCCATACACAGTTACAAGTTTTTGCTAAATAATACTCAAAGGCGTAAGTAATTATCTAAAATCTATAATCTTCTCTTAAAATATTAAATGATAAAATCCTATATATTTATGTATAAACTAGCTTTTATCCGCGGTTTCGCTCTCGCCAAGTTTGATTTTGATTGATAAGTTTTAGTTTTAGGTTCAAACACTTCATTGTCTTTTTTTGTTAAATTGTACTTAATAAATTTCAAAATTGATGACATTTACGTGATTAAGGGCAATCCACTACCAAAAGCTGCGCTAAACGCTAAACATTTTATGATGATATTTAGAAGCCATTGTGTCAGTATTTAATAATGTAAAAAAAATGTATATGATTATACTCATCTTCAATATTTTGCCGTCTTTATTTACACGATTAATATAGTTTATTTAAGTCCTCAATACTGAAGAAGTGAAAAATATTGCTATAATCATGAAAAAATTTCTATGAATTGCATGAATTACAACTCATATAAAAGTATGATTATCATCATTTGATAAATCATTTCAAAATAGATATTTTACACGTTTCATTTTTTTTTTTAAAGATTAATTTCAATTTTGTTTTAGAACAATATTCAGGACTGCTAAACGGATCTGGATGAAATTTGGCACAGAGATATATAGTCTGAAATAGCACATAGTTTACTTTTTATCCCAGAAACATGTTCACTTCCCGTGGGATAGATTTGTTTTTGTTTTTCACAGAGCAAGAGATCGACTACTTAGTACTTATTCCATACTAACCGTTAAAACGTACTTAAGGGCGAACCCGAGCGGACGGAGGGCGATTCGCTAGTATAAAATAATACCGAATAATTTATTTAATATAATCTACCTAACATAGTGGTGTGGAAATGAGTTTTTTAGCCAAAACGCGTGTCAAGTCTACTTTGCAGCACTCTTACGCTAAAAATAACTATTTTCATTGTTAAAAGACATATTGTAAAAAAACTGTTTACGAAAAATTTACACCTTTATAAATTATTTTTTATTTTGCGTTTTTCAAATTATTAATAATTAAAATCATTTAAACTTAATCGAAACTACACATTTTTTGCAAAATTTTGATAATTTCGATAATATTTTACTGTGCCCAGGGGCGGCGCTAAGGTTCCGGGGCAGAGGCTGACTGCTACCGGACGCGTCCCCGGGTGGCGGATAGGGGAACACCACTCGCGCCTGTTTGGACCCGACAGGAGCTTGTGGTACCGGAGCAATCCGGCGCGGACCAACAGCCAGGAGGGGGGGTTGAGGGAGCGGCGTTAGAGGGCGCCGTCTCCTTCTTGGAGGTAGCGCGGTGTCTCCGGCCGTTTCACGGTAGGAGGCGCTGCGCGGGCCACACTGCCGGGGCTAGCCCGTCGGTGCGGCGGCTGGAGCGGGACCAGTTCGGTGGTCCTGCGTCTGGCGAGGGATGTCGGCAGCCATTTTGGTCCGGAGGTGGGCCGCGGGGGAAGAGGAGTGTCGGTATGGCGATGCGCCGCTCGTCCCTATCTCCCGCGGCCTAGCGGGGCCACCACCGTTGATGGTGGACTCGGTGGGGCTGCAGGGGAAGGGGAGTGTCGGCGTTGTCGCATCCTCTTCTTCTGCAGCCGTTTGTGGTGGGCTCGTTCGCGGGCGTTTTGGAGGTTTGTCCAATAGGGTGGGATGGTTCAGGCTTAGGCTGCTTATTTTTGCAGGTGCCCACTTCGGTGGGCGGTGTTTGTGTCGTGTGGGGCCGGGTACTTCTCTGACCAGCAGAGTGGACTTGGGAGCAGCCTCACGTAGAGGGTTGATAGTCTTCCCATAATGGGGTTGTCCCGCTTGGGGCGGCCTCATGGTTGGTGGCTTTGGCCAACCGTCGGGGCGTCGCGGTTGTACGCGAAAGCGATCCCGTGGCGTACCACATGGCGGCAGGGGGGGGGGGGAAGTTGGGTTTTAGTGGGTAGGCCGGTCTCATTAGCCGGAGAGTCTCCACATAACCACCCCGGGGGAAGTCGGGTGGTATCCGTGATAGGATTTCCCAACTATATAAAAAAAAAGGGGCGGCGCTAAGGTTGAATCCAGCCCTGTATATATCTATATTATATATATATATATATATATATATATATATACCTATATGTAACAATATCAAATTTAATAAAATGTTATCAAAAATTAAAAAATAAATATAATAATAAATTAGTATATTTTATGGTTATCTATACATATAATAAAATTCTAACTAAGCCGAATCTGTACATTAAATATTTTTTGGAAAATCTTATTAAAATAGACATTATTTTCGATACAGAGGCCGAATCAATAGTTTTTAGAATTTTTGTCTGTCTGTCTGTTACCGCATCACGAAAAACCACTATAGGGATTTTGATGAAATTTGGTACAGTGATTGCTGGTTATCCGGGTCAACATATAGGATACTTTTTACCGCAGGAAAATATCTCATTTCTGAGAAAAAATACAAAAACTGCAATGTAAGAGTATACCAATATGTAAAACCTAAGAATTTGGTTTTTAGTCATCTGTACGCGGGCGGAGCCGAGGGCAATGCTAGTTTAATATATTTCTTAATACTTGTAATACTATGTACTTACCTATATAAACTGCAAGTACTTAATTCTAAATACGAGTAAGTACATAGCATGCAGTTACTGTACAAAAAGGTTTTATTGTGTGGTGTTTAACCAGTTTCATAGTGACAGGACCACTTTAGAAGAAATTAAACGAGGAAGTTCGAATATAGAATAACGATTTGTACAAGTTTAGTGAGTTTCACTAATGCAATTTACCACTGCTTAGTATTTTATTTTATTAGTATATAAAAAGAAATATGTAGGTAACTACATAAGATTTCTTATATTCCATAGAATTTAAGTTATAAATAAATCACATAGTTATTTTGTAATCGACACGTTTTCGTTTCGTTTTCGACAACTTTTTGGCTCAGTTTGTAGTGGCCCTACTTGCTGTGCCAGCGATCGCGGGTTCGAGTCCCGCTGGGGGCATTCATTTGTATGATCAACACGAACATTTGTACTCTAGTCATGGGTGTTTATATTTATAATATGTATGTATTTAAAGTTATATCACATAGTGTATCAACTATCTGGTATCCATAATACAGGTTTCGTAGCTTACCATGGAACTAGATGGTGATGTGTGTTAATGTCTCAACATATTTAATCACATATTAGGTATATACATTCATTTTGAGCTAACATACATATGTAGAATTATTTTAACGATACATTAATCAATAAACAAATAATAATAAAAATGTCTGCTGTCTGTTTATTAGTAACCACTAATCGTCACAATAAACACATCGATTTCAAGCGGATTTTGACTCCGGAGTTTTCGGAATTCTACGACTGAAGCGGGAACTCGCACGATAGCTGTTGCCTAGGTTATTTTTAACCTGGGAAAGGAAAGGGTTCAAAGAGGGCAAATAGGACTAAGAAATATTGATAATTTTTTTCCATTTTTCCGTAAAAATTAAATAAAACCATGAATGAACTCAGAAAATATGGTTAGTAACAAATATTTAATAAAAAATAAGAAATTTCAATATACAATATAAAATGGGTCGAGGGTCGAGTGTAATGACATTAAAAACCAGTTTAGATTTGGGTAAAAAATCATTGAATGCAGTTCAGTTGAGTCATAAAGACAACTTCGATCATCTTTTATTGTTAACATACTGGTTCTTAACGGGCACATCTCAAATTTTCTACTGTCTATTAATTTGGAACACTGATTATAGCTGATTATAATTACATTATTAACATCACGCAGTTTTAATTTTACTTGCGTAATAAAAATATTCATAATAATTTGAAATCTTATTAAATAACGAGTAGGATGAATAAATTTTCTAAAAACTATTTTTGGCTTTATTCTTTATTTATTAAATAGACTTAGCGAAAATTTCTCAGGTATTTTTTCTTGTAGCACTACATGTTTATTTATTCACTTTATTAAAATATTTCTAATTACTGCTCCAAGTAGAAATTGAACCTATTATCACCAGCGACAACGATCAAGGCAACGTTAAAAAACAAGATATTATCATTGATCAACTAATCAATATTCAAAACTCAAACATTTCTTACATTCAGTAATAAATTATATAAATATGTCGGGACATTAACACACAGCAATATGTATGTATGTAGTTCCATGGTAAGCTATGAGGTTTGTGTTATGGATACCAGACAGTTGATACACTACACATATGTATATAACTTTAAATAGATACATATTATAAATATGCACACCCATGACTGGAGTACAAACATCCATGCTCATCACACAAGTGAATGCCCCTAGCGGGACTCGAACCCGCGACCGCTGGCACAGCAAGTAAAATCACCACAAACTGAGCCAAACGTGTCGTCAAATATAAGTTATTCTGCTGACTTATAAACCCACTTTAGAAAGGAGACATTTCTATTTCATATAAAATAAAATAATAATATAAATAACCTGTATGACTAAACTAGACTAGATGAATAGCAAGACGTAAAAGATACATTTACCACTCGGCCTTCCATTTCTACTTTCTTTGATTCCGGGCATATATTTTGTATTCGGTCCGTTACATCGACCTCTTCACACTGGGACTGGTTTACACACTGGAGAAATGCCACCCCACTCACATCATACCGAGTCTGGCCGCCGCAACAGAAGGACTTGCAACTTTCATACTTTCATCTAACAGTGAGTACCCAATTATTTTTACTCCGCTTAGAAAGTTAATGCGAAAGCGACGTTGACCCAGTCATTATTGAAATTGGTTTTTTGTTTTGCAAATATTCGGATCTGTTCTATATTAGTATTTGGATCGTAAGTGAAGTGAAGTAAATCATAAATTATACTCATTTACTCGTTTGTTAATAAATCAAAGTCTGATATCATCACTTCTAGGATACAAAAAATATTTTTGTATTTAGTAAAATCACAAAAAAGTCCATAAAGCGAGTAAAATACTATTATATAATGTAAATTTTGCCTTCATACATGGTTTTATATATAATGGATATTTTTATTTATATTTATATTTAAAAAAAACTATCGGAAGTAAATATTATGATAAACTAGCATTGCTCTCGGCTCCGCCCGCGTTCAGATGACCAAAAACCAAATTCTTAGGTTTTACACATTAGTATAATCTTACAATGCAGTTTTTGTATTTTTTCTCAGAAATTAGATATTTTCTCGCGGTAAAAAGAGTCCTATATGTTGGCCCGGATAACCAGCTATCATCATACCAAATTTCATAAAAATCTGTCCAGTGGCTTTCTCATGATGCGGTAACAGACAAACAGACAGACAGATGAAATATGTGCATGTTAATTGTTTCAAGTTTTTATAGATAAATCTTTAAACGTTTTTATGGTATGGTATTTTTTTACCGTCACTAATTAATCCCTTGTACACTGGTCTCCATGTAATTAATTATTTGAATTATTTTAATTGCAAGAATATGAATATATATGTGGACGTACCTACTCGTATAAAAAATATTGTCAATCAGCTATTATTGTAATTTTTATAATATATACATATAATAAAATTGTAACTAAGCCGAATCTGCACATTAAATATTTTTTGGAAAATCTTATTGAAATAAACATTATTATCGATATAGAGGCCGAATCTATAGTTTTTAGAATTTTTGTCTCTTTGTCTGTCTGTTACCGCATCACAGAAAAACCACTGGAGGGATTTTGATGAAATTTGGTATGGTGATAGCTGGTTATCCGGGGCAACATACAGGATACTTTTTACCGCGGGAAAATATCTAATTTCTGAGAAAAAACACAAAAACTGCAATTTAGGAGTATACTAATATGTAAAACGTAAGAATTTGGTTTTTGGTCATCTGAACGCGGGCGGAGCCGCGGGCAATGCTAGTGTATTTATAAATTTAATCATTTATATCTAAGTATGATACTTCAAGTATTCGTTACATGTAATGGAAAATTCTATTGATTTTCCTCTAAGGGTGACACAATATTGCAATGTCTATTAAGTATATTATATTTTTTATAGCAATATGCATAGTTCTTTGAATTTTGAAAGGGCATCCTATAGACTAACATGGATTTACATAGCTAAAGGTTGATGATTAAAACACATGAAAAATATAAGTTTACCGTTAGCATATTTTTTTTAATTTTTTTTTTCAGAAAAATGAAGAGCTCGATTTTATGTTTATGTGCGCTAGTGGTTGTGGCTTCCTGTGCAGCACAACAGTATCAACAGTTTGTCAATAAATATGACAATTTCAATACAGATTCCATCATACAAAATGAGAGAATTCTACTCGCTTACTACAAGTGTGTCATGGAAAAAGGACCTTGCACAAAGGACGGCAAGAACTTTAAACGTAAGTCTCTACATATTGTCGGTAATTTGATGATTTTAATTTTTCCTATCTTGTATGTTAGATACTACTTATACTAGATTTCGGTTCGATTCTTGCACGGTGTATCTACATTGTTCGATAGAACAAAATAAGAATTTTTACTTTATAGTTAATACTGTTAAAATAAATAAGTATAATAAAAATAAATAATTATAAATTTATTCTTTTATCTAATAATAAAAATTTGTTCAAGTTGCGTTCTCTACCTCAAACAGAAAAAAGAAGAAAAAATAAAATTGAAGTACCTATTTGTAATGTCAAAATAACATATTTTTTACTAAATGCATATGAAGTTATATACGGTACTTATAAAACACCATTTTTAAAATTTTGCCTGTCTGTTTGTTCCGGCTAATCTCCGAAACGGCTGGACTGATTTGGCTTTCACTTGCAGATAGCTGATGTTATAAGGAGAAACTTTGATTATTTTTATTTAAAAGAATTCCGTTCAAAAAAAACCTACCTAAGAATACGTAATTAATTCATATTAGTGTTTTTTATACATTTGACAAATAGACGGACAGACGAAAGTTTTTCTCAGTTGAACTTTAATTTTAAAAGTTTGTATTTAAAGATCTGCACAGGTCTACTGATCAGATAGGTATATAAAATAAAAAAAATAAAGTTTAAAAAAAACCCACTTCCAGGCACTAAAATGTAAAAAATCTAATTCTAATCAGATATTTTCGAAGTTGGTGCCAGCCGACGCAAAGCAAATCTAATATATTTCAAATTGATGTATAATATTTTAACTGTAATTAGAGTTCATACCTAATCATATTTACGTATTAGATATTCATATCTTAAAATATTGTCGGCTGGCACCGACTTCGAAAATACCTGATTAGGTATCTCTTCTAAATGAAAACCCCCGTTTAGTTATTTCTTAAATTTTAGTGCCTGGAAGTCAGTTTTTTTAAGTTTTTATTTTTCCATTTTTAGTGTAGACGTAATAAGCTGGTAATTTGTAAGAAGGAAGTTTTTAATAATATATTCGACGAAACAATTTATTTAAATAAATATTTTATTGTTGATTTTTTACAAACCACTCGGCCGATTTCGATAAAATTTAAATGAAACCACTTGGGAAGTATATCCTTAAAACAAAAAAAAATAACCAAATTGGTTCAGGCGTCGATCGTTCGAGTAATCGTCACCGATTACTCGAAGCATCGGTATCTTTTTTTATATGTTCACACATAGATAAAAAAAGATTCCGACGAATTGAGGACCTCCTTGGAAGTGGGTTAAAAAATCAAACACCATTTACAGATATTTATTATAAAAACTTCGTATAAAATCTGATCTCTTAGACTAAAATCCTGTTGACCCATCGAAAACCACAATGACCGAGTCCAATGAGAATACGAAAAATACAAATTCGCCCCGATTTTTCAAAAGATGTAAATTGAAAGGGCGTTTGGTCTAAAAGTCTTTAATTTATATAATTTGAACACTGAAGTCTGTATTTGAAAAAATGTACTTAATACTTATATATTTAAAAAAAATTACTATACAAATATTAAATTCAAAGTGTTTAATGTTTTTCTAGGTGTTTTACCAGAAACCATAACAACGGCCTGTGGAAGATGCTCTCCGAAACAGAAGGGAGTAGTTCGCAAACTGCTTCTCGGTATAAGATCAAAAAGCGAATATCGCTTTTTAGAACTTTTAGACAAGTATGATCCAACACAGGCAAATAGAGACGCACTCTACACCTTCTTAGCTACTGGAGTTTAGTGTAATTAGTAGATATAATATTGTAGGTTATACACAAAAGTATTAACATTTCAAAAATGTTAAACAATATCTAAAAAGTGATGACAAAACTTAAGTGGCCCTTTGAAATCAGTACAAAAAATAAGAGTAGATGTTATTTAAAATTAATTATATTATTTAAATAAAAATATATGAATTCCTGGCGAAAAGGGCCAAGACAGGTGTGTGGTAGAAAAACTATCAATATAAATAGCAGTCATACGAAAATATTACCATATAATTTGAATGTATAAACAATTATATTAAGATATATTCTAGTATTATAAGTTCTGATTTTCCTAAATTAAAAAAAATATTATTTTTACTAGATTTACTTAAAATGAAACAGTTACGTTTGTTCACATTGTCACCATTTCATATGCTAATTAAGCTAAATAAGTATTATTAAGATGCATTTACTAAATAAAATCAACATAATAGTAACCTACTTTTGATTTATCATAGCAGTATATTTCCCCAGACCACAATCATAAATAATTGATCAGTTTACATGAAATGCACTTGTGTGTAGATAATTATAATGAGTCGCCATAACAAGGACAAATTAACATGTTAGATAATAATTAAACATATTTGCTTCTGCTTGCAATCCCAAGAATTTCAAGTAAACTATATAAATACAGGAACGATCTTGTTTTTATAACCATATCCTATTGTGATTTACTCGTTGTTATATCGATCTGAGCAGCAAGTAGCAGCATGAAACTTATAATTCTCTTTTGCATGGCCGCGTTGGCCTTTGCTGAAGATAAATACGAGTCTATAAGCGATAATATAAATCTTGATGAAGTTTTGACAAATGATAAACTTTTAACTTCGTATTCTAAGTGTTTAATTGACAAAGGACCTTGCACTCCAGAAATCAAACATCTTAAAGGTAAGAAGCATAAAATTTATGTATACTATAGTTAATTCATAAACAAAAACAAAGAGCTAGATATAAAAATCTTAAAAATATATTAGTATCACAATTTAAACTTAAATGTAATATCATGTCTTTTTTACTTTTTCGTTGCTATCATATTCAATTAAAGATTCTCGAAAAGTTTCAAAACATACCCACCCTTTCGAATGACGTTTTTGAGCTATATTCCAAATACTTTGAAATTTTTCATCGTCAAATTGGTCTCCAGCGTTTTCAAACAATTTCCTTATGGTTTGTGGATCGCGATTAGCATACATATCGCGATGACTTATGCCCAGTAAGCCTAATATACTCGGACATAAACGAGCTTTCATATCACTTTCTTCAGGTAAATATATGTTGTCCGCTTTACAATATCTCGAAGGAGTTACAGGATAGGCTTTGTCAAAATATCGCCCTGACGGTAAACCAGCCCTGAGTTGCACCTTGTCTATATCTTTGTAATCTACCATATCTTTGTAAGAAGTTAAAAAATTAATATATTCATTCGGAATGTCTTGAATTTTAGGAAGATTGGGTGAGGGTTCTCTGTAGTTTATAACATGAACAAACGTATTATATTCAATACGTGTACCGTCAAATGCTTGCCATGGAGACAAAAGCGGTTCAATTAAAGATGGGTTAAATCTTATGTATCTGCTATTACATTCTTTATAAATAATATCTTTATCTAACCAACCAGTTCGAAGGGAGTCTAAAAATTATAGATCTAAATAAAAATTATAAAAAAATGAACCACTCTAGCGTTTTGCCAAGCATTTACGTATGGTATTAAGGTGTTCAAGACAACGTAGTATTAACTCTTTATTGGGATTTATTTCACAATCTCTAAGATACTCAGGGAGATTATCGGGTGGTTTAAGCTTACCGAAAGTGAACCCTTCAGGTACATAGTATATATTATCATTTGGTGCGCGTGCAATTCCAAGTTTAGCAGTAGATGAATTTTGATAACCAGCCTGCTTTTCAGAGATTGGAATCTTCATAGACGTTCCTAAATATATTTTCTCGTCAGTTAGACAACATTTAACAAGTACTCATGAGCGATTTAAGTTTGTTTTATGTCCAAATATTAAATAACGATTTAATGAGCAATAGTTGCGGTCAAATTGTTTTGAAATTTGCGTCTCATCTGGAACAGTTTTTACTGGCAAAATAACATCATATAAATTATCTCGAATTGTTTTTTCTGCCATTGTACCGGCCATCTTAAACCCTTCCGGTAAAGAACGCGTTGGATCTGGTACTTTACCGACTTCTTTATTCCAGTAAGAATTATAAGCTGTACTTTTAAAATCTTCAACTAATGTTTGAAATTTTGTTTTTACTGGTGGATTAATAAGTTGAGATCCTTCACTGAAAATTCCAGCGTTACGCATATCTCGTATTTTTGGATCTTTCAATGGTGGTAGTACCAAATGTTTATTTGACGGATAAATTGCATCTCTAATAAGCGCATCAACCTCATCTTGTAAGCAGTAGTGACCTAAAGTTTTTTTGACGTTTTCCTCCGGCTGCAATGTAGGTATACCGGCTGCACATATTGGCACAAGTTTAGAATAGGGGACATTGCCCCTGGTGGAGTGGGTGGTATTTCTGGATAGGGGACGTGATAGGGCGTCGAAAAGTTAAATAAAAAATTTTCCGAAAACGTACGAGTAAAAAGTTATTGAGACTTAAAGTTACAACATTTCCATACATTTTCATATATTTCTTTTCCACCATTCAGAGTGGGTGGTATTTTTAGATAGGGGAAGTGACAGAGAGTCAAAATATATTAAAAATATTTGGAGGAATCGTACGAGTAAAAAGTTATTGAGACTTAAAGTTATAACATATCTAACACATTTCCATACATTTCTTTACCTAAATAAGTGATTACAACAGATAAACATACCTTTAACGAATAGTACGCATCCTTTTTTATGTACAATACATATTTTCACAACAATTAATGCTTTATTGTATTTAATATTTTAATAATTTCACAACACAAACAAAATGATCTTACATTTTGACAAAAGCAAAACTGACACTTTGTTTTATATTACCGCTTAAATGACAACAGATTATATTTGATTATTTTTGCTTTTTCTGTTGGTAAAATATTACTATTAATAAATAAATAAATAAATAAAAAGAAAAATATTATTTTCACTTTATAAATACATTTATGACTTTTTATTTGATTTATGTAAAATATATTGTTTTACAATTGTACATTTAGTAAAAAAAATCATTTTTTTATCTGTGAATATTTTTCAGTATTATTGGTGGGTGTTCTTAAAATACCGCGAAGTTTCATAATTTGTGACTTTTTACTCAATGCGTGTTTTAAGTTTTCCGTTTTATATGTCTTGTTCTTTTTCATTGTTATTTTTTTAAGACATAGGTTATTTATTTATTATTCGTCATATCTGGGTTAGGTTAGGTTAGAACATTTAAGATTATTTATTTATTATTCGTCATATCTGGGTTAGGTTAGGTTAGAACATTTAAGATTATTTATTTATTATTCGTCATATCTTGGTTAGGTTAGGTTAGAACAGTTGTCACAACGCACGAGCCGAGCGAGCGAAGCGAGCGTGCCGCGGTAGCGGCCGGCGAGTGCCATAAATGACTAGAAAACTAGAAAATTCGAATTTCACGCAAGTACAAATAAAGACAATCATCTGGAGATCATTTTGATAATTGAGTGACGTTTTGACATTTCCAAGTGTCTAAATGGTAGTAATGTCAAAATAATGTATGGAAATGTTGTAACTTTAAGTCTCAATAACTTTTTACTCGTACGTTTTCGGAAAAATTTTTATTTAACATTTCGACTTCCTATCACGTGCCCTATCCAGAAATACCACCCACTCCGCCAGGGGTAATGTCCCCTATTCTAAACTGCAGCCCACATATTTTATCGTTATGATCAATAAACATTCCAAAATTACCTTTACCCCCATATTTCCGTTTTGAAAACATTTAAACGTATTAAAAAACTTAAAACTTACTGCGTATACGTTAGTAGAAATTTATTAATAATTATTATTATATTTTTGTTCTTAAGGGTTGATTTTTTATCTATAATGGCTTAATAATCCGTTAATTGGTGCTAAATATCTCTTATATTTAAAATGACAATAAAAATTATTTTTGATTGTTTGTCAAATTAAAAATAATATTTTTTTATCGTGGATGCGAAATAAAATTGCCAAGAATATAAAAAAGGTTAATATATGAGATTCTTAAATCCATTTTTTTAATAAGGTAAATAATATAAAGTGGTATTATTTGGTATTTCATGTAGTAAACATTTTTAAAATCGTACATAATTTATAGGTAAGTCTAAGGAAGTGCTACAAGTAAAATTAAGCAATGTGTATAATTCACTTGTTTTTAAGCCAAAACATTTTCTCCGAAACATAAATTTGCTTCTAGAAAAGAGAATTTATCTCGTTAATAATAAAATATACGAAAGAGATATTCGATAGTTAAAAAAATATTTATCTTCCCTCTCGCAATTATATAATTATATTTTAGGTACATGTAATTTTATATTAATAATTAATATACCTGTTATTCTTAGAAATTATTTTAATATAGTTAATAATTAATTAATACATTGAGTGTACAATTAAGTAAGATCAGAAATAATCACCATTAAAGTGAAAAAATAATTTCATCTACATCTATTATTATTATATTATTTATAATACTTTTCATATAAAATTATATTTCAGAAAAACTGCCAGAAGCCTTGGAGACTCGTTGTGCTAAATG
Organism: Brenthis daphne; assembly: GCA_947093115.1. Taxonomy (NCBI): domain Eukaryota; kingdom Metazoa; phylum Arthropoda; class Insecta; order Lepidoptera; family Nymphalidae; genus Brenthis; species Brenthis daphne. The sequence continues at coordinate 30,333,790 of OX352471.1, read as the reverse complement.
TACTGATAAGCAAAAGCAAATGGGAAAACAATTGGTTAAAGAACTAAAAGAAAAGCATCCTGAAATCTGGAAGGAACTTGTGTCTCACTACGATCCAGAAGGAAAACATCAACAAGCTTTTGAAGATTTTATTAAATCTTAAATAAAAACGAAATTTGGAACTATTAATTTGATATTGCATTATCGAAAAACGGAATAAAATAGTCTTTTGTATCTATATATTTTTATTTTCCTCATTATTTTTTGAGTACAATTCTAAAGCTTTCCGAAATGTTTCAAAACAAACCCAATCTTGTGAATGGTATTTTTTAGCTTCCTCCCAAACTGAATTAAATTTTTCCTCACTTAATGATTCTCCCGTCGCTTCAAAAACTTTTTTTATTGTATCTGGGTCACGTCTGGCATACATATCCCTATGATTAACATGTAATAATGTTAAAATACTAGGACAAAGACAAGCTTTCATGTCAGATTCGTGAGGTAAGCAGGTTCGATCAGCTTTACAATACCTTTCTGGTGTTATAGGATAATCTAAGTCAAAGTATCGACCTGAAGGTAGTCCTGCCATTGGCAATTTATTCTCCTCTTGTCCAGGTCTCACCATATTAGTATAAGTTGTACGAAAGTCAAGACAATCCAATGGTAAATCTAATATTTTAGGAAGATTTGGTAAAGGTTTTTTGTAATTAATAACATCAACAAATGTTTTATATTCAATACATGTTCCATCAAAAGCTTTCCATATAGATAGTAACGGCTCAATTAAAGTGGGATCAAACCTTATAAGTCTTGACGCGCATTCGTTATATACAGTGCCTTTTAGAACCCAACCTGACTTTTCCTTATCATAAAATTTTATATTCAAATAAAAGCCACGAAAAAACGTAGGAAGAAAACGAACTGATAAACATTTTCGAAGAGAATTGAGATGAGCCAAGCATTTTCTAAAAAAATCTCGGTCTGGATTTATACTACAAAAGGTTAAGCACTCCGGTAAATTATTTGGAGCTTTCATTTTTCCAAAAGCGTAAGCTCTTGGAACATTATTAATATTTTCATTAGGAGCTAAAACAGTTCCTATTCTGGATTGATTGACTTCTTGTATGTCTGATTGGATACTATTTAATATAGTCCGTTGACTATTCCCAAGCAAAATTCTATCATCTGTTACGCAACATTTAGCGTAAGAACCACGTTTATCAACAAATGTTCTGTGTCCAAATGTCAAATTTGGATTAAAAGGAGGGCTGCAATAATTACGCACGATTTGAATGCCGGGTTGCTTTGGTATAGGAGTTTTATCAGTTATTGGCTCTTTAGGCATTACTATATCATATAAATTACCATGAAATTCAGTTTTTTTTCCAAAAGTAGTTCCTAAAGTATCAAAACCTTCAGGCAGCATTGGAACTTGATCACATGTTTCACCAAGAGGTTTTTTCCAATATGACGAGTAAGAAGTATCCTTGAGGTCAGCTACCAAAGTCTCAAATTTTGTTTTAATTGGTGGATTTATAAGTTCTGCGACTTGTCCAAATGGACCGGCAAAACGTTTGTCAAGTGGTATTGGATGACATAGAGGTGGCAGTGATCTGGGTTTCTTTGCAGGCAGTATAGCATCGCTCACTAGAGCATCGACTTCGTCTTTCAATAAATAATGTTGCAAACTGTCCTTTACAAAGTCGTCAGGTTGAGCTGTTGGTAAACCTGCCGCACAAATCTTTGGTTCTCTCTCAATAAACATACCATAATTACCTTTACCTCCAGATGTGTATCTCTGATAATCCACGGGCATAATTATTTGTATTTTATCAATATTTTATAATAATATAAATATAAAAAATTGGTATCCAATACCAACTAACACGTACAAAAATACAACTATTTGACATTACATTAAATGTTTTGTTTAGCAATTATAATATCCTTTGCAAAGAGGCTTTATTTAGCCTTTTATATGCATTGTTTAAGCGACCAAAATGAATGATTTAACTTTTTATAAATATTGTAAGGTGATGATGATTCTTTGTTTTCTGAACAAATCTTCGAAACGACTGAATAAAAGGAGGAAAAGCCGTTAAAATTATTTTTTAATCAATATACATATAGGTACATATTATACATACCATTTTACAAATATTAAGGAAACTGGAAGAATCTATCTTTTTTAGACTTCCGATATTAGAATTTGGGGAAATGCAATTTTTAGAATATTTGAGGATTATGAACCGATTTTAATATTTTTATTACATATATAATATAATTTTTTAATGCATCTTTATTATCGGGCAATAAATAGGAAGTTCAGGCATTTTAGTCACGTCATCGTTTTAGAAATTGTAATAATAAATGAACTGCGGATAGGAATTTACGAAAATATATTTATAGTTTGTTTTTCTTTTTGCATTTAATTTTAACACATTTCATATAATCCTAATCTTTCTCTGGCACACTATTAAGATTTTACAAATTATTAACTTTATTCTAATCTAACGTAATGAAATAAGCAAGTTAACAGTTGGGTATTATTTGTCACATCTTATGCATACACTAATGGGTCTCATGATTCCAAAGATAGTAAATTGTCGGTTATTCACGATGTTTACTCTCGTAATTACAGTTTTGTATACTTTATAAATACTTGAGGGACCTTAATATATACTTTAGTCATGTTAGATTTTTTACCAAAGACGTTATCGTTTATGCAGGTACACGTAAGTCCTAAATATTTTTTTCATAAGCACGTAGTTCAGATTTAAATGAGATTATTTAAGCGTAGAACCTTAAAGTACAGAAAATTAGAAGTTTTTTGATGCTTTTCTTTTTATTTTCTGGAAAAAATAATAATGCAATAAAAATCCCTTTAAGTCCCGTAGTTCTCGTAATATATTAAAGATTTCTTTTAACCAACAAAACGGCGAAAAACAATAAAATAAATGTGCAACTTTGACTCCGTAATAATTAATATTTTTACATATGTTAAATAAATTTGAAGTTTGTACGTATATTTTCACGAAATAACCACTATTTGCACGATACTTTAATTGGACGATACCTAAAAAATATTATTTTTTTAATGTCTATTATATTTTTTTAACTAATTGTTTGGGCTAATTTTTTAAATAACAGAGCCAACTATATGGGTGTATTTCAACACTCGCGAATTATATCCCCACAGATATTTTAGTTATTTATATTCTAGAAAATTAACATCATATGTAGCATAGCAGGAAATAAAAGTTTGACATTACACGACACTTTAAGATATTCTTTTTTAATACCTAGTGACTTACATTCGCTTTGCTCCGTTGTGTGTGTTTGCTAATTTATTATTGCTTGATTTTAAACTGTTTAATAATAAAGCAACTCAACGGCTAGTTTTTTTCCGACTTCGATAAAACTTATTACGATTTCTGACAATAAACACATTTTATCTGTTTTCAAGCTGGTTTATAGCACTTGGCGCTATATATTGTATCTTTCTATTAGTGAAAAAAATTACAAAATCGGATCTGTCCTTTTGAAAATTACTCATACGAGCAATTTTTTTTTAATTTTAAATTCTTCAAAATTTTATCTCCTTATAATATTAGAGCTGAAAATGTTACTGAAAATGAAGGGTATTAAGTAAATACTACCCCACTACTACATTATAATATGTGTAAATATAACGCATGTAAAGTTGCGGACAACAGTTCAAAGTTATAAATAAATTAAAATAAAAACGTGTGTGTGTACTTATGTACGTACGTAGGAAGTTATACTTCTTTGGCGTGACAGATCAAAAATAGCTAAAGATTTCATCCCATACGTAACAACTCCCTGTTTGTAAAAGGACTTGCAGTTAACTTCATCATGTCTTCTTCAGCTAACTTCATCATGTCGCTGTTTAGCTGACAGTGTATAAAAATTTTACTCCCATATTTTTTTCCAAACGTGCCTAGAAAAGTATAACTTCAAAAATCAAATTAAAAAAAACAATACAATGAATATTGTACGGGAACCCAGAACGGATTATGGAATCACTAATAGAAAACTAAAAGTTATTAATCTCCACACTCTAAATCCATGTAAATATAATATTTAAAATAGAAAAATCAAACAAAACAACAATAAATAGTACATAGATAATTAATATTTTACAAAACCATGGGCAATAATATTGCTTACAGTTTTGCCGCAATAATATGATAGAATAATAGATTCAAGCTCTAAAAATTATAATTATACATTTAGGAATCCCCATTGTATTACTGATAATGGTATAATCAACATTAAATTTGATATCTAGTACTTAATAATTACTTAATTCATTTCAGTTAACGATGGTATTCATTGCCTGTATTATAATATTACCTCTGGTCTGGGCAGATTTTTATAGCTCACGATATGATGATTTTGACATACAACCTTTACTGGAAAATGACAGAATTCTATTAGGATACACAAAATGTTTTTTGGACCAAGGGCCTTGTACTCCTGATGCTAAAGATTTTAAAAGTAAGGTGCCAAGCTTTATATGTAACAACAACAAGCTTTTTTATTGCATTTTTGGACGTAGGATTATTTTACCTTAGATGCTTAATAGAGAGGTCAATTAATCGTTTTTTTCTAACGTCTACTTTACTGAAATTAACTATCATTGCATATAAAAAGGATATGTAAATAATAAAAGACCAACGAAAACAAATTCTAAAAAGTGGCCAATTTCAACATACTATTCTTAATATTATCGACTCAACCTCGCTCAGCTTGGGTCCGTCCCTACGTTTTGAGGTTAGTATAGATTTCTCAGAGATGAGATATTTTTCCGCAGTAAAAAGTATCCTAAATGTTGACCACACCATACCAAATTTCATCAAAATCCGAGACAGACACATAGACAAAAATTGTAAAAACTATAGATTCGGACTCTGTATCGATAATATTGACTATTTTAATAAGATTTTCCAAAAAATTATTTAATAAATAAATATAGTATGTTAGAATGTCGAATTAAATATAATAGGATTTATAGTGAATCTTTTCGCTCGGCATCTACGAGTACTTACTCCAAGGATAAAGAATTTGAAACTTTAATATTAAAAGTTTTTGGTTTACAGAAGCTATACCTGAAGCCGTAGAGACTACGTGTGGAAAATGTACTCCGAAACAAAAGCAATTAATTCGAAAGGTTATAAGAGCTGTGATGGAAAATCATCCTGATGCATGGAACCAGTTAGTTGAGAAATATGATAAAGACAAGAAATACAGAATGAATTTCAACAGTTTCATAGACGGAAAAGACTAGCTTGCATAAACATTTTAAATATTATGACGACATGCTTGGCTCAGTTTGTAGTGACCCTACTTTCTGTGCCAGCGGTCGCGGGTTCGAGTCCCGATGGGGGCATTCATTTGTGTGATGACGAATGTTTGTACTCCAGTCATAATAAATAATATATATTTATAATATAAATAATATTATTATATTCATATTTATAATATGTATTTAAAGTTATATATGTGTAGTGTATCAACTATCTGGTATCCATAACACAAGCCTCGTAGCTTACCATGGAACTAGATGGCGCTGTGTGTTAATGTCCCAACGTATGTATTTATTATTTATTATTATTTATAAACATTTTAAATAATAAATTGAGCTGTATTTCTTTTTCATTTTCATTTCATAAAATATCCATTATAAATAAAACATATAAAATAACGAATAGTTTAAAATTTATTACAATATAAGTACTTGTACATGTTATTATTTTTATATAGTTTTCACTAAACATGTGAAATTTTGGGACAATGTATAAAACTAATTACGCTTTTTGCTTAACAGCATTAATTTTGTCCTTGTACTTCTGTTGATAGATGTTGTTGGGGTCATATTTAACAGCTAGTTCCTTCCACATTTCTGGGCGTTTATTGACCAAGTGTCTTATAACTTTATCAGAGCCAGATTTTTGCTTCTCCGTGCATTTCTTGCAGTCGTTCTCTAAGGCATCAGGAAGTGTTTCCTTTAGAGTTTTAGCGTCTGCTGTACAACGGCCTCTATCTAATAAGCAATCGACGTATCCCTTTAAAAGGCGCTGAGATTCAAGAATTTCATCTATGTTAATGTTATCCCATTTGTCAGTATACGTGGACTTGCCCCAAACTGCCGCCACCAAACACACCAATGCAACTAGAATAACGGACTTCATATTTGTTCTGTAATAAAACATTATAAAATTTAAAAAAATATCTTTTAATAAAATATTAATTGTTATTGTATGTATGTACGAGTATATATACAGCCCTTTTTGAGTCCCATTGCTGGGCACGGGCTTCCCTTCAATAACTAATAATAATAATAATAATTCTTTCCAATATCCAGTATCTAAATGTTGTTTACATGTTTACACTACTAACGTAAACGCACGCAAAGCTAGTTTTTATGTAAATAAGGATGGATAAATGTTCTATTATAGCATGAAATCATATTTTTCCATCTTGAATATAAAGGTACTTAACAGTATTTATTCTTTTGAATCCTACTAAGTAATATGGTACTAATCATTTACATCTATCGTTTATATCTTCTTTTTGTATTTTTCTTTGTGGTATACAATAAAGTATCTATCTATCTATCTATCTAATAGCTTAATTGTTATAATTATCTATTGTTTTATTGTTGGATAATGACCTATTGTCGCCTCCGTGCTGCGTAATTGAACCACGCCTATTACTAACGGATTTATAAATAATACTAGCGACTCACCCTCACTCCGCTCGGCTTAGTTCCTAGTTACGTTTAGGGTTTTAGTATTATAGATTTCTCAAAGATAAGATATTTTCCCACAGTGAAAAGTATCCTATATGTTGACCTGGATAACGAGCTATCATCATACCAAATTTCATCAAAAAATGAGGTTTTCTCGATTCTCGTAACTATAGATTCGGTTCAGTTAGAATTTTATTATATGTATAAATAAGCATTTTAATAAGCAATCGAGAATATTTGAAAACTGTTATTGAATATTTTAGAAAATATACTAAATATACTTTACAATATTGGAGCTAAAAACAGCATACGCCAAAAATAGGCATCCGAACAACAACTAAAAATGATTAGCTTTAAAGTCAAAATCTGAGCTATAATTATTAAGGTATGTCTGGAATCACCAAAATATAGGCAATTCAATTATACCAAAACATCTATAGCATTTCCCTTATGTTATCATCACATAATATAACGTAACTATATAAGTTACATATATATATATATATATATATATATATATATATATATATATATATATATATATATATATATATATAAATTTAAATCTAAAAATGCTAGCTAACAAAATACTTAGAGGTTTTAATAAATATACGCACATAGGCATTATTACCTATAAATTTAAATTTTATGTCCACGAGAACCTAATATCTACGTTCCTTTGCTTTAAAAGTTAACATTGAAAAAACATTAAAAGAAAACTTTAATTTACTTACATTTTCGATCCTGATATAACTCACTGATCGAATCTGACTGTGCTGTGAAGACCTCTCGCCTAGGTAAGGATATTTATACTGTATTCGACGGGTACAATTAAATGTTGCATTATTGGCGTCATAACAATCGAAGGGCTGTGAATCATTATAATTGATTGGGAAATAGTTTCCCGCGGAAGAAAATCTTCGGTCCCGTCAATTGAAAATTGTCGTCTGTTGTGCATTATGTCATACCTAAAAGGTTTGGATTCTAATTTTGTTCATGCAATTATTTAAATGATCACCTTAATACTTTCTTAGATTTATGCCAATATTTGAGATCTATATACTTATAATAAAACAGTAACTTAGCGAAATGTCTACATGAAATATTTTTTTTAAAACAATGACTGTAACGTAATGTGTACTTAATATAGGCCCCAAAATAATAGTAATTAAAATTAATTAAAATTAATCTAAGAAGATTTACGCGAATACTTGACATTTTAAATAAAACTATCTTTTCAGATTTTTTCGCGAATTTTTATTAATTAATTGTGGGTAGGCTGTCTGTAACAACTATACCTTCGAGACATCTAACACCTCAGTCTCTCCTGTGACCATTGATTGATTGCTGTAAAGCATTCGAAACGTCGGGAACCAAAAATCAAAATAAATTCGCGAAAAAATCCGAAAAGATAGTAATTAAAATTTTTTATTGTAGTCCGTATGTCTGTTTGTGTGTGCGCGTTTCATGCAAAAAGTACTGGACTGATTTTAACGAGTGGTAGATTCTTCACGGATTTACTGACATTTTATTTAAATTTTTATAATGTAAAAAGTACCGATTCAAATGTGTTTGTAAAATTCTATTTGAATAAAGTACATTTTGATTTGATTAATTCTCTGATCAACATTTAGGATACCTTTTACTGCAGAAAAATCTTTTATTCCCACGGGAAAACACAATAACTGATTCTAGCGGGACGTCCTTTGGCTAACGCTGGCTTAACTTTAAAACATACATGAAAACAATGTAGTAGAAAATTGTATATGTATGTCTATCTACACTCACAATACCTATTTTATCTATTAAATATTATAAAGAGAAAAAAAAATTATATTTGTTTGTAATGGATAAACTAAAAGTCCGCTGAACCGATTCAGATGAAATTTGGTATGAAGATAGTTTGAAACCCCGGGAAGGATATAGAATAGTTTTTATTCCGGAACATCTAAAGGGGTGAAAAGGTGGGTGAAAGTGTGTATGGCAAATCAATCATTTCTCAAGTAGGGGATATAAAACTCATCACAGATACCTATGTACATAAAATATATAGTAATATATAGCTATCTATTTCATACTAACTTATAAAACGCCCCGAGCGAAGCGAGAGTGAATCGCTAGTTTTAAATAAAACAATCTTATTGGATTATTCGCGGATTTATTTTGATTTTTGGTTCTCGACGTTTCGAATGCTTTGCAGCTATCACAGAAGAGACGTCGAAACGTCGGGCTATATTTAATTAAAAAAAATATTTAGTAACAGTTTTCATATTTTTCCCCGACTGTGGCGAAGCCCAAGGAGGCTTATGTTTTTGACCTATGTTCCTCGTAATTACTAAACGGGTTATCTCATTTTGATAATTTGTATGTACGAGTACATCGAAAGATTCATCCTGAAACGCTAGACGTAGAGTACATCAATAGAATTAAAAATGAAAATCACGGATTGCGAGTGTTTATTTCTGTTTCTTGAAAAAAAACGAAGGTGGTATCTAAATGACTAAAAATATTATATAGCATATAATATAATAAGGTGTATGTATATAATGTGTATTCGATATGTTTATATATTGTATTTATTTTTGTTTAATTTATGTTTCTCTTTGCACTTTCTCTTTTAGTGCCGCTATTTGACACTATTTCCTACATTCATTGGTTGTCTGAAGGATATCTTATAAAGATAAGTCCATCTTTGTCACGTCACTTTCTGCGCATTTCTTATTACTTGTTGGTGCAATAAAGAATATATAAATAGAAATATTTTTAAAATTCAATATTCAGCAATAAATTGCCAATAATTTCCAACTAAAATGGCCGTAATAAATTAAAATACATATTATTTATACAGACTGACATGATGAAATTATAAAGATTTTATTTATGCTACTCGGTTACGAAACTTAAAATGGATTTGTTATTGCACTATGTATTTATAATATTATATAGAATTAAAGAAATAAATATATTTTAATACTTCATTAAAAGATATAATTTTCGTTATTTTATTATGTGGACATTATGATTATATACGAGTATTAGTATTTGTCTTTAAGTCGATTTGCATACATTAAATTGTCGATATTTTAACTTGACAAATGACCATTATAAGATTTTTTCACATGAAAATTAGCAGTTAACTAAAGGCAGTTTTATAACCTTTCTGTCTGTAATGTTTCTTACTAGCGGTAAGCTACTATTTGAGTACAGTCTTTCAATCTCTTCTGTTGTAAATAATAGAATAGAGAAAATTTCATGTCATGTATAAAGTAAGATTTAAAACTTAATTATACAAAGTTAAGAGTTAGCTAAATTTGCGTAGTAACTTGTAAGATGATTCAATGAATATCAGAAGAAACGTGGATTTGAAGAATAATAAAATTCCATTAAGTGTGACACGCCTAAACTAGCTGTAATTTTCGTTTACTTTTGATGATTGTTTGGCATACTTTTTTGCTATCCACTTATGATTATCTGCTTCAATTACGATTTAAGGTGCACAATCTTCCTGAGACTATCCAACTACATAGATATTATAGTGGAGAAGTGTGTGCGCGAACAAAATTGCTCTCTCTATTTTCAAAGTATGATGAGATGACAATTCGAAGGGATTATTTAAAATTCGGTGAGAAATCAGGTGTAGGATCTACAGTTTTACGTGATCTCAGAGAGTTATAATACAGTTAACTTCAGACTATTACAGAGAACTTTTAGAAGTTTGAACATGAGATTTGAATATTCGGATCACCAGCCATACATGATTAGTAAGCTAAAATTGAGTGTTTAACTTTTTAAGTAAATGACGAGAGAGGAAACCGCAGCAGGTAGACCGTACAGGATTATGGAAGATCACATGCTATACTTTAGGGCAGATAAAAGTGATCATAAATTCTGAGGAGGCTAGAATTAAGAGAATGATGACATTGGAAGAAGCGAAAAAGTCGTGCCGAGATTGTGATCCCTGGCACTCTTGACTCTCAGCTACCCTGCAAGCGGCATTAGATAAAAGTTTGAATATACATACTACGTACATATTGTAAACAAAATCTTAATGGAGAAATACTAACAAAACTAATTTGATGAAAAATATTTGTAATGTGTATAATTTATTTTCACTGTCAAATAATATATTTTGGTGCTCATCAGCGGATAACAAAGATGAAAAATAGTTGTTTATTTGCTGAAATATAATTATTAGAACTAAGTATCTGTAAGTTGTGTCAATGTACAACAATTGTATATAATTTAAATAAAACTATCTTTTCGGATTATTTCGCGGATTTACTTTGATTTTTGGTTCCCGACGTGTCGAATGTTTTACAGCAATCATGGTCACGGGAGAGACTAAGGTTATAGACGCCTCAAACACATACTTGTTACAGACAGTGCTAGTGTAAACTAGAAACAGAACTGGGCCTAAAATGTATCCCTGCGGAATACCCATTCTCAGAGGTGATCCAAAAGAATTATCGTTATTAATAGCGACTTTCTGAATCCTATCAGTAAGATAAGAACCAATGGGGAATAATATTTAATGCATTAACGACCATTTTATATTATTCTACAAGAAAATGTTATTATTTTGCCTTCATTGCCTGTAAGCATGAAGCGATATCTAGTGTAAATGTAAGATACATTTATCCTGAAATGTTGTGTTTCGTAACTACAAGACATAATAAAATCTATTAAAATAATGATGTAATTAAAAAAGTTACTTTGGCGACCTAGAACTTCTTTACCGATTGTTCCTAAGATTTGACCTTACATGAAGAGGAAAAAATTATAATTGTTTGGATTTTATGTTTCCGTTTTTCTTGTAATATATCTTCCTAGTTATTTTTATCAGATATTTTTTAATGGGTTAAAGGAAATAAAATTATTCTATTCTAAATAATATACGTATTTCATTTTAGTTATTAATTCTAAGTATTACAATCATTACTAAAGTAAAAAATCGTAGCAAGTAACTTTGCACAAAAGTACCTAACATCACCCGCTTAGCGATATGAATGTAAATATTTTAAGTATTACGTAAATAATATGGTCTGCGCTATTTATTTTTTTAAATTTGTATTACGTATAAACATCTACATAATATAAAAAGTTTAATATGAAACCTAAATTTTCTATAATATTTATAGAAAAATATATTTTCCATAATATTTTTATGTTAAATTGCGACGAAACTCATGGTATTTACAATTTCGTAATGAAAAGAAAATTAATTTACATATAATTACTTTACTAAACAAATGATTAATAAAAATTATATTTGGACATATTATACTACAAAATACCAACCAAACAAAACAAACAAAAATAATGATAAATAAAAAAAATCGTAAGCTTTCTTACTTTCTATATTATCATGCGTTTGAATATATTCGTATTAACCGGTCTAGTATTTTCTCATATAAAATGAAAGATTTCAGCATTTTAGTTGTTTACTAGCGACTCACCCTCGCTTCGCTCGGGTTCGTCCCTAGGTTGATTCCCCATACAAACTTTCCAATGTATACCCCATGTATATCCCCATACAAAGTATCCTATGTCCTTCCCAAGGTCTCAAACTATCTTCTTACCAAATTTCATCAAAATCGGTTCAATAGATCCAGAGATCCCTACAACGTCACAAACGTACAAACTCACAAACTTTACCTCTTTATAATATTATAAGTATAGACTAGCGACTCACCCTTGTTCGCTCGGGTTCGTCCCTAGGTAAACGTTAAGTCGATGTGCTTTGCTTTGTATCGACTGGCACCGACTTCGAAATTATTTGATTAGGTATGTATAGTAAATGAAAACTACCAATCAGTTATTTTTTACTTTTTAGTGCTTTTGTTGAAAGTCGGTTTTTATTTTTTTGTTAAAAAGTTTTTATTTTTCCCTTTTTAGTGTAGACAGTAGTAGCAAAGTAAGAATTCTAAAGTGTTAGGCTTGTCAAATTAAACATCACAAAAAAATAAAAACCGACTTCAAACAAAAGCTAATCTTAAAAGAAAATCCCCGTTTAGTTATTTTTTTCATTTTAGTGCCTGGAAGTCAGTTTTTATTTATTTTTAAAGTTTTTATCTCATATTATTTTTATTTAAACCTTTCTGCTTTTTGAGATCTTGCTTTTAAAATTATTGCAGGCGTTAGTATTATATTTCTGTTAAAAATGTTATGTAAATTAAAATTTAAATATCTATATCTGTGTGACTGAAAAATATCAAAATACATTTAAGTTAAAAACTATAAAATACATAAATAGCAATGTTATATGGATATTAATATTTTTTTATTTATACATAATATATGTATGTATGTTTAACATTATTGACATGTACAACATATGCATGATTATGTACAGAATAAATACAAATAGATATACACCTAAAACTGATTAGATTTATAGGAATAAACATAATTGCTTACAATGTAACTGCAGGTATTAAATCTTTAGTAAAATAGTTATAACTTGTACAATAGAATGTTAAACGGTCCAGGCTACATAAATTAGCAATTACATTCAGTTTTTCTAGAGATTTTTCTCTCCCAGGTAGTCTATTTATATAACTTATATAAGAACTAGCAGAACCCGCGGCTTCGCTCGCGCTAAAACTACAAAAAATCTTTCAAAGGTAGGTTTCATACAAACTTTCATCCCCTATTTTACCTTCTTATGGGATGAATTTCGAAAAATGCTAAAATTCGTATTTATTTAATTGTATTGAAGAATATTAATACTAAGTTTAAAGTAATTCTGATCACAAATATTTTGTTAAGTTTTATTGTAACGTGTTTTCCCGTGGGAATGAGATAATCTTCCGCGGTAAAAAGTAGCCTATGTCACTCTCCAGTCCTCCAAATATCTCCACACAAAAAATCACGTCAACCCATCACTCTGTTACGACGTGAAAGAAAGACAAACAAACAAACAAACAAACAAACAAACAAACAAACAAACAAATAAACAAACAAACAAACAAACAAACAAACACACTTTCACATTTATAATATTAGTATGGATATACGAGGGGCGTTCAATTAAAAGTGAGAATGAGTATGTTGCCGGTAACTTTTATTAAATGTTGTTTTATTTTTTGATATAGTCACCTTGTACATAATACACTTGGAATATCTTTTTTCTAAGCTTTAAATTTCTTTCTTAAAAAACTCTTCATTCTGAGCACCTAAGAATATCAGTAATGCAGCAACTACTGCTTCATCATTTTCGAATTTCTGTCCTCTCAGAGACTCCTTCAACCTTGGAAATAGATATAAATCACTAAGGGCAAGGTTGAGTGAATATGGAGGATGCTCAAGTATTTTGAAAGCAGTGTCTCGAATTGTAGCCATAGCCATGGTGGAGTTGTGAACCGGGGTATTATCTTGATGGAACAATAGAATTTTTGCTAGTTTGCCTTGCGTTTCTCGCCAATTTCGTTACACAATTTTTTATTTGTTCTTCATATAAAGAACCCGTAACAGTAGCTCCATGGTCGAGTTATTCTCTCATGACAACCCCTTAACTATAAAAGAAAAGAGAGCCCATGATCTTTCCGGACTTACTCAGCCCACGACTCCCCTTTTTCTTAGGGGTTGGAGACGGTTGTCTTTTCCAAGTCATAGACTAATTTTGTTTCTAGATCGTAATGGTAAAGCCAGCTATTTCATCCATGTTTATAAAAGGTGCTAAGTATTTCTTAAAAGACAGAACACCTCGTCTTATCGCCCCTACTGGTGACTGGAGGGCTGGCTCATTTTTCGCCCAAAAAATCGGCATTGCCATTCAGAGGGGGAATGCGGCCAGCATTCTTATCACTATTCCACGTCGACATGAATTGTACAGTAATTATTAAGTGTACATTATTCCACGCAAAATAGGATCGGTAATTTGCACGCTCGGGCATAAGCATCGTGGTCAAGCGGCCAAGGTGCAAGGTCAACAATCTCAGGTGTCCAGTTTCGAATCTCGGTCGCATACAAAGTTTTTACTTTTGTTTTTTTTTTTAATATTTATTCAAGTTTTTAGTGTAAAAAAAAGAATTAAAAAGAATAGAAAAATTGTACCTTAAGCCAAAAACTCCGAGCGAAGCTCGGTAGCCCAGGTACTATATATATATTGTTTGTGACTGTAAGTTGCATATATACAAAATATAGACCATAAAGCAATACTTATTAAAATTTTGTCTATTTGTCTGTTTGTGTGTGCGCGTTTCACTTAAAAAGGCCTACAGAAAAATCTTCTATAGCATAAGTTTTTCTCCTAAGGTTCACTCGTATTTACATCTACATATTTAAAAGTTGATAAAGGCACACTCAATAATTAATCTACAGATTCCGTGCTCCAGCAGATCCCCTCCGCAGAGATCGTGATTCTCGGCGACTTTAACGCCCATCATACAGAATGGCTTAGATCACGTACTACCGATCATGCGGGGAGATCTGTTCACGATTTCGCATTGGCATATGATCTGACACAGCTGGTTACCTCGCCAACGCGAATCCCTGATGTGGAAGATCATACACCTTCCCTGTTGGACCTTCTGTTGACCTCTCATCCGGACGGCTACCTGGTCTCCGTCGATCCCCCTCTTGGTTCGTCGGACCACTGTCTTGTCCGGAGTACAGTGCCAGTGACGCGCTCAACACGGCCTCGCTTTGCGGACTGTCGCCGTGTATGGCATTACAGGTCAGCGGATTGGGACGGGATGCGGTCATTCTTTGCGTCCTACCCATGGGGGCAAATTTGCTTCTCGCCAGATGATCCAGACGTCGTTGCTGACGCTGTCACCGATGTGGTACTTCAGGGTATGGAACTATTTATTCCGTTCTCTGCAGTGCCCATTGGAGGCAAATCCCAGCCTTGGTTTGGTCACTCCTGTAAGACGGCATCTCGCCGAAAGCTGGAATGCTACCAAGCCTGGGCTGGCGCATCGGCGTCTAGTGATGTAAATACGAGCGCCTTTAAAAAGGAGTATAACTTTGCCTCCAGGTCCTTCAAAAATAGTATCGCTAATGCGAAGTCGAAGCACATCGGCAGAATTGGCGAGAGATTAGGGCGTCTCCCTTCAGGAACACGTGCGTTTTGGTCTCTCTCCAAAGCTGTTCTAGGGAATTTCTGTAAGCCTTCTTTTCCACCTCTGCACACGGAGAATGACTCGCTGGCTCATACCGCGAAGGAGAAAGCCGAACTACTGGGCACTCTCTTCGCGTCCAATTCGACTCTGAATGACCAAGGAAACTCACCACCGACAATCCCGCGGTGTGATACTACCATGCCGGAAGTTCAGTTTCGGCAAAGTGCAGTTCGGAAAGCACTTCTTTCCTTGGACATTCATAAGTCGAGTGGGCCCGATCGCATCCCTCCGATCGTGTTGAAGACATGTGCTCCGGAGTTGGCACCGGTCTTAACGCGTCTTTTCCGGCACTCTTATTCACTAGGCGTAGTCCCGAAATCCTGGAAGGCCGCTTTAGTGCACCCGATCCCAAAAAAGGGCAACCGCTCGGATCCGTCCAATTACAGGCCTATAGCCATTACCTCCTTGTTCTCCAAGATAATGGAGTCCATTATTAACTGCCAGCTCCTGCGGTACCTAGAAGAGCACCGGCTGATCAGTGACCGCCAGTACGGCTTCCGTCGAGGTCGCTCAGCCGGTGATCTTCTAGTTTACCTAACACATAGATGGGCAGAAGCAGTTGAGACCAAGGGGGAGGCGCTTGCAGCCAGTCTGGATATAGCGAAGGCCTTTGATCGGGTATGGCACAAAGCGCTTCTTTCGAAGCTACCTTCCTTCGGGCTCCCCGAGAAATTATGCAACTGGATCGCCAGCTTTTTGGCAGATCGGAGCATCAAGGTCGTTGTCGACGGTGCTTGCTCTGATCCTAAATATGTCAATGCTGGTGTTCCACAAGGCTGTGTACTGTCTCCTACTCTGTTTCTTCTGCATATCAATGACATGTTGCAAATCAGCAACATTCATTGCTATGCAGACGATAGCACTGTGGATGCCCTGTACACTGGCCGCGCTAATATTTCTCGGGAATTCGTCGACGAGAGCCGGAACAAACTTGTGTCTGAAGTCGAATCTTTGTTAACCAAAGTCTCGGATTGGGGTCGACTAAACTTAGTCCAATTTAACCCCAAAAAGACACAGGTTTGCGCGTTAACCGCTAAAAAGACGCCATTTATCGTAGCTCCTCAATTTGAGGACACTCCTCTGTCTCCCACAGCCAGTATCGGAATACTTGGCGTCGACATCTCGAGCAACGTCCAGTTCCGTGGTCAATTGGAAGGTAAGGCCAAACTGGCCTCAAAGAAGCTTGGTGTGCTCAGCAAGGCGAGACAGTACTTCACGTCGCGTCAGCGTCTTATTCTTTATAAGGCGCAAATTCGGCCCCACATGGAGTACTGTTCTCATCTTTGGGCGGGAGCTCCCCAGTACCAGCTACTTCCATTTGACCGCATTCAACGTAGGGCGGCTCGAGTTATCGACGATCAAGCTCTCTCCGATCGGCTTGATCCTTTAGCTCTGCGTAGAGATGTTGGATCACTCTGCATCTTCTACCGCATTTATCACGGGGAGTGTTCCGAGGAATTGTTCGGACTGATCCCGGCTGCTGAATTTCATCATCGGACATCGCGCAAAAATAGTAAATTCCATCCACACCACCTCGATGTCCAGCGTTCCACCACAGTGCGATTTTTAAGGCATTTTCTGCCTCGCACAACCACTTTGTGGAACCAGCTATCGCCGGCGGTCTTTCCGAACCGCTACGACCTGGCCACCTTCAAGAAGAGAGCGTACACTTTCCTTAAAGGCCGGCAACGCATCTGCAAGCCCTGCGGTGTCGCAGATGTCCATGGGCGGCGGTGATCCATCAGGTGAGCCTCCTGCCCGTTTGCCCCCTTAGTCCCATAAAAAAAAAAAAAAAAAAAAAAAAAAAAAAGGCAGTGGTAGCCCAGTGGTAACACGCTAGCTTGGGAAACCGAGTGCAGCGGGTTCTCACACCTCTGATATTTTCATGTCCGAATCATTTCTAACATGATTATTTGACTTACGGTGAAGGAAAACATCGTGAGAAAACCTGCATGTCTGAGAGAACCTAGCAAGTTTTTGAAAGACATGTGAAGCCCGCCAACCCGCACTTGGCCAGCGTGGTGGACTTTGGCCTGATCCCCCTCGTATTGAAGGGAGGCCCGTGGCCAGCAGGGAGACGTTAAAAAGGGCTGAATATATACATATACATACATACATTTAAAAGTTAAAACGTATCTAGGGACGCACCCGAGTGAAGCGACGGTAAGTCTGTAGTGTTTTCAATAAAACAGCAGTACCTATTAGTTAAAAGATACAAGTCGCTCTTTGCTGTACGCGCACATAATCAAAGTGAACCTCATATGCTTATTAATTGAGGAATAACTAGAAATATATATACACACTAATGGAACTAGAGGTATCGCTAGTGTAAAAGCATATTAAAAAAATCTTTTTTTTATATTAATTATAATTATACCTATCTTTCATCATTAAAATGTTCTATTGACCAATTTTAGATACAGCGCGAATCTCAGTGAGATAAGCCATCTACACAGAGATAATATAAATATAATACACAAGTGTACAGGCAGCTACTCTTTATTTCTATGTGATACGGCAATTGAACATATCAGGATTGAGTTCAGATGCAGGACTGAATATTTAACATGCTCTTGCACACTACATTTTTTACAGAAAAACCTTGCAACTAGTTTTTTTGGTTGAATCTGTGAATCAAACCCAGGATTATCTATAACATTACAAAATATAGTATATATTATGAAGTAGTTTTGTTTCGTCTACATTATTAATTAGACAATTCTCTGTGGTTCTTGTCCTATGAATGCTTTCATTTAAATCATCAATGGCCTCTAAGCGTCCCAGCTTACTCGTAACTGTTACGTATCTCGAAGTTACTCGCCATGAGATTATAGGACACATGCCCCCTTTTTCCACTACCTGACTAGCGTATTTTTAACAGACTTCCAAAAAGGAGGGGTTCTCAATTCGTCGCAATCTTTTTTTATGTATGTTCACCGATTACTCGAAGCCTGAACCGATTTGGATTTCATTTTGTTTCAAATGGTATACTTCCCAGGTAATCCCATATAAATTTTATCGAAATCGATCGACCGTTTTTTTAATAAAATCAATTTTAAGAAGTTGTTTTTAAGAAATTGTTTAATTGAATAATTTTTTAAAAAACTTTCTTCCTACTAATTACCTGCTTATTACGTCTACACTAAAAATGGAAAAATAAATACTATAAAAAAACCGACTTCCAGGCACTAAAATATAACAAATAATTAAACGGAGGTTTTCATTAAGAATAGATCTACCTAATCAGATATTTTCGAAGTCGGTGCCAGCCGACAATACTTTAACATATGAATATCTAATAGGTAAATATGTATTTTACGTATCAAAATACATTAAATTTGCTGATGCAAAGCAAATTGGCTGGCACCGACTTCGAAAATATTTGATTAGGTATCTATTCTAAATGAAAACCTCCGTTTAGTTATTTTTTACATTTTAGTGCCTGGAAGTCGGTTTTTTTAAGTTTTAATCTATTCATGGTTCATAATCATATTATGCTAATGAACTCTTTTATTAGGTATAAATAATTGTAATGTTAATTGAATTGTAGTAAAATAAATATAGTAAAAAATTAGTAGATAATATACCCAATTAATTCACTGTAAACTATAATATATTTATCTATGGCAGAGGTTAGATGTTTATCCTACTGTACATACAAAGCTGCAAAGTTTATTCAAGGATTTGCACAATATTAATAAAATTATAATTCAAGTAAATAATATAAATGATAACTTGCTTTGTTTTTATAATTTAATAATATGATAAGCCAAGTGACTTTAACAATTGAAAGTTTTTGTTAAGGTCATGAGTTAAAAATTGTATTTCATAATTAAAACTCCTTTAGAATTAATTGCTAAGAAAACTTGAAAAAAAAACAGGCTTGAAAAAACAATGATGCACGAGTCATACATTAAAATGTATTATTATACATTCAAACTTGTAATTAGAGATAATAATAAGATAATTTTTATTGCGTCACAACATTCATTCTAAACAAGATATTTGCAAGCACAAATTTCCAGAAAAGTTTTATAACACTTTATTTTATGTAGAGCTTTTTTTATCGTTATATTCTTTACGCGTCAAAAGCAAGACCATTGTGTTTTTGGTTCAAATATACTTACAAAACTTAGAATAGAATGCATAGACGAAATCAAGAGACGTATGGCGATATCTAGGTCAGCCGTGTGGATAAGTTGCAGAAAATATGAAAGAACAATAAAGTAAGCAAGGCCACTAAGGCCCACGAGACCCAGCTAGTTAAAGCAGGAACACAAGGTTCTCCATATTCCTCTACGCTTCGGAGACGTGGACCCTGCGAGAAAGTGAGAAGAAGAAAATAGACGCTCTATTACGCAATGCTATGTGATGCTGGAGAAGAATTTTGAGTGCCTTGGGACGAATTTCGGACTAATAAGTCCATTCTCGAAGAATTCGGCATCAAGTAATTCTAACAAAAGTATCTATTCTTAATGAAAACCTCCGTTTAGTTATTTTTTACATTTTAGTGCCTGGAAGTCAGTATTTTTTTTTAGTTTTTATTTTTCCATTTTTAGTGTAGACGTAATAAGCAGGTAATATGTGAGAAGAAAGTTTTTTAATAACATATTCGGTTAAACCATTTATTTAAAAAAAATAACTTTTTGTTGATTTTTCAAAAAACCGCCCAACCGATTTTGATAAAATTTACATGGGACCATCTGGCTGGGAAGTATACCCATTGAAACAAAAAAAATTATTCCAAATCGGTTCAGGCGTCTTCAGGTGAGCATATATAAAAAAAAGATTCCGACGAATTGAGAATCTCCTCCTTTTTGGAAGTCGGTTAATAAATGAAACAGCAACTTTTATAAAGAATCTGTTTCAGATTTCAGATATACAGCTATTGTTTGCATAAATAAAGGAAAACATTTCACATAAAGACTTAACTTGAATGTAAAAAATTAATCTAATTAAGGTCAAATTTATAAATTAAATATTTTTTAACATTTTTGTAAAACTTGATATATGGGAAACATTAAAAACAAACTATTTACTTTCAAAATTTATCCTAATCGTTATTTGGGATAAATTCAAGGATGTATGCAAACAAAATGTGCAAAGTCGATAGTCATACGATATATTATAATATATTTTATAGGTAATTGAATAAGTGTAGATTATAAAGGAACTTGTTTTCTATAAAATCTAGTGCACAATTGAAGGCCAAGAGCGTCATTATATTGTCCCTTGGCTTTAACGTCAAGTGGCAACTAAACCATGAATGTAACAAATTAACATCAACGTTATATTTCTACTTGAATCTGGATTTTAAGAGGTTTTTATTGCGACTTACAAATATTTAACAATTTAGTAAAATAACACAATTGAGACGCTTATAAGTGTTTAAGTATTTACAAATAACTTAGTATGTATTATTTCAGTGTTATTTTTTTAATCAAGGTAAGTTTATTTAGTAAGTACTCGAGGTGACATTCGTGAATCATCATAATAATCTTAGTCGACGTTAATGCCTTAGCTATAATATACCAGCGAAAATCTTTATATATACAATTCTTCTATGAGTGTGTATGTCACTGAACTTCTCTCAAACGACTGGACCGATTTTGATGAAATTTTTTGTGTGTGTTCAAGGGGATCTGAGAATGGTTTAGATTCACAATTTGAATAATAATTTTCATCAAAATGGTCCAGAATATTTTAGCTCATTAAAAAAAGTTTGAAATTTTCAAATTAAAGACGTGTAGACAGGACAACGTCTGTCGGGTCAGCTAGTATTCTTAATAAACTTCAAGTTATGTAAAAATAAAGCAAAACACCATAATTACTATATAATAAAACGGTGGCATAGTTACGAGTACATCTTCACTCACTTTTACTTTGTCGCCAGTGTTTGGGCAATACATTTAAAGTGGTATTTTAAATATAAGGCTTTCTTGGATCAAAATAAAAACTTTTTAACAAAAAAATAAAAACCGACTTCAAACAAAAGCACTAAAAAGTAAAAAATAACTGATTGGTAGTTTTCATTTACTATACATACCTAATCAAATATTTTCGAAGTCGATGTGCTTTGGCTAAGTAATTAAAGCCTACCTATTAAATACATACCTAATCAAATATTTTCGAAATCGGTGCCAGCCCATACAAAGCAAAGCACACTGACTTCGAAAATATTTGATTAGGTATGTATAGTAAATGAAAACTACCAATCAGTTATTTTTTACTTTTTAGTGCTTTTGTTTGAAGTCGGTTTTTATTTTTTTGTTAAAAAGTTTTTATTTTTCCCTTTTTAGTGTAGACAGTAGTAGCAAAGTAAGAATTCTAAAGTGTTAGGCTTGTCAAACCAAACAAAATAAGCCCAAACTCGAAGTATCTACTATTTATCGTTGAAGAGTTCCACCTATCCGCCTTCTGGCCTTACCATCAGATCAGGTCAACAATACCGAACCTCTGTACTATCAACGGAAATAGAAACACTTGCAAAGTTTCAAGTCAATATGACAATTAGAAGTAGTTTAAATTCATTATTAGCTATTTTTCCACCCTTAGGGGTGGTATTTTTTTTTTGAAATTTAAATGGGACTAATCTGGAAGTATACCCTTTCAAACAAAAAAAAATTGTCCAAATCGGTTAATAAATGACGAAGTTCTGAGGTAACAAACATAAAAAAATAATAATAATACAGTCGAATTGAGAACCTCCTCCTTTTTGAAGTCGGTTGATAATAAAATATGTGATCGCTTAAGTTAGTGCAAGTCACATGCAAGTCGCAGTTTTGGTCGATAAATATATATTATATATATATATATATATATATATATATATATATATATATATATATATATATATATATATATCATCCTAGGCCTACAATCAACTTTTTTACGATTCATAAGACGTTAAGTTTAATGTCAGCTTAAACAAAATATAGATTTTAGACTGAAATTAAAAATTAAAAACACCCAACACAACAACCTATTTATTGTTGTCTTTTCATTGAACCTAAACACGATATTTTTGCAGTAATTTACTTTACTTTTGCTATGTTAAAGAGTTGAGTATCTGCAGATACCAGGAGACGCTGCAGCATCAGACCAAGCTGCAGCATCAGGCCCACCACATCACGCAATGTCATTAAAGTAACGGGGTGCCAAGGTCTGAATTGATTAGATACGTGTTAAGTTGTTTGTCCCCTTTTACCCTCTAGAAACGAGCTGATAGATTTATAGCTAAAACACTCTTGATCAAGTCTCCTTATACAAAAAAAAAAACAAAAAAAACGTAATTATTTGAGCGCTGCGATGCCATAGACAAATACACAGATACACAGACAACAAACACACAGATACAAAAACAAGAAACACACAGATATACAGACAACAAGCACACAGATACATACGTTAAACTTATAAATCCCCTTTTTTGCGTCGGGGGTTAAAAATGAAACTCAAACGTTAATGTCATTTATAGTAGCACAACTCGATCCAACTTACAACACTGGTGATGGTATGTAAATTAACGATTCAAATTAAAAACTTAAATCCATACTAATATTATAAATGTGAAAGTGTGTTTGTTTGTTTGTTTGTTTGTTTGTTTGTTTGATTGTTTGTTTGTTTGTTTGTTTGTCTGTCCTTCTTTCCCGTCGAAACAAAGTGGCGGATTAGCGTGATTTGTTGTGTGGAGAGAGAGAGTTGGAGGGCTCTAGAGTAATATAATATTACATTAGCTACTTTTCACCGCGAGAAATTATCTAAGTCCCACGGGAAACACGTTGTAATACAATCAAAAAGAATATTTATGATCCGAATTCCTTGAAACTTGGTAGTAATGCTCTTCAATAAAATTAAATAAATACATATTTTAGCATTTTCGAAATTCATCCTATAAGGGTGTAAAATAGGGGATGAAAGTTTGTATGAATTTACCTTTTTAGAGCTATTTTTGTACTTTTAGCGCGAGCGAAGCCGCGGATTCTGCTAGTAGTACTCTATTGGAAATAAATCGCTATGTTAAAGTCGATGGTAGATTATCAGCACAGGAGTCATCTTGCTTCAAAACACTGTATAATAATATGTATGATGATGATGACGTTCTCCTGACCGATTCCAGCCACGGCGGCCAATCTCATTGAGAATAGCCAACTGCGCAGGAGATATTATAGTGCACAAGTGTACGCGCAGACACAAGTGCACTCTCTATTCCTGTCACTCTCATACTCTGGTGGGACGACTGCTCGACACGACCGGTGAGAGTTAAGGCTCAGGACCGACGGCTTCACGTGCTCTCCGAGGCACGGGGGTGAAACACCGCCAACTTCCCAACTCCGGGCTATTACTGAGGCTTACTACACAGAAAGACTCGATAACTAAACTTGGCCCGACCCGGGACTCGAACCCAAGACCTCCGGGTGTGCAGCCGTTCATGCTAGCCACTACACCACCGAGGCAGTTAATAATATGTATATAGGCCATATAATAAGAATAATATTCTATTATACAAACATCTAGGTATATAATTACGCGTATATAATTAAGAGATATTATCAGTATGTGAATAAAAAACATCTTCCTCAAATAGTGGAAAACAAAAATTAATAATTAGGTTAAAACTATACCTGTTGACGTAATATGAGTGCTATAAATTGATATTTTAAATAGTAAGAACATGATAAATAAAATATGATAATTTAAATCGTTTCTAGGAATTATATAAGGGCAATTTTATACTTATAGATGCGATCTAAATATATTCCATGGAGGCAGTCGTGAGTTAAATTCTATAAATAAAATATAACATGCGCTTAAAGGAATACATTACAGTAATTTTCCAGAATGCCATAAGAATACAGAGCACAAGCGAAAATAGTCTTTAAAATAAATCAGAGTCAGACTAGGGAATCTAATATATTTAAACGAACAATTCTTGTATATATGTATATATATAATCTGAATCTCGGAAACGGCTCCAACGATTTTCATGAAATTTAGTATACAGGGGGTTTCGGGGGCGATAAATCGATTTTCGATTATCGATTCGCACGCCAGGACATAAGCATTGTAGTCAAGCGGCCAAGGCGCAAGTATGACAACCACAGGTGTCTGGGTTCGTAACCCAGTCGGATGCAAAGTTTTTACTTTTGTTTTTTTGTATTTATTCAAATTTTAGTTTGTTTTTTTTTAATGTTTATTTGGCCAAAAACTCCGAGCGAAGTTTGATCGCCCAGGTACTAATTATTAATATAGACAAAGTGTCATTTATCTTTATTAAGGGAGAACTAAACATGAAGCCAAACAATAATAATGTTTTAAAATATGACAAATTGTATACTGAGTGATAAGTATATAAATGTTATGAATAAAAATTTCTAACGAATTTATTATAATAAACAAAAACCTACTACTATTATACGTAAATGCGAAAGTTTGGATGAATGGATGCTTGGTACTCAATCACGCCAGAGCGGCAGAACGGATCTGGATGGAATTTGACAGAGATAGATTATAGTCTGGAATAGCATATAAGCCCCGAAAAATGTACGGTTCGCGTGGGATAGATTTGTTTTTGTTTTATTTACAAAGCAAGGGTCGACTATCTATTTCATACTAACTGTTAAAACGTACCTAGGCACGAGCCCGAGCGTAGCGAGTGTGAGTCATTAGTGAGCTAATATTATGCTATCTCCCTTTTAAGTTGAAGTGAACTAATGCTTAAAAAATTACAACAGAGTTAATATTTTTAGTATTCATATTTTATCTATAAAATATATTTATATATAAAACTAGCTACTCACCCTCGCTCCGCTCGGGTTCGTCCCTGGGGTGGGGTCTGGGAGGACCACCCTTATCCTTATCACTTAGGGGTATGGAAAATAGATAGTAGCCGATTCTCAGACCTACTGAATACGCATATAAAGTTTGGTAAAAATCGGTAAAGCCGTTTCGGAGGAGTACGGTAACTAACATTGTGACATGGAAATTTTATATATAAGATATTCTTTATTTTTTTTAAAAATGAACGATTTGTATGGCAAAATCGATAACAGTAGCATTAAGATAATCACGCTATTCTTTTTGACTTTGATATTTATTTTAGCGGACTCCGTCTATATTTCTTTAGACTAAGATCTCAGCTATTAAGTATTAGTATATATATATATATATATATATACTACAACTTTAACACAGATCTGCCGTAATTACGGCAAATCTGTACTCTCAACAATTGCAAACCATGATGAAAAAGATAGCCGTTAATCAAACGAGACTGCTCAGTTGCTCTAGCCCACTGCTGCATCAGGACAACGCTAGACCACACACTGCTTATCAGACGGTCGCTAAATTAGAGCAACTTCGATTAGAATGTCTCCGATACCTACCATAACAAATGTCTCCGATACCTACCAGACCTTGTTCCAACAAAATACCACTTTGGACAATTTCTTGCAAGGAAAAAAAATTCAATTTCGATAAGGGAGTCAAAACCGCTTTAGAGATTTTATTGATTCTCGCTCCTACAATTTTCATAGGAACGCAATCAATGAACTGACTATAAAATGACGAAAGCGCATAGATAATAATAGTACATGCTTTGATTGATTAAATATATAATTTCATAATTTTTGTTCGTTTTACTTTTTCCATATAAAATGCTAATTTCACATGTAAATGACCTATTACTTTTTAGTGCCTTGTAGTTTACATTTTTTTAAGATATTTTTCTCATTTTTACTGCTGTTATAATTTTGCTTCGGGCGGTTGTAACTACTTAATGTAAAAAAAGATGCAAATTATGAGAAAACAAAACGTGATATAATTTTTAATTTGTTCACATTTGTGTACAAGCAGATTTAAAAAAAAACAGTCTATATTAACTGAACACGCAAGTCAAGCTGTCTTTAAGAAATTGGTGAATATATTGTTTAAATACCCGTCAAACTATTTTGAACACAGTCAAATTAAGACTAGGAAGAGGAACATAATTTAATCAATACTACGATATGTTCATTTTATTTCTTACAATTTGGAAATTTCTATGAAACATTGTACGTAATTATTAAAATACGGTTTAAAATTTATGTCAAGAACATTTATACCTTTATTTACCTAGCATGATCGTTTTTTGTTCTAGGCGTTAATAGAACAGTGAGTGTAGGGGCAAATTAGATGTTTAAGATCAGATGTAACCACTATAAATACGTGATCTGTTGTGTACCGTATCATAATCCACTGAATGTGAAACTGTGACGGTAAGCCTTGCATAGAATGTAACATAAACTGCAATGAATAATATAAAAATATATTTAATATGGATATTACTTAATACATTTGTTTCTTATAGATGGTTTCCAAACCGATAGTGTTGCTGTGCTGCTTTTTGGCGTCAGTGCTTGCTGTGCCTGTGGAGAAGTACTCAGACAGGTTTGACAATATCAACCTTCAAGAAATCCTGGATAACCCGAAGCTGCTTAGAGGGTATAGCAACTGTGCCCTTGACAAGGGCCCGTGCACTCCTGAAGGCAAGGAACTGAAGGGTAAGCATATTCTGTAATTACGAAAGAAACTCTTATAACATAAATAAGTTAAATTAACAAATTTCTTTCTTAAATTTACGCGAATGAGACCAAAAAAAAGCCCCAATAAAAGATCGAAGTGGCTATTAATCCAGTTACTGTATGAATAATTATTAATTATTGGTCCAGCTACTTTATTCTGTTTTTTTTTTTATTTAAAATTTAGAGTATCTGGATAAAAGATTATCTGCCTATTTGTAAATTTTGATTTTCGATTCTCGCTAGGTTTTTTTTATTTCAAACCCAGAACCCTCAATATGATAATCGCTTAAAGTTATTTAAGACTAGCATTGCCCGCGGCTACGCCCGCGTTCAGATTACTAAAAACCAAATTCTTAGGTTTTACATATTAATATAGTATATTCTTACAATGCAGTTTTTGTATTTTTTCGCAGAAAAGATATATTTTACCGCGGTAAAAAGTATTCTATATGTTGACCTGGATAACCAGCTATCGCCATACCAAATTTCATGAAAAACCCTTCAGTGGTTTTTCTGTGATGCGGTAACGGACAGACAGACAGACAGATAGACAGACAGACAAACAGACAGATAGACAGACAGACAAAAATTCTAAAAACTATAGGTTCGGCCTCTGTATCGATAATAATGTTTATTTTAATAAGATTTTCTAAAAAATATTTAATGTACAGATTTGGCTTACTTACAATTGTATTATATGTATAGATTAGGTGACAGTTTTCACTCGAAAATTATAGGTGTCGGACAGTATCAGAAGAATTGAAAGTGTAAATTTATTTTTTTGACGATACGCTCCATGTTTCAGATAATGAGAACAAGATAAATTAATTTTATGTATCTTTCGAAAGCTTTAAGTTAAAGATGGCAGCCCTATATTTGTAAATACCCATACTTTTTCTCTTGTCCTCTTTGTTAATTAAAATTATATAAAAAAGTATTTTTTTAATAATCAATATCCGGACTAATAAAATAATATTAGTAGTACAGTAACTATATTAATAGGTTCAGCCAAAGCAGATCTATACGAACACGAAATTTTTACTTAATTTCCACTGTTTTATTCATTTCTAACATCATAGTTTTATTTACATTTATTTACACATCCAGTGTTACTTCATCCTACTAAAGCTGCGGTTTGACCGAAATGAAATAAGACTCTTGTAATAGGAAATTTAAACTCGATATGTTTTCTAACCACAAATTCTCTTTGAAAATTATTATTTTTTTTTTACTTATAATATTTCACTTTTTGTATAAATTGAAACTTTGATCGCTGTCAAAAGGCTGCACGGATTTGTGTGAAATTTAATACACATATAAACCTGGAGTAACATATAGGCAATTGCGTGGCCCGTAGGGATGCACCCGAGCAAAGCAGGGATAAGTCGAAAATGCTAAAGTGTAAAAAAGTTTCTTATTAATTTTAGTTTTTATTTTTATATATAGACTTCAAACATGGGTTTTTAAACTCGTAAATTGACTTAAGATATAGATCAAATGTCAATTAGAGTCGCTAGTAGAAAATTTATAAAATACATAAAGACATCGTCATACGTTGACATATACCTACAAATTTTCTTTTTCTTCCCAGAACATATTCAAGACGCCCTCGAGACCGGCTGCGAAAAGTGTACTGAAACTCAGTTAAACGGAGCTACTACCGTGATTGATCATTTGATTAAGAACAACCGTGAAATTTGGAAGGAATTGACCAGCAAATATGACTCTGAAGGTATCTGGAGGAAGAAATACGAAGACCGTGCGAGAGAAAAGGGTATAGTAATCCCTGAAGACTAAAATATTATAAATAAATAGACCTGAGCTTTCTAATACAATTATTATTTTCTTGTTTAAATAAAACGTTTTTTATCTAATATTTCATTTTTCCTTTAATTTTGCCATTGGTTGTCCTTACAAACTTATAATTATCGTAAAATATAAAATTTCAGCACAAAATATAAAAACTTTAAGAAAAATTAAAACCGACTTCCAGGCACTAAAATGTGAAAAATAACTAAACGGGGGTTTTTCTATTAGAATAGATATCTAATCAGACATTTTCGAAGTCGGTGCCAGCCGATGCAAAGCAAGTCTAATATAAATGAGAGTTCATACCTAATCATATTTACCTATTAGATATTCATATCTTAAAATATTATCGGCTGGCACATTCTAAATAAAAACCCCCGTTTAGTTATTTTTTACATTTTATTGCCTGGAAGTCGGTTTTATTTAGTTTTTATTTTTCCATTTTAGTGTAGACGTAATAAGCAGGTAATTTGTAAGAAGAAAGTTTTTTAAAAATATATTCGATTAAGCCATTTATTTAAAAAAATAATTGATTGTTGATTTTTTTAAAACCACCCGACCGATTTCGATACAATTTAAATGGGACCACCTGGGAAGTAAACTCTTTGAAACAAAAAAAAAACCAAACCGATTGAGGCGTCTTCGGGTAATCGGTAAACATACATAAAAAAATAAAGTAAATAAGCACTGCTATTTGAATTACATGCGTTTAAGAGGACGAATTTATCATAAAAAACAATGAACATTGAACAAAGAAACAACTCTCTATTTTATATTTTCCAGTAACTGAAAATCTATTATATAAATATGTCTTATATTCTATCCATTTAATCTATTTTTTGTTCTACATCTATGACTTTCTATAGGGCTATCCTATGAGATTTTATATGGAGCTGCTCAGAAATTTCACGTAATATATTAAAACATTGCATTTTATAGCAAAAAATTAAATAGATACGAAGTTAAGTAAAAAAATTTAAAAGAAAATAAAATAAATAAAAAATAAATGGGGGTTTTCATTTATCTCCTATAGATATTTTCGAAGTCTGTGCCAGTAGAACTATTATCGGCAATACAAACGATTGCAAAGTTTCAAGTCGATATGACAATAGAAGTAGGTAGGTAAAAAGTTTAATTAGATCTTTATGAAACTTGAAATTTCGAACTTTTGCCTGATTTTCTCAAAAACGATCAACTCTATGTCAAAGAAAATTTTGTAAGACCTCCTCCATAGGAGATCCTGATTTTAATAGAATACAGCTTAAAATAGCAAAATCAGTCAATAAAAAATTAAAAAAAAACATACATACAGACGAACATAGAACCTCCTTTTTGGAAGTCAGTTAAAACGTAGTTTAAGGGGTCCTCTTAGAATTAGATATTGGGGTAGGATATTGAACTTTCGTGCCTACCACAGATGACCTTATTATACTCCTTACTAGTATAGATGCCACATTCTATATATTATACAAAGAAATGCGACACCGCTAATTGGGGCTATTTTTCGGACTATTTTAGATAGCTACACATATTTGCATAGATGTTAATTCGCAAATTGTCAAATTATTTTACTTTATAAATATATGAAAACTAAAATATGATAAATATTGCAAAATAATTTAATTGAACAAATTTCAGTAAAGTTAACAGTTTTAAACCGTGATGAATAGCCTATGAAAAGTAAAAAAAACTATGAATATTTACCCGATACCTTATTTTTCAATATATAATCAGTAAAATTATGCAAATACTTGCGAGTGCATTATTTCGTTTTCCTTTAAGTTAAAGCTTTTATAACACCAAAATATATCTTTTTTGATCTAAATATTTTTCTAATGATAATTTTTCACAATCTTCAATATCAAATCGAAAAAAATAACATTTTTAAACTAATTTTTCTTTATTACTGATGAGATCTCATGGACGTGCGAAGCGTGTGGTAAAGAGGAAGTCCACCAAAGTTCTTGCTCCTAAATGACAGGACCATCAGATTTTAATAGGTATAATATCATCCGACAGATTTTTTTATAATTTACTTATCTATGGATAAACATGATCATTAGTGTGTTTTTTACTGAAATACTTTTTATTTAGTTACGTACACGTTAACACTTAAAAAAATATTACTAAACGTGGAAAACAAAAACAATATTTAAAAACAAGACGCGTAGGTAATATTTAAGGAACCTTTATAGAAGGCGATTTAATTTCATTCTTTAATAAATTATTCTGTTTATAGCTTCCATGTACTTTAATATACTACATAATTGCAATGATTCATATTTGTTTACACAATATTCTCGTATTTATTATTATAAATCTATATATAACCAGATTGATGATGTATGTACATATTATACACAAAAATAAAGAAAAAATCTACATTCTAGAATCTCATACTCATATAAACATATAGTTGTTATTTAGTTAAAACTACCATTATACATATTATTAGTAATATAAGTATTTATATGCTTAGAATAAGCAAATACAAATAATGTAGAGTATTAAGCATATTACATAAAATGATTCATAAAAACTTAAAAAAAAACGACTTCCAGGGACTAAAATGTAAAAAATAACTATACGATGGTTTTCGAAGTCGGTGCCAGCCGTAAATCTAATATATTTCGATACGTAAAATACACATTTACCTATTAGATATTCATATCGTAAAATATTGTCGGCTGGCACCGACTTCGAAAATATCTGATTAGGTATCTATTTTAAATGAAAACTTCCGTTTAGTTATTTTTTACATTTTAGTGCCTGGAAGACGGTTTTTATTTTTCCATTTTTAGTGTAGACGTAATAGGCGGGTAATTTGTAAGAAGAAAGTTTTTAATAACATATTCAATTAAACAATTTATTAAAAATATATTTATTGTTGATTTTTTTTAAAACCAATCGACCGATTTCAATAAAATTTATATGGGACCACCTGGTAAGTATAATAAATATCCTTTGAAACAAAAAAAAATCCAAATCGGTTCAGGTGTCTTTGAGTAAGTAATCGGTGAACACACATTAAAAAAATCGACGGATTAAGAACCTCCTCCTTTTTGGAAGTCGGTTAAAAACCACATCTACATCTATAAGATAAACCTATTATACACAACAAAAAAAAGTTAATGTTCAAGTAAATTCAAGGCACAAACAAACGTTTCATAAGTCTATGGAAACCGTCAAATTATTATGAATGCATATACAGGTTGTTTTAGTATTTCACTAAACTAAACACAAACAAAACAAATATAAAACACAAAATATTGTTATTCATATATGTATGAGTAGACTTTATATCGTATTTTATTGTGGTTGGGACAGGAAGGAAGTTTATTTCTACTTAGTTTATCGAGTTTTTAATAAAGTTCTTAATACAATTCTTATTTATTATTATTAAAGTAACGAAAATTTTAAAACAATCACAATTACAGTTATATTTAATATTTTGATTACTACACTATTTTTCAAATTTTTTACTTGAAAACTAATTTCAAATATTGTAATTTTAGATTTTTTTTTATTTATTAATATTCACCAGTGGTAATTACATTATTACAGTAAAAAAATATGGTATGTAACAAAGTTGTTATTGCTAAATGCATTACCTTTTAAGGTGAACACCGCATGCAATAGGTGTGACATAGTTTTATACAAAAACAACAATTCTATGATCTAAAGAAATTAAAAAAAAAAACAAATAAATTAAACCAATAAACAAATCTACCAAATAAATCGAGATATACTAAACACATCAAGAATATTAATTATTTATTTAGAATATTTTTTTTAAATCTTTGCGAAACTTTGGCAGCAACAAGCAAGCAAGCAGCAAGTATTAAACTACTTGTATAAAATGTTATATATAAATATCACATCTATAAATAAGAAATATAATAATTTTGCTCATAATACAAGAATCATCTTGAATACCTAGTAACATATTATGAGTAGACTATCAGACTATCTGACCTTGGCCAATAACAATATGAGTATAATAATTACATTGCAAGTACAAAGAACTTGTTAGATTTATAGTTCAATTTCTTCCGATAAATGTTTTAACAATTTTTAATCTTAAAACTCTATATGCAATCAATTAATAACTATTAATGAACAATTAATTAATTATTATAATTCAATATTGAGTCCAGTTAAAAACTCCGGAACAACATGTTAAAAATTTTTACGAGCAGGAAAAACAATATCTAAGGTTATTTTTTATGAGGATATCATATTTAGTAGGGTATTTGAACAATGAGCATTTAAAAAAAATAATGATGAACGCAACGGATGAAAGTGAAGTAAGAAAAGTCATAGGACGTCATCACAAATAAAATAGTTGAAATAAATGTCAATAGATTATTGTATCGATTTATTTTTTAAATATCGATTAATTAACAAACGATCAATAAAATTAAATTTTTTATGAAACCCCCGACACAAATAAATCTCTAAAAAGTAAAAAAAAATTCTTTCTTGGCCGTCGGAGGACCGATATTACCTACTATATCATTATCAATCTCCTTTTTATTTGTATTCTGGTTTTTATTTTATTTACTTAGCGATTCCACGACGTGGTGACGCTAATTATCAAAATGTTAATACTTTTAATGAAGTTATAAGGCCTAGAGAGAAATTTAATTTTTTTACTTTTTAGAGATTTTTTTTTTGTGTCGGGGGTTACATACAATTTTTATTTTATTATTATTTCATTCTTTATAAATTACTTGCGGATACTAATTCTATTAGATAACTCACATTGAGACTATCCTTATGAGCACAAACACGCTTTTGTAACACCCTTAAAAATTGAAAAAACTGTAGAAATCGATAATTTTTACTTTGTAAATTACATTTTTTTAAGTCATTGAAAAAGTGTACTTTATTATAATTAAATTATTGCAGGAATAAAAAATGAAAAAAAACAAGAAAAAATAAAAAGACGGAGTTTTTGAAGTATGTCGAAAAATTTGAGGTTATTATAAAAGTCGTAAATTTTTACTAGCCCTAAAACTTTTGTAAAGGATATTTTTCGATAGGATGTCACAGCTGGCCAGAAATTGAAAAAAAAACTATTTTTAACGCTTTGCATATTATATACATTAAAAAAGTATATTTGGCTTTGGGGGAGATAAATAAAAGAAAATCTATCCCACGGGAACTCTTTAATTTTCCGGGATGAAAAGTATCTAAAATGTTGACCGGGGATATAAGGCACCACCATGCAAAATTTCACTTAAATCGGTCCAACAGTTTCAGAGGTTAGCCCGTACAAACAGACAAACAGATAAACAGACAAACAGACAGAGATACAAAAAAAATGAAAAAAATCTGGATTTATACTCTTTCTCTTCTTACATCCCCCTGACTCGATTTTTAGCATTTTTTCTATGTACAGACATTCGACCTCTACAGTTTTATTATATGTATAGATAAAACACATCATTTTCGAATCAACGACATCTATTTCATCTATTTAAGCAAAAATAGCTCGAATTAGCTCTGTCCAATGAAACTATCTTTTCGGATTTTGTCGCGGATTTATTTGGATTTTTGTTTCCCGACGTTTCGAATGCTTTACAGCATCCATGGTCACGGGAGAGACTGAGGTGTTACATGTCTTGAATGTATAGTTGTTACAGACAGCCTACCCACAATTAACAAAATGAAAATTGCACTAATTACATTACAATATTTTTTAAATTTAAACATTTTTATAATTTTAATTATAATTGAATATGGAAAATTATTTATTTAATTTTTGCTATTATTTTTATAATTATTACAATTTTAAATATTAATTAGTAATCTATATTTAGTGTTGCCATTATTATATTTATAACCATAAAGAAAAATATATAAAATATAGTATTAATTATTTAAGCCATATAATTGTTCTATGTGTAATTTAAAAAGTTAAAATTAATTAAGGATAATAATTTTAATTTAGTTTGCTATTATTTAAAAACAACTTACTAAGCAACACTATTAATATATACTTTTACAAATGAAATGCAGATGTTGTATTGCGACGGTGCTTCACATCAGCTATGTGTTCTGCATCTGCTGTCTGCAAACATAGTCAGGACCGACCAAGCCATTATATTCGCTTTGATAGACCTCAAATCCTGGCGAAAGAAAACCGATATCGCCCTAGAATGATTCGAGAAGCCATAGAAATTAAAAAACATCCTAATTTCAATAGGGAAGATGGCTGGGTACTACCATCGTCATGGGATCCTGTTATTAATATAATAAAATCAAATAATAAATATAAACATAACAGACAGACAGATGTAGTAAGTTCATACTGTGTAGATCAAAATGACAGCTTATCAGATTAATATTTTTCATTTTTCATTTGTAAAAGTATATATTAATAGTGTTGCTTAGTAAGTTGTTTTTAAATAATAGCAAACTAAATTAAAATTATTATCCTTAATTAATTTTAACTTTTTAAATTACACATAGAACAATTATATGGCTTAAATAATTAATACTATATTTTATATTTTTATGGTTATAAATATAATAATGGCAACACTAAATATAGATTACTAATTAATATTTAAAATTGTAATAATTATAAAAATAATAGCAAAAATTAAATAAATAATTTTCCATATTCAATTATAATTAAAATTATAAAAATGTTTAAATTTAAAAAATATTGTAATGTAATTAGTGCAATTTTCATTTTGTTAATTGTGGGTAGGCTGTCTGTAACAACTATACATTCAAGACATGTAACACCTCAGTCTCTCCCGTGACCATGGATGCTGTAAAGCATTCGAAACGTCGGGAAACAAAAATCCAAATAAATCCGCGACAAAATCCGAAAAGATAGTTTTATTTAAAATGTCAAATATTCGCGTAAATCTAAGAAAGTATTAGCTCTGTCCAATTTCTTGATATGGGATGAGGCATCTCAGATGCTTTTAGTATTATCGCGTAAAACACGTCTGAAGCATGTTTTATACATCCTAAGACAGTTGTCAAATATTTCCAGAGAGGCATCGAAGTTACTAGAAGTTTTGAACTCAGACAAGAAAAGTTAGCGTAAATTGTCATGTGTAAGAGTGAGAGAGGAACAAAACATTCGAAATTACTAGAAAGGTTTCGAATTTCTCTTCTTCTAATCGAGTACTAGAATGTTATTTGTTTTTGTATATAAAATTGCAGTTGAATTTCGAAGCCAAGTGAAAACTGAGAAAAAGTACAAAAAAGTGAAAAGTGGAGTGAAGTTATAGTGAAAGTGTATCCAGTGGTGAAAATTGGTGTTCAGTGTGTTGAGTCGGCTGCAGTTTTGTATATGGGACGAGGCCCCTGGAGGAGTGAGTGGTATTTTTGGATAGGGGAGGTGATAGAGAGTCCAAATATATAAAAATTATTTTGAGGAAACAAAAGAGTCAAAAGTTATTGAGACTTAAAGTTACAACATTTCCATACATTATTTAGACATTACTGCCATTTAGACACTTGGAAATATCAAAATGTCACTTTCAATTGTCAAAATGATCTCCAGATTATGTTTTGTCGTGTTTTTATTTATACTTTGCGTGAAATTTAAATTTTCTAGTTTTCTAGTCATATAATAATGGCGTTGTGGTAACTGTTCTAACATAACCTAACCAAGGTATGACGAGTAATAAATAAATAACCTAAGTCTTAAAGTAACCACGATGTCGCGAAATAAAAACCAAAAGTAAATAATACTTAGAAATTAAAAAATAGTCTACTCACATTTTATAAATTGTATTAATATAATCTGTTGTCATTTAAGCGGTAATATAAAACAAAAATTGACAGTTGTCAAAATGGAAGATCATTTTGCTTACAATAGGTACTGTGAAATTATTAAAAAATTAAATACAATAAAGCCTTAATTGTTGTCGAAATATGTATTGTACATAAGAAAGGATGTTTACTATTAGTTAAAGGTATGTTTATCTTTTGTAATCACATAGGTAAAGAAATGTATGGAAATGTATTAGATATGTTGTAACTTTAAGTCTCAATAACTTTTTACTCCTACTTTTCCTCAAAATATTTTTTATATATTTGGGCTCCCTATCACCTACCCTATCCAAAAATACCACCCACTCCGCCAGGGGCCGCGTCCCATATACTATACTTGCGCCGTTATACGTAACATTGCCGTGCTCTTGTTAACAATGAGTAATAAAACATCAATAGTAGAAAAGAAATGCGTTAATTTCCGATCCCCGAACTCATAGAACTTAACAGTAATATGTAATCTGTGGTAAAATGAAAATATTATTATCACTCTTATTTTATCCATATTTATATAGTAGGTAAATATGAATATCAGTTATATTTACCTATTGGTATGTATTTTTTTGTTGTTTTATAAATGGACCTATTGTGAAAATTATAAAAGTAGATAAACAAAACTTTTAAAATAAAAAAAAATGTGATGCTTATTAAATATAGTAAACATTCAATTACAATTTAAAAAAATAAAAAGTTTTTAGGAAGCTAATCTAAATAAACCCCCTATGTATTACACATTTTTTATAGCTAGGACAAAATTCGTTTTCACGGGCAAATTATGTTGATGTTTTAGGTAATTAGTTGTTACTACTTACTATAAAAACACACTGGCATTATGTATCGTATCATAAGTCACTGAGTGACAATCTGTGATGGTAAGTCTTAAAAAATTATATCTGTTTTCATCTATTTTTAAATTCATTGAAAAATTTAAAAATGTTAAATTTTTACTTTTACTATTAGATGGCTTTCAAACCCATCGTGTTGCTGTGCTGCTTTTTGGCATTAGTACTTGCTATACCTGTGGAGAAGTACACAGACAAGTATGACAATATGAATATTCAAGAGATTATTGAAAACGAGAAACTGCTGCATGCGTACGTCAACTGTCTCCTCGACAAGGGCAAGTGTACTCCTGAAGGCAAGGAACTGAAGGGTAAGCACTTGGAGCAATGTTTACCTGAAATAAACCTTTAAAACAAAAAAAATATCTAAAAAAATACTGTAAGTAATGTTACAAAGAAATACAAAAAAAAATTGGCCATCGCGGTACGCCCGGCGGATGTGAAATATCTATGCTAATATTGGAATTCATATATAATTAATAAAATCCTATAACGAAGTAAAGAAAAATAGACCTTAGTTAATATTTTTTTATTATTTTAATTATATAATATAAATTCATAAATAGAATAGAAAATATGTAAGTATTTTTAATAGAGACTGTTTTATAATGGAGCGTGTATAGTATAAGCGCACGCACACACAAGGGATTCGAGAGCGGTGGCGCAGAATGAGTCAACAAGCTTGTATTTAAAACTCTAAAAAGAATAAAATAAATTTTAAATTAAATCAAACCCAACAATTTATTACATTACACAATTTATTTATTATAACAGCTTATCCCGAAATTTACCTATTTTAAATATTATAATATAATAAAATATTATCCTTGTTTATCTACACGGGTAAATCTCGGGACAAGCTTTTATACCATATAAATTGTGTAATGTAATAAATTATTGAGTTTGATTTAATTTGAATTTAAGTTTATTTTCTTCTTTTTAGAGCATTTAAATAAAGCTTGATTATAAAAATGTGTTTACTATTAATTTCTAATTGTGCATTGTATTGGGAACCGAACTGGTGTGCTAAATTTCAGCTCAATCAGACACTGAAAAGTGGATCAAATTTAACTTGCAAGATTCCATTACATAGAACGGGACAGGTGAAACTAAATGAAAGCTTGTAAAATATTAAAATTGTATGTTAACAAAATAACAACATAACATAACAATAAATAAGTTCAATATTAAAAATCTTTGCAATAACAAATTTCGTTTTTTATAGAACACATTGAAGATGCATTGGAAACTGGCTGTGAGAAGTGTACTGAAACTCAAAAAAATGGAACTACTACCGTGATAGATCATATCATAAAGAACGAACGTGCTATTTGGAAGGAATTGACTGACAAGTACGATCCTGAAGGTGTCTGGAGGAAGAAATATGAAGACCGTGCGAGAGAAAAGGGCATTGTTATCCCTGAAGACTAAAACCTTGTAGACGAACAAATTTGTGCCTTAAGCATATAATGCATTTTTAAGCATTATAAAATGTATATTGAAATAAAATGTTCTACATAAAATTGATGTTTATTTTTTATTATTCCAATTTACGCTCTTGGGCCGAGCATATACCTGCTCATATAAAATACTGCAAAAATAATAATATCTAACAGCACTATTAAGGACAGTGAAATTACAAATAAATATATTTGAGCTGTTTGTTCATTTTTTTTAAGATATTTAATTTTTATGAGCCATAAACAATGTTTCCGTACATTGTTTTGATGTATGTTTTAAGGTTTAGCCAGTGAAAGGTTTCTAAGGAGGACTCGATAAAGCCAGTTATTGTTTTCCCGTGGGAAAGAAAGATTTTTCTGAAGTAAAAGGTATCCTAAATGTTGACACGAGTAATAAGTTATAACTTCACTAAATTTCGTTGAAATCGGTTTATTACTTTTTGCTTGAAACGCGCACACACAAACAGACATACAGACAAACAGACAGAAATACTAAACATCATTGTTTTGAGTTTTATTGCGTTAGTAAAGACAATACTACAATACTAGTTTTTCTCAAATATCTTCCATGTACAGAAAACGATTACTTACAATTTTATTATGTACCTATATGTATTGATTTATATCGAATGTTATATTTATAACGCTATAGTAATTCATACAAAAACTTAAGTTAAAGTTACGTTATTTTGGTCTAACATAGGGAACGTCCAATAGCAAAGCAATGAATAAGCAACAATGATTACGTTGTTGTGTTCCAGTTTGAAGGATAAGGTAGCCAGCGTAATTACAGGCAAGAGGCATATCATCTTAGTCCTCACAGTGAAAACGCACCTGCGGCTCTGCATTTTTGTAACATAAAACTGAAGTGCATGAACCGTAGGTGTTATGGGCGACATGTACTGCTTACCATCAGGTGGTCTGTCTGCTCGTTTTTTTATAATACTTTCTTAGATTTTCGCGAATATTTGACATTTTAAATAAAACTATCTTTTCGGATTTTGTCGCGGATTTATTTGCATTTTTGTTTCCCGACGTTTCGAATGCTTTACAGCATCCATGGTCACGGGAGAGACTGAGGTGTTACATGTCTTGGAGGTATAGTTGTTACAGACAGCCTACCCACAATTAACAAAATGAAAATTGCACCAATTACATTACAATATTTTTTAACTTTAAACATTTTTATAATTTTAATTATAATTGATTAAATTTTGTGATGTTCTTAGGGCAGTCTCCTCGAAGGCCTCCATGAAGATGTCAGCTACAACGGCAGA
Organism: Brenthis daphne; assembly: GCA_947093115.1. Taxonomy (NCBI): domain Eukaryota; kingdom Metazoa; phylum Arthropoda; class Insecta; order Lepidoptera; family Nymphalidae; genus Brenthis; species Brenthis daphne. The sequence goes on along the minus strand of OX352471.1, from coordinate 30,293,159 downwards.
GACACAATAGATAGCCAGATGTAAGGCCTTACATCTGGCTATCTATTGTGGAATGATGAATTCTACAAGCAAGTGGATGGAGTGGCCATGGGATCGCCAGTCTCTCCCGTTGTAGCTGACATCTTCATGGAAGCCTTCGAGGAGACTGCACTAAGAACATCACCTGTGACCCCTCGTTTCTACAAGCGGTATGTAGATGACACTTTCACAATATTACCATCTGATAAAATCTCTGTATTCTTAGAACATCTTAACTCCATAAACCCTAAAATACAATTTACAATGGAACTGGAGTCTAATAATTCTTTAGCTTTCTTAGATGTATTAGTTACGCGTAAACCAGATAACACCCTGAGTCATACAGTGTATCGAAAAAAAACCCATACAGATAGGTACTTGAATGGTGAATCTCACCGCCACCCTTCACAGTTAGCTAGCTACCGTGGGAAAATCTTTGTTTCAGAGGGCGCGCGGGATCTGTGACGAGCAACACCTGGCCGGAGAACTGCAACATGTCAAGCAAGTTCTGCGAGACAACAAGCTGCAAGTGCCGCGCCTACGTCACAGGGACCGAGTGAAACCAGCCACAGTTGAGCGCGTCCCTGCAGTCTTACCTTACATGAGAGGCGTCACAGACAAGATTGGCTACATTCTAAAGCGAGCTTCAATTAAAACTTACTTCAAGCCGCCAAAGAAAATTAGTCAGTTCTTACCACCTGTCAAGTGCCACATCCCTCTACAAGATGCAGGAGTTTACAAGCTTGATTGTGATTGTGGGCTCTCTTACATCGGACAAACAAAGCGATCCATTAGAACCCGGGTCAAAGAACACATAGCTGATGTGAAGCACCGTCGCAATACAACATCTGCTGTCTGCAAACATAGCCAGGACCGCCCAAGCCATTACATTCGCTTTGATAGACCTCAAATCCTGGCGAAAGAAAACCGATATCGCCCTAGAATGATTCGAGAAGCCATAGAAATTAAAAAACATCCTAATTTCAACAGGGAAGATGGCTGGGTACTACCATCGTCATGGGATCCTGTTATTAATATAATAAAATCAAATAATAAATATAAACATAACAGACAGGTAGATGTAGTAAGTTCTTATTGTGTAGATCAAAATGACAGCATATCAGATTAATATTTTTCATTTCTCATTTGTAAAAGTATATAGTAATAGTGTTGCTTAGTAAGTTGTTTTTAAATAATAGCAAACTAACTTAAAATAATTATCCTTAATTAACTTTAACTTTTTAAATTACACATAGAACAATTATATGACTTAAATAATTAACACTATATTTTATATTTTTCTTTATGGTTATAAATATAATAATGGCAACACTAAATATAGATTACTAACTAATATTTTAAAATTGTAATAATTATAAAAATAATAGCAAAAATTAAATAAATAATATTCCATATTCAATTATAATTAAAATTATAAAAATGTTTAAAGTTAAAAAATATTGTAATATAATTGGTGCAATTTTCATTTTGTTAATTGTGGGTAGGCTGTCTGTAACAACTATACCTCCAAGACATGTAACACCTCAGTCTCTCCCGTGACCATGGATGCTGTAAAGCATTCGAAACGTCGGGAAACAAAAATGCAAATAAATCCGCGACAAAATCCGAAAAGATAGTTTTATTTAAAATGCTCGTTTTTTGTCATTGAACCCCACAAAAAAAAAAGAATGAGTGTACAGTGAGAACGTTGCGTGGTAAAATGACGTCACGGGAGCATGGTGCGCTCACGCAAAATATTTGAATAGGACGGAAACTAAAATTGTTGTAACTTCAATATTACTTGCTTTAAATTACTTAATTATCAATTGCTTACTTGATTTAAATGAAACAAAAACAGGTGTATTTTTAAACATTTACTCTACTGTCACTGTCATAAAGTTTCAAGTCATTTTGCAGACCTAGTGGCATTCCTTATTGCGTCCGGTCTACGTACTAATTTTACAGCGAGTGTGTGTGGACATGGACAAGTTCCGGAAAGGCTTTGATTTTTTTTAAAACAAGCAAAGGACAAAAATTATCGTTATTAAACTATAATGAAATACAACAATACAGATTAATCATTTTATTATTATTTTAAAACATTATTTTTTTGTCATTCTTACGGCATGGCATTAGAAAAAAAATACAACTAATAAAATATTATGTTAAAGCTTTGATATATAATTAACTACTTATATTCAATTATCACTCAATCATCTACAAAATAGAATAGACACAGTATGTATGTATAACCATTTAAGTAACAGTTTTACTTTCTTTAGTTACTAAGTGTGTCTGAAATTGAGTTTACATATTATGTTATTTTATTAGCTTTAACGGGGACTTATATTTGAGGCTAATAAATCTACACTTCGCTACTTGATAATAATATTATGCTCGTCGTCAAAATAACAGTCAAATGACAGACGACGGTATTAACGATTGTAATATGTATGTGAAATACAAAAGCTGTTGGTATTTTTAATTAGGTATATGTGCTTTTAGAACTAGGTTAGAAACCGTCCAATAATTTGAGGATTCTATCGAATATTTAACATAAGAATTTATAACTAAACCTCATTCATGTACGCATTCAAAGGTGTGCCTTTCCGCTGCGATCTCCTTTATATGATTATTTTAATTGTAAAAAAATCCCCCAAATATAAAAATAAGAAATAATTCTTAAAGTAGCTATAACACAGATGAAATAATATTATACGAGTCCAGATGTCCCATCCCAAACAAAGAAATTGGACAGCGCTATTTCGGGCTATTCTTTAGGCTTCTTTTTTGTTTGCGTTTAGAAATATAGTCTATTATCTCATTGCTGGTCTTTGAATAATCAGAAAAATTAGGGAAAATTTTATTTACATTATTTCGTTTTTCTTTCATTTTATACAAATTTCAATATCGAATCACTACACATCTATTAACATTTATTTGAACAAAATCTTCGTTCCTAATAAGATCCGATGGTTATAGTAAAGAAAATATGAGTGCGCCGATTTGTATGAAATGAAATAGTTTGCTAGTTTTCTGGTAAGTGAAATCTATCGGCTGAACAGTAAAAGGAAAATGTTATCCTAATTTCTTTATATTTGGCGGTGTTTCTGTACTAATATACTATTATGAAACTGTGACTAATGCATTGTGTGTAAAAGAATGCTATTTAACTTTAGAAGCATTCTTGGCTAAAACAAAAGAAGTGACTTAGAAACCTCTATCAATTTTATAGACTTCCAGAGATGCTCCATACGCTTAAGTGGACTCAATTCTTCAATTCCATATTATATAAAGCGCCAAGATTACTTCGATAATGTCACGTAGAATGAAGAAGACATTTTTTTTTAATTCGAAATTTAAATAAATTTCGATTTCGATATCTGTATTCTATATTCTTCTGTCTGTCTGTCTGTCTGTCTGTCTGTCTGTCTGTTACCGCATCACGAGAAAACTACTGGACAGATTTTGATGAAGTTGGGTATGGTGATAGCTGGCTATCCGAGTCAACATATAGGATACTTTTTATCGCAGGAAAATGCCTCATTTCTGCGAAAAAATATAAAAACTGCAATGTACGAGTATACTAATATGTAAGACCTAAGAATTTGGTTTTTTATCATCTGAACGCGGGCGGAGCCGCAGGTAATGCTAGTTTAATATAAATTAAAAGGATTTTGTTTTTGCCTTTAAGCTACGGAAACCTAAAAAGGACGACAAAGGTTATACGTAAAATATTCCTTTTTCTCTAGTATCATAAGCTCATCACATTTAATATGTGTATTTTTACTATTTTCCAGAAAATCAAATAAAACAAAAACACCGACAAAAGCCAGAGGATATAGCTAGTTTTTAGATAATTAACTGTAAACAAGTATACATTAAGGTTAATAAAAACATCATAGCGTAATAATTATTTATACTCGGAAATTGGGGAATTTTATGAATATCTAAAACAGTTTTTAAAACAGAAAAACTGAATATGGAAAAAAATGGTTAATTCCTATTACGAGTATACAAATTAAAATTAAAAAACAACAAAGTAAATTCAAGGTAATATCAGACGTTATTTTTTTCCACGAAAATAGACCGCTCCGAATCCGTTTATTTTTAAGAGAAAAAATTACAACCTGAAGTTTTATTAAAACGCTAGCAGGCAAATAAGGAACAAAAATCCATTAAATGCCCTCGATGCTAGCTACCCCCGAGAAATGAGGGGATGAAAAATGTTGGAAAATAGTTTTCTTTTTAATTTCCGGCGTACTGTCATGTCCTGTAATTATATATATATATATATATATATATATATATATATATATATATATATATATATATATATATATATATTTCAACGTTTTTCGGCATTTCATCCGGCATTTGCCGGGGGTAGCTGGACATCGGGGGCATTTTACGGAATTTTGGTCCTTATAAACCTTCTATCGATTTTAAGACACAAAACTTCAGGTTTTATTGTTCCCAAACCGGGTTATATTGCGAAAAGAAATATTTTAAAATTATATTTTATTATAGAAATATTTTAAGTATATAAAAAAATATTTTAGTGTATAAATATGTTAGTAATAACAACACTATATTCGGCAGTACGGAACCTTCGATGCACGAGTTAAAATCGTGCTCACTTTTGGAAATCATTACAGCCATCAAATTATAATTAGTTACTAGTGACTCACCGTCGCTTCGCTCGGCTACGTCCGCGGATTTTGTTTACAATTTCATGGGTTTTAATTTTTGTGCGCGTAACCCTGATTCTTTTTCTAAAAATATAAATTAAGATACTCTAAGCCTAAAATACTCCTTATAACGTCAGCTATCTGCTAGTGAAAGTCCCGTCAAAATCTGTCCAGCCGTTTCGGAGATTAGCCGCAACAAACAGACAGATAGACAGGCAAACAGACAGAGAGATCGAGGGACAAAATTTTTAAATTTGTTTTTTTTTATAGTACCTTGTATACTTTCAGATGCATTTAGTAAAAAGTTTGTTTTATACTATGTCAAAATGTTATTTTGACATAGTATAAAACAAAGTCGCTTCCCGCTGTCTGTCTGTCCCTATGTATGCTTAGATCTTTAATACTACGCAACAGATTTTGATGTGGTTTTTTTAATAGGTAGTAATTCAAGAGAAAGGTTTATATGTATGTTACATGCATATTATAATAGATAATAACCGAGAAATTCAAAGATTTCTATTTCATACTAACCGTTTAAACGTACCTAGACGAACCCGAGCGAAGCGAGGGTGAGTCGCTAGTAGACTATTTAAATAACATTACGCCAAAGAGTTTATTTTTTGTAGTTTCAACGCGTGCGAAGCCGCGAGTACTGCTATTACGTACCTATATAAAATTTTCCTTAATCTTTAAAGATAATAAACAACGTTTACGGCAAAATCGAAAATAGTAGCTTAAACCCCAAATCACGCTACTATTTTTGACTTTGACTTTTTTTTTAGCGGGAATCTCTTTAATTATTTAATCTTATACAACACAAATAATAAGGTTATTAACATTATTGTTTAAAGTTACAGTTTTATTTAGATGAAATCCTTAAAATAGGATAACAGTTAGGTTTGCGTGATAAAATAGCAAAATCCTTTACAAACAAACTTAAGTCATGACGTTTCAAGGAACATATAACTCTTTATTCCTATTTTTTTTAAGTTTAGTAAATCGTTTATTCGCAATTGTATAATGTATTATATATATAATTTATATCATATATATCTATTATACGTATGTCGCAAATAAAATATGCAACCCGGCGAAACCGGATTTGAATGCTATTTATAAAATATTAAATAATTTGAACCGAACCTTTTTTGATGCATTACACTTTTTTGCCACAAACCTACTGAGGTTTACACGTTTCAGGGGCAAATTATATGTTTTGAGAGATAAGATTTAACTGCTATAAATACAGGGAGTAATATTGTGTAATGTATCAGTAGTTACTGAGTGAGAAACTGAGAAGGTGAGTAGTGAGATTTATAAAAATATTACTCTTGTGGTGACCCACAATCACATTACATATAAATATAAAGATCTATTTAACTACTTATCAATAAAATGTTACTTCATCCATGATGGTAAAATAATTACTGTTATTATGAAAAAAACTTTTTAACAAAAAAATAAAAACCGACTTCAAACAAAAGCACTAAAAAGTAAAAAATAACTGATTGGTAGTTTTCATTTACTATACATACCTAATCAAATATTTTCGAAGTCGGTGTGCTTTGGCTAAGTAATTAAAGCCTACCGATTAAATGCATACCTAATCAAATATTTTCGAAATCGGTGCCAGCCCATACAAAGCAAAGCACACCGACTTCGAAAATATTTGATTAGGTATGTATAGTAAATAAAAACTACCAATCAGTTATTTTTTACTTTTTAGTGCTTTTGTTTGAAGTCGGTTTTTATTTTTTTGTTAAAAAGTGTTTATTTTTCCCTTTTTAGTGTAGACAGTAGTAGCAAAGTAAGAATTCTAAAGTGTTAGGCTTGTCAAACCAAACAAAATAAGCCCAAACTCGAAGTATCTACTATTTATCGTTGAAGAGTTCCACCTATCCGCCTTCTGGCCTTACCAGGTCAACAATACCGAACCTCTGTACTATCAACGGAAATAGAAACACTTGCAAAGTTTCAAGTCAATATGACAATTAGAAGTAGGTTAAATTCATTATTAGCTATTTTTCCACCCTTAGGGGTGGTATTTTTTTTTGAAATTTAAATGGGACCAATCTGGAAGTATACCCTTTCAAACAAAAAAAAATTGTCCAAATCGGTTAATAAATGACGAAGTTCTGAGGTAACAAACATAAAAAAAAAATACAGTCGAATTGAGAACCTCCTCCTTTTTGAAGTCGGTTGAAAAAATAGTGCTAATGTAATTATCACCTCCAGGTATATTTGTAAGAAATTAATTAAATTTCTAAAAAATCTATTGTTAACTGTAACGCCGGTGTGTCCGCGGCCGTGGAGGCATTATTATTTACCATACCAATGTCATATATCTATTTTTAAAAATTTAACTTCTATGTTCATCACGATTATTATTTTAAAAACTCTCAGATTTTTACCTGTATATTGTCTGGTAAAGTGGATTTGGCGAAAAGCACAATTGTTTATCCTTTATCCCAATAAAATAAAGACTTACAATAGAATTCTTAATGGTAAAATGAAACTGTAATAATTTAACTCAGGCCTATATAGATATATAGAGAGACGCAAGTCCAAATCCCGGTTCTCGCAACTCTGATATTTTACATGTGCGAATCAATTTCCAACATGATTACCACTTATCTATCGGTAAAGAAAAACATCGTAAGGAGATCTGCATATCTAAAAGAACCCAGTAAGTTTTCGAAAGTCGTGAAGTAGGTACCCTAACCCGCACTTGGCCAGTGTTGTGGAATATGGCCGTATTGAAGGGAGGCCCGTACCCAGCAGTGGAACGATAATAAGGGCTTAAAACTATCAAAGGTTCCCGTAAGCAGGGGTTTAAAAATTACAATTCAAATAATATAGAGTATATGTATTTATCTCAAATTTCATAAATAAAAGGCATTGTGAATTTTTACTTTGCTTAACCTATTGGATGGTTTATTGACCTATAGGATTTTATTGTTAGAAAATAAAAAGATTTAAAGGAATTACAGGACAATTCAGTATGAGATCTTTTATAAGAAAGGTTACATTTATATACGCACTAGCGACTCACCCTCGCTTCGCACGGGTTCTTCCCTAGCTTGCTCCCGGCCACAAGCTTTCATCCTCATTTTCACACCCTTAAAGGATGATTTCCGGCATAAAAATACTCCTATGTCCTTCACAGGGTCTCAAACTATCTTCTTACCAAATTTCATCTAAATCGGTTCAGTAGATCCAGAGATTACCACCTACAACATCACAAACTCACAACCTCACAAACTTTTCGTCTTTATAATATTAATATAGATAATCAACCCACGTGGACAACGTATGGTCGCCACCAATACAAATAAAATTACTATATAATAAAAAAAATATTATTTGTTTTTTTAGATGGTTTTCAAAACGATCGCGTTGCTGTGCTGCTTTTTGGCATCAGTACTTGCTGTGCCTGTGGAGCAGTACACTGACAAGCATGACAACGTCGACATTGATGAAATCTTGTCAAACGATAAGCTGCTTGAAGGGTATGTCAACTGCATCCTCGACAAGGGCCCGTGTACTCCTGAGGGCAAAGAATTAAGAGGTTAGTTTATTAGTTAATTGTTTTATGGCAAAGCTTTCTTAATTGCGCATTGCAACCTTTTGTTCAAAATTAAGGCGGTATATTCCTATCGAATCGTTTTCTAAAAATAAATTATATTTTTATATTTATTAAAACAAAGTTTACTTTCTTTTTATTTAGATAAAGTTGAAGATGCACTTCAAACTGGCTGTAAGAAATGTACTAAGAAGCAAGAAAATGGAGTCATTACGGTGATAAAACATTTGGTTGAGAACAAACTAGACACTTGGAAGGAATTGACCGAAAAGTACGATCCTGAAGGTATCTGGAAGAAGAAGTATGAAGACCAAGCGAAAGAAAGGGGTATCAAACTCCCATAAGAGTAAAGCATCAATAAAATCTTCAATAAAAAAAGACATTTAAATTTTCATGTTTATGTTTAAATAAAAATCATATACACATATCTTACTTTTATTTTATAACGTATCATCAAGCTACATGCGTCATAATTAAGCAAACCTATACTTTTTGTTAAACAAAACAAAACATTTAGCAATGACTCATCAAAAATTTCCAGTTTTATGAGAATAAAATTATTATTTTTGCATAAATGAAACCTTTGTAAACAAAAACTTCGAAATATATCTCTTAAAAATTTATTTTTATGTGACAGTGATTTTATAAACTTTCTTCATAGTTTCTTTGATAAAAATAGCTTCAATAAAAAAGTACAATAATACTCACAAGCATTATCTAGCCCGACTTATGCCCGATTTCACCAACAACTCATAAGCTCACCCACGTATGGGATCCCTAACTTAAAAGTCCCCTAAACTAGCCCATAAATTAAATTTCGTTTTACGATCGTCTTTAAGCCCATATTTCAAGCACCTAAATTTAGGGGGCCTTTTAATATTTAGGTGACTTCTAACTGTCGGTGAAACAGAAACTGTCCCCTAACAGCCCCCTAACCCGTCCACATAGACCTCCAGAGGGTAAGAGCGGAGGATCAATCCCCACTGATTCAATGTTCTCGTTGTCTCGGCTATGGTCACAGCAAAAAATTCTGCACGGAAACGATAGACGTATGCAGCCACTGTGGAGGTCCACATCTTAAGGCGAAATGTACCGAATGGGCCGAGGCAACCCTGCCCTCATGCAGAAACTGTCTCAAGGAGAAGCTTGAAAATCGAGAGCACAATGCATTCAGTAGTGACTGCCCAGTTAGAAGGAAATGGGACGAATTAGCCCGCTCGGCAGTGGCATATTGTTAAGGTTGTGCCGGTCGACACAGTGGCAATTAAATTCCTGCAAACGAATCTCCAGAGTAAGAAAAACCATACGTCGGCAGAGAGAGTAGGGTATCGGGTCGGAGTAGTATAAGGGTCTTTCAATGCAGTAACCGGTAAGATAAAGATAGACAAATTCGTCACTCAAATCTTGACGGGGCATGGCGGCTTCCCTGATTACTTGCACCGATTAAAAAATTTTTCAATTTTAAATTAACCGAATATGCAAAATTTTAAATAAAAGAATAGCGCCCGGACAGTTTTGGATTGGTATTAGTAGTATATTTTTAGATTTAAATTTGTATAATTTTATTACATCATTAGCATGAAAGGAAGAAAGAGAAAAAAAATATATATATATATATAAAAAAAAAAATTATATATATATGTATAAATATAAAATTCGTACATTAGTAAAGTTTTATGTTAAAATAGTTATAAGTAATAGTTTATAAGAATTATTGGTTTATAAGAATTATAAGTAATAGTCCACAAGAATTATTAGTTTTGATATAGAGTTATTAGTTGTAAGATGTAATGATGATAAAAGTATTATATATTTCTTAGCAATGTAAAATGTAAACAAATACATTTATATCCTATGGCACAAGAAACAGGTAAATATTGTATGCAAAAACAGTCTCTGATTATGTCAGAGGTATTAGAACCGCAAAAAAAAAAACAGCCCCCTAACCATGCTTAGGGGATCCCTTAAACTTAGGTGACGTTAGTGAAATCGAGCATAACCCTTGTTTGGCTTAGATGCGCCCCTAAGCGCCTAACGGCAAATGTACGTTGACACGCATATACAATTCATAATCTATCTGTGTACCTACTAAGTTTCATCCAAATCCATCGAGCCGTTTCAGTATGAAAGAGTAACAAACACATACACATACGAACATTCATGTTTATAAACTATTAGCGGCTCACCCTCACTTCGTTCGGTTTCGCCTCAAGAAAAACCAAAACAAAAGTATCTCACGGGAACCGTACATTTTTCCGGGATAAAAAGTAACCTATATATTCTGAAGCTGAGCTTTATTATTGTAAAATTTCATTAAAATTTATTCAGTACTTTTTGAATGAAACAGTAACAAACATCCATACATCCATACACACACACTTTCAAATTTATAATATTAGTATAGAATAATAGTTTGACGACACGTTTGGCTCAGTTTGTAGTAACCCTACTTGCTGTGCCAGCTGTCGCGGGTTCGAGTCCCGCTAGGGGCATTCACTTGTGTGATGAGCATGGATGTTTGTACTCCAGTCATGGGTGTGCATATTTATAATATGTATGTATTTAAAGTTATATATTTGTAGCATATCAGCTATCTGGTATCTATAACACAAGCCTCGTAGCTTACTATGGAACTAGATGGTGATGTGTGTTAATGTTCCAACATATTTATTTATTTATTTTAATAGTAGGCCGATTGGTATAATATGGCACATCAAGTTATAATTATTCTATATTTGACGACATGTTTGGCTCAGTGTAGTGACCCTACTTGCTGTGCCAGCGGTCGCGGGTTCGAGTCCCGCCGGTGGCATTAATTTGTGTGATGAGCACGAATGCTTGTACTCCAGTCAAAGGTGTTTATATTGATATTATCATCTATCTGGTATTCATAACACAAGCTTCATAGCCAGAGCCGGATTTAGACGAAGGCTGACTACAAGAGAAGGGCCCCCACAAAAGAAATTAAAAAAAAAAACAAATTTTGACTGGTCAACAATTTTTCGTTTTTTTTTCAGTTATATTTTCGCACTTTTACCTATAATACTTGTACAATTAAAATCGATTATATTCTTCTTAAATATTAAAAACAATATATCCATATTCGTTCACCGCAGTTTGACGCAATCGGGTAAAAAGCGTTTACAGAGGGGTTTATGATCAATTATCATGCGTAAATTTTTTGGTTCTGCGTGAGTTGATTTATTTTATAATTTATAGGTCTGCAATATTATCATCAAATTCCAATGTTTTATAAGTAAATTCATGTTTGTTAATTCTGAAATAAATTTTCTTCTATCCTTTTCTATTTTTGTTTCGTATTTTTGAGTGCATGCACATAACTATATCTACTCCGCGCGCGGGAGTTTCATTTTGAAACCCATAAATACAGACCATCATATATACGAGTATTTAAATTTAAAAATATCCATATAGTATATCATGTTAAAACAAATGAGTAAGTTTGAATTATATGTATGGCCTATGCTGTTTAACTTTTTCTGCCCGTGACCACGGCTGGTGCAACCCAATCGAAACGTCGAGAATAAGGTAAATAGCCACTAAAGAATTCACGCATTTAAGTCCCGTAGTGTAATTATAAAACAGAGTTATGTGTTTAACCTGTATGTGTGTATGTCTGATTCTATGTTATATAACCAATTTTGACGATTCATACGTATTTCGATTCGTCTTGATACCGCGAATGTCATAGGCTATATAGATATTATTAAAAGTCAAAATGGCGGATCCTAGGTGTGAATTTGTGAGTCTTGAAATTTTTTTTCATACAAATCAATCAAGTTGGGTATCAAAATACAGGTATTATTAAATTAAGAGGAGATAACAGAAATATTTGCAACTTATATGTTCAAGAGTAATTTAAGGTAAGAAATTGGTAAATAAAACTAAAAATGTCTAACTATCCTAAAAAGTTGTAAATAAAAAAATATTTACATAAAAAAACGATTGCATAAAAAGCGAACTAAATAGAACAAAACAAGTTGACAAAGTAACATAGTATTATGCAGTCGGAGACATACATATACTACCCACATGTTTTAGAATAGATGCGTGTATGTATGTCTCCAACTACAAAATAATGATAATATTATGTTCCCTCGTCAACTTGTTCTCTTCTTTTTAATTCGCTTTTTACGCAGTCGTCTTTTTTTATTTTTGTATTTTTTTTTCTGGAGTGATAGTGTGTATTGTCCTTAAAAAATCTCTCTATTTTTTGTAAAACAGTACTTATCCACATCTAAAAATTCGTTGTTCTGAAACATAGTTTTAAATTATTCATTGATCAACTATCTCAGTATAATATTTTGTTGTATTAAATTTATGTGCATTCTTTTACTTCAAAAGTAACTTTATCATAGATTATTTATGCTTATGTTAAGTCTTTAATTTATATGGTCATTTTAAAGGCTAACTTAAGACTTCTATTCATATAAAAAAGGTTTAATTTTCAGCGAAATCATCAACGATTTTTCGTCAAAAAAAGCTCTCAAGGTTCCATTCATTAACGCTGGAGTTCCATTTCGAATAATTCTTGTATTTGGCTATATCTACATATATCTGTTTGTTAAAATAATTTAATTTGTTTTGTAATAAATACTTAAAACACTTGACTAAAAAAATTTACCATTCATTCGGAAAATAATAAGGGGCCTTCACTCCTTTGTTGCCCCAGAGCCTCCAGACTTTTAAATCCGGCCTTGCTCATAGCTTACCATGGAACTAGGTGGTGCTGTATGTTAATGTTCCAACATATTTATTTTTAATAAGTTAAGTTATTAACAGTGCGCAATGAGACCGCTACGATTCGGATTCAGAGAAGAAATAATGTTCTATCGTGAGTGAGAAGTATGATGATGATGATGATGTTCTCCTGGCCGATTCCGGCCACGGCGGCCAATCTCATTGAGACTAGCCAACTGCGCAGGAGATATTATAGTGCACAAGTGTACGCGCAGACACAAGTGCACTCTCTATTCCTATCACTCTCATACTCCGGTGGGACGACCACTCGACACGACCGGTGAGAGTTAAGTTTACGTGCTCTCCGAGGCACGGGGGTGAAACACCGCCAACTTCCCAACTCCGGGCTGTTACTGAGACTTACTATACAGAAAGACTCAATAACTAAGCTTGGCCCGACCCGGAACTCGAACCCAGGACCTCCGGGTGTGCAGCCGTACATGCTAGCCACTACACCACCGAGGCAGTGAGAAGTATAGAGCGATAGATGCACAACGTATTTAAGCGCCAAACCGTTTTCACTATAAATTAATTAAACAACCAATCGAAAAATGAAATTCAGTAACTGAAGAAATACTTCTAGGCTTCCTCACAAAACAAAAAACCTACAAAAATATTGAGCTGTTTCTGAGATAAATAGCAATATGTATGTGTGCAAGACATGTATTCTTCAAAAAAAAAATCGAGTAAATTTTCACCAATCGTGTTTTCAAATTTGGTTATTCAAGATAAAAGTCCGAGGTATTATTTTCCTAAATATCAAAATCGTAACTTTCACATATTCTGAGAAAATAACGATTTCTAGGTACGAAATTGCCATATGGACATTCTTAAATATTAATTTGAATTGTCCATAATGTTATGCAGAATTTTCTGAAGAGTAGAAGAATCAGAATGCGTTGCATTTACGTCACTTAGTTTTTATTGATTACTTAAACCCACGTAAGTAGAGGTGAATATATACCTACACTGTAACTGTACACGCTCAGTGCTAAAGTGTATCTTATTGCTCACACTCACGAACTAAAATAAATAAGCAAAAACTAACATTACTTTTATCTTTTATGTGATAATTTTAATGGTAAACTTTATAACATTAATATTATAACAACAATTATATTATTTGATTCAACACAAAAAAAACTTAAGCATTAACAAGATTTTTTTGCTTATTAAATTTTGTTAATTGCTATAAAGCGTGCCAGAATTTTATTAATTTACTTGCTTATATTTTATCGCTTAGCTCAAAGATGAGATAAATTTCAATAGTAAAAAGTATCCTATATGTTGACCCGGTTAACCAGCTTTAATCAGCTATCATCATACATTAAAATCTGTGGTTTTTTCATGATGCGGTCACAGACAAACAGACGGAAAAAAATTCTTAAAAGTATAGATTCGGACTCTGTGTCGATATTAATGTATATTTAAATAAGATTTTCCAAAAAATGTTTAATGTACAGATTCGGCTTAGATAGAATTTTATTATATTATATGAGTATAGATGTAATCTTTAATTACACAAAAAAAACAATTTTGAAAGATTACAAAAATGTGCACAGTCTAAGGGCGGCCTTAAAGTAATCTCTTACAGGCAACCCATATCAGAAAGAAATCGTACGGTTGCATGGATAACGGTTGGTTCAAAAAAAACTACATACTATAAATTACACACAAGTTTACGTAAATAACAATAAAGACATACATAAATATATAACATAATATATCAGTATAAAAATACACGAACATATTCTTCAATAAACTTACTTAAACAAGTCTTATAATAAATATAAATAGACATATAGCGATAAATAGTAGTTTTTAAGACGATGTTTAAAAACTTGCACCGATTCCGGCTGGCGGATGTCATGTCGTAAGGCATTTCATAATATTACATCTTTGACTGTATAAGAGTCACCATAGCTTTGAGCGACTGACGCACGTAGCAATGCAAAATTGTGCTAATATTTTTTTTTAGTTTAGGGAATGAGCAGAACCAAGGAAACTAATGCCCGATTTTACCAACGTCACCTAAGTTTAAGGGATCCCCTAAACATGGTTAGGGGGCTGTTAGGGGACAGTTTCTGTTTCACCGACAGTTAGGGGTCACCTAAATATTAAAAGGCCCCCTAAATTAAGGTGCTCGAAATATGGGCTTAAAGACGATCGTAAAACGAAATTTAATTTAGGGACTAGTTTAGGGGACTTTTAAGCTAAGGTCCCATACGTAGGTGGTAGCTTATGGGTTGTTGGTGAAATTGGGCATTAACCTTGTTTTAAGGTAAGGAGGAAGGTGAGAGTGCAAAAGGATAGTGTATAGGAGAATAAGTATATACCAGTTACGCGCTGTCTAATTGTGAGTCATTAGAATTTTGTATCAAATACTTATGAACGAAGTAGTTATTTTCAAAAGCAGATGTTAATTTTAAATAAAATAATGAATATTGTATAGCTACTAGCCAACACCCACGTAAATAGAATTCGCTTAAACGTATCAATATATCGTTCTCAAATGTATAGATAGATTTCCATGGCGATCAGGTGTATACAATATGGACTGTTAGTGCAATCTGAGTTTAAATAATATTATAATAATAATAAATAATAATAAATATGTTGAGACATTAACACACAGCACCATCTACGAGGCTTGTGTTATGGATACCAGATAGTTGATACACTACACATATATATCTTTAAATACATACATATTATATATATGCTGCTGTACTCCTGACCGATTCCGGCCACGGCGGCTAATCTCATTGAGACTAGCCAACTGCGCAGGAGATATTATAGTGCACAAGTGTACGCGCAGACACAAGTGCACTCTCTGTTCCTGTCACTCTCATACTCCGGTGGGACGACTGCTCGACACGACCAGTGAGAGTTAAGGCGCAGGACCGACGGTTTTACGTGCTCTCCGAGGCACGGGGGTGAAACACCGCCAAATTCCCAACTCCGGGCTGTTACTGAGGCTTATTTTACAGAAAGACTCAATAACTAAACTTGGCCCGACCCGGGACTCGGACCCAGGACCTCCGGGTGTGCAGCCGTACATGCTAGTTGCTGCACCACCGAGGCAGTTGTATATATATATACATGAAAGTTTTATACGATAGTTCCCTCACTATGTAGATATTAGATACTTCTGCAATTTCCACATGTTTGATATGAGAAAATTCCATGAATTGCTATCTTGATCTTTTTCAAAACATCGCGGTCACAAATTGAAAGTGTATAACTCTGGACAAATCTGGATATGCACTGAACCGTATCATTTGGTAGTCCACCTTTACTGGCTAGTTAGAGGAAAATAGAAGGTTAAAATACAAATGAATTCAAAACCTTCTAACGTAACTTAGCAAATAAAAATAGTCAGATTTTTATTAATTAAATTTAGTGTTTTTTAAAACTAAAAAATATAGGTATATATAGGCTGTTCTAGTTTATGCAAATAAATATATTAATGAGAACAAATTGTGAATTAAAAATAAATAATATTGTAGGTACATAATATGCTGTTAGAATATATTATAGGAGTAAGGAAACATTGTTGAGTTGTATGGTATGAGACAATGGAATCATGATCCAGTGTAAGATTTTTTTAAATATTTGAAAAGGTATGTTCCCAAGGAAGGCAATATTTATCCGTATTAATATTATAAATGTGGAAGTTTGTGAGTATGTTTGGATGTTTGTTACTCTTTCACGCCAACCGCAACCGCTGAGCGGATCTGGATGAAATTTGGCACAGAGATAGATTATAATCTGGAATAACACATAGGCTACTATTTATCCCGTAAAAATGTACGGTCCCCGTGGGATAGGTTTGTTTTTGTTTTCCTAGAGGTGAACACGAGCGAAGCGAGGGTGAGCCGCTAGTAAAATATAAAATTATCAATCCTGATAATAAAATCAAAGCAACATGTGACTGTAACATGTAATTGCCGACATTACGGGGAAATCTAGAGAACCCTAACGGGTTCCCTAGCAGCTCTATATAGGATAAGTTATAAAAGTCAATTAAAATATTACTTTTTGTAAACCAAGGTTTCTAAAACAAAATTTAATAAATATGTTGATTTATCATTAGTTATTTGTGTGTTACTTAAATAATGAGAGAATAAATTAATCCGATTGCTATATTCCTATTTAAAATGGTCAATTAAAAGGGGCGGCAAAATGCTCCCCACGCGCCAACTGACGTTTCGCTGAAAGACGCGCCCACTCTAGGGTTAAAAGAGCAACTGTGAAGTTTCTCGCCGGCTCTTCTCAGCAGAACTGCTTTTCGAGCCGGTAGTAGCTTCCTTACGGACTAACTACATTGACGCTCTTTAAATTAAGTTTAGATTCAAAAGTGCTTATAATGAGTCTCATTGAATAAAATTTCATTTCATTTAGATAATACTCACAACAATGACACACTGACAACAAACATACGCCTTTTGTGTAGGTCTTTTTTCTTAAAAAGTGAAAAGTACGTGAAAAATTGTGGGTTAATTCTTATTAACCCACAATTTTTCACGTACGTTTTTGTGTTGTATTCTCGCCAGCATTAGCCGTGAAAGCATACGAAAACAGTTTTTTTTAATACCGTCATAGTTCAGTCACAATTTAGACTTACCCTCGCATCGTTTTGGTGGGTTCCTAGGTACGCGGATTTTTATCACAATTTCAATTTGTATTTTTTTTGCGCGAAACCCTGATTCGTTTTCTAGAATAAAAGTAGATTAAGTTACTCCTTATAACATCAGCTACCTGCCAGTGAAAGTCCCGTCGAAATTGGCCTAGCCGTTTTGGAGATTAGCCGGAATAAACAGACAGATAGAAAGGAAGACAGACAGTCAGAAGGACAAAAATTAAAAAAAAAAAATCTTAATAGTACCCTATATACTTTGAAATGCATTTAGTAAAAATCTGTTACTTTGACATTACAAACAGACACTTCAATTTTATTTATTTGTATAGATAAAATTAAGCCAAAGAGTTTGTTTTTTGTAGTTTCAACGCGGGCGAAGCCGCTGGTACCTAAATAAAGTTTTCATTAATCTTTAAAGAAAGTAAACAATGTATATGACAAAATCGAAAATAGTAGCATAAACTGCAAATCACGCTACTATTTTAGACTTTGACATTTTTTTAGCTCCATCCATCTTTTAATTCTTTAATAATATACATATATATTTTAATACAAATAATGAGGTTATTATCAGTATTATTTTAAATTACAGTTTCCTTTAGGTGAAATCTTTAAATTAGGGTAACACAAAAATAAATAGTGTTTGCGTAATAAAATAGCGAAATCCTTTACAAATAAACTTATGTCATGAGTTTTCGAAAAACATAAAATTCTTTATTCCTATTTTTAAAAAGTTTAGTAAATAATAGGTAAGTAAATCATTTTTTCGCATGGCAAATGAAATATGCAACTCAGCGAAACCAGATTAGACTACTACTTATCAATATTAAATAATATGGACTGAGCCTTTTGTTGACGTATTACGTTTTTTTGTAACAAACCTACTGAGGTTTACACTTTTCAGGGGCAAATTAGATGCTTTGAGAGATAAGATTTTACTACTATAAATGCAGGCTGTAATATTGTGTACTGTATCAGTAGTTACTGAGTGAGAAACTGAGAAGGTGAGTATTAAGATATAAAAATGTATTATACTTGTGGTGACTAACAATCAAATTATATATAAACTAGCGAATCACCCACGCTTAGCTCGGGTTCGTACCTAGCTTCATTCCCCATACAAAATTTCGTCCCCAATTTAATCCCCTTAAGGGATGATTTCCGAGATAAAAAGTCACCTATGTCTTTCCCAGGGTCTCATACTATCTTCTTACCCAATTTCATCTAAATCGGTTTAGTAGATCCAGAGATTACCCTCTACAACGTCACAAACTCACCAACTCACAAACTTTACCTCTTTATAATATTAGTATAGATAAAATGATCTATTTAACTATTTATAAATAAAATGTTAGTTTATACGTGATATGTAATTTTACAACTGTTATTATATAAAAAAACTATGACTACGCTTATGTGATTATTATATACCATACCAATATCAAATAACTATTTTTAAAATTTTTACTTCTATGTTCATCACGAATATTCTTTAAAAAGCTCTCAGATTTTTACCGAAATATTGACTGGTAAAGTGGATTTGGCGAAAAGTACAAATTATTGTTTACATTATCCCAGGAAAATAAAGACTTACAATAGAATTCCTCATGGATAAAAGAAACGGGTTTAACTCAGGCCTGTCAAAGGGAGTAGGCAGTAATACCACAATGGTAACGCGCTTGTTTGGGAAACCGCACCTTAGATATTTTACATGTGCTAATCATTTCCAACATGATTACCACTTATCTTACGGTGGAGGAAAACATCATAAGGAAAACTGCGTGTCTAAGAACCTAGCAAGTTTTTAAAAGACATGTGAAGTCCGCTAACCCGCACTTGGCCAGTGTTATGAAATATAGCCGTTTGAAAGGGGGCTGTGCCCAGCAGTGGGACGTTAATAAGGGCTGAATACTTTCAAGGGCTCCCGTAATCAGGAGATTAAAATTAGCAATGTAAATAATATGGAGAATAGATATTTATATAAAACTAGCATTGCCCGTGGCTTCGCCCACTTTTAGATGACCAAAAACCAAATTCTTAGGTTTTACATATTAGTATACTCTTACATTGCAGTTTTTGTTTTTTTTTCTCAGAAATTAGACATTTTCCCAGGTTAAAAGTATCTTATATGTAGACCCGGATAACCAGCTATCACCGTACCAAATTTCATCAAAATCCGTCCAGTGGTTTTTCTGTGATGCGGTAACAGACAGACAGGCAGATAAAAATTCTAAAAACTATAGATTCGCCCTCTCGATAATAATGTTTAGTTTAATAAGATTTTCCAAAAAAATATTTAATGTACAGATTCGGCTTAGTTACAATTTTATTATATGTATAGATTACGCAAATAAAAGGCATCGTGAATCGTTACGTTGCTCAACCTAGTGGATGGCTTTAGCTACACTTTCGTATTTTCAGTAGTCCACCCTCGCTGGCTAGATAGAGCAAAATAGTAAGGATACCATATACATACTTACCTATATGTATGCAAAAAATACAAATGCATTTAACACCTTCTAACGTAACTTTGCCAATAAAAATAGATTTTTAGTACTTTTGTGTTATTAAAAACTAAAGAATATATGTGTATACAGACTGTTCTAATTAATGCGAATAAATAGATTTAATTAAAACAAAACATGAAAATAAAATATTGTCTATAATTACTATTTAGATAATACTGACAACAATGATTGTAGGCCTTTTTGAGAGTTCTCCTACAATATTATAGTACGTTGTTTTGTTGTATTATCGCCAGCTTTAGCTATCAAAGCATACGGAAATATATTTTTTTGACTAAACACCGCCGTGAAAAAATAAGCCGTGAGACAGACAGATACAGACAGTTTTTTCATTTGTTTTATACTAGAACAAAGTAAGTTATATAATCTATACATTATATAATTATAACTACATAAGACATACAGACAAACAGACAAAAATTTTAATAACTATTGTTTTGGGGTCCCTATTCTGTACACAATACGATACAGTCATTGTTTTTAAAAATTTATTTTATGTACAGATTTCGCTAAGTTACTGTTATAATAATAAAACAGCAACTTACATACGAGTATAAATGTATAGATACTCAGAGTGCCACTTACCAAGCTGTGATTACTCCAGTATTTAACCTATTAGTCACGGAGACATCCCTGAATATTTGGTGCTTATTGGATATAATGAAATCGATCTCATTCGTGGTTTCATTATCAGGGCTTCGCTAGGTCCACTTCCTTTGCAGCTTCTTCTAGTAAAATAAATTCATCAGAAACAACCCCCTTTTTTTTTAACGTTGGGAAATGCATTTACGCACGAGGTGTGGGACTCACCGGCAAAGCCAGTACTACCCATTAAACCCAACAAAGCCTTCCCTCGTCTTAATGGGGCGTCCCAGGATCGCTTACGCATTCAACTACGACGCCCCGACGGCAGGTCTGCCGACCACAACAACCACGGGGTTGCTCCAAGGTCCACTCTGTTATCAGAGAAGTACCAGGAGCAACCCGCATGGTACACCGCCCTCCGAAGAGGGCCGCCTCCCACCGCCCACTGAAGTGGGCCACCTCCCTGTGCGTTTCTTGGCTTCGCGCCCGGCTGTATTGCCGGGCACTACTGAGCCCCCCCTCCACGACAAGGTGAACGCACGTTGGGGGGGATCAGAAATAACCCCTGGGCCTCGAGAAATTTTTACCAGTATATGTCTCCAATGATTCCTGCGCCATAGCCGAATATTCACGTCGATTCACCATCCTCTTTTATTCCCAATTTGGTATTGAAGTGGAGAGACTTTCGTCCAACAATGGACGGCGATAAGCTGAAAAAAAATAGCTTTAACCTCAACTTACTACTACTATGTTTATAATTCTTTCTTATACATTCTGACCAATTTCAAATACGGCAACCAATCTCTGAGACTAGCCATGTGCAGCATGCGCACGAGGTATTATAGTGCACAATTATGCGCAAGATCGACGGCTTTATGTACTCTCCAAGACATTGAGTTTAACACTATCAAATTAGCTCCGTGTTGCGAGAGGGGATGGATAGGGATAGGGATAGGGGGGGGGGAGCAGATAATTTTAATACCCATACTTGGGCCGACTCGGGACTCCTCAAACACAGAACCTTCAGATCTTCTGCCGTGCATGCTAACCACTAAACCAAAGAAGCAATTATTTATATTTCTATAAAATACAAGCTGTATAATATATATAATACTGCAATACAAACTTGTATTTCAATTTATACACGAAAATATGTGTATATTTGAAACTATGTATCATAAAAAAATAAATTAATTAAAATAAAACCTCCTTTACGTGTGAGGTTTTTGCTACGTAAAATTGAATCATAAATAAGAAAAACGAATCATAAATAAGTTAAATAATTTATGCTTAAATTTGATATATAAATGCTGCATGAAATTTTAAACACCATATCCATAGTAACTGACTTTGAAACTGTGACGGTAAGTTCCACTTGAAAATATATTATAATTTAAATAATATATTTAATATTTAATTAAAATTTTATTTTATAATATTTTTTCTACTAGATGGTTTCCACACCGATCGTGTGGCTGTGCTGCGTGTTGGCGTCAGTACTTGCTGTACCTGTGCAGAAGTACACAGACAAGTATGACAGCATCGACATGCATGAGATCGTAGGAAACCCGAAGCTGCTACACGGGTATTCCAACTGTCTCCTCGACAAGGGCCCGTGTACTCCTGAAGGCAAAGACGCAAAAGGTACATTTAATGCTAAATTATTACCCTGTAGTAAGAAGAAAATTCTCATTCCTGACGACGATTTTGCACATATTTTATAATTTTAATAATATTATTTTCTATATCATTTAGTTTTCGGATACTATGTTTAGTTTGAGGGATATTTATAAGATAATATCGTCAATACTGAAAAGACACCGTAACTAAGCAATTTATTTAGAGTTGCAAGTGCAACTAAACAGATATAAATAGGTAAACGGATATGGTGTATCATTTTTTTTGTTTATAAAATACTTACTTGTTACTTCGGTTTTAACGCTTGATAACACTTAAAAAAGTATCTATTATTAAAGTTAATAACTCATTTGAGTTCAAAAAGTACATTGTGTCAGAGCTAGGGGATTTCCCAACATTAAAAAAAGAGCTAGGAGCTGAGGCAAGATGAAATTATAATCTCTATTGCTAAATATGCCACCACTCCCTAGGTCAAAATGGTATACGTCATAAATAAACAACAATAAATTACTTTGAAAATTTGTTTCGCGTATAAAGCAATGACTATGTAAAGCAAAATTTTGTGGTTATCTAATATGATTATTATAATTAATTGTCTTTTCGAAACTAACATAAATATGTAAGTAATATAACTAATTTGTTTTCTACCTTTTAGCAAACTTACGTGATGGACTGGAAACTGGCTGTGGGAAGTGTACTGAAATACAAAAGGATAAAGTTACCATCTTCATAGAACATGTCATCAAGAATGAACGTGGTATTTGGAAGGAATTGACCGATAAATATGACCCTGAGGGTATCTGGAGAAAAAAATACGAAAACGCCGCGAAGGAAAAGGGTATCATCATTCCTAAAGACTAAAATAACACCGCACATACATTTTAAAAGTTGTTAAGAATAACAATAGTTTTTATTTATGTATAAATAATAAAATATATTCTCAAATGCATACTTTTTTGATTGATTTTTATGTACCTAGTAGAATTAAATGACTAAAATATTCTAGCTTACATTTATATTAAAGTTTTCAATTTGCTTGTTTAAGATTAGTTTAATTCTTTTTCAGATTAAACACTTTCAAGTCATTAGCTTTGCATTTCAAATAATAAAATTGACGCAGCCTTAAATAATTTAATATTCACAAAATTAGCTCATTTTCCTGTTGTATAAACTTAAGTAATCCTAATATTATTCTTTGCTTTCGAGAGCAAGTTTTTTTTAAATAGATTACTTTTTGAATTGAGAGTTATTGTTTTGACTAGCGCATGATAATTTGTGACTAATTCAGATAATTAAAACTAACTCGATGGAATAAATAGGCAATAACCTATCTGGCAAATCTGGCTATTTGGTTATCTGACAAAAAATGGTTCTTAGGTATATGTAGTATATGTGTTTTTAGTACTAAAAAGATATCCTAATCTACCGCGTTATAAAGATTATTTAGATGAGAGTTTATAAGTACAGAAAAGATCTATCCCCTTGTTATTTTAAACACATTGTGTACACATTTATATAAACATATAATCGGAATTACAAAATTTTAATTATTGATATATAGATAAAAACTTTTTAACAAAAAAATAAAAACCGACTTCAAACAAAAGCACTAAAAAGTAAGAAATAACTGATTGGTAGTTTTCATTTACTATACATACCTAATCAAATATTTTCGAAGTTGGTGTGCTTTGCTTTGTATGGGCTGGCACCGATTTCGAAAATATTTGATTAGGTATGTATTTAATAGGCAGGCTTTAATTACTTAGCCAAAGCACACCGACTTCGAAAATATTTGATTAGGTATGTATAGTAAATGCAAACTACCAATCAGTTATTTCTTACTTTTTAGTGCTTTTGTTTGAAGTCGGTTTTTATTTTTTTGTTTAAAAGTTTTTATTTTTCTCTTTTTAGTGTAGACAGTAGTAGCAAAGTAAGAATTCTAAAGTGTTAGGCTTGTCAAATCAAACAAAATAAGCCCAAACTCAAAGTATCTACTATTAGTCGTTGAAGAGTTCCACCTATCCACCTTCTGGCCGTACTATCAGATCAGGTCAACAATACCGAACCACTGTACTATCAACGGAAATAGAAACACTTGCAAAGTTTCAAGTCAATATGACAATTAGAAGTAGGTTAAATTCATCATTAGCTATTTTTCCACCCTTAGGGGTGGTATTTTTTTTTAAATTTAAATGGGACCAATCTGGAAGTATACCCTTTCAAACAAAACAAAAATTGTCCAAATCGGTTAATAAATGACGAAGTTCTGAGGTAACAAACATAAAAAAAAATACAGTCGAATTGAGAACCTCCTCCTTTTTGAAGTCGGTTGAAAACTAGCGACTCACTCTCGCACCGCTCGAGTTTTTTAACGTTTAGTGTAGATTTCTCAGAGGCAAAACATTTTTCCGCAGTAAAAAATATCCTATATGTTGACCCGGATAATCAGCTATCATCATACCAAACATCAAAATCTCTCCAGTGGGTTTCCGTGATGCGGTCATAGACAGATAGAGAGACAGACAAAAAATGGCTGCATCAGTTACGAGTTAGAATGTTGGTACATATTTAAGTTCCCTTTTCATGTTTTACTAGCGACTTGCACTCGCTTCGTTTGGATGCGTCCCCAGGTACACTTAAATAGATACGAGTATAAATAGTTATTATCTAGCATTAGTCATGTAAATTTTAAATTTTTTCATGATTTTATTCGATGTTTTACTATTTTTATTCTATATATTTATTCTGCTATTCGGGTTGGAAACAAATCAAAGATAATAAATATCGGTCCAGCCGTTCTTGAATTATAAATGGTGTAACTAACCCGAATTTGTTTTTAACGAAACATTTAAAAACGACGGATCGTTATAAGTTTGACGGGTCTGTGTGTATGTCTGTATGTGGGATCGTAGCTCCTGAACGGATACTGATTTTCATTTAGTTATTTTTGTTTGAAAGGTCAATTAGCCGGAAGTGTTCTTAGCTATGTTTGATGAAAATCGGTACAAGATAGCCACCGCCACAAAAAATAATTAATTAGATATTAAGTAAAGCTTGTACACACAAATAACAATTACAGTATAAATTATTTTATGTACCGACAAAATGACATAACTTCCTTATATTAAAAACAAAAACTTTATTTCCTTTTAGATGTTAAAGATAATAAGACTTTTTCATAGTAAGTAGTTAATCTTGAAAAAATTGATTTGTTTTTTTTCTGCTAGAATGTAAAACCTTATTTATGTTTAAAGTCACCATGTTATGTTACGTCAAATCAAATTCAAATTAAGAGCCGAGATGGCGCCTCGAGCGGGGTCGAGATGCCGTCTTCACATTCGCTTAAGATATTGTGACTGGTTATCAGATCGATGTCGTGAACAATTAAACTATTAGAAATATTGTTTCAAGCTTAACAACATTGTAATTTCTCTCTTTCAATTGAATACTTTATTTTGTGCCGTATTGAGCCCAGATAACGGCCACAAGTTTCGTAACCACTAACGATGATCACGGAAGAATATGTATATTCCGATAAATATTAAAAAATACATAAAAGTAATGTAAAATATCGATATTATTCGATAAGCATAATTTTTTTATGTATTACATTATTGCCATTGTGGGAAAAGGAAACAATAGCCCTAAACGACATCAACGAGAGTACAGCTCGTTACAATTTTACATATCAGCCATAATAGCTAGAGTTCTTCTAGAAGGGACTGTTATTATTATATCACTTGTTATCTCATTTTTTTAACTTGAAATCTTAAAGAATTCTTTACACCACTGTCCTGCATACTGATCTTGGTGTTTGAACAATCACGGCGGATTTCATTCATCCGAAAAATACAGTTTTCAGTTGATTAGGAGTTTTTATAAAGTGTAGTAAATGAGAAAGTACTATTTATAAAAAGTCAATTCAAGTTAAGTCAATATTATGTAACAGGTTTTCGATAAAAGCTGGGTGGTTATCATAGAACAGGCAAGTGCTATGCTGCACAGTAAGTTGCGGCGATATATGGAGAAAAATTTTTCTATTTCCTTTTCTCCTTTCGCGGCGCATGCGCGTTACCTAAAGAAACAATGTATCTTTTCGGATTATGTTCACTTGCTTTATAGCAAACATGGTCACGGGATAGACTAAGGTATAAGAAGTCTCAAAAGTTATGTTATAGTTGTTACAGCAGGTACCTACCCACAAAATTTTACTATAATTTGGCAATAGATAAATATGTGGGGACTTTACCAACACTCAGCACCATCTAGTTCCATGGTAAACTACAAGGGAAAAAATAATAAATAAATAAAAAATAAAAATTTAAGAGCCTTTTAATTCACTTAAATTGACTACAGAATACAATAATTATTATATTCTTTATTGCACTTAAAATGTGATACCGAAAAAATAACAACGATAAACATAGTTCACAAAGGTGTCGACCCCTGGATGTGGAAGAAGATGTCAGCGGGCAATATAGTGCAAAAAAATATACTAAATATATACTAGAAATAAAGGTAATAATAACCACATATACATACATACATATATTACTTATAAAAATATATAATACTGTACATATATTATTAATACCTAATGTATAGACTATACTTATACATACATACATAGATACATACATATACATTATATATACTCAGTATATAAAATATGCAAATAGAGAAATGTGCTGATTGATACTGGTCACATTTGTGATAATAAGTAATTTTTTATTTACATTTAAGTATATTATGGATAGATGGGCTCTCATGGATGGTTTTGGGCAGTTGGTTCCATAGTACTGCGGCACGGACAGAAAAAGAATGTTGTTAGAATTTAGTGTTGCTCCTAGGAAATATTTTATAATACAATATGTTAGAGTAAAGTTTTTTTTTAAACATGATTTATACCTACAATAATCGTTACATACAGTTGTTAGAAATAAATTAAATATAGTAATTGATAGTATATACATATAATGTAGTATTTTTAAAGACTAATAATGATTGAATTAGTTGTAATAAATTATAGATTAATTATTTATTAGTGTTTCATAATTTTTATTTTTAATAACTTTTTTATTACTTTGTTAATCATGAATTTACCTTTTATTACTTTATAAATTTTTATTAATTAATTTATTGATTTAAGTAATTTATTGATTTTAATTGATTTATTAATTTAAATAATTTATTATTTTAATTGCTTTAACTGTTAATATATAGATTTTCTTTTAGATTTAATAATATTTTTTGTTAGATTTTAATTATCAATATATAGATTTTTTTAAGAAGGGTTAATTTAAAAAAAAAGGAAATATATAAATATATATCTTATCTATATATACCTTTCAATATTTGTAAATTTTAATTTTAAACATTTTAAAACGTAACAAAAATATTATTTAATTTTGGTTGCTCATATTATAATCTTTTAAAAATTTAATAATTGTAAAGATATTTTCTTTAATCTTCGAATTGGCTACGCATACATTTGCATAAAATAACTATACATAATAAATTATTTAAATGCAAGAAAAGATTTTTGCAAAAATTAAAAAACCTACAATTTATTATCCCACGACTATTATAATATAAAAGTTTATTGTGTGTGTGCGACCTGAAATCACACAAAGACTGTTTTAATGTTTAAAAAACCTCTAACACATGAAATTATCTCTTAAAAAAAGTAATGTTCAAATACTACACCCTCAAAGTATCGAGGTTTGATTCTAAATTACTTATATAGCGCTATATTTATATAATAATATAAATATAGCGGTTCCTTATCTATACATCTATACATATAATAAAATTCTAACTAGGTCAAATCTGTACATTAAATATTTTTTGGAAAATCTTATTGAAAGTAGTCATTATTATCGATACAGAGGCCAAATCTATAGTTTTTAGAATTTTTGTCTGTCTGTCTGTTACCCTATCACGGAAAGACCACTAGGAGGATTTAGATGAAATTGGGTATGATGGTATTGTTGGGTATGATGGTATGGGTATTCTGGAAAAAGTGGTTATCTATTGGAGCAAGGTCCAGGGAGTATGGTGGGTGTCGCAGACATTCCAATCGCAGCTTCTCTAGTTTAGAGACCGTCTGTTGTGCAGTGTGTGATCTAGCGTTGTCCTGAAGCAGCAATAAGCTATAGCAATTGACCAGTCTTGGTTATTTAACGGCTAGCTAACGGCAGATCTTAAGAAGCTGTAATGGATGACACCAGCACTGGTCCATCAGACGTTATCCAAATCGGACTGTCACCTAATCGAAAATTAAAAGTCAAAAATATATGATACCCTTAAATTAAAAAAACCGATACTTACGTTTATAAATTGCATAAACACTAAGAATATTTAAAAACTATAGTAATATGTAATATTAAAACAAAAAACTAGAAACGAAAGTATATGAAAATAACAACAATTAACAACTACTGGAAAATAATATGAGAAAAATAACTAAAAACTGCAGTCCTTCATTGTCAACTAGGGTCTCTGGGCGTCCACGGGGCTTGTACTCTAGATTAAAATTTTCAAAACGAAAACGTTGGAACTAAAAAATTGGCGTGTTTTCTTTTACATTAGATTCCCCATATACATAATCCCTCAACGACCGCGGGCACACCGGTGTTACAGTTAACAATGAATTTCTTAGAAATTTTCCTGAATCCTTCGAGCTGTTTCTGCAGTGTTGGTGGATTTTATGTTTTTCATATTGTGAACAGAACGATGAACAGAATGAACGAACGAAAACAAATGCATCAATAGATTCGAAACACAAACACACAAGCCTAAATTTGAATTTGGAATTCCTAACCCTACGCCAGATATTTAAGATCCAAGCCAATGAAAATGGCCATTCAACAAAACGCCAGTTTTATATGTAAAGACGTAATATATTATGTACGATTAAAAAATACATTTATTTTATTCAAGTTAA
Organism: Brenthis daphne; assembly: GCA_947093115.1. Classification (NCBI taxonomy): domain Eukaryota; kingdom Metazoa; phylum Arthropoda; class Insecta; order Lepidoptera; family Nymphalidae; genus Brenthis; species Brenthis daphne. Next base: position 30,263,770 of record OX352471.1, on the reverse strand, counting down.
TCAAAGTAAAACTTCCTTTGTGTGTGTCAATTTTTTACCTGAAAAAAAACTCAGGGGCAAGCAATGCAAGACTTAGATATGGATATATAAATACGATATGAATTTGTACACCACATCATTATTGAGTTTGAAACCGTGATGGTAAGTTTACTTAGATAATGTACTATAATTTAAATATTAAAATTAATATTTAATTAAAAATTTAGTCCATAATATTATTTCTACTAGATGGATTACAAATCGATTGTGTTGCTGTGCTGCTTTTTGGCGTCGGTACTTGCTGTGCCTGTGGAGAAATACACAGACAAGTATGACAACATCAACGTTCAAGAGATTCTTGATAATAAGAGGCTGCTACAGGCTTATGTGGACTGTATCCTCGACAAGGGCAAGTGCACTCCTGAAGGAAAGGAAATGAAATGTACAGTACTTAAGTATAATATTTGTAATTCGTCATAGTATTATTCTAATATTTATAGGAAAATTACAATTTTTGCTATTAAGTTTTGTAACATGACATATTTAATATTTGTTAAGTTTAACAAATATTAAATGTTGTTATGCTGTCCGCCAATCCGCACTTGGCCAGCGTGGTGGACTATGGCCTGATTCCCCTCGTACTGAAGGGAGGCCCGAGCCCAGCAGTGGGACGTTAAAAAGGGCTGAATACAATACACAATACATGCTACAAAATTTAAATATCTTTTTCAAAGATAAATTGCTGCATCATACCGCCCGGACCTCACTGTAATTGAGTAATTTAATTACGTGAATTATATTAAGTGTTACATAGTGTTAAGTAATCAAATATTAATAAATTTCAGTGTTTATTTAGACATAAGCCCATACATAAGCTCAGAGCTGGGGGTTGAGACAGGATGTAATACTATGAAGTATTATTGCTAAAGAAGTACAAATAAAAACTAAAAAAAAACCGACTTCCAGGTACTAAAATGTAAAAATAACTAAACGGGGGTTTTCATTTAGAATAGATACATAATCAGATATTTTTGAAGTCCCTAGTTTTAAAAATATGTCATTTCCATATATTTTTTTTGTTTCTTATCATTGACGACTGCGTGCTAAGAAGAAAAAGTAATCTAATATATTTAAACGAGCAATTCTTTTCTCGGAATAATATCGGAAACGGCTCCAACGATTTTCATGAAATTTAGTATACAAGGGGTTTGATAAATCGATCTAGATTAGTTTTATGTCTGGGAAAACGCGTATTTTCGAGTTTTCATACGCTTTTGTTTCGCATTATTCCACGTAAAATATGGTCGCTAACTTGCACGCTAGGACATAAGTATCGTGGTCAAACGACCAAAACACAAGTTTGAAAACCACAGGTGTCTAGCTTCGTATCCCGGTTGGATACAAAGTTTTTACCTTTGTTTTTTTGTATTTATTCAAATTTTTAGATTGTTTTTTTTATGTTTTTTTGGCCAAAAACTCCGAGAGAAGCTCGGTCACCCAGGTACTAATATTTATATGACCAATGGACAGTTTGCCTTTGAGAATTTGTTTTACAATGACCGTGACAAGCCAGTTTTTTAAATTTTGAATACAATAATTAGTTTTTAAAATTAAAGTAATCTACTCACACAATCAAAAAAATGCTTACAAAAAACATTTTAATAAGATATATAATATTATTTAACACTATTTCCCACATGTATGGGTTGACTGGAAGAGATCTATTATAGTGATAAGTCCACCTTTGTCCACGTCACTTTCTATGTATTTTGTTTTTTATAATTTATTTGTGCAATAAAGAATATATATATAATTAATTTTCCGCGAAACAAATTCTACATATATGTATGTAAAATAACTATCGTATTTCTCCTTCTCAGTACACGTCCAGGATGCACTCGAAACTGGCTGCGAAAAGTGTACTCAAAAACAAGAGGATAATGTTACCATCATGTTGGATCATGTGATTAAGCACGAACGTGGTATTTGGAAGGACTTGACCGACAGGTTTGATCCTGATGGTGTCTGGAGGAAGAAATACGAAGAGCGCGCAAGAGCAAAAGGCATTATAATTCCTCTAGATTAATTAAAAGACAGAATTAAACTTTCAAGCTGTTTATAGTTTTTGTTAATGAATAAATAAAAATTATGTGTAGTATATTTTGTTTTCAATACATTTTAACTGTCATAAAAACCATTAGCAGTTATGCTTCCTTTTTAACCGGCTTTCAAAAAGGAGGAGGTTTTCAATTTGTCGGAATCTTCTTTTTATATGTATGTTCACCGATTACTCAAAGATGCCTGAATCGATTTGAAAATATTTTTTTTGTATAAAGGGCTTACTTCCCAGGTAGTCCCATATAAAATTTATCGAAATCGGTTAAGCGGTTTTTTTTTAAATCAACAAATAAATTATTTTTTTAAATAAATTGCTTAATCAAACATTTGAAACACTTTCTCCTAACAAATTACCTGCTTATTACGTCTACACTAAAAATGGACCAATAAAAACTTAAAAAAACCGACTTCCAGGCACTAAAATGTAAAAAATTAATAACGGGGGTTTCATTTAAAATAGATACCTAAACAGATATTTTCGAAGTCGGTGCCAGGCGACAATATTTTAAGATATGAATATCAAATGGGTAAATATGTGTTTTACGTATCGAAATATATTAGATTTGCTTTGCATCGGCTGGCACCGACTTCGAAAATATCTGATTAGGTATCTATTGCAAATGAAAACCCCCGTTTAGTTATTTTAACTTCAAAAATAAAAATTGTCTAATAACAGACAAGTGTTATGATGTAAGTTATGTTATCAAAAACTAAATAATAACCATAATATATTTTTCTATTGACTACTTTTTTAACGTTGGAAATGCATAATATACATACAAATGGTTATGTGGGACTAACCGCCAGCCAGTACTCACTAAAACTCAACAGAACCTCCCCTGTCTTAATGGGGCGTCGCAGGATCGCTCACGCACTCAACCACGTCACCGCGACACGATGGCATGCCTGCCGAAGCAGACCACACAACTAAGGAGTTGCTCCCACAATCCAGCTGCTGTCAGAGAAGTACTAGGAGCAACCCCCATGGTATAGCGTCCACCAAAGTGGGCCACTTCTCTGTATGTTTCTTGACTTCGTGCCCGGCTGGGTTGCCGGATGCTAATGACCCACCACGACAAGGTAAACAAACACACATCGGGGAAATTGTATTAGAATATTTATGTATCTTTATATTTTCAGACTTTTCTTTAGGCCTTAAAAAGGCAAAAAGTCTGAAATAGTATATGTCTATCTCCAAAGGTATATTCACAATAATTATTTTTATCTATTTTAAACGTACCTATAGGCGCACCCTAGCGAAACGAGAATATGTTGCTAGTGGAATAAAATTTCAATAAAGCAAAATCATTGAAAAATAACTCAATGCATATGCGCAATATTATGCCAGGCGTAAATAAAATGATATTATCTCAGAGGCTTCATTTTTATACACAATATATATCATAGAATAAAAAAGTTAAGAAAGATTTTATTCATTCTCGTCACAATGAGGCTGTCGGGAGCAAATTGGGCAGATGTTTATAACTTTTTTTCTCATATTAATTGCCATTTACTTGATTTTAAACATTTTTCATGCAACATTTATTCGAAAAATGGGTTTTTTCTTTTTTTAACAGACTTCAAAAAAAGGCACAATTCTACGCATACATACAAACATAATAATGTATGTAATAATATTGGAACTGCAATATGTTCACATATGATAACAAAATTATGTATGTTACTGTATAGCACTTGAGTGATTGTATGAAAAATGAATGTGGCCAAAACCAAACTGGCATCACGGTACAAATCCGCCGCAAATACAAATAACTACTTGCTACAAACAAATATTTCCATTGATTCTTTGCAGAAAAGAATCGGAAAGGATAATTTTATTTAAAAAGTTATTTTCTTTTTGAAGTCGATTTAATTTGATACAATCTAATATTTCTGTCATACCACTTGTGCCCTTGTTCAGGCTCTTTCTCTTAATAAAAATATTAAATAAAAAAAGGCAATGTAGCGATTGATTTATCAACGCCCAGCCCAAACCGATGACGATAGAAATATAGAATTTGAAGAGAATATAAAATATTGATGTTACACTGTAGACGTAATATAAAAAAGGATTTTCGAATTTAATCCCTTTTGAAATTAATCCTTATGGGGGAAAAATAGGGGATAAAAATTTATACCAAACTCTGTCACTTTTAATGTCATTTTCACGAAAATTAATTTGGTATAACTATTCAAAATAAAAATAAAATAAATGAATGTAAGTTATTAAAAGAGTAAAAGTAAAGCAAAATTATTCATTCCCATGGCAAAGCACAATAATCTGTACTAATATTGTCCTACAAAATACTTTTTTTTTTAACGTTGGGCAATGCATTTACGCACGACGTGTGGGACTCACCGGCGTAATACAGCCAGTACTACCCACTAAAACCCAACAAAGCCTTCCCCCGTCTTAATGGGGCGTCGCAGGATCGCTTACGCATTCAACTACGACGCCCCGACGACAGGTCTGCCGAGGCAGACCACAACGACCATGGGGTTGCTCCAAAGTCCACTCTGCTATCAGAGAAGTACCAGGAGCAACCCGCATGCTACACCGCCCTCCGAAGAGGGCCACCTCCCACCGCCCACCGAAGTAGGCAACCTCCCTGTGCGTTTCTTAGCTTCGCGCCCGGTTGGATTGCCGGGCACTACTGAGCCCCCCCACCACGACAAGGTGAACGCACGTTGGGGGGGTCCTACAAAATACCTACAAAAATGTTGGCAACGACAATTATGTATATTTAACCTTTATATTTAAACCTACGTTGAGATATCACGATATAAGTAACACACGGCCGCGAAGCCCAAATTATTTAGTTACATGTAATCAAGTTCTTTGGTGGCGCCGTGATACTGAACTGGGCATATTTAAAAACGTTAAATCTTCAAATTATAATTGATCCGAATATGTATCTACAAAAAATATTTTTGTAAAATCTTGTTAAAATTAGTCATCATTATCAATACAGACGCCGAATCTATAGTTCTTAGAATTTCTATCTGTCTGTCTGGAAACGCATCACGAGAAAACCACTGGACCAACCACTGGATAACTGGGTATCCGGGTCAATATAAGGGATACTTTTTACTGCGGGAAAATATCTCATCTCTTAGAAAAAATACAAAATCTGGTTAGAATAAAACCACGCTGAAATATATAAATATTTTAGGAAGGTAACTACAAAATAGATCAAAAAACTATGATACAGGGTCATTTTTAATTTACTGAAGACCTTCAGGGAATATACTATTTACATCATAATAACAATATCTGTAAGAAAAAATATATTTCTAATTTTTTTTTATTTTTACACAAAAATAAAAATATTTTTATTGCACCTTCTAAACGGTAATAATAATCTTAGCATTAGTGAAAAAAAAGCACGTGGCCGGTGGAGTGGGAGGAGTGGAGGGGTAAGGAGGTGGCGCTTACTCATTTTTTGACCAGATGCTAGGACTAATACCGTTTTGGTGTAATAAAATTTTGTTTTTGTATAAAAACAAAATAAATATATTTTTTTCTTACAGATGTTGTTATTATGATGTAAATAGTATATTTCTAAAAGGTTTTTAGTAAATTAAAGATGACTCTGTATAATCATAATGTTTTCCTGACCGATTTCGGCCACGGCGCCCTATCTCATTGAGACTAGCTAACTGCACAGGAGATATTATAGTGCACAAGTGTACGCACAGACACAACATGCACTTTCTATTCCTGTCAGTCTCTCCGACGATTACTCGACACGACCGGTGAGAGCTAAGGCGCAGGATCGACGGATTTACGTGCTCTCCGAGGCACGGGGGTAAAACACCGCCAACTTCCCAACACCAAGCTGTTACTGAGGATTACTATATAGAAAGACTCAATAACTAAACTTAGCCCGACCTGGGACTCGAACCCAGGACCTCCTGGTGTGCAGCCGTACATACCACTACACCACCGAGATAGTTAATACCCTGTATATAGCTGTAATGTAAGAGCAAAATGAGACAACTTGCAAAATTTATTACTCTTTAATAATAGCAGGTTGTACAATGTATATGTACCGGGGAGGATTACACACATACACACTACAAACCCCTTGGCATTTTGAAAAAAAAATAATAAATAATTTATATATGTTTTTTGTCACATATTTCATTTTGGAATACTTCTTTAATCTTTACATTTTTGGAAACATATACCTATATGGACTACCACTGTCTTAAAAAGGCAGTGGTGGCCCAGTGGTAACGCGCTCGCTTGGGAAACCGAGTGAAGCGGGTTCAAATCCCCGGTCTCGTACCACTGATATTTTCATGTGCGAATCATTTCTAACATGATTACCACTTGCCTTACGGTGAAGGAAAACATCGTGAGGAAACCTGCATGTCTTAGAGAACCTAGCAAGTTTTCAAAAGACATGTGAAGTCCGCCAACCCGCACTTGGCGAGCGTGGTGGACTATGACCTGATCCCCCTCGTACTGAAGGGAGGCCCGTGCCCAGCAGTGAGACGTCAAAAAAAGGGCTGACTACATACCTATATATAAAATAATGTAATTTAATATTTATTTAATATAGAATTTACACAAATAAAAATTACGTTTAAGTACAAAATAACAGGTAACAGAAAAATATAACTCTATAAATAAATAATTATAGTAATCCTAATATATTTTTTTATAAATTTTGAATCAACATTTTAAACGAAATTATCCTACAATTTTGAATAGCTAAAAAAAATATTTAATGTACCAGTATGTACCTACATACTTGTATTCATTAGTTAATTTTTTTTTCTAATTTAATTTGTTTTTTCTTTACCACAAAAAAATACTTTGTTTCAATAATAATAGTTTTTACGAATCCTTGGTATAATAACTACTAAACCGGTTTTCATAACATATTACCTAATTAATTATTTTATAGGAATATTCATACTGAAGAAATATTATAACAAAAATTATAATTAATAAATGTTATCATACGTATAAAGAAATTTTAAAGTTTGTGAGTAGGTATGGATGTTTGTTACTCGTTCACACCAGAACGGCTGAACAGATAAAAATGATTTATTACAGAGATAGATTATAGTCTAGAATAACACATAGGCTACTTTTTATCCCAGAAAAAAAAATGATTCCCGTGATATAGGTTTGTTTTTGTTTTTATAGAGATGAACACGAGCGAAGCGAGGGTGAGTCGTTAGTATAATATATTTTAAGTATTGGCAAGTAGGTACTTGCGACAAAAAACAATTATAGCAAATAAATTGATCAATCCGGAAATAGTTTAGATAAAGAATTAATAAAAACTTAATTAATAATAACTAGCGACTTAACTTACCCTTGCTTCACTCGGGTTCGTGCCTAGCTTGCTTCTCAATACAAATATTCATTCCCATTTTCACCCCCTTAAGGGATGATTTTCGAGATAAAAAGTATTCTATGTCCTTCCCTGGGACTCAAACTATATTTTTACCGAATTTTATCTAAATCGACTTAGTAGATCCAGAGATTACCCCCTACAACTTCACAAACTCACAAACTTTACCTCTTTATAATATTAGTATAGATACATTCACCATTGTTGACAATGTAATATTTCGATTAACTAGTCATTATTCATCTCGCGAACTTTTTAGTTTATAAGTTTACGTCACTTAGGTATAAATGTATGTATGTACATGGCTTAAGTTTAGATATGGGCATATAAATACGATGTGAATTGTACACCACATCATTAGTGAGTTTGAAACTGAGATGGTAAGTTTACTTAGATAATGTACTATAATTAACCGACTTCCAAAAACAAGGAAGGAGGTTTTCAATTCGTCGGAATCTTTTTTTTTATGTATGTTCACCGATTACTCGAAGACGCCTGAACCGATTTGGATTTTTTTTTGTTTTGTTTGAAATGGTATTCTTCCCAGGTGGTCCCATATAAATTTTATCGAAATCGGTCGAGCGGTTTTAAAAAAAATCAACAATAAATATTATTTTTTAAGCAAATTGGTTAATCAAATGTTATTAAAACTTTCTTCCTACAAATTACCTGCTTATTACGTCTACACTAAAAATTTAAAAATAAAAACTTTTTAACAAAAAATAAAACCGACTTCCAGGCACTAAAATGTAAAAAATAACTAAACGGAGGTTTTCATTTACAATAGATACCTAATCAGATATTTTCGAAGTCGGTGCCAGCGGACAATATTTTAAGATATGAATATCTAATAAATATGTATTTTACGTATCAAAATATATTAGATTTCCTATGCATCGGCTGGCACCGACTTCGAAAATATCTGATTAGGTATCTATTCTAAATAAAAAAAACCCCCGTTTAGTTATTTTTTACATTTTAGTGCCTAGAAGTCGGTTTTATTTTGTGTTAAAAAGTTTTTATTTAAATATTAAAATTAATATTTAATTAAAATTTTGTCCATAATATTTTTTCTACTAGATGGATTACAAATCGATCGTGTTGCTGTGCTGCTTTATGGCGTCGGTACTTGCTGTGCCTGTGGAGAAATACACAGACAAGTATGACAACCTCAACATTCAAGAGATTATTGAAAATAAAAGGCTGCTAGAGGCTTATGCGAACTGTTTCCTCGACAAGGGCAAGTGCACTCCTGAAGGAAAGGAAATGAAATGTACAGTACTTAAGTTTAATATTTCTAATTCGTAATAGTATTATTCTAATATTTATAGAAAAAGTTTAACAAATATTAAATTTTGTTATGCTACAAAATTTAAATATCTTTTTTCAAAGATAAATTGCTGCATCATAACGCCCGGACCTCACTCTAATTGAGTAATTTAATTATGTGAATTATATTAAGTTACGCTTAATATAATTTGACTTCGAAAATATCTGATTATGTATCTATTCTAAATGAAAACCCCTGTTTAGTTATTTTTTACATTTTAGTGGCTGGAAGTTGGTTTTTTTTTAGTTTTTATTTTTCCATTTTTAGTGTTGACATAATAAGCAGCTAATTTGTAAGAAGAAAGTTTTTTAATAACATATTCGATTAAGCAATTTATTGAAAAAAATATTATTTGTTGATTTTTTTAAAAACCACTCGACCGACTTCGATAAAAATTTAAATGGGAACCACCTGGGAAGTATACCCTTCGAAATAAAGAAATCCAAGCTGGTTCAGGCGTCTTCGAGTAATCGATGAACATAAATTAAAAAAAAAGATTCCGAGGAATTGAGAACCTCCTCCTTTTTGGAGTCGGTTAAAAATATGGGTATGACTCAATTCTGTTACATAAATAACATGTCCCTACTCCCTAGTTCTAAAAATATGTCATTTCCATATATTTTTTTTGTTTTCTATCATTGATGACTGCGCTAAGAAGAAAAAGTATAATTATTATTATTTATATGACCAATGGACAGTCTGCCTTTGAGAATTTGTTTTACAATGACCGTGACAAGCCAGTATTTTAAATTTTGAATACAATAATTAGTTTTTATAATTAAAGCTACATTTATACTTACCTGGTAATCTGCTCACACAATCAAAAAAATTCTACAATTTTTTTTTAATAAGATATATTATTAATTATCCGCAAAAAAATCTGTTAAATGTCTGTAAAATAACTATCGTATTTTTCCTTCTCAGTACACATGCAGGATGCACTCGAAACTGGCTGTGAAAAGTGTACTCAAACTCAACAGGATAAAATTACCATCATGTTGGATCATGTGATTAAGCACGAACGTGGTATTTGGAAGCAGTTGACCGACAGGTTTGATCCTGATGGTGTCTGGAGGAAGAAATACGAAGAGCGCGCAAGAGCAAAAGGCATTATAATTCCTCTAGATTAATTAAAAGACAGAATTAAACTTTCAAGCTGTTTATAGTTTTTGTTAATGAATAAATAAAAATGAAGTGTAGTATATTTTGTTTTCAATTCATTTTAACTGTCATAAAAACCATAAGCAGTTATGCTTGCTTTATTTTTATTTAAATAATTTTATCAAGTAATAAATAGCTTTATTGATGTAAACGCTCATCAAGTCATTAAATTGGCAAATTAAAAAAACTTATGTACTTGTGTTACGTGTATACTATGTACGAACGTAAGAAGTTATTCTTCTTTGGCGTAACAGAACCAAAATAGCTAAAGATTTCATCTCATATATCTCTCATTCAACTCTCTGTTTGTAAAAGGAATGATAAATCAATAAAAAAAGGGTGCGTGTTATCCTTTACGCGCGGTTGAAGTAAAACTTCTTTGGCAAATATCGCAATTAAATTAAAACAACCAATAATTAAATAAGGCACATTAAGTATATTACAGTCATATATTTATAGAATATCATTTATCTATACATATAATAAAACTGTAACTAAGCCGAATCTGTACATTAAATATTTTATGGAAAATTTTATTGAAATAGACATGATTATCGATACAGAGACCAAATCTATAGTTTTTAGAATTTTTGTCTGTCTGTGTGTCAGTCTCCCTGTTTGTCTGTTACCGCATCACGGAAAAGCCACTGGAGGGATTTTGATGAAACTTGGTATGATGATAGCTGGTTATCCGGGTCAACATATAGGATACTTGTTACCGCGAGAAAATAACTCATTTCTGAGAACAAATACCTAAGAATTTGGTTTAGAAAATAGTCGGGCAAAACGATATTAATCATATTTCTCATTTCAGTTATTCTCGAACATAAAGCAAACGCTAAATTAGGAACATAATAACAGATTAACATTTTCGCAATTATTAAAAGCAGTACAGTTAAGCTCACTCAAAAACATTCTCTTCTTTTATCTATATTTACTTCTTTATACCTTCAATCTTAGTCTTTCTTCTACTAAGTTCTTGTCCTTAAAACATGTAATCAAAGTTACAATTACATTTTTATTTAGTTAAAATACCTAGATGTCTAATAAATCTACTACCAACAATCTAACCTATAGACTCTTTCACAGATACTTATATTAAAAAAAAAAACAAATTATTTATTTAGTGTTATATATATATAAAGTACATTATATTATAGGCAACATATAAATAAGGATAAAAAATATAATTACTAGGCAGTTTTTTTCAGGTCATTATACAAAAAAAAAATTTCAATTCAAACTTTTTATATTGTTAATTTTTTTTAGTTTTTGTTAATTGTTTGAATTTAAAATCATGTAAACAATGGAAGTTTACTAGTTATTGCATCAGGCTGTAATAAAATCTCGAGAATCATATTAGTGTACGAATTCCTTTTCTTAAATGTACGTAAAAGTTTCGCGTCAGGGAATATGAAGCGTGGTTTATAGTTATGAACCTGATCTACCGTAAGGAACAGTTTTCATGCAATATTTTAGTCCAATTAATAGTTGTGATTAAATATAAAAATGTTGAAACTATCTAATTTTTACAAAAGGATTGATATATTGTAATAAATGTAATTGTACTTCGAATTCTAATTCTTTAAAAAAACCAACAAAATTAGTAAATGATAAAATTAGTAAATATTAAAAGTTATATATGAAATACCTATTAGATATTAATTCATAATAAATTTTTTTTAGAATTTACAATGTTTGTAAATTATTTTCAAAACCCTTTCTTATTAGTAATATTAATTATTGTTTGCTATTACAAAAAAACTCATATCGTAGCTATATAAAACAATTCCAATGTTTATAATCATTTTAAAATATTTTTTAGCTATTGCAATATAAAAATATTGATTGATGCAGACTTCGGTGGTAGAAAATGTTTATTTTTTTCATGATGTATACATTTTTACATTTTTCCAAATCTTCTGGAGTTATTTTCTTCATTTTTACAAAATGTTCTTCTTAGATTCTTGAATTGGCTTCCAAGGACAGTATTTTTATTCTATTTCTGCTCATAAAATTACACTCAGATATTGTAGAAGTATATTTGTATATATATTTTTCAGATTATATCTTTTTTTTCTTCGTAATTTCATCTGCATTTTCGTTAAAAAAAGACTTCTTTTTTCCTGCCTTCCGTTTTTGTCTTCATATTTTTTTGTATACTATTTATAATTCTAATTATATATTTCTTTTCTTCAAATCTTCAATAATAATTCATGTTATCTTTTTATTTTTTCCGAGGACGGTGTGCGTGTCTTGTGTAGCGCTTGCCCGCCAAGTAGGATCGCCATGTATGTTGCCATGTATGTTCACCATGTAACAAAATGAGAAAACTTTGGCTCCAAGGTTCGTTTAGTACTCTTTAATAAGTCGTACAATACCAGGGAGGCACACATGCATACACACTACAACTTATCTTGAAAAGAACTATACCAATAGCGATATGTATACATAATATATAATATCTCGACAAATATTTAGTTAGATGTAATTTAGAAAATCATCACTAGATGTCGCCATCATCATCTCTGAAATAAATCCCAAATTACTTGGGGTCGGCGCAGTACGTCTACCATACTGCTGATCGGTTTTGGCAAAAGTTTTACGACCGGTCGCCTACCTGACATCAACCCTCTTTGGACTAGATGTCGCCATGTGTTTTAAAATACGTAATTTAATTCCAAAAAAAAATTATGGACAATACGACTTTTCTAAGATTTTATTAGAATTTCTAGCATTATCCGCGGTCCCGCAAGTGTCCAAATAACCAAATAACATAATAAATGGCTTAAAAATTAGTAATATATTAATAATAATAATCTATACATATAATAAAATTCTAATTGAGCCGAATATTATATTAAGCCGTTAAATATTTTTTGGAAATTATTATTGAAATAGCCAATATTAAAATATGTAATTTTAATTCTAAAAAAATAATATACAGATATGACCTTTATATGACTTTATTATAATTATAAGCACTATCTGCGTCTCCGCCCGTGTTTAAATGACCAAAACAATATTTGGCTTTATAAATTAGTGATATGTATATCTACTGATATTTGTTAGCTGAAACAATGTTAAAATACTGTTTTGTTTTTTACTTACTTACGTATTGGTAAGTTAAGACTATAATAAAATAGAAATATTTACAAATATTTGTTTTCACAAACTCGATATTTTATCGATCAAAAAAATAAGTTTGTGTTTCATATATTCTATTTTGTTACTTAATATAGAAAACAAAGTGAAGGAACGAATGAAAAAGTGCGGTTGCTTAACTGACAAAGCGTAACATATTTTCTGGGAAGCAATTTTCGTTTAAAAAATTTGGAAGTTCTTTTAACTCAACTATTTAGATTATTTTATCACCATGTCTTGAAAGGTAAAGAAGGAACGTTTATCTTTGACACATTACAATGCTTAAATTACTGATGAATGACCTTAGAGTTATATAGCCCATATCAGCATTGCCCGCGGTTGCACCCGCGTTCAGATGACCAAAAAACAAATTCTTAGGTTTTACATATTAGTATAATCTTACATTGCAGTTTTAGTATTTTTTCTCAGAAATGAGATATTTTCCCACGGTAAAAAATATCCTATATGTTGACCCGAATGACCAGCTATCATCATACCAAATTTCATCAAAATTTGTCCAGTGGTTTTCTCGTGATGCGGTAACAGACAGACAGACAAACAGACAGACAGACAAAAATTCTAATAACTATAGATTCGGCCTCCGTATCGATTATAATGACTATTTCAATGAGATTATCCAAAAAATATTTAATGTACAAATTCGACTTAGTTACAATTTTATTATATGTATAGAGATAAAAAAATTGCTTAGAAACATTTAACTTATTTATGTACTGTCTGAAACTGTCACTTGCCCGATTTTCATATTTCAAGACGAAAACAAAAAGTTACAAACATTTTTAATTTAAAAACTATTTCGGATAGTAATAATAACAAATAAATAATTTTTTCCTCTATATAATATTTATAAAGAAGTATAGATATACTAAAAATTTCGTTTTTAATCTGAAAAATGAAATATTACGAAATTAAATATGATATTAAAAGAACAATCTTTCTGGCGTTGCCAATTAGCTCCGTGTTTTTATTTAATCTTGCGGGGCACAATAAATCTGATTTTAAATTATTTTAAAATTAGCTTAGTATGTTTAGAGTTTATTACCTACAAACAAATAAATCTTTCCTCTTTATGGTATATAGTGATGATGATGTTCTTCTAGCCGATTCCGGCCACGGAGGCCAATCTCACTGAGACTAGCCAACTGTGCGAGAGATATTATAGTGCACAAGTGTGTGCGCAGACACAAGTGCACTCTCTATTCCTGTCACTCTCATACTCTGGTGGGACGACCACTCGACACGACCAGTGAGAGTTAAGGCGCAGGACCGACGGCTTTACGTGCTCTTCGAGGCACGGGGGTGACACACCGCCAACTTCCCAACTCCGGGCTGTTACTGAGACTTACTATACAGAAAGACTCAATAACTGAACTTGGCCCGACCCGGGACTCGACCCCAGGATCTCCGAGTGTGCAGCCGTACATGTTAGCTACTATACCACCGAGGCAGTTAATTATATGGTATAGTGTAGATATACTGTATAAACGTAAACGTAACTGTATAAATATTGTTATTAAAACGGAAAATGCAATCTTACGAAATTAAATAACAGATTAAAGGAGGAATATTTTTCTCAATCTTGCGTTGCACAAAGACACTAAGTATATTAATATGTAAAAACTATACTAGTAATTAAATAAAAATATACCTACCTAAACTTATAGGATTTTCAAATTTAGAACCAGCTTTTAGAAATCATGAATTGTTTTAGGGTATTATATTTGTTTCAGCAAAAGGTAAATAAATTGTAAATATACGCCAAAACATACTATAAAATATACATTATATTATAATTGCTGCCTGTAAACTTATCCTCGTGTAGGTACGTAAGTTGAAGGTCAAATTCTATTATGAAAATAAGAAAGAGTTTGGAATATTTTTCTATGGAAGCTGGCATTACAAACCCATTTCTTTCAAAGTAGAGGCCCACGATGAAACTGGTATTAGCTGATAGAGAACACAAACTATATAGACTGCCTTGTGGTGTCCTAAAAAGTCACGTTTCCGAAATATTCAACGTAAAAATTTTTCTGAAATGACGCTAGTATGAGAACCACGACACGTACTTTTTTTTTAATAAAACTGATATAGAACACATTATGAGTGCATTTTAATGATAACCTATATTTTTATTTATTTGAGAATCTTTACCTTCAAATATCTGGGAAATGTGACACTTTAGGGCATTATCTATACATATAATAAAATTCTAAGTTGAATCTGTACATTAAATATTTTTTGGAAAATCTTATTGAAATAGTCATAATTATCGATAAAGAGGCCAAATCTATAGTTTTTAGAATTTTTGTCTGTCTATCTGTTACCGCATCACAGAGAAACCACTGGAGGGATTTAGATGAAATTTAGTATGGTGATAGCTGGTTATCCGGGTTAACATATAGGATACTTTTTACCACCGAAAAATATTTCATTTCCGAGAAAATATACAAAAACTGCATTGTAAGAGTATACTAATATGTAAAGCCTAAGAATTTGGTTTTTGGCCATCTGAACGCGTGCGGAGCCGCGGGCAATACTAGTATTACATATGAAAAAATATTCGTCACAACTTCTTCAATTACTAAACAATTATATTATAATTGGAGATCCCATTTTATGTGGTGGACCCCTCACTCTTTTTTCAGACAATTTTATAAGCCATAAAACATATTAACAAACTCGACCTAGGGGGAGTGTCACCAAAAAAATTTTTAGGAGCTCAGACTATTAGTACCACTTACATATTATAAATATAATTAAAAATGACAGCAAAATAATTGAAATAAAACTTCCTATGCACGTGTACATTTTTATGCACTGGGCGTAGGTGAAACAATGATCTCAGGGGCAAATTAGTTATGTTAAACTTTGATGCAACTACTATAAATACAACTGTTACTGTACATCATACCATAAGTCACCATACCGTAGTGCGACACTATAATGGTGAGTTTTACATAAAGACCATTAAATATTTATAAAATAAAACCTATATTTTTATAATATGATCTCCTTCAGATGGTTTCAAAGCCGATCATGTTGCTGTGCTGCTTTTTATCATTAGTACTCGCTGTGCCTGTCGATAAGTATACAGACAAATATGACAATATCAACATTCAAGAGATTTTGGATAACAAGAGGTTACTACAAGCGTACGTCAACTGTCTCCTTGACAAGGGAAAGTGCAGTCCTGAAGGCAAGGAACTAAAAGGTTAGTAGGTATAACGCCAATTGATAGATAAATACTACAGAACAGAAGAATAGTATAAAACGAGATAAGAGTGTAAAGCAAGTAGTGATAGAACAATTAGAGCACCTATTAAAAACTAAAATTACAGCTATTTGACCAACTGCGCTAAAAGGGATCCTTGAAAACACAACAATAATCTTATACTCGAAGTTCATGAGTTCCAGTAGGTATCGTCATACCTCTTGGTCCAACCATCAGCTTTCTACAGCTTATGTCACATTCTTTCAAAGTTTTAAATTGATACAACGATTGGAAGTTTAAAATGAAGGTTAATAGCTCCAATAATGAAAAAATAATCTTTGTAAATACAATGATATATTGACAAACAAATTCACTTTAAAAATTAAAAAAGAAATATGTAGCTTATTGTTTGGCATTTTATTTCAGTTATTAAGTTTTCATCAATAAACGAAATAAATAATTGTACTGTTTTTAAAAGACAGAAAAGGGAGGTTTTAAATTCGACACGTATTTTTTTGTTTGACTACACACAAGGCTTTACAATGTAGTCCGACTTCGAAGATTATTTTTTCATTGGATAGGGTATACTTTAAAGTAAATTCCATTTTCATTTAAAAAAATATCCGCCCATATGTATAGAAAATAGAGGTAATTAATTTTTCATCTACTGAATTTTTAAAATACATTCCTTTTAATTTGCTAAAAATGGAAAAATAAAAACCGACTTCAAAAAAACACTAGTAAGTAAAAAATAGCTGATTGGTAGTTTTCATTTACTATAGATACCTAATCAGATATTTTTGAAGTCGGTGCCAGCCGGTACAACTCAAAACACACTGACTTCGAAAATATCTGATTAGGTCTCTATTGTAAATGAAAATTACCAATCAGTTATTTTTTACTTACTAGTGTTTTTTAAGTCGGTTTTTTTACGTTTTTATGTCGTAATCTATGTAAATAAGACAGAAAAATAAAAATCTTTAAGAAGTACTGTATTAGTAAAATAAGACCGTCAGATAAATGAAAGTATAAAGGTCTATTATTACATTACTTTGTATTATTACCTACACTACCTACATGGTGTTTCTGCATATAAACAGTATTTCATTAAATTTTTAACCGACTTCCAAAAAAGAGGAGGTTCTGAATTCGTCGGATTCTTTTCTTATGTATGTTTACCGTTTACTCGAAGACGCCTGAACCGATTTGGATTTTTTTTTGTTTCAAAGGGTTCTTCCCAGGTGGTTCCATATACCCCCCCAACGTGCGAGGTGGTTCCATATAAATTTTATCGAAATCAGACCAGCAGTTTTTTAAAAATTCAACAATGAAAATTTATTTTAATTAAATTGTTTAATCGAATATGTTATTAAAAAACTTTCTTCTTACAAATTACCTGCTTATTACGACTACTACTAAAAATGGAAAAACAAAAAAATTAAAAAATATATAAGAGCGACTTCCAGGCACTAAAATGTAAAAAATGACTAAACGGAGGTTTTCATTTTGAATAGATACCTAATCAGATTTTTTAGAAGTCGGTGCCAGCCGACAATATTTTAACATATGAATATCTAATAGATAAATATGTATTTTACGTATCGAAATATATTAGATTTGATTTGCATCGGCTGGCAATAATATTATTGACGATAAATAATTTTACTATTATTTTTCAGATCATATGCAAGATGCTCTCGAGACTGGCTGTGAGAAATGTACCGATGCTCAATTAAATGGGGCTACTACTATGATAGAGCATCTGATTAAGAAGGAACGCGGTATTTGGAAAGAACTAACCGATAAGTTTGATCCCAAGGGCATCTGGAGGAAGAAATACGAAGACCGTGCGAGAGAGAAGGGTATAGTTATACCTAAAGATTAAAATACTGAATACAGAATTGATTTGAATTAAATCTTTTATATTTACAATTCATGTTTTATTTTTATATAAAACTAATATAAAGTGAAAGATAAAATTGGAAAAATATATTACGAACTCTGTGTTTTATAAAGCGATCTATAAGAACATATTTTAATCAAAATCAATATTTAACGGCGACCTCAGGTTTACATTACATTGAGGTATACTGTCATCATAAAATAACTATTAGACTTTTCTACTTAAGTGCCTATAAATATAGTTGTTACCTATTTCATTTTTTTATAAGTAAAAAAAATCTCAACTTGCCAGAATCTTTTTAAACCTACACTTTTTATTAAAGAGTAGGTACGTTTTTTTTTTTGAGCGGAACCCTAATTCTTTTTCTAAAATAAAAGTAGCCTATATTACTCCCTACAACATCAGCTATCTTCCAGTGAAAGTACCGTCAAAATCAGTCCAGCCGTTTCGGAGATTAGACGGAACAAAGAAATAGACAGACAAAAAATTGTAAAAAAATGTTGTTTTGGTATATGTACCATGTATACATCCATATGCGGTTATTTTAATATTACAAACAGACACTCCAATTTTATTTATCTGTATAGATTAATTTAAGTATTACGGCTAAAGTCTGAATAGTTATTTAAATACAGTATAAAAATGTTTTTCTATAATATTTTTTTTCTTTTATCAAATTATTCCTTATACTTGCCAAAGAGTTTGTGGTAAATTATTTACTTAAAAAAACTTAGTGACTAATATACTCCTATGACAGGTATGAAAATGAACTAAATCTAACAATGATAGTGAACCATCTCCTGTATATCTCATATAAACGACATTGAAATGACTCATGCAATAAATGATTATACAGTGGTAATAACACTTAATCAATAGGACAATGGACGTAACATTAATTACAGTGTTACTGGTTCTCACTGTTTCAAGGGATCATAGATTAAGTTACGATAACAGATGCATATTTTCCTATTTTTAAAGAAAAACTTCTTTAGGCGTGACTGAGGGGTAAGCCAATACATTAGCAAAATGAGTGTCGCGGAAGTGCGAGTCAAATCTAATTTATTATTATTAATTTATTCTTATTTATCTAATAATTATTATTTATAAAAATATATATTATTATTAAGCCTTTATTGCTGAAGAACTAAACACAAATATAATCTAATAATATAAATGTAAAAAAACTAACTTAAATCTAACACGTTTGATTTTCCGGTTTAGTTATCAGCGTGTCCTGTGACACATAGGCCTCTTCCAGCTGCTTCCACTCATTTCTGTCTCTTGCTTTTCTAGGCCATGTTTCGCCTCCAATTTTTCTTAAGTCATCTATCCATCTCTTTGCCTGTCTTCCTCTTTTCCTTTTTCCATCGCGTGGTTGCCACTCTGTTATAATTTTTGTCCATTTTATCTTGCTATCTCTCATCATGTGCCCTGTCCATCTCCACTTCAACTGTCTTACTTTCTTTATTATATCTTCTATTTTGGTTCTGGAACGTATTTCATCTGCTCTTAATCGATCATTTTTAGTGACACCTATCATGCTTCTCTCCATTCCCCGTTGGCATGATCTCAGTTTTAAAAGATGTTTTTGATTTAGTGCCCACGTTTGGCTTCCGTACGTCAGGCAAGGTAAGACACAAAAGTTGAGCACTTTTCTCTTAGCTGCCATTGAAAAATATTTGCTTTTAAGTATCTCCTTGAGTGACCAATGTCTTTTCCATGCACAAGCTAATCTTCTTTCGATTTCCAAGTCCGTTTGGTCTCTGAATGATATTAACTGTCCCAGGTATGTGTAGTTTTTTACGTATTCAATGCTTTCGTCATCTACTGTTATGGCTATTTCTTCTCTGTTTGTCATTGCTTTTGTCTTAGATTTATTCATGGTAAGCCCTACTGTTCTACTTGCTTCTGCTAACTGTTACAACATATGTTGCAATGTACTAGCGCTGTCAGTGATTAAGACTAGGTCATCTGCGAGCCTTAAATGGTTGAAATGTACCCCGTTAATATTTATACCAACATTTTTCCACTCTATGTTCCTAAATATACTTTCTAGGATGGCAGAGAAAAGTTTTGGGGACAAGGGGTCTCCTTGTCTTACTCCTTTTGCTATAGGAAACTCTTCGCCGGTTGTTTCTAGTTTTATTTGTGCCGTGCTGTTCATGTATATGTTTTTGATTATGCGTATGTATTTCTTGGGAATTCCTTGTTGGGTTAAAGCCTTCCAGAGCGACTCATGCTTAATGGAATCGAATGCCTTACTGTAATCCACCAGTGCAATATACAGTGCTTTATTATATTCTTGGGATTTTTCCATTAACTGTTTTAATACATGTATATGATCGATGGTCGAGAATCCCGCTCTGAAGCCAGCTTGTTCGATTGGTTGTTGTTCGTCCATTATCCTTGTTAATCTATTTAAAATCAATTTAGAGAAAACTTTGTATATATTTGATAACAAACTAATTGGTCTATAATTTTCGATGTTGTCTCGATCCCCTTTCCTATGTAGAAGTATAATTGTGCTCTTTTTCCACTGAGATGGTATAGATTCCGTTCTTAAGATAGTATTATATATTTCTGTGAGTTTTCTTAGGTTTTCAGGTGTATTGATTGAAGTTTTTATCATCTCGTTTGTTATTTGATCTCGCCCAGGTGACTTATCGCTCTTTAGACTTTCTACAGCTTTTTTCATTTCTGATTGCATAAAAACTGGAATATCCTTAATTTCGTCGTCTTCTAGAATTGTAGTTGGATTCTGAGCATTGGGTTCTGCTGTGTAAAGTGTCCTGTAAAAGTCGGTTGCAATCTGTATCATAGTTCTTCTCATAGTCTCTTGCTTTCCTGCTTTATTCTTGATGTTTGTTATCCATTGTTTTGACTCAACCAGTTCTTTTAAAGCTTTTTTAACTCCTCCTGTCTTTTTTATGTGAGTGTTGAGTACGTCCAATCTTCTTTTTGCTCTGTCCTTATTAATACTTTTACTTATTTTTTTACTTACTTCTGTAATAGCCCTTAAATTGTTTTTATCTTTTTTATTATTTAAAAGCTGTCTTCTTTCTTCTATGAGGATTTTGGTTTCATTTTCCGTGTTACTTGTCTTAAGTTTCGCCAATTGAGTGTATAGTGGTCCATATATTTCGTGTATTCCTTTTTCGTAGTTTTCGTCTATTTCATTTTTTGTTTCATTCAGGTGTCTACTGATATTCTTTATTGTATTAAATTTATTTCTGGCTTTTTTCGGCTCTGAACCAATTATTGTTGCTCTAACCATTCTATGGTTAGTGTTAAAATTCAATTGTTTAATGACACTTACATCATAAAAAGCTTTTCTATTGTTCGTTGCTATATAGTCTATTTCATTTCTATATGACCCATCTGGTGATAGCCATGTCCATTTTTTCTTTGTATTTTTATTGAAAAAGCTATTCATAAATGCAATATTGTTTTCTAAGGCCATATTGATCATTCTTTTGCCATTGTTGCTTCTTCTGCCAAAAAATTTTATAGTAATTATTACTTATATAATTTAAAATTATTAATATTTATATTTTGGTTTGTTTTATTTTAATTTAGTTAATTGCCTTAAAGACGTTTTACTTCAAACGCGCGTAAAAGTTGCACGCGCTCAATTTTAGGGTTCCGTACCTCAAATGGTAAAAAAGGAATCCTGTGTCTGTCTGTCCGTGTGTCACCAACGATTTTCTCAGGAACGGGTGGATCTAGCATGTTGAAATTTATACCAGATATTGAGGTCTATAGTTTCTATTAGGTATATAAAAATCAAGGTGCTGAATCAACACGATAAAAAGATATAGGCAAATTTAGATTTTCGCGAAAACTTGTAAGTACCAAAATTTACCTCAATTTTCAACTTTTTTTTATTTTTCGGAATTTTTCCTTTACCGACCTTGCTTTTAACCGAAATTGACAATTATAGGTCAACCGGAAGTACCCTATAGGTTTTGGGTTGAAAATCTATATGGTACTTCCCGTTGACCTCGAATCACAAAATTTAGCAAAAAGCAAGGTCTTACAGCACAAATAAAAATAAATTCTAAAAAATAATAAAAATGAAAATAAAGTAATCTGTGTAAGATTTCCTACAAATTTGTACGGAACCCTCGGTGGGCGAATCCGACTCGCACTAGTCCGGTTTTTATTATATATTATGCTTCTTTTTAATTAATTTTCATCATTTAAATTTGTTATTTGTACTTAGTGAAAGAACTTAAGCCATAACTAATTAATTCTCAATCTACCGCCCTGAACGCCCTGCGAAAAGGCTTGCTGGCTCACGCTGGATGTATAGAGTCCAAGGTAGAGAAAAGAGGCGTAACGTGAGGGAAACATACGTTCAGAAGTGGATGGGCATAGGCTGTTTATTGATTGATTGGCTTTTACCCTTGTTCGAATGAAGGAATCTGGTCCACAAACATAAATAATAAATGATATAAATATAATATTATAAATATAATATTAATAAAAACTTAAACAAAACAAGCATTACTTAGCTAAGGGAATATTTACACAAATTTCTATTCACATACAATGCACACAAGTTATATTTATAATATTGCTAGTACTAACAGATAGAAAAATGAAACCATTTTTGTGTTCCGTATATATCTTTACATATAATAAAATTGTAACCAAGCCGAATCTGTACATTGAATATTAAAAGTTAAAACGCTTATGAAGTGATTTGCGTGTCGTCGTCGCGTTCAATTTCTCTGCTGATTAGAAATAAAAGGATTTATCACGCTAATATATTCCGTAAGAAAATAAATGAAAAATATATATTCATTATTTGTTGTTTGTCCGTATTGTCACTTTTTTTGCTATTTAATTATTCTAGTACTAATTACGTACGTCCTTACTTTTTGCGACTTGATTCAAAAAAAATGAGTTTTCTTTATATACGAGTATATAACACTAGCGACGTATCCTCGTATCGCTCGGATGTGTCCGTCCGTAGGTACATTTAAAATAGATATGAATATTTAAAAAAACATATTTCGCGGATTTATTTTGATTTTTGGTTTCCGACGTATTCGAATGCTTTACAGCAATCATAGACTAACGTTTTAGACATCTCAAAAGCGTTATATACTTGTTACAGACAGTTCCTACCTACAATTTTACAAAAATGATTTCAAAAATTCAAAAATGGCACCTAAATACCTTACAATGTTTGTTGATTCATTTTAAAAATGTTAATAAGTATTATAATTAAATACAGTAATATTATTTACTCGTATTTAATTTTAGCTGTTGTTATTATAAATATTAGATTTTTTAAACTTTATTAATTAATAATATTATTTAGTGTTGCCATTACTATAATATGTGTAACCACAAAGAAAATTAAAAATATAGATGATTTATTTAAGCAATATTATTGTTTTAAGTATGTGTAATTTAAAAATTGAATTATTAGTTTAGATTGCTATTATTTAAAGTTAAAATATTAAGCAACACTATTGCTATCTTTACAGATAAAAAAAATATATTAATTTGAATTACTGGTATTGCGACCCACACCTACCTACATCTAACGGTCTGTTATGTTTGTTTTTGTTGTTGAATTCTATAATGTTTATTACAGGATCCTATGATGATGGTGGTGGTAGAACCCAGCCATCTTCTCTATTGAAGTTTGGATGTTTTTTTTTTTAATTTCAATAGCTTCGCGAATCATTTTTGTATTGCGAGTATTTGTGGACTATCGAAGCGAATGTAGCGCCTTGGGCGATCTTGGCTATGTTTACAGACTGCAGATGTTGTATTGCGACACATTGAATCTAGATATTAAAAATCTTATGCCATCATGTGCAAAACCGCCTAAGTTGTATGGACTTCCGAAAATACACAAGCCTAACGCTCCGCTACGTCCAATTGTGAGTCAGATCGACTCATCGACTTACAAATTGCCTAAACTAGTTTCTCGTGGAAATGAAAGATTTTCTTGTATTAAAAAATATCCTAAACGTTGACCCGAGTTTATTTTTGCGTTTATTTAGTTTTGCGTGAAACGCGAACACATAAAGAGACATTACAGACAAACGAACATATAGACAAAAAGACAACATTTTTAATAACTATTCTTTCGGGGTCTATATTCTATACACAATACGTTATAGTCATTGTTTTTAAAAAATATTTATTATATGTATAGATGCATAGATTACTATATAAAAATACAAATTATGTGCGTTGTTACTCCTACACAATGCGACATAGATTTTGATTAATTTTCTTACGAGATGATCGTTAGGAAAAAAAGTATTAAGACTATTTTTGTAGATAATTTTATGATCTACAATTTTTTTACAAAACTTGCCATTTTCGAGATAAATCTAAAAAAAACGTTAATTTTGACATTTGACCTTGAATAACTTTTTTATGACACAGGGGATCGATGGGGACTTTTGGCACTTTATTTCTACTGGTGTACCCAAAGCCTCTACCAAAATTCAGCTCTGTCGGAGTTTTTTTGTTATTTGATCACTATTTTTATGTCTAACTTGACCGGACTATGTCCTACAAATTCATTATAATACAAACTGCTCTAACACTCACTAGAGCGAGTGCAAAAGCTTAGTTTCTTCAATACATAAGATACCTATTAATATTAATTAGAATATTAAACAATAAGTATATAACAGTTTTTATTAACTTAACAAGATAATAGGTACTTAGAACTGCGCAATGGCAATTGTTATGTAACTAAACAATGGAATCAATCGAGTAATTAATGTTGAAATCATCTCATTCTACGACTACTTATAGGATATGAGTCTTACGAGTCTGTATCATAAAGAAACTTCCATAACTGAAGTATCTACTAAGATAGAGTCCGTTCTAATAATGAAACTCGTAGTTCTGTTAGGTTTTGTCCTTCTAAGTACAGTATTGGCTGAACAGTATACTGATAGATTCGACGATATAGATGTGGAAGAGATCGTTTCAAATAAAAGATTATTGACATCGTATTTAAAATGTGTTTTGGACAAAGGTCGGTGCACTGCTGAAGGAAAGGAAGTTAAATGTAAGTACCATATAAGATCTGCCTCAAAAGATATATTTTTAATACTAATAATAGTTTGTTATTTGTTGTCTAATAGTTTTCATAAGAAATTTGATACAAGAACAATCTGTAACTGTAATTATTTCATATTAATTACTTTATGAGGATTCATATGGATTGGTAGATATAAATATTTAGGTAAATTGTTTTGCGTGGCTTTTAATTTTAAATTACAATAAATTAACTCAGTTGTATCATTTAACTTTGCAAGTAACTCTTAATTATCCAAATATCTCTCTATGCTTGAGTCCAAAGTACTGTAAACCCGACTTCCAGGTACTAAAATGTAAAAAATAACTAAACGGAGGTTTTCATTTCGAATAGATACCTAATCAGATATTTTCGAAGTCGGTGCCAGCCAGTGCAAAGCAAATCTAATATATTTCGATACGTAAAATACATATTTACGTATTAGATATTCATATCTTAAAATATTGTAGGCTGGCACAAAAAAAAATCCAAATCGGTTCAGGCGTCTTCGAGTAATCGGTGAACATACATTAAAAAAACATTCCGACGAATTGATTACCTCCTCCTTTTTGGAAGTCGGTTAATAATAGCAGCTCACGGTAATCTCCTCAGTATTAACAAAAACTAATCTATCCCATGTGGCCGTACATTTTTCCGGGATAGAAAGTATGTGTTATTCTGATGTATGAGCTATATTATTGTAAAGTTTCATTAAAATCCATTCAGTAGTTTTTGCGTGAAGGAGTAACAAACATCTATACATTTATACATCCAGACATCCATACATCCTCACAAACTTTCGCATTTATAATATTAGTAGGATTTTATTAAATAAATCAAATTATGAAGTTCGTACGTTTTAACCAAAACTAGATGAATATTCAACGATGTTACTGAATATATCAGACATAATTGAGTGGCATTGAAATAAAATTATATTGTAGCTATAATGTTTGACTAAAAATTATATTCTTCAAATTGCTCGACTTTATAGTACCTACGATATGTATTCATCTTTTATACAATTTAAAAACATACATATTTTTATTTAGCTACTATTATTTTTAACTGAATTTTAAACATTACAATTACAAAAAACTAAATAAAAATTAAAGATAAACAATTAGCGTCTCAAAGCCACCATTCGAAATTAAATTGCGTTTTTGTTAAACCATAAGGTTAAGTGCAAATCTTAACTTTGGCGACAACATCGAGTCGAAGGCACGGACTGCGGCCAAGAAACTGGGCATCCTTAACAAGGTTAAGCGATACTTCACGCCTGGACAGCTTCTCACATTATATAAAGCTCAAGTCCGATCATGCATGGAGTATTGCAGTCACCTTTGGGATGGCTCTGCAAAATACCAACTAGCCGCTCTTGACTCGGTGGAACGCAGAGCTAAAAAGCTAATCGGCGACGAAAAGCTTGTGAAAACTAAGCTTCACAGCTTAGCACACCGTCGCCAAGTTGCTTGTCTGTCGGTTTTCTACAGACTGTACTTCGGGGAGTGTGCAGACGAGCTCCACAGTCTCATACCGCCATCGCCATTCTTCTATCGGAACACCAGACGTACTGCAGGATACCATCCTTTCTTGGTTGACATTCCGACCACTCGCACTAAGCGCTATTCGTCATCTTTTATAATGCGCACAGCCAAGATGTGGAATGCGCTGCCTGCGTCTGTTTTTCCGAGTGCGTATAACCTGAACCTATTTAAGGTACGTGTTAACAGGCTTCTCCTGGGCAAACTCGCTAGATCTTAGACCTTATCTGTGCCTTCGAGCTAAGATAAAGGTCAAGAGTGAGCCCATTTCTAATAAAAAAAAAAACCTCTTTTGTTCATTGCTTTTCGGATGACAAAATTAAAACGCAGGTTGTTTCGTTCAAAAAGGTACTTTATGTAGTGCGTAAGTGTGTGTAAGTTCGAATTTTCGATTTTTTAATTTTAATCTTTGGTTTGACTGAACGTCCGTCACATGTCGACGCCACTTTTTGAAGAGATATTTGTTAGGAAATGTCTTTGTTTTTATATATCAACTAGCACTGCCCGCTACTCCGCCTGCGTTCAGATGACCAAAAACCAAATTCTTAGATTTTACATATTATAATATAGAGTACTCTACTTTGCAGTTATTGTATTTTTTCTCAGAAATGATATATTTTACCGTGGTAAAAAGTATCCTATATGTTGACCCGGATAATCAGCTATCACCATACCAAATTTCATTAAAATCCCTCCAGTGGCTTTTCTGTGATGCGGTAACAGATAGACAGACAAAAATTCTAAAAACTATAGATTCGGCCTGTGTATCGATAATAATGTTTATTTCAATAAGATTTTTCAAAAAAAATTTAATGTACAGATTTCGCTTAGTTACAATTTTATTATATGTATAGATGATTACTGATTTGTTTGAAGAGAATTGCTTTTAGTATAGTTAAAAGTATTATGTTTTATATACATTCACGAAATTAATTTTGACTTATTATAAGTCTATTTGGAATTGCTATATGCTATACACTAAAAAATATATTGGCGGTCAGGAGACCCACGTCAGAAATACTTTATATCAATTTACATTCGGAATTGAAGAAAGGGCGTGAGAAACTTCATCTTCTTCTTTGGGAAAAGAATCAGGGATGTCCATTTCCCAATCACTTGGGGTCGGCGCATACATCTTCTGTACTGCTGATAGGATTTGGCAAAAGTTATACGACCGGCCGCCTGCCTGACGTCAACCCTCCTTGGGAATGGATGTTTTAAAATATCATACCCATCCACCCTATTTTATTTTTACATTCTCATTCATCCTATAAATCGCTAATTACCAATAAGACTATGTTTAGTGTTTCCCATTTTTTTTTTGTTTATTATCTTATTGTCATATATTATTAATAGTCATAGTTAAGTGAAATAAAATACTTATAATATAGGTATTTAATACTATTTCCCACATACATGTATGGGTTAACTACATGAGATCTCTTTTAGAGATAAGTCCGCTTTTGATCACGTCATCATTATTTTTTGCAAAAAGTGTAAAGAGGATGTAAATTGGACTTCGGACAACTATTATATATGCGAAAGTTTGTTTGTATGTCTGTATATGTTTGTTTCTCCGTGCTTAAATCACTGAACGGATGTGAATAAAATTTAGTACACAGACTATGACCTGAAGTAGAGCATAGGCTGCGGTTAGGCACCTAGGGATGCACCGGCGGGAAGCAAGACTAGGTCGATAATAGTAATAAATTCATCATTTTATTCATTTCTCAAAATATAATTATATAAATTTCGTTGTAGTGCATTTAAAAGATGCGATGGTGACCGGCTGCTCCAAATGTACACCTACACAGAGGAAAAAGGCCAGAACAGTCGTCAGTCACGTCCGAGAACATGAGAAGGACTACTGGGAAGAGATGAAAAAGAAATATGATCCTAACAACAGTTACAAGGAAACATACGAAGCTTTCCTTGCTCGTGACGATTAATTTAATGTTATAAATAAAAGTTTATAAGTTAATAAAAAAATATTAAAAAATCGTTATATGAGGGTGCTACGTAAGAAAATATATATTTTATAATATTTATCAACATTTGGTCTTTTTTAATACCATTTGAAACCTTTAGTGCCAATACAAATCATTATATTTATATATTATACAATCCCTTCAGACAGAATAAAAAGTTCTACTTGCTATTAGATTTTCTCCTTATGTTTTTTTTTTCATCTTAATTAGAAATTCTTCTTATTGCCATCCCTACATATAATAATAATTATGGCTACATTAATCTTATTTAACCGAATTCTAATTTGTATGGAGCCTTAAACTTCGAGAAAATCCCCATGACGTATAGACGAACCCAGGGTGAAATAATATTATAAAAGTTGATATTTTGCCTTTTAGCTGCCAAATCCTAAAAATTAAATAATTAATTGGATATTGTTGTTTAATATTTTATAACGTGTGATTAATTTTCTTGAATACAATAATCTTTTGTATTTATGGCGTGCGTCTTCTTTAGTTTTTGTGAATATTTTTCAGGATAAAAACTTAGTTATGAAATTAGGAAAAAAAATAATACTTAAGCATATTAATGTAGATTTAATTGAATTTAAAGGTGTTATTACAACACAAATAACTTTAAAAGTCGTGGTAACTACTGATTTACAAACAAATTTATTAATAAATCATCGGATAAGTAAATAAAAAATAGAGTAATTAGTGCTAATAGTAATTATTTTATTTATCCATATCCATACCAATATTATAAATGTGAAAGTGTGTTTGTTTGTCTTTCTATCACGTCGAAATAGAGTGACGGATTGTCGTGATTTTTTGTGTTGAGATAGTTGGAGGGCTGGAGAGTGACTTTTTCGTTCGGGAGATCATCTAATTCCCACGGGAAAACACGTTATAATACAAACCAAACAAATATTCACGATCAGAATTACTTGAAACTTGGTAGTAATGTCTTCAATATAATTAAATAAATACATGTTTTAACATTTTTTAAAATTCATCCCATAAGGGGGTAAAATAGTGGATGAAAGTTTGTATGAAACTTACCTTTTTAGAGATTTTCTGCAGTGTTAGTGCGACCGAATCCGCGGGTTCTGCTAGTGTAAAATATATCTCAAAAACTGTAAACAATGTATATAGTTTTTGTTTTAATTATTACTTTTAACTTTGTATTAATTAATACTTTTAATAAATAATTTAATTTTATTGCACTTTATAATAACAACATACAGACGCTTCATATTAAGTAATAAAAAATAATTAATGTGATGTGATGTTCTCCTGACCGATTCCGGCCACGGCGGCCAATCTCATTGAGACTAGCCAACTACGCAGGAGATATTATAGTACTCAAGTGTACGCGCAGACACAGATGCACTCTCTATTCCTGTCTCTCTCATACTCCGGTGGGACGACTGCTCGACACGACCAGTGAGAGCTCAGGCGCAGGACCGACGGCTTTACGTGCTCTCCGAGGCACGGGGGTGAAACACCGCCAACTTCCCAACTCCGGGCTGTTACTGAAGATTACTATACAGAAAGACTCGATAACTAAACTTGGCCCGACCCGGGACTCGAACCCAGGACCTCCGGGTATGCAGCCGTACATCCTAGCCACTACACCACCGAGGCAGTTAATAATAAAATAATTAATAATAAATTATACAAATACTCTTAAATAATATTATTGTTCTATGAACAATACAATTTAATTTGACATAGTAGCTGCGGCCACTATTATAGGCAAGGAATTGGAGTGCGTATCCAATTAACCATTGTTTCAATTTTCCGTATCATTTCATTGCATTGGGGTCTACCTATATCATAATGTGAACTATAATGTATTACCGACGGTTATACCGCATCTTATAATGTCTAAACTAAAAACACTCACCATAGAAATAATTTAACCACTATAATTTCACAAATTAAGATATCAGATAAGTCGGAAACGTGCGTTTTATATTATGCCTAGTGCTTGGGCGACCAAGCTTCGCTCGGAGTTCTTTTTTGTTATATCGTATTTTTAGATTAAAAAAAACTAAAAATTTGAATATATACAAAGAAAACAAAAGTAAACACTTTTTATCCGACCGGGATAAGAACTCAGACACCTGTGCTTGTCAAACTTGTGCCTTGGTCACTTGACCACGATACTTATATCCTAGCCTGCGAGTTAGCGACCATATTTTGCGTGGAATAATGCGAAAAAAAACCGCAAGAAAACTAGAAAACACGCATTTTCTCAGACATAAAACTAATCTAGATCGATTTATCGCCCCCGAAACCCCCTGTATACTAAATTTCATGGAAATCGTTGAAGCCGTTTCCGAAATTCAGATTATATATATACAAGAATTGCTCGTTTAAATATATTAGATATTATAAAGAATAATATATTTGACAAAAATTACCATTCGACCTATCGCTTAGTGTCTAATGATAAAACACGTTAAATAGAGACCATACATATGCTTTATGACTGTATAGACAGTAATTAGTGGCATTAAGCCTTAAATTGGTCAAAGACTTACGTAGATCCGCGGGTATTACCACAACATATTATACGTACTTAATAAGCATTACGTAGATGAGAGGGTAGGCAGATTGCTACGCTCTGCGATTTTGCATTGTTTTGCATAATATATACTGAACTATAGACGTCATACGTTTAAGAAACAAGTATCTAATAATGCCGAGTGTTTTCTCTTCGACACATATAATAAAATTCTGAGTCGAATCTATACATTAAATACTTTTTGGTTTTTTTTTTTTGAAAAAAGATAATACATTATACATTTATTTATAGTATGTATTTAAAGTTATACATGTGAACTAGCTGGTATCCATGACACAAGCCTCGTAGCTTACCATGGAACTAGATAGTGATGTGTGTTGATGTCTCAACATATTTATTTATTTATTTTATTTATACCAAAAGCTGAGATACAAAATAAAGATGACGCTGTAAGTTTGGTGGGATTATAATATTTTGAACTTTTACCAAGAAACCCAATGATTAATTCAAACGTGTGCTGTGTATGTACAACTCGTCGAACTGAGCTGAGCTGAGGTGTTGTCTACCAGCAAATCCAAAACCCCACATACTTTGGTCACAAAAAATATTGGACCTAGATTGTTGTCACTTCCACCATATAGCCCTGACCTTGCGCCTTCAGATTACAATTTATTTCGTTCTATGCAAAACTCCCTATGTAGTAAAATTTTTAATATCCCTGATGATGTAAAATCAAATTTAATTCAAATTTTTGCTGCCAAAAATCAGAAGATTTTTGAACATGGAATTATGATATTGCCTGAAATATCAAGGCTAAAGATAAAGATATATTTTTAAGCAAAATTTTTTATTTTTCCTTCTTATTTAAAATACGCAATCACTTAGTTGCTAACCTTAATATTTCTGTATGACGCTCGATGAATCAACAACGTGCGTCAGTACAAATTGCTCGACTATTCTCTTAGGCTTCTTGAGTATAGGCTGGAAAATTATCAATTTAAATTACTTTGTTACGATTTCATTAACATTGTATATTATAAAGATACTAAGGAAATATTGTATGGTAAAAAATAAGGTCAAGATTTCATTTGATTTTTGTAAATTAAGTGTAATTTTAAGTTTATTTTTTGTAAATAATTAGCCATAAAAATGTATTATTATTCCTCCTATAATTGGATGAATAAAATATTAAGATCCGAGTCTACTTATTGAGTAGATTATCGAGATCGAATAGACATTAATTAAACATCCTTATAGCCCGATAGGTTAGAATCATTGCCTTGTTGTTGCTATAACAAGTTGCTTATGATGTGGCTATGGAAGAGTGAGATTGCCTGTTACAGGTGTTTTTTACATTTAAAAGGCGATTTGAACCTTGTTTGTAACTCTTAAACATTTTGTTAATGAATAAAATATTTTTTATTTTTATTGTTAGTTGTTTTATTATGACGTATAAACATTCTCCTCAATTTTAGCTCGGTAGTTTTTAGTTAGGGCGTTTTGCTTTTTTTTACACATACAAACCTTTGAACATAGATATAAGATATATAATAAAACATATATATATATATATATATATATATATATATATATATATATATATATATATATATGTAAACTGTATTATATATTCTACGACGCTCGGATGCGTCCCTATGTTTTATATAGATATAATATGATTTTTCTTATTAACTTTTATACGTCGATATTAATCAATAAAACTTCAATGTGTTGCTGAAATTTTAAAGAAACGACATTTAAAAGTTTATTGATCCAAATGTTTTTACTTTTAAAATAAACATGACATACAACTAAATTATATAGAATTCTAAATAAATGCAACCTACTTGGAAGATAAAATAAAATATAAAATTAAAGGAGTATACTATCTTTACATAGATAAAAGTATTTCTTGTGAGCATACGTTAGCAGATAGACTCATGCCAACGCGGGACTTTTCATATGCCTTTTTAAGAGCTACAATTTTCTAATACATTGTTCTGATGTGTGTCTAATAGGTTAGCAATATTATCGTACGAAAGAAGTTTTTTTTTTTTGACAAAACACCATCTAGGCTCAGCCATTTTGTACAAAATATTTACAAATTATACACCAAACCATCCTCGTTTATCGCTCTTTCTATTAATGAAAACATTATAAAAATCCGAAGCGTGGTTTAGAAGAAATAAGCGTAGAAACACACTTACGCAGACAGCGACTTTATCTTACACTTATTGTCTTATACTTAATTATATAAATGCTGCTTGCAGCACTTTAAATAAGGAAGTTGAATTTTAAATTACTCTAAAATTTCCTCAATTGCGATGTCGATCCTTCATATTTGTAAATGTAGTACGTACTCTATGTAACATACCGAAAATAGATATAGAAAACATTATATCTATATAATTGGGATCGTAATTCTTTTAATTTTCTTGTTTCTTAAAAGCATTTTATTTAATAAATAAAAAATAATAAATAATCTAACTTTGAACGGCTCTATTATTTCATTAGATATCAAATATCAATTAACATATTTATTTGAAATTAATTTACATAAATCACCAATTAAATATTGCCTGGTCGGTTTTTTTCACTGATAGACGAACAAAGTTTTTGTATTATATAGATACTGCACGTATATTCCGCCTTGATTGAATAAGTAATAAACAAGTTTTAAAAAGCCCTTTGATAAAATATAGGTGCAATGTCGCTGACGCAAATGCATATTTATAGTTTTTTTTTTAATTTAACTCCAGTTGTAATCTTTAATCCAAAAACGAAATAATTTCTTGGTAAACCAGATTTTCTTATAAATTACAAGTTATTTTTGGTACATTTATTCACATTTTTTTTAATGTTAAAGAATATTTATGTAAATATAAAATTGTACATATTATACATACATATATGTATATATAAAATTCTCTAGATCACACTTTGGAAATGATATAATCACCTCCAAGCTATTTCAACGTTGGGAGCTACAATTTGTATTTTGTTTTTAATTGTAATTTATATTAAAAAAAAATAGTTCAAAAAAACTGAGTTCGTTACGGTACTTCTTCTCAGGAGGCAATTAGTTCTAAACATTTCAAACTAGTAGATTTTTGACAAGCAATATATGTGTCTCTGATATACCAATGTTGCGTAAAGAATTAGAATTTTAGAAAATAAAAATTAAAATACCACTTTAAAAAAATCATTTTATTAATGCGAAACAAATAGGTACCTATAATCAGTTACGCGTATATCTAGATAATTTAAGCACTAACTGTCTTGAGGTCCTTTTCGTATTTTACAGAATATTTGTGTTGGGGGTCGTACTTGGCGGTGAGTTTCTCCCAGTATTCATTTTCGTTGTTGATAAGATGACCAATTACCTTCTTGGTTCCAGACTTTTGAGCGTTAGTGCATTTTGCGCAGTTGTTCTCGAGAGCTTCCTGGATGTGTGCTGGAAAGCGAAGAAGATTTTTTAAATTAATTTTGTACAACAATAATAAAATCTTTTTTACATAAAACATTTAACATGTAACAAAAACTGATAGCTATACTAAAACATCTTCTATATAAATAAAAATAGATGTTGCTAAGCGTAAAACTCGAGAACGGCTCGATCAAATCAGCTATTTTTTTCGTATGTTCCCGGAAAGCTTTAATAAAGAGAAAAAATACAAAATAAGGTAAATATATATAGTATATAAAACAAAGCCGTGTTAGTTACACTATTTATAACTCAAGAACAGCTGGAACAATTTTAATGATACTTGATTTTTTGGATTTCTCTTAGTCCGGAATAGGATAATAAGTATTAAAACATCAGAAACATTAACGAAAACAAAAATTTATATGGCTAACGCTATTTATATCTATTTAAAACGTACCTAGGGACGAACCCAAGCGAAGCGCGGTTGAGCCGCTAGTATAAAATATAAATAATTACATTTTTATTTCATCTACCTATTTTCTTACAGAATATACTCGTATAGTAAGTTTTCTGTTATTGATTTTTTAGTTTTAGAATATATTAAAATAGGTATGACTCTCTCATAATAGAAATTATTTACAATGACATGCTAACATATTACAAGTGATTTGTAGAATAATATTGTCATATTTAGATACTCTATTCACTCATTAGCATATTATATGTACACATGCACACATGTACGTCATTTCCATGAAATCAGTCATTGTCAATACTGTTTTTTAAACTAATATTTATACGTAGAACAAAAAGTTCAAAGAAACATATTATGCAAATTATTTTGTATTATGTCTTATAAATAAAACTAGCGGACCCGACAGACGTTGTCCTGTCTACGCGTCTTTAATTTGAAAATTTCAAACTTTTTTTAATAAGCTAAAACATTCTGGACCATTTTGATGAAAATTATTATTCAAATTGTGAATCTAAACCATTCCCAGATCCCCTTGAACACACACAAAAAATTTCATCAAAATCGGTCCAGTCGTTTGAGAGAAGTTCAGTGACATACACACTCACAGAAGAATTATATATATAAAGATATTTTGAATTTAAAAGGATTACGAAAAAATTTTTTACTTTTCTGTAAGAAAAACTACGTCCTCTATACACATAGTACAAAGAAGGAAAATGTGTAAAGAAAAAGTACAAAAACATACACTAAAAAGACTCTGTTAAATGGAAAATCTCATTATTATTATTTATATATGTCTGTCTGTATGTATGTATGTACGAGTATGTGTAATAAGCTCCCTGATAAGTACTAAATCTTTCTAAAAAAAATGAAAATAAATGATTTCACTAATTGGCTGTCATCCTTAACAATCATAATTATGTATTCAATTAAACTAATCAAAATATATATTACCTAAAGTACGCCTAATCTGATTGTAAGCCTTTTGTACTTTACTGGGCTGGTTTGCTTGGTTTTCAAAGCTAATGGTTATTATTTATAGAAATCTAAAAATATATGACAATAATATCAACATTATGCACCCGTCACAAATCTTACAACTCGTCTCATCCCCTCTGTTGGTCATAACGAATTCGCGCAAAGAACCAGTATTGCTATTAAACGGAATAGGAAATCCCGGAAAACGGAAGTGCTGCTACACTTGGACGAGGGCATGTATTGTACAGTTTTTATATTATACGTAATATTCATATTTGTATTGTATATACAATTAATTTGTAATTTCATAGTAACTTATCGATCTATTCATAAAGTTCTATATGAATACCCTTACAAAATTCATAACAATTTTCATTTAATTCAGAGCAACAGTAAAATGCCTTTTTAGCCTCAGGGTGCATATAGAGTTTAAGCAAAGTAAAAAGACTAGCAAAATAAAACGATTACTTACATTTTAGTTCCTTGCCTTCAGCTGAGCATTTGCCTTCTTCCAACATGCACTTGATGTATGGATGCAACAGACGTTTGTTACTTAGAATCTCATCCAAGTCGATGTTATCATACTTATCCGTGTAAGTAGAGTCAGGTCGAGCGAAAGTCACTGCGACGAGAGCAAAGAGGCACAGTATGGTCTTCATGTTTTTTTTTTTAAATTATTATACCTGTAAATATTACGATATTTTATTAAAATATATCGTATGGGTTGAACATCGTTGAAATCATGGATGAATTTCAAATAACGAGTTATTCTCGTAAACTGTTAATGACCTATGTATATGTATATTTTTCCACTAGAAAATTAATTAAAGGAAATTAATCTAATTGTAGTAAAAGGTTTTCTAAATAAATCAAATTGTTGTTTTTTTATTAAACTCAACAGTTATCGTGTCGACTAACAAATTAACTTAGAGTAAGTTGCGTTAGTTGTATAAGGAGTTGGCCCACTTCGATGGGCGGTGTACCATGTGGGTCGCTCCTGGTACTTCTCTGATAGCAGAGTAGACCTTGGAGCAACCCCATGGTTGTGGTGGTCTGCTTCGGCAGACCTGCCGTCGGGGCGTCGTAGTTAAGGGCGTAAGCAATCCTGCGACGCCCCATTAAGACGAGGGAGGTTTTATTGGGTTTTAGTGGGTAGTACTGGTTTTTCTAGCCGGTAAGTCCCATACAACCACCTGTATGTCTACAGGTGGTGGTGGTTGTATAAGGTAAAGAAAATAAGCTTATAGTTATATTTGCCAATCTCTCATCCTAATCGGTTTCTTATTATGTAGAATATGTTAATTTAGTTACATTTGAAAAGTTATTAAATCTATAGATCAAAGAAAAATATTAAAATGTTTTAAGATGAAACTTTATAGATTTTTTGTCAATTGTAAGCACAAAAAAATTGAATTGAATTGAACAATCGTAAACCAGTCTTTATAAACGATGATTATTATTTAATTAATTGCTGTAAAAAATATTAGCAAAGGGGTATATAGAAGCGATATGTTAGATACATAGTTTCATTATAAAAATCAAGGAATAAAAAATAAAGTAAGCACATCTCACTCTCATGGACTCAATAAAATACGCGAAATAAAGGTAATGCAAAATGAAAGGACGAGTAAAGTACTTATTGAACTAATTTAAAAAAATTCGGAAATGAATAATATTAAGATGTGCTTTATAACTATATATATATATATATATATATATATATATATATATATATATATATACCTAGCTTTTGTACCTGTTATTGTCACCGTAAGCACTGATTTCCAGATAGTAACTGAGAACTAGTCATTGCAATAAGCCTTTTATACTTAATCACACGTTTAAAAGGACGAATATAAACATATTTAGTATTCACTGAACAATACCTATTTTATTATTTTTCCCTATGACGTTTCATACGACACTAGATAGATACGTAACAAAATGCCAAGGCTTCGACCTCTTGTAATAATTATCTGAGTAATCTTTAATAATAAGATGCATTACTTTAAATCATTAGAATCGATGTGTCGAACAAAATGAGATTGTAAAATTTTATATTTCTTTAATGAATATATCGCCATAATGTAATATAATGTAAAACTAATATACCTATAAATTTTATAAAATACTAGCCATTCACCCTCGCTTCGCTTGGGTACGTCCCTAAATGCCTATCCTATGTGCTACTCTATGTTAGTCTATATCTACTCGGAAGGCGGTCCACCTCGGTGAGCGGTGTACCTGGTGTTTCTGGGACTTCTCTTATAACAGAGTGGACCGTGGGATCACCCCCATGGTTGTTGTAGTCTGCCTCAGCTAACCATCCGTCAGGGCTTCGTGGTAGTGGATAGTAATGTTTTTACTGGTTAGTGAGCCCAACATAACCATACCCACTGTATAGACCCGCTCTTTCTCTCGTTAACTCTTTCTCTCTTTATCTCTTTTTGCTTTCGTGTTTATTTATTGCTTCTAAGGTTTTGTAAAGTGGTGCTAGTTAGCCTATAACCTTCCTCAATATATTAAGGCTAAAACCCCAAAACATTTTTTATTATCGGACAACACACTACATACCACCAGTCAAGTGCCACACCTTTCTGCAAGATGCAGGAGTGGACAAGCTTTGATTGTAATTGTGGACTCTCCTACACCGGGCAAACAAAGAGATCCGTTAGAACTCGGGCCAAAAAACACATAGCTGATGTGAAGCACCTTCGCAATACAACGCCTACTGTCTGTAAACATAGGATCAAACTAAATTAAAATAATTGTTCTTAATTATTTTTAATTTTTTTAAATTACATAATATAGAACTAATATTTTATTTTCTTTATGTATACCTCAATATATAGGTACATATAATAATAGCAACACCGAATAATAATAATAATAATTAAAAAAAAGTTGTAACTTTCTTCAGATAATGATGAAATAGTACAACAACCATCCAAAACTGATTCAGCACTTGGTTCACGCCCGTGCTGGATCATATTACCAGGCACAGTCTGAGATATCAAATTTGATATAAAAAAATGATAATTAACCCACATTTATTTCATATCTTAAAAGTTACATTCAAAACTTGTTAGTTGTTGTTAGTATGTTTGCTAAATCTAGGCTGTTAGTATGATTATTCTTTTTTATTTGTTCCGAGATATGGATCCCTGTTTGGGTGAAGGCCTCCTCCAGCTCTTTCCACGCTTTTTTATCTTTGCCAATCTTCATCCATTGTTCTCCTGCCACTTTTTTTATCTCATCAGTCCACTGTTTTATAGGTCTTCCTACCTTTCTTTTCCCCGCCGTTGGTCCCTTCCGTCGTGTACATTCGATAGTCCACCTTTTATCAAGGTATCGTGAAATGTGACCAGCCCAACTTCACTTTAATGTCAGTGCACGTGTAAGTGCATCGGTAATCTTAGTTTTCTGTCTGATTATGTCGCTTCTTATTTTCTGTACTTTCCTTATCCTTAAAATACTTCTTTCCATTGCTCTTTGATTGCTCCTTATCTTGTGTTTAACTTTTTCTGTAAAGTTCCAATTATGGCAGCTGTATAATAGAGATTTGGTAGCACACATGTGTCATTACGACTTTCTTCATAAGTAAACTGTAGTTACCTTTTAAAAAAAAAGGCAACACCGAATAAGATTACTAATTAATAAAGTTTTCTTAAAAAATTGTAATATTTATAAAAATAACAGCTAAAATTAAATAAATAATATTCCCATGTTCAATTACAAAACTTATTAAAAGTATAGAAAATGTGGTACCTTCTTTAGTGCCATTTTTATATTTTTGAATTCATTTTGTAATTTTGTGGGTAACAACTATATAGATAATACCTTCGAGACATCTAACACCTCAGTCTCTCCCGTGACAATGATTGCTGTAAAGCATTCGAAACGTCGGGAACCAAAAATCAAAATAAATCCGCAAAAAAACCCGAAAAGATAGTTTATTTAAAAAAACTTATATTCGCTTAGATCTCTTCAGCTTTAAAATGTACTTAGATGTGACCTAATACGACGAATAAAAGTCTGATTAGGGAGTTTTAAGGCATTTTAGGGGTAATACAAATACATAATTTTATATTTCCTTTCCATTAATTACGGATTTCTCCACCTTTCCTTCTTCAACATTTTACTACTACTAGCTTTAAAATAAAAAAAAAGCTAGAATCTATACATATATTAAAATAGTAACTTAGCGAAATCTGTACATGAAATATTTTGTTAAAATAATAACTGTAATTTACACAGTAGTGTACATAATACAGACCCCAAAACAATAGTTATTAAAAATGTTGTCTGTATGTCTGTTTGGGTGTGCGCGTTTCACGTAAAAAGTACTGAACCGATTTTAATTGAATTTTGTGAAGTAATAACTTATTACTCTAGTCAATATTTATGATACCTTTTACTGTAGAAAATCTTTAATTTCCACAGGAAAACACAAAAGTAGTTCTATCGAGTCCTCTTTAGGAAGCTAACGCTGGCTAAACCTTAAGAGATACACATAAAAGTGTGTAATAGAATATGTCTAAATGCTAAGGTACACTCGCAATATCTACCTTTATCTATTCAAAATGTAGCCAGGGACATACCGCAGCGAAGCGACGGTAAGTTGCTAGTCTATACATATAATAAAATTGCAACTAAGCCGGGATCTGTACATTATAATATATTTTTTGGAAAATCTTATTGAAATAGACATTATTATCGATACAGAGGCCAAATCTATAGTTTTTAGAATTTTTGTCTGTCTGTTACCGCATCACGGAAAAACCACTTTAGGGATTTTGATGAAATTTGGTATGATGATAGCTGGTTATCCGGGTCAACATATAGGATACCTTTTACAGCGGGAAAATATCTCATTTCTGAGAAAAAATACAAAAACTGCAATGTAAGAGTATATTAATATGTAAAATCTAAGAATTTGGTTTTTGGTCATCTGAACGGGGGCGGCGCCGCGGGCAATGCTAGTTATTAATAAAACAAAAGTTAAGTATAGGAATATATTTGTATTTATGCAAAAAACATTTCTTCGAAATAATATATTTATCATGCTACTATGCTATAACGTTTTAAGAAGCAATAATAATTTATACTGACAACAAATACTCGTAAACAAGTTAAGTCAGGATTATATTGTATCAATTTTTCCATTACCTTTTCCGAGAATGTATTTAATGCGGTGCTCCTGACGTAGGTTTCACAAATTATTTCATTAACGGAAGCCAATTATCTATACTAATATTATAAAGAGGAAAATTTTGTGAGTTTGTGGTTGTAGGTGGTAATCTCTGGAGATACTAAACCGATTTGGACCCTGGGATACTTTTTATCCTGGAAATTATCCATTAAGAGGGTAAAAATGGAGATGAAAGTTTGTATGGAGAATCGACCTATCATAGTAAAATTAGATCCTGTTTTATTGTACCTAATACAACACAATAGTGATCTATTACTTAACTAGCAGAATCCGCGGCTTCGCTTGCGCTAAAACTGCAAAAAACGTCTAAAAAGTGGATTTCATAAAAACTTTCATCCCCTATTCTACCCTCTTAGGGGTTGAATTTTAGAAAACGCTGATATACGTAATTCATTATTTTTGCCGTACTCAATTCATACGAAATTTCTTGCAAATATGTCCAAGGAATAAAAAGTTTCATACAAACTTTTATCCCCTATTTCACCCCCCATGGGGATTGAATTTTTAAAAATAATTCCTTAATAGATGCCTTCGTTATACGAAGAATACGTGTGCGAAATTTCAATTTTCTAGCCTTAAGGGTTTGGCCTGTGCGTTGATACATCAATCAATCACTTTTGCCTTTTATAATTTATACTAGTATTTATATATAGATTGTTTGATTTCATACAATATTTTATTTTTATTTTCTCTATTCTCGCACTATTTATCAGCACGATAAATCAGCCTTGATATTCCAAATTGATATTGTTTTTCTTAGCTCAGATAATAAATTACTAACACGGTCAACGTTTCATATTGAATGATTTTTTTTTATAAATTATACTATTAGTGGAAAAATTTGAATGAAATAGAAGCAAAAGTTACATTTGAGGAATTTTTATGTATGTAACATTCGGGTTTCATAACCTAATATGGATTTTTCTATGAACAAATTAGCCTGGAGTCGGCGAGCTTGCAGTGATACACTCCTGTGTCTCGGAGACCACATAAAGACGACGGTCCTGCGCCTGGTCTCTCGAGCATCTCGCCGGTCGTGTCGAACTGTCAGGCAGTGGTGAAGGTAAGGGTATTTCTTCGAGATTGCGTTCTTAATATATATTATTTGGCATGTCTTTAATCATAAGAGTATGTTGAATAGAGCCAAAAATGAAAATTATTTTTGGCCAGATTAATCAGATGAAGAACGCAATCTCGGAGAAATACCCGAAAACATAATGAGGAAACCTGCACGTCTCAGAGAACCTACTCATAGCAAGTTTTCGAAAGACGTGTGAAGCCTGCCAACCCGCACTTAGCCAGCATGATGGACTGAGGCCTAATGCCCTTTGCATTGAAGGGAGGCTCGGGTTCTGCAATGAGACGTTAAGAATGGCTGAATATGTTTTAGAACTTTTAATATTAAATTGAGTTGATTCTTCCTTTTCAAAATGCCACAACATATTCACAATATTTACAATTTTTAAAGCATATTACTATGCAAGTATTGGCTTAAACAAATATTATGTATTTACTTAGAACATCTATATGGGAAATACCCAACACATTTATGTGCACTTAAATTATTAAATATATGGAGTATAGCCTCTCGCAATACAGAAATTGAATGTAATTTGGAAATATCTTAGTTATATTATATCTAAGGTACAGAAAATGGAAGCTTCTAGCTTTATCCACAACGAAGACACGGGGTGGTGGGAAATGCCCTGAATTCCTTCTGGAAAAGGATGGTACTGCCGTGCCCTTTTTTGCTCAACTTGACGAGGATACTACCGTACCCCAGATAATAATATTTATATTATTTTCATGCATACTCAGGCATTTTAGGATTCGATTTCATCCCAGTCGGATTAAAAAACCTCTAAAATATATGGTGGTTGACGTAATACTATATTATTCCGAGATTAGTTATTTTTATAACGATATACATATATTATATAACCATGTTTTTATTATAATTAATGAAAGACCAATCGTATTTTTTTAATGATTATATATGTAGTTATTCATTAAATAACTATAAAATATAGGTACTTAGAGTCACATCATAATTCATTCTTAGTC
Organism: Brenthis daphne; assembly: GCA_947093115.1. Taxonomy (NCBI): domain Eukaryota; kingdom Metazoa; phylum Arthropoda; class Insecta; order Lepidoptera; family Nymphalidae; genus Brenthis; species Brenthis daphne. Next base: position 30,220,268 of record OX352471.1, on the reverse strand, counting down.
TGTAATAATTATTATTTATTAAAAAAACAGTCTTTATTCAAATAACACAATGGTAACAAATGCACACAGCCCTAACTCCTGAACTAGAATACTGTGTTTCAGGACCCATATCAGGCATACATATTCAATGCATGAAATTACACGTTATAATAAGGTAGTAAGTTAATGTAAATAAAAAAGGAAGAAAAAAAATTAAAATTAAAAAAAAATACTTCTAACTTACAAGACACAGAAAAAAAGTGTGTATGTGTGTGTATGAGTATGTGTATTGAAATTGTGAAACTCACCCTAAAGAATTACATAGATGGTTTGCCAAAATAATTTCAAATATAAAAATAGTGCCCTGATTATTGATTTGAAGCCATTAACAAGTAATATTTTACCATCAGATTTTAAAGTCGGTGCCAGCCGATGCAAAGCAAATCTAATATATTTCGATAGGTAAAATACATATTTACCTATCAGATATTCATATCTTAAAATATTGTAGGCTGGCACCAGCTTCGAAGATATCTGATTAGGTATCTATTCTAAATAAAAATCTCCGTTTAATTATTTTTTACATTTTAGTGCCTGGAAGTCGTTTTTTTTTTTAGTTTTTATTTTTCCATTTTTAGTAGTAGGTAGTCGTAATAAGCAGGTAATTTGTAAAAAGAAAGTTTTTTAATAACATATTCGATTAAACAATTTATTTAAAAAATATATTTATCGTAGATTTTTTTAAAAACCTGGAAAGTATACCCTTTGAAACAAAAAAAACCAAATCGGTTCAGGCGTCTTCTGACTAAGATTCCGACGAATTGAAAACCTCTTTTTTGAAAGTCGGTTAAAAATCCCTTATTAAACAAATATATACATATATATATTTAAACGTTGATTAAAAGTACGCAAAAATTATGATATCACTTACTTTATACTTACTTCTACTTACTTTACAACTACTGCAATAGAGTATCCCGCTATGGCCGCTATCCCTCTGAAACTCTTTATTTTGTACTATCCTATTAGTAACTGCTTCAAAGGAAAAGGATAAAATTTGCGAGTTTTTTTCTTTGACACGCTTTTTATCATTAAAATATTTTGTGATTGTAACATTTCAATTCTGAATAAGCATATTATATTATAAAGCATTTTCGAAAGGATAGGTTTACGTAAGGATAATGAATGTACCTACCTATTCATTTTTTATTTGTTTATATGTATATTAATGATTGTATAGAACTCCATATATGCATTAAAAATGAATGTAAACTCAGGGTTATCATTTTTTTAAGGTTAAAACAAACCTAAATGTGAGACTCGAACAACACAAAAATAAATAAAAAACATGAGGAGTAAAAAATCAAGTAATTTATTTTTAACTTACTATTACTTAACTAGATTTTGTTTGTCTAATGTAATAAATTAAGTCAGTTTTCTTTAAATTACATATTAAACATTCGGTGACACAATGATAAAAATATGTAAATATAAATATGTATATTTGACTAAACTTGAGCATGTTTAATGTTATATAAATATACTGGTTGAAGCTGTTAAGTGACCCGCTTAGATTGTGATTTGGAAATATTCTTATAACATTATATTTCTTCTAAGCTTTAACAGTTCTAAGTTCTTTCTCATATTTAACAACATATTTGTGATCTGGGTCGTATTTGGCGACGAGCTGGTTCCAGTATTCCGTTTCATGATTGATCAAATGTCCGATGACAGTTCTTGTGCCTTTGCGTTGCACTTCAGTACATTTTGCACATTCATTTTCCATAGCCTCTCTAATGTGAGCTAAAAATAAAATAAATTACTTGTCAAAATAAACTGTGATTTCTAATTAATTTAAATCCTGCGTGATTTTGGGACACTTAACAATGTTATGTTGAATGATTAATCATTAGCTAGATACGTTTTAATTCTGTGGGATCACGAATTTGGTCCCTAAAAATATATTTTTGTACCGAAAATACACATTAATAATATATTATGTTATCGAAATAACGAAGTCTGTGTTGAATCGAATTGCGACCCAACACGCGTTATGTACACAGCAGACGGGTAAGAAAGTAAATTAAGACGAATTTTTATATAATATAAATAATAGGTAAGTATGTACAAAATGAATGAAAGGTAAGTTTAAATGGTTCTATAAAAATTCGATCAATTGAATTCTCGGAAATTCTGATCGTTATGATTTTTAAATTTCCGTCTTAAAACTCTACCTATTGAGAATAAGTAATATTTTCAATTCATATACAATAGAAACACTAAAACTTTTGTGTGCAGATATTTTAATGTATTTAATAAATAAAAAAAAACTTGTGTTTAGAACTGTTTAAATCAATTCATTTTAATTAGTTATTTTAATATAGGTATAATATATCGTAAACCACAAAATTTACGAAGGTTGCGAATTCAACGCATTTAAAATTCTAACCAGTTGAAGGATAGCCGAATCGTCTAAAATAAAATTAGCATCCGAACAAAGTTCAAGCAAACTAACATTTTAATATTAATTTTAAAGTTAGGTAATTCGCTACTAAGTATTATATAGTTTTTTAAAATATCTTAATTACTATTCATTACCTATATTTCAAATTAAAGATGTAAACGTAGGTAAAAGAAATTCGGTAAATCGAAAACACTCTTTCATACGATTAAAAAACTTCAAATAAATTATATTTAGTCAAATATACCGGTGTTCATCGGTTTATGCAATTGCTTGTGAATTAGATGCTATAAATATACATACATATAACATAATTATTTAACGCGTCATGGAGATTATAAATCGATGAAAAGCAAAGAACAAAATATTTTATCACTATTCTTTTTTCATATTTTTAACAAAAAAAATGGCAGCTAATGACTGCATTTTTTTTGATTCTACGCCTCAAATCTTACTATTCGATCAATTGAATTCTCGGAAATTCTGATCGTTATGATTTTTAAATTACTTACATTTGAGTTCGCGGCCCTCGTTTGTACACTTGCCAGCATCAAGCACGCACAAAACATAAGCAGAAAGTAGGCGCTTGTTGGCTAAAATTTCTGAGACATTGATATTGTCAAAACGATCTGTGTACTTAGTTTCTGGGCGAGATGAAACCACCGCTACCAAAGCCAGAGCACAGAGAATCACGAACTTCATTCTAAAATTAAAAAAAAATAGATTTAGAAATAATTAATAAAATAATATAAATTATTGGCATCATTTAGGTTTAAACCAGATATTAAAGTAAGGTAAGATTTTAAGTAAGGTACAGTTTACCATCAAATTATGTAACAATATAATATAATCAATAGGTAGATACTTATTATATAAATTAATACAAAAATACAATAAAATACTCTTCTTATATTATATATTTTTTCTATTACATATCTATTTTTCTATTACATATCCTACAAACATCTAAACAATTGGTTTTTAAATAATTGTTATAAATAATATCAGTACTCAATTATTGTACATGAATATCGAATAAAAAGAAAAAAATAAACTTCAGTAAGATATTTAAAAAATAAACCTACCTTTTTTCGGTTACAAAAGACTTATGGCGACACAAGTTGACCGCAGAATCTTATGGACAAGCTTTGAACCGACTTTTTATACACTATTATAGAACAAGATCATTTGGACGTGACAAACTTGTTTCGGATATGAGCAGTGTTCGCAGAACTGTTTCGTCAGATGGGTTTATTTAGTCAACAAACATTACGGCCATTTCATCTTAATTTTTTTTTACATAATAAGAAATCAGATCACGCATGACGTATTTTAAGTTGTTTTATTGCTGCTTCATATTATTATTTATACTTTTTTCTAAAATTAAATAAATTATGACATGCTGATGCTTATACTATACTTATAGTATTGGTGAAAAATTACATCTATAATATTATAAAGAGGTAAAGTTTGTGAGGTTGTGAGTTTGTGACGTTATAGGGGGTAATCTCTAGATTTGGATTTAAATTTGGAAAGAAGATAGATTGAGACCCTGGGAAAGATATAGGATACTTTTTATCACGGAAATCATCTCTTAAGGGGGAGCAAGCTATGGACGAACCCGAGCGAAGCTAGGGTGAGTCGCTAGTAATATATATGTACGTATAAGTACAGATATATACTTACCTCATTCCATAGACAGAAAAATTGCCTTCTTTTTGCTTAAATAGAGGGTAAATTATGTTCAGTAGAATGGTTTTATTATACAAATCTGCATGTAATAAAATATGTAAAATATAGCAAAACATCATTTTGTATTTAATATAACTTTTAGTGGCTTTCACTGTTAACCATGGTAAACGACTCGTAAAATTTAAACAGCGCCATCTATGACCACGCAATACAAAAATCATAATCAGTAAAGTTTCGGCAATTTGATTTCAAGTTTTTCTTTAATTTATAAAGTACTAGCAGAACCCGCGGCTTCGCTCGCGCTAACACTACAAAAAAAACTTTAAAATGGTAGGTTTCATACAAACTTTGCTAAAACACGTATTTAATTAATTGTATTGAAGAGCATTTATACCAAGTTTCAAGTAATTCTGACCATAAATATTTTTTTGGATTGTATTATAACGTGTTTTCCCGTGGGAAAGAGATAATCTCCCGCGGTAAAAAAGTAGCCTATGTCAGTCTCCAGCTCTCCAACTATCTCCACACAAAAAATCACGCCAATCCGCCAAGCCGTTTCGACGTGAAAGAAAGACAAACAAACGAACAAACAAACAAACAAACAAACAAACAAACAAACAAACAAAGAAACAAACAAACAAACAAACAAAGAAACAAACAAACAAACAAACAAACAAACAAACAAACAAACAAACAAACAAACAAACAAACAAACAAACAAACAAACAAACAAACAAACAAACAAACAAACAAACAAACAAAACAAACAAACAAACAAACAAACAAACAAACAAACAAACAAACAAACAAACAAACAAACAAACAAACAAACAAACAAACAAACAAACAAACAAACAAACAAACAAACAAACAAACAAACAAACAAACAAACAAACAAACAAACAAACAAACAAACAAACGAAAAAACACACACACACACTTTCACATTTATAATATTAGAATGGATTTTAAAAACGGGCTGTACTATTAATATTTTTGGGATTTAGGAAGATAAATTGATACATATAACGCCATCTCTTTAAATAAATTGTAAGTAATTAGTAATTACCCTTTGATCCTTATGCTACCCAATGCTATGTAAGTATTGAATTCAACTGTACATTAATAAACTTTCATCTATATAAGTTCAATACCTATGCAAAATGCCAGACTAAAAATCAAAATAAATCCGCGAAATAATCCGAAAAGATAGTTTTATTTAAAATGTCAAATATCCGCGTAAATCTAAAAAAGTACTATGTCTATACCCTATGGCTATGTAATAATTCTGTATACCCAATATCTTAAGATCAAATGGTTGGTTAACGAGGTGCGATTAATATGCCTTATTTTAAGTAAGTTTTTTTGCTGTAATATTATATTATTGTTACCACAATTTTTAAATTGTTAGAAATATTCGCAATATGAAAAAGGTTTTCTGTAAAGCATACATACATACATATATATATATATATATTAGGAGCTATCAAGGTTCATCACTCAGCATTCATTCAATCGCAACGGATAATAAAACTTCCTCATAATAATATTATAATAAAGAACGCATTACAGGAACGAGCCGCTACCACTGACATAAAGATTATATATAGATATTTTTTATGGCTGTTGCTATTTGTACGATAATCGGATGAATAAAAAACATCATTCATTGTCAATTTTTACCAATATTTATCACTTTTAATAAGTATTTTCTAATGTAAAATAAGTGATTTTTAGGTGCAGGAATTTCTATATGCAAAAAAACCTTAAACTATCGAGCTGAAAACTTATTCATTCAAATCCCAACGATTTTTAATATCAAGTTTTTAAGGTTAAAAAATTCTAAATTCTACTTACTTATTTATTAGTCTATTCGCCCTTCCTTATCTATACATCTATACAGATAAATAAAATTGAAGTGTCTGTTTGTAATGTCAAAATAAAAGCATTTTACTAAATGCATGTGAAATCATATACGGTACTTATAAGAAAAACACATTTTTTTAAATTTTTGTCTGTATGTCTGTTTGTTTGTTCCGGATAATCTCTGAAACGGCTGAACTGATTTTGACGGGACTTTCACTAGAAGATAGCTGATGTTATAGGGAGTAACATAGGCTACTTTTATTTTAGAAAAAGAATTAGGGTTTCGCACAAAAAAAATTAAAACGTACCTTGGGACGAATCCGAACGAATCGAGGGTGAGTCGCTAGTTATTTATATATTTTATAAAAGATGAATAATAATTATTTCTTACTCCATACTCGTACTATTAAAAGTCGAATGATAATTTTTTATTCGTATTATTGAAGGATGAATAAACACACGTTTTTTTATATAGGTATATTAATTTACTTCCTCAAAATACTCTAAATCTATACTTCTAATATATAAAATTCTCGTGTCACAGTTTTCGTTGCCATACTCCTCCGAAACGGCTTGACCGATTTTGATGAAATTTTTTGTGCTTATCCGGTACCTATCTATGAGAATCGGCCAACATCTATTTTTCATCCCTCTAAGTGATAAGGGTGGTCCACCCCAAAAAAATGTTATGATTTGGCATTAAAAAATACATGCAAACCTAAATTTTCACTTGGGACGAGCCCGAGCGGAGCGAGGGTGAGTCGCTAGTAATATAATAAAATTGTAACTAAATCGAATCTGTACATTAAATATCTTTTGGAAAATCTAATTGAAATGGATATTATTATCGATACAGAGTCCGAATCTATAGTTTTTAGAATGTTTGTCTGTCTGTCCGTCTATCTATCTGTTACCACATCACGAGAAAACTACTGGACAGTTTTTGATGAAATTTGGTATGATGATAGCTGGTTATCCGGGTCAACATATAGGATACTCTTTACTGCGGGAAAATATCTCATCTCTGAGAAGTCTATACTAAACGTAAAACGTCGCTAGTACAGTATAAGCTTGACGTATTTCGCCTTAACTCAGTATTGAAATTCGCCTACACAAATTGTCTGGAACAGGCTCGTATTTATATAATAATGATTTTATCAGCATTTTTAGGTAAAAAATAATAATATTATTACATTTTTTTAACTTTAGACATCATTGACATAACCTTTTTATAATAGTAATAATTATATTATCTATACAGATAAATAAAATCGAAGTGTCTGTTCATAATATTCAAAAAACAGCTTTTTACTAAATGCATATCATGAAATTATATACTAATAAGAAAAACACCATTTTTAATTTTTTTGTCCGTCTGTTTGTTTCGGCTAGTCTCCGAAACGGCTTGACTGATTTCGACCGGACTTTCACTGGCAGATAGCTGATGTTATGACGAGTAACTAAGGCTACTTTTATTTTATTAAATATAATATTTCAGAGAGCGTTTTATTGTTTGGCTCAGTTTGTAGTGACAGAGTGTACTTGCTGTGCCAGCGGTCGCGAGTTCGAGTCCCTTTTGGGGCACTCGTTTGTGTGAGCATGAATGCTTGTACTCCACTCATGATTGTTTATATCTATATATGTACATACATATAATATATAAAAGGCAAAAGTGATTGACTGATGTATCAGCGCACAGGCCAAACCCTTAAGACTAGAAAATTGAAATTTCGCACACGTATTCCTCATATAACGAAGGCATCTATTAGGGATGATTTTGCAAAATTCAATCCCCATGGGGGGTGGAATAGGGGATAAAAGTTTGTATGAAACTTTTTATTCCTTGGATATATTTGCATGAAATTTCGTATGAATTGAGTACGGCAAAAATAATGAATTACGTATTTCAGCGTTTTCAAAAATTCAACCCCTAAGAGGGTAAAATAGGGGATGAAAGTTCGTATGAAACCTACCCTTTTTTAGAGATTTTATTTGTAGCTTTAGCGCGAACGAAGCCGCGAGTTCTGCTAGTATATAATATGAAGCTATACCTATGTGTAGTGTATCAACTATCAGTATCTGTCATAGTCATAGTTTTAAATCCCGCTCAAAACGAGCCGTAGAGATATTTGCACAAATTATATAAAATGGCGAAAAACTGAAAAAAAAACACTATCTATCACATATTTTAGAAAATGTGTTGTCACTATAATATGATTTGTTCTTTATCTAACTTATTTTATATACTTAAACTGACTTTACTTAAGTATTTTGTTTTTTATCTGCAATAAAAACATGACCTGAATCGAAAGATATATAATAAATTACATGCTTAGCCACGGCCAAAGGCTTCATAGTCTAAATAGAATATATGTAAGTACGTATATGAGTATAATCTTTTAATATTAAATCAGAAATTCTTGTATATTTATTTCGTATATCTCAGAAACGGCTCTAATGATTTGATGAAATTTTCTAGTCGTCTTTTTAGAAAAAAATGCATTTTTTATATCTCTAAATGAAGCTCGCTCCCTCAAGCACGGCTATAATAAATAACGATGAGAAGTTGTTGATTTCCTCATGTAGTTTTGAGAATATTTTATTTACTATCCGGTCTAATGAGTAGCGGGGGCAATGTACGGTGAGTGCTTTTAAATTTATATAAGCGCAGTAGTCAAAGTTAGTATAGCAACAGAAATTACACATTTTGATAAACATCCTTAATCTGTACATTAAATATTTTTTGGAAAATCTTATTGAAATAGACATTATTATCGATACAGAGTCCGAATCTATAGTTTTTAGAATTTTTATCTGCCTGTCTTTCTGTCTGTCTGTCTTTTACCGCATCATGAGAAAACCACTGGACAGATTTTGATGAAATTTGGTATGGTGATAGCTGGTTATCCGGGTGAACATATAGGATACTTTTTATCGCGGGAAAATATCTAATTTCTGAGAAAAAATACAAAAACTGCAATGTAAGAGTATACTAATATGTAAAACCTAAGAATTTGGTTTTTGGTCATCTGAACGCGGGCGGAGCCGCAGGCAATACTAGTATATTATGTAGAGATTGAATGAATAAAAAGAGAAGAGAATAGCAGAAGCCACTTCCTCGTAATAATGTAAGAAAATAATTATTAAATATATAACAAGTAATTCAATATTTTTATTTTGCCTTTATATTAATTTTCCGTAAATAAATTACGTATAATAATAAGTAGGTAACCTCTACACAGTATAGTGCAAGGACACTTATTTCATTTAACGATCATAAATCACATATACTTATGCCTGCATAATTGTAAAGGTCAAAGAATAAGGTACATAGTTCTTTTGTAAACTATCCTTATGTAGTTTTTTAAGTCTTTATAAGGCTGATTGCTCCTACATTCAAAATACTAAAATTTTATATACTTTGTTGATATTTTATTATCAGGTTTTATAGCACTATCTTAAGTGCTTAAATGTTCTTTATTTTTAGCTTTCCTGTCAATAATATATAAGAATTCAACAAAACATGTCAACTATCACTCATTAACCGACTTATTTTAAAATATAAATAAATAAATGTATGTAGTGTACTTGCTATAGTCTCTATTTACATATTAGTTAGCATAGAGATTCGATCTCAGCTGTAGTTGAGGATACAATTCATATAAGTATGTATAAACCTCTCTTTGCGGACTTTTTTGGGATTTATTTTGATTTCTGGTTCACGACGTTTCAAATGCTTTACAGTTTACAGCAATCAAGAGACTAAGGTTTTAGACGTCTAATATTCGCGTAAATGTAAAATTACTTTTATATTAAATAATTTATTTATTAAATAATTATATTAAATAATTGTGTAGAATATACGTATATAAAGATTAATTCACATTAGCGCAGGAAATGAACCAGCGACTAATCTTATAAATCACGCTGCTACAGATCCTTACAACGTAAAGTAACATAGCAAAATTTATGAATAGAAAAACAAAAGTATAAAGTGTTAAAATCTGGTATTTTGCCACTGTATTTGTGTATTTGAGCTAGTCCTTTGAGATTTGTCACGGCTTAATGTATGAGGGCAAAATACCAAACGCAATGTAGCATTCAACCTCGGCGAGATCTTGGCATTTTCGAGTTTTTTTTTACCATGGTGTTACTCCACGGTCTACTCTGCTATGCCCACCGAGGTGGGCCGGACATCGCTAATTCTGGCTGCTCAGCGAGCTATTATTTTTTCCTGAAATGGACAACAGATGGCGCAAGTGAGAATTGAAAGCAAGGCGACATCTAGTTGTAAATATAAAGGCTCTAAATGATTTAAATGACAGAAGGCGATAAAAGCTAAGGTATCTGCTGCTGCGCAATGTTGTAGGAACCTATATAGTATATAAGGCCTCTCAAGGGCACTATGGCAATTACAAATTGTATTTTTAAAATATTATCTTTGAATACTACAAAACAAAATATATATAGTTATCTTTGTACTAGCATAACCCGCGGTCTAGCCCGCGATCAAATTACGGAAAAAATAAACTTTTTCCCTACACATACCTTATTATTTTCAAAAATAAGTCCGTGTAAGTTTAAGGATACTCTCTAGTTAGTTTCTCTCTCTCTCGTGCTATAGGTTTGTTGTAGTTCACTGCTGTGGTCAACCGAGAAGTTATAAATCATTTTCCTTTGGATCCGGAATAATCTCCGATCTCTACTTTATGTCCCACACAGTAAGTGTGCACTTACGTAGAACTTGAGCCTTGTAACTCTGTTTAAATATATTCAACAACTCCAACTACACCGTCCAGTTTTACCCACTTTGGAGCTAAATTTAAAAAAAAATCTAAAATACACGTTCATTTAATTGTACTGAAGAGCATTAATAGTTAATACCAAGTTTCAAGTAATTTTGATCATAAATAATTTTTTCTCACATAAACAACACAACAGCCAGCTAGTCGACAATATTTTTAGATATGAATATCTAATCGGTACATATGTATTTTACGTATCGAAATATATTAGATTGGCTTTGCATCGGCTGGCACCGAATTCGAAAATATCTGATTAGGTGTACATTCTAAATAAAAACCCCCGTTTAAAAATTTTTACATTTTAGTACCTGGAAGTAAGTTTTTATATATTTTTTTAAAGTTTTTATTTTTCTTTTTTTTTAATGTTCACCGATTACTCAAAGAACCCTAAACCGCTTTGGATTTTTTTTTATTTTGTTTTAAAATGTTTTCTTCCCAGGTGGTCCCTTTTAAATTTTATCGAAATCGGTAGAGTGGTTTTAAAAAATCAACAATAAATTATTTTTTATAATAAACCGCTTAATCGAATATGTTATTAAAAAACTTTCTTGTTACAAATTACCTGCTCATTACGTCCAGGTACTAAAATGTAAAAAATAACTAAACGGGACAACTTATTATTTTAAGATATGAATATCTAATAGGTAAATATGATTAGGTATAAACTCTAATTATAATATTATCATAATATATATAAATAAATAAATATGTTGGGACATTAACATACAGCAGCACCTAGTTCCAAAGTAAGCTACGAGGCTTGTGTTATGGATACCAGATAGTTGATACACTACACATTTATGTAACTTTAAATATATACATATTATAAGTATAAGCACCCATGACTGGAGTACAAACAATTGTGCTCATCACACAAATGAATGCCCCCCAGCGGGACTCGAACCCGCGACCGCTGGCACAGCAAGTACGGTCACTACAAACTGAGCCAAACGTGTCGTCAATGATATAAATATCTTTCTATATTCTATTTTATATCTTTATTATCTTTATCTTTACGAAAATATTTCAGCAATTTCTGTTGGCGGCATAGACTCCATCATAAAAAATATTGGCCAAATCTGAAATCGCAAGGCATATGAATCCACAGAGTTCTATCTTTCAAAAATGTGAACTAATTCTACCTGTCACTTGCATATTTGATTGCACAATAATTTGAATGATAATGTAATATTTTGTACTGGTTTCAGTAAAATAAATATTTATTGTTTTGAAAATTGTATGCATGTATTTGGCGGAAAATCAAATTAAAAAAAAATATTTTTGTTATATTGGGTGTTATATTTTTTTGCCCAAAGGTTTTGACGCGTTCAAATTTTTACACATTTTACTAAAAAGGTGACTTTAATATCATATAAAAATAATTACTGTTTGGGAATGTTTTTTTTTTAATTTATATGGGGCTATGTTTTATAATATACTCAATAAATAAAAAAAATATGAAGTTTGATTTAGAAGTAGAGAAGATATCGCGTAGAATAAACATAAAACACAGATAACAAAAATACTGTGGAATAGAGTAAAATGTGGAGACAATGGGTTACAGCCATCAAGTTATTGTTAATAGTAAAAGAGATTTTTTGTAGTTTTAGCGCGAGCGAAGACGCGAGTTCTGATTTCTGGTAGTAATGTTTATAAAATTTCCGTTGAAAAATCAAAAGCAACGACCTTTTATCTTTAGGTATGCTTATTTATTATGTTGCAGGTTTTCAGAAGGACATCTTATTAAAACTAATTTTAATTAAACACAGTAATTTAGTCTAATTAAAAGTATAATTTTAAATTAACATAATATTATGATGTCCGTAATGTTGACCCCGCAATTTTCGAATTACTAACAAATAGAAAAGTGCTGAAATGTGCAGAGTGTGTGCTATTACGTGCCATTTAAAAAACATTACACAAAAAATATATTTTTTATGAGGAGGTCCTTTTTTCAAGTCCGGTTAGCTCCGACACTTTACTGTATCGGAACCATTAGAATTGTGCCGTGGTATGCTCAAGATGTGCTATCGTGTGCAAGTGTTGAAAAAGAAAAAAAATACAATTATATAAGTAAAAATGGAAAAATTTTCATCTCGAGCGAGGTTAACTTTTGGTACAGGGATTGTACTTTGCATTTTATTATTCTTGGAAATACAAATTTTATCAATTTTAACGATTTAGATATAGTTCATCATTATGGACATAATATTATGCAAGTATGCATGAACCAGTCAAAGTATTAAAGAGTGAATATAATATAAATAATTAAGATAGCGCCATTAACAGTAGGTAATAATTTTTTCTCTAAAAATGGATTGGGAATGTTCTTTTTCATTTATATGGACATCTTTTACAATTCTAGGTCGATTGATTATCACAGTTCTTCCAATATCATCCCTCTAAGAGAGTCAAATAGGGCTTCGAAAATCCTACAAGGCATGGCGCGCAAGGTGGCGCAGGGCGTGCGGAGGAAGGGGAGGGGGGTTGTTTCTGTATTAATTAATTAAATCATAAGGCCAAAGAATTTGTTTTTTTATACTTTTATGGAAAGCGTAACGGCAGATTCCACTAGTAATAAATAATCTACTTATTTGATAATGCTAGCTTATTTGATAAAGTTACCTTGATTTCGCACTCTGTAAAGAATAATAAAATAAAATTATGGCAAAACAATGTTGTCTCTCCTGTTGTTAGGGTGTCTGTGCTTCGGGACACTAGTGTCCTGTAGAGGTCCAGGTTCGTGCACCGGAGCTGGATCATGTACTGGACAGGGTTCGGGATCGGGTACAGGAACGTGTACTGGAGCCAATTCCTGTTCAGGGGCGTATAGCGGCGCAGGCACGGGTTCGTGCACTGGAGCATTTTCGTGCAGTGGACCCCGAAGCGGCGGAGGCACGGGTTCTTGCACTGGAGCCGGTACGTGTGCTTCTCCGGACTCGGGAAGCTGTGACATGTGTTGTACAGTTGCAAATACATGTTAGGAACAACTGTACAGTATCATTCAAGTGTGAATTATTCAATAAAAAATCAAAATTCTAATGAAATGTTTGTTTTATTACTATTAAATTTTATTATTATGGCAAAAAATTATTTATGCTCAGAATTCCTTGAAACTTAGAATTTGTAGCTTATAAAAAAGTCAATTTTTGAAATAATTAATGGAAAATTTATTTACGAGTGATCTTCTTTGAAAACATTCAAGAATTGACGAATACAGTCATTTTCTACACAACTTTCACATTAATTTTGCATTACTGCAATTTTGAAAAAGTTGAAAAAATAACGAAAAAGTAACCTTTTTTCTTTTACAGTGAGTGTCGGGTAAAAAATAACTATATTCGTCAGTTCTTGAATGTTTTCAAAGATGATCAAACTAAAAATTTAAATTAATTATTTAATTCTACCCCCAAGCAAAAAAAATCTTTATATATAATAAATCTTTATAAAAAATGCAGATTTTTAGATGTTATCATTCAATCACGCAATTTCATATATATTATATATAAAGTAAAATATATAATTCATACATCCATAAATAATCAAAATAAAACTCTTTTTATAATAATACTAGCGACTTACCCTTGCTCCGCTCGGGTTCGTCCCTGCGTACGTTTTAACTTTTAGTATAGATTTCTCAGAGATAAGATATTTTCCCGCAATAAAAAGTATCCTAATGTTGACCCGGATAACCAGCTATCATCATATCAAATTTCATCAAAATCTATCCATTGGTTTTCTGTAAAGCGGTAACAGACAGACAGACAAAAATTCTAAAAACTATAGATTCGGCCTCTGTATCGACACTAAAGTGTATTTCAACAAAATTTTCCAATAAATATTTAATGTCTGTACATTGAATCTTCGGCATATCGAATTCGGCATAGTTACAATTTTATTATATGTATAGATATTATTATATAGTAATTCAATGAATAAGAAGAGAACAGAATAGCAGAAGCCACTTCCTCATAATAATGTAAAATTTGCTCTTATATTAATTTTCCGTAAACAAATTACGTATAATAGGTAACTTCTACACCGTATAGTGCAAGGACACAGGACACTTATTTCATTTAACCATCATATTCATTTAATGACATAATATACTTATGCTGGTATAATTATAAAGGTCAAAGAATTAAGTATTTCTTAGGTATACTGTCCTTATGTATGTATCTCCTTTGTCTTATGTCTCGTTTGTCTTGTGCCTTAAGTCTTTGTAAGGTTGATTTCTCCTACATTTAAAATATTAATATTTTACTTTCGTTGATATTTTCTCATCAGATTTTATAGCACTATCTTAAGTCCTTAAATGTTCTTTATTTTTAGCTTTTCTATTATTGATATAAGAATTCAACAAAACATGTCAACTATGACTCATTAACCGACTTTAATTAAAATATAAATAAATAAATGTAATAATGATATTAAAATGTATTACTGGTTATGTAGTGTAGTTGTTGTAGTGTCTCCCCTGTCCATTTCCCAATCACTTGTGCTCGGCGCAGTACATCTTCTGTACTGCTGATAGGATTTGACAAAAGTTTTACGACCGGCCGCCTCACGCCTGCCTGACGTCAACCCTCCTTGGGAATGCTATTGTCTCTCTTTATCTGGATGGTATCGTGGAAGTCTTGTATTTATTATGCCTTTTCGATTTTGTTGTCTTTTAAAACATTTTTTATACTATAACTTCAATTTTTAATGTTTTAATTTTCGGATATATTTTTAATAAATTTTGATTACACAATAAAATTTGTTTTGACGTTGTCAATTTTTTTCTAAACTCTAAGTTGTTATAGTCTCTATTTAAATAATAATTAGCATAGCGATTCGATCTCAGCTGTAGTTGAGGATACAAGTCACATAAGTATTTATATATTTCTCTTTGCGGACTTTTTCGAGATTTATTTTGATTTTTGGTTCACGACGTTTCGAATGCTTTACAGTTTACAGCAATCAAAAGACTAAGGTCTTAGACGTCTAATAATTCGCGTAAATGTAAGAAAGTATTATAGGTATATACGAGTACCAATATAATTACTTATTAATTCACATTAGTGCAGGAAATGAACCAGCGACCAATCTTACAAATCACTGCTACAGATCTTTATGACCTTCAATAACATAGCACAATTTATAAATAGAAAAACAAAAGTATTATTACAAGTGTTAAAATCTGGTATTTTGCCGCTGTATTTGTGTAGTTGAGCTGGTTTTTTGAGGTTTTGCGTCACAGCTTAATGTATGAGGGAAAAACACCAAACGCAATGTAATAAACAGTTGTCGTCACTAACACCTTTTACTTTACTTATCTGTGTATTAGACGGTAATAGAGATATTTGATATTGTAAGGATTTATTGAACTAATCTTACTAATTACTATGATAAATAAAAAACTACATCTATATAAATATATCTATATATTTATAAACCTTTAAGAGTAAAGTATGTAAAGTAAGAGACCCAAAAAAAGATTTATTTTTGAATGCTTGTCCACTCTGCGGTTCTAAAACACCCATGCCTAGGTATGCTCCCGAACGAAATGTAAGTCAAAAGTTATAATATATTATCTATTGATAGCGATTTGAAGAAAGTGTTTGTCCTCATATTAAAACCCATAAGCACATATAATGCTATACTAGTACAGATAGCGCATCCCATACAAATATTTGGACATCGCTAATTCGGGCTACTCAGCAGGCAATTTTTTCCTATAATGGACAATAGATGGCGTAAGTGAGAATTGAAAAAAGGCGACATCTAGCACCTCTAGTTGTAAATGTAAAGGCTCTAAATGATAGATGGCGATAAAAGCTGAGGTATCGGTCTACAAGCTGCCGCTGCGCAATGTTGTAGATACCTATGTAAGGCCTCTCAAGGCCATTATGACAATTAGGTACAAATTATATTATTAAAATATTGTCTTAGAATGCTACAAAACAAAATATGTATAGATACGCGCTTTATCTTTATATAACGGACAGCCGGTATGCTATTGTTTTCAAAAAAACAAAAAATTGTTGCCTTTGTAGGTACGATTCCTTTATTTTACGATGTAGAATAGTATTATTACATATGGAATCTTTTTTTTAATTTATGTTTTAGAGATACGTTTAATTCTTTTAACGATTTTTTGAAGCTCGTAAAGAAACTTACCTAAATTGGATCTTTATAAAAGAAAACAAATGGAAATAAAACAAAACAAGTTAAAATATGCAATAGGTATTTAAATTCTGGCTTACCTAAAATTACCAGTAGGTACCTACATAATTACTTAGTTGTTTTATTTTATACTAAAATACTCGTAACTATATAAATAAGATTACCTACTCATTTTGAACAATTGTTGATTGTAAAAAAACTTTTACCCCCATATGCGAGGAATTTCGACAAATGCTTAAACACGTAAGTATTTATTAAATTGTACTGAAGAGCATTGATACCAAGTTTCAAGGAATTCTAATCATAAATTATTTTTTGCCCATTTTAACTTTTACTCCTTTAAGACATGAATTTCAAAAAAAATCTGATATACTTATTGCTCTACTTTTAATTTAAAATTTAATTTTAAACTTAAATACCACTTTCCATGTATTTAACATCAAGAACGGCAGTTACATATCATTAAATCTTTCATCCCTTAATTGGATGAATTTCGAAAAATTCTAAAATCTTGTTTATTTAATTTTATTGAAGAGTGAATATATATACATATATACATATATATATATATATATATATATATATATATATATATATATATATAAAAGAAGAAAAAGAAAAAGATATAGATAGAAATTTATTGTATAAAAATTTTATAACAAAACAAACATTTTATTAGAATTTTGATTTTTATTGAATAGTTCACACCCGAATCACACATGACATGATACTATAAATTCAAGAACATGAATTTGCAACTGTACAACAACCAGTACACATGCCCGAGTACGGAGCAGCACACGAATTGGTTCCAGTGCAAGAACCCGTACCTCCGCCGCTTCGGAATCCTCTACACGAACCGGCTCCAGTACACGTTCCTGCCCCAGATCCTGAACCCTGTCCTGTACATGATCCAGCTCCGGTGCACGAACCTGGACCTGCACAGGACACTAGTGTTCCGAAGCACAGACACCCTAACAGCACGAGAGTCAACATTGTTTTGCCATAATTTTGTTTTATCATTCTTTGCGAAGTAAAAACTCGACATAAACTGGTCTAATAACTAGCCTTAAACAACGAAAAAAACGACTTAATTTATTACAAGCGGAATTTGGGGCTGCGCTCGCGTTCAAACTACAAAAAAAGCAATGTTTTTGCCTTTTTGTTATAAGTAATTAATAATGGACAGTGGTAGCTCAGTGGTAAGGCGCTTGCTTGGGAAACCGAGTGAAGCGGTTTCAAATCCCGGGTCTCGCACCTCTGATATTTTATTGTGGGAATCATTTCCAACACGTTTTATTGTTTTATCCAACATGTTTTATATTAACTTCCACATGCCTTAAAGGTGAAGGAAAACATCGTGAGGAAAACCTGCATGTCTGAGAGACCTATCAAGTTTTCAAAAGACATCATATGAAGTCTGCCAACCCGCACTTGTCCAGCGTGGTGGACTATGGCCTGATGCCCCTCGTACTAAAGTGAGATCCGTGCCCAGCAGTGAGACGTTAAAAAATTGTAATTAGCCAATTAAAATTAATACCTACAGAAATACCTACCCCAGCTTCTTCGCATGCCGTGCGCTATGCGCCGTCCATCATGCCGTGTAGGATTTTCAAAGCCCTATTGGACTCTGTTAGGGGGATGATTTTAGAAAAAGTGTGATACACGTGTTTCATAATTTTAATTGAAGAGTAAGTGTACCAATTTTCTACTGGTAAAAAAGTAGTAAAAATGGAGTTATCTTAATTATTTATATTATATTCACTCTTCAACACTTTGACTGACTCATGCATACTTGCATAATAATATTATGTTAATTTAAAATTATACTTTTAAATTAGACCAAAAAAATACTACGTTTAATTAAAATTAGGTGTTTTTTTAAAGCATTGCTCTTATATTAATTTTCCGTAAACAAATTACGTATAGGTAACCCCTACCACAAATTATATAATACTATACTAGTGCCTCTACACAGTATAGTGCAAGGACACAGGACACTTATTTCATTTAACGATCATAAATCATATAATATACTTATGCTGGTATAATTGTAAAGGTCAAAGATTTAAGAAATTCCTTTGTAAACTATCCTTATCTTTGTCTTATGTCTCCTTTGTCTTGTGTGTCTGTAAGTCTGTAAGGTTGTTTAAATGACTGTCAGTCTCTCCCGTGACCATGGATGCTGTAAAGCATTCGAAACATCGGGAACCAAAAATCAAAATAAATCCGCGAAATAATCCGAAAAGATAGTTTTATTTAAACATGTCAAACATTCGCGTAAATCTAAGAAAGTATTCTGTAAGGTTGATTGCTCCAACATTCAAAATACTAATATTTTACTTTTGTTGACATTTTCTCATCAGATTTTATAGCACTATTTTAAGTCCTTAAATGTTCTTTACTTTTTGCTTTCTTAATATTGATATAAGAATGTCAACTATGACCCATTAACCGACTTATTATAAAATATGAATAAATAATTGTAATAATGATATTAAAATGTATGACTGGTTTTGTAGTGTACTTGTTATACTGTCTATTTAAATATTAATTAGCATAGCGATTCGATCTGAGCTGTAGTTGAGGATACAATTCATATAAGTATGTATATACCTCTCTTGGCCGACTTTTTCGGGATTTATTTTGATTTTTGATTCACGACGTTTCGAATGCTTTACAGTTTACAGCAATCAAGAGACTAAGGTTTTAGACGTCTAATATTCTCTTAAATATATGAACGGGTATATACCCATATAATTATTAATTCACATTAGTGCAGGAAATGAATCAGCGACCAATCTTACAAATCACGCTGCTACAGATCTTTGTGACCTTCAATAACATAACACAATTTATAAACAGAAAAAAAGTATTGTATGTATTTTGCCGCTGTATTTGTGTAGTTGAGCTGGTTTTTTGAGATTTTGCGTCACAGCTTAATGTATGAGGGAAAAACACCAAACGCAATGTAATAAACAGTTGTCGTCACTAACACCTTTTACTTTACTTATCTGTGTATTAGACGGTAATAGAGATATTTGATATTGTAAGGATTTATTGAACTAATCTTTTTACTATGATAAATAAAAATTTATATCTATACAAATATATCTAAATATCTATCAACGTTTAAGAGTAACTAAACATCAAAGGTTCTTGACCCAAAAGGAAATTTTTTTTTAATGTTTGTCCACTCTGCGGTTCTAAAACACTCATGCCTAGAATTATGCTCCCGAACAACATACAAAATTACATAGTTGTCTTATTTTATACAAAAATACTCGTAACTATATAAATAAGATTACCTACACATTTTGAACAATTGTTGATTGTAAAAAAACTTTTACCCCCATATGCGAGGAATTTCGACAAATGCTTAAACACGTAAGTATTTATTAAATTGTACTGAAGAGCATTGATACCAAGTTTCAAGGAATTCTAATCATAAATTATTTTTTGCCCATTTTAACTTTTACTCCTTTAAGACATGAATTTCAAAAAAAATCTGATATACTTATTGCTCTACATTTAATTTAAAATTTAATTTTAAACTTAAATACCACTTTCCATGTATTTAACATCAAGAACGGCAGTTACATATCATTAAATCTTTCATCCCTTAATTGGATGAATTTCGAAAAATTCTAAAATCTTGTTTATTTAATTTTATTGAAGAGTGAATATATATACATATATACATATATATACATATATACATATATATATATATATATATATATATATATATATATATATATATATATATAAAGGAAAATAAAAAGATATAGATAGAAATTTATAGTAACAAAATTTTATAACAAACCAAACATTTTATTAGAATTTTGACTTTTTTATAGAATAGTTCACATCCGAATGATACTATAAATTCAAGAACATGAATATGCATCTGTACAACAACCAGTACACATGCCCGAGTACGGAGCAGCACACGAATCGGTTCCAGTGCAAGAACCCGTGCCTCCGCCGCTTCCGGGTCCTCTACACGAACCGGCTCCAGAGCACGACCCCGTGCCTCCGCCGCTGTTCCTTCCTGAACAGGAATAGGGTCCAGTACACGTTCCTGTCCCCGATCCCGTGCCCTGTCCAGTACATGCACCATCTCCGGTACACGAACCTGTACCTGTACAGGACACTAGTGCTCCGAAGCACACACACGCTAACAGCACGAGAGACAACATTGTTTTGCCATAATTTTGTTTTGCCATAATTTTGTTTTATCATTCTTTGCGGAGTGCGAAGTCGACATAACTTTATAGTAATGGAAAAAAGAGGTTATTTATTACTAGCGGAACCTGCCGCTACGCTTTCGTTAAAAGTACAAAAAAACTAATTTTTTGACCTTATGTTATAAGTATTTATGTGTGATGAACACGAATGTTTGTACTCCAGCCATGGATATATTTATAATATTATGTATGTATTTAAAGTTATATATGTGTAGTGTATTCACTACCTGGTATCCATAACACAGGCCTCGTAGCTTACCATGAAACTAGATGGCGCTGTGTGTTAATGTCCCAACATATTTATTTATTTGTTTGTTTATTTATTTGTTTATTTATTATTTAATACAGAAACGCCCCCGCTTCTCCGCACGCTGTCATGGAACATCGTTTTAAGAAGGACATCCTTCTGATAAGAATGTTTATAGTAAAATAAACCTGCAATATAACATATAAGAACACCTAAAGATAAAAGGTCGTTGACCTTTTGTTTTATCAATGGAAATTTTGTAAACATTACTAGCAGAACCAGCGCCTTCGCTCGCGCTAAAACTACAAAAATAACTCCTTGGCTTTGTGCTATTAGTGATAAATTGATGGCTGGTAATCCACTTTCTCCATATTTTTGACCGTTTTAAAAAACAGGAGGTACTCTAATCGACAGTATTTTTTGTTTTTATGCTACACCGTGCACGATATCTTCTCTACTTGTAAACCAATTTTCATAATTCTTAATTTATTGAATATAATTTTATACAAGTTAGCTCCATATAAATTAAAAAAAAAACATTCTAAAACAGTAATTATTTGCATTTGATATTAAAATCGCCTTTTTAGTAAAATGGGTAATAATTTGAACGTGTTAAAATAATTGGAGAAAAAATATACAACTCAATATAACAAAAATGTATTTTTTAAATTGAATTTCTCACCAAATACATGCATACAATATACAAAAAAATAAACATTTATTTTCCGAAATCAGTACAAAATATTACATTTTAATCATTCAAAATTATCGTGCAATCAAATATGAAAGTGACGGGTTAGGTAGAATTAGTTGATATTTTTGAAAAGATAGAACTCTGTGGGCTTCATTTGCCTTGCGATTTCAGATTTGGCCAATATTAAAATTATTAAAAATGTTTTTTCGCTATTATAATAAAAGTCTAATTTGTACACAAATTTTTTTAGCGAATCTTATTGAAATAGTCATTATTATCGATACAGAACCACAGAACGGATTTTGACGTTTAGTATAGTGATAGCAGCTTACCCGGGTTAATACATAGGATACTTTTATTGTGGGAAATTATATTCTTTAATCTATGAGAAAAATATTTTTTGGAAATTAATATTATTAAAGGACGAATAGACACTCCGTTTTTTTTTAAATATTAATTTACTTACTTAAGATACCTACTCTAAATACAGTATAAGGTTGACGTATTTAATCTTAATTCAGTGTTGAAATTCACCTACACAAATTATCTGGAACAGGTTTATATTTACACAATAATAATTTTATCAGCATTTTTTTAGGTAAAAAATAATATTATTATTATTTTTTTATCTTTAAACATCATTAACATAACATTTTTATAATAGTGATAATTATATTATCTATACATATATATAAAATCGAAGTGTCTTTTCGTATTGTAAAAATAACAGCTTTTTACTTAACGCATATGAAAGTTTATACAGTACAAACTCAATTTTTAAAATTTTGCCTGTCTCTCTCCAACTCCGAACTCCGAAACAGCTGGACTGATATTGACGGGACTTCCACTGACCTATAGCTGATGTTATGAGGACTAACTTAGGCTACTTTTATTTTAGAAAATTAATTAGATTTCCACTCAAAAAATCTATAGTATATGTATTTAGGTGCCTTTTCTGAAAAAACGCAATTTATATCTCTAAATGAAGCTCGATTGCCAGTACTAAGACAATAATGAATAACGATAGGAAATCGTTTGTGTACTTATAATATTTTATAATATTAGATATTTTTAAATACTATACATAAAAATGTATATTTAGTGTTATTTTTATAATTTAGTAGTAGAATTCCTGATGTAGTTTTCGAACGACGAATTTCAAAAAATGCTAAAACACGGATTTATTTAATTACACTGAAGTGCATTGATACCAAGTTTTAAGGAATTCTGATCATAAATATTTTTTGCCTACATTAACTTTAAGGGATGAATTTAAAAAAAAATCTGATATACTTATTGTTTTATTTTTCATTTAAACTTAAATACCACTTTCCGTGCATTTCACATTAAGAACGGCGGAGTGTCATACAATCTTTCATCCCCTTTTTTATGCCCTAATAAATGCATTTAATTCCGATAAAACCATTCATTTGTTGATTTTAACTGAAGCTAACATAAAAGAAGACTGTGTTAATATGTACGAACTCCCAGACTACACAATGTGCTACGAACTTAGGCAATACAGAAAAGGTGGAGGTTTATTACTTTATGTTCATAATTCATTATCCTTCATTAGACATAGTTCTTTCTTTAAATACTTCGAATATATTACCGGAGAGTTAATTCTAGACTTTAGTTATAAATTAGGAATCTGTGCAATCTATAGACCACCGGATTATAGTAAAGAAGGATTTATTCATGAACTTCTATCCTTTGTCTCAAAATATAACTCAAAAAATAATTATGTTATTATTGGCGATATAAACTTAGACATTAAAAAAAGTAGCCCTATTACAAATCTTTACTTAAACTCCCTATCCGAAATAGGCTTTTACTCGGGTATAAATCAATATACACGAATAGAAAAACGCATGGACATAATTTGTAAATCTTGTGTTGATCATGTATTTATTAGAAATATCACTAATTGTGAAATATATACCGGCGTTGTAAAAATCGTCCTAGCCGATCATTGTATAACATGTTGTGCGATCTTCGACGCGCGGCTCGGTACCGATGACTCACGCCTGCCTCAGCTGATTACGAGAATAAATAATAACAATCTGCGAAACAAGTTATGCAATGTTGACTGGAGCGAACCGCTTAGTCTTAGTTACCCTAACGATATTTATAATTTTATTTACAAGCAATTTAAAAATGCATATGAAACGAGTAAATATTGTGTAGAATATAAAAGTAAAAGAAAAATTTGTATATGGGCAAACAAAAAGCTAAAGTATATGTGTAAAAACGGGACGAACTTTATAATATTTGGCGTGCCGATGAAAAAAATTCTGAAAAGAGATTGTTATATAATTCGTATAGAAACAAAACAAACAAGTATACTCAATTCTTAAATAATCGTAAAATAAAGAATGATATCTGTAAAAACTTTAAAAATCAACGAGAAATTTGGAAAATAGTTAACAATCTTACCGGAAAAATTGCTAAATGTATTGACGATGTAATTATTAAGCATTTTAAGCAGGATCCGCTTAGTCTATCAAATAATTTTGCGACAGAATTCGACAATAATGTGAAAAGTATATGTATCGATGTGATTTGAAAATGTTAAATTCTACCTCGTATGAAAATATACCAGAAACTTCAATCAGACTAGAGCGAGCACGTGAAGAGGATGTCAAACGTATAATTTTGCGTATAAGTGACAAAAAAAGTCCAGGTTATGACGGAATTAGGGCAAGCGATATAAAATATACCTCCTCACATCTAGTACCAGTCATTACTCACCTCATAAACCAGAGCATAGCTACATCAATTTACCCGGATATATTGAAAATTGGCGTAATTCGGCCGATTTATAAGAAGGGAAAGCATGACGATTATAATAATTACCGTCCCATCACTATTTTGTCAAAATTATAGAAAGGTATCTAGGGGATAAAATAAATAAATATTTAGCTCAACATTCAATCATTAATAATAAACAATATGGTTTTCAGAAAAATAAAAGCACCACTGAATTACTAAGAAAATTTACTAACGAAGTTAAGACGCATTTGGACAAAAAACTTCACGTGCTCGTTTTACTCGTAGATTTTAGCAAAGCCTTTGATGTATTAAATTACAATATTTTATTCGATAAACTTTCGTGGGGTGGTATACAGGGTCCTTTACTGAAATTATTAAAAAATTATCATCTTAACAGAAGAACCACAGTAAGCCTATCCAAACAATGTAGTAACTTAATATCAACCAAACGGGGCACAGCACAGGGCTCAATTATCGGCCCTACTGAGTACTTGTTATATGTGAACGACATGGTTAATATTATACATGAGGGCACTGTATACCAGTTCGCGGACGACACATGTTTAGTGGTAGCTCAAAGAACGGTCAAACATGCCCAGGAAAAACTACAAAATAATTTTAATCAATTATGTAAATGGGTACACGATGTAGGTCTGATAATAAACGCACACAAAACGAAGTTTATACATATTCACTCGTCGCACAACCAGACAGACATCAGACCTACCATCGTGGCTCACAACCACTCTTGTTTGCACTCCTCATGCAGTCTGAATTGTTCGTGTGTAGCTGTTGAACAAGTGAAAACACATATGTACATAGGCTTAATGATCGATGACAGATTTACCTGGGGCCCGCATACAGATCACGTTTGCTCAAAATTAAGATCATTATTAAGTAAACTAAGTATACTCAAAACCAAATTATCATACCAAACACTAAGGCTCCTGTATGTGGCCTTGGGTGACTCGGTTATCGATTATGGTGTTAGTAGTTACGGCAGATCCTGCAAATCAAACTTGGAAAATATTTACAATTTACAGTTAAGATTATTAAAAACAAATACTTAACAACTATATTCAGCTATTTCGGCATTGTAATGTTAAGAACATATATGATAAAGTTAAATTTTCTATTCTAACCCAAATTAATAATACAACCTTGTTAAATGAAAAAGTTAGACCTTTAGGCTTACGTCAACTTGATTTAAACCATAAATACCACTTACCAAAAACTAACAATAAGTATGGAAAGAGAACTGATAACTACTTAATACCTGAATATGTTAACGAACTGCCCAGAGAACTGCAAGAAATGTATAAAAGTACCACGAAAATCAAATCACTTTTTAAAATTTATTTTTTACAAAAACAAACCGAATAAACTGAATGACTCTCTGTACCCAGATAAACCCGCGAGGTTTTCGTGGTACTTAAATTGCAAATTATAATGTATTTGTTATGTATTGGCCAATAAATAAAATAAAAAAATGAAACTCGGTCGCCCAGGTACTTAGGCAATAATGAAAAACGAGAGGAAATCGTATGTGTACTTATAATATTAGATATTTTTAAATACTATACATAAAAAATAATATTTCGGGTTATTTTTACAATTTATTAGTAGAATTACTGATGTAGTTTTCGAACGACGAATTTCGAAAAATGCTGAAACACCGATTTATTTAATTACACTAAAGACCATTGATACCAACCAAGTTTTAAAATAATATATTTTATTTATAAATAATTTTTTGCCTATATTAACTTTAAGAGATGAATTTCAAACAAATCTGTTATACCTACTTATTGTTTTATTTTTAATTTAAACCTAAATTCAACTTTACGTACATTTGACATTGAGAACGACAGAGTTTCATATATTCTTTCATCCCCTTTTTAGGCCCTAATTGGATGAATTTCGATAAATTCTAAAATCTTATTTATTTAATTTTATTGAAGGGCGTTAATGTTAAGTTTCAATTAATTCTGATCATAAACAATTTTTTTCTGCTGTCAACATTCTCACCTCCTTCTACCTCTTTAACACCTCCAGGTAAATTTCAAAGAAATCAATGAAATTTCTAAGAAATCTAAACTAAGTATTACTTTTTCGTTAACTTCACATAATAATTTAATGTCAGGTAAAGGCAAATTTGTATGATAGTAAAAAATTTCATTCCTTATTTTACCCTTTTACAGGTAGAATTTCCAAAAATCCTTTCTTAGTGGACCTTTAGATTATAAAATGCATCAATTGAAAAAAAAAACATGTTTTTAACACCTGTAGTTTAGGCTCTGCGTTGATGAAGCAGTCAGAAAAAGTAACAACAAATACTTTTTAATTTATTCCAAATTTACTTTTAACCTTTTATTTCTTTTTGGCATTTAATAGAATAATTATTCATATATGAAATTACAAATTTTCTGTAAATTAAATGTAGTTTCTATTATTGTTTCAGAAACTCAATTAAGTCTTTATTTTTAAATAAGAGAGTAATATTATTTTATATATATATATATATATATATATATATATATATATATATATATATATGTGTATATGAGAAGAAGAAGATATGGATAGAGATTTATAGTAATAAATAATTTTTATATCAAAACAAACACTTTATTAGAATTTTGATTTTTTATTGAATAATTCACACCCGAATGATACTATAAATTCAAGAACATGAATTTGCAACTGTACAACAACCAGTACACATGCCCGAGTCCGGAGCAGCACACGAATTGGCTCCAGTGCAAGAACCCGTACCTCCGCCGCTTCGGGGTCCGCTGCACGAACCGGCTCCAGTGCACGTACCCGTGCCTCCGCCGCTGTTCGCTCCTGAACAGGAATTGGCTCCAGTACACGTTCCTGTCCCCGATCCTGAACCCTGTCCAGTACATGATCCAGCTCCGGTGCACGAACCTGGACCTGCACCGGATACTAGTGCTCCGAAGCACACACACCCTAACAGCACGAGAGTCAACATTGTTTTGCTATAATTTTGTTTTATCATTCTTTGCGAAGTGCGAAATCGACGTAACTTTATCAAATAAGCTAGCCTTATCAAATAAGTAGTTCAAAAAAGAGATTATTTATTACTAGCGAAATCTGCCGCTACGCTTTCGTTAAAAGTACAAAAAAACAAATTCTCTCACCTTATTTAATACAGAAACGCCCCCTAAAAAAAAACATTCTAAAACCATAATTATTTTTGTGTTATTAAAGTCGCCTTTTTAGTAAAATGTGTAAAAATTTGAACGTGTTAAAATAATTGGGCATAAAAATATACAACTCATTATGACAAAAATATATTTTTTAAATTTAATTTCTCACTAAATACATGCATACAATATAGAAAAAAATAAACATTTATTTTACTGAAATCAGTACAAAATATTACATTTTAATCATTCAAAATTATCGTGCAATCCAATATTAAAGTTACGGGTAGAATTAGTTGATATTTTTGAAAAGATAGAACTCTGTGGGATTCATTTGCCTTGCGATTTCAGATTTGGCCAATATTTTTTATGATGGAATTATTTTCGTAAATAAATAAAATAAATTATAGCCTACCTGTACTACTACTGTTTTTCGGAAAACATATACTCGTAAATTTTTTTTAATAATATAAATATTTGTCGAAGTCGGGTTATTTGAACCGTTAATGATGTTTTTTTTCCAAACACATTTTGTAGGAATATATCCCGGATGACAGTGACAGCCCCATTTATTGTAACTGGAAAAAAAATGGTCGAAATCTCAGACCAAAAAAAAGTATCTCAGGGTCTGAGGGTCGAACAACAGAAATCCTAATGTTATCATAATTTTATATATTCGATTACATCTATAGACACTACTATAGCATACGGCGCCTCAATTACAGATATCATTCGACAATTAACATGGTTCATGAATTGTAAGGATATGTTACAATTAAAACAAATAGTACACGTTTAATATTTTAACTTTAAATAATAGCAAACTAAATTAATATTTTAAATTGCATATAAAACAATAATATTGCTTAAATAAATAATAAATATTTTTATATTTTAATATTCTTTGTGATTATACATAATATAATAATAGCAATACAAAATAATATTAGTAGAGACTTTGTCATCCGTGGTAGAGTCTGGCTAACGAAAGCTCGTCCTGGAGTTTTCTTAAAAGTTTTGATAAGGCAACATTATTAATCCCTCCACGACCGCGGACACGCCGGCGTGTCAGTTAACAATAGATTTCTTAGAATTTTAATAATTTCTTAGAAATTTACCTGGTGGTCTTAATAGTCCAGTAAAATAAGGTCTGAAGTTAAGATTTGAACCTCAACTTTGCATTTTTGATATAATATAGTTTTAATGATAAAAAAACAATATGTAAAGGTTTTCCTGCCATTAACCCCGGCAAGGGTTGAAAAAAATTATCAAATATGATTTTCGCAATTACTATTAATTATAACAAAAGTCTAATTTGTACATAAAATTTTTTTGACAAATCTTATTGAAATAATATTTTACATATATAAATATATATACATATATATATATATATATATATATATATATATATATATATATAGGTGTGTGTGTATAAGAAGAAGATATAGATAGAGATTTATAGTAATAAAATTTTATATCAAAACAAACACTTTATTAGAATTTTGATTTTGTATAAAATAATTTACACCCGAATGATACTATACAATCCAGAACATGAATTTGCAACTGTACAACATCCGGTACACATGCCCGAGTCCGGAGCAGCACACGAATTGGTTCCAGTGCAAGAACCCGTGCCTCCGCCGCTTCGGGGTCCACTGCACGAACCGGCTCCAGTGCACGTACCCGTGCCTCCGCCGCTGTTCGCTCCTGAACAGGAATTAGGTCCAGTACACGTCCCTGTCCCCGATCCTGAACCCTGTCCAGTACATGATCCAGCTCCGGTGCACGAACCTGGACCTGCACCGGATACTAGTGCTCCGAAGCACACACACCCTAACAGCACGAGACCCAACATTGTTTTGCCATAATTTTATTTTATCATTCTTTACGGAGTTTAAAATCGACATAACTTTATCAAATAAGCTAGCATTATCAAATAAGTAGTG
This sequence comes from Brenthis daphne, assembly GCA_947093115.1. NCBI lineage: Eukaryota > Metazoa > Arthropoda > Insecta > Lepidoptera > Nymphalidae > Brenthis > Brenthis daphne. The sequence goes on along the minus strand of OX352471.1, from coordinate 30,190,212 downwards.
GAAAAAAGAGATTATTTATTACTAGTGGAATCTGCCGCTAAACTTTCGTTAAAAGTACAAAAAAAACAAATTCTTGGACCTTATGTTTTAAGTAATTAACATAGAAACGCCCCCGGTGCTCCGCACGCTACCATGCCTTATAGGATTTTCGAAGCCCTATTGCTATTTGTCTCTGCTGGGGGAAGATTTTGAAAGCAGTTTGATACACGTGTCTCATAATTTTAGTAAAAGGGTATGTGTACCAATTTTCGAGTTTATCGACCTAGAATTATAAAAAAGCTTCCATATAAATTGGAAAAATGACATCCCGAAACCATTTATAGATATAGAGTTATCTTTATACCTTTATCTATTCACTCTTCAATACATTGACTGGCTCATTCATGAATACTTGCGTAATATTACGTTTATTTAAAATTATACAAAATAATTACTGTCTTTTATTAAAATTACGTTTTGAGAAGGACAATCTTCTGACAAGAATGTTTATTGTAAAATAAACCTGCAATATAATAAATAAGAACACCTAAAGATAAAAGGTCGTTGTGCATTTGTTTTTTCCCCTGAAGAATTTTGGGTTTTTATTTGTGTATATATTAACTAATTGTAATTGTATTTATGATAAAAACCAAATAAAGTCAAATACTTCATTATGTACTAGCGACTCACCCTTGCTCCGCTCGGGTTCGTCCCTACTTATGTTTTATCGTTTAGTATAGATTTCTCAGAAATGAGGTTTTTTACCGTCGTAAAAAAATAATATATCGTGTTTTTTTTACGATTTATTAGTAGAATTCCTGATGTAGTTTTCGAACGACAAATTTCAAAAAATGCTAAAACACAGATTTATTTAATTACACTAAAAGACCATTGATACCAAGTTTTAAAATAATATATATTTTATTAGATGAATTCCAAACAAATCTGTTATACCTACTTATTGTTTTATTTTTAAAATATATAAAATACTAATAGAGATCTATTAGTTCCCACGGGAACCGTTTATTTTTCCGGGATGAAAAGTAACCTGTTATTTAGCCGGCAATATAAGGTATCAGAACGTTAAATTTTACTAAATTAGGTGCATAAGTTGTTGTGTACTAAGCTGTATAAGATACTATAGTTTTTTAACTATCCCACGGGAACTCTTTCATTTTCTGGGATGAAAAGTATCTAAAATGTTGACCGGGGATATAAGGTACCATCATGCAAAATTTCATTTAAATCAGTCCAACAGTTTCGGAGATTAGCCCGTACAAACATACTAACAGACAAACTGACAAACAGACATACAGGCAAGCAGACAAACAGTTTTTTTTAATAGCTATTGTTTTGGAGTCTATATTGTGTACATTATACGTTAAAAACAAACAAAAACAGATCTATCCCACGGAAACCGTTCATTTTTCCGGGATGAAAAGTAACCTGTAGTTTGACCGACAACATAAGGTATCAGGATGCCAAATTTTAGTAAATTAGGTGCATAAGTTGCATACTAAGTTGTACTGCTTGTACTATTGTGTACTAAGCTGTATAAGTTACTATAGTTATTTAACTATCCCACGGGAACTCTTTAATTTTCCGGAATGAAAAGTATCTTACATGTTGACCGAGGATATAAGGTACGACCATGCAAAATTTCATTTAAATCGGTCAAATAGTTTAGGATATTAGCCCGTACAAACAGACAAACAGACAGAGAAAGAAAAAAAAATGAAAAAATCTGGATTTGTTCTATTTTTCTTCTTACGGGATGATAGAAGCGCGACGGTGGCACCATGTCAAAAAGTTCATCAGAACACTCTCCATTGTATAGACGATAGAAAACACACAGAGAGCCAACATCTCTCCGAAGGCTTAAAGTGTCTAAGTCGTCTGTGAGTACGGGATCGTTGACAATACGAACTGCCCGGCGTTGGATAGAGTCAAATGTAAGAAGCTGGTATTGGGGGGCGCCGGCCCAGAAATGAGAACAGTACTCCATGAGAGGGCGAACCTGTGCTTTATAAAGCAAAAGAGATCTATTAGTTCCCACGGGAACCGTTCATTTTTCCGGGATGGAAAGTAACCTGTTGTTTGACTGCCAATATAAGGCATCAGAATGTTAAATTTTACTACATTAGGTGCATAAGTCGTTGTGTAAGATACTGTAGTATTTTAACTATCCCACGGGAACTATTTAATTTTCCGGGATAAAAAGTATCTCAGATATTGTCTGGGGATATAAGGCACCACCATGCAAAATTTCATTTAAATCGGTTTGATAGATTTGGAGATTAGCCCGTACAAACAGACACAGAAACAAAAAATTGAAAAAAAACTGGATTTGTTCTATTTGTCTTCTTACACCCCCTGGCTCGGTTTTTAGCATTTCTTTGCTATGTACAGATATTCGACCTCTACTGTTTTATTATACTATAGATAGATAGAATAAATAACGTATAATAAAACAGTAATATATAATAATGAAAATAGTTATAGCGAGTGTACCTTAGGAGATAGACATATACTATTGAGAACTTTCCTATCGACCTTTTTAAGACTTACAATTTTCTTGTACAATGTTTTGATATATCCCTTAAGGTCAACCTGGCTCAAGCCAGCGTTAGCCATATCAATTTGTAAGGACAATTCGATAGAACCAGCTGTTATTGTGTTTTCCCGTGGGCATTAATAATTTGCCTGTCGTAAAAGGTATCCAAAATGTTGACCCGAGTACTAAGTTATCACTATACCAAATTTAGTTAAAATCGGTTCAGTACTTTTTGCGTAAAACGCGCACATCGATTTGACTATGTTAGTTTTATTATAGGTATAGCTAGATATTGCTTAGGAGATATACATATACTATTCAGAACTTTCCTGTAGGACTTTTCAAGACCTACAATTTTTAATATATTGTTTTATGTATGTATGTCTTAAGGTTTCGCCAGCGGAAGGTTTCTAGGGAGGACTCGATAAATCCAGTTATTGTATCTTAACGTGAGAAAGAAAGATTTTCTTGAAGTAAAAGGTATCCTAGGTAGGTTTTATTTTAAAGCTAAATATTCCTTTTTCGTTCATTTCACATTATAATTTAATGTCAGGCAAAGGCAAATTTGTATGAAAATAAAAAAAAAACATCCCTTATTTTACCCCTTTACAGGTGGAATTTCCAAATTTTTTTTCTTAGTGGACTTTTAGATTGTAAAATGCATCAATTGAAAAAAAAAACAAGTTATTCACACCTGTAGTTTAGGCTCAGCGTTGATGAAGCAGTCAGGACAAGTAACAACAAATACTTTTTAATTTATTCCAAATTTACTTTTAACCTTTTATTTCTTTTTGGCATTTAATAGAATAATTATTCTTAAATGAAATTACAAATATTCTGTAAATTAAATGTATTTTCTATTATTGTTTCAGAAACGCGAATAAGTCTTTATTTTTAAATAAGAGAGTAATATCTATATATCTATCTAAACTAATATATTTAAACGAGCAATTCTTGTACATATATATATTTATATATCAATATATAATCTGAATCTCGGAAACGGCTCCAACGATTTTCATGGAATTTAGTATACAAGGGGTTTCGGGGGCGATAAATCGATCTAAATTAGTTTTATATCTGGTAAAACGCGTGTTTTCGAATTATCATGCAGTTTTCTTTTGCATTATTCCACTCAAAATGTTATGTTCGATAATTTCGTACACTAGGACAAAAGCATCGTGATCAAGCGGCTAAGACGGATGTTTGACAACCACAGGTGTCTGGGTTCGTATACTGGTCGGATACGAAGATTTTACTTTTGTATTTTTTTAAATATTTCTTTTAGTTTTTTGTTTTTTTTTTAAAGAAAATTGTACTATTGACCAAAAACTCCGAGCGAAGCTCGGTGGCCCAGGTATTTTTAGATAATTTCGTTTTATTCGTGTTTTCAATAATCAACTTTATCGATAATCAACGAAAACATAAACTTATTTTTTTTTTATTGGAAAAAAATAATAAAAAGGTGGCGTTTGGGTAGTCCTAATGTTGCCACTTAAACTGAAAAATGACTCTTTCTGACATCTGTTGGCGAATAATAATACTATTTTTTTTTTTGGTAATGAATCTCGGAAACGGCTTCAACGATTTTCATGTAATTTAGTATACAGGGGTTTCGGGGGCGATAAATCGATCTAGATTAGTGTTATGTCTGAGAAAACGCGTAGCCCAGGTACTATATATATATATCGGCGTGGCGTCGTTAATTAATCATATTTAGAATAAATTCATAATTTAAAATTATAATAAATAATAATAAATTCAATTTCTAAAGTAACTTTTCATATTTAAATAAGTTGTAGCGTTTTCAATTGCTGTTAAATAACTATTGTTTTTAATTTCCAGTTATTTTATGGTAAATTAAATAATCAATAATATTATAAGCTCATAAATGTTAAAATTAAAATAATAAATTATTAAGTTCGTATTTCCTCTTATTTTATGGTATATTAATTTATCAATAATTTTATAAACTTATAAAGTGTGAGCATTTATAAAAATAATTATTATTATAAAGCTTAAACATAGCACTTCCGATTAAAAGAGAGTGTAACGTTTAAATTTATATGGTGGGCCTTTAAAGTTCTTTAATGTATTTCCTCTTATTTTATAGTAAATTAAACTATAAATAATTTTTATAAACTAATAAGGATAAGCATTTATAAAAATAAATAACAATTGTAAAGTTTGAACATAGTACTTCTGATCAAAAGAGCGCGCTATGTTTAAGCTAATATGGCGGGAAAGCGGCGACCGAGAGGAGGGTGGACGATGGGGAGGCACACTCACTTTTGCTCGGGCGTTTACCTGGTACAGAGGACTGGCTGTTTTTACTTAATCTAACAGACAAGTATTTAGGATAGGTTTAAATAATTATAGTGTTAATCTGTTTATTATTAATTGGTTTATTAGTTTAAAGTGATTAGTAAAATTATAATAGTTTAACGTAAAACGACTTATCATATTGATCTCTACAATCATTTTAATTATCTTTAAATTTATAAATAACAAGGTAAGTGACGTCAGCAACGCTAACGTCGTTTTTAAAGACAATATTTCTGTTCGTCCTTTGTCATATATATATATATATATATATATATATATATATATATATATATATATATATATGAGAAGGAGAAAATATACATTTATAATAATAAAATTTTATATCAAAACAAACACTTTAATAGAATTTTGATTTTTTATTAAATAATTCACACCCGAATCATACTATACAGTCCAGAACATGAATTTGCAACTGTACAACAACCGGTACACATGCCCGAGTCCGGAGCAGCACACGAATTTGCTGCAGTGCAAGAACCCGTGCCTCCGCCGCTTCGGGGTCCGCTGCACGAACCGGCTGCAGTGCACGACCCCGTGCCTCCACCGCTGTTCGCTCCTGAACAGGAATTAGATCCAGTACACGTTCCTGTCCCCGATCCTGAACCCTGTCCAGAACATGATCCAGCTCCGGTGCACGAACCTGGACCTGAACCGGATACTAGTGCTCCGAAGCACACACACCCTAACAGCACGAGAGTCAACATTGTTTTGCCATAATTTTATTTCATCATTCTTTCCGGAGTTTAAAATCGACATAACTTTATCAAATAAGCTAGCATTATCAAATAAGTAATGGAAAATAGAGATTAATTGTTACTGGTGGAATCTGCCGCTAAGCATTCGTTAAAAGTACAAAAAAACTAATTCTTTCACCTTATCATAAAAGTATTTAATACAGAAACGCCCCCGCTCCTCCGCACGCTACCATGGAACATCGTTTTAAGAAGGACATCCTTCTGACAAGAATGTTTATTGTAAAATAAACCTGCAATATAATAAATAAGAACACCTAAAGATAAATGGTCGTTGTGCATTTGTTTTTTCCCCTGAAGAATTTTGGGGTTTTATTTGTGTATATATTACCTAAGGGTAATTGTATGTATGATAAAAACCTAATGTCAAATACTTAATACTTTCTTAGATTTACGCGAATGTTTGACATTTTTAAATAAAACTATCTTTTCGGATTATTTCGCGGATTTATTTTGATTTTTGGTTCCCGCGTTTCGAATGCTTTACAGCATCCATATATAATATATAAAGTGTGACACCAGACCGTCGAAATTAAAAATCATTGCCTGTGAAAAGTAGCAGGTGAAATCACTGTGAAAAATATACGTAATTTCATTATATGAAAATGAATTAAAAGTAGCAATCATTTCCATGCCACATGCATCCCCGCACCCACGGGCCCCGTACGACCCGGTACCACATAAATAAATAAACGATTAGTTATTCATGTGCCAAATTCGAGCGTAAACATCTATACATATAAGAAAATTGTAACTAAGTCGAATCTGTACATTAAATATTTTTCGGAAAACCTAATTGAAATAGACATTATTATCGATACAGAGTCCGAATCTAAAGTTTTTAGAATTTTTGTCTGTCTGTCTGTCTGTTACCGCATCACGAGAAAACCACTGGACAGATTTTGATGAAATTTGGTATGGTGATAGCTGGTTATCCGGGTCAACATATAGGATACTTTTTACCGCGAGAAAATATCTCATTTCCGAGAAAAAATACAAAAACTGCATTGTAAGAGTATACTAATATGTAAAACTTAAGAATTTGGTTTTTGGTCATCTGAACGCGAGCGTAGCCGCGGGCAATGCTAGTTATTAATAATATTTACGAATTATTATTATTAAGGTAAGTTTATAAGGTATCAACTGCCTCGGTGGTGTAGTGGCTAGCATGTACGGCTGCACACCCGGAGGTCCTGGGTTCGAGTCCCGGGTCGGGCCAAGTTTAGTTATTGAGTCTTCCTGTATAGTAAGTCTCAGTAACAGCCCGGAGTTGGGAAGTTGGCGGTGTTTCACCCCCGTGCCTCGGAGAGCACGTAAAGCCGTCGGTCCTGCGCCTTAACTCTCACCGGTCGTGTCGAGCAGTCGTCCCACCGGAGTATGAGAGTGATAGGAATAGAGAGTGCACTTGTGTCTGCGCGTACACTTGAGCACTATAATATCTCCTGCGCAGTTGGCTAATCTCATTGAGATTGGTCGCCGTGGCCGGAATCGGCTAGGAGAACATCATTAAGGTAATAAGGATGTTATGATTTTATCTTTGTATATTTTTACACGGTTCATAAACTTATATTCACTACCTGTTTTACACAACAACGTTATATATGTAATCTTCTATGGAATTTTTACGAAATTTTTACTTCTCCAAGTACATTTTATAAGTTGGTCGACCATGACTCGTAAACTTGTAAAACCTACTTAGCTGTGATACCTTTTATTTATTTGTATGTACCTATAAAATAACTTATATCTAACACATGCTTTACATCTATTTAACTATCTATGTAATACCAATTATAGGAGAACACATCATTCTATAACAATGCATTCTGTGCATTTCATATTAACTAAAAAGATGAAAACAAGTTCGTGAATGAAAATATAGTATTATGCAGTCGAAGACATACATACATACGAGTGTACCTCTCGCGGCAAGGATGAAACGTGTATGTCTCCGACTGCATAATACTATATTCCTTCGCAACTGCCTCTGTGGTGTAGTGGCTAACATGTACGGCTGCACACTCGGAGGTCCTGGGTTCGAGTCCCGGGTCGGGCCAAATTTGGTTATTGAGTCTTTCTGTATAGTAAGTCTCAGTAACAGCCCGCAGTTGGGAAATTGGCGGTGTTTCACCCCTGTGCCTCGGAGAGCACGTAAAGCCGTCGGTCCTGCGCCTTAACTCTCACTGATCGTGTCTCGTGTCGTCCCACCGGAGTATGAGAGTGACAGGAATAGAGAGTGCACTTGTGTCTGCGCGTACACTTGTGCACTATAATATCTCCTGCACAGTTGGCTAGTCTCAATGAGATAGGCCGTCGTGGCCGGAATCGGTCAGGAGCACATCATACTCCTTCGTGAACTTGTTTTAATTGTTTAGTTCGCTTTTATACAGTCGGATTTTTTATTTTTATAATATATGTATTTATTTATTTTACCCGTTTAGGGGTGGAATTTCAAAAAATAAATATAAATAAATGAATTAATATTGAAATATATATTGATGTTCATATTTAATAATCATATTTAATAATCATAATTCACAATGCATGAAGTACCAAAATTTCAAGTTTTTAACCTATGTAATTTAGGCTCCGCGTTGATAAATCAGTCAAGATAAGTAATTATATTAGTAATAAAACAAACATTTTATTAGAATTTTGATTTTTCATTGAATAATTCACACTTGAATGACAACACTATACATTCGTTTTTAACATGAATTTGCAACTGTACAACACAAGTCACAGTTACCCGAGTCTGGAGTAGAACACGAACCGGCTCCAGTGCAAGAACCCGTGCCTCTGCCGCTACGGGGTCCGCTGCACGAACCGGCTGCAGTGCACGAACGCGTGCCTCCGCCACTTTTAGGTCCTCCGCATGAAGCAGCTCCCGTGCACGACCCAATTCCGCTTCCCGATTCTTCTCCGCTACACGAACCGTCTGCGGTACAAGAGCGCTGACCACCACCGCTGTTCGCTCCTGAACAGGAATTGGCTCCAGTACACGTTCCTGTCCCTGATCCCGAACCCTGTCCAGTACACGACCCAGCTGCGGTGCATGAACCTGGACCTTTACAGGACACTAGTGTTCCGAAGCACACACACCCTTTTTTTTTTTTTTTTTTTGGGAAATGCATTTACGCACGAGGTGTGGGACTCACCGGCAAAGCCAGTACTACCCACTAAAACCCAACAAAACCTTCCCCCGTCTTAATGGGGCGTCGCAGGATCGCTTACGCATTCAACTACGACGCCCCGACGGCAGGTCTGCCGAAGCAGACCACAGCAACCACAGGGTTGCTCCACAGTCCACTCTGCTATCAGAGAAGTACCAGGAGCAACCCGCATGGTACACTGCTCTCCGAAGAGGGCCACCTCCCACCGCCCACCGAAGTGGGCCACCTCCCTGAGCGTTTCTTGGCTTCGCGCCCGGTTGGGTTGCCGGGCACTACTGAGCCCCCCCACCACGACAAGGTGAACGCACGTTGGGGGGGAAGCACACACACCCTAACAGCACGAGAGACAACATTGTTTTGCCATAACAACATAACATTCTACGTCGAGTCATTCGAATCGTTCATTTATCAACTCGTCAACAAAGTAGGTCGCGAGTGCGCTTCCATCTTCTAAACTCGAAAGTATAATATATGTATAGTATAGTATAAATCTACACCGATGAATAAAATCGAAGTGTGTTTTGTTACAAACACTGTGACACGAGAATTTTATATATTAGATATAAATAAACAACCAATAACATATTGGTGTTTTATTTTACTGTTAGACAAAACTAGTATATATGTATAATTATCAAGATTAGCGCCGTAAGTCGCCGGCGCTGCGTCTGGCGCGAGGTCGGCCGCCGCCTGCCACGTCACTGTTTCATGTCTAGTATAGTATTATATAAACTGTGCCCATACTAAACAACGCCGGATTTTTTAAACTCAATCCCTAAAGATATAAACAATTTTGTGAGAAAAATATTATCTTTTTAGCAAAATTTTCTTTATCTATACATATTATAATAAAATTCGTAACTAAGTCGAATCTGTACATAAAATATTTTTTGGAAAATCTTGAGGCCGAATCTATAGTTTTTACAATTTTTGTCTATTTGTCTGACTGTGACCGCATTACTAGAAAATCACTGGACAAATTTTGATGACTTTGATGACCGTCTATTAAAAAAAAAAACAAATTTAACTCAAAAGAGTTATTTTTTTTTTAAATAGACGGTTTTATTTAACCAGCCTTAAGGTCTAACCTATTAAAAAAAATGAAAATTCTATCTTTTTGTATTTGGTCAAAGTAAACATTTAAAGACTAACATTTAAACTAATGACCTCCGAACGACAAACCATGTCAATTTGTATTTTGTACTCACTTTGTTTAAACGTTTTAATTACTAATTATAAATTAATATATTAAATACCCATGTCTTTACAATGATGTAATATTTGTTTAAATGGACTTTGTTAACATACGAGTATAATATGTATATTTTTTTCATGTTCATCAAAGGCTACGTGTGTATTCTAATTAAATAATATTACTTATATTTAATATTCATTATTTATGTCTCACTTAAAAAAATCTTGTTTAAAATAGTAAGTGCTTTATTGTCTATACTATTTATAATAATATTATGAAGAGAATAGATTTGTTTGTTTGTTTGTACTGAATAGGCTCCGAAAGTACTGAACCGATTTATTTTATTTTATTTATTTATTTATGTACCAGAAAAAAAACATACAAGTGAAAACAGATACCATGTGAACAAAGGATGACTTACCTCTTAAAGAGATCTCTACCGGAAGCCCTCAAGCGTGAGAAAATATAAATTTAATAATGCGGTGCGGTGTAGGTACAAACTAAAAACATCAATTAACAAAAAATATATATATATATATATATATCCATACATACACATACTTCAAGAAATATATAATATGGAAATCATGTGGAGTCACTTAGATAAAGTTCTTTTAAGCGAGATTTAAACAATTCTAGTGATGGATTGTCATTTGTAATCTTTTAGGGAAGAGAGTTCCAGAGATTTGAATGAAATTTGGTAAGAAGATAGTTTGAAATCCTCGGAAGGACATAGGATATATATATATATATATATATATATATATATATATATATACATATACAGTAGAGGTCGAATGTCTGTACATAGCAAAAAAATGCTAAAAACCGAGTCAGGGAGATGTAAGAAGACAAATAGAACTAATCCAGATTTTTTGTAATTTTTTTGTTTCTCTGTCTGTTTGTCTGTTTGTACGGGTTTATCTCCGAAACTGTTGGACCGATTTAAATGAAATTTCACATGGTGATACCTTATATCCCCGGTCCACATCTTAGATACGTTTCATCCCAGAAAATCAAAGAGTTCCCGTGGGATAGTTAAAAAACTATAGTATCTTATACAGCTTAGTACACAACAACTTATGCACCTATTTTAGTAAAATTTAAAATTCTGATACCTTATATTGCTGGTCAACCACCAGGTTACTTTTCATCCCGGAAAATAAATGGTTCCCGTGGGAGCTAATAGATCTCTATTAATATATTTCTAGAGGCAAACCCGAGCCAAGCGAGGGTGAGCCGCTAGTATATATATATATATATATATATATATATATATATATATATATATATATATATATATATATAGGTACATTATTTAATAGAAAACTACCATCTCACAGAATTGATGCGTCTAAGCTGACTGGCAATTGTCGCAATTCGTTTAGCAAGTTAAAACGGCCGCAATCTTTCCCTTTATCCTTAACTAGCGACTCACCCTCGCTCCGCACATACATTTTAACGGTTAGTATAGATTTGTCCGAGATGAGATATCTTCCTGCAGTAAAAAGTATTCTATATGTTGACCCGAATAACCAGCTATAAAAGCTATCATCTTACCAATTTTTTATTATTTTTATTATTATAAGCCTGTAGTGTCCCACTGCAGGGCAAAGGCCTCCCTACTCTTTCTCCACTGCTCCCTATCGTTCGCCATAATGAGCCATTCTTACCAAATTTCATCAAAATCTGTCCAATAGTTTTCTCGTGATGTGTTCCTAGACAAACAGACAAAAATTCAAAAAACTATACATTTGGCATCCGTATCGATAAAAATAACGAATCGAAAAAATATTTAACGTCTACTTTTGACCCACTTAGAGTTTTATTATACGTATAGATAGATTAACATGCGGTTTTTGCTTATTATGTAGTACTAGCTCACCCTCGCCTTACTCGGGTTCGCCGACAGGATAACAAAAACAAACCTATCCCACGGGAAATATACATTTCTCCGGAATAAAAAGTAGCCTATGTGTTATTCCAGACTATAATCTTTATTTGTGCCTTTCATACGAATCCGTTCAGCCGTAAAAGAGGAACAAACATCCTTACTCACAAACTTTCACATATATAATATTAGTATAGATACCTCTTTTATCCTTTTCCTGGTATAAACAAGAAGTGTGAGAATCATATTATTATACAATAAATTACACCGTACAGAGTGCATGTTTTAAGACTTGGTTCTGTTATATTGTAAGATCTTATGAGTATTATAATAATTGCTTTGTTTACTTTTAGTTTTTATATAATAGATACTTATTTAAAAGGTAGTTACATTTTTATAATCCTTTGTAGCCCAAGAAAAATATAAACTGCTTATATGAAGTACAAAATTCCTAAATTACTTAATAAGTTTAGCCGTTATCTATACTTACTTATAATAAATCTGTAGAGAGGTCAATTCTGTACATGAAATATATTTCCAAAATAACTATCAGGGGGTGATTAGGGATCGATACTGATGCCAAAAATGCAATCAGTAAAATTTTTGTCTGTCTGTCTGTCTGTCTGTCTGTCTGTCTGTCTGTCTGTCTGTATAACCGTTATAGAAACAAAAACTACTCGACGGATTTTAACGAAACTTGGTACAATTATTTTTCATACTCCTGAGCTGGTTAAAGTATACTTTTCATCACGCTACAATCAATAGGAGCAGAGCAGTGAAGGGAAATGTTGGGAATACGGGAGCAGTTACTCCATTTTTTAAGCTTCCGTCGCGTGTGCAACCTTAATGGTTAAAGCTACACAGAAATCCTGTATAACGGAAATGTTCTTCTTAAAATTATATAAAAAATATCCCACGACAGCATATGTCTATCTTTTATGGTTGACTCACAATAACACGTGTAACTCCCGATAGCTGAGCAGTTCGAAGCTTTCTGATTTATATTTGTCTACTCTTACGTTTATAACACTCTCAGTCATCCCTAATTAAAAACGTTAACATTATAAACTATTCCATAAAAAAGAATCATAGAAATCGGTATAGAAACACGAAAGTTATACATGAAATACTCTAATAATAAGCCATCGCGAGTCAGGGGGATGCAAGAAGACAAATAGAACAAATCTAGATTTTTTTCAATTTTTTTGTTTCTCTGTCTGTTTGTCTGTTTGCATGGGCTAATCTCCGAATCTATTGGACCGATTTAAATGAAATTTTGCATGGTGGTACATTATATCCCCGGACAACGTCTTAGATATTTTTTATCCCGGAAAATTAAATGGTTCCCGTGGGATAGTTAAAAAACTATTATAACTTATACAACTTATGCACCTAATTTAGTAAAATTTAACATTCTGATACCTTATATTGCCGTACAAACAACAGGTTACTTTTCATCCGGGAAAAATGAACGGTTCCCGTGGGAACTAATAGATTTCTATTAGTGTTTTTCTAGAGGCGAACCCGAGCGAAGCGAGGGTGAGCCGCTAGTGCCAAATAAAATTTTGTTTTACTTACGTATTGTAAAGTTAGCACTAAAATCAAATACGAATATTTACGTCTTCACAACATCAACATTTTATAAATAGGTTTGTGTTTCACATTTTATATTTTTTTACTTATTATAGAAAACAAACTTTGCGATTCCTAAACTGAAAAAGTGGGTGTATGAAAATATTCCATATCTCTGAAACTACGTAACATATATTCTGAAAAGCAATTTTTGTCAAAAGCATTTTGGAAGCTCTGTTACCTAAATTATTTCAATTACTTTGACACCATTTCTTGAAAGGTAAAGAAGGAACATTTATTTTTTAAACAAACACAACCCATATTAGACGAGCTACATATATGAAATGATAATTTTTTTTATTTAGAAACATTACTTAACAAACATAGTACTTCTGAAACGATCACTTGCGGCTTGCACCTTATCTCCATATTATTCAAAATACAAACACTAAACTAACAAAGCTTTTTAAATTGAAAATCGTTTCAGGCAGTAATACCAAATAAATAAATCTTTCCTCTATAATATGATGAATCCATCAGGATAAGTAATTGTATATATAAGAAGAAGTTGAAGAAGAAAAAGAAGAAGATATAGATTTATAGTAATAAAACAAACATTTTATTAGAATTTTGATTTTTTATTCAGTAATTCACACCCGAATGATATTAAACATTTTTTAAGAACAAGAATTTGCAACTGTACAACACATGTCACACATGCCCGAGTCCGGAGCAGAACACGAATTGGCTCCAGCGCAAGAACCCGTGCCTCCGCCGCTTCGGGGTCCGCTGCATGAACCGGCTTCAGAGCACGAACTCTTGCCTCCGCCGCTGTTCGCTCCTGAACAGGAAATGGCTCCAGTGCATGTTTCTGTCCCCGATCCCGAACCATGTCCAGTACATGCACCAGCTCCGGCGCACGAACCTGGACCTGTACAGGACACTAGTGTTCCGAAGCACACACACCCTAACAGCACGAGAGACAACATGGTTTTGCCATAACAACATAACATTCGACGTCAACCGAACCGAATTTATTTTATCATTTTTTGTGAGAAAAAACCGACTTCAAACAAAAGCACTAAAAAGTAAAAAATAACTGATTGGTAGTTTTCATTTACTATACATACCTAATCAAATATTTTCGAAGTCGGTGTGCTTTGGCTAAGTAATTAAAGCCTACCTATTAAATACATACCTAATCAAATATTTTCGAAATCGGTGCCAGCCCATACCAAGCAAAGCACACCGACTTCGAAAATATTTGATTAGGTATGTATAGTAAATGAAAACTACCAATCAGTTATTTTTTACTTTTTAGTGCTTTTGTTTGAAGTCGGTTTTTATTTTTTTGTTAAAAAGTTTTTATTTTTCTCTTTTTAGTGTAGACAGTAGTAGCAAAGTAAGAATTCTAAAGTGTTAGGCTTGTCAAACCAAACAAAATAAGCCCAAACTCGAAGTATCTACTATTTATCGTTGAAGAGTTCCACCTATCCGCCTTCTGGCCTTACCATCAGATCAGGTCAACAATACCGAACCTCTGTACTATCAACGGAAATAGAAACACTTGCAAAGTTTCAAGTCAATATGACAATTAGAAGTAGGTTAAATTCATTATTAGCTATTTTTCCACCCTTAGGGGTGGTATTTTTTTTTTGAAATTTAAATGGGACCAATCTGGAAGTATACCCTTTCAAACAAAAAATATTGTCCAAATCGGTTAATAAATGACGAAGTTCTGAGGTAACAAACATAAAAAAAGAAAAAAAAAATACAGTCGAATTGAGAACCTCCTCCTTTTTGAAGTCGGTTGAAAAAAGAGTTTATTTATAACCAGCGGAATTTGCCGCGTCACTCACGTTTAACCCCATCTCGGGAAAACCACTGCACGAATTTTAGTCCCTAGATGTGGCCATGTGTTTTTAAGATACGTAATTTAATTCTAGAAAAATATATGTAAAGACGTGTAGTGTGTATGACCTTTTCATAATTTTATTAATTTTTTATATGATTCAGATGACTATATTTGCAATTTGTTGCAATTATTTAGTATAAATAATGCTTATGTTTGTAAATCTTTAAATAAAAAAAATCAGGCAAGTGACAGTCCAACTCGCACATTAATGGTTCCGTTTAGCCAAATATAGTTTTATTTTTACTTACTTATGTATTTTAAAGTTAACACTATAATATCAAATACGAACATTTACGTCTTCACAACATCGACATTTTATCGATAAAAAAAATTGGTTTGTGTTTCATATATGTATTAGGTATATTTTTTTACTTTATATTAAAGAAAACAAAATTTGCGCTTCCTAAACTGAAAAAGTGGATGTATGAATATATTCCATATCTGTGAAACTACGTAACATATATTCCAAAAAGCAATTTTTGTGAAAAGCATTTTGGAAGCTCTTTTACCTAAATTATTTCAATTGTTTTGACACCATTTATTTTTTAAACCAACACAACCTATATTAGACGAGCTATATGAAATGATAAAATTCTAAGTCTGGTTTTTGAAATTAATAGTTATAAAGAAAACTTAGTAAAATAATTATTTCAGTAGTTTGAGAGTTTATCGCCTACAAACAAATAAATCTTTCCATAACATAAGAACACCTCATCGACCTTTTGGATTTTCAACGATAATTATAAATAGTAATATTTTCATTTTTCAATAGTTTTCCAGATTTTTTTATTAATTTAGTAAACTATAAGCATAATCTCCAATTTAGAAGGCAGCTTGACATAATGAAGTATAAATAAAATGTTCATACTGAAAACATATTATGTTTATTTTTGAGTAAATTATAGTTTGAATCATAATGAAAATGTTATTTACCGTAAAAATACTACATATGCATACATTTTCTTAAACTTTAATATCATTACAATTACGTTTCAGTACAAATTGAGATTTTGATAGGAATAATAGGTACGTGCTGAGTGACAGTAGGAGTCATTGCCACACATTTTTTATAAAATAACTATTTAGTCTATGGTATCATTGACTTAAGTCAGGTTTGGAATAATACTCGTATAATAATAAATATATAATATAATAAATGTTGTGACATTAACACACAGCGCCATCTAGTTCCATGGTAAGCTACGAAGCTTGTGTTATGGATACCAGATAATTGATACACTACACATATATGTGTAACTTAAAATAGATACATATTATAAATATAAACACCCATGACTGGGGTACAAACATTCGTGCTCATCATACTAATGAATGCCCCCAGCCGGACTCGAACCCGCGTCCGCAGGCACATCAAGTAGGGTCACTACCAACTGAGCCAAACGTGTCGTCGAATGACATCTCTCATTGGACTCGGTATACTTCTTTAATAAATTAACCTTATACAATACATTTCTATATTACAATATAGAAAAGTACAAAAAAACAGGCCACGCGCAATGTAGGGTTCCGTAATTCCCCTCCCCGCACCCACAGGCCCCGTACGACCCGGTACCACATGAATAAATAAACGCCAAATGCTATATTCGAGCGTAAACATTATTAGGAATTATTATTATTAAGGTAATAAGGATGTTATGATTTTATCTTTGTATATTTTTACACGGTTCATAAACTTATATTCATTACCTGTTTTACACAACAACGTTATATAAGTAATCTTCTGTGGAATTTTTACGAAATTTTTACTTCTCCAAGTACATTTTATAAGTTGGTCGACCATGACTCGAAACTTGTAAAACCTACTTAGCTGTGATACCTTTTATTTATTTGTATGTATCTCCAACAATTGTATATTAACTTACATCTAACACATGCCTTACATCTATTTAAATATCTATGTAATACCAATTATAGGAGAACACATCATTCTATAAAAATGCATTCTGTGCATTTCATATTAACTAAAAAAGTGAAAACAAGTTCGCGAAGGAATATAGTATTATGCAATCGGAGACATACACACTCGTACATACGAGTGTACCTCTCGCGGCAAGGATGAAACGTGTATGTCTCCGACTGCATAATACTACTATATTATTCTTTCGTGAACTTCTTTAATTTTTTAGATCGCTTTTATGCAGTCGGTTTTTTTTTATTTTTGTTATATATTTATTTATTTTACCCCTTTAGGGGTGGAATTACCAAAAATGAATATAAATAAATGAATTAATATTGAAATATATATTGATGTTCATATTTATTAATCATAATTCATAATTTATTTATTTATTTATGTACAAGAAAAAAAACATACAACTGGAAACAGATACCATGTGTACAAAGGATGACTTATCTCTTTCAGAGATCTCTACCAGAAACCCTCAAGTGTGAGACAATATAAAAATAATAATGCGGTGCGGTGTAGGTACAAACTACAAACATCAATTATAATATAAATATACACATATACAAACATACATACATAGATACATACATAAGTATTTACATAGATACTTACATACATACATACATACATAATATATTGCACGAACTACCTATATTTCAAGTTTATAACCTATGAAGTTTAGGCTTCGCGTTGATGTCAATCAGTCAAGATAAGTAATTATATTAGTAATAAAACAAACATTTTATTAGAATTTTGATTTTTTATTGAATAATTCACACTTGAATGACAACACTATACATTCGTTTTTAACATGAATTTGCAACTGTACAACACATGTCACAGTTACCCGAGTCCGGAGTAGAACACGAACCGGCTCCAGTGCAAGAACCCGTGCCTCCGCCGCTTCGGGCTCCTTTGCACGAACCAGCTCCAGTGCACGATCTCGTGCCTCTGCCGCTTTTGGGTCCTCCGCATGAAGTAGCTCCCGTGCACGACCCAATTCCGATTCCCGATTCTTCTCCGCTACACGAACTGTCTGCGGTACAAGAGAGCTGACCACCACCGCTTCTCGCTCCTGAACAGGAATTGGCTCCAGCACACGTTCCAGTCCCCGACCCCGAGCCCTGTCCAGTACATGCACCAGCTCCGGTGCACGAACCTGGACCAGTACAGGAGACTAGTGTTCCGAAGCACACACACCCTAACAGCACGAGAGACAACATTGTTTTGCCATAATTTTATTTTATCATTCTTTTCATACTCTTTAAATGAAATACAAAGAACTCGTCGGTGAGCATCGGATACCACCCGTCGACAAAGGCGCGCCAAGTCAAGTCGAATCGCGTCACCGAAGAAAGATTCCCCCGTCTTAATGGGGCGTCGCAGGATCGCTTACGCATTCAACTGCGACGCCCCGATGGCAGGTCTGCCGAAGCAGACCACAACAACCACGGGGTTGCTTCAAGGTCCACTCTGCTATCAGAGAAGTACCAGGAGCAACCCGCATGGTACACCGCCCTCCAAAGAGGGCCGCCTCCCACCGCCCACCGAAGCAGGCCACCTCCCTGTGCGTTTCTTGGCTTCGCGCCCGGCTGTATTGCCGGGCACTACTGAGCCCCCCCACCACGACAAGGTGAACGCACGTTGGGGGGGTGCCTGTAAGGTACCTATGTAAGGTCTCTCAAGGGCACTATGGCAATGGGGAAGATTTCTTAAAAGGATCTCCTTCTTCCCGGAAATCATTCCTTAAGGACATGAAAACGGGGATAAAAGTTCCTAACGAGAATCAACCTAGGGAGGAACCCGAGCAAGGGTAAGTCGCTAGTAATATAACAAAATCATAATAAATAATAATATACCTAATACCTAACAATCATAATGTGTGCGATTCACACAGAAAGTACTGAACCAATTTTAACTATTTTTTTTATTACTCAAGTCAACATTTAGGATATCTTTTACTACAGAAAAATCTTTCATTCCACGGGAAAACACGAGAACTGGTTGTGTCGAGTAGTCCTTAGATATTTACAAGGTTAACGCTGGCTAAACTTTAAGGAATACATGAAAACAATGTATTAAAAATGGTAGGTCTTAAAAAGGCCTACCGAACTACATTTGTATCAGAACCGAAGTCGCCGAACTTACACAAATTATACCAATAATCATATAATATTATACTAGCGACTCACCCTCGCTCCGCTCTGGTTCGCTCCTAATGAAAATTAATGTTTGTATTTTTTTTAATGCCAAATCATAAAAAAATTGAAATAAAAACTTTTGTCCAAAAAATAAAAATTTTTTTTTTTGGGTGGACCTCCCTTATCAAGTAGAGGTATGAAAAATAGTTTACACATAAACAACATGAATATACACATAAACTTTCATAAGAATCGGTCAAGCCGTTTCGGAGGAGTTTTTTTACAAACACTGACACGAGAATTTTATATATTAGATATAAATAAACAACCAATCAAATATTGGTGTTTTATTTTACTGTTAGACAAAACTAGTAAATATAATCCTTTTTTGCTCGACTTGGCGGGGGCACTGCCGTGACCCCAATCAAGATAAGCGCCGTACGTCGCTCGCGCTGCCTCTGGCGCAAGGTCGGCCGCCGCCTCCTTCGTCGCTGTTTCATGTCTAGTGTAGTATTATATAAACTGTGCCCATACTAAACAACGCCGGATTTTTTAAACTCAATCCCTAAAGAGATAAACAATTTTGTGAGAAAAATATTATCTCTTTAGCCAAATTTTCTTTACCTATACATATATTAAAGATCATAACTAAGTCGAATCTGCACATAAAATATTTTTTGGAAAATTTTATCGAAAAAGTCATTAGTATCGATACAGAGGCCGAATCTATAGTTTTTACAATTTTTGTCTGTTTGTCTGTCTGTGACCGCATTACAAGAAAATCACTGGACAAATTTTGATCATAGCTATCATCATTGTCCGGGTCAACACATAGGATACTTTTTAAGTGCCGGAAAATTTCTTATTTTTGAGAAGTCTATACTAAACGATAAAATTAAATAAAACTATATTTTCGGATGCATTACTGTCTGCGCTGTCTGTAACAACTACATATATAACGACCGCGCCCGACATTACTTAACTTTAGTGATCAGCGAGAACAAGTGCAGTCAACGATATGTATAGACGAGACGAGAGAGTAAGCCAATATAAGCTCCCTTACTTGATTAGGAAATTTAATAAAATTATTCCGTTGTTCGATTGAATAACAATTAAATTAACAGGAATTCTATCCTATCATTCAAATAGTTGAATGATTTTCGTATGATAAAAAAATGTTTTTCAAAAAACAAACCGATATGATGTAACCCATATTTTTTAAGTAAGATTTTTATACAATACCTACAATATTTTAAGATATGAATATCTAATACGTAAATGTGTATTTTACGTATCGAAATATTATATTAGATTTGCTTTGCATCGGCTGGAACCGACTTCGACAATATCTGATTAGGTATCTATTCTGAATGAAAACCTCCGTTTAGTTATTTTTTACATTTTAGTGCCTGGAAGTCGGTTTTTATTTTTTGTTAAAAAGTTTTTTTGTTCATCTGAACGCGGGCGGAGCCGCGGGCAATGCTAGTATATGTATATTTCTTTATGTTAGTCAAAGGCTACGTGTGTAGTTTAATTAAATAATAAAATATTTAATGTTCGTTATTTATGTTTCACTTAAATAAAATCTTGTTTTAAATAGTAAATGCTTTACTGAACCGATTTAAATGATATTTGGTAAGAAGATAGTTTGAAATCCTGGGAACGACAAAGAATAGCTTTTATCCCGGAAGTCATCCCTTAAGGGAAAATAATTTTTGTATGGGGAAGCAACCTAGGGACGAACCCGAGCAAAGCGGGGGCGAGTGGCTAGTATATTATGCTTTACTTACTACTGAACTGATATCGCTTCGTTTAGGCCTGCAGCACTTGTTGTTCCAGGTACTTCTCTGATAGCAGAGTAGACTGTTGGAGCAATCCCATTCTTTTTGAGGGCTGCCTCGGCAGGACTGCCTTCGGAACATCGTGGTTGAGTGTGTAAGATCCTGCAACAATCCATTAAGGCGGGGGAGGTTCCGTTGGTTTGTGGGTAAGACTGTACCGGCTTTGTCGGTAAGACTCACATAACCTGTATATATGCAAGTGCTATGCCTAAATGGATTTCCTAACATTAAAAAAAAAACTTGGACCACATACAAACTATTTTAAAGACAGCTTTCCCACAAGATCCACTTGTATAATGGAACAAAGCAGATACTATATCATTCTCCAGTTCATATACTATTTAACCAATATAAATTAATCATATTGTTTCATTGCATTTTCTAAGTATTAAAGTAATATTAGGAAGGATTGTGCGATCCTAAATTCGTCATTTCATAAAAGTTAATTAATTACCCACAGGTACTAAATATTTTCGTTTGTTGTAGCACTGAGCACAACAAGTCTGATATTAATAGAGATTTTAATGAATATAAAACTGACTGACTATATTAATAACTATTTTTTGTATTCAGCCAGAAGGTGGATAGTAGAACTCTTCAATAGCCATTAAGAATACTTTCGAGTCTACTTACTCATTTGATGCGTTTTCTCGGTCATGTTTATGTTAATGTTTCCTTTACCCACTCCTTTCTTTAACTTCTTTTATAGAATAATCTAAGACCTTAACCTATAACTTAGATACAATATATGTACATAAGTATAATAAAAGTATAATTGATGATCAATATTATTGATCGCTGTCTGTACATGGATGATATTTGAGAAAAACTATTATATTAAAATGGCTTAACCGATTTGGGTGTGGTTTTTACAAATGCCTTGTGGTCTTCAGCTTCACTTATATTTAGTATTTGTTTTATTTCAATTGATTCAAAAGAAAGTAAAGAATCGCCTAGTTCGTAATATATTCGACGTGATACATTTTATTTAAAAGAAAATTACTATCTCACAGAATTATTACGTATTTAAGCTAATTTTTGCAATTCCTTTAGCAAGTAGGTAGGTACTTAAGGTATTTCCATTTATTATGTAACATACCTCTATTACCCTCATCGCGGTATCCATATCCATACTTAATATTATAAATGTGAAAGTGTGTTTGTTTGTTTGTCCTTCTTTCACGTCGAAACAGAGTGACGGATTGGCGTGATTTTTTGTGTGGAGATAGTTGGAGGGCTGGAGAGTGGCATAAGCTACTTTTTACCGCTGGAAATTATCTCATTCCCACGGGATAACACGTTATAATACAATCCAAAAAAATATTTATGATCAGAATTACTTGAAACTTGGTATTAACACTCTTCAATAAAATTAAATAAATACGTGTTTTAGCAGTTTTCGAAATTCGTCCTATAAGGGGGTAAAATAGGGAATGAAATTTTGTATGAAACTACATTTTTATTTTTTATAGATTAGTAGTACTTTAGGCGCGAGCGAAGCCGCGGGTTCTGCTAGCAAAAAATAAGTACGAGAATTATATTATTATTCAATAAACTGCACCGTACAAAGTGCATGATAGACTTGTTTCTATTATATTGTAAGATCTTTTAAGTATTTGCGATACTATTAATTGATTTGTTTAAGTTTTTATATTATAGATGTTTTATAGTCCCTATTAGCCCAAGAAAAATATAAACTGCTAAAGTAATGCACAAAATTCTTAAATTACATTTTTTTCAAAATAATAGTGAAATTGTCAAAATATGACGACATGTTTGGCTCAGTTGGTAGTGACCCTACTTGCTGCACCAGCGGTTGCGGGTTCGAGTTCCGCTGGGGACATTCATTTGTGTGAAGAACACGAATTTTTGTACTCCAGTCATGTGTGTTTATATTTATAATATGTATATATTTAAAGTTATATATTATGTATAATGTATCAACTATCTGGTAGCCATAACACAAGCCTCTTAGCTTACCATGCAACTAGATGGTGTTGTGTGTTAATGTCCTGACTTATTTATTATTATTATTTATTTATTATTAATCCACAATGTCACTGAATGTGCTAGTAAAATTATTTAACTGAGATTGTATGAAATAGAGACAATTGACAAAAGTCCGTGCAATTATAGTTTAACCTATAGCAAAATCACGGCGGCTTATAATATGTAATAACTAATACAGTTATATGGCGATTATCTATACATACAATAAAATTGTAACTGAGCCGAATCTGTAGATTTAATTTTTTTTTGGAAAATCTTATTAAAATAAACATTATTATCGAGAGGCCGAATCTATAGTTTTTAGAATTTTTGTGTCTGTCTGTTTATCTGTTACCGCATCACAGAAAAACCATTGGAGGGATTTTGATGAAATTTGGTATGGTGATAGATGGTTATCCGGGTCAACATATAGGATACTTTTTATGGCGAGAAAATAAATCGTGTCTGAGAAAAAATACAAAAACTGCAATGTAAGAGTATACTAATATGTAAAACCTAAGAACTTGGTTTTTGGTCATCTGTATGTAATATATAATTTAGGTAATATATTCTCAACCTGTAAGTAACTTAAATAGGATTTAGATACCTATTACTTATACTTCGTTTATTTTTTTGAGATAAAAACATAACATTTTTAAGTATAATATCATTAGTATGTATAAAAACTTCATAAATTTGACTGTATTCTGAATTAGTTTGAAGTCACTAACCATAAAACCTTGAATATTGTTATGTTGCGGAATAATTTTCATATAAATCATCAGCTTACGCTGGCGGCACCACTTGAAAATAAAATTATTTTAATCCAACATATTATAAAATGATCTCCATTTTGAATTTCACCCGTTGAGATTTATGAAGAAGTAGCAAACTCAATGACTTTATAAGTGAAGGACTTATATTGTAATAAAATAAATATTCATGTCATAATTTATAATAAAAATCAAACGTCAAAATAATTTTGTAACTATGTAATCCATATCCATACTGATATTATAAATGTGAAAGTGTGTTTGTTTGTTTGTCTGTCTTTATTTCACGTCGTCACGGATTGGCGTGATTTTTTTTGTAAAGATAGTTGGAGGGCTGGAGAGTGACATAGGCTACTTTTTACCGCGGGAAATTTTCTCACTCCCTCGGGAAAATACGTTATAATACAATCCAAAAAAATATTTATGATTAGAATTACTTGAAACTTGGTTTAAATTCTTTTCAATACAATTAAATACTTGTTTTATCATTTTCCGAAATTCATCCCATAAGGTGGTAAAATAGCGGATGAAAGTTTATATGAAACCTTCCATTTTAGAGTTTTTTTGTAGTTTTAGCGCGAGCGAAGCCGTGGGTTCTGCTAGTAATTAATCATTATAATAATCATCATTTTATTCATATTTTATAAAAATACTTTACGAACTTTGATCTTAGCTATCATTCTTAGTATGAGAGGTATGTGTCAATAACTAAATACAGATGCACTGCAAATTCCCCTATTTAAATTAACAGAATCAGAACCATAAAGTATTATCCATATTAATTATTATATATATAATAAATGTGAAAGTGTGTGTTTGTTTGCGTTTCTTTTACGTCGAAAACGAGTGACGGATTGGCGTGATTTTTTGTGTGAAGATAGTTGGAGGGCTAGAAAGTGACATAGGCTACTTTATTTATATTACAACAGGAGATTATCTCATTCCTACGGAAAAACACGTTATAATACAATCCAAAAAATATTTATGATCAGAATTACTTGAAACTTGGTATTAATACTCTTCAATAAAATTAAATAAATACGTGTTTTAGCATTTCCAAAAGTCATCCCATAAGGGGGTAAAATAGCGGATGAAAGTTTGTATGAAACCTATCGTTTTAGAGTTTTTTTCAACCGACTTCAAAAAGGAGGAGGTTCTCAATTCGACTGTATGTTTTTTTTTTATGTTTGTTACCTCAGAACTCCGTCATTTATTAACCGATTTGGAAAATTTTTGTTTTGTTTGAAAGGGTATACTTCCAGATTGGTCCCATTGAAATTTCAAAAAAAAATACCACCCCTAAGGGTGGAAAAACAACTAATGATGAATTTAACCTACTTCTAATTGTCATATTGACTTGAAACTTTGCAAGTATTTCTATTTCCGTTGATAGTACAGTGGTTCGGTGTTGTTGACCTGATCTGATGGTAAGGCCAGAAGGTGGATAGGTTCTTCAACGGCTAATAGTAGATACTTTGAGTTTGAGCTTGTTTTGTTTGATTTGACAAGCCTAATACGTTAGAATTCTTACTTTGCTACTACTGTCTACACTAAAAAGGGAAAAATAAAAACTTTTTAACAAAAAAATAAAAACCGACTTCAAACAAAAGCACTAAAAAGTGAAAAATAACTGATTGGTAGTTTTCATTTACTATACATACCTAATCAAATATTTTCGAAGTCGGTGTGCTTTGGCTAAGTAATTAAAGCCTACCTATTAAATACATACCTAATCAAATATTTTCGAAATCGGTGCCAGCCTATACAAAGCAAAGCACACCGACTTCGAAAATATTTGATTAGGTATGTATAGTAAATGAAAACTACCAATCAGTTATTTTTCACTTTTTAGTGCTTTTGTTTGAAGTCGGTTTTTATTTTTTTGTTAAAAAGTTTTTATTGCAGTTTTAGCGCGAGCGAAGCCGCGGGTTCTGCTAATAGTCTATAAACGTAGGTATACTTAGGTATAAGCACTAGAGTCTAATTTAATAATGATTTAGTGACTAGACCAACAAGGCAGTTACGAGTACGAGAGCCTTTAATGAATGTTTGTATTATTATATTTCTTCGAACTATTAAAATGTTCCTTGTAATCTATACATCTATACAGATAAATAACATTGAAGTGTCTGTTTGTAATGTCAAAATAACAGCTATTTACTAAATGCACATGAAGTTATCTACGGTACTTTAACCGAAAAAAAACACAATTTTTTAAAATGTTTGTCGGTCTGTCTGTTTGTTCTGAGTAATCTCCGAAATGGCTGGATCGATTTTGACAAGACTTTCACTGGCAGATTGCTGATGTTGTAAGGAGTTACTTAGGCTACTTTTATTTTAGAAAAGCAATTCACGTTCCGCTCAAAAAAATTATAAAGAACCCGAGCGAAGCAAAGCTAGTTGAACATAAAGAAAAAGGAATAAATCATTCACACAATAAAACAGAACATATTTTCTTACAAAGTCGGTGAAAAAGTGCTTTTAAGAATTGCATGTCGAGAAGCCAATTTTTCATAAATCAAAGATCATTTACGATGTACATATTGCGATTTTCTTGGATAATAATCCCAATTTTATGCACTTATAAAATCTACAGTCAACATATAAAACAACATCAGTTCTTCCAACATACTGCTTATTAGAGAAATAGAATTTTAGTTGCTCTCTTATTTTTGCCGCCTTGAAGTAAGTAAAATGGTTTCCTTATTAGGTATTTTACTCTAAACTTAATATCTAATCTAATCTAGCAACAAAAAACCAAAACTAATTATATTTTATTCCATAAACATGTTTTGTCGTCTACAAAAATAAGCATGATTTTAATCTAAATACCTCGAAGTATTTAATATACGTATTTTTCCCTTGTTATTTATTGTCTTATCTTAATTAGAGCATAGAATAAATTACAGATTGAAGGATTATACTTAGAAGCTATTGCTTTGTTTATTTTGATAAAAACCTATTTTTACCAACTTCAAAATAGAGGAGGTTCTCAATTCGATTGGATTTTTTTATGTATGTACACCAATTACGCTTAAATTTATGATCTGATTTACGTGATTCTTCTTTAGTTTGAAGCGAAAAAGTTGCCATTTGGTCCCATAAAAATTTAACATAGTTTGGCCCAGTAGTTTTCATTTTATGAATTTTTTTTAATGAAATTTTTGTTTACGTGGACGATGTAATTTTATTTTAGTTTGTGTACGGCGTTTTTAGGAGTTTTCATTTAGGTTGATTATATATTATTAATTATTATTAACCCGTGTCCAGATAAGTGGGTACCTGTCATTGAAGCGGAGCGAGCATGAGAGTAGAGAAATTCAGCAATATTATAATCAATCTTTACATTATTACCTACTGTAGTATACAGAACAACCTATTACAGACACTAAAAGTAAAAAATAAAAAAAACTACGTTTAAAAAAACCGACTTCAAAAACTAAAAAGTATAAAATAACTTAATAAAGATTTAATTTAAGACACCTCTTATGCAAACCTAATATCTTTAATATTAATAAAATACTGTTATTTGTATGTGCTACCTATTGATAGGTTTGGAGTCGATGCATTTAGTATAGATTTCTCAGATCGCGGCGAGTGTAGGTACCTATCTACACATTTTTGCTTAACACCGACTTCAAACCTATTAGGTAGCACATACAAATAATAGTATTTTATGAATATTAAAATTATTAGGTTTGCACAAGAGGTGTATTAAATTAAATCTTTATTAAGTTCTTTTATACTTTTTAGTTTTTGAAGTCGGTTTTTTAAACGTAGTTTTTTTTATGTATTGTGATGATATTTTTTTCAGATATGCACATCGTACTACAAAGTCTATTGATCTTCTGTTTTATCTATCAATATAAGTGTAATGAAACATACACAACTAAATATGATGGTGTTGATCTCGATGAAATACTGGCCAGTGACAGATTACTCGCAGGTTACGTTAACTGCTTATTGGATAAAGGACCATGTACCCCTGATGGGAAAGAATTGAAAAGTGAGTTGTTTAAGAAATTGCTATTTTTACTGCCAGGCGAATTTTTTTATATACATATATCAAACGCCTGTTGTAGTTTATTGTAAAGTAATTTAACATTTTATTTATATAATCAATTATATTTCATTTTTTATTTCCTTTACTCCATTATCACGTTTTGCAAAATCAAAATATGTTTTCTATGGATATCATATCAATATCGTATTAGGTATATTGGCAAATGATGTATCATATGCCTATCTCAGTATTGTATGGTGAGTAAAAGCAATCGAAACTAATAAATAGCTCAACAAAAATATGGTCTTAATTCTAAAAAAAAATATTTATCTGCACAAAAGGTATGAGAGTCTGCTTAGCCTTAGACAGTGTAGATTAGAACTACTTCTGTGTTAGCAATTTATTTGGTCTTTTTTATTTCTAGTGAACCTTCCAGATGCAATTGAGAACGACTGCAAAAAATGCACTGATAAACAAAAAGTCGGTGCCGACAAAGTTATGCATTACATAATTGACCATAAGCCAGAGGACTGGGATAAGCTGGAGAACAAGTATATATACAATTATATTAGTAAAAATTAATGCCAAATATAAGGATTAATAAGCTCATTCTAAGTACATTGATATTTGTTTTCTTAAGATGAAAATATTTTTTTTTCTGATGTTTTCTTACATATTATGGTTAAATTTATTATGTGATATTTGATGTGTGTATAGGCAACTTATCTAATTTAAATAAAAAATAATGTTCGTTTGTTCGGCTTCTACGTTTCTATACCATTGATCCGATTGTGACGTAACTCTTGGTGGCTATTCCGTGAGCTGCTAGTATTCGCTATATTTTCATTATAGATATTCATCGCAGCTATCATCTATACCTACGAGTAGACTATGCTCGATATTATTTGCAACTTATAGGTAGTTTTTGTACGGGGAATCACCTAAATTTAAATATGTCCCTTATGTATATATAAAAGAACACTTAAATACACATATTCTGCTAAAATGTTAGGGTTCAAAAGACACAATCTTAAGATAAGACGACATTTGACGACACGTTTTGCTTAGTTTGTAGTGACCCTACTTTCTGTACCAGCGGTCGCGGGTTCGAGTCCCGTTTGGGGCATCCACGCTTGTGAAAGTTCCTGGCCTAAAAAAAAATCTTTGGACGTTTGCCTTTTATGCGTTCCTAAACCATTCAAGCATTGGGAAGCACCCGAGAGGAAAAGTGTAAGTCGCTAGTAGATATAAAAATTTAAATATCAATGAAAGCAAATTCATAAAATATTGTTAATATTTCCAGATACAATTCCGACGGTACATACAAATTGAAGTACTTGGTTAGTAAAGAGAAATTTAAAGATCATGAAAATGTGGCTGAAGACGACGACGAAGATGATGATGAAGAAAGCAATGGACATTCTTCGAGCCAAGTCATCAAGGAATAATTCAAAATTATAATATTTTTAAAATGTTATACCACAAATAGTAAAGACTTCTGCAGCGAAATAGGATATGATTTAGGAAAGTCGCTTATTAAAGTTTTGGGTATCACTTATGATTTTATTTTCAACTAACATTGCCCGCGGCTCCGCCTGCGTTCAGATGACCAAGAACCAAATTCTTAGGTTTTACATATTAGTATACTCTTACATTGCAGTTTTTGTATTTTTTTTTCGCAGAAATGAGACATTTTTCCCGCGGTAAAAATAACCTATATGTTGACCCGGATCAGCTATCACCATAGCAAATTTCATCAAAATCCCTTCAGAAGTTTTTCTGTGATGCGGTAACAGACAGACAGACAAAAATTCTAAAAACTATAGATTCGGCCTCTGTATCGATAATAATTTATCGATAATAAAAAAATAATCTATAATAGTTACAATTTTATTATGCGTATAGAGTAGTCACCAAAAATCTTAAGTATTTGAACTTCTTAAGAATCTGTGTCATGGTTAAATAATAATTAAGTATGTTTTATGTAACAATCTCTAGATATTGTGTTAATGTATATGAGTTGATTTTTATTTAAAACTGCTACTTAACCAAAATTTCAAAGATCTTTTTGAAATAAATGTTTAATGTCACGGCAGTTTAATATCTTAGTGAAACTAGCCAAATGCGCAGGAGATATTATAGTGCACTGTGCAGCGAGTGTAGGCATAGACACCTCACACCAGTGCACTCATTATTCGTTTTCACTCTGAAAGTCCGATAGGATAATATTTGACAAGACCTGTGAGAGTCAAGGCGCATGACCCACGGCTTTACATGCTCCCCCTTTTTTTTTAACGTTGAGAAATGCATTTACCTACGCACGAAGTGTGGAACTCACCGGCGAAACCAGTATTACCCACTAAAACCCAACAAAACCTTCACCCGTCTCAATGGGGCGTCGCAGGATCGCTTACGCATTCAACTACGACGCCCCGACGGCAGGTCTGCCGAAGCAGACCACAACAACCACGGGGTTGCTCCAAGGTCCACTCTGCTATCAGAGAAGTACCAGGAGCAACCCGCATGGTACACCGCCCTCCGAAGAGGGCCACTTCCCACCGCCCACCGAAGCGGGCCACCTCCCTGTGCGTTTCTTGACTTCGCGCCCGGCTGTATTGCCGGGCACTACTGAGCCCCCCACACCACGACAAGGTGAACGCACCTTGGGGGGGGGGGGGGGGGTTACATGCTCCCCTAGGCATGGAGGTGTAACAGCGCCAACTTCCCAATTAAGAATTCCTTAAAAGAAACCCTCAATAATTTAACTTGACCCGACCTGGGACTGCAGCCCAGGACCTCCAGATCTGCGGTCGAACATGCTAACCACTGGATCACCAAGTCAAAATATTAATAAACTACAACTTACAAAATATCATTTATTCAGAAGTAACAAATAAACAACATATTATACATACAGTATAAGTACAATAAAAATTGCTCAATTCAGTTTTTCCGTGACATATCTTTTAACTCTCACTTTCACTCCAGGCATTGTGTATCTATTTTTAGTATTTTCAACGTACCCCAGTTCTTTAACAATTTTGTATTTAGGTCTTTCTTCATGGGGTTGTTTCTGTTTAGGTAATAATAGTAGGGTTGACCTGAAATATAATTCACAAATTACATTTTTTTTTTACTTTTTATCTATAATCTGTAGCATAAGCAATATGTATGTATGTGGCTCAAAAACAATTTAGAAGTGACGATGCTATCGACCAACATACAATTCTCTCTTGGACAAATAATTTTAATACAAAAAATATTCTTACATGGTTATTTTATCCAAGAACTCGCTGTACTTTGTTGAGGCTGTCGTACCTGGTGAGAAATAGCTTCCACGCAACAGCGTCATGCGCCATCATCGAGGCAACCACCTTACCAGCGCTCTCCTTTTGTTTACTTGTACATTTTGCACAATCATCCTTAAGAGCTTCTATTAAAATATCTAAAAGCAAATAAACCGTTAAAGTATTTATAAAATAAGTATGCGTATGTTAATTATTGTTATCTTGGTTCACTAACTGTAAAGGCACGCTCAGAATTATATTATCTTATATTATCATCAAGTCCACTTAGTTTTATTCTATACATATAATAAAATTGTAACTAAGCCGAATCTGTACATTAGATATTTTTTGGAAAATCTTATTGAAATAAACATTATTATCGATACAAAAGCCGAATCGATAGTTTTTAGAATTTTTGTCTGTCTGTCTGTTACCGCAACACAGAAAAACCACTGGAGGGATTTTGATGAAATTTGGTATGGTGATAGCTGATTATCCGGGTCAACATATAGGAGGAGGGAGGAGGTACTTTTTACCGCGGGAAAATCTCTCATTTCTGAGAAAAAATACAAAAAATGCAATGTAAGAGTATACTAATATGTAAAACCTAAGAATTTGGTTTTTGTGTCATCTGAACGCGGGCGGAGCCGCGGGCAATGCTAGTTCTATAAATATATTTATAATCATAAATACTCACTTTTCATTTCCCCCATTTCCTTTGAACAATATCTGTCAACTGACATTAGACACTTAACGTCTTCAACGGGCAGCGGCGGAATAACTTGGTTTAAATTATTTTTTTTCTTCCAAGAAACTGCTTTTTCCGAGTCTCGTACAACTTCATTTATGACAACAAAATCCTCATCCCCATATATGACATTATATCCCATGCTTTTTACACCATCGCTGACAGTTCTTTCTATTCCTGGCGCCGTCATTTCAGCAGTAATATAAGAAGTAAAAAGAAAAACAGCAAGCAAGAGAGATCGCATTGTTGAAGTCAGTCTTACTAGCTTGTTGATTGGTAATTGATTACAATGTAATGTGACAGAGTAATGCAATGGTGTAATAAGACGTGATTAAAGAGTAATTGAAAGTATCAGAATTTGTTTTGTTTCAATAAGGAAAGTATACAGATGCTACGCACAGTTTTAACGGTTTTTAAATTAATTAACTTAAAATACCAATATATAAATAAATAAATAATAATGTTGGAACATTAATACTCAGCACCATCTAGTTCCATGGTAAGCTACGAGGCTTGTGTTATGGATTCCAGATAGTTGATACACTACACATATATAACTTTAAATACATAGATATTATAAATCTAACCACCCATGACTGGAGTACAAACATTCGTACTCATCACACAATTAATGCCCCCAGCGGAGCTCGATCCCGCGACCGCTGGCACAACAAATAGGGTCACTACACACTGAGCCAAACGTGTCGTCAATATATACTTATCAAGGTTAATTACTTCAGGGCAAAAAAATAATAGGAAAAAATTCAAATAATATTTAGACATAATAAATTAAGTGAGGCAGATGTGAGAAGAAGATGTTTAAGCTTAAACAATTGATAATCATGTTGAAATTACTTCCCACGTGAAAATATCGTGCGTGAGTCGAGATACGAGGTTTCAACCCACTTCGCTTGGTTTCCGAGTAAGATTGCTACCACTGTACTACGACAATAAAAAAATAATTAATTAATGAACAAACATGTAAAAAGTTGTCAACTCCTGTATCTTGTAATATTCGGGGCGCGTACGGCATGGTCAACAAACAACCTTAATTTACTCTGCATACCAAGTGTTTGTAAACAAATCCAATGTATTGATTTAGATAAAAGCTAATATTGTAGATTAATAGAAGGTTAACTTAACACCATTATCAATATACTTACTTAATACCATAATTAATAATTAAAATTAATAAAAAACAAATTGTCTCATCAAGAACAAATGTCATCATTATTTACGTATATATTATGTTAATTAATAATGATATAATCATTATTAATTAACATAATATATACGTAAATCACTGACGAATTAGATACTGGACCTGACATAAAATACAAATGTATGAAAACTAGTTCAACCAAGTGACGCATAACGCACACAAAGATTTTATTACATTATTATAAACACTGATACACATACACAATACAATATTTTTAGTGCTTGAACGTAATCGATAAAATACATACATATATCGATGAACCAATGAATGACGTTTTAGACATTGGTTAGCATAGTCATCATATTTTACATCTTTTAATTTAAAATATCTGTATTTATTATAATAAATTAAAATAAATGAATTAAAGAGGCAATAATAATGTGTCAAATAATAATTATTTTTTAATTTGATTTATATAAGTACGATGGCAATGATGGCAACATTCTGTTGGCCTATAATAATGTTAATGAACAAATGAATATCGGGTGTATATTCCATTAATATAAAATAAATATTATTTTGTTAAGATTAAAAAAATATTAAGCTAATTTAATTAAATAAAGTGATTTTGTTGATTCCGTTATTGAACTATTTTAATTGGCAATTGATTGTGTCGGGTAATTATAAAAATGTGACACTGTCGTAATATTGCTCAGTTCTTAATAAACATTTGTGAAATTAGGAAAAAGAAAAAGTGATTGTAAATTGTGAAAAAGTGAGTGTTGGATCGTGAAAGTAAAATAATTAGTGCAAGTGGTAAAGTGTTTTATTACAAATCGCCAACCCAGAAGTTTAGTGCTAAAACATTATTGTTTGATTTTGTGTAATTTACGTGTTGAAATAAAATGATCTTTATTATTATTACAATGGAATAATATTCTAAAGTATATAAATGTGGTATAAAATAAAAAAAATTTAAGTACACATACTAATTATAATTTTTGCATTTATATTTTTATTTGATTTAGAAAATATTTTTATAAATTTATTGTCATCAGATTGTAGGATACTGTGATAAAAGTATTTTATGTTATTGTACTGTACAAATAACACAATTCGTTCAGTTATTTCGTCAAATATCGATATATTTTTCGACATTGTCAAGCACTAGTCGATGTCAAATGGACTCACTCGACAGTTTTGTCATTTGTTCTGAATGGTATAATCCAGCCATTTTATGATGG
Organism: Brenthis daphne; assembly: GCA_947093115.1. Classification (NCBI taxonomy): domain Eukaryota; kingdom Metazoa; phylum Arthropoda; class Insecta; order Lepidoptera; family Nymphalidae; genus Brenthis; species Brenthis daphne. Next base: position 30,155,720 of record OX352471.1, on the reverse strand, counting down.
TTGTCAGATGTCAACAATACATAGAAATATCGACTATATTTAACATAGTTGGATAATATGAAATTTTATTTTACATTTAATTAAATTTTGCGATATAAATAACAATAAATGTAATAAAATGATGTATTTACAAGTGAAAAGAAATAGTGCTGTTTCCGCCGTTATAGTTTTTACACCATTTAACAGAACATTTAGTCATTTTTGGGAGATGTTTTGTTGACAAGTAAGTGCTTGAGACTGACACAAAAAACAAACGACTAAGGCTAAAATTCCCTGGTTACTAACAAGTAACAAGACCGGTAAAGGTACGTCCGCTTATATGTCTGGGTCCAGTGGTTAATTCATTCATGACGTAAATAATGTCTATCAGTGATTTCAAAACCTTTACTTGGCCAATTTGAGTTCATATTGATTTGCACGGCCCACGCAGCCATTAAAAAATATTATCTGATTAATTATTAATATATTATTCTCTTATCTTTTTTAAATAATAAAAATAATCACAAAGCACATAATACTAAACTATTACCTAGTATAGTATTATATGATCTGTGGTAGTAATGCCCCAGGACAGCAAGAGTACAGACTTATTGCTGATTTTTCAATAATCAGAAAAATTGCCAGAACATTTTGTTTTTTTTTAATATACACGATACACCTATCGCCATCTATTTTCATTTATTGGAACTAATTTTTCTTTGTTCTTGATGAGACCCCAGCTATATTAATTAAACATATAATTTGAAAAATAACATGATCCAACCAACCGCGGTACTTTACTATGAGTATAATATACTACACGTATATAATTTAAGTAGTTACAAGGATTTTGCATTCAATCGAAAACGGCCATAGTATAAAGACAGATCTATTTTTATTTACTTGCATCATATAATTAAATCAATTTAACGCCTGCGTATATCCTAATAGCAAAGTATATAACTACGTAAAAGTTATTTTTGATGTAGCACGTCTTGTCACTCATACTTATCTCTGTCAGTGCCGGAAGTGCTAATAATTCTTTATTTTTCGAGTCCTGCAAGGAATGGGAGAGGTAAGATTTGATAGCAGAAATTTCACGAATTTCATAGGCGGGCATAGAGCAAAAAAAATTTAACATTGATGTGCGAATGCAATAATTTATATTTGTTTAATTACTTGTAGATATATTTTTTAAAGTTATATGAAAAATCTTCGAAAATCTTTGAGATTTTTTTATGCACTATTATTTTTATTTAATTAAAATATATACCTGTACCTAAAGTATTTAGTAATATAGGTAAGTATTATGTAGCCTCACAACAAATAAGTGAACATAATCCAGACTAAATAGTGACATCTACACAAATGTTACGAGAGTACCTTATAATACGACTATTTTCATTAAATCATAAAACAATACAAGTTACAACGCTTTTCCCACCCATTTTCCACTCAAGATGGCAACTTATAGAATCAAATAGGTAATTATTTTACAAATTTTACCTACAAATCCTATTTTATATAATTAACTAGCGGCTCGCCCTTGCTTCACTCGGGTTTGTCGCTAGGTACGTTTAAAATAGATATAAATATACTACAAGGCACAATTAACCGCCCACCAGGCTAAAGCGACGTAACTTTGTTTACAATAACTAAAGTGGGTAGTTTATGATAAATTAAGACAATTTATGCCCCGTTCTCAAAGATACCCTCAAGTGCGAGTCTCTTTTATAGAGTATAGCCGAAAATTGACTTTCCAACTTATTGTTTTCATAGTAAATAAAGTATTGCCTGTGAAGTTTTTAGACACATTTCTTGGTTCATAAGGTGCGTCAGGGTTTGATAGTTGCTCTTTACTCAATAAAATGCCATTGGATGCAGCCGGTGTAGCTAGAGCGGTGGCGCTGTCAGATGCTGGATATAGCCAGCGTCATATAGGCCGTATGACGCCGATATCCTCGAACCACGATACGTGATACCATCCGACGATACACAGAAACTGGATCTTACACTAGAAGACCAGGACAAGGTCGTAGGAGGTGCACTTCTGAACCAGATGGCTGCTTCAACGTGTCCAACGTTCTAAGAAATCGCTTCACTACGGCTTTCGAAGCCCGTTATCGCCTATATGAAGTACGAAATGTAAGCGTAAGCATTCGGACTATAAGAAGAAGGCTTGCAGAGCGTAAATTGACTGGATTCCGGCCAGCTCGAGTTGCAGCGTTGACCACAGAGCACCGAAGAGCCAGACTTCGATTTGCTCAACAATAACGGAACTGGACCATGGAGCAATGGAACGTCCTCTTCTCTGATGAGTCTAGAGTAGCTCTAAGAGGTCCCGATGGACGCCAGCGCGTGTACCGACGCCCCGGTAAGAGGTTTGCACAATGTGCTGTTGTTAAAACAGTAGGCTATCAAGGTGGCTCAGTAATGGTATGGGGTGGTATTTCTTATGAGGCTCGTACAGAGTTTGTTGTGTTTAAAAGAGGCAGCGTAAACGCTCAGAGGTACGTGGAAGAGGTCTTAGAATCTCATGTCATCCCTTTTGCCTAATTTATTGGACAAGATTTTCTTTTAATGCGTGATAACGCTTTGCTTGCTAGAGTGGTGTACCTTGATGCCGTGGGTATAGCACGACTACCCTGTCCAGCTCGAAGCCCGGACCTAAACCCTATCGAATATGTTTGGGGCAATCTTAAAAGGCGGGTATGAAGTCGGGTTCCAGCCCTTTCCTCCATTAATGAGCTGAAGATTGCTGTAGTCGAAGAGTGGGGGAATATACCGCAGTCAGATATTCAGGACATAATGGATGGTGTTCCAAATCGACTGGAGGAGGTCATATGAGCCAGAGGAAGCAATACTTGTTATTAAAATTTATGTTTTCAATGTCAACAAAAAGTTTTAGATTGTTTATCATCACCTTTATTTTTGTTTATTATTCGGTAATTTATAACTTTTTTTCATTTAAAAAAAATTAAAGCAGTATCCGATTTGTTTATTATTTTTTTATATCTGATATTATCCAATCTATAATATTGCCAAGAAAAAATTAATTCCGAAATGAATTTTTGAAGTTACATCGGAAAATGTAAGTGGGCGGTTAATTGTGCCTCTGAGTATAGTTATTAGAAAGCGTTAGGCCATATAATTTTTTTTCTTTAATTTTTCTGATGTTTTAATAGGTACTTACTATCCTATTTCGGACTAAGAGAAATTCAAAAAATTAAATATCATAAGAATTGGTCCAGTCGTTCTTTAAACTATAAATGGTGTAATTAACACACCTTTGTTTTATTAATTACCTTATTTTATATTTTTTCTCGTTATTAAAACTTTCCGTGTACCTTGAGGAACAAACGAATAAAAATTGCTGAATTGGTCGAGCCGTTCTCGAGTTTTGCGCTTAGCAACATTCATTTTTATTTAGGTATATAGATAATTTATATTATTATTTAAAGAATCTAGTCTCCACCAATATAAACTAAATTCAACACTGTAAGTAGCATAGGGTGAATAAGCCCTGCTCGGTTATAAATCCCTAAAAACATTCTTAGAGAATACTAGCGACTCACCCTCGCTCCGCTCGGGTTCGCCCTTACGTTTTAACGTTTAGTATAAATTTCTCAGAAATTAGATTTCCCGCAATAAAAAGTATCCTGTATGTTGACCCGAATAACCAGCTATCAAGATACCAAATTTCATCAAAATTCGTCCAGTGGTTCTTCCGTGACGCGGTAACAGACAGACAGACAGACAGACAAAAATTCTAAAATTATAGATTCGGCCTCAGTATCGATAATAATGTCTATTTCAATAAGATTTTTCAGATTTACTATATAGGAAGTTCCTTTACATTTAATATTTAGAATTCTGTGTATATTACAGTTATCAAATAATAATATTAATGAGAAAAAATAGCTAAGATATGTTATATGTAGGTCTAATTTGTTTTCAAATAGGTATGCAAAATATTTATAACTAGCGGTTCACCATCGCCCTTAGAGTATATGCGATAGATGTAAAAATCCAGATCGAAAGAGATAAAGTATTATTCTCTCCTCTTTGTGTGATATTCGTTTGAATCATATTTTCACCTGACAACGAGAGTAAACATTAAGAGTTTTTATTATTTTATTAATCTTACAGATTTGAAATATAAATAACCTATGAAGTTTCACTTCTAACACGTTTCCATAGAAAATTGTTTTTTTTTTAACTTAAAAATATATATATGTATGTACATGTAGACAATAAAATGTAGGTAAGATTTCAAAATAAAACTCAATTATGAAAATAAAAAACATTTATTTCTTTAGCAGCTCCTCCATTTTTTTGGACGCCATTGCCATATCGAGTTTATTATCTGTGCCCTTAGCCAATAAACCTAATAAAGCTTTAAATACTTTAATTTTACCATCTTTATACTGCTTCACCAATTTAGGGTTATTATTAATCACATCTAAACACCTATTTAAAATTTCCGATTCATCAGTTATCACTAACCAGCCTTTCGATTTAATTATTTCTATGGGCAATAAATTGGAGCCTTGAACAAGTTCCTCGACAACTTTACGACAAACATCTAAATTAATTTTCTTTGACAATAACAAGTCTATAATATCTGATAATTGTTTCCAATTCACAGGACAATACTCGACGTCTATTTTTTTCTTATTAAGTACTGTTAAAAGATCGTTTAGGAGAAAATTTGCAACTTTTGTAGGGTTTCTAGACTTTTCTACTGTTATATTTGTAAAAATTTCTAATAAAACAGGTTCGTTGACGAGTTGCACAGCCATTTCAGGCCGTAGTTCATACTGATTTATCAATTTTGTTCTAGATTCTTCTGGTAGCTCAGGAATTTGTTCTTTAATTAATGGGACACTTATAACATCTTCACTATCATCTTTTGTTTTGAGATTGACTCGTAATGGGGTAAGATTTGGTTCTGGCATGTACCTGGAAAAAATAAAGGCAAATCTTTAATGAATAAATAATCAAAGCAAATATTTTGTAATGATATTTAAAATGTGAAATTCATTTCCACTTCCCAAGTTACAATGACTTGCCTATTTAGTAAAATCTGAATAAATCAAAAACCAAACTTGAAAGCTATTATATCCTCTACATTATTTCATCTTTAGTAAGTTATGTTAAAATATTGAATAATTAAAAAAAATCCTATATAAAATACAAAAATTATAATTAAAATATTTACCTGTAGTCTTGGACAACTTCTTTATCTCTCATGGGTATTGTTACTTTAGCGGTGGCGTCCCATGAACGAGTTTCATTTATAATGCGACCGCCATTTTCCAATATTTGACGTTGCCTTTCTATTTCATGTTTGACCGCGCCCGCAACTCCACGCACTGATCCTATATTTTTAATCTGTAGAAGAAAATATTTATGTTTATTTAATATCTACTTTTGAATAAATATAAATTAAAAACTTCAATTGTATGAAGATAATAAAAAAATATATTAAACTGGCGACTCACACTTGCTCCGCTCGGGTTCGTCCCTAGTTACGTTTTAAGGTTTAGTATAGATTTCTCAGAGATAAGATATTTTGCCGCAGTAAAAAGTTCTATATGTTGACCCGAATAACCAGCTATCGTCATACCAAACTTCATCAAAATCTGTTCAATGGTTTTCTCGTGATGCGGTCACAGACAGACAGACAAGAATTGTAAAAACTATAAATTTGTCCTCTATATCGATAATAATGACTATTTCAATAAGATTTTTCAAAAATAATTTAATGTACAGATTCGACTCAGTTAGAATTTTATTATATGTATATATCAGTGATAATAATTATAGCTAAAATATAATTATTTATTATAACGCTATCTCACTGAACTTTGCACGTGATTCTAATGTGCTGTAAAATACTTAATATTAAAAAAAAATACATAAAGCACCAAACATCATCATTATTTTCAAGAATTTTTATAATTTATATGCTATTAAATATTCATTTATTTGATTGCTTCCACATTGTTTACTTATTCATTAAAGAAACAGTCAAACGACCTATTGACCCTAATAAATCCAACTACAGTTATGTGTAAATGAGTATTAGATACTTAATGACACAAGTATTCCTTAATTGATATACCAATTAAAAGGTACTTTAAAGTTTCAAAGAATGTGATATGATTTTTATTTCTATACTAAATTATATTTTATTTATCTATATCCATACTAATATTATAAAGGGGTAAAGTTTGTTAGATTATGAGTTTGTGACGTTGTAAGGGGGTAATCTCTGGATCTACTGAACCGATTTAGATGAAATTTGGTAAGAAGATAGTTTGAGACCTTGGAAAGGACATAGGATACCTACCATACCAATTTTCATCTAAATCGGTTCAGCCATTTAGTCATGAAAAGGTAACAAACAAACAGATTTACTTTCGAATTTATAAAATTAGTATGAATACTTAAGTATGTGCATATCTTAAGCAATTTAAACACCTTAAATTTCACATTCCAGTTATGAAAATCTAATATATTAAGATTATCAAGAAAGTGACCCAGTCTATAATAAATGAGACATATAATTGATTTCAATACTAAGGTAAATAATCACTACATAGTATAAAACAAAGTCGCTTTCTCTGTCCCTATATCCCTATGTATGCTTAAATCTTTAAAATTACGCCACGGATTTTGATGCGGTTTTTTTAATAGATAGAGTGATTCAAGAGAAAGGTTTTAGTATATAATTTGTTAAGTTTTTGTATACATTGGCTAAAATATAACGATATTTGTTGGAGGTGTCGGAAAAAATAAGACGTCTGGGAGCTTTCAACGAAAACGCTGCCTAAACCCTTTGAGATATAACAAAATAGTGTATGGTGGAATTGTGTATCTTATATAGGTCTACAGAAAAGTCCGCGATGGCATATGTCTATCTCTTAAGGATAACATACTATATCCATTTTAATTTAAAACATACCTAGGGACAAACCCGAGCGAAGCGAGGGTGAGCCGCTAGTACAATAATAATTCAATTTTTATAATATACTACTGTACTGTAAACTAAATAACTATGAAATTTCATTAAAGTTGATCTTCTATGAGACTTAAGACTTTATGTTATACTAGCGACTCACCCTCGCTCCGCTCAGGTTCGTCCCTACTTTTCAATCTTTAGTATAGATTTCTCTTGGATTTTAGTACCTCCGTGCGTGTTGAAAGTGGATCTCCAAAACGTCTTAAAGAGACATTGGCATCCACTCTCAATGCTCCTTCTTCCATACGCCCTGTACATGCACCTAGCCTCTGTACTATTAATACAAGCTCTTTTACCAGAGCTGCGGCTTCTTCACCATCCTGTAATATCAGTTAATTTAAACTACATATTATACAATAATATGTAGTGTAATGATATGGTAGTATCTCCAAGTAATTACATATATATCATAATGTATGTATGTATGTATTCAGCCCTTCTTAACGTCCCACTGCTGAGCACGGGCCTCCCTTCAATATGAGGGGGATCAGGCCATAGTCCACCACGCTGGCCAAGTGCGGGTTGGCAGACTTCACATGTCTTTGAAAACTTGCTAGGTTCTCTCAGACATGCAGGTTTCCTCACGATGTTTTTTGCAAAGGGGCCATTCAAGTATTACATACGCAGAATTTAAGTAATTATTAACCTATTCCTCCCCCTTGTTAGCAAAGGTAAGCAAAGCTCCTAATCACCCCTCCTATGCTTATGTAAACATTATGTCTTAATTATTTCAAAGAATCCCTGAATATGCTTTTTGTTTTTGAGCATAAACATAGTCATGTGTGTTCTAAAAACATTGGTTTGACAAATCAAAAACAAATTTTAATTATTTTAAATAATTAAATATTGTTGATGTAATCACCATCCATCTCACCCTGTCCCCTATGTCATCAAAAGTAAGCAAAGCAATGACCCCCCAGCCCATTGGTGCTTACGTAATACTTGAATGGCCCCTTAAAAGTAAATTATACATAATATAATAGATACAAAAAATGTTTAATGTAATTTCATTGATTTTCATAAATTATGTCTTTTGTGTTAGTTTTTTTTATATAACTAACCTCAAGATCAGGCTCAAATACAAGTTCAATAAGTGGTGCCCCTGCCCTGTTGAGATCCACTAGACTTCTTTTTAATTCTGCATCATGTAGTGACTTGCCACTGTCTTGCTCTAACTGAATTTGTTTTATCTTTGAACTCTTATTATATGGTTTTTTGTGAACACCTGGTGTGAAAACCTATAAATAAAAGAAAACACTATAATACATTTAAAATGCCATCTATATTGGATATATTAAAAATAAATTACATTGAAACTTGGTAACAATAGTTGTATAACTATCAAATAAGATACCTGAAAATTAATAACTCCATCACTAGCCAAAGGGGACCTTTGTTGTGTTATCTGATAACCAGAAGGCAAGTCTGCATAAAAGTAATGTTTACGGTCAAAACTCGATACTTCATTTATCTTACAGGAGAGAGCTAAGGCTGTCAATACGCCGAGTTTTACACATTTTTGATTAAGAACAGGCAAAGTTCCCGGAATAGCAGCATCAAATAACGCAACACAATTATTCACTAAGCCACCAAATGTATTTTCAGCACCAGAAAAGAGTTTTGATTCCGTATTTAATTGTGCATGCACCTCTAACCCGACGACACTTTGCCAATCTTTAGAACGAACTGTTGTAATTCCACGTCTATATATTTTGTTATATTTATATAATAGTCTCTTTGATATAATAAAATATTTCATTTTCTCAAAATTATGTGACTCTGATAGTCAATATCAATAACATAATAATATTTTTATTTTGTAACCTACAATAAATAATACAACACTTTATACTGACATTTAATGACAGCTAATTCAACAGACTAAAACTGCTAACAGATTTACACAATTAAAAAAACAAAATTTTAATATTCTAATATGTTGTTATAGTTTTCTAAAATAAAATTATTAATGCATGTATTCAATTTAGTTTTAACTAGTAGAAAAACCATGAAATAAATCATTTAAACCCATCAAAGCTCGCTCGCACTTTACAGTATTGGATATAGGTAAATATAAAATAATAAAATAAGTCGCTACTTTAGGCTATCAAACATATTACCATTCTATTAAATTTAACTATTTCTACAAGTGTATTTTACATAATATTCGTTATTTTTTTTCGCTCGCTCTATTTGCACAATGTCGCTGGGAAATTGTAACATCCGTTAAATTATAATTTTACTAGTGAAATTATAATTAACCAGAGTTTTGTCAATCGCCTCCTTTTCTTACAATATCATGGAACTAAAATGAAAAAATCCATACACGATATAGAGCTTTAGAATATACCGAGGGCCATAGTGATTGCGACATCTGGCGGAAGAAAAACGCAAAATTCTTCCCCATTACGACATAGATCATAGATAGTACTACAACCCGTGTTAAGATTTTTATATTGTACATATAGAAAGTTTGAAACTAAGCAGACTATTTTTTTTATTTAAGAAGATTATTTATTAGCAATTTTTAATTTTCGACTAGGTGACTGATCCGACTTAGATAACATAAGTTGAAAAGAATCAAGAGAAACGTAGGTCGGGAGCGAAGCGTAACTGTATGCAAGTGTGATTCTGAGTGAAAACTATTGTCATATTTTATTGAACACATAGCAATTAAAGATTATTTTTTGCTAACTATTTATACTTTCTAATAAACCTATAAATAATAATTAAATGATTAATAATTAATAATAGTATTACATTTCTATTTCTTTATTTTACGTAGTCTTAAATCTTAAACTTAAGTATATGGGATATGCAGCGCATCAAAAAAGATGTCTAAATCTGACCAATCGGTGATCGATTCACAATTTCACTGAATGTGAATTGTCCCGTGATATTGTAAGAAATGGAGGCGAATAACAAAACTCCAGATAATTATAATTCCACTAGTGAAATTATCATTTGAAGGATCTTACAATTTCCTTGCGACTATACATAGGTACTAGCGACTCACCCTCACGTCGCTTCGTCCCTAGATGATTCTTTATATTGACATAACTTTTTTTATTTATGAACCCATTGTAATAAAACAAATACTAAATAATAAGTGAAGTTTAAGCATTTCTGAAAACAGCACCCAAATCGGTTAAGCCGTTACTGAGATTAGCGCGCACAAGCGCACAAACAAACATACAAAAATTCTAACATTTATTATTTTGTTGTGTGTTGACTCAAATATCTTCCATGTACAGGCAGTAATCAGTTAGTTACACTTTTATTATATGTATAGATTATACATATTTGAAAAAACCAACTCTATTTTTTTACATACAAATAGTGCAACAAAATAGCTTAAATGTATGTTTGTGACAAAATCGCGACGCGATGCGTAATTATAATGTTTGTGAAAGGCCCAGCTCTCTCTCGTAAGTTGTCAGCAATGGACTTTGAACTCTACTCAGTAGGTACTCAATATATTACCCTTATAACATCCAAAAATTAAAATACTGTTCTACTAACAATATTTTAACTATAAATACATAATGTGCACAAATATTTACATTTTACATACATAAATATTACATAACGTAAGTGCGGTATTTTTTTCTTTTAGAACAACAAAAAAATATCAATTAAAAAAATAAAAATCACAAAACGAAAAAAACATTTACTCTTTCGTCTCAAAAACATTTTTTGCAGATAAGTTATAAACTGTACGAAGCTCCTAATTGCTTACGTTTTTAATTTTTACACCTTTAAAAATTTAAAATAGGACACACTTTTTTTATTATGGTTTAGTCCAATACTTACCCTAGCATTTATGTCCGTAGCTTCTGTTGTATTGGAATGAAAAAAAAAATTACGCGCCTAAATAATTTATTATAACCTATTTATAATTGCATTGATAATTTGACTAATAAACTTATACCTAGCTTAAAAAATATAATTACAATATCACATTTTCTTATTATGCACTTATTCGTTTACGACACTAATCCCGTTACGACTTCAAAGAGGAAGGAGAATAGATAAAGAACGACAAAAGCTAATGTAACCTCGGCAATGGAATACATTTTCATAGATTTTTTAATTGATGAAAAAATCTATAATGTTTATATTACCCCGGCGATTATACCGCGTAAATATTACCGCGTTGCACGTACAATCAATACGACTCACTGGCAGCGAATGATCATAAAATTAAATAAACAACCGCAGTGGGTGTGGGCACTGAGCAGCCTTGAATAGTGAATACTGAAAGTAATCCGGCAAAGTTAAATATCATGGCGGTTAGTACACCTCTAATGTAATTAATTATCTATTAGATTTCACATCTTATGATCTATACACACCCACAAAACTGACTGATAAATTGAATTATTTATCTTTGCGTCACACGTTCTAGATTCTTTATAGGTATGTACGTACCTTACCCGTTGGTACTTCGTCAAGTTGACATTATGGTGTATACGTCTTAGATATTTTTAACCATATTTATCTCAGTTAAAATAGAAGAAAATTCAAAAAATGAAACAACTATTTTATGGCATTTAAAGGCAATTGTAAATGTACCTACTCTGAAAAGAATACTTTGTAGTTGAAACTTTCAACGCAGTGATGTCCTACTGTAGCTTATAGGATGGATACTAAAGTTAATGCTGTAAAAAAATGTATTTAAATTTTAGGCGACTGGATATATATCTATTTTTAAATAAAGCATAAGTAAGCATCTACACATTAAGTATATATGCAATAAAAAAATAAATAAGTAATAAATATATTGGGACATTAATACGCAGCACCATCTAGTTCCATGGTAAGTTACGAGGCCTGTGTTGTGGGTATCAGATACAGGAGTACAAACATTCGTGCTCATCACGCAAATGAATGCCCCAGCGGGACTCGAACCCGTGCCCGCTGGCACATATGTATGGTCATCACAAATTGAGTCAAACGTGTCGTCGAATTATTTATAAAATCTTTTAGTAGAAAATCTAATGTGAGATCGTCCTTCACCTATATGCATACCGGATAACCAGTATTTAGTATTAAAATAAAGCAATTTATAAAAAAATCTGCAGATGGATTCCCTAATGAAACAGTTTTAGTAAAAAAATATTTATTAGGTTTTTTTTTATTTATTTAACACCGCCGTGGCTCCGCTTCGCGGGTTCTGCTAGTATTAGTATTGGTGTTCTAAAACTACAAAAAACTAAAAAAGTATGTCTCATACAAACTTTCAACCCCTATTTTTACCCCCTTATGGGATGAATTTCGAAAAATGCTAAAACACGTATTTATTTAATAATATTGTAAAGCGTCAATACCAAATTTCAATTAATTATAATTATCATAAATAATTTTTGGGCTGTATTAAAACGTGTTTTCCCGTGGGAATTCGATAATCTCTCGCGGTAAAAAGTACTCTATGTCACTTGTCAGCCCTCCAACAATCACCACACAAAAAACCACGCCAATCCGTCACTCCGTTTCGACGTGAAAGAAGGACAAACAAACACACTCTAACATTTATAATATCAAGTATGAATTTATTACACTATTTTTAATTACAATTTAAACTAGACTTTAATGTGATCGTAAAATTTTTATAATAGGACATTTTCTCTTAAATATATAATTAATTACTATTAGTTTACTTGTAATACCTACTTTTTCTTGTAACTCATTTAGTAATTAACGATTATTGGAATTAAAATGTATTTATTGACTAGTATGGCTATGACTTTATTACCATAAATAATAATAAACGTCTAACGAAAAATTGCTGCAAAACTATAAAATGACATTTTTTAATAATAATTACCTTACTATGAAGCTGTTTTAGGAAATATGATAAATTATTTATTACATTGATATTGAAAAACTTCTAATACCTAGCCAGTTATAAGTATCTAGGTACATAATATCACAGATCAATAATAATACTATATATAATATTACGTAGATATCTAAGCTTAAAAAATTAAATGAATTCGTTACACGTTAGTTGTAGACTGTAGTGCCTACTGGCAAGAGTAAGTGAAAAGATTTCTTCTAGAAATCTATTGGTTTTTATTGCCTCACCTTCACATAGATATTACAAGTTTCCTTTACAGGTACCTGTGCCTACTGTACTTTAGATATCTTTGCTTTCAACTACTGCTTAGAAATTTAAGGTGGATAGCCAGTGGATAATTTTTTTTCATATTTGGTAGGTATGAGAATAGGTCGTAAAATATTTTTCACCCTCCTACCCGGCGCACAGTGGGCTGAAAATCGACTTTCATAGACTTAGAGATTTCGAATTTTAAGGGTCATGTTTTTTGTTGGATATTGGTTTATTTAACAATTATCGTACTAGAATATGGCATGCTGGTCGGTTTTGAGCAAAAACGAATGAATAATAAAAAAAAAAAGAAAATTTTGTATGGAGCTAAGAAGAAATTTCCAATTATTTTTGGACCCGCAAAAAATACCGTAATATCCTTAGAGATGTCAGATCGTCAAAGTAATAATTATTTGTGATTTTTTAAATACTACACACAACAGTCACGGTTGCGTTTTTTTTAAATGATGAAATTTTTTTTTCATTTTTTACTATTTTTTTTTTACTTGTTACCATAAAACACAGTTTTAGCCTCTTATATAATGAATTACAATTATTTAACACGAAGTCAAGATTATATGAACACTTGTAATTAACTAATGACAATTTAATGTACTTTATCTAGAAATTATTTTAAATAGGAGATTTTGGGGGACGCTGACAAAGACTCCATGATAAGAAAAGCAAGACAGCAGAGAAGTACGTGGAGCTGTATGGCTGGTATTATATGTCATCAACCGTCCATAAGGTGCTGATCCATGGAGCAGATATAATCGAAAATAATAATATTGTCCCGATAGGGAATCTATCAGAAGAAGCCTCCGAAGCCCGCATTTAAGATTTTAGAAAGTTTCGGGAGCATCATTCACGGGAAAAAAGCAGGCAAGCTTCTAAATAGGACATTTTCAACATGCTCCTTTTGTCTTCCGATCCTTTAATAACTGCTCCAAGACGAACGTTTCAAGCCAATAAAAAGCAGAAGTTCTTCGCAGAAACTTTGGAGCTGTTTATATGTCCAGAAACCCAGTCCGAGGTTTTAAATGTATCTAATCTGGATACTGTCCAGAGCGGCAAATTTTCAGGGGTGGCAAAAAAAAATTCTCTTCGCGTTAAAAACGCTTTCTTTTTTTCAAAAATAGATTATTTAAAAAAAAACAAAAAATTGAAATCAAAAATTGATAATAAAAAAAATCTTTATCGAAACCTTACTCATTTCATGCAAAATTTTGATAATAGGGCAGTATTTTTTAATATGCCCAGGGGCGGCGCTAAAGTTGAACCTGGCCTTACTCTTACCCCCAACCCCTTTGTTTTAGTCGCGATTTTAGTTTTTTTTGGATGAACAATATAAAAACGTCGCGACGAACCAGTGCGAAGAGAGGATGAGTCGCTGTATAACATAAAGCCAAAGAGTTTTTTGTGGATTGAACGCGGACGTAGCCGCGGGTTCTGCTAGTATGTGTATAAAATTTTAGATCAAAATTTCAAAAATTGACTGAGTTATAGTTATTTTATTGAGACCGACGAGTCTTTGCTTGAAATTTAAAAAGGTGAAGATGTAGGTCCCAAGCGGCGTATGAGCGCTTCAAAACTGGAGGTAAAGAGAAAGATCCATCATATTATGGTCCAGGACTCAACAGTTTGATGTAAGTAAAAATATTTTAGAAGATATATGATTTTACAGTAATAAACATGGACTAAAAACTTTAAACACGCTTTTCTCATAATGACTTTTTCAAATTCGTTGCATCGATAACTCGAGTTATTATCAAACGATTATCAACTTTTTTATTCGTCTTTGCAATAACTGAGGTTAAATAACTGAGGAAAACTGTCAATCGGTCGCCATTTTGTGAATAATGAAAATAAAAAAATATGGCTACCTCGTTAAAAATATCCCAAATATCACTAATTTTTTCGGCCTTATTACACTAGAGAAATAATTTTGGTTAATTTGTCATCCTTTCAGGACAAAGAATCAATATGGCTTTGACGTAAAGACAGTCTATAAACTGAATAGTTCTAGACTACATCAAGTGCTTTCTATAGGATATTGATGTGGCGCAAAATACTATCTAAAGACACTAGTATACTTTTCAGTTGTTATTATTATCTGTTATTACGCACTTCCCCCAGAAGTTGCTTTATACAACTGAAAACAGGTTAGAATAATTTAATGGAAACGTTTGATTATTTGCATGTTTTGTTTATTACTCATAATTTATCGTGAATGCGCACATGAATAATTATAATTTGTTTATGTATGGTTAGTGCGTTTTTTTTTTGTATATTGCATTATTAACGGATATACCTACTTAGTTTTAATCAAAATATTTCTTAGACTACGAGTCTAAGTAGACAGATCTACATATTATTAGCACTTATTTAAACACTAGTGACTTACTCTCGCTTTGCTCGGGTACGTATAAAATATATATGAATAGTAATTGCGAGTGCATCTTAGGAGAAAGAATGAGAAATGCAGAATTTTCTGTAGGCCTTATTAAGACTTACAATTTTCTAGTACATTATTTTAGCACTAAATGAACTCGTTTTGCAGTTTTATAGTAACGTGAATAATTTGAGATTTTTTAGCGCTATACTTACCTGCACCCTTATTGGGTAGGCCGTGCCCCTATAGTGGGGACCTTTAGAATTGGATGACGATACTTATTTTTATTTACGATGAATTTAAAGTAGTGATGGTAGCCTCCAACGGATATTCTTGGGTTTTTTATTAAGTTTATAAGAATATGTTATTGCCACATCTACAATCATCGAGAACAAAATAGGTAGGTACGTAGGGAAATGTTTGGAAACTTATACTCTATTGTTTACATAATATGTATATGACCGACTCTGCGAGAGATCAACTCTACTTATAAAAAAAATTTACGTTTATTATCTCGTGTTACATTTATTTTTTAAGTCGGGGGTTTTTAAATTATTTTATCCTTTTTTAATTACTTTTTAACCGTCGCGTCGGGGGGTTTTTTTTTTCAAAGTTTTTAATTTTGCATTTTATTTAGAGCATAAATATTATGTACATAACGCGCCGCCCCGGGCATTCGCCCAAAATTGGACTAGTAGTTTTGGAGAAAAATGGCAACATGGATTTACATACACAATGTTTGCTGCGGCGCCCCTGGTGAGTTGTCACCGTAACACCTATCTAAAAACATGCACGAATCAAACCCGAACCCATAACTGAAAACTGCATCAAAATCTGACTAGTAGTTTTGGAGAAAAATGGCAACATGTACCATCTCCGTTCCGTCGTGGGTAAAAATTATTCTTGATGTAATATGGAATCAGACATAAATTGTAGTGTGTATGTAAATATGTACTATGTACATATACGATTTTCATGAAATTTTGTATACAGACGGTTTCGGGGGCGATAAATCGATCTAGATTAGCCTTATGTATGAGAAAATGCGTTTTTTCGAGTTTTCATGCAGATTTCTTTTGCATTATTCCACGCAAAATATGGTCGGTAATTTGCACGCTCGGGAATAAGCATCGTGGTCAAGCGGCCAAGGTGCAAGATCAACAATCACATGTGTCTAGGTTCGAATCTTGGTCGCATACAAAGTTTGTACTTTTTTTCTAATATTTATTCAAGTTTTTTGTTTTTAAAAAAAAGAAAGGAAATTGTACTTTAGGCCAAAAACTCTGAGCGAACCTCGGTAGCCCAGGTACACATATTAATATGTGTATGTATGATGTATGATGGTGTATATATATTTTGTGTGTACTTCGTTTATATATTATGTAGGTATCTGTACCTACACCGCACAGGTTATTTTTTCACAACTGAAGAAATCTTTTGAATAGATAAGTTATCCTTTTGTTTTAATTTGACTTTGTTAAATATATATTTTTTATGGAACATAATTAAATAAATATCTTCTTACTCATCAACAGCACTTTACTTAGAGGAGCTTCAAAAACTTGATGCACTTAAAGAAAAAATGACTAAATTATATGTGTTTTATATAAATAATTAAATGGTTATACAGAACAACTGTAGGTAATAACATAGTAATTGCAGAAATTTAATAGGTACCTACTCGTGATTAGCAGTAGGTAGCAAGTTATAAGTTAACGAAGAAACATAGTATACGTAGTCGGAGTCGGACATATCATTTATATCGACGACACGTTTGGCTCAGTTTGTAGTGACCCTACTTTCTGTGCCAGCGGTCGCGGGTTCAAGTCCCGCTGGGGGCATTCATTTGTGTTATGAGCATGAATGTTTGTACTTCAGTCATGGGTATTAATATTTATAATATGTATGTATTTAAAGTTATATATGTGTAGTGTATCAACTATCTGGTATCTATAACACAGGCCTCGTAGCTTACCATGGAATTAGATGGTGCTGTGTGCTAATGTCCTAACATATTTAATTATTTATATTTACATTTCCTGAGAGTCTTCCTATATGTTCCTATCTTGTTAGTCCGCTTTTCAAGCAGTCGATGTATTTTTTTTATTTACAGGTTTTTTTGTTTCGATCTTACTGGTTATTTGGAGTTATATTTTACAATTTAAACATATAAGTTCTATATATTCTTATAAACTCCCCTCGCAGTCGGGTAAGAAACAAACTTAGTGTGATTAAATAAGTCATTGTTATTTTTATTTCATCTATTATATTATGTACTTTTGATCTATACAGTTGTTATCTTTTAGTTCTTTAGTACATTAAAATTATATTATATATATATGGACAAAAGTTTGTATGTGCGAGTGTAATGTATACCTATATATTTGTTTTCTTCTACGTCGATCGAAAAACTTACCATACTTAGTTACAATTTAGCCGGAAAATAACATGTGGAGAAGCAGTGGGAAGAAATCAAAGATATTTACAAAAAATTGAATTCTGTGACCTTTAACTCTGACAAAACTTGTGACGCGACTTTTGAGCCAACTGTTACACTAATAATCTATACATATAATAAAATTGTAACTAAGCCGAATCTGTACATTAAATATTTTTTGGAAAATCTTATTGAAATAGACATTATTATCGATACAGAGGCCGAATCTAGTTTTTAGAATTTTTGTCTTTTATTATATGTATACACTAATAATAATATATATTATTAATTATATGAAAATAGGATTTATATATAATAATTATTGTAAATTGGGGACTCCTCTCACTTCTGATATTTTCATGTGAGAATCATTTTCAACATGATTACCACTTGTCTTACGGTAAAAGAAAACATCGTGAGGAAAACTACATAATATGTGAGAGTACGTACTTACCTAGCAAGTTGTTGAAAGACATGTGAACTCCGCCAACCGTTGCTTGGTCAGCGTGATGGACTATGGTCTGATGCCCCTCATATTGAAAGGCCGTGCCCAGCAGTGGGACCTTAAAAAAATAGCTGAATACAATATATATATATATATATATATATATATATATATATATATATATATATATATATATATACTTTGTATCGGATGCGTAGGTAATGTGTTCTATTTACATTGTAATAATTATGAGCCTTTGTTCATTATAATTATTGAACACACGAAACACACGCGAGGTCACAATTTTTATTAATTAATGAATAAGAAATTTAATGTTTTGGAGTTTGGACTTTTAACCTTTTATTTTCCGTTGAATTTTAAATTGAATCACGAATAATGTTACAAAATTTATATATGAAATATCATGCTAATGGGAATACCTTTTTTTTTTAACGTTGGGAAATGCATTTACGCACGAGGTGTGTGACTCACCGGCAAAGCCAGTACAACCCACTAAAACCCAACAAAGCCTTCCCCCGTCTTACTGGGGCCCCGCAGGATCGCTTACGCATTCAACTACGACGCCCCGACGGCAGGTCTGCCGAAGCAGACCACAACAACCACGGGGTTGCTCCAAGGTCCACTCTGATATCAGAGAAGTACCAGGAGCAACCCGCATGGTACACCGCTCTCCGAAGAGGGCCACCTCCCACCGCCCACCGAAGTGGGCCACCTCCCTGTGCGTTTCTTGGCTTCGCGCCCGGTTGGGTTGCCGGGCACTACTGAGCCCCCCCACCACGACAAGGTGAACGCACGTTGGGGGGGATGCTAATGCTACCTTTTTTTTTTTTTTAACGTTGGGAAATGCATTTACGCACGAGGTGTGGGACTCACCGGCAAAGCCAGTACTACCCACTAAAACCCAACAAAACCTTCCCCGTCTTAATGGGGCGTCGCAGGATCGCTTACGCATTCAACTACGACGCCCCGACGGCAGGTCTGCCGAAGCAGACCACAACAACCACGGGGTTGCTCCACTCTGCCATCAGAGAAGTACCAGGAGCAACCCGCATGGTACACTGCCCTCCGAAGAGGGCCACCTCCCACCGCCCACCGAAGTGGGCCACCTCCCTGTGCGTTTCTTGGCTTCGCGCCCGGTTGGGTTGCCGGGCACTACTGAGCCCCCCCACCACGACAAGGTGAACGCACGTTGGGGGGGATGCTAATGCTACCTGACACAACTCATTAAAATTATGATAATAAAACAATGATATTTTTATTAATTTTATAGATATGAATAAATTAATATAATGTGAGAACTAACTATAAAAACATTATTATATAATTTTTTTTTATTTTCATTTAAAGAGCTTAGTCATTTTGGGCGACTACGTTGCTCTGGTAGGTTACACAAATATTCTTATCTATACATTAGTTATAATATTATTTAGTTTCGCTTACTTATGTTTTTTTTTGCAAGAATATAGGTACTTTATTTACTTATGCTATGTTTACCTATATTATAGATAATTTTGGCTAACTCTGAAGTAGGATTTGCAAGATATATATATTACATATTCCAATTGATCTATCTATATTATATAATTACTTTTGTAAAAAACTATGGTTAGGTTTTATGATTATAATGTTAACATGTAAAATATTTTTATTATACTTGAAAAATAACATTATCATCTTAGACGTAACCTCGACCGAGAAATACCTAGTAAAAATAAAATCATTTTAAGAACAAGCAAATATAGCTCAAGCGCAGCGAATTCTAGTACTGATTGAAATAGAAAAATTAAAATTACTTTTAAAATAAAGTTAATGAAGAATGTCAATGGATGTGACAAATGACTTGAAATTTTATTACGATGTAGCTTAAATGTTTAGAAATACACCTGATTTTGTTTCATTTAAATCAAGCAAGCAATTGCAATCGGTTCATATAAATATATATATATATATAATATATATAAGTTATTAGTCCAGGAGGAATCGCCGCATGAGTACCGAAAACTATTCCACCTCAATTTTTTTATGCAATCCTCTTCAAACTGCCCTACTGATGATATAAATGTAAGTTACCATGGGGCAACCCCGTGCCATATTGTTTAAACCGAAATTGTTTAAACAATTGCAAGGAATTATTATTTTTTAACCGGACAATTTTTTTTTATCTTCTTTATTGAAATACAAATAAAACAGGTCCTATGACTTTTCGCGATAAGGTTAATATTTTTAGAGATATGAGATTTTAAAGGTTCCAAAAATCTCAAATTTGGGTACTTAAGACCTATGAAAAATATATTAAAAAAATAAATAATTTAAAAAAAAATTAATTCTTTATAGAATAGTTAATACTATTCTTAATAGAGATTTAAGAAAATTTCATTGTTTATACCCACCCGTTTTTTAATTGTTTATTTCGCGCGCTCACGAGTATGCGTCACTTACCTTTAATATCCTGAATCATTATTTATCATTTATCTTAAAAACTATTAACTTTATCAATATTGTTAAAGAGAGCAATGTTATTAATAATTAAATTGTCTACAATCTGTTCTTAACTATTTTTTTTCTGGAAGCAATTTTACAAAAGTTATTTAAGCATGAATCGGAACATTTAATTAAAATTACTTTTTTATCAGTTTATATTACTTTTTTTTTATTATCATAGTAATTTATGCATTTTTATCAACAATAATAAGATGTAATGGTATTTTATCATTTTTTGGAATCACAAATATATATAAATAATAAAAAGATATTTGTACGCATTTAAATATTTGAATTGAAAAATAATAAAATAAAAAATACTTATATGTATAGTAGCAGTACCCGCGGCGTCACCCGCGTCCAAACTTCCGATCCCTAACAAAATTCACAGGATCACCCGCTGGGCTAATCTGAAGATTACATGAAAATTTCATCAAAATCGCTCCAGCTGTTTTGGAGTCCATAGGAAATACACATACACACATCGATTTTTGTTTTATTTAATCAACAATTTAAATTTATTTATTGCTCGGAAAATGGAGTCTTTTATGAAAATTTAGTGACACACCGACTGCAGCGCCACCTACCGGATCCATTTGTGAATTCAAACCTTGCAGGGACCCACTCGGACATACACAAATATATCATTAAAATCGTCTGTGCAGTTTAGGAGATGATCAGTGGCACACCGACTGCAGCGCCACCTATTGGGTCCATTTTGATTTTCAAACCATCCAGGAACCCATTGAAATATATACAAAACTTCATCCATATCGGTCCAGTCCTTTAGGAGGAGTAGGTTAACAAACACATGTACAGAAGAATTATATATATAAGATGTGTTATTGTGTGTATATATTTGAGATTTTTCGAACCTTTAAAAATTCATATCTCTAAAAATATTAACCTTATCGCGAAAAGTCATAGGATCTTTTTTATTTGTCTTTCAATAAAGAATATAAAAAAAGGCTTGTTATTTATGTACACTAAACATATATAACTTTAAAATATAAATACGTACATAAAACATAATATTATAAATATAAACACGCATGACTGGAGTAGAAACATTTGTGCTCATCTCACAAATGAATGGCCCCAGAGGGACTTAAACTCGTGACCACTGGCACAGCAAGTAGTCAAGGGTCACCACAAACAGAGCCAAACACGTTGTCCATATGGATGACTGTTTTGAAAAAGGACAATCTGATAACTTGCCTGAAATAGACGGTTTAATGGCTGCCCACTATTTGTCAAATAGCTCCAATTTCTTGGCCGCCGTGATGTGACGAGCAAAAATGCAAATGAATATTTGGAACATTTTACTTTTTATCGTAAATCTTTTGATGCCTCACATATTTCTCATTACTAGTGTTTTGTAAATGTGCCTCTAAGTTACAGTGAAACTATGAGCTTGTCATGATATTGTCATAGGGTGGGATTTATTAAAAACAATACGGTGTTATTGTACCTACATACTACATAGTTTTGATCATGACGTAAATTTTGTATTTTTTAATATGTAATGTAACAAAAAATTAACATTGTAAACCAAACCTGAACATT
Source organism: Brenthis daphne (assembly GCA_947093115.1). Taxonomy (NCBI): domain Eukaryota; kingdom Metazoa; phylum Arthropoda; class Insecta; order Lepidoptera; family Nymphalidae; genus Brenthis; species Brenthis daphne. Next base: position 30,133,263 of record OX352471.1, on the reverse strand, counting down.
AAAACTTGAACCCATCAAAATGTTTTATGGGTTCAAGTTTTAATGTTCCTCGAACCCATATAATATTGTTTTCAAAAGTAGGTTCTTATGAAGATGTACGTGACTACACCTATTAAATATTATTAAGCTAAGATCAATAACCTCTCATATTAATTTCCTCTTTAATGTGATCGTAGATAAGTGCATTTTTATGTATTTTATTTTATCTAGATTCGACGTTGTCGTCAATTTTCGATGCAAACTTCATACACACAGGTCGGGAGCAAAGCACGCACTGACCGACCGTTGTGGAATAACGTCACGGCGGCCGATGACACCACGTCGTTGCACGCTAACTAACTGCTAAACAATTAAATATCTCGGAAACTATAAGTGGTATCAAAAAAAAATTACGGTATTTTTTTATTTTTAATCGAGTGTATTGTAAGATAACAATCTAAAATTAATGATATTCTTCATTGAACTACTTAGTTAAAATTAATTATTCCTCCCGCGGTATATATGTACCTAACATATATACAATTGGATTGGCAGCAAACATTGTGCTGTGTTAAAAAAAATCAGGATAAATGTCTGATGCAAAAGAGTTTGCGATTATCGACCTCGTAACCTCCGTTGTATAATTATAGGCACAAACCTTGAGATATGACCTTGAGAGCGCAATAGTTGATTTTTAGGTCTCTTGACGGATCGAATTGGCCGGAAGAGAATTACGACCGCGCGAATGCGTGTTTGGCACTGCAGATCAATTGGCAACAATGCATTGACTTTCACTCATTCAGCCGCATTTTACTCAACTGCCCCAAAGAAGGGTAATGTATGTATATCATACACACGGAAAACTATATTTCTGTATATTTTAGCATGCTTTGTTGTCTAAACTTGACCGATTTTAATAAACCTTTAATATGTAAAAATGCAGGTAACATTTCTTTATTATTATTTTTACTCATCCATATACATACATATTACATATAGGTATAGAAGAATAGTTTGTCAGACTTAATAATATTGAAAAATCGTTATTTATAATTTTCATAGAAGTATTATATTTTAATTCAGTACTAGCGACTCACCCTCGCTTCGCTCGGGTCGGTCCCTAGGTTGCTTTCCCATACAAACTTTCACCTCCATTTTCATTATCCTCTTAAGGGATAATTTCCGGGATAAAAACTATCCTATGTCCTTTCCAGGGCCTTAAACTATCTTCTTACCAAATTTCATCTAAATCGGTTCAGTAGTTTCGGAGCCTATTCGATACAAACAATCAAACAAAAAAACAAATTTTTCCTCTTTATAATATTAGAATAGACTAGCAACTTACCCTCTTTTCGCTCGGGTGGATCCCTTGTTCTAGGTCCGTCGTTTAGTTACGTTTTAAATAGATGAAAAAAGTCACATTGTCAGTAGGTATATCTTAGGAGATACACACATGCTATTGCAAACTTTTCTGTAGGCCTTTTTAAGGCCTTAGTTAAAATATTTTATGTACCAAATTTGGTTTTTTACTATTTTATTATAATATGTTGATTATTTCTTGAAATTGCTTAAACATTTCGGTTTAAACAATATGTCACGGGGTCGCCCCATGGCAACATGCATTTATATCATCAGTAGGGCAATTTGAAGAGGATCACATAAAAAATTGGAGGTGGAATAGTTTTCGGTACTCATGCGGCGATTCCTCCTGGACTAGGTCGATTTTCCAAAAGAACACTTTCTAACAAACCTTACCCTGACAAATACGAATACAACGAAAAAGAAATTAGCCAAATCGGAGCCGTTCTCAAGTGATGCTCCGTCATACATGTGGCAATTAATTTATATTTTCATGTAAGTATATAAATGAAATGATATAAAAGAAAACCAGTAATGCGATAATATTTTAGAACAAGGTATATGTTACCTATATCAATTTAATAATATATATTATTATTTATCATGAGATAGCTTTGTCCGCGGCTCCACTCGCATAGTTCACATATAAATATATAAATATAATACTTATTTCAAATCTGACTGTAAAGTGGTACTTTCATAAAAAGAAACAGATTCTTTAGCTCATTATCTATACATATAATAAAATTCTAACTGGGTCGAATCTGTACATGATATATTTTTTGGAAAATCTTATTGAAATAGTCATTATTATCGATACACAGAGTCTGGATCTATAGTTATTAGAAATTTTGTATGTCTGTCTGTTTGTCTTTCTGTCTGTCTGTTACCGCATCACGGAAAAACCACTGGAGGGGTTTTGATGAAATTTGGTTTGATGATAGCTGATTATATAAAATCTAATAATAAATATAAACATAACAGACAGGTAGATGTAGTAAGTTCTTACTGTGTGGATCAAAATGACAGCTTATCAGATTAATATTTTTCATTTTTCATTCGTAAAAGTATATAGTAATAGTGTTGCTTAGTAAGTTGTTTTTAAATAATAGCAAACTAAATTAAAATAATTATCCTTAATTAACTTTAACTTTTTAAATTACACATATGGCTTAAATAATTAATACTATATTTTATATTTTTCTTTATGGTTATAAATATAATAATGGCAACACTAAATATAGATTACTAATTAATATTTTAAAATTGTAATAATTATAAAAAAATAGCAAAAATTAAATAAATAATATTCAATTATAATTAAAATTATAAAATAAATAAATAATATTCCATATTCAATTATAATTAAAATTATAAAAATGTTTAAAGTTAAAAAATATTGTAATGTAATTGGTGCAATTTTCATTTTGTTAATTGTGGGTAGGCTGTCTGTAACAACTATACCTCCAAGACATGTAACACCTCAGTCTCTCCCGTGACCATGGATGCTGTAAAGCATTCGAAACGTCGGGAAACAAAAATGCAAATAAATCCGCGACAAAATACGAAAAGATAGTTTTATTTAAAAGGATACGTAATTATTATGAGACGTCTAACGTCACACAAATAATGATTAGAAGGAGATACGAGTACGTCAATGCTGTATAAACATTGGAAATTATATTTTTCAAGGTCATAATATGAGACCGATAAAATATTATTAGCAAGTCCGCAACAGACGTTCTTATCGATAATTTCTTTATCGTATAATTATCGTATTATTTGAATGAAATTGCAATTCTTATGAAACACCTTTAAGGGAGGGTATTAAAAATTAACACAAAGTTTGTCCACTTATTTTTCAAGTATATTTTCAATCATATATTTTATCCTAGTACATACATAAACTGGTATACTTTAAATAACACATACCTTGCAATTTGCAAGAAAATGACTACAATTCTTTTATGAGTTAAAATGTTCTAATTTTTCAAATAATTTGTGCATAAATCTCTGTCAATATTTTTCCTCGATTTCATTTGATTTTTCACAGGAAGTTCAAATGAAAATTTATATATTATTATTTATAATACATTTTTTATATATTAACATTATAATTTATAATATAATTATTTATATACACTTAATATAATATAAACACAACAAAATAACATTAGTTACTTATCATATGATCATAAAATACTTATATTTTAATCGTTTAGCTATAATTTTTTTATTTCCTTATTAAACGAAAGTAAAGTCGACAGTTCAGCTTAATATATTCGAATAATATGCGTGACTCTTATACATATATTATATATGTTTGCATAAAAGATTATGACTACCGGAAATCAAAATATTTTAAGTAAAGACCTTGTACGTACCATACTTATGTATAGGAAACTTATTATGTTTGTATCCTAAGTTGCAGGACTTGAATTAATGTGAAAGGTATTCTGACGTAGGATCTATTTATTATAATACAAGCGACTCACCCTCGCTTCGCTCGGGTTTGTCCCTTCCGGCTTGATTCCCAATACAAACTTTTATCACAATTTTCACCCCCTTAAGGGATGATTTCCGGGATAAAAAGTATCATATGTCCTGCCCAGGGTCTCAAACTAGCTTCTTATCAAATTTCATCTAAATCGTTTCTGTAGATCCAGAGATTACCCCCTACAACGTCACAAACTCACAAACTTTACCTCTTTATAATATAAGTTAGTATAGAAAAGAATGTGAATGATAGGTACATTAGAAAATTTATTAGAAACCTTTTCTCTCATCTAAAAAGCATCAATCATTCAAGCATCATCAATACCTATTCGAAGTAAAAATCTATCTATATTTGACGACACGTTTGGCTCAGTTTGTAGTGACCCTACTTGCTCTACCAGCGGTCGCGGGTTTGAGTCCCGCTGGGGGCGTTCATTTGTGTCTTGATCACAAATTTTGTACTCCAGTCTTGGGTGTTTATATTTATAATATGTATGTATGTATTGAAAGTTTTATATGTGTAGTGTATCAACTATCTGATATCCATAACACATGCCTCGTAGCTTACCATGGAACTAGATGGTGCTGAGTAATTAATGTCCCAACATATTTATTTATTTAACTAGAGGTCATATATGTACAAGTATGAAATTAACCTTATTTTTTGACTCCGGATGGGTAGGTGTCGTTATATAATAAAAAAAATTTGGTGGTTTAGCATTTCTGGCATCGCAAAGATTATCCTCTATTTTTTTCATTCAAATTAAAAATCATGCGGCATACATCATTTGTTGATTTCCTATGGAATATACGAAAAAGTAATTATACCTTAATTTACACTACAATAATACTCGTAGAATAGAAAGCGGTCATCGAGTACCTATTCGTTCTTTTCTTTAATACCACGGATTTTTACAACCTTTTATTTAACTTACAATGTATGTTAGTTGGTGTTTATTTGGAATCTTGCAAGCTTAATTAGAACCACTTCTTTTTATCTTAAAGAGTTGAAATTTTACATGTTGGTTCAGTTCCGACTTTTATGTTGCTACTAGACTTTTCCTGACCTAAGATTGGCTCCAGGCGTAGCAATTTCCCAACAGTCAACAGTACAGACATGATTTTTTTTATATAATTCAATTATTATAACCTATTCTAAAGTCTACCATGAATTGGCTGCCGCGCCCAGGGTGTGAGGGATGTCTCTGAATTATGATACAGTTGACTAACAATAGTGCACCCACAGCAAGACTTGTAAACTAAATCATCAGACAAATAAATTTATAATAAAAAAAAACATTAAAATCAAGCTTTTATTTTAAAGGTCTAAAAGGAGAAAATATCCCTATAAAAGCTTACTATTTGAAATGTTTTTTAACTATTAATTTATTTTAATTACGATTGTTTGAGGCTTAGTAGCGTGGAAATAATAATCATAACATAGATTTTAAAAAAGGTAACCTTCTTCAATAATAAAGTAAGCTACCGTAATATATTATGTTTCTTCAAATACATAATAATAACTTTCTGCTTTTTATATTTGCGTTATTTTGAATATATATTATATAATAACAGTCTTTTAAGCTTAGTAAATTGTTAAAAGGTGAAGTAAGGACTCAACAAGTTATTTTTAATAATCTAGATTGTAGACTCTACAATCTACATCACTAATTACATACTATTATACTTCACTAACTACTAGTTAAATTAACACAAAGTACTATAAAAGTTATATTTAGAAACAGAGCCGAATTTAGGAGAGTAGGTAATCTGGGGTGCGGCCCCGGGCCCCCCACATCAGAGAAGGCTCCCATTCTAGAAACTAGGTGTTATTTTCGCTAAAATTAATGAATCGTTTTTGTGTTTTTTTTTCGTAAATTTGTGCCTGAACATTTTTTTAAATGTTGTTATTATGGAAAATTAGCGACTTCTGATTGGCGTGGAGCTTCTTAATCATTTTGTCATATATTTTATTACTTTATTTGAAACCATTTAGGCTGCGTATGATAATAACGCAACGCGACGGCAAACAAGTTTTTTTCCGAGTAAAATTATTCTGCTTATTGACAGTAAACACATTTTTATCAGAACATAAAATAGTCACTTGGTGGTAATTTAGCTTCCTTCCTATTAGTGAAAGAATTTTCAGAACCGGATCAGTTTCAGATATTACCCCCCATTTTTTTAATGTTGGGAAATGCATTTACGCATAGCATCTTTAGACCTACAGGTGATTATGTGGGACTCATCGGCTCGAAAAGCCAGTACTACCCACTAAAACCCTACAAAACTTTCTCTTGTCATAATGGGGCGTCGCAGGATCGCTTACGCACTCAACTACGGCGCCCAGATGGTAGGTCTGCCGAAGCAGACCACAACAACAATGGGGTTGCTCCAAGGTCCACTCTGCTATCAGAGAAGTACCAAGAGCAACCCGCATGGTACACCGCCCACCGAAGTGGGCCACCTCCCTGTGCGTTTCTTAGCTTCGCGCCCGACTGTATTTCCGGTCACTACTGAGCCTCAACTCCCCCACCACGACAAGGTGAACGCACGTGGTTGGATGGAAGATTACCCCCTATATCCCAACTTACGAAATTACAAGCTTTACCTCTTTATAATTAGTGTAAATACGCAAACTAAAAAGAAAAGAAGAGGATGAAATACATACTTCTTTTTTTTTGTTGGCAATATTATTAAAAACTCCTACTTCTTTATTATCCAACATTATTAAATCCGGCCCTGTTTATAGAGTAATAACACAAGTGGAATACTGTGGAAAAAACCCGGAATAACGAGGCGCGACACAATACGGAAATATGTAAATCGAATCGTAGACCTGTAATTTTAAATGACTCCGATGTCTTCATTGTCCGTCCATTGTGGACATTTTGTAGTCATAAGAATTTGAAACAACTCCAATACTTAAATCAATTTACAATATTTAATAGCTTACAATTCATACAAATTAAATTATGTGTAGTTTTTAGAAAATTGCTTTTTTGAATAGGTGGTTTATCCAAGATGCCAAACATAATAGCTCACTAAAGACGACGACGTCACTTACATCCGGTGTTATTATTTAGTATAAATATATAATTATAATGAACCCCTAATAATCTATATTAATATTATAAAGAGGCAAAGTTTGTTTGTTTGAACGCGCTAGGAACAGGAATCACTAATCCGATTTGAAAAATTCTTTTTCCATTAGATAGCCTGTTCATAGACGAAGGCTATATACTATATATCATATAATATATAGTCTATCTATTCCATTTTATTAGTTAAAACGTTAAGGAGGAACCCTAGCGAAGCTAGAGTGAATCGCTAGTTTTTTTATAAATTGTAACCAATTAACAATTATTAGTGAATTGATTGATCACGGCGCACGCATCTACATAAATCATTTTCTGGGAATATTGATACGTATTACATTCATTGAATGCAAAAAATAAAAATCAAAAATATAATAAACTAACTTTCAGCTGCTGCTCTCCATAGAATACTTCGATAAAAAAATTACCACTTTTTGTTATGTTATGCAGATAAAATATTAAATTTTGAACAATCAAATGTGTGTGGTATTTGTTCGTATATTACTGGCAAAAAACAATTGTTAAATTAATAATTACTCAATTACAAAAATTCTAATAAGTATGATGCGATCCCACGGTCACTTTTGTTTATTGTATGATGTATCACAGATTTTATATTGACACTGGATATTTACTACGCAGTTTAAAATAACATCTAGTAATATCTTAGAATTATCTACACTCAGATAATGTAACAATAAGTAAATTTAACTTTGCAATTTTGTAAGTCACAAACCAAAGCTAATGGAAATGAAAACAAAAACAAATCATGATATTTTTTTCTTCCTACATACATTTATTGGGTTATATATTTATTATTATTAATAATTAACTATCTATATATTGATAATTTTTTTTTTTACCAACTAGTCCTTAAAATATACTGTAAAGTAAATAAATAATGCTCTGTATGATATATCATGTTAATAAAGAAACAGCAAGGAGCAAATGAACGAATGTGATTGACCTTTTACAGCGCAAAATGCATATTTTTGTTGTGATTATAAACATTTTTTATATGCGATATTATATTTACGTGCATAAAATTAACAAATTAATTATTTTGCATTTTTTTGTGATAAATAATGTAATGCAAATCAATTTTATAGTGTAATGCATGAGTGCAAAGTCACTAGCAGAACCTAAATTAAAAATATAAAATATTGAATACTATGTATACAATCTTAAGCAACGTACATATTTAATTGTTAAAATTTTAAATTGTTACATAATAATTAATAAAAATTTATTTTTCTATGTTTTATCTACACATCTACACCATTATGGAATAAAACAGTAACTTAGGGAAATCCGTACATAAAATATTTATTAAAAACAATGACTGTAACGTATTGTGTACAGAATATAGAACCCAAAACAATAGTTATGAAAATTTTTGTCTGTTTGTCTGTATATCTGTTTGTGTGTTCGCGTTTCACGCAAAAAGTACTGGACCGATTTGTACTAAATTTTGTGTAGTGATAATTTATTACTCGAGTCAACATTTACGATACCTTTTATTACAGGAAAATCTTTCATTTCCACGAGAAAACACAATAACTGGTTCTGTCGAGTCTTTCTTGGAAATTTATATAGCTAAAGATAGCTAAACCATCATCCAAACAATGTACTAGAAAATTGTAGGTCTTAATAAGGCCTACAGAAAAATCTGCTATAGCGTAAGTCTTACAAGCTATAAAATAAACGTAACTATTCAGTTTTATAATAGTAGTAGAGATTATCTAAACTACTTTAAAATACAATTCAAATATTTTTTGAAGTTATAAGACTTCTTTTGGCACATTTGGAAAAAATTATGAGAGTAATATTTTTACGATGCGCACGCACACCGACAGTCAAAGAGCGACATGGTGAAGTTAGCTGCACTCCTTTTACAAACAGAGTTGTGACATACGAGATGAAATCTTTAGCTATTTTTGTTCTGTCACACCAAAGAAGTGTAACTTCTTACTTTACTTCTTACTGTTTTTTCCATTCCAAAGTGCATCTTTTGTTACAAAATTGAATTGAATAATTTCTTGAAAAATCTCCTAAGGTATACTCGCAATAACTATTCATATCTATTTAAAACGTAACTAGGGACGCACCCGAGCGAAGCGAGAATAAGTCACTAGTTAAAAACATAAAATTCTACATTTTGGAAAAGATGCGTTTAATGAAAAATGAAGATTGTGCTAGAAGCCAAACCTATTTTTTTGGTATTTTTAGTCGCTACAAAAGAACACAAGAAAGACTGTACTTGATTATTTTATGTACAAGTAATAATATAAATATCGTTTTGACCTATTGACTTACTTCTAGGGAGTCTATTCACCGTTAATTCTAAAACGAGGCCATGTTTAACAGTGGCAGGAATTAATTATAATGCAAATAAACTGTTCATTTATTTATTTACAAATGATAAGAAAAAGTTCTATATAAATTTATTAACACCGAAGTATTTCAATATTTATATCTATGTATGTAAAAAGAAAAAGTAGTAAAAGCTTGTAATAAAAACGCAAGGAACTTGAGTTTATTAAAACAAACAGTTGCCAGCGACTGATAAGATAAATCTCGTTGACACTTCACAATTTATATCAAGTAAGTACCTATAATTGGAATATAATAATTAAATTACTCGAGCCTTTTTCTATTAAATGTTAAAATGTGATAAAAAATGAAATATTATAAAACAATCATCTAATGATTCCTCCAAACTATTTTTATAGCATGTCTATATCTCATTAAACCATGTTAGCGAATTCAGAATTTTAACTTATTTTTTTATAAAAAAATCTGCGAAATGATTGTTGGCATTTCCAAACACGCTCGAGCTAGCAAGGCCGATCTGCGATCAAAGTCCACCGATCTGCGTCGCAGACGCGCACACGGCCATTACACCGGTAAATAAATATGTGACGAAAACACTATAGCTATGTGTATAATGTAGTACAATGTAATCAATTCACACGTTTTTTATAGTAAAGGTCTAAGGGCTTCAGCGATTTTACATGTGTAGGGATCTATCTGTTCTATTGTAACTACGACCTACTAGAATAGGTAGATCAAGCAGTGTGTTGTCTTCACAAATTGTATAAAATTTTGTCAAGTTATTAAGCCTATTTGTTTAGTTACCAAGAAGATTTTTTTGTCTCTAAAAAAAAGTTAATCGACAATATTACAACGCAATCTATACTAATATCACAAATGTGAAAGTGTGTTTGTTTGTCCCTCTTTCACGTCGAAACAGAGTAACGGATTGGCGTGATTTTTTGTGTAGAGATAGTTGGAGGGCTAGAGAGTGACATAGGCTATCCCCCTGACTCGGCTTTTAGCATTTTTTTTCTATGTACAGACATTCGACCTCTACAGTTTTATTATAGTGTAGATAGATTATAATATACGTGATATTGATGCCCCAAAACTCAGCGTCAAGAGGACACGGGGCGATAGGTTACTTGGTTAAGTGATAAAAGGAATACTTTTGAAAATGTTGAAAATCAACACCCTAGTCTAGATTATATCTATAGTGTACGTTTTGTCAGATTTCGTCAGATTACTTTGGCACTGCAACTTTCAAAAAACTTTTTAACAAAAAAATAAAAATCGACTTCAAACAAAAGCACTAAAAAGTAAAAAAGTAACTGATTGGTAGTTTTCATTTACTATACATACCTAATCAAATATTTTCGAAGTCGGTGTACTTTGCTTTGTATGGGCTAACACACTTTCACATTTATAATATTAGCATGGATATTATATATACATATATATATATACATACATACATATATATATATATATATATATATACACTAGGAGTACTTACCGCACATATATTATGTAAAGAAACAAAAATAAACCAAACATTCAATTTCAAGGATTTCTTACGCAAATTCACTATAAGCGTAGCGTGAAATAATTTTGGATAACAATGAATGTATAACGTAATGAATGCGTCTTCATATAGAGGAAATGAAGTTTAGGCAATTATAATTTCAAAATTAAATTATCGTAAATTTTAACCTTCTCCTATATCTATAAATAAAGTTGGGTACCTGATTCATCAACGGACGATCCAACCTGCTGAATCCTTTAATATGTATTCATTTAACTTCTAAGGGAATGGATAGGAGTGACGAAGTTTGTATGAAAAATAATAATTTGTTATACGGGAGCAAAGTAATAGAAAAACAGCCAAGCGAAGCCGCATATTGCTATGTTTATAGAAAGCAACCAGGTTATTTATTATTTTAATTAGGAAATCTGAACGCGGGCGGAGCCGCGGGCAATGCTAGTGTGCAATAAAGTTGTTTGGTGGTTTGGTTACCTTGACTTTTGGCACGTAGAAACGGAAACAATGATCAATGTTATTTTTTATATAAACAAAATTATTTAAGGCTGGAGAATGGCATAGTTCCCGTGGGAAAATTATAACAACTTGAAATATAACTTAGATTATAGTTATTGGCTTGAGCAAACCTAAAGTGTGTCACAAGTCAACTATGTATAAATAGCTAAAAATATAAAATAATGCATAATTACCACACAAAGAAAAACAATTTATTTAAACATACATGAATATGTAGTTTAAATTGGAATAAACAAGAATTATCGATATCCAAGGCAATGAAAACAATGGATACCTACTATGAGGTTATAAGTTCGAAGACACACTGAATATATTGACTTAGAATATATAATAGAATATATTGACTACAAGAACATATAACAGTGGCAACACAAGTTTTTACCTATTCAATCGCCTCATGAAGGTTTATCATTTATCTTTTACAACCCTTAGAGGATATCAATCTTTTATTTACATTAAAATAGTTTCAGAAGGATATTAAGATTAGATTAGTGATCTTAGTTATTTTTTACCGAAAGATTAATATATTTAATTTAGCCTCAATAATCTTCTTAACTCCTCTACAATTTTCATCTATACTAATATTATAAAGAGGTAGGGGTTACCCCCCTCTGGATCTACTGAAACGATTTAGATGAACTTTGGTAAAAAGATAGTTTGAGACCCTGGGAAGGACATAGGATACTTTTTATCCCGGAAATCGTCACTTAAGGGGGTGAAAATGGCGATGAAAGTTTGTATGGAGAATCAAGCTAGCTAGTCGCTAGTTTGAAATATATTTCTGTTATTAATACTAGTTAATTATAACTTATTTTTAAAGCAATTTCTATATTTTGAATAGAAAAATTTCCTCCACTATAATGTATATTTTAACCCCTGTTACTGTAAGTGACAGATAGTTAGCAAGTTCACCATGATATCAAACTACGAAGTACCAGGATAATAGAAATGACTAGCTGCTTTTCATTCCCACTTTTTTTTGATGTTGGGAAATGCGTTTTCGCATACCATCTGTACACATTCAGGTGGTTATGTGGGACTCACCGGCCAGAAAAGCCAGTACTACCCACTAAACCCAACGCAATCTTCCCCGTCTTAATGGGGTGTCGCAGAATCGCTTACGCACTCATCTACGATGCCCCAACGGCAGGTCCAAACAAACCGCAACAAAAATGGTGTTGCTCCAACAGTACACTCTGCTCTCAGAGAAGTACCAGGTCCAGGAGCAACCGAGGTAGGCGGCCTCCCAGAGCGTTTCTTGGCTTCGCGCCCGGCTGTGTTGCCGGACGCTTTGCATAAACCTTCTATAGCAAAAGTGTGAAACACACTTCCAATATTACTAGCATAATGCTCGCGCATAAGGATGTAATCTATATGGACTCTTTATCAAAAGAGATACCTCTGTAATATAATCAAGTCAACCACCAAACAATTAAACGAGAACGGTTGGCTTTAATATAAAATAGAAAAAAATGTTATAAGTAGTATTTTTTAATATGTATATTATCCCTTTTTAACGTCCCACTGCTGGGCACGGGCCTCCCTTCAATACGAGGGGAATCAGACCATAGTTCACCACGCTGGCTAAGTGCGGGTTGGCGGACTACACATGTCTTTTTAAAACTTGCTAGGTTCTCTCAGACATGCAGGTTTCCTCACGATGTTTTCCTTCACTGTTAGGACAAGTGGTAATCATGTTGGGAATGATTCGCACATGAAAATATCAGAGGTGCAAGACCCGGGATTTAAGCTCGCTTTACTCGGTTTCCCAAGCGAGCGCGTTACCACTGGGCTACCACTGCTTTTATCTATACCGATAAATAAAATTGAAGTGTCTGTTTGTAATGTCAAAATAACAGCGTTTTACTAAATGCATATAAAATTATATATGGTACTTATAAGAAAAACACATTTTTTAAATTTTTGTCTGTTTGTTCTGGATAACCTCTGAAACGGCTAGAGTGATTTTGACGGGACTTTCATTGGAAGATAGTTGATGTTATAGGGAATAACATAGGCTACTTTTATTTTAGAAAAAGAATTAGGATTCCGCTCAAAAGAATTAAAACGTACCTAGGGACGAATCTGAACGAAGCGAGGGTGAGTCGCTAGTAGTATATAATATTAATTACATATATCTATGGTAATTATAATATTTTGCATTAAAAGCAATTTAATTTAACGTTAATTAACTAACTTAGCTTAACTACAGAAAACCTTATTTTTTTCTAATAATTAAAATGTACTTAGATGAAAAAACTAATAAATTATTATTCACAGTGATTATTTAACAAACTAATTGTAAGAAAAATCAACGAATAATAAATAAAATTAATAAATTTAATTTATAAAATCTATGAAAAAATTTTATATTTGTGGGAAAAAAATTTTTACGCCTGGTAACTCTACTCACAATAAACTATTGTATACGCACTGACATTTTGGTTTGTCTTATGTTTAGTTTTACGGCAATACTTCTATAATATTCCTTAGTCAGATGCCCGATTTCACCAATGTCACCTAAGTTAAAGGGATCCCCTAAGCATGGTTAGGGGTCTGTTAGGGGAGAGTTTTTGTTTCACCGACAGTTAGGGGTCACCTAAATATTAAAGGGCCCCCTAAATTCAGATGCTCGAAATATGGGCTTAAAGACGATCGTAAAACAAAATTTAATTTAGGGAATAGTTTAGGGGACTTTTAAGCTAGGGATCCCATACGTAGGGGGTAGCTTATGGGTTGTTGGTGAAATCGAGCATTAGTATAAAGATTGATATTTATGTTGTGACTTTCTAACAAAATGTTTTAATAATACACCACAAACCAAAATACACAGTATTAGGAAAGCAGATACCACGAGGAGTTTGTTTCTTATACCTCTTTGTATTCCACGCGTTACTCTGCACAGTTTGAAAAATGAATGAAATTCAATTGTTAAATGGAAATCGATTGATTGATAATAATTTTAAATATGGCATAAGAAGCATATATTATGTTACATTAAAATTATCTATACATATAATAAAATTCTAATGGAGCCGAATCTGTACAAGCAAAATTTTTTGGAAAATCTTATTGAAATAGACATTATTATTGATACAGAGGCCGAATCTATAGTTTTTAGAAATTTTGTCTGTCTGTCTGTCTGTTACCGCATCACGGAAAAACCACTGGAGGGATTTTGATGAAATTGGATATGATGATAGCTGGTGATTCGGGTCAACATATAGGATACTTTTTACCGCGGGAAAATATCTCATTTCTGAGAAAAAATACAAAAACTGCAATGTAAGTGTATACTAATATGTAAAATTTTTGGTCATCTAAACGCGGGCGGAGCCGCGGGCAATACTAGTAATTTATAAATACCTAGGTTGTATATTGAATTACATATTAAAGTTTATTCTTTAAAATGATATAATATATACATAATATGTAACTACTCAATATGGATGTCATGACGATTTAACAACAAACTTAAAACCAAATCAAAATTATTTTAAGAATAAAAAGATCAAATATGTAAAGAAATGAAAACCGGGAATTTTGAATGGTTCAGTTCAATACCAAAACACGAGATACTAGGCAAACAGAAACTAAAAGAGGTAATTTGCTTTCCAACCATCAACCCCACTCTCGAACATGCGCAGAAAATGAATCCATTTAAGTATCGACTGAAAACAAGGTCTTTTAGGAATTTTAAGTAAGAATGGCATACCAGTACTATTCTAATCTTTTTTATCAATGTCTGTTTGTCTAAGATTGAATCTATTTTCTTTTCAGGACTGTCTACAGCACTTGGTGTTATTTATTTTGACCGAAACTTATTATTGAAGGAATTGATGAATTCATCAATTTCTTCGATCAAAATCACATTGGACAGAGAAATATACTAAACCATTTACTGGTCACCATAATATTAAAGTTTCATATCAATAATTAACAGCTTTTACATTACGAGTATATCGAGTGTTATGCCGCGACGCGGCGGTGTATCAACGTGAATTTCAATAATTCACGTTGACACACGGCTGCTATCGATAATAAAAATATAATCTATACATATAATAAAATTGTAACTAAGCCGAATCTGTACATTAAATATTTTTTGGAAAATCTTATTGAAATAGACTTTATTATCGATACAGAGGCCGAATCTATAATTTTTAGAATTTTTGTCTGTCTGTCTTTCTGTCTATCTGTCTGTCTGTTACCGCATCACAGATAAACCACTGGAGTGATTTTGATGAAATTTGGTATGGTGATAGCTATCCGGGTTGGTATCCGGTATGGTGATAGCTAGGTTATCCGGGTCAACATATGGGATATTTTTTACCGCGGGAAAAGTCTCATTTCTGGGAAAAAATACAAAAACTGTCATGTAAGAGGACTAATATGTAAAATCTAGGAATTTGGTTTTTGGTCATTTGAACGTGGGCGGAGCCGCGGGCAATGCTAGTTACTTATAAAAAGTATCAAATACTAATAACAATTATTAACATAACTTCTCTTTATTGTGTTTATTTCCAAAAGCGCCATGAACTTACCATGGGTTGATGTGTTTAACCTGTATGTATGTCCAATCCTATAGTCCCTATTAACTCCTAAACGACTGAACGAATTTTAATGTATTAAACGTTATTAGATTCGTCTTGGTAGAGTATTAAAGGCTTTATTGAAATCATTAAAAAAAACAAAAAAGATTTATAGTTGTTGTCAATTTGATAAATGATTGAATTTGATTTGAAAAATGATTTAACAATTGCCAACAACTTTAAATGTGCACATTAACATCAAAACAAGAAGTATCAGGAGAACATGAGTATATAGGAGTAATAGACTATATAAATTCTCACCCCCTTCCTCATCCCTTACTGAATATTGTTGCGCAGTAGGCTTTTAGCGCATGGGGGTTTTCCGTTTCAGCCATTAAGCTTTAATCGTAGCCACGCCTTCAAAAAAATTATATAGATATAATATTACTGACACAACTCTGCGAATTTTATAAATCGACTAATTTCTGAATGAAGATCTTTTGATCTTTGAGATTTATTTCTATACATATAATAAAATTGTAACTAAGTCGAATCTGTACATTAAATATTTTTTGGAAAATCTAATTGAAATAGACATTATTATCGATACAGAGTCCGAATCTATAGTTTTTAGAATTTTTGTCTGTCTGTCTGTCTGTCTGTTACCGCATCACGAGAAAACCACTGGACAGATTTTGATGAAATTTTGTAAGATAATAGCTGGTTATCCGGGTCAACATATAGGATACTTTTTACCGCGGGAAAATATCTCATTTCTGAGAAAAAATACAAAAACTGCATTGCAAGAGTATACTACTATGTAAAATACTAAGAATTTGGTTTTTGGTCATCTGAACGCGGGCGGAGCCGTGGGCAATCCTAGTTTTTAAATAAATTCGCGTAAATATAAAAAAGTATCATATCTTTTTCCTTGTTATCTAAACTGTCATATCAATTTTAAACTTAGTAAACAAAATCTCCATAATAATACAATATTTAGTCATTATACTCGTACAAAAGTTTTATTGGCTTCCTCTTCAGATTTGCTAATCTGATGAGGAAGCCAATAAAACTTTTGAACGAATCGAACCGTCGCGTCGTCACAAATTGAAAGAACCCAAAGACTTTTAATTCGCAAATATTTCAAACAGTTTGTTTTGGAGCTTTTTAAAGGTACGATACTGTTACGATCATACCATATCACTATACATATATATACAAGAAATATATTATGTAGGTATATATCATCTTTTGCATATACGATAAGTAACCTTTCTTGCTGGGTAATGACCCTTCTACAGCACGAGTGATCAAGTTATAAGCTACAACCGGAACGTAACCGTCTAAACTACAATGATTAAATATTACAAGTTTAAGACTAAAACGTACTGTGTAAATAAAAAAT
The DNA here is from genome assembly GCA_947093115.1 of Brenthis daphne. Classification (NCBI taxonomy): domain Eukaryota; kingdom Metazoa; phylum Arthropoda; class Insecta; order Lepidoptera; family Nymphalidae; genus Brenthis; species Brenthis daphne. The sequence goes on along the minus strand of OX352471.1, from coordinate 30,116,019 downwards.
TAAATGTGGCACTCGGAGACTGCCGCGGTAAAGCTATTGTATAGCATTTTTTATCAACTTATGCAAGCTTATTTTAATATCAAAAATTTTGGTTATCTTTATAGCAATATTATATATAAATTAACAAAACAAAAAATAATACTGCATTTGTGATAATAATAATAAAATGAATGTATATATAGAGTACTAACTCATTTTCTTTCACTATTTTTTCGTGACTTTCTTCATTAATAAATGCACTTTGTTTATTCATATTTAAAACACTTTGTACACAAATTATACGAGTACAGATATTCACTGTTGTACATAGATGATAAATACCTATACACCCTATGTACTTTCTCACAAACAGCTGATTACGGTAGTTTTCCAATACAACCAATGCCACCTAAAAGCGGGTTGCTGAACTAAAGAGACAAGCGTGATATTTCAAAAAGTAATTAAAAGTTCTGGTATTTATCGATAGATGGAAAAAAGTATCACCGCTGTGCCGGTCGGAGTGGGGGGTGTTAGGTTTTTTTCGTTACGGAATTTCTGGATTCGGTCCCCACGCTCAAGGCCCGCGATAGAAGCTATGCAATAGCTTAAAACATATCATACATAAGACGACACGTTTGGCTCAGTTTGTAGTGACTCTACTTGCTGTGCCAGCGGTCGCGGGTTCGAATCCCGCTGGGGGCATTCATTTGTGTAATGAGAACGAATGTTTGTACTCCAGTCATGGGTGTTTATATTTATAATGTGTATGTATTTAAAGTTATATATACATATGTAGTGTATCAACCATCTGGTATCCATAACACAAGCTTTGTGCTTACCATGGAATTAGATGGTACTGTGTCTTAATGTTCTAACATAATTATCAATTATTTATTTATCTATATAAAATAATGTTCTTCTTACATATGCAAAAATTAAAAATTATTCGTTATGTATTATCGATTAAAATATCGTTGACTTAAACTAAAAAGTCCTGCACAAATATATTTCATATCTTTTCGTACAAATCATAAACTTCATAAAAAAAAACATATTAGGTACTTATAACATAAATCATATTATATATTATATAAGCCATAAACAAAATGGCAAAAATAATATTTTTTTATGGCTTTAATGACTTTTAACAAAAATATCTTTCTAAACGTAATAAATAGGAAAACATACACAAAAAAGTACAATGCAAGCGCAACCTTTATTTAGAAACACGTGTTCTAGACTCCTAGAGCGTTCGGTAAACTGTAAAGTTGTATGCTTCCACGCATACGGCATCAATCTACGTAAGTGAAATAATTGTGGAAAATTTGTTGGTTTGTTTGAATAAAAATTATAATTGGAGCTTTCCTAGAAACGTTGTTAGGTTAAAATATGTGTTATGCTTGATTTTTCTATAAATAAATAAACTGTACAAAAAAAAACAATGGTATCAAAAAAAAAAATATAATTAAGAAATCTGTACGCGAATAATTATAATATTTTATAAAAATACTAGCGACTCACCCTCGCTCCGCTCGAGTCCGTCCCTAGTGAAAATATAGGTGTATTTTTAGTGCCGAGTCATAAAAAATATAAAATAAAAAATTATGTCCAAAAAATAAAAATTTTTTTTGGAGGTGGACCACCCTTATCACTTAGAGGTATTCTCAGACCTACTGAATATACACACAAAATTTCATAAGAATCGTTAATCGTCATAAGAGCCGTTTTGTTACAAACACTGCGATACGAGAATTTTATATATCAGATAGATATAGAATGTGCAGTTATGATAATCATTGGATTTTGTAGTTATATTATTTTTTATAACTAACGATAGATAGCTTGTTCATTAATTATTTTTTTAAATGTTTCTTTGTTCGCTTCTTACCATTATATTTTAAACTCTAGGTACGTTTTAACGGTTATATGTATACCTACTGTATAAATATATCTATAAATACCCAGGTATGATGAGTTTTGTATCCCTTACTTGAGAAATGATTGATTCCCCATACAAGGTTTCAATCCCCTTAAGGAATGATTTCCGGGATAAAAACTATCCTATGTCCTTCCCAAAGTCTCAAGCTATCGTCATACCAAATTCCATCTAAATTGGTTTAGCGGATTTTTAGTTCATCCATTACAAACAAAAAAAACAACATTTTTTTCTCTTTATAATATTAGTATAGATAACGTATAATTTATATAATTTTTAATATATTTCCTTTGTTCGTTACAAAATAATTAGATTTCAAATATATGTATGTATATACATTCAACTTATGAATAAAGATGTTTCCTAATTTTTCAAGGTTTTTGAAGAAACAAAGATATTGCGCTCATTCTCTTTATACTACATACCTACATATAACAGACTGTCTAACATAGAGGCAGATATCGTTTCATTTAAATGCTGCTGCATCTACAATTTCTAGATATAATTCAAGATTACCATTTAAATGGGTATAAATCGGTTTCATAAAATATGGCAATTGCATAAAATATTAAATTTTTGTTACAACATACAAAATAAATCAATTCTCATTATCATTTATTCATCTACGAGTATACGAGTATGTTGCAATGTAGAGGCGCACGATGTTTCGATAAGCACGTACTGCACAAGACCACACGATTCATGGTCAGTGCCCCGTTGCTAAT